>CM039728.1:2500-1475469 GCA_022539455.1 Dendrobium nobile
AGAACAAATGAAGAAATAAAAATGAATATGGATTTAGGAGAAGTAATTCCTCCAGGACCCTCTAATCGAAATCAAACTCAAGAGAGAGGAAAAAGACCTAGATTTGAACCAGTTCCACCATCTGGAGAAGATGATGGACCAGGAAGACCAATAAGATCAGGAACTTCTAGAAATGATTATAATGATGATAGCAAAAATTATCGATTTCGAGGATCTATAGAACCAATAGAAAAAATAACTTTAGTTCCAGCCCATAGAAATGGGACTATATTAACCATCAATTTGAATAATCCTCAGATATGGGAATCAGTTATAAGTAAATGGGAATTTGATGCAGTTAGAGCATGGGCAAATAGTGACAAACAAGGAGTTGGTGATATGTTTGCTTTTTTAGAAACTTTGTTAGGAGAAACGGCAGCAAATATTTATAATGAAGCAAAAATAAAGAAAGCCGGAGAAATAGAAACTTTGAGACAATTGGGAGACAATCCATACAATTTTACTAAATTTATTCGAACATTAATTTTAGGATTTGACCCTAGCAGACAGAACACAAATATGCAAGATCAAGCATATCGAAATTTAGAACAATTAAGTATTGATAATTGGTCAAACATTGATAGTTTCTGTAAATTGTATGTTTCTTATGCTAGTAGAGCTGGACGATACTTTGATCAAGAAACATCAGATAGATTTTTAATCAAATTACCTGGAGAATTAGGTAAAGAAATTCATGATAAATGGAAAGCAACTTATCCAAATAATGATGATATAAAACATTTAGGTATTGGACCAAGAATAGTCTTTACATTTTGGCAGTTACAAGAGAAATGCAAAGAATATAAAATACAAAAACAAGTTAAAAAACAATCATATGCTTTTTGCCGCAATATATATACATCTCAGTCTTTCCCTGAAAAGAAAAGAAGAAAAATATTAAGAAAATCTAAAAGAAAATTTCCTCGAAAGGATAGAAACTTTAGAAAACCAAGTACAAGAAAATGTCATTGTTATATTTGTGGATCACCTGATCATTTAGCTAATCGATGTGATAAAAGACACACTAATAAAAATAGATCTTTGTTAATCCAAGGTTTAGAAGAAGATGTAGTAAGCATATCTTCTAATGATTCGAAAAATACGATTTATAGTATAACAGATGATGATTCAGATAATCATTCAGAAACATCTGAAATAGCAATGAATGGTTTAATTGAAGCTGTAGACCGTTGGAATAATCAAATATGATGCCACAAAGTTCAAATATCGTATGTGAACATATTTTTGATATAGGAAAAGGTAGCATGAATAGAGAATGCTTTCATTGCAAATATTATCCTGACAAAAATCATAGATATCAATGTCAAAACTGTATGATAGAAATATGTCATTTATGTGCCGCAAAAATACATAATATAGAATATAAAGGAATACCTGAAAAAGGTAAAATCAATGAAAAACGTTTTGAAAAACTAGAATTACAATTAGAAAAAATCTCTATCTCTTTAGAACGAATATTACTACGATTGGATAATGTAGAAACACAAGCAAGGGATAAATCATTAATTAAAACTGAAGAAGATATTATACAACAATATTTGACTAAGAAAAAAATAGATAGATTAACAAGACAATTTAAACGAACCAACAAAACTGAAACTGATGACGACATTCAACCTAGTGATGATAATCTTATCTCCCTTAATAAAATAGATTTAGCCCATCAAACAACCGATAATATGATTGCCCAAAACTATCCCACTTCTTTATTATCAGTTTCTGCAAAAATCATTTTAGACAACAATCAATCTTTCGATATCCAAGCCTTAGTTGATAGCGGGAGTACAACCTCTGTAATAACCACCAATCTTCTCCCCCAACACTACAATTATCATCCTACAAATACTTCTTCTCAATTAGTAGGAAATCACTCCCTCCATTTTGACAAATGTCTTCTTAATAGTCAAATACAATTTTTCATCACCCCTGAATTACTCACTGAAAAATATCCTTTACCCAAAATCTTAATACATAACGCTATTAAACCCGAATTTATTTTAGGACTTAATTTCATTCTCTCATTAGATGGACATCTTAGTATTACAAAGGAATTTATTACCATTAGTAAACGTTGTGCTACAATCCCTACAAACAAAATCAGAGTTCTGCCAAAGCGTGGTGGATCCTTACCACCTGTTTCTTCTTCTACTGACCCCTTAGTTTCTCTTTATCTTTCCCATTGTTATAAATCATCAACCGATAAACAACAAACTTTTAGCATTCCGAAAGCTTTAGAACATATTTTTCAATTAGCTGAAGAAATACAAATTATTGGTGAAGACCCGATTAAACATTGGGATAAAAATAAAGAATTAGCTGAGCTATCTATTATCAATCCCGACTTAGTAATTAAAACTAAAGAATTAGAATATTCTCCCGAGGATAAGGAAGAATTTCTTATTCAAATCAATGAATTAAAAAATTTAAAATTAATAAAACCATCAAAATCTCCACATAGATCTGCCGCTTTTATGGTTAGAAATCATGCTGAAATAAAAAGGAATAAAGCAAGAATGGTTATCAACTATAAAAGACTAAATGATAATACTGAAGATGATGGCTATAAAATACCAGATAAAGATATGCTAATTAATTTAATACAAGATAAAAAGTATTTTAGTAAATTTGATTGCAAATCTGGATTTTGGCAAATAAAACTTCACCCTAACTCTATTCCCTGGACAGCTTTTACTACTCCCATAGGACACTATGAATGGGAAATCATGCCTTTTGGTCTAAAGAATGCTCCAAGTATATTCCAAAGAAAAATGGATAATATATTTGGCCATCTAAATTATGTTATAGTATACATCGACGACATTTTAATAGCATCACATACTTTAAAAGAACACTATAAACACATTGAAGAAGTTCTAAAACTTTGTATTAATAATGGTATTATCCTATCAAAAAAGAAAATAGAAGTAGCTAAAGAATATATTGATTTTTTAGGACAAAAAATTGGAAATGGAACAATAGAATTACAAGATCATATAGCTTTAAAAATTTTAGAATTTCCAGACAAAATAGAAGATACTAAAGAATTACAAAAATTCTTAGGCCTTTTAAATTATGCTAGACCATACATAAAAGATTTAGGAAAAACTATAAAATCTTTATATAAAAAGACCAGTAAAACTGGACAAAAATATTTCAATACTGAAGATATTAAAATAATACAAAAAATAAAAACACAAATTAAATCCTTACCAAAATTAACTTTACCTTTAGAAACAGACTATAAAATAGTAATCGTAGATGCATCTCAAGATGGTTGGGGAGCTGAATTAAAAATAAAACCATATAAAGAAGCCTTTCCGTCAAAAGAACAACTATGTAGATATGCTTCAGGAAGTTTTAAGCAATTACCAAAATCACTAACTTCTTTAGATTACGAAATATTAGGAGTAATAAACGCTTTACATAGCTTTAAATTATTTTTACAAAAAGAATTTACTATAAGAACAGATTGTGAAGCCATAGTACATTTTTATAAAAATAAAAATGAAAAGAAAATATATAGTAAACGATGGGTAAATTTTATTACAACAATCGAAGGAAATGGGTACAAAGTAAATTTCGAACATATCAAAGGAAATAACAATTTTTTAGCAGATTATTTATCCAGAGTTACTAGATCTTCAAATTATAAACCTCCAGCTGGTATCAGAGCATTAGAAAGATCATGGAACCAAAAATTATACAATATCTCGATTTAGAATTACCGCAAAGTAGAAAAAATTTAGTCATTTTTGATAAATATAAAATTAGTTGCTATTTCGATTCTAAATATAGGCATAGTTTGCATAGTAATGATAGTTCTACTATCGATTTATTAATAAGTCTATCCGAATCTTTTCAATTTCATCAAGAAAAGATATATAGAATTATTGAAAAAATTTCAAATAGTATTATGATTAAAAAGAAAACTTTAGAAGAACTTACTGAAAAAATAAATTATATTAAAAAACAAAATGATGAAATTATTACAAAAATTAATAATTATCATAATAAAGTAGAAAATCAATCTACAAAACATTTAATTACCCTAAGTTTAGTTCAAAAAATCAAAGATGATTTTGATCAATTAAATGAAATCAAAACTAGTCTACAAAAATTAAAAACTACTTTTGCTGATTTAAAACAAATTATATTAACATGAATCAAATAGAAAATTCTAACGTATATTTAGAAACATTAAAAGATTGTCAAAATTATCATACAGATGTTATAGGATTAACTTCTTATTTAGGAGCTCAGAATAGTGACAAAACTTATCCAAAAATATTAAATTTTCAAACCATTTTACTAATAAAAATTTATCAAAAGATAAACTTTTTAGAAGACAAAATTTTAGACATAGAAAATAAATTAACCGGATTAGTAAAACAGAATGATTTAGACGAATTAACAAAACGTATTACAAATCAAAACAAAATTATTCCGTATATCTCTCGCGTAAGTTATAAAAAATGGTAAATAAACAAACTGCTTTACAAATATTCAAAAAGAATCCAATAAATTATGATAGGAAATTATCCGAAATAATAGATATAGAAGGACAATTAGATAGATTTAATAATGGAAAATTAAACCTAATAAAAACTAGAAAATTATATGATAATTCCATAATTTCTAAATCAAATATTATTCAAACTATAGCCGAACAAAAAATCAGTTGTATGAAATATTAGTGTAAGTCAGTGTGGTTTTCTGTGAGCAGCTGTCTTCTTCAATCTTTGTAAGTCTTTCTCTTCTTTAATAAATAAGTCTTTGTTTATTATATTCGTAAGATTTCTTATATGGATAAAACATCACTCCTTATGAGTGAGTAGTGTTGTAATTATTTCTCCCATAGGGGAGAAATGCTTTAAAGAAAATTTTTGTATTGCCGCCAAAATCTCTGATTTAATAAAGCTAAGATAAAATCCAGTTCTATATTTTCGATATACAAGTTCTTCGTGAAAGACGAAATAACTTTCGACCTCTATGATCGAGTACAGTGCATCCAAAAATTCATGAGTTTGAACCCCATAAGTCCCCATTTATGCTTTGTCTTGGGCTGGTGGAAAATACTCTTGAATCTTTGTATAATATATGTATAGTCGGTGTATGTCGAATTATTCTCTGCTGACACAAAGAATTTTTATATCATAAATAACATTACTTGACTTTTTCTTACTTTTTAATATGGAGAATGAGGCATCAAAGCAAAAAATTTTAAAGCTTTTCTTACCTGATTGGGAGGAATAATTCTTCAAACATCCTGATATATCCATAAAATAAATTACCAAAATGGTTCTTGGATTTCGTGATGAAATACCTAGAGAAATTAGAAATAATTTAGCTCCAATAGAAGCAGATATTATAGCAGAACTTCGAGGGTTAAATGACGAAGTAGATACAATTCTATTTAAGCATTTTAATCAAGAATTTCAAGAAATCCTACAAGCCATAAAAAGGCAGATAGATAATTATCCAGACATAGACAGAGTACAGGAAATTAGATCGATAGGAAAAAGAATCTTAGCTGAATTAAATAGTCTGCTTCATAGATAATGGTTCTTCGTTTGAGAGCCGATTTACCAATAGCCATTAGAAATAATTTAGTACCATTTTATTCAGACATTGTTGCTGAACTTAATGGTATAAATAGTGAAATAGAAAATATTTTATTCGATCATGTTAATGACGAACTAGATAGTATTATAGCAGCCTTACGCAGGCATCTTCAGAATAACAAAGATATTCTTTTACCCCAACAAATTAGAACAATAGGTGAAAGAGTCTTGTTAGAAATGGATAATTTTATGCCAAGATACGCTCAGTAGCCACAAAATTATGACTTCTTCTCCTAGATGCAGAAAATATAGATTTAGCAAAATTATTCCTATAACCAGACTAATTCATAGGCAATTAGCTCTAATAAAAATTTATTATCTTAGTTTAAACAGAACTATAGTTTTATGCAAATGTTCTGATAGCGAAAAGGTATATTATATAGGAAAAAATAGAATATTAGTATCTTACAAATTTTTAACCAGTCGCAAAATAGCTGCTACATGCATTAGTCAAAAAGTTTTTATTAGACAAACAAGTATTAGTGAATTAGAACAAATATTAGCTTCTTAATTTACATGATAAAATCAAGCTATAGCTCCATCTCGAATTTTATTTATAAAAGAATATAGGTTGCCAATATAGGTTTAGAAAAACTTGCCTTGAATAGTATATCATTATGATGCCATATAGTAAGCTATTTATTAGTAAAGCTGGTAGTCATCATTATAGGTATGGAAAAATTTATCCTTTAGGAAATAGATATTATAATCAGTCACGAATTATAAAAAGATATTATATTGATAGGAATAGTACATTAATCCTAAATGGAAAATTTTTAATAGATACAGATAGGATATTAGTTTCTTATAAAAAGTATAATAGCGAAAAAATTTATACATTTTGTATTAGAAAAACACAGAGTATTAGAAGAATAGATGAGCTATGAGTTGTGAACTAGCACAAATTTATAATAGTAATAGCACATTATAGAAATAATGTTTTATTTTGTCCCAATCTTCTTTAGTTATTATGGGTATAGAATATTAGTATCTTACAAATTTTTAACCCTAAACCCTAAACCCTAAACCCTAAACCCTAAACCCTAAACCCTAAACCCTAAACCCTAAACCCTAAACCCTAAACCCTAAACCATAAACCCTAAACCCTAAACCCTAAACCCTAAACCCTAAACCCTAAACCCTAAACCCTAAACCCTAAACCCTAAACCCTAAACCCTAAACCCTAAACCCTAAACCCTAAACCCTAAACCCTAAACCCTAAAACCCTAAAAAAACCCTAAACCCTAAACCCTAAACCCTAAACCCTAAACCCTAAACCCTAAACCCTAAACCCTAAACCCTAAACCCTAAATACCCTAAACCCTAAACCCTAAACCCTAAACCCTAAACCCTAAACCCTAAACCCTAAACCCTAAACCCTAAACCCTAAACCCTAAACCCTAAACCCTAACCCCAAAAACCCTAAACCCTAAACCCTAAACCCTAAACCCTAAACCCTAAACCCTAAACCCTAAAACCCTAAACCCTAAACCCTAAACCCTAAACCCTAAACCCTAAACCCTAAACCCTAAACCCTTAAACCCTAAACCCTAAACCCTAAACCCTAAACCCTAAACCCTAAACCCTAAACCCTAAACCCTAAAACCCTAAACCCTAAACCCTAAACCCTAAACCCTAAACCCTAAACCCTAAACCCTAAACCCTAAAACCCTAAACCCTAAACCCTAAACCCTAAACCCTAAACCCTAAACCCTAAACCCTAAACCCTAAACCCTAAACCCTAAACCCTAAACCCTAAACCCTAAAAAACCCTAAACCCTAAACCCTAAACCCTAAACCCTAAACCCTAAACCCTAAACCCTAAACCCTAAACCCTAAACCCTAAACCCTAAACCCTAAACCCTAAACCCTAAACCCTAAACCCTAAACCCTAAACCCTAAACCCTAAACCCTAAACCCTAAACCCTAAACCCTAAACCCTAAACCCTAAACCCTAAACCCTAAACCCTAAACCCTAAACCCTAAACCCTAAACCCTAAACCCTAAACCCTAAACCCTAAACCCTAAACCCTAAACCCTAAACCCTAAACCCTAAAACCCTAAACCCTAAACCCTAAACCCTAAACCCTAAACCCTAAACCCTAAACCCTAAACCCTAAACCCTAAACCCTAAACCCTAAACCCTAAACCCTAAACCCTAAACCCTAAACCCTAAACCCTAAACCCTAAACCCTAAACCCTAAACCCTAAACCCTAAACCCTAAACCCTAAACCCTAAAACCTAAACCCTAAACCCTAAACCCTAAACCCTAAAACCTAAACCCTAAACCCTAAACCCTAAACCCTAAACCCTAAACCCTAAACCCTAAACCCTAAACCCTAAACCCTAAACCCTAAACCCTAAACCCTAAACCCTAAACCCTAAACCCTAAACCCTAAACCCTAAACCCTAAACCCTAAACCCTAAACCCTAAACCCTAAACCCTAAACCCTAAACCCTAAACCCTAAACCCTAAACCCTAAACCCTAAACCCTAAACCCTAAACCCTAAACCCTAAACCCTAAACCCTAAACCCTAAACCCTAAACCCTAAACCCCACCCTAAACCCTAAACCCTAAACCCTAAACCCTAAACCCTAAACCCTAAACCCTAAACCCTAAACCCTAAACCCTAAACCCTAAACCCTAAACCCTAAACCCTAAACCCTAAACCCTAAACCCTAAACCCTAAACCCTAAACCCTAAACCCTAAACCCTAAACCCTAAACCCTAAAACCCTAAACCCTAAACCCTAAACCCTAAACCCTAAACCCTAAACCCTAAACCCTAAACCCTAAACCCTAAACCCTAAACCCGTGCCACCCTAAACCCTAAACCCTAAACCCTAAACCCTAAACCCTAAACCCTAAACCCTAAACCCTAAACCCTAAACCCTAACCCTAAACCCTAAACCCTAAACCCTAAACCCTAAACCCTAAACCCTAAACCCTAAACCCTAAACCCTAAACCCTAAACCCTAAACCCTAAACCCTAAACCCTAAACCCTAAACCCTAAACCCTAAACCCTAAACCCTAAACCCTAAACCCTAAACCCTAAACCCTAAACCCTTAACCCTTAAACCCTAAACCCTAAACCCTAAACCCTAAACCCTAAACCCTAAACCCTAAACCCTAAACCCTAAACCCTAAACCCTAAACCCTAAACCCTAAACCCTAAACCCTAAACCCTAAACCCTAAACCCTAAACCCTAAACCCTAAACCCTAAACCCTATACCCTATACCCTATACCCTATACCCTATACCCTATACCCTATACCCTAAACCCTAAACCCTAAACCCTAAAAACCCTAAACCCTAAAAAACCCTAAATCCTAAACCCTAAATACCCTCAACCCTAAACCCTAAACCCTTATGGGATGCCTTTGTACAATATATAGTTATGTATATATTTGTGAAGTGGGGCAGCTATAGTGTACGTGTCTAAGGTTTAGGGTTTAGAATTTAGGGATTAGCCTAAACACGTGCACTATAGCTGCATCACTTCACATATATATATACATAACTATATATTGCACAAAGGCATCCCATAATTGATCTTCTACAGAAATGAAACATTTCCTTTCTTAGCTTTAATTTCTGTCACTGCATTATTGTTGTCCTCTCTACCTTCTCTTTAGTTTACTTTATTAAAAATTTCAATTTTAACTAGATCAACTTAAAAGCTAGCGGCTCTATAACCTTTTTTATTTATAATTTATTTGATGTGATCTCAAAGCACCAAAGTATATTAACATATAACTAATAAAAATAATTTCGAATATTAAAGCTTCATTTGAGACATCTTTTAGCTATAATTTTTCCGTTACGTTTAAGAAATTTTTTTGCTAAAAAAAGTGACAAAAAAACTGTCCCAAATGAAGCCTAAATGGACCTTTTTTTTCCTCTTCAAGAGCAATGACGTGCATGATTGCACACCATCATCACCATTATGTATAATTTAAAGTAATAATTATCAATTAAACATTTAATTGTATAAATCTGATTATTGGCTTATATTATTTGTAGCATGGTATGATTGTATATATTTGTGAAAGTGATAATGTAGTCGCCCTAACAAATTCAAATGCCCACAAATTATCCAATTATTTTCAATAAACAACACTTTCTAATAATCCCTCCAGCAAATCCAAAGTGTTCCTCTCCATTCCTCCAACTGAATCGCCGCCGCTGCCACCAACTTGCCTTCCTCCTCTCCTCCGCCGCCACCTCCGATCACGCTGCAGAGCTCCACGGCCACCTCATCACGTCCAACTCTCTTGCTCTCCCTTATCTACACTCCCTCCTTGTCTCCCTCTACGCCCGCTGCGATCTCCTCTCCTCCGCCACCGCGGTCCTTCTCTCCCGTCCCTCCCAAGACCACCACCATGACGTCTCCCCCGCAGCATGCACCGCCGTCCTCACTCGCCTCTCCCGGTCCCCCTGTCCCGCCGACTCCATCTCCCTCTTCTCTCTCCTCCGTCTCCGTTGCCACCTCCCTCACCCCAACCCTTTCACCTTCTCCGCCCTCCTACCGGCCTGCCGCTCCTCCTCGTCAGTCTCCCAGCTCCATTCCCTCGCACTCAAGCATGGCGTCGCCTGCGACCTCTTCGTCTCTTCCGCCCTCGTGGACGCGTACGCCAAATCCTCGGACATGGACTCGGCTCGGCAAGTGTTTGACGAAACGCCCCGCCAAAATCTCGTCTCCTGGAACGCTCTAATTGTCGGCTACTTGCACAACGGCCTCTTTCATAAGGCAATCTCGGCTTTCCGCGAACTGCTCCAGCTCGCCGATTCCACAATGAAGCCCGACCAGGTTACCTTATCCGGCTCTTTGACTGCATCCGCCAACTCCGGCGAGCTCAACTTCGGCCTTGGTGCTCACAGCTTGACCATAAAAACTGTGCCGGATTCCCTCGCCTACGTTAACAACTCGCTGATCAATATGTACTCAAAATGCGGCCGCGTGAATGATGCCCGCAAAGTATTCGATCAGATAGGCGAAAGAGATGTCGTGAGCTGGAACATAATGATGGCAGGTTTTGTCGAAAGAGAACATTTTGAACAAGCATTTGTATTTTTCCAGGCAATGAGAAGTCTTGGCATCGCACCTGACGAAGCCTCCTTCTCCACAGCCCTTCATGCCTCGTCAAACCTAGCAGAACTCCTAATGGGTGCTGAGATTCACTGCCAGGTTGTGAAGTTTGGGTTCGCAGAGAACCGCTGCATCAGCAGTTCTCTCATTACCATGTACTCGAAATGTGGTAACTTGGAGGATGCACATCTAACCTTCGCCGACGCCAAGGATCACCTCAACGTTGTGTCTTGGACGGCAATGATTGCGGCGTTGCAGCAACATGGACATGGTGACAGTGCTCTCCAACTGTTTGACGAAATGCTGGAGTTTGGTCTTCAGCCAGACTACATCACCTTTGTGTGTGTTCTCTCAGCCTGCAGCCATACTGGACTTGTGGAAAAAGGTTTCAAATACTTTAGTTCCATGTCCCATGATCACAACAGGATGCCAGGCAATGAGCACTACGCTTGTATGGTTGATATGCTGGGTCGAGCTGGCCGGCTGGATGATGCAAAACAGTTTATTGAAGAAATGCCAGTCCAACCTGATGCCTCAGTATGGGGAGCATTGCTTGGAGCTTGTCGGAATCGTCGGAACCTGGAATTGGGCAAGGAGGCTGCTTACAAGCTGTTTGAAATAGAGCCACATAACCCTGGAAACTATGTTTTGTTGTCTAATTTGTATTCCATCCATGGGAAGATGAAGGAAGCAAATGAAGTTAGGAGGCTCATGAGGATCAATGGTGTAAAAAAGGAGACTAGTTGCAGCTGGATTGATGTGAGAGATAAGACCATTCTGTTCACAGTACATGACCAATCTCATAACATGACTCCAGAGATTTATGAGATGCTGAGGAAGTTAGAGGGATTGGTGAAAGAGAAAGGATATGTGGCAGATACTTTGTGTGCGGTGAATGATGTTGAAGAGTGTAAGGAACATGGTTTGTGGTATCACAGTGAGAGGCTTGCACTTGCATTTGGACTGATAAGTTTGCCTGAGGTAGCACCCATTCGGATAAAGAAGAATCTTAGAACCTGTGAAGATTGTCACACCATTATGAAGCTTGCTTCAGGGATCTTTCAACGACAGATAATCTTGAGAGATACAAACCGTTTTCACCATTTTGTTGATGGATCATGCTCATGTAAAGACTATTGGTAGGAGTGTAATGAGTTAAGCCAATTTATGAGTCAATTTAAACTTGATTAATTTACATATTAAATTAGTTGAATCATCTTCCCTCTTTCATATTAAATTAGTTGAATCAAATTCATAGAATAAAATTCAAGCTCTGAAGCTAACATGATTAATTTACATTCCTAACAACGACTGAGTAAATATTCAAAATTTGACTAATGGGATGTGTTTCATTGCTAAAGCCAGAAGCAGGCAAGGAATCTATTATTGCACGACAACATAGCGCTCACAATGGACATTCGGAGAAAGACCAAGCATAGTAGTGACAGCCCATAACAAATTGTTTTTTCTGATGAGAAAGTCAAACAAATGGAAGACTCTTCCAATAAAATTTTGAATCTCACAAAGCAGCGACATACAGTATCGCAAGCCTGCTTTGATAGAGTTGTTGTAGCTTGGATCAATTACCACCGTGCCTATGAAAATGAAGAAGGCATCAACCGACATCATTGGCGGAGATGTGATCCTCTTAGCTGTGTAATGTTAACTTCCTCTTAGTTGCATTTAGTGCCCCAAATTAGCACTGGGATACTAATCAGCTCTCTGTGCTATTTCAAACCTTTTCATGATATCTAGCTAACTTTGTTGGTATTTCATGCAATTATATGTTATTTTTATGTTGAAGATTTAGTTTGGAAAGAATAACAAGTGATATCTATTATTATTATTATTATTATTATTATTATTATTATTATTATTATTATTATTATTGATTGCGCTTATGTTTAGTTGATCTATAATGACAAAAGAAAAACATGCTTGAAATTAATGAAATACGGTAAAGATATCAGAACTCCAACATTGCAAAGTAAGCAATTCCAATGCTACATCAATGCAAAGAGTGGCCAGTTTTAAAACTGTAATAAAATTTTGAAATTTTTTAAATAATTGTCATGCATAATTTTTTTTTAAATACCTTTTTTTTTGCAATAATTGAAGTTAATTTCGAGCAAATAAATGAAGCTAATTTCAACATTGGTGGTTTTGCAGCCAAGGTTTTATAGTGGTGCTCAGATATCAGCAGTTGTTTGATAATGGTTGTGGGGTAACAGTCTAATGATAATGATTAATAATGGAGATCTGATGATGTTGGTCGAGCAGTGAAGATTGATGGTGGTCAGACAGCAGAGATGAGGCGACCATTCAATGATGGCAGTCGGGAGGAGTTCTTATATTGGCGATTGAGCAGTTATCCAATAGTGATGGTCAGGCGCTGGTCTATCCGGTAGTAGCACTTAGTTGGAGTTTCATGATTCTTGAAGCCTCTAAGTTCCTTGAATCCAAGCCAAGGGTTCCCTTCATGTAGAGAGTATAAGCTTATTTATATATTTTTAGATAAACATGATTCATAAATATACTTGAAATCTAGAACAATTTAAATTATGACTCATATTGATTCCCTTGATCATAGAATCATTCGTTCAGTATTCAAATATTTAAATAATGTCAAAACTAAGCGATCTTGAGCTCATTGGATTCGTCTCATTGAAATGCTCAATTTGATTATAAGTGCAAATTTAGGCATATTTAAGCTTGGATCACTTTAGGCATGAGAAGTGATAGACCTCCACATATTTAAGAAATAATTCGTTTTTGCCCTAAGTGCTTAATTTAGGCATATTTAAGCTTGGATCATATCACTTTTGGTGGTGATAGAATTGGAGTCAAAATCATCTTTAGCTAAATTTTAAAATTTTTCTTGTCTTAATTTGCATGGAGTTCTAGCTCAATCAAAATAATTTTCATGCGAAAGTATAAATCAACTATTGTAGAGTAGCAATAACTCTCCCAAAGGCTAATAAAGAAAAGAATTCAACTTTTGTGCCTTGAGAAATAAAACACTTTATTTACCGCATCTCCTCCACCTTTTGACATCCATTTTTTAAAACTCCTCTATCAAAATTATCTAAAAAACTCTGCCTACCACTTAAAGAATTATAGCCATCGGCCATCACAATTGGAGAAGTTTGTGAACCACCGTTTGCCAACGTTGTTTGTGCTCATTGGTCATTCTATTTTATTACCAAAAGAGAAAAGATAGCAAAGAGAGTCAAAGGGTGCTTTACTAAAATATTATTTAGGGATGTCGGCAAGTTTCCTATCTTGAAAAGTCATCACAATTATTTTTTTTATATGTTGGCGGAAAAAAAAAATCAATGCGGCACCTAATTACATTAAGATATTTGGACTTTACTCTTTGAAATCGTTTAAATGTCTTTGGTAATAGAACAGAGAGAAGGACGGGATAGAGAAACGAGACAGAGCTTAGGAAAGGAAAAAAGTATTTTGTATATTTAATAAAGTGATGTCTATACAATAGTTTAAATAGAAGTAGCAGCTAATATTACAAAGAAGTCCTAAAGAAGTATGACATGTACATTACTCCTAATAGTCCCCCGCAAATTGATCATTCTGGACGTGAATGGTCAATTTGTCTCGTAGAGTTTGAAATCGTGTGGTCGCAAGAGGTTTGGTGAGAATGTCTGCGACTTGATCGATATAGTTGATGTGTTCAATGGAGATAACTCCGCTTTCTACATGCTGGCGAAGAAAATGGTAATCAATTTCAATATGTTTTGTGCGAGCATGAAACACTGGGTTGTTGGCCAAGGCGATTGCGGAGGTATTGTCGCAATAAATTTTGGTTGGCGATGTCTGAGGGAGCTAGGGTTCTTCAAGTAGTCGTCGTAGCCAGAGGAAGTCGGAGGCGGCGGCAGAGAGGGATCTATATTCAGTCTCAGTAGAAGACTTTGAAACAGTTGCTTGCTTTTTAATGGACCAGGAGATGAGAGTGTTACCAAGGTAGGTGCAAAAACATGAGACCGATTTCCTGTTGGAGCTGTCTGAGGCCCAATAGGCATCCACGTAAGTTCGAAGAGTGAGATTGCCATGTGAAATCAGCAGTCCATAATGCAGTGACCCTTTAATGTATCTGAGTAGATGTTTGAGAGTCTGAAAGTGATCTTAAGTGCGAGCATGCATATGTTGACAGATGCGATTTGTAGCAAATGCAATGTTTGGACGAGTGATGGAGAGGTACTGGAGTGATCCTGCAATTTTGTGATAGAGATGAGGGTCGGAGAAAGGCTTGTCGTCTGCTGTGGTGCATGACGCGTGGGTGTGATCGGAGTGGGGATGGCACTGCAGTCGGTGAATCCGGATTCTTGCAGAATTTTCAAGGCTAGTGTCTCTGGTTAAGAAGGTAGCCTGTGTCTGTTTTGAGGATTTGGATGCCAAGAAACAAGGACACGTTTCTTAGCTGCTTGAGATCAAAGTGGGACTTGAGGTGCTGGAGAAGAGATTGTATTGTTGGTTGATCGTTCCCTGTGAGAAGAATGTCGTCCACGTATATGAGAAAGTATAATTGAATGTTACCGTGCTGAAAAATAAGTAGAGAGGGATCAGAATGACTAAACCTGAAGCCAAACTGTTGGAGGAGAGATGTGAGTTTGTGAAACCATTGGCGAGGCGCCTGTTTGAGTTCGTAGAGTGATTTGTGAAGTTTGCATACGTAGTGTGGATGTTGTGAGTCGACGAAGCCGGTGGGTTGGCACATATAGACGGTTTCCTTGAGCTCACCGTGAAGAAAGGTGTTGGAAATATCGAATTGAAGAATGGACCATTGCCGGTGGAGAGCCAGAGTGAGCAGAACTCTGATGGTGGGCATTTTAGCGACGGGACTGAAAGTTTCATTGTAATTGACGCCGAGAGTTTGATTAAATCCCTGAGCAACCAGTGAGCCTTGTATCTATCAATTTAACCATTTGGTAGAAGTATTGTCTTAAACGTCCATTTGCAGCCTAGGATTGGATCCTTGTCGGATTTAGGGACGAGAGACCACATTCCTTGACGCTGAAGCGCTAAAAACTCGTTAGTCATGGCTGACTTCCAGTGAGGAAGTTTAGAAGCCTGGGAGTAGGTTGTTGGTGTTGAAGGGGTGGAGATCGTGGCCGAGAGGTCAAATATTGGTTTGGGCTTGTGAATTCCTGATTTGGCTCTAGTTTGCATGTGATGAGTGAGTGTGGAGGGTTCAGAATGAGGGACAGGTTCCATAGCCGAGGAGTAGGCTGGGACGAGAAGGGTGCTGAAGATTGGGTAGGGAGTGTAATGGCTTGAGGTTGGTGTGTGCTGTGCTGCAGGAGTGAAGAGGGTGTAGACTTGTTCTGAACCGAAGTTGGAGTGATAAGTAAGGGTGACGTGAATTTAATATTGGTGCCAGTGGCTGTGGTCATGGGAGTGGAGGATTGGTGATAAGGAAAGATTTGTTCTTGAAAAGTTACATGCCATGAAATCTGAGTTTTGTTGGTGAGAATGTGAAAGAATTTATATCCTTTGTGTTGAGAGGAATACCCAAGGAAGATACATGATTGGGAATGGGGGGGATAATTTGTCGATTGCATAAGGACAGAGCCACGGGTAACATAAACACCCGAATATGCGGAGATGGTCGTAGGTAAGAGCTTTGCCATGAAGAATTTGGTACGGAATTTGTTTGGAGAGAGCTTTGGATGGAAGCCGATTGATTAAGTAATTAGCTGTAGTTACGGCTTCAGCCCAGAAATTTTTGGGGAGATTGGCGGCATGTAGGAGAGTGCGCATGAGGTCCATAAGATGTTACTGCTTGCGTTATGCGAGGCCGTTTTGTTCAGGTGTATGAGGGAAATTGGTTTAATGAGTGATACCTTGAGAGGACAAAAAAAGTTTGAACCTTGTGCTACTGAATTCACTGCCTCCATCAGATCTGAAGAATTTTGGCGTGGCGTTAAATCTATTCTTGATTAGTGCGCAGAAATGACTGAATTTTGAAAAAATTTCGTGTTTAGAATGCATAAGATATAACCACGAAAATTTAGAAAAATCGTCGACGAAGATAACATAGTAATTGAAGCCGTTTAGAGATTGTTGGGGAGCAGGGCCCCAAATGCCAAAGTGAATTAATTGAAAAACATGCGACGAATCACTAGTTCTTTTATTAAAAGGGAGTTTATGGCTTTTAGCCATACTACAAGAATTACAATGAAAATTAGCTGGAATAGAATCAAGAGTGGGTAGAAGGTGGCAAAGACCGGCAAGAGCTCCTGAATGAGGGTGGCCGAGCCTGGCATGCCAAAGATGTGTCGAAGGCTGCCTGGCAAGCAGAGAGATGGGCCGATCATAGGGGGTGGTCCGGAGATGATACAACCCGTTATGTAGTTGACCAAGAAGAAGAGGACGGTGATCCTGTACATCCTTAATGACGAAACTGTTAGCATCAAAACAGATAGATACTTTGTTATTAGTGGTAAGTTTAGAAATCGAAATGAGATTATGAGTTAATGCGGGAACATGAAGTAAATTCTGTAAATAAAGCTTACGAGCCGAGTCGGGCAGAGGAAGAAGTCCTTGTCCATAATGTTGGATGGGAAGAGAGGATCCATTCGCTATCGAGATGGTGTCCAGTCCATGATAAGTGGATCCTTGTTGAAGATTGTTGAGGTTCAGAGTGAGGTGGCTAGATGCGCCAGAGTCGAGGATCCAGTCATTCGTAGGGGTTGTAGATTGTTGCAAAAGGAAAGCTCTCGGAGTGGATGAGGTGGTTGGTGCAAATTTGAAATTGCACCTGTGTCAGCAGTTTAAGGCGATGTGGCCAAGCTTGCCACAGATCTGACAAGATGGTCGATCGGTCTTGGCAGTCGACGAGGGCGGACAAGTAGAGGTGTCGGAAGAGGTGCGGTTTTCATATTTTCGGTTCTTGAAGTTACGGTTGGAGCCATTCCCTCTATTAGAGCTCGTTCGATTTACATAGAAGGCCGGATTGTCCAGAGTAGCCGAGACATCTTTTTGAGTTTCTTGATGGATGGCAATCTCTTCACTGCATGATAGAGAGTAGAGGGTATCAAGATCTATAGGGTTTAAGGATGTGCGGATTGCAGTCTTGAATGAGTTATAGGTGGAGGGTAGCCCGTTCAAGATGTAAAGAACAATGTCCTCGGTGTCGATTTGCGACCCCGAGACCGCGATGTTGTCGACCAGATTCTTGATTTGCATTAGATACTGCTGCATAGAAGAGTTGCGCATTTGAATATTGTGGAGTTCGTTCTTGAGTTGAATGACTCGGGAGCGAATGTTGGGTTGCATTCTTTTTTCAAGAGTTTTCCAAACATCTTGAGCGGTGGAAGAGGATAACACATAGGGAAGAATCGTATGGGAGATGGTAGAAAAAAGGGCAGAGATTAAATTTTGATCGATTAAGCTCCATTTGAAGAAGGCTTCGCTGGAGTTTAACCGCCGGTAATCGACGTTTTTCCTGTAGTGAACGTTTTTAAAAGGTACGTTGAGTGTGGACTGATAACAGTGACTAGAAGATAGGTACATCTTGAAGAGCAACACAACCCTCTGATACTTCTGTTAAAGTATAAATGGTATCATGTTAATAAGTATACTCATACGCCTAAGTAAAAGTGCATGTCCATGTATATAATGTTTAAGTTCAAATAACAAGTTCTAAAAAAGTTAATTCCAATGTATGTCACTTGTCAAATAATTTTTATGTTTTTGTTTTCTAAAGAGTAAAAGTTATTTTCTATTCACTTTATTGTTTATGAAATTTTAGAAAAGGGAAGGATTTAATGGAGTAGAGCTTGATACGGACAGGATCGCTAGAAGCATTATTTTAAGGTATTTTGTAATGGAGTTATTATCTTTTGATGTATAAATGAAGCTGGATTGGACTATCTAAATACACTTCTTTTGGAAATAAAATTTGGATGCATTTTTTATTATTTGAATAGAAAGTGTCGCGACACAACCAAGAGGGGAAAGTGAATTGATAATTAAAAAAAACTTTGATTAAGGAACAACATAATTTGCAACAGAAATAATATTGAAAATAATAATATAACTTTAGAGCAAAAAGCACTAAGAATAATTTTTTTATTTTTTATTAAGAGCAATTGTAATTACTTAAAGATAAATTTTAAAGAAAGATTTAAAGAAAAATATTTTTTATATATAAAAATATTATGAAGATTTATTTTTGAATTTTTTTAGTGTAATCACAACAATCTTTTAAATCACAAATCTAAGCAATATAGAAAATGCAAGAAATCAAATGCAAAAGTAAAAGAAATATAAACTGAGATTTTTTTAGTTGTACGATCAACTTGACCTACGCCCACTCCTCAAGTTCTTCATATTTGGAAATTTCATTAATAAACACTCATTTTTCCCTTAGTAAGGCATAGAAGCTCTTCTCCATTCTTAGGTGGAGAATGACTTATACAAGCTCTTTCTCTCAAAAGGACTAGACTCCCTCCTTCCACTTTCCAGCACGATGGAGATGGGTCCCTCTTTTTACTCCTCATATTGGAGGAGATATCGTTCCCCTAGCCTCCTTAGCTAAACATAAATCTTTCACCCAGAGACTTTCT
The DNA here is from genome assembly GCA_022539455.1 of Dendrobium nobile. Classification (NCBI taxonomy): domain Eukaryota; kingdom Viridiplantae; phylum Streptophyta; class Magnoliopsida; order Asparagales; family Orchidaceae; genus Dendrobium; species Dendrobium nobile. Next base: position 21,863 of record CM039728.1, read on the forward strand.
TCCTAGAGCTCCTTTCCAAGAGCCAAACCATAATCTGGAGGATCACGGTGCAAGCCGACAATGACAACCATGTGAACTCCCTCACACAACCCTTGACTCTCTAAGGAACAACCTCTCAACCTCACATTCTCTCTCCTAAGTGGATTGGACAAACTCTCTCAAACACCCCTCTCCCTCTCCAAAGGACTCTCTCTTAGGAAAAAATGGCTCTAGGCTCACTTATTTCACACACAATTACTTTGAAAAGAACCAAAATTAGCTATTTAAGTTATATCCTAATTTTTATTTTTAAAATACTCATTGTATAATACAAAGTATGGATCATACTGTTTGATTAATTCAATACATATTTTTGAGTTATGTTAGATCAGATTGTACAATATGAATCATACAATATAATTAATTAAATTAGATCAAGGATAATCTTAAACGAATAACTATTCACCCAACAAATGTTATGTTAGATCACACTAGATGATTTGGATCGTACAATGCGAATGTTGATCATGATTTGGTCTTGATTCCATTGGTTGATTCTAGGATCAAAATATGCAAGATGTTTACTATTCGTACAATATGATCAAGATCATATGGCATAATTAGTTCAAATTTTAGATTTGTATCCTTTTAAAAAAATCCAAAATTTTGAGCTAGTATTTATCAAAATAAAATATCATCTTGTATGATCAAGGCCGTACAATACGATTATTTATGTCAAATTTTAATTTTATTAAACACTTGATTTAATTTATGGAATAATTGATCATACATTATGATTGTGATCATACAACAATAACAAAAAATAACAACAAGCCTTTATCCCACTATGTGAGGTCGTCAACATGAATCCTTTTTTTCCATTGTATTCTGTTAAGAGTCAAATTCTCATCTAAATCTAATAAAGAAATGTCATTTCTAATATTTTCGAACCAAGTATTTTAAAGGTCTTCCTCTACCTTTCTTAACATAAGTTAAATCTAATACATCTACTTTCATAACTGGGTCATTAGAAGGGTGTTGTTTTTTGTGATCAAACCATCTAAGATGGCTCTCTCTAATCTTATCTTCCACTGGAGCTACTCCAACCTTTTAACGTATATGCTAATTTTATATCATGTTTCTAAGTGTAAAGACACTCATCCACCCGAGCATCCTCATCTCTGTAAAACTTAACTAAATATTATGTTTCTCTTTTAATGACCAACATTTTGCATCATAAAGCATTACAGGTCTCACTACCATCTTATAAAATTTTTCCTTAAGTTTGAGATGGACTTTTCTATCACACAACAAGCCCAATGCATTCCTCCACTTCAACCATGCAATTTGAATTCTACTAATAATATCCTCATCTATTTTACCATCACTCTGAACAATCGACCTCATATATCTAAAACATATAGTTTTATTAATGACTTGATTGCCAAAAGTTATAATCCCCCCATTAGATCTATTATTACTAAAAGTACACTCCATATATTTAGTTTTAGATCTACTCAAATGAAAGCCTTTAGACTCTAAAGTTGACCTCCATAATTCAAGTTTACCTTCAACTCCCTCTGTAGTCTTATCAACAATAAGAACATCATCAACAAAAAGCATACACCAAGGTACAACCTCTTACAAATGTCTAGTGAGGACATCCATGACTAAAGCAAGAAGATATGGGCTTAAGGCTAGTCCTTGATGTAATCAAATTGAAATAGGAAAATACTGTGTCAAATCACCTTGTGTTTGAACACAAGTAACAACTCCTACTTATATATTTTTAATGACTTGAATATAAGCATTATTAACTCCTTTCTTATGTAGAACTCTCTAAAGCACTTCTATTGAAATTTTAATACTATTCTTTCTCTAAATCAATAAAAATTATAGGTATATCCTCATTATTCTCTCTATACTTCTCCATCAAATCTCTCAATAAATGTATTGCTTCCATAGTAAACCTACATGGCATGAATCCAAATTAATTTTAAGAAACATTAGTGTCATGTGGCAACCTATGCTCCATAACTCTCTCCCATAGTTTTTAAGTATGGCACATTAACTTAATTCATCTATAATTCACACAATCTTGTGCATCACCTTTATTCTTAAAAGTATGAATCAATACACTCATTCTCCACTCATCTGACAACTTTTCAGTCTTCAAAATAATATTAAAATGTTTAGTAAGCTAAGAAATTCCTTCATCTCCTATACATTTCCACACCTCTATTAGAATATCATCAGGTCTAATAGTTTTTCCACACTTCATTTTATTTAAAGCCTTTTTAACTTCTGTTTTACTAATACACTGATAAAAATAAAAATCTTTATTTTTATTTAGGGTAATAAGCACTAAAGTTAATCATATTCTCATAATCTTTATTGAAAAGTTTAGCAAAATATCTTATTCACCTTTGTTGAATACCCTCTTCTAATTAAAGCACTATTTGATCTTTATCCTAAATACATTTCACTTGAACTAAATCCTTACTACTCTTATCTCTTTGTTTAGCTAACTTATACATATATTTTTCACCCTTCTTAGTATCTAATATATTATATAAATCATTAAAAGCTAAAATCTTTGCATAGCAAATTACTTTCTTAGACTCTTTATGGGCCTCTTTAAATCTTTCTCAATTATCAAAATTTTTACAGCTAAATAAATTTTCATAACAAATCTTCTAATTTTTTATATTTTCTTGCACATTTTGATTCTAACACCTACTATATTTACTATTAATAGTTTTATTTCATTTAATACTACAAGCACATTTTTTTATAACATTCTCACTATCTACTTTTTTTTACATGACATTAGCTTCCGCATGCATAGACAAAATCTTAAGATTTAGAATCTTAATTTTAAAAATATTTTAATTAATATTCTTTAAAAGCCCCGATCTAATTCTATAATAATGATTTACTTTATTTTTTATTTTAAGCCCCTTCATCTTAAAGTTCAAAACTAATAAGTAATATTTGGTATGTAAACTTTCACTCATAATAACTTTACAACCTTTGCAATTTAAACGATTTTTTTTAATAAGAAAATAATTAATCTAAGTTTTGTTATGTCAATTCTTATAAGTGATGAGATGCTCATCTCTTTTCTTAAATAAGATATTAGCAATTATAAAATCATAAGTTAAAAAAATATATACTATGATCTCATCACTTCTATTAGTCACTCCAAAGTCATAGCCATCATGAATGCTTTTAAAATCATCTCTCTCTTCCAACATATCTATTTAAATCTCCTCTAATAAAAACTACTCTTTCTTTGAGATATATGTTTTGTATTAATTCTCCTAGATCATTTCAAAATTTTAATTTTAAACACATATCCAAACCTACTTGAGGAGCATAAGCGCTTATAATATTAATAATCTTAACATCAATAATAATTTTTAAAGCTATAATTCTATATTTAATTTTACTAATTTGTATACCATTATTCTCCAACTTTTATCTATAATCACATATATATCATTTCTAGTATGACTCCTACCAAAATACTATATTTTAAATCATAAACTATCAATTTCCTTAACTTTCTTTGCAAGCCATTTAGTTTTCTGAATGCACAGAATATTTATCTTCCTAAAGATCATAATATATATTAATTTGCCTGGAAGGGAACTTATATTCTAAGTTTTTATCATAACTTTAGTTTCATGGACTAACTTTTTTGTCCATATCCATCTATAATATGGGAATCCTTGCCTATTTAAAATTACACTCGGGCACAGTTATAGTGGTTCTTGCTCAATTGTCATTTTATTCAGGCTATACAACGCGTCGCTCCCAGAGAACGTCTTAGCATTAATACAATGTATTAAATGATTTATATCATGTTTATTCGATAAATTTTATGCTGGGAACTATCTAACACAATTCTCTAATTTTCTCATCCAGGACTTGGGACATGACAAAAGATCTTAAATACTCTATTGTAATACAATCCCAAACATATATTACGATTAGGATCGTACAACACTATTTAAAAAAGAAACCAAATGTTCAATTTTCATCCACACTCGTGATTGTGTACTCGATTTTCTTGCCAACATACACCTAAATACATAAATACTCACGAGAAAGTAACACTCTTATTACAAATTTTTACTAGACTCAATGCTGCAATTCTTGAGTTCTCTTCTTTGATTTGGCTTATTGTATTTTGTAACTAAAATATTAGTACAATAAAAACAACCAATATATTACAAAGAATAATAGGTGATGTAACCAATAATGCTTGAAATCATCAAAATAATAAGTCGAGCTCGCTGGTTTCAACATGAATTATTTTGGAATATTTAGTTGGCTCTAGTATATTTCATATTATGGTTGATGCAATTAGGTTTAGGATTTAATGCTTTCATTAGATTTGAAGACATAACAATAGAAGCCTACTTTGAGATGAACAATTTTTTTAATTAGCCTGGCAAACAAAATCAACTCCACGACCTTCAAATCCTAACTTCTTTCTTTTCTTTCATATCCTTTTTCCTTTCTCCTTTCTCAGCCACTCTCTCTAATGAAATGAGTGAAAATGAGTTTTAAGGCATTGGTTTTAGATATTTATATTAGGGCATAAAAATTGATTTAATTTTAAGGCCTAACTTTCCTAGTGTTTTTGCAATCGCAAGAAAAACTCATTTGGAAACTTCCCATAAAACAATACTTCAGCATCACAATGCTCCCAAACATTTTTCAATATTTTTCCTAATAAATTAGAATTTTTATTGGGTCAGGTTACCCGACGCTGCTCTACGTTCGGTATAGCCTAATCAAGTGCCACGTAGCAGCCTCATTTCCGCGGACCCGACCCGGCGAATAAAAATTCCCGGCGGACCCGAAAAATGACGGACCCGAAAAGTGACGGCCCGGGTTTATGGCACGTGCGATTTTTGAATTTGACAGCCTGACCAGCGGACCCGAAAATTATGTATATTTTTTAAATAAAGAACAGCATCTTTCACTTCAGACATCATTTGCTTGCATATACGAAGCTTTGTTTCCGACAACTGTTCATCTTCTTCCAAGTTCCAAGCTCGCCGCATTTGCGTTTCATAAACTTCAGTGATGATCTTTCCGAACACTAAATTCATGTGAATGCGTAATGACAGTATTTTTCATATGCTTCCTTTTGAGAGTTGTAAACACCCTGTGAAAAAAGATTCAAACATCCAATTTAGCATTATATCTACATATCGATACCGAGCTTATACCTAGCAGGTCGAATGAACGGTACTAGGACGTAATAAGTTGTATTTGCTCGGTACTAACGTACACTGAGTTTATACCGAGTTATACAAATCAGTACCGAGCTAATACTGAGCAGGTTGAATGATCGGTGCTAGGAGGTAATAAGTAGTATTGGCTCGGTACAAATGTACTAGGAGTTTATATCGAACTATACAAATTAGTACCGAGCTTATACCGACCAGGTTGAATGATTGGCACTACGAAGTAATATCCTGTATTTGCTCGGTATAAGTTGTATTTGCTCGGTACTACTTCATAAGTATTTTGTGCAAATAGTTCATACCGAGCAACACTGTCTAGTACCGATCAGTACCGAGTCATGTCAAACTGTACCGAGTAACATGAAGCAGCAAAAAATTAAAAAAAAAAATCAAACATTATAGGTAAGGAATTACACTTATTAAATCAGAAAACGCTTTATCAAAATTCACGTCGAAGTTTCCTCGAAATCTTCGAAGTCTTCCAAAGCCAAAACTACATTCGTACCTTCCATCTCCTCGAACACTTCACGATTTCTTTTCCTGTGGTATATGAACCATAAAAACTGTATAACATCTTAGGTTTAATATCAAAAGCTTATTATACCTGTGGTAAAAGCCGCATATTTTTTTACTTTTCGCGCCCAATTCATATACAACGAGATGGGCACACCCGAAATATTTTTAAAAACGTGCAAAAGAATATGGGTTTCCATCAGGTCATTCTGGGTTATCGGGCTGCTACGTGGCGCCGCATTAGCGCATACCGAACGTAGAGCAGCGTCAGGTAACCTGACCCAATAAAAATTCAATAAATAGAGAGCTCAGAGCACGCCATCTTAGCATTGTATCGATATTAAGGAAATTTAGCCATCAATTTAACCACTTAAATAAATTTATAAAAATTCAAAAATGTCATTTTGATGAAGAGGTATCAATTTAACCACTTAAATCAATTATCAATTTAACCACTTAAACAAAGGGTGAAGAGGTGTATTTTGGAACATTTGACTTTTAGATTTTTGAACTCTTTTGGAGCTTTTAGATCTTCAAAACTTCTAGATCTTATTTATTTTTTGCATTTTTCTAGATTGCATCATATTCTATCCTATGACATATATAACTCTCATTCTTCATGAGCTCCTCTTAATCCCTTAACTTGTGCCTTGAAATTACCCGTTGGCTCTAGTATATTTCATATTATGATTGAAGCGATTTGGTATGATTCATGAACAAATTCAGATCCAACAAATATGATGTCAACTCCAACTAGAATTGATGAGTGTTGATGAAGTCTCCATCGACTTTTGTTTTCAGTTATTGAGTAATTTTTAGTGAATTCAATTGTTGAGTTTGACAAATTTCCTAATGACTTTTAGTCATTTTGGGCCTAAAAGAATTAGTCTAGTACAAATGTAAATTTATCAACTAGGTTTAGTGGATTAACTCCCTCTACTTACCAACAAAAAATTGAGCCCAATTCATCATGATCAACGAGGTTTTGTGAACTCGACTTACATGATATTGAATCTTCAAATATTACAAAATAGAGTCTAAGCAACTTATATATTCTTAAATCATACAAAAGTTTTCAAATTATTTTGGAAATATGGATTATAAATATTATATTATATTATATTATATAGGGTGACTTTTCAATAGTTTGTTTACCGTGTTAAACACCAATCAACTTGATAAAATTACAACAATTTAAGAAAAAAAAATCAATTCAATAGTTTTCCTCATCCCACAACTCAATTTTCTCTACCTTGCAAATTTTAATAAAATAATAATAGGGGTTAAATTTTAAAATACTCATCGGACTATTTATATATAGTCATTTTAGTCTCAAAGTATAACATTATTTTAATTTTATCTATCGACTATATAAAATTGATCCAAAATGATTCCTTTGGTACTAAATTTAGATCACTTTTATAAAATCAAGGAGCTAAATTAGAATCATTTTATAACACAATTAAAACATGAATGAATATTTTGTATCAATTTTATATAGTCAACGGACTAAATTGAGACAATATAATACTCTATGACTAAATTGATCATAAACTAATAAAATGTGACTATTTTAAAATTTTTGTAATAATGCTAGTATATTTTATTTATTTTTCATTATTTTCTATTATAGAAAATAATTAAAAAACACTTAAAAAAGCTTATTTGATTTAATATACATCTATGATCCCATCCACTCATAAATAAAAACACCCAGCAAATAGCTGTGCCTGCCATATCAAGAACTTTAAAATTGACAAATATTACATCCGCCGCATCTGATCGGCTCTTCTTCCACTATGGCCACCACTATTGGCAACTTGCCGGGTGGAATAAACGAGGCAATTATATCTTTTAATACTGTAATTTAATAAATCCATGCTATTACTCTCTTAAAATGAGAAATTAAGGGTGGTTTTAGGACTCCGTCTTCTCACTCAAACACTTCAGCCTTTTAGTTCACAACTCCACCATTTTCTTCGTTCTTGGATAGATTAGGGTTTCTGTATATTTTTTGATGATTTCGGATTGGTTGGAGTTTTATTATCTAGGATTGAGATGAAATTGGCGGCTCTACTGACTTCAGCGGGAATAAACATCGGCGTTTGTGCGCTGCTATTGTCTCTATATTCGATCTTGAGGAAGCAGCCGGGGAATGCAAGCGTTTACTTTGGGCGGCGGCTAGCGGAGGAGAGATGTCGCCGGCTGAATTCATTTATTTTGGAGCGGCTGGTGCCGTCGCCGAGGTGGATGGTGACAGCGTGGCGGTACAAGGAGGAAGAGATACTTGATGTTGCTGGGTTGGATGCGGTGGTGTTCATTAGGATTATTGTGTTCAGGTTGGTTAAGAGACGGAAATCTGTTTGCTTGGTTTACTTTAATGTTCAAGTCGGTGTTTTGATCGGTGCCTTAGCTTGTCTTTGTGATGGTTTATGTTGCTTTTCCATGATTCTGCTTTGGAACGGCTTAAACTGATAGATTTTGTCGAGAGGTATCAGGAATATGCTTATTTTTTTTATTTCTACCGGATTTGGTTCGGAGTTGTTGAAACTAGGCTTAAGCCGTGGAAAAAATTGAAAACGTTGAAGCCAATCAAAACCACCAAAATTTTCCCAAAACTTCTGACTCCTAAACTCAACAGAAACTATCAAAACTCAGCTTAAAACTCATCCCCTTTACTATATTTATGATTTTCAAGTTTATGACAAAAACGAAAATTGAAGAAGTTGTTCATTTTATTTTAAAGGCTATAAATACAAAAATAAACCAGAAATCTGCTTCTTTGCTTTATTTGGATTTGAATTTGGTGTTTTGATTGGCGCTCTAGGTAATGTTTGTTACGCTTTATATTTTTGTTGTAAAGATTGTGTCTGTGAACATTTTTTAGTATTTTAAGTTTGGTTTATGTGTGTTATCACTGGAAATTGCTAAATAAGAAAGGTGATTTATGTTAGTAGTATATTCTCAGAATTAATGATATTCTCTTTTTAATTTTTTTTTTAATGTTCTCTTTGTTTGCATATGTATTGTCCATTGTATTCATTTGATAATATAGAAGAAAAGCCTTCTTTTGAGCTTATTATCAAAGCTTGTATTCGACCGCATGCCTCCATTCATGTATCACCATCCTTGACTCTTGGTGGTCACTTGGTCAGTTTTGTTTACAAATTAGCTTGACCAATTTGGTTCGGTTAAAAATTTAGGAATTCAAACCAATGAAACTATTTTCTATGCCAAATTATACTGAATCAAACTTTACATTAGTTGATGAACCGAAATGCAATTAACTTTAATAATAAATCTAATTATGCTTAGCTTAAATACCATGTATTAAGAAGATAATAAACAATTTTTGCTAAAATTTAAAGTTATGGCATGTGGAGTAAATCATATCCACATTGATTATTATGCCACTTAGTTATTTATAGTTTACATGTTTAGTTGACTTAATATTTGAAGAAATTAGTGTAATTTTATTTATTTTTGATTAATTTAAAAAAAAAAACAAATCATTAACCAAAAGCCAAAAAAGTCAAAATAATAAATTATAACAAAATTGATACTTCACTAATTGAACCAAACTAACTAAATAAGGTTGATTCGATTCAATTTTTCAAATTTATCCAATCAATGCACACTCTTATCGCTAATCAAGTATGCGTTCGCTCACACGTCCCCTTAGTCGCTCTCGCAACTATTTACTCACCTTACACCCCACTCATAATCCCATACACATGATATGTACATACATAATCTCTGCCTTGCTCCCATCCCAATCCATGCTTGACCGCGCCATACCTTTCTGCTTGCTCCCACCACGATCTATTTATTGCAAGTCTTAGTATATTAGTTTTTCAAGTTTTGCAATTAGCAAACTCTTTGAGATTGCTCCTTGATCGCCAACTAAGTTTTTTCACATAACCCACACACCTCTACTCCTTTTCTTGTGGGATTGTTGATTCACATCTCTTTTTTTTATAGGTGTAATGCCTTCACCCTCCTCTGTGCTTGATTAACATCCTTTTTTTAAGGTGGCATTTGTTGATGATTTCCACTACTTTTATCAAAATCATTGGTACTAATTATTCATCATGGTCTTGTATTTTTAGTTTTCTTATGAGTTCTCTTAAGAAATTCATTCATTTGAATTTCCACCACCCAAATAGATAGGCGCTGCCAAATAGACCAAGTGAGAAGCTTTCAATCATATTAGTATTACATGGATGTTCAAATGCTTCAAGCCCTCTATTGTTTTTATTATGATGTTTAGGGAGTTGTGGAAGGGAGGTGAGATTTTTTTCTCATTTCACTTTTAGAACAATAACATATCTACAATATATACTCTCGACTTTGTTATCTTCTCCTTGTTATAGGGTGGCAAATCTTTTCATTGGTACTTTTACACTTTAAAAGGCTAATACAATGAACTTCTTTAATATTGTCTAACTACTTGGCAAAAACAAAACCAAAAGTTTCTTATTGGTCTTCATCGATCTGTACAATATATTCAAGCTCAAATAACTACGAACTTTATTGCCACCAACATCTTTAGCAATGTACCCCACATTCTTTAGGTCACTTAGTTACTTGCATTGTCTTCTTTTGGAGCAAGGAGCAGCTAGGGTACTTGTCTTTATAGTGGTGGTTTATTTCCACCTTGCCAATATTTTCAAAGAAGCAATTACTCATTTGCCTGCTTTTGGAAAAGTTAGCTACTCTCCAATCACTTAGTATGTCTCTACCATTGCTCTTATCAATTTGACTAGTACCGAATCTGATTTTGTTTCTCTTTCTTAGGGGGAATATGCTCAGTTATTTTAGCTTTCTTAGTTAATCACTTCATCCTCTCATATGATTTCTTCTTCTAGTTTAGCTTCCACAGCTTATTCTAGTACATGTTGGGTTTTAAACTCTGGTGTATCTTCTTATATGATAAGTAATTGACAATTGTTTTCATCACTTGCTGTGACATTCCTCTTACCTATCAGTGTTGCTAATATGTCACTCTTTTTTATCTCTAGAAAATGGTCTATTCATTCTGCCTTCTTGACCTCAGATAATGTATTATATGCTCTATAGTTTCTTGTCAACCTTTCTTTTATACATTGCCTTGCTTAATCCCACATTTGTTCATAGTTCTTGTGGTGTGGTTTTGATTGTGAAGAATGTGAATTTCTATTTGTTAGGGCTTGTATGGTTAGATGTTTTTAAAATGCATGCATATTAGAATGCAATGTAATTTGAGTACATGCATTTTTAAATACATGAATTATTTGCTTGGATGAAAATCAAATGCATTGAAATATTTTGTGTTAGTTATGAAACATTACAAATGTGGCGGGTAGTGGTTGATGGAAGACAGCAATGGCGGGTAGTGGTGGTAGTGATGGAGGGGACCATAATGAATTATTGTGGCAACGGGCTGGTGAGTGGTGGGTGGCGATTGTCTCAGGCAATGATGTGTGGTGGCATGACCTAGGTGGGCGGGTGGGCACCTATTGGAGTGGGAAAGGTGAGGTAGCGGGCTTCAAATTTTCTCTGCATTTGGAATTTGACCAATTGGTTGAATTCCAAATTTGTCAAAAATAGGCATTTCGTGTAGTCCAAATTCCCCACACAAATGGTTTATATTTGGTTAACTACAAACCGAACACTAGAAAAATACAAACCCCTGCATTTCTTTTACTTTACACTCATAATATTTACATCCAAACAACTCCTTAGAGAATGCTTAAAATATGTTAAGAACATGCATCTTTTTATGGCCATATTTAACCTCTATAGAAATGCTTTTCAATTTTTTCATAAATGTATATTTTTAGATTTCCCTATTTATTTTGATTAGTTATCATGATTTTGCAGTGACATTTATTATTGGCTTAATTGAATTATGCTTACATGTTTATTTAAAATTAAATTAATGCTAAATCTTGAAGTTACTGGCTAATATTTATTTTTTTTTCTTTGTTTGTTACTGCAGTATGCGCATCTTCTCTATTGCAGCAGTTGTTTGCATTTTTGGTGTACTACCTTTGAACTATTTTGGACAGGACATGGAACATGGTAATATTTCATCTGAATCATTAGAAGTATTTACCATCGGAAATGTTCAGAGTCACTCAAAATGGTAAATTCTACGATCACTTGTGTTTAGTTGAGCACTCTAGCGTTGTATGCAATACCTCACCAAATATAGGCTTCGTTTGGGATGGTTTTCTTACTGTTTCTTAAAGCTTCTTTCTAGTATAAAAATAAAATTTTTTGTATTAGAAAGTTCTTTTAAAAAACAGTAAAAAAGCCGTCCCAAACGAAGCCATAGTTTTTCTTCCCTAATTGGCTTAAGCTTCTTTATCCACTGAACTCATACCTCTCAATTCCACAAAATTTTATTGCTCATTGTTTAACAGTTGCAAAGGACTGCACCCACTTAAGGTTTTTGCTACTTTTGGTGATGTCCAAGTAAAATGCTTGTTACAATAATTGGCTTTAGCTTCACTTTTATTGAGAACTACTAAGGCTATTTGGCATCATGTAAAATGCTTGTAACATTTGACCAACACTTTTTTTAGATTTGCATTAAATTTTCATGGCCTTTTAAGTGTGGTACTCCTGATCGTTTTTCTTCTTTTTTTCGCTTTGCATACCTGATAAAAATGCTTCTCATTTATGAAGATTATGAACACAGATTTTTCTATAATGCAGGCTTTGGGTTCACTGCCTTGCATTGTATATTATCTCCTTCTCTGCTTGCATCCTTCTATATTTTGTGAGTGGTTTCTTCAACATGGTAAATTTTGTATTAGTACCTTAAATTTAGTACTAACAATTCCCGATTTTGTGTGATTCTAGCAATACAAGAGTATTGCGAGGTTGAGGCTGCTTCATATCACTCGATCACCTCCAAATCCAAGTCATTTTACCGTACTTATTCGAGCCATTCCAAAGTCAACAGGAGAAACATTTAGTGATTCTGTCAAGAATTTCTTCATAAAATATCATGCGTCAAGTTACCTATCTCATCAGATAATATATCGTGCTGGCAAATTCCATAAAATTATGGTACGGGATACTTTTTTTTCTTTTTAATTTCTTATTTGGCATGCATTTGAATATTTTTTAACTTTCCATATGATTACTGAACATTTATTTTAATAATTTAACTAATATATGTTAAATTCCTAATAAGTTCTTATGTTTTATGTCTGACTTAGACCTATGTATCTTCTCAAACCTTACAATTTACTATTTCTGCGAACAAGTTACTTGAGGCTCTTACCTTAAAAATCTTTTTAGGATCTTGGAACCAAAGTGTCATCTTTTTAAAGATTTATCACATCATGTCTTGCTTGATGAGATTAACACAAAACCATCATAGTTATTTTTAGCTTAAGTTCAATTGGCCTTGGAGTATTTATTTATTTATTGTCCATTTGAGCATTATTTCATCAAATAAGAGATCTTGTAAGGGATTGAGGGGCAGGGAGTCTGCTTAACAAAAAAATGAATGATCTGGAGGTTGGATTGTCCAACTTCATCTATGAAAAGCTCCCCACAACAATGAAATAGCTATGGAAGTACTTACAATTCTTTTCCTTGGTACACACCGAATCTGCAATGGAGAAAAATGATTCATTTAGCTGACCTCACGTAGTGGGATGAAGGCTTAATGTTGTTATTGTTGTTGTTGCAAAGTAATGTGGTCAGATATAATGTTGCTGTGGATTATTTTTACATACATGGATTGATGTATGTACATATGTATGTGTCAATATATATATATATATGTATATATATATGTATATATATGTATATATATATGTATATATATGTATATATATATATGTGTATATATATGTATATATATGTGTATATATATGTATATATATGTGTATATATATGTATATATATGTGTATATATATGTATATATATGTGTATATATATGTATATATATATGTATGTATGTAGGTAAAGTTAATCATAATCAAGCCAACTTGACCTCAACTTCTATAGGGACCAGTTAAATTATAACTTCTGTGTATTTGCAAGCACATCCGGTTTTAGCTGTGTGCAAACCCATTTGTGTAGATATAATTGTTGTTGTGGATTATTTTACATACATAAATTTATGTATTTACATGTCTATATATCTATATATCCTTATTATCTCAGTATATCAATATTTGGGGCGTCTTAAAGGAAATGATTTATCTTTGCAATCATTAGGCATGCTTGATTTGTGAAAGAAATGAGTAATTAGCTGTTCTGTATTTGTTTCCTTCATGTTGCTTGCACATTACGATGATATGTTCTTTGAATTTTTATTATGCAGAACAATGCAGGGAAGGCTTACAAGAAGGTCACTCGGTTAAAGGGTGCCATAATTGATCAAAAGTGTATTCCATTTAGATACAGATGTGGAATTTGTGGAGGAACATCCAATTCGTTCCAGTTGTGTCATGATAAATTTGAGCTCGGTGATAAGAGAAGTGATCTCAACGGTTCAAATTCAAGTTCAAAAGAAAAGGTATTATCAGCACGCTAAGCATTAGTGTCTTCAGTGAAGTACCTATGGAACTTGTATTAGCTCTTAAGATTTTGATGCCGTTGTTCTACTACATACAACAGAGGTCGTTTTCATGGTTTTGTTTGTCGCAAATGTCACTCAGGTACTAAAATGTGCACAAATGAATGAGATTAGCTTTGGAATGTTAATTAAATCACTCATCAGAAGCAAAAGGTCAAAAAGCTATGTGAATGCTTTTTTTGTTTTAAAAAAAATAGAATTTTTGATGAAATGAAGAGTTAGTTACCATCATCATTGCCCTTATTCTGACTCTTTGTGGTTAGCTTAAAGTGGAAAGCTTTCAATCCAGCTCTGACTTCACCAACGTGAAACCAGTAGTTTTATTGTAATTTTATTCTTGTAAAATACAATAATAACAAGAGGATCAAGCCTTTATCCCTTCACCTGAGGTTGGGTACTTGAATTTTTTTTTCTCCATTATGTTCCATTAAGAGTCAAATTTTCATTTAAATCTAATAAAAAAATATCATTTATAATATTTTCCAATGAAAAAATGCCATTGTGTTAATGCTAGGGCGTCCCCTGGAAGCGACGCGTTGTTTGGCCTGAATACAGTGACAAGTGTGCAAGGGCCGCTGCACCGGCGCCCGGGTGCACTGTTAAATAGGCAAGGGTTCCCACATCAAGGACGAATGTGGGCAAAGAAGCTAGTCCATGAAACTAAAATTAGGACAGGAACTTGGAATATAGGTTCTCTTACAGGAAAATTAATAGAATTAATAGATATTATGATTCATAAGAAGATAAATATTTTATGCATTCAGAAAACTAAATGAGTTGGAGAGAAGGCTAAGGAAATTGATAGTTTAGGATTTAAACTTTGGTATACAGGTAGGAGTCGTACTAGAATTGATGTAGGTATTATTATAGATAAGAGTTTGAAGGATAATGTTATAAAAATTAATAGGATTGGTGATAGAATTATAGCTTTAAAGATTGTTGTTGATGATAAGATTGTTAATATTATAAGTGCTTATGCTCCTCAAGTAAGTTTGGATATGAGTTATAAATTAAATTTTTGGAATGACTTAGAAGAATTATTACAAAAGATACATCTAGAAGAAAGAGTTTTTATTGGAGGGGATTTAAATGGACATGTAGGTAGAGAGGTAGATGATTTTAAAAGCATTCATGGTGGCTATGGTTTTGGAACAACAAATAAATGTGACAATATCATATTAGATTTTTGTTTAGCTTATGACTTTTCAAATGCTAATACCTTATTTAAGAAAAGAAATGAGCATCTCATCACTTATAAAAATGGTTATAGTATAACTCAGATTGACTATTTTCTTATAAGAAAATAGATCGTTTAGATTGCAAAAATTGTAAAGTTATTCCGAGTAAAAATTTATGTACCCAACATCAATTATTAGTTTTAAACTTTAAGATAAAGGGGCAGATAATAAAAAATAAAATAAAACGATATTCTAGAATTAGATGGGGGCATTTAAAGAATATTAACAAAAATATTTTTGAAAGTAAGTTTTTAGATCTTAAGATTTTATTTGTGCATGAGGATGCTAATGTTATGTGGGAAAAAGTGGTTAATGATATTAAGAATATTGCAAAAGATGTGATTGGAGTATCAAAGGAAATAGCTCTTAATAGTAAAAATAGTTGGTGGTGGAATCCAAATGTGTAAGAAAAGATTAAGAATAAGAAGATTTGTTATAAAAATTAGTTTAATTTTAAAAATTCTGATAATTGGGAAAGATATAAAGAGGCTCATAAGGAATCTAAGAAAATAATATGTGATGCAAAGACCTTAGCTTTTAGTAATTTATATAATAGATTAGATACTAAGGAGGGGGAAAGATATATGTATAAGAAAAGATGTGTAAGAAAAGATTAAGAATAAGAAAATTTGTTATAAAAATTGGTTTAATTTTAAAAATTCTGATAATTGGGAAAGATATAAAGAGGCTCATAAGGAATCTAAGAAAATAATATGTGATGCAAAGACCTTAGCTTTTAGTAATTTATATAATAGATTAGATACTAAGGAGGGGGAAAGATATATGTATAAGTTAGTCGAACAAAGAGATAGGAGTAGTAAGGATTTAGTTTAAGTGAAGTGTATTAAGGATGAAGATCAAAAAATACTTTTTTTAGAATATGATATTCAACAAAGGTGGATGAGATATTTTGTTAATCTTTTTAATGAATGTTGTGATAATAAGATTGACTATAGTGACCTTAGCACCCTAAATGAAAATAAAGATTTCTATTTTTATCGACGTATTAGTAAAACCGAAGTTAGAGAGGCTTTAAAGAAAATGAAGGGTGGAAAAGCTGTTGGACCTGATGATATTCCAATAGATGTGTGGAAATGCTTAGGAGATGAAGGAATTTCTTGGCTTACTAAACTTTTTGATACTATTTTGAAGACTAAAAAGATGTCAGATGACTGGAGAATGAGTGTGTTAATTCCTATTTTTAAGAATAAAGGTGATGCATAAGATTGTGCGAATTATAAAGTAATTAAATTAATGTGTCATACTTTAAAACTATGGGAGCGAGTTATGGAGCATAGGTTGCGGCGTGATACTAATGTTTCTCAAAATCAATTTGGATTCATGGAGGGTAGGTCGACTATGGAAGCCATACATTTATTAAGAGGTTTGATGGAGAAATATAGAGAAAAGAAGGAGGATCTACATATGATATTTATTGATTTAGAAAAAATATATGATAAAGTTCCAAGAGAAGTGCTATGGAGAGTTCTTGAAAAGAAAGGAGTTAATAATGCTTATATTCAAATCATTAAATATATGTATGCAGGAGCTATTACTTGTGTTCAAACACAAGGTGGTTTGACCAAGTATTTCCCTATTTCGGTTGGGTTACATCAAGGATCAGCCTTAAGCCCATATCTTTTTGCTTTAGTCATGAATGTTCTCACTAGACATTTGCAAGAGGATGCACCTTGGTGTATGCTTTTTGCTGATGATATTATTCTTGTTGATAAGACTAGAGAGGGAGTTGAAAGTAAACTTGAATTATGGAGGTTAACATTAGAGACTAAAGGTTTTCGCTTGAGTACATCTAAAACAGAATATATGGAGTGTAATTTTAGTAGTAATAGACCTAGTGAGGGGATTGTGACTTTGGGCAATCAAATCATTAATAAGAGTACACATTTTAGATATCTTGGATCTATTGTTCAGAGTGATGGTGAAATAGATGGGGATATTATCAGCATAATTCAAGTTGGATGATTGAAGTGGAGGAATGCATCGGGCTTGTTGTGTGATAGAAAAGCACCCCTCAAACTTAAGGGAAAATTCTATAAGATGGTAGTGAGGCTTGCAATGTTTTATGGTGTTGAATGTTAGCCATTAAAAGAGAAGCATAATACTAAGTTAAGTGTGGTAGAGATGAGGATGCTCAGGTGGATGAGTGGCTTTACCCTTAGAGATATGATATGAAATGAGCATATCCATGAAAAGGTTGGAGTAGCTCCAGTATAAAATAAGATTAGAGAGAGTCGCCTTAGATGGTTTGGTCACATAAAACGGCGGCCTTCCAATGACCCGGTTAGGAGAGTAGAGGTATTAGATTTGACTTATGTTAAAAAAGATAGAGGCATACCTAAAAAGACTTGGTTAGAAAATATTAGGAATGACCTTTCTTTATTAGATTTAAACGAGAATTTGACCTTTAATAGGACACAATGGAGAAAAAGGATTCATGTAGCCGACCCCACGTAGTGGGATAAAGGCTTGATGTTGTTGTTGTTGTATAATATTTTCTAACCAAATTTTATTCTTGTAAAATATATATGCATGCGAAAATGTGCCAAGATGTCCCAAGAAGTTGAATTTCATGGTGTGGATGTGATGTATAAACGGCGTTGAGGGATTTAGAATATTTGTGTATATGGGTTGTGGTCTTAGGATAGAGAAACTTGTGAAATCAGCATTAAGCAATCATAGTGCTGATATATCTATTTATATATGCGTGCTTACATAATTTTTACTTATGCTGAAAGATTTCAGACGAGTTCTGTGGAGTCTAATTTTTTATTGCAGAAATCAACCTTGCACAATTTGTAATAGAAAGAAGCTCATCTAGGCCCTGCTTGTTGGCTAATATTAACATGTTTATTGCTATAATTCTTACTTCTGTTTAAGTAAACTTGATGCATGATTTCATTTTATTGTGCTTGTTTGTTGTGTTGTTCGTGAGTTTAAATTATACCCATATAATTATTATTTATTTCTATTTGTACTGTAGTCTTAATGTAATTATGCTTTATTATAGGTATTATTTATTCTCTGCTTTCAAGGTTGTTTTTTTATTTTCATGCAGGAATGTGGTGCTGCTTTTGTATTTTTCAGAACACGGTATGCTGCTGTTGTTACTTCAGAGATTCTTCAGTCATCAAATCCTATGTATTGGGTTACTGATCTAGCTCCTGAACCACATGATGTTTATTGGTCAAATCTTTGGATACCATACAGACAGCTCTGGTTCCGCAAGATAGCAATACTTATTGCCAGCATTGTTTTTATGATTTTGTTTCTCATTCCAGTCACTTTTGTGCAAGGTCTAACCCATTTGGATCAGTTGCAGAAAATATTCCCATTTCTGGATGGTTTATTAAAGAAGTATGGTATCACTCTGTTTCTGATCTTTGTTGAATTGACATGTTGATGGAATCTATCCTCAATGTTTCTTAGAATTTTGTTATTCATTTAATTTTATTTCTTCATTTTTGAATTCAATTGGATTTGCTTTTCAGTTAACACAAGATTTGATTTTTCTTGCTGTGTTGACATATTTTTTGGCATTGAATATCCAAGCACTCCTATTAACAGCAATGCAATTCTTAATGCATGCAGGAAGTTTGCAAGCGAGATAATCTCAGGCTACCTCCCTAGTGTCATTTTGCAATTGTTCCTATATATTGTTCCACCCGTGATGCTGTTATTTTCTTCTGTTGAAGGGTCTATCTCACATAGTGCTAGGAAAAAGAGTGCCTGTTGGAAAGTGCTCTACTTTAATGTTTGGAATGTGTTCTTTGTAAATGTCTTCTCTGGATCAGTCATAAGCCAGATAAATGCCATATCTAGTCCAAAGGACATCCCAACTCAGCTTGCAAAAGCTGTGCCAAGTCAGGTGATTTCTTTGATAATGTTATTCTCATCAAATGTAATATTATTTACTACCCTTGTTTAAACTAAATTAGAAATTAATCTTCAATTTGCTATTTTTGCAGGCTACCTTCTTTATCACTTATGTCCTAACCTCAGGTTGGGCAAGTTTATCATCTGAAGTTATGCAGCTCTTTGGCCTTATATGGAACTTTATAAAGAGGCATATATTAAGGTGGAAGGATGATCCAGCCTCTGTTCCAACATTTCCTTATCATACGGAAATTCCAAGGGTTCTTTTATTTGGGCTTCTTGGCTTCACCTGCTCCATACTAGCACCATTAATATTACCTTTCTTGCTAGTGTACTTCTTCCTTGGGTATGTTGTTTATCGCAATCAGGTGAGATCTTAGTACCTAGATTATGAATGCTTGTATTGTATTGCAAGAATAAGTAGATATACTTAAATTATTTATAGTTACATCGAGAAGTTCCTTAAGAGTTATATGTCATAAGCTAATACTAAAATTTAAAGTTTATATTTGCCGAAAATGCAAATTGTTTGCATTAAGTTTGTCACTTTGAATAAATTTTGTTTTTAATTTTTTTTTTAGTATGAATTTTGTTTAGCTCATTGAGTTGGTATTTTCGTGCTTCTGATGGACGTAGCTTCTATCGCTTGATTTAGGTCTTGGATTTTAATTCTAAGGTTTTCTTGATGTTTCTCTGTGGCTAGATTTTGGCTGGTGTTTCTATGTTTGGCGGGGATTCCTATTGTTATTCTTTTGTTATGGTGCTTCTATATTGTTATTCTTGTGGAACTTTCGTGATTATTCTTATTGCTATGGTGGCTTTTTGTCTTATTTTTGCAGCTTTTCAGTTTGTAAACCCAGTGGATTTCCTAAACCTTATCATATTTTAGCATACAAAAACTATGACTATATTTTAGTTAGGTTTCTTGAATCTTATTCCTATCGTTGCGGCTCCTTAAAAAAATGTCAATTTCAACTTTTTGATGCATTTTTTCTACTTTTGGCCTTTTGTTTCTATGTTTTGTTTTTTGGTTAAATCCAACGATCAGTTGTCAAGCTCTTAAAATTGTGTCACAAGTTCAAAATAAGATGCTGTAACAGATTCAAAAAGGTTTTTGAAATTGTTATTGGAGGTTCACCAATGATCTGTTAATCACTTAAAGCTACCTCGGGCATTGTTTCACTATAAACATGATTTTTGCTATCCGATTTGATTTTCTTGTTTTTTTATATTCGCCAAACCAATTCAATTTTCTGACTTATCCTTCACTAGACAAAAAGTATAATTTTCAAATCTAGATTGCTTGTACAACAATAATTCTTTTTTCTTTTGAGTTATTCGACATTGGATAATGATTAGATTTTTTTGCATTATTTTTGTTATGAACAATATTAGTTATATTTTCTATTTTTGTTTTTTTTTTTGCTATCCAATGATGGTGGTAAATCCAATGATCATGGTAGGAAGAGGTTTGGATTTTGCTTCCTTGGGTTTGCCGGCTTTGGGGGTCCATTTTGTCCTTTGGATGTTTGCTGGTTTCATGAGGGCATTGGCTATTTTCGGTTTGAGCTTAAGTAGTTGAAACTCTTGTGGTGCCAGCTCATTAATATCTAGTGGAGGAGTAGCTCATTATGAGCTGATGTTTAGCTCTAAATTCATTATGAGGTGCAAGCTATAAGGTGAGTGGAACTTGTCTTTTCCTCTTCTTCTTTACCTCTTGAGCTGCTGCCTTTTTCCTTCATTTATTTGCTGGATTGCCGTGGCCTTTATACCCCTTTTAAATGCTGCACCGTGGCTTTCCCTTGAAAACTACTATGACGTTTGGGGTTTCTGTGCGCTGGTGTCGTGGCCTTTTTTCCCATTTAAATGATGCCTTGGTATTCCGTGGCTTTTCTTGATATTGGCTCTACCGTTTGGAATTCTCTGTTGTTGATATTACCGTGGCTTTATATGGTTTGCTGCTGTTGGTTTTCCTATGCTGGAAACCGAAAGTCTGCTCTGAGTCCTGTGCTGGATATTTATGTCTGTTTGGGCTGTTTAGTTCCCCTCTTTTGCCTATATATATGAGATGTTTTGAGAAGGAATGGTTGGTGAATATTTGAGAGCTAAGTGCTTAAAAACCTGAGGGTTTTCTTCTTTGGAAGAGCTTGAGAGCTTTTTCCATTCTTCTTCCCCCCTCTGGAAAGCTTGCGAGCTTCTCCTCTTTCGTCTCGGCTTCTAACCTCTTTCTTCTCTACGCAAGTTCCACTCCACCTGTATCTTTCTTCTAGTTCTGTTGGTGAAGTTGTTGGCTGTTTTGGTGAAGTTGTTGGCTGTTTTGGTGAAGTTGTTGGCTGTTTTGGTGAAGTTGTGGGCGGTATTGGTGGCATTTGCTGGAGAAGTTTGAAAGGACATTGGAAACCCTTAGCTGTGGTGGACCCTTGGTTTGCATATCTAAACCTTATTTTAAAATATATTCCTACAATCGGTGCATGTGAGGAGTCCTCTTGTAGGATGTTCTAAGGATAGCCTTTTTTTTTAAATATTGTTTCTTTGTTAGTTTTCTTTTGTTTTAGTCGTTGGAAGTTGCCTCTTTCCTATTCTGAAGTTAGTTGTTTTCTCTAACCTATTTTGTTCTCTAAGTAATGTCTTAAATTTATAAAAGTAAGATTTGATTCTCTTTGTTGTTCTCTCTTTGTGTTTGCTTTAATTTGCTTACATCAATTTGGTATCAGAGCAAGTTCTTTGCTTGGGTAGTCTTTTTTTTTTTAAGTTCTCAGTCATTTTGTGAGTCTTTGCTTTGCGACCAATGGCTAATAATCAAGGGGATTTACAACAACTCTTACAACAATTAAATAATTTGCAATAACAAATTAATACAATGGCTGAAGCAATCGCTAATCTGAATGTCAATCAAGCTAATGTTAATCCTAATGTCATATCTTTTGAAAGCGAGGATGAGAGTCCTAGGAATCAAAATAGGCGTCAAAGAAACTGGAATCATGGGATAAAAATCGATGTCCATAATTTTAAAGGGAAGTTATAACCTGAACAATTCCTCGAATGGGTTGAGAAAATAGATCAATTTTTTGAGTGGAAAGAAATACCAGAAAATCGAAAAGTCAAATTTGCAAGCTTAAAATTAACGGGACATGCTTTAACATGGTGGAAAAATTTGCAAAACAATAGAGTAAGGCGAGGTAAAGAAAAAATTCCAATTTGGGAAAGAATGAAAGAAAAAATGAAAGGGAAATTTCTGCCTTCTGATCATTCAAGAACTATTTTTCAAGAATTTAATAATCTGCGTCAAGGAACTCAAACTGTGGAAGAATACACTGAAAACTTTTTTAAGTTGCAAGCTAGGAATGATTTAGATGAATCTGAAGAAAAAACGGTAACAAGATATCTTAATGGACTTAAGTGGACAATTCAGGATCAATTAAACTTGCATCATGTCATTAAACTAGATGAGGCTTATCGCATGGCTTTAAAAATTGAGAAACAACATCAAAGGGGAAGTAGCAAAGTCATTGAAACATATAAGCGACGACAAACTGGTGGGGTGAAAATCCAAACTCAAACTTCTGTTGGGACATCGGGAACAAAAGTCAAAACTTATGAAAGTCAAAATCCGGATAAGGGTAAAGGGCTAATGGGTTCTAAACCTACTGAACAACCTAAACTAATTGGACCTTGTTTCAAATGTGGTCTTTATGGTCATTTGTCGGCTACTTGCAGAAAAAATAATCCTCTTCGAAATAATTTGATAGAAAATGAAAATAAAAGTGAAGGAGAAGAAAATGAAACAGAATCTGATAATGAAGCTGAAATGGAAAATTTTGATTTGGAAGGTGACGAAGGAGAACCTTTGTTAGTAATTCGACAAGTTTTAACTGCTCCAAAAGAAAAGGGTGATAAGTGGCTAAGAAGAAACATTTTTAGAACAACTTGCACGGTTGAAGGGAAAATTTGCACTTTAATGATTGATAGTGGGAGTTCAGGAAATTTTGTGTCACAACACATGGTTGAAAAGCTCAAATTGAAAACAAAACCTCTTGTCAAATCATACAAAATATCGTGGTTTAAGGAAGGGGGTGAGGTTCCAATAACAAAGCAATGCACCATTAATTTGACAATCGGAGGGGCGTACAAGGATCAAATTGTTTGTGATGTTGTACCTTTAGAAGTCTGTCATATCCTTTTGGGGCGTCCTTGACAATATGATAATAAAACAATTCATAATGGCGAAAGGAACACTTATACATTGATTCAAAACAATAGGAAATTCACTCTTTTTCCTCAAAGAAACATTTCTGATCCTCCAACAAAAAAAGAAAAATCTGAAAATTCATCCACTCCTGAATTACTTTTGAACACAAATGATTTGAAACAATTTGAAGTGGCTTATTTGGTGCTTGGAAAAGAATCTGATTTGGTTCTTGAAATTCCTAAGGAAATGCAACAGTTGCTTAATGAATTTTCTGATTTAACACTTGACGAATTGCCAACTGGCTTACCTCCTATGAGAGACATTCAACATCACATTGATTTAATTCCTGGAGCAACATTGCCTAATCTTTCACATTACAGGATGAGTCCAAATAAACATAAAGAGCTTTCTAAGCAAGTGACTGAACTTTTGGAAAAGGGTTTAATAAAGGAAAGTCTAAGTCCTTGTGCTGTGCCTGCTTTGCTTACTCCTAAAAAAGATGGAACTTGGCGTATGTGTGTGGATAGTCGTGCTATCAATAAGATAATCATTAAGTACAGATTTCCCATGCCTAGGCTAGATAATTTGCTTGACATGTTAAGTGGTGCCAAATTTTTTTCTAAAATTGATTTGAGAAGTGGGCATCATCAAATAAGAATAAGGCCTGGGGATGAATGGAAAACTGCTTTTAAAACCAAAGAAGGTTTGTATGAATGGCTTGTTATGCCCTTTGGTTTATCAAATGCTCCAAGTACTTTTATGCGAACAATGAATCATGTTTTGAGGCCTTTTATTGGAAAGTTTGTAGTGGTATATTTTGATGACATTCTAATTTACAGTATTCACCCTTCTGAACATCTTTTACATGTTAAAAAAATTTTGCAAACTTTGAGGGAACAAAAATTGTATATCAATCTTAAGAAGTGTACTTTTATGACTTCAAGTTTGACTTTCTTGGGTTATATTGTGTCTGCTGAGGGAATTAAAGTTGATCCGGTGAAAATCGAGGCAATCAAAAGTTGGCCTGTTCCTAAAAATATCAGTGAGGTAAGGGGTTTTCATGGTTTGACATCTTTCTATCGTCGATTCATTAAAAACTTTAGTTCTGTAATTGCTCCTATCACTGACTGTTTGAAAAAGGGAATCTTTAGATGGACTCCAGAGGCTGAAAAAACTTTTCAAATTATCAAAATGAAAATGAGTCAAGCTCCAATTCTTAGTCTGCCTGATTTTGAAAAAGTTTTTGAAGTTGATTGTGATGCTTCACATGTGGGAATTGGTGCTGTTTTAAGCCAAGAAGAAAAACCTGTTGCATATTTTAGTGAAAAGTTGAATGATGTTCGATCTCGATATTCTACTTATGATTTGGAGTTTTATGCTATTGCTCAAGCTTTAAAATTTTGGAGGTGTTATTTGATTCAGCGAGAATTTGTTTTAAACACTGATCACGAGGCTTTAAGATTTTTGGGTTCACAAAAAAATCTCAATAAGAGACATGCTAAATGGGTTTCTTTTTTGCAAGAGTATTCCTTTCATATTAAACATAAAACTGGTGTGTTGAATAAGGTTGCCGATGCTTTAAGTCGAAGGTCGCATTTATTGATTACTGTTTATCCTACCATTTCTTCTTTTGAGTTTTTGAAAGATACTTATGCTTCTGATTCTGATTTTAAAGATATTTGGGAGGCTTGTCTTAATTTGGGAACTGATCCATCTGGTCAATTTGTTATTCACCAAGGCTTTTTGTTTAAGGGTTCTAGACTTTGCATTTCAAATAATTCTTTAAGAGAACAGTTAGTGCAAGAACTTCATGGTGGTGGGTTGAGTGGTCATTTTGGTCAAGGGAAAACTATTGCAATGGTGGAAGAAAAATATTTTTGGCCTCATATGAGAAAACAAATTGCTAAGTTTGTGAAACAATGCAAAATCTGTCAAGCTTTTAAAGGGACTTCACAAAATTCTGGTTTATACACTCCTCTTCCAATTCCAAATAAACCTTGGGAAGATATTTCTATGGATTTTATTCTGGGTTTGCCGGTTACTGTGAGAAAACATGATTCTGTTTTTGTTGTTGTTGATCGTTTTAGTAAAATGGCTCATTTCATTCCATGCAAAAAACTTCTGATGCATCTCATGTGGCTGATTTATTTTTTAAAGAGATTGTTCGACTTCATGGTATTCCTCGTACATTTACTTCTGATAGAGATACTAGGTTTTTGAGTCACTTTTGGAGAACACTATGGGCTAAGTTAGGAACTTCTCTTCAGTTTAGCAGTGCTTATCATCCTCAAACCGATGGACAAACTGAAGTTGTAAATCGAAGTTTGGGAAATCTTTTGAGATGTCTTGCTGGTGAGAAACCTTTTCAATGGGATTTGATTTTACCACAAGCTGAATTTGCTTATAACAATTCTGTTAATAGAACTATTGGAAAAACTCCTTTTGAAATTTTATATGGTCAATCTATTCCTCACATTTTGGATCGAAATGGTTTGTCTTTACCTAGCAAAATAAGTGCTGAAGCTTTTGAAACATTTGATCATATCAAATCGGTCCAACAACAAGTTCTTGAAAAACTCCGTATAGCAAATGTTAAATACAAAACTGCTGCAGATAAGCATCGGAGAGAGGTTGTTTTTAAAGAAGGGGATATGGTGATGGCTTACTTTCGTCGCCAACGCTTTCCCGTTGGTACTTTTGGGAAACTGAGCAGAAAAAAATTCGGACCTTTTCGCATTCTCCGGAAATTGGCACAAATGCATATCTTTTAGATCTACCTAACACAGTTGGAACTTCTCCTATATTTAATGTTTCTGATCTTTCTTTGTATGAAGGAAATATAGGTGATTCTGTGGATCTTGAAACATTGCCACTTTCCACTCCTTCGTTGAACGAAGATGATCTGATTGAAGAAGTTGTTGATATAAAAACAACAAAGACAAGGCATGGAGAACACAAGAAATTTTTGGTCAAATGGAGTAATCGACCATTAATTGATTGCACATGGATTGATGCTGCTGAACTTCAAAAGCGAAATTTGGAGCTTTACAAAAAAGTTGCTAAAATTTTCTCATCAGGAGATGAGAATTCCCCACCTGGAGGGAATTGATGCATTTAGATTTTTTTGCATTATTTTTGTTATGAACAATATTAGTTATATTTTCTATTTTTGTTTTTTTTTATGCTATCCAATGATGGTGGTAAATCCAATGATCATGGTAGGAAGAGGTTTGGATTTTGCTTCCTTGGGTTTGCCGGCTTTGGGGGTCCATTTTGTCCTTTGGATGTTTGCTGGTTTCATGAGGGCATTGGCTGTTTTCGGTTTGAGCTTAAGTAGTTGAAACTCTTGTGGTGCCAGCTCATTAATATCTAGTGGAGGAGTAGCTCATTATGAGCTGATGTTTAGCTCTAAATTCATTATGAGGTGCAAGCTATAAGGTGAGTGGAACTTGTCTTTTCCTCTTCTTCTTTACCTCTTGAGCTGCTGCCTTTTTCCTTCATTTATTTGCTGGATTGCCGTGGCCTTTATACCCCTTTTAAATGCTGCACCGTGGCTTTCCCTTGAAAACTACTATGATGTTTGGGGTTTCTCTGTGCTGATGCCGTGGCCTTTTTTCCCATTTAAATGATGCCTTGGTATTCCGTGGCTTTTCTTGATATTGGCTCTACCGTTTGGAATTCTCTGTTGTTGATATTACCGTGGCTTTATATGGTTTGCTGCTGTTGGTTTTCCTATGCTGGAAACCGAAAGTCTGCCCTGAGTCCTGTGCTGGATATTTATGGCTGTTTGGGCTGTTTAGTTCCCCTCTTTTGCCTATATATATGAGATGTTTTGAGAAGGAATGGTTGGTGAATATTTGAGAGCTAAGTGCTTAAAAACCTGAGGGTTTTCTTCTTTGGAAGAGCTTGAGAGCTTTTTCCATTCTTCTTCCCCCCTCTGGAAAGCTTGCGAGCTTCTCCTCTTTCGTCTCGGCTTCTAACCTCTTTCTTCTCTACGCAAGTTCCACTCCACCTGTATCTTTCTTCTAGTTCCGTTGGTGAAGTTGTTGGCTGTTTTGGTGAAGTTGTTGGCTGTTTTGGTGAAGTTGTGGGCGGTATTGGTGGCATTTGCTGGAGAAGTTTGAAAGGACATTGGAAACCCTTAGCTGTGGTGGACCCTTAGTTTGCATATATAAACCTTATTTTAAAATATATTCCTACAATCGGTGCATGTGAGGAGTCCTCTTGTAGGATGTTCTGAGGATAGCCTTTTTTTTTTAAATATTGTTTCTTTGTTAGTTTTCTTTTGTTTTAGTCGTTGGATGTTGCCTCTTTCCTATTCTGAAGTCAGTTGTTTTCTCTAACTTATTTTGTTCTCTAAGTAATGTCTTAAATTTATAAAAGTAAGATTTGATTCTCTTTGTTGTTCTCTCTTTGTGTTTGCTTTAATTTGCTTACATTAGATAATGAAGCTTGCTATTTTTCTTCTCCAAGATTGATTTAGCCTGCAGTTTTGAGATAGTTTCTCCTCTTGCCGGGTCTAGTTAGTGTTTGGGAATCTTTTGAGAGCAATGAAAACTACGGCTATGGAGTTTGCTAGATATCAATTGGATTGGTTGTAGCACAAGATGACAATGATGAAAGGTGGGGCAACTGCTAGAATGATTAGTGAAGGTGGGGTGGGGAGGGGAGGGGAGGGGAGGCGTGGGGTGGGGAGGGGAGGGGAGGGGAGGCGTGGAGTGGGGGGTGGGAGGATATAAAATGAATTTTAGGATAGATTGATGTGAATTTATTATAGAAAATTAAGCCTTTTATAAGAAATTATAGTGGGCGATAACATATTATTCAATTTTGAACAAACTTATGAAAAGAAGAAGCCCTATTACCCATTTATTACGGGTGCAAACTAGTAGAGTCGAGCTCGAGTTCATTTATTGTGGAAATAGCTCGAATAAGATGCTCGAAATCTGCTCGTTTATTGGCTCGTTAGCTCGTTGGAGTGCTTTTTTCCAAGCTAGAATCATAACTCATTGAGCTCATTTTTAACAAAAATCCCTGATCGATGAGCAGGTACTCTGAACTTAGCTGAGACTTATGAGAATAATAATCATCATAATATTCATCGATTATTGACGGGCATACTACACTATTTAAAAATACCTAAGAAAATGACTCATAAATGATAAAACCCATCAACAATATTTTGTATGAAACAAATGATGATCACAAGATTCTCATTTTCTAGCAAAAAATACAACAAAATTCTAGGACACACAAAAATGCAATATTACATTTGCCTTTTTTTTCTTCTATCAAATCACCAAGAGACAAGGTTATCTTCCAACAGATTCTTATCAACAACATTATAATTTATAATTGATTCTCATCAAGACATCAACAACTTCAATAGAAGCAAGAATCTCGTCCATTAGATTGAAAAGCATGAAGTTCACACTTTAACAGAAACATGAATAAAATTTTTAAGCAAGATCATTGTACCAAAGTCAACATGGTATAATAAAGTTTATACTTTACAACAAATCTAATATAACAAAGCTGCAAATGACCAAAAATCTCCGTTATTTTTTTTACTTTGCTCAAGTACAAGCACCTTCAAGTAGTGAATCTGTATTATGTGTGGAATTTGATTGTGTTGATCAATCGGGTTGTTCTATTGCCTCGGACCTCAAGTTTGTGATGCTTGTTGGGGGGGGTGCCTAGGAAATCTCTTACATTCTCTAATCATCATCCCCTTTTCTACAAGCAGGCAATGATCATCACACAAAAGGGCCCCTTCTAAATTGTGTTGCGATTGCCTCTAAAAGTTGCCCAATGCATTGTTATCCCTCACTTTACTTCAATGTTTCATCAATTCAACAATTCAATTTCTCTTTTTGCTGTTATGCTTTTAGTTTTCACTTTCTGATCCTCTCTACTACAAGATATGGTTAAATGGATACGCTTAGGCTTCAGGATTTCCCTGCCAAATAGAAGAGTGACCTATTATTGGTGAATTCTTATTTTCAGTTTGGGTTAATATTGGCCCTAAATGGTAGATAAAGGTGTCTTGGTTCTGTGTTTCTAGACATGTGAAAAAGCTAGGATGACTTGACAAATTTGTCCCTTTGGGAAAATAATAAAGAATTATTTTTTTTATTACTAAAAGAAAACTTCGTTGTTGAGCTCTATTTTACTATTATTAGGTGTTTTTTGCTGATTGATTCTATGTATTTATGCAGATACTCAATGTTTATTGCTCAAAGTATGAGTCTGGAGGACAAATGTGGCCCATTGCACACAATGCAACGATTTTTTCCTTGGTACTAGCACAGATAATAGCTATTGGTGTGTTTGGGATAAAAGAATCCCCAACTTCATCAAGCTTCACCATTCCTCTTGTGATATTGACGCTTCTTTTCAACGAGTATTGCAGACAGCGCTTCTATCCCATCTTCCACAAGTTTTCTGCACAGGTTTGTTTGCTATCATTTTCACTTTATAGCTCAAGTAGAATTGCCTGTTTTCTGATACCAAAGCTACATTATTCCTTTCATATTCTTTATTGTCTATTGTCTCAAGTTTATATCATTGTTGTGCCTTTGCAAACAACTCACATTAAAATCACTGTGATTTTTCTTTCATTCTGTGCGCTGAATGAAATTATTCATTAAAAAAAAGTTAACTTTACTCCATTTGCTAAATTTTATTTGACTTGAGTAGTGTTTTATGCAATGATGGTTATAGTCTATTCGCTTGTTCTTCTTATGTTTGTTGAATTGGTTTGTGCAACTAGGACCTTATGGAGATGGATAGCGAAGATGAGCGATCCGGGAGGCTGGACGAAATCCTCAAGCAACTAAGTTCAGCCTACTGTCAGTTCCCAGCTGACACCACTGAACTATGCAATCGAGGAGAAAACTCAGTGGTAACTTCTCAAGTTGATGGTGAAAGTAGCTCTAAAGATGTTGTGAAGAATGGGGCACTTCACTCTACTTTAGGTGTCCTCCCAGTCTCCAGGTTAAAAGAAGCTCTTGCATCATTGAGTTTGTTGGTCACAATTGTGAATTCTCAAACGTGAAATTTCATATTGTTCATTATTTATCGTGTAAATGCCTTTTTTTTGGTAAAATTCTATTTTTTGGGGGGGGATTTTGGAAAGGGTTCCATCATGTATAATAATCTATAGAAGGTTGTCTTCATAAAGTCTTAGCCTTCTAAAAGAATGCAGGCGTTTTTCCCAGGCCTGTCTTTACAAGGATAGAAATCGGTTAGCCTCAATACAGAAGAAATTATACACTTCACGTTATTTTATGTAATTTAAATCACGTGTCTGGTAAGAACTAGTTTATTGTAGAATGATATCTTGTAAATATAAAAAGTAAATGTGTAATGATCATAGTTTGCTATACATATTTGTGATTTATTTGTTTTATATTTTATTAGGAAAAAACTTCATTCTCTTTGTTAATTGTGGGGGCCCTCATTTCTCTTTTCTTTTGCTCTCTTTAAGGTAATTTCTAGTTTGAGAAGCTTCATAGAAGGATTAATTATTCTGTGCGGACATCGGACGGAGAAAATCATCTGGATTTGTTGCACTTTTACTGTCATTTTGATGTGATGTTGTAAAATGATAGCAAATATTTAATATTTATTAAATAATTGAATATTTGTTGTGTTTTTATTAAGTATTTGTAAAAGCACAGTAAAAGGGCAGTAAAAATGCATTCATAATTAAATATTTGCTGTCTTTTTACCGCCCTTTTGCAAGAGGGCAGCAAAAGAGAAGCAAAAGCATGTAAATCCAGATGGTTCTCTCTTTCCGATGCCCGCACAAAATAATTTCTCCCATACAAGGGGATGACCGGTCCTCATCACTCTAAATACTGGTGGCATTGAGAATACCTAAGAGGGCATGCCCTGGCCTTTCTAGCTAGGAAAATCCCCACCAGGATGTGGATTCAAGGCCTTAATGGTCGATTTTTTTAGGATGTTTAATTTGAAGGAATTTTAAGTTTTTGCTTCAGTTGTTGTATATGGCCCAAAAAAATTGACGCAGCTCACCGCTCCTTCACATTTGTCACCCTCAATCGAGGCAAATTATTGGGTTCGGACATTGGACGTGTTCGGAGTCTAATGAAAATATGTCACATCGCCTACTACTCGGTACTGAACAGTACCAAGCTTTGTATTGCTCACTACTGAGCTCAATACTGCTCGGTACTCAATAGCTCACAATACTGAGGTCAATACTGCTCAGTACTGTGAATACCGAATGTAAGCTATGTCAGGTGTCCGAACCCAATAATCTCTCCTCAACCGACATGATTTTTGGAGGAGTAATTATTGTGTCCGGACATCGAACACGTCCAGAGATCAATAATAGAGCGTCACGTCACCTGGGTGCTCGGTATCGCTCGGTATTCGTATGGATTTCTGGTTTTTTGTCTGGACGTAATAACTTTTCCTTTTGGAGGGCATTAAGAGGAGTTCTGGAATGAAAAATATATGCATAACAAAGGTGAAAGAATATGCCCCCTGAATTTTGAAGTCACAATGTAGGAACATAAACTCTCGTGTTCAGGGAACAAAGCCCATTAAGGCAAAGAGTCCAAAGTGACTACTTCACTCATATCAGATCATCATCAAAATACTATTATTATTGGATCACCGCCATCGAATCATCACTACTCAACCACTATCATTGGACCCATGATTTTTCATGTAAAAATCTAGTCTCTCATGTTTTTTTCATTTATTTGTTTGTATGTCGGATCTTCATGCAAAACTATAATGTAAAACTCTTTTACTCTACTATCATGAATTTTCTAGCTTTCAAGATATTTGATCGTAGAAATCTACTTCTTGATATAACTTTTTTTAAATAATTTAAAATCATTGCCAAACAAAATTATAAAAATTTTCTAAAAATTAAAAATTGCAAAAAATAAAAAAAAACCTAATTTTTCCAATAACTACATGCATCCCAAATAAACTCTAATCCTAACCCATCTTAGCTCATCACTCATATCAATTATTCTATGTGTAATAGACCCTACAAGGAAAAACTTTATTTTGAAAAGAAAACATTATCTTCTTTACAATAATTTCTACAACTAAAGTTCCTTATAACAATTATAAAAATTATAAAAAAAAAAACTCACCAAACACATTGTTGTCAACCAAATCATGAAATAAAGAATCCTACTCATACTTGTTCAGTAGGTTATAGGTTCACTTGCCAACCAGTTCATCAAATAAAGCTTAAGCATATCTTACTTAATAATATATCCATCCTTCTTCTTCGTCATCCTAATGTCAATTTCTTGCAATTTTTCCTACAACAATAAAAGTTTTTTTTTTTTTTTCTGAGTTAATTGAAGGTAAAGTTGGGAGGTTGCTTCTCAATTATAGACAACAAAGACTCTTACATTTCTTAATTTGACAATTTAACAAATTTGATTGATATAGTCAACTTCCCTCCTTTATTTATGTCATTGATGACATCAAAACATTATTTTTATATCATGAGAACCTTATGGCAAATGTGGTCATTATTGCAAGTATAAAGTTCAATACCCATACTTGCAAGTGCATTTAAGGTTGGCTTTTCTCAACATAGAAGGAGAGTCAATAACTTGTTTTTAATTGAATCATTTTTATATTTTATATATTTACTATATTATTATTCATATATTTTACATAAGTTTGATTAATGATTAAATCATCTTGAAAATCATTCATACTCAATTAACATACAATTCTAATCTTCTATGTCATAATCAATTGTGTGATCTTAATTTTGAAGATAATGTAAAATGTTATATGTAAATATACATTCAATTGAAGTTATCTTAGGGTCTAATTGTGATAGCTTTCTAAATGCTTTATTTTACAGACAATAATCATAATTTCAATTGACTATTGCGTTTTTATTACTTTCTCACTTATTTTAAAATTTGTTATGGTGGAAAGTTGCGTTTTCAACCTGAGTAGTTAAGGTTTCGTTTGGTTTAGCTTTTTACTACTGTTTAGGAGAAATTTTTGTACTAAAAAGCTATCTGAAACGAAATCTAAGCTATTTTCCTTAGAACAATTTCACAATAAATTTTATAAAATTTGTAGCCGTCTTAAACACAAATTTTATTTATATGATCATACATAAATCTACATATGCATCGAAATTTGATTTTAAAATTAAATATTAAAGCTTATCTTCATGTGCAAGGAGAACCTAAACCTACCTTATTCTTTACATAACAAGCTGGAGTTGTACAAAAGTCTGTTTTTTCTATGGAATCAACCAATATTATCAGAAAATTAATTAATGAGTTTAGTTTGGTTAAGCATTATTGGAAAATAAGCCCGACCAACGCAACAAACTGATATGTCAGCTTAACGAAACTTGTAAATATTAAATCAGAAGTCAACTTCTGTAAAGCAAATAAATGAGTAATTTAAAGCTCTTTCTCGGAACACAAATCAATTAATAATGATTTGATGTGACTGCGTTTGTCCTTAAAGAGT
The DNA here is from genome assembly GCA_022539455.1 of Dendrobium nobile. Lineage (NCBI taxonomy): Eukaryota > Viridiplantae > Streptophyta > Magnoliopsida > Asparagales > Orchidaceae > Dendrobium > Dendrobium nobile. The sequence goes on from CM039728.1 coordinate 56,028, forward strand.
AACATCACCACTCTCTCTCTCTCTTTCTCTCTCTCTCTCTCCCCCCCCCCACCCCACCAAAAACAATAAAAAAGATAACAACCATGACTGCATGTAAATAATACAAAGTGCATGTAAAAAAAATTTGTATATGCGCGCTAACCTCTTCATATTATTTATTTTAAGGGCAATTTATATATATATATATGATGCTTAAATTTTTTTTATTTACATATCTAAGATTAAATTCTTAATATTTTTCTAATATAATACTTAGCTCTTTAAATAATATCAAAAATATTTTTTTCTCATTTTTTTTGTTACGTTTCTATCACACGTCAACTCTTCTTTCTCTTGACGCGGAGTTGGCCGATCCCTCAATGCTTTTTCTAGAGAGATCTCATTGTGATCTCCTCACGTCTTCTTTGTCATTAGATGTCGTTGATCCCGTTAACGTTCTCCCTAGGGAGATCCTGTTTTGACTTCCCCAACCTCTTCTTCCTCATTGAGATTAAGATTTTTTTACTAATAGTATTAAATGCATACAAGTAAAGGATACAAACATGGAGTTTGAAGGTTTTAAATAAAAATTGAATTGTTTGGCATCCTCAAACCAATATGATTTTTAAAATCCTAAGATTGAAGAATGGAGAGTTTTGGGCAGAAAGAAAGATGGAAGGATTCCTCATCCAAATGTTTCCAAAGAATGAAGAAGAAGAAAATACTCACTATAACCATCCAAATTAGTAGTAAATTGGTAGTTGCATTATGAAATGAATATCGACTCTATGGTATATGAATTATAATGTGTAAAATATAATTTTACGAGCTAGAAGTATTGAAAAACTATCAGTTATTTCATATAAATTATATTGTACAAAATATATTTTATTTTTAATAAATTGTTTAATTAATTATACGAGATGTTGGCAGGCAGAGAGAGAACCTATAGGAAGATGGGGATCATATGTTCTATCACATAAATATGGACATTATCTTTAGCATAATATATAAATATATATTACTAATTAATTGATATATTATGTCTATATACTACCTTCACTAGAAAGTATAGGGACTCATTTTCCAACTAGAGAAACTTCGAGGATCATGTTTGGAGCAAGGTAACATGTGACGAAAAGAAAGGTTGAGTTTATGGTTGTACCTATGTTTATGCTTTTTTTAGTTCAATAGGATGAGAAGTTCTTGTATTGTGTATATCTATTATAATGGGTCTCATGTATCTTAAGCAAGTCTATTTTGATGTCATAGCACTACATAGCAAGCGATGGAGAATATGCTCAAGGAGAAGTTTATTGACACTTGAATCATTTTGTAGCACAAATAATCTAATAATTTTGTGAAAGACTCTATGCGGGAAGGCAACAACTATTATAGAGTGTGAAGATGAAGACAATAATGGTGATGTAACTCCATAATGGGGAGGAAATTAAAATTACTCCTTAATAGGGATGAACTTTTTTAGTTCTAGAAATAATTTGAAGCTCAAAGTTTTTGAATATATCATGTTTAATTTTATAATTTTATTATTAATCTTTGTGCTATAATATGTGTTATTTCTGGACTTGTTTGTTTAATTATACTTATATAATTTGTGCTATGAACTTATATGCTTGATTAGCATTTCGAACATCTCAATGAAGCAACATAATAATTATATGCTTGATTAGCATTGGCATCTCATGAATCTTCAAAATTGTTATAAGTTTGTTATAGTTTGGCAAGATTAGCAATATAATTCAACAAGATAATTAAGGTAATAACAAATTACAATGGATATGTGACAAACGTGTGAAGGATTAGCGTTGCAAAAATAGTTTTTATTCTATCAAGAATTTTACTATGAAATCATAACTACCTTATCATAAAATAATCAACATTATTTATCATTAAAAAATTAGTGCATTAGATTGATGATAAAACAATCATAATAAAATTTGAATCATTTATGTCATTAGTTTTAATAATGTCAAAGCAAATGAATGATTTTGATTTACTTTTAAAGGTAATAGTATCAAAATCTATTTGATGGAAAATTGATACTTTACCCCAAGGATAAAAAAGCCCATCTCACACACAAGCACACAAGAAAAGTCCATCTCTCTCTCTCTCTCTCTCTCTCTCTCTCTCTCTCTCTCTCTCTCTCTCTCTCTCTCTCTCTCTCTCTCTCTCTCTCTATATATATATATATATATATATGTGTGTGTGTGTGTGTGTGTGTGTGTGTGTGTGTGTGTGTGTGTGTGTGTGTGTATTTCTTATCAACCTATCGATCCAGCATGTCTTTACTCAAATAGATTAACAACATATGAAACCCTTTCATGAGTAATAGTGAGATTGATTCAAAGAATAAAATAAAATTAATTTTATACCTATATATGCATTATAAAAATCCTTCATATATTTAGGATGTTCAAATGCCTAAACCGTCGAGTATAGATATTTAAAATCCTAAATATTTAGACCAAGCACAACATACAAACATTCTTAGGAATTTAAAATCATAAATATGTTATTGAATTCTACTTTTTGAAGTGAAAATAAATCATATTTAACTTATTAAAAGTTAGAAAATAATATTTGTTAGAAGTAAGAGAAATTAGATGGATCAATCCTACGAGAATTTTACTTTGCTCCTTCTCTTGGTTAGCTTATATCACTTTATATGACTTGAATTTCAAGTCATTTTCCATACACAAAGTTTAAATTTGATTTCTTATGAGTTAGGAAAACTATTTGATGCACATTATTTCATATTTTCATAAACACATAGATATACACACATGGGCATACTTTCCCTTCTTTTTTATATAGGTTCTTAGAATCTACAGATGCACTTTCAATCATGATGTAATAAACACTCAAGGATAAGTCATTGATGTTTGAATTCCCTTTATATGAGTCAATATATATGATTTTAAACTTTGATGAAGATGAACCCCCCATAATTTTAATAAATAAGTCATTCAAAAGTTATGGTTAAGTCTTCATAGAATGATGAGGAGTTGGTGTCTCAAAGGTACTTTCTCTAGAAGGAAAATGACATTAATTATTGGAGAATATGTAAGATCTTTTCTATAAAGGAATATCATTAAAAGGACCAGTTCTTAAGAATCTCCTATGAATATCTTGGACCACACTTGTTAAGAAATCTACATATAATTCAACTACTTGGTAGTGATGAAACCCTAACACTCAACTTGCAAAAATCCCTCATTTTCATTAATATGATCCATAAGTTAGCTTTTTGCCCTTGGTATCTTTTATGCTTACGTACTACGCCTCTAAGAATTAAAATAAAAAGATAAAATTAGAAGCTAACACTACAGAAAAATCACCAATTATCGGTGGTAATATCGACGGTCAAAGAACCGCCTGAATTATCGACAGTTAAACTGGTCATATGACCATCGGTTTTAACCTACAATTTTTAATAATAAATCGCTGGAAATGCCGACAGTAAAATAGCCACTGGATAGGCCACCGATTTTTTGTTTGGGCATCGCATATTACCGGTGGTTTGGCCTCCAATGTTAAGTGGTTTTTTTCCGGTAGTCCAAACTGCCGGATAAACGTCAGAAATTGACCTAAAATTGGCCAAACATGCCCTTCCTCCTCATTTCTTCATATTTTTGTTTTTCATTCAGACACCTCTCGTGCTCGCCTCCAATTGTGTCTACATGACTCCGGCCACCGACGCCCTCACTCTGATTGTTGATCACGCCCTCACTCCCACCACTGATCACGCCCTCACTCTGCCCGCCAACGCACTCACTCCGGCCTGTGAATGCCCCAAAGGTTCTCCTTGCATTTACTTTTTTTTTTCTTTAGTCATGGATGTTGATTTAAAGAGAATAATGAGGACCTGCATATGATATTTATTGATTTAGAGATATCATACGATAAAGTTTAAAGAGAAGTGCTATGGAGAGTTCTAGAAAAAGAAAAATATTAATAATGCTTATATTCAAGCTATTACTTGTGTTCAAACACTAGATAGTTTGATCAAGTATTTTCATATTTCAGTTTGATTACATCAAGGATCAACCTTAAGCCCATATCTTTTTACTTTAATCATACAAAGAATGATGAGGATCTACATATGATATTTATTGATTTAGAGAAAGCATATGATAAAGTTCCAAGAGAAGTGCTATGGAGTGTTCCAGAAAAGAAAGGGGTTAATAATGCTTATATTCAAGTCATTAAGGATATGTATGCAGAAGTTGTTATTTATGTTCATATAGCCATCGGTACTTTAATATAACTGATGGTATATGTTAATAATGCCGATATTGGACGGTTTGTTTAGCCGCCGATGTTTTAATATAGCCACCGGTAAGTGCTGGCAGTCCACCGGCAGCCTGGCCGCAGGCACTACTGGCGTTTGAGATGGTTGGTACGCCGTCGATAATTACCCGACAGTCGCCAGCGCTTTGACTGCCAAAATTTACCGGATGTTCTAGCCACCGGAAAGCCGCTGGAACATTTAGCTGCCGGAAAATAGCCACCACAATTTGTTTCCTACTAGATTTATACAGGCGGTTAATAGACTGCCGGAAAACCGCCGGAAAAGTAATATGAATAGCCTGAAAATGATGCCGGTAATTGGCAATTTTCCTGTAGTATAATTTGACTCGAGTAAATCATAATATGTCAGAATGTGTTAAACTAAAACTTTTAACTCTCTCTTTATAGGTTTGGGTTTAAGCTTAAGAGAATTGCATGAATATCTACATTTGAGTAAATAAAACCATATAGCTTAGATTAATGACACTTGCTATAAAAATTCTTTTTAGTCTATAACTATCCAAGTACTTAATTAGGCAACTGATGATAAGTTATAAAATGAGGAGAGATCTTTGAGGAATGGTTTTTATCTTGAATTTGTGGTGAGTTCTATGGTGAGTTTGATGATTAGTAGCGATTTAAACAAGTTGCCTTTGATGATGGGAAAATTGATCTAGGAGTCTTAAGTGAGAATGTAATTTTATATGACTTAGGGCATTCATGAAGTGGTTATATATAGAACTAGCAACTTACTAAAACTGGTTCATGTCGGCAAGAATAACTTATATTTATTACATCAAGTTCATATCAAGAACAAAACTTACGATGAAATACCATATTGTTTTGAAGAAAATCTTATGTATAGAAAGCTATTAAGGTATCTTTTCATGGGCTCAAATTCAACAAAACAAAAAAAACGATCTATTAAGTTATATGTGAGTATTGGATTTAGTCCAATATTAAATAGCTTAAAAATATATATGTGCACTACATGACCCTCATCTACAAGCTTAAGCTTTTGAGCTTAAATCAGGCTCAACAAATAGTGCATATGGCTCAAATTTGATTTCCCTTTATATCATATTCCCTGACAATGATATCAAGTCATGTGGTTTTGTTAAGATTGATGGTAACTCTCAAGTGCTGTAATAATCTTGCCTACTTTGATTGAGGTTCACCCATTGTCTTAAACTTTTGAGTTGAATTGGGATTGACTATTAGTTTAGTTGGCCAATTTTTATTATCTTTTAGTTCATACTCCCTAAAAAGCAGCATTTAAAGTAATTGTTTGGCTATGATTAGACAGCTCATACTCTTTGCGACTCAAATTTTTTTATCATTATACCATGGTTTAGTGATATTGAAGAGCTAATGACTCTCATAACATCTTTGTGGTTGAGTGGACTTGTAGTTCATAATGCTTGTGAGCTTCTGATTTAATAGTGATGGTCGATATGAAGAGCTCTCACATGACAGAATTATTAGTTAAGTATGCATGAGAACTGAATTTAGTCCCATACCGATTAATTGAAAATATATAATAATGCAATAATACTAATGATTATCCTTTTTTTGGCAACTAATATTTTGTTGCATTAACTTCCAAATCACAAAAAGAAGACAAAGAAGTGAATCAAGACATAAATACAAAAAATGTCATTCCTGGAAATATTCTGGTGTCCCCATAAATAGGTGAAGTGAATATATAAGGAGAAAATTCCAGGAAACACCTTGTCTATTGTAGACATGGATATTCGCAGCAAGCATAGTAAAAATGAGTAAACAGTGCTGATTTGATTGGTTTCTTCATTTTATAAAAGAGATTGCAATTAGAAGTTGCTTTATGAAATAATTTTAATACTTGTTCCAAAATAAGTTCCAAAATAAAAACTTTCTTTTTTTAAGAGTAACTCAGCCTTATTTTTACCCTACTGAGATCTGCAAAGAAGATAAAAAACGTAACAAATAAGCCTTTCTTGCTAGAGAAAGAATGCCATTTTGACAAATTTGCAATTTGAGATCCAACTTCTTCTTTGCTGTATAATATTGACAGACATGCATCATGAAAATTAGCATTGGAGTGATTGTGATGTTGACCTGAACCTTAATCACGTGGAAAACAAGACAGTTCAGTCTTCTGATCAAAACGTTACATTGAGACAAACAGATCTTTGCTGTTAATGATCACATCTTTCAAACCAAATCTGACAGTTTTTCAATCAGATTACAGTTTGAGTTAATCATGACTGTTAAAATTCTATATATTAGAGCTTGTCAGTTGCCTTTTTAACTTTGATCTGATCCAAAAATTGATATACGCTCAAACAAATTTCAATCTTCGAGCTCAACTCACAAATTTACTGGCAACCACAACATATGAACAAGCAATGAAGGAAAACCAAATCTGAATATTGCCAACCACTTCACAAACTCTATCACCAATCCTCTTTATGAAAATCAAACAAATGCGCAAAACACAAATACAACTAGCTCTGATGAGCTTCTTGTGTTGGTATGAATGTAAAATGAATTTCATATCATCACCATCATCATCATCATCATCATCAATCCTAAAAATCTACACTAAGCCACCATTTACACCAATTGAGCCTTGGTAGCTCACCGCGGTGCTGGCCTCCATTAAAGGATACATCAAAGAGTTAATGACCTGATCAGGCATGCAAAGCAATTCTATGATCTCTCCCGACATTCCGGTCGATTCATAGAAAGAATCAAATTGGCCAAATATGTCGTCAAGCTCGGCCGAAGAGCTGCTTAAGCAATTAGTAAAGGAGCTGGGCTGAGGTGAAGCTGCCAAGAGATGTGAATTTGTGCCATTGAGAGAATGGTCTGGTGAAATCAAGAGAGGAGTTCCTTCCGGTTTTGGGAGGAGTCTTTTGATTTCGGTTGAAGAAGGGATATAGGCTGGCAATGTTGGCTCAATCCAGCAGCCGGCGGGAGAATCACCATTTGAAATTTCAAGACTGTTGAGGATTTTTTGAGGATTTTTGGGATCTTGTTTAGGAGCTCGACAGGTGTACTGATTCTCATGGTGATCTTTGCGGGGAAATTTGCCGAGCAACTTCTTCTTGAGCTTGGTGTTCCAATAATTTTTTATATCGTTATCGGTCCTCCCAGGCAACTGGGCTGCAATCAATGACCACCTGGTTGATTGAAGAAATCAGAAGCCAAATTTTGATGAGAAAGACAGCAACATAGAGTGTTTTTGGGAGAAAAAAAACAGAAATTCTCTAACTAAACCACAGTTGCTTTAATTTCTGATCTTTGACTTGGAATCCTATGATTGATTCACTAAACTACAATTGCAAAGACAATTAATAACTGCTCCAGGTTCAACTAATATTTTTTTTGCAATGTTGAGCTACTATATATATAACAAAACATGAATAATTTAATAGTAGAATGTAGACCTGCTTCCAATTCTGATGTAGAGGCTACAAATTATGTTCTCCTCCTCCTCCGAGAAGGCGCCATGCTTTAGATTTGGTCGAAGATAGTTGAGCCATCGAAGTCGGCAACTCTTACCGCATCGTTTCAATCCTGGACATAGAATTCCACTTGCTTATCAACTTGATTAGTGAAAAAATTTGAAAAATTAAAAGCTTAGATGATTGCTTATTAGAGTCAAATTTGTGGCTTCTAAATTATAATAGAAGGAAGCCAAATAATTGGAATAAGATTAGTTAGTGAGATTATGGAAAAAGATAGCTATCTAACTCATATAAACATGTGAATAATTAAGATCAAGATGAAACTATACCAACTTTCTGTGGAAGAGCAATCCAATTCCCACCAGTTCCGTTCTGCTCTATATAAGACTTGAGCTTGGCATCTTCCTCTGGTGACCATGGCCCTTTCTTCACGTTTTCCTTGTCACAGCAAGGAGCTCTTCCCATGGCTATTTTCTTCTTCTTCCTCCTCCTCTTCCTCTTCTTCTTCTTCTTCTTCTTCTTCTTCTTCTTCTTCTTCTTAAGAGTTTAAAAAGAGCAATGAGAGACTGGAATTATTACTAAAAAAATAGCTGGAGTTTCTTTGCTCTGTTTGTCTTTCTCGAGTAGAATATATATAATGCAACCATCAGCAAACTGGACCTACACCATCATGACCTCACATAAAGTTTAATAATGTGAATATCTAAGTTACTCGTATATATAGTTTTGTATGTATATGGTTTTGTTCGTATAAAACTACAGTTTATTTTGGATAATTGGTCATGAATAATATGATAGTTAATTGAGTTACAGGACAAAGAGTCAGACAAGCTGAATATTATGTTTGGCTCTGAATATTCAAAGGCTAATTTACTTCAGATTGTAATTAGACATTTTCTTCTGTAAGACGACTTTTATGTGTTGTGACTTCTTTTTCTTATATTCTGAGCTACACAATTTTATTTTATTTTTACTTTTCGAAGAAATACTAATTATTATACCTTTTAAGTAAAGGAGATTATATTTTCATTTCAATTTTGTTTAAGGTCAACCTTCACAATTTATGCAGGCTTATTCATGATTTAATACAAGGCTTTTGAAAGCGCAAGCTAGGACTGTCTTTGGCCTTTTTTTTTTTTTCAAGAAAATTTTTGTTCTAAAAAACTATTGTAGAAAGAGGTAAGAAAATTATCCCAAATGAAACCTTAAACTATCATTTTTTAATAATTTTAATTTAGGCAATCGAATGAACTCTTAAAATTATCATGATTGATCTCTATTGAACACCCCTAAGATCATATTACAACCCATCATCAGCTTTGTCTATGAAAAAAACAAGCAATCTCATATATATAATATCAAAAGCTTAACGTATTTATGGTCTTAATGGTTCCATCTATATATATAATATTATCACTCAAATATCAAAGAGCATAATAAAATGATCAATTCTCAATGATTTATGAAATTCTTAATGGGTGAATTGTATCTTTTGAAAGTACACAATTATTCTATAATTCATTTTAAAATATTATATAAAATGTTTTAACTATAAGATTTTTTTTAATAATATAGAACTCAAGATAATTTTTTTTACATGATAAAAATAATAGTATGAAAAAAGTCAATTTTATCCATTTGGTGGTTACAATCAAATCTTAGCAATGTTTTCCAAAGGCTCATTTAGTTACTTTCTTATAGAAAATATATTTAAAAAGTAAAATTTTGCAATGAGATTTTTCATAATTTTTTCTTCATCTTAGCATGAAATTCGATGTAAAATTTGGATATATAAGCACTCAAAAATTGATGTAACAATTTCTAAAAATTATTTCAATAGCAAATTTATAATAGAAATGATATTCTCATCACGATGATTCTAACAAGGTTTGGACTAGTTGAACTACAATAAGCTGATGAACAAGTATAGATCATTTCATAGTGCTACACATGGGCGGAACCATGTTATAGGTAGGGGGGGCAATTGCCCCCCCCCCCCCCCCCCCCTCAAAAAAAAATTTTGTTTTTTATAAGAGAGAATTTTTTTTTTATATAGAAAAAAATTTTTTTGCCCCTCCTAAAAAATTACTTTTGCCCCCCCCCCCCCCTAAGAAACTATTTTGTCCTAAAATGTCTATATTATTCTTCAAATTTAGTTTTAATATTTTTTTTTCGTGTTTTTCATGATAATTTAATTGCATTTTTTTTATTTTTCTTGCTTATTTTTTTTTAAATAACTTATATATATATATATATATTATTTTTAATATTTAATTATTTTAATATTGTACTTGCCCCCCCTCAAAATTGAAGCTGGTTCCGCCCCTGGTGCTACACCAACTCGCAAGTTATCTACTTCATGCTGCGTGAGAGGCATGTGATAGCCCCCATGCCACTAGCAAGTCCAAGGATCAATTGACAATCCCTTAACCACTTTCTCTATGACCGTTTTGTCCTTAGCTTTTGCTCGATACATTTATTCATCAACCAAGATATTGCTTGCAATGTCAATCACCAAACAATCACCTTAAACCAACCACCCAGGGTTGCTCTAGCACATGTCGACCCATTAGGCCAAGCTAAGCTTGTGATAGTCATTTTTTCCTCTCTATTTAGGGCAAGTCGCTACTAATCCATATGATATTCTATATATTTAAAATGTTTTGATGAACATGATGAATAGCTCGAACTGAAGCATATAAATAGTAGTTTATTTTAAGCATTTCAAACAACTTAAATTAAAGTGAAATCCTTTTGTCTCAAGGAATTCTGAAGCTTTAGTTGCTTTGAAGAGTACTAGTGATTGTTTATGGTTTACTCCCTCTTCCAAGAGATGGATTATCTAAATTGTTGGCCTTAATCCTGGCTAGATCTTGGTTACTTTATGGACCGCTATATTTCTATAGGTGGCTTGGCCAATTTATTTAAGACCATACTTAACTTTCATAACCCTTATTTAACTTTACCATAAACTAGACTTAATCATGACTTAGTAGACTCTAGGTTTCCCTTATTAGAGGCCCTAAACCCAACCTAACCTAACCTTAGTTTGATTTAACTTATATTATCCTAGTTGGTTTAGCGTAAGTGGACCCAAAAATAGAGGCTCTTAGGAGAAGGCTACTTTATAAGCATATGAGGGGTTGGCAAAAAGTATTAAATAGTTAGTATGAGATAAAAGGAGTTCGGCTTGTTGTGGTTAAGTGATAGTAGTTTGATATTGTTGTTCATGAAACGGTTGTCTAAAAGTAATAATAATTTGGTGGAGGGTAGTCCAATGGTGGCAATTTGATGATGGCATTTGTAAGATGTTAATGGTCAGGAGGCAATAGCTTGATGACAGTGGTCGAGCAGTAATAATCTAATAAGGCTAATAGGCAACGGTAGTCAGATCATGGTAGATCAATGACGGAGGATATTTGATGATGGTGGTCGATAAATAACTGGCCATCAATGGTGGTCGAGTGGTAATGGTTTGATGGTTGCAGAATAGTAATGGTGGTGGTGTGTGTGTGTGTGTGTGTGTGGGGGGGGGGGGGGGGGGGGGGGGGGTTGCTAACAATGACGATCAAGCTGCAATTGCCCTACAATAATAGTTGAGCGATAGTGCAAGGATGGTAGTTAGGTGTTAGTCTTATTGTGCACCTCTGAAAGGACACCGCGCAACTGCGAAGTGTAGAGGGTATATGACCACACCACCCCGAGGGATAGAGACAATCGCAGGCCTCCGCGCTCCTCCCAAACGGGTCAATGAAAGAGCAGATTAGGTCACATATATGACTAAACATTGAGGATAGCGGCTCTCGCAAGCACACCCCAATGGATAGTAATATATATGATCTGATCGTAATTATGGGTTCCCCCACCTCATACATCAGCTTGAGTGGGGTTTATTTGATGGTGGGATTCAGTTTCCCACGGGCGCAAGCCCTTGTGGTTAATTACATCTTAGGCCGGAGCCTAAGAAGACTCAAGGGTCCTACATTATCCTTTAGAATGGGATTGGCATAAGGGTGGAGACTAGAAAATCTTACTCAAAAGGAAAGAAAGGGATCAAATGGCTTTGTCAACATGTGTGGTTCACATCAGCATCCGGAGGGACTACGGTACTAAGGAGAAAACTGGAGAAAAAAAAGTCAAGCAATCAACACATACATGAGAGAAAGATGAAGGTGGTGTTATCCATGTGACACGGATAAGCAGGATTTATAGTCTCTGAAGAATAGGGAGCTTACCTACCGATGAGGCATACTAAGAGACTGAATGTAGTAGTCATGAATCCTAAATCTAAATTAGGTTTAGTGTTCTACACACAATACTAACACACATGTCCTAACTAATGTAGTGCAAAAATTGGACTTACCCCAGCCTGGATTGGGAAGCCAGCTAACCACCAAATCGATTTAAAATCATGCTGTCTGGTCATTTATAAAAGATGGAAGGGTGGTTTAGTTCTTGAAAATTAAGGCCAATATCTAGATAGCTTTTCAGTGATCTTGTACTTATGTAGAATGAATACTTCTAAAGTTAATGCAATTAAATTTTTAATTTAGATAGTTTCTAATGCAATGCATGGTGGTTAAAATGTCTCCAAATCATATATGCATATGATTTTGAAAATATGCTTACAAAAAATAATTTTTAGAAAAGACTGAGCCTCCCCAGATCCGGCACTTCATCCTCATAGGCCAGATTATCCGGACTCTACCCGCAGGCGAGGAGGTGTCTTATTAGAAGGAGAGAGAGGAATGTAACATCATGCATGCGACCCCGGACAATTCTGGCAGTTCCCTAGCTCATTAAGTTTCTAAATTATTTAATTTTTAAAATTTTAAATATAGATTATGAGTAGAAAATATTTTTAGTCCTTAGAGAGCTTAACGAAATCCAGACTAAAATAAAAGCGGCATGCAAATCGCCAATAAACTAAGCAAAATAAGTAATCCTAGAAGAAATCATTATAAATCAAACACATCAGAATAATCAAACAAATTAATAAATATCCATAGGCCAACTGCCCTTAATTACAAACTAGGGTCTGCAGAAAATAAAGTGATCGAGCACCACTACCAATAACCCGGATTTCTAAGCCTAGGAATGACGCAAATGACTTTAAGTGGGATATTAGATCTTCAGTTCTTCAGCCTTCTTAGATTTCCTCTCCTTAGACTCCTTGGACTCCTTGGATTCGTTGAGACTTGAATATCCAAACGAAGAGATAATTCCCCTTAAAGGGGTACTACCTTTTCTCTTTGGATATCTAAAAGCCATCCAAACTCAATCTTCAAAATGAAAGAAAACTCTCCCTCTTGAGGATGCCTTCTTTTAGAATTCGAGTTGGATAAGGATATCCCAACTCAAAGGATATTTTCACAACTCAAACTAATATCTCAAATCAAATCAATTTCTAGAGTACAGTAAAAGTAAGCAAACACAGCATCAATTTCACTCACAACATGTAGTAAAATCTCAAAAAGTCAGGCACACAACAGAAAAGTAAACACTGACCTAGCCTAAGTTTAGAAGTGGTGCCCTAGCAAATAATTCTATGTGTGTGTAAAAGCCTGTGTGGCTAGGATAGATCCTAAGCTGAGTAGATAATTTAAGTTACCTAAAGTTTAGGTTTGTTAAAGGTCTGAAAATGAAACTTTATTTAAAATATAAATATTAGTGAATTAGGATCCATTTTAGCTAATTTAGTTTGTTAGTTCATTTTAATACTTAGGGTAGGAATAGTTGAAGTTTAAATTATATTAATGAATTTTAGGGGGTCCGGGGTCCACCTATAACTCTAAGCTAAGAGGGTCCAAAAGGTCACTATAGAAAATAGGCTAGGTTTGGGGTTTCTAATACTTTAATTAAATATTAAACCCAAGGAGGAGTAATTAGCCTTTGAATTTATTGGATTTAAAGTTTCTTATACAAAGTTATGAATTTTCAAAGATTTGGGCATTTAATGAATTATTAAAATTTATTAATTATGGGTGTTTGGGGTTTTGATCTAAATCAGCTCCAAACTAATTAGAATCATCCCCAAAGGTCAAAAATAATCTAAGAAGATGTTCCCAAGTATTTGGATAAAATTTGGAATTTTTAATAATTTTTAATTATCTAATAGGGGCAAAAAGGTAATTTTGATTAAAGTTAAAATTAAGATCCAGATTAAAGTCCAACTAAGGAGCCCTAATTATCTAAGATTAAGGGTTAAAATCTGAAGATTTTGAGCTACTATGGCAATTTTTTTTAGTTGAAATCGATTTATTAAAATTTTTAGAAGTTATCGATGCCTAATTATCGGGTAAAGTAGGATTGATTAAATGATACCTAAACATGACTAATGATGTAATTAGTGAATGATTGGATCACAATCATTCACTAATCACTCCCCCATGATTGCTCTTAACATGAATGATATGTGTTTAAAGTTTAACAAATAGATCTCTCAAAATTAAAGACTTAATAGTATATGTAATTTTAAAATAGGTTAAAATACACATATGCTAAATATATATTAATTTAAAATAAGGTAATTCAAAATATTTTAATTTAAATACATACATAAATAGGGCTGTCAAAACCGAGTCACGGGTCGAGTTTGGGTCCAACTCGAAATTGACCCGACACTGTTCAACCCGACCCGAACCCGACCCATTTTTGCAAATGGGTCGGTTTCCCGAACTCGAACCCGACCCGCTTCAGGTCCGGGAAACCTGACCCGATTCGGGTATACTTTATTAAATTTTTTTTAATTCAATTTATTTAAATCTAAATCAAATTAAGGTAAGATTTACTTCAATTAATTTAAAATAAATCAAGATTAATTTAAAATATCATTTACTTATTTCATAAAAATCCATTAAAACCCTCCTAAATTAATTAAAAACGGGTCAAACCGGGTTGATTTTGGGTTTTCGGGTCAACCCGAACCCGACCCAGTTTTACAAACGGGTTGAAATCCCTAACCCGAACCCGACCCGGTTTAGGGTTCGGGTCGGGTCAAATATTGACAGGTCTATATATAAATATAAGAGAGATCTACCAACCACCCTAATGAGATTTCAAAATTATTTGAAAAAATAAATTTTAGTTTCAAAATAATTAGGATATTAATTATTTAAAATAATCAATATATTAAATAATACAAAAAATGATATAAAATTAATTTTTAATTTCTAAAAATATTTTTAAATGAAAGTACATAACTTTTTGTAAAGAACAAGATATCACACGCCGAAATCTGATTTAAAATGAGAAAGATATGAATTATGGAAGTTTAAGATAAATAAAAGGTATTTTAAAATAATTTTAAAATAAATAATATTTAAAAGTAATTATTAAATCAAACTAAAATAAATATTAAAGTTTATGAAATTTAAAAATAATCATATATTACATATAATAATAATAATACAAATAAGTTAATAATAATAATATAGATAATTAACATAATTTAATAATAATAAAAATAATAAAATAATAATTATTATGACAATAATTATTTAAAATATAATTCTTTCTTCTTTTTAAAATAAAAATATTTTATAAGTAATAATAATCTAATAAAATAATAATAATAATAATAATAAATAAAGGAAATGACTATTTTAATGATAATTTAAAATATAATTATTATTTTAAATTAAATTTTAATTTTAAATTAAAGAGAATAAAATTCTAAAAATTTTGATATATAATACTAATATTTTTAATATAAAAATAATTTTAAATTAATTTTCAAAGTTTTCTAATTTTTTAAAAGCATTTAAAATAAATTTAAAACTTAAATCAGATAAAACGGCGATGGCGACACACGTGGCAGACGCGGATTGGTCCCATGGTTTCGGGTAATCATTACCAATGATTGCACAGTGGCGCAATCATGGGCAATGATTGTCGTGGTGCGGTATTCAGCGTCGGGCTCATTAACCACATTGGACGATGCGTGCAACCGTCCGATAGCCTGCAGTTTGAAACCAACGGCTGTGATCTCGTCGGACGGTTTGCGAAACTGCGGGATTGAGATCTGCAGTTAATCTGACCCGCGGAATGGCGAAGGCGTAACCGTTTATCACGAGATCAATGGTTCTGATTTTACCCACGGTTAACGGCCACGTACCCGAAACCCTAATCTATTTTTTAACTCGTTCTCTTGAATGAGTTAACCAAACACCATGAAATTTTAAACACATATAGAATAAGTGAAGAGCATTCGTGGGGGCTAATTAATCTGGCTTAAAAGCGACTTTTAGAAAAGCTATTTATCCCAAAGTGATGTGATTTATTCTAAGGGTTTTAAGGAGTTTTCACTGTTGGATCTTCGGGATCTTGATACGGTTGAGCTTGTAGATTATCCTCGTACGTTTTTCTAGTTGAAACCGCAATTAAACGAGCTCTGGATCAAAAGGAAATCTCTTGGGAACATTTTAGCCTTTGATTCACTGGAGGGTCGTCGCCGGTGAGCTTTGGCTAGTGGATTTGGGTGGGGAAAGGTGGAGAGAAACTCAAGGAAATCACACAAGTAAAGTCTCGAGCTTGGAGAGCTCTAAGAGGGAATATAATGTAAGAGTCCCCTCAAAAACCCTAAATTTCTCTATTTAAAGGCTCATAACTCAAAGGGGACGGCTAGGATTGAATCAAAACTTGATTATGAGTGAATTAGGTTGAATTAGATGGGATTTGAGTGAGAGGAATAAAAGGGATGTGTTTTAATGCTTTAATTTGGTTGAATTTGACCAAAATAAGTTAGGTTTAACCAACCAAGGCTTGGGTTAACCAAGCCATGGGTTGACCTAGCCAATTTGGTCAAATGAGTCCAAGGGATCAGTGGATTGAGTCAGGGATAGGTTTGAATTGATTTAAAATTGATTTAGACCTATTAGGGCTCAATGGGTCAACTCAGGTTGACCTGGTCAAGCAGATTGATCCAGGGCCTGGGTCTAGGCAAAACCATGGTAAACAGTTATTATAATAACTCAAACTTTTTATATGATTTTTTGTTTAAATGAAAATAATAAATTTCAGCGTTGTGCCCTAAGAAAGAAGGAAGAGAGAGGAGGAGAGAGAAGGTTGTTATGAGCCTTTTCGTCCATCAATTTTATTCAAAGATTTCTTCTATTCATTATAAGTACTACGTGTACATAAATAAAGTATGAATGAATAAAAATATTTATTACATATAATTGATAGAATGGATGTAAGATAAGATTGATAATATTGATACAAATATGCATATGATTCTTTTTACTGATGCTTGAATGATTATAGTACCACTATTTTACTGATTTATTAATTCTCATGCATGTTATTGATTCCAATATTCATTGTAATGATTTTCCTACTTTTATTATTGATCATTTTGATATTTACAAAAGATAACTAATCATTGATGATATTGATCTTGTTGACTGAATTGAGTATGCATATTAATTGATCTTCTAGTATTGTATTAAAAGCTTTAGCGAGTTTGGTTTACTACTGGGCTTTTTGGCTCGTTATATGAATTTTAATGATTCCAAGTCAGAGAATAGGCCAAGATCAAGTAGAGAGATTGACAAAGATCCTCATATTTTCTTTGATTTTGTTTATATTTTCCATTGTTCTTTTATAGTTAGGAGTTTGTGATAGAGTAGTAATTATATTGATTTTTTTACTATTGTATATTGATTTTGAGTGAATGAATATAGTATAATATTTTGATGTATGCAATTATTAGTTACTTTTATTGGATATATATTTATTATTATTATGATTTATAGAAGCTTTGGTTGATTAATTAAGAAAATAAAATAGATAATTCTTTTAAATTTGATTCTAGGGTGTTACACTTATAGCAGTAGTTGAACGATGATCTAATGATGGCAGCCGATGATGGTGCTTTGGCGATGGCTCGTTAATGGTGCTCTGGTATTCTCAATGGTTGATCGTATGTACGATCTAATCTACCCTTCCATTGGCCCGCTTGCGAAGAGTGTGGAGGCCTTCGATCGTTTTATCCCTCGAGGTGGTGCGGTCGTATACCTACATACGATCAATCATTGAGGATAGAGGCTCTCGCCAGCGCACCCCAATGGGTGATAATATGTATGACTTGATCATGGTAGAGTTATGAGATTCTTCAAGTTTCTAAACTCTCTGGAATTTTAAACAATTTGTCCTCTTCATATACATAGTAGGGACCTATTTGTAAATTTTTGTTGGAGTGGAATGCCCCATAAATAGAGAGGAATCTGAAATACTCCATCAAATGATTCGTATTTATTTTCTTGACCATAGATTATTATTTTCATATTTAAGTGCCTTAATCATGTAAAAATTAAGCGATATTGGGCTCGTTGGATCTCTCTTATCAAGATGTTCAATTTGAATATAAACATGTAAGATTTAGTGATCAGTTAATTAATGTCCCAAAACTTTTAATCATGTTTCAAGTGCTTGATAAGGGCTCCTTTGGACTCAGACCGAATCTCTTTTAGTGTCAATAGGTTCATCTCATCCACACGTTCAATTTACCTATAAGTTAACTGAAATTAAAGTTTGGTTTGTCTTGAATTTAATTTTGAAAGTGTCTATTTCCAACATGCACCAAGATTCATGCATAACCAAATCGTTCTATAATTAAAACTTCTACTATTCATAAAAGAAAAAAATAAAGTTTTCCATATGGTTACTATAGAGACATTATAAAAAGAAAAGAGTTCTATATTTTATCAATAGCCACGTGCTCCTATGCTAAACCTTTCTATAGGTATCATAGGCTTACTTCTTTATTAGTAGTTGACTAATCTCCTTCAATCATTATCATTAATCCTTATCCTAACTCCCTTTATTTTTAGTTAATATATCAACTACTCTATAGAGATTAATTCATAGAAGACTTAATCCCCATTGATCATGGAAGCCCAAAAGTCTACTAAACGTTGGAGATCATGTTCAACTCAACCATGTACCTCTTGTCTTATCTTGTCCTTGCGGATCACTTTAAGGCTCCAATGGCTTCTCCAAAGTCTATGCAGCAAGTATGATGGAGAAACCAACTTCATTTGAAAATACTTTTCAATGGCTTTCCTTTGAAAAAGAAAAAAAAGAGAGATAATATTAATTTTTATTGAAATGTGTAATGGAACAGAGAGTTGACAATTTGCTCTGTCTTATATTATTCAAAAAAAAAACAATGCTTTTTTTTTTTTTTAAGATTATGAATATTAAATAGTTTGATGATTAAATACATTTATTTTATTTTATTTTTAATCATTTTAGCCTTCGTGATTGGTCAAAGTGCTTGAAGTGGTCTGACTTTTTATGATCTAACAGTTTTCTTTTACAACTGATGCTGACGGATTAGTTTTTTTATCAAAATACTATTTGTGCAGTCTTTTCATCATCATTGGCAAAGAAATTGTAAAATAAATCTCTTGTTGAGAAACTAACAGTGATTGACCTGCCGCAATTGATGTTATCTTACAGCTCAAGATTTTCCCCCACCAAAAGTGAGGGCAGCGACGCCATTGAAGTGCCATAGTGCTCCCAATGAACATTTGACACTCAATGTTTCTCACCTTATAACTTAAAATTTCTTTGCACCAAAAATTTTAGGAGCCTTCACCTCTAATTGATGTTATTCTTAGTCGTTCTCGGCTCGCTAGGAGACTCAGTAAGCATTAATAAACCAGCTTGATCGTGAACATGAATTGAGCTTGAGCAGGATTTTTTTAAACGAGCTCAAGCTCGAATAAGAATAAGAAAAGCTCATTTTTAATCGATTCAAGCTCGAACAGTGTCCTTCCAAACGAGCTTGAGCTCGAACAAGCTAAAGTTTGGGCACGACTCAATTCGTTTGCAGCCCTATTGTGACTTCTATGTGAACAGCTTATGTTAAGGGTACTATCCAAAACAATTAGCTTGCAAAATCAAGCAGAACATCATTTAAACAAAGTGTTGATTTGTGTTAACAATTTAGATTTGGATTAGGTCCAATCAGACTAGATTCAATAAGAATCCAATTCATTTGAAACTTAGGCCTAATGCAAGAAACAGTAGGCTTTATTAAAGTTTAAAAATATATAATTTATTTTAACACTTGAATATTTTTACAATTATCCTATACAACTTTGGCAACAATTCCATTTCAATTTAAGCCTTTATTTTAATTATTTCGTAAAAATAATTATTAATATTTTTCAGATCATTAAATATATAAATATTTTAAATTTAAATATAAAAACTTTCAATTTTATCTCCATTAAATTGAACGAATATATTTTCTCTGAACTTTGAATATTTAAACGTAAACTTAGGCCTGAAGCGCATAACTTGAGGAGAAGCATGAAAACAATCTTCCTTTCATTTCCTGACCTGCTTCAAATATGACGATATTCCGCTTTTTAAATATATTTCTTCGATAAACATGAGTCATTTCCAGCAAGATCCAGCATATCATTCAACTTGAGGTTGAAAACATTTAGTTATAATCTTGTTAACAGCTCTATTATTTATGCCCATTCGCCAAATGTCATCATTCTTAGCTGCTAGTACATAAGAATTGCACAATAACTGAAGTTTTATTTCAGTCAATTTTTTTATTACTTTTTAAAACAATTTTCTAGAAAAACATTAAAATTTTTATACTAAAAATTTTCTTGAAACAGCAGTACGAAAGCCATCCCATACAAGGCCTAAGACATCATTTGGAACAAATTTTTGCTGATCGATTTTCGGTGCTTCAAAAACTATTTATTGAAAAACTACTTATAAAGGAGTAACAAAACTGTCTCAATCAAAACCTAATACTTCATTTAAGATAGCTTTCTTATTACTTTTTAAAACACTTTTCTAACAAAAAATTTTTGTTCTAACAAAAAATTTTTGAAAAACTACTTAAAACACTTTTTTATACTACATATAAAAAAGAACATTATATATGCAAACACAATTATGCAACAATTTTGACTTGTTCGTGCGATCAAAAATTGAGCCTTCATAGGGCTAATCATAATCATCCAATGTTAGCAAGCAAATCATCACTTCAACACACCCTTTCGTTAAGCTAACGTCAGCATTAAACACAAAACAATCATTCTTAATAGATTTTGCTACTTCTGCACACTAAAAGCCAACAATATACAACATATATGTGAAACCAAAGAAAGAACAAAACTAAATTGTTCGTCGCCGGCACATAAAAGAATCCTATACGCACTAATATGATGATCATGTAATGAGAAACTTCTTTATCTTGGCTCCTAAAGATGGCTGCTCATCCTCTACTTCAACAATATCCTCACTGCTTTGTTGGTCACATCCAACATTTTCTTTCATCTCACTCCCATTCGCATCAGCCTATATAGTTCGATTAAAGAAGAAAATGAGATGGTTAATCAATCAATCTTAGAACCATACGGAACACCATCATACTTGCTGACATTTCATACCAATGAAATGCAAATTCTGTTAATGGCAGGGGATGTCAAAAATCCACATTCCACATCATTTTTGTGAAATATTTAGAGTGATACAAAAAGATAAACAAATTCTGTTGATAAACAAATTATGAGAATTTCACATGAAAAGCTGGCCAAGCAAAATCAAGCGATGAGACCACAGGGCTTGGCACAAACAACAAAAAATGGTTCGATATCTTACCAGTCTAATAACCTCAGATAACACAGCAGCCTCCAAAAGAGCCTCTTCTGCCGTTTGATCTTCCAGCATTCCATTATTAACATCTGGGCTAAAAAAGAACATTGAAATTGCCAACAACTTAGGAAATCTCCAATCACTTAATTTTTCTTAAACATTTTCTTTAAGTGTAAATATAAATATGCATGCTGTTAAACTAATTGGTTGCAGACCTCAAAAGTGAACCTAAACAATTCACCTGCAATTCAGCATGTACTTAAACGCAAACAAAAGCCCAGATTTCATATACGAACCATAAGCCCAAGCATCATGCACAATATGGCAACTTTACACAACCTGTTAACGTTATGACAACTGCTTGCTTAAAAAAAGTAAGATATTAGCCTAAGATTCGGAATTATATGCAATGATCTAAACCCAAAATCATGAAATGATGCCTCATAATCTGCACATCTGAAAGGAAATGAAGAATATATATACATATGTTTATCCCTGCTTAACCTAATTCCTAGCGCACATGCAAGTTATCAAAGGTTTCAACTCTTTTGACAATGTTCAACTAATTATATATTCATCAATTACACATCTCAATAACACGTTTAAAATTTTGCAAATGAGTACCGAGGCATTTTCATCCGTGAGGCGAGGCGTAAGCTGAAATATATGGAAGTCGAGGCAGTTGAGAGAAAGTTATTGTAGCTCGGGAGGGCATGAAAATGTGATTTTTTTTTGGGTCTATACTTTAAGATGTAGATAAGTTTTAATTAAAATATATATACATAGGGTGAGGCATACACCACATGCCAGTGAAACAAAGCGCGTTAAGTCAAACTAAGGCACACGCCTTTAAAAAAAAAAGCTCAAGGCGTATGTCTCAAGCATTTTTCCTTGGGATTACATTGAGACGGGCCTCAAGGCGCGCCTCACATTACGTAATTTTAAACAATGCTCAACAATATGTGATTCATGAACCTCTTCCCCTAAAGTCCATTTCACCAATACTAATTCATTTACACACATGGGATAAAAAAAATGAACGACAGACTCTAGATAGGAAAGCCACTGTCTACATAAATTTTGAGGTTCAAAAATAACTGTAACTCCTGAATAAGAATATCTACAATACTATTTCCCGCTCGAAAGATAAGGGAAAATATTTAAAAGCAGAACATATAAATGCCTAAATACCCCAGCAACATTATCCTCTTAAGATATGCTTTTATTTAATTCAGTCCATCATATGCAGAGGTGATACTAATACTTCACCTAGGAAGTTCAGGAGAAAAAAAAAATTCTGCTCTCATTTGGTGAAGTATGGGTTTCATGATTCATGAATGTTAACCAACGAATGCAAGCAGAAATGCAGGCGTGCGTGTGACATGGAGAAGAGAAAAACAAGAACAAAAAACATAGCATGTCTATATAAAATTAAAAATCATTTTAAGAAAAACATATTATACCAGTCTAAGACTGCTTCCATCTCAGCTACACTATTCTGCCTCAGTTTCTTCGGATGTTTTCTACTGTAATAAGACTTGGAACTATTATAACCATTAGATGCAGCATGACCACGCCTCTTTCTTCTCAGTGGCAACATATTTTTACTTATATTTGATTTATGTTTCTCCTCACTGATAGCAATTAAGCCATCCTCCATTGGATGGTTGATTTCCTCCTCATTGCTTTTAAACTCCAAGTTCTGCACATCTTCAATATTTTCATGATAATGCTGCAAACTGGTTGATAATCCGCTTCCAACACCTCCTTGGAATGTAGCATCAGTAACTCTTTCTGGAGAGAGCTTGAATATAACTTCTGCACATTTCCTAAACCAGGTCATAGGAGCTGAAAGAGGTGATGCATTATCAGAGGCATTCATAGAAGACATGTTTTTCAAGCTATCTGTCAGAGAGATCTTTTGACAATCTGGATTATGACTATTATTTGCTGCTTCTTTTTTATACAATCCTTTTCTACTTGAAAGATTGCCAATATTCACTTTTGGATTATCAGCATTTGAGTCATATAGAGTTCTACTCTCTAATTCAATATTTGAATGCTCTAATTTTAGAAGATGCTGAATTTGTTTATCAATTTCCTCACGATCTGCATGCAATAATTCCCTTTGCTTCTGTAGCTTCTCCCGTTGCACATTAAGCTCTTCAATAAAATGGTTTATCTCAGACCACTCCTTCTGCCTCTGTTCTCTGTCATGGGCAATCTCCATTCTCTCCATGTCAAGTCTTTTCAACTCTGATGCAGCATGTCTCAACTGTTTGGCGATCTCTTCTTTCTGAGAAACAATACTCTGAAGCTCTTTGCTCTTTTCTTGTTCAAATGCTTCCTCTTTTTCTTTTAAATAATTTTCAACATCCTCTCTCCGTCTACAAATACTGTTTTCCAACTCTTTCCTCTGAATCTTAACGTCATTCAGAAAATCTTCTTTTTCTTTATGAAATTTGATAAACCAATCTGAATGCTCACGCTCCATCTTTCTCATGAAGTCATCCCGCTCAATAGACAAGGATTCAGCATTTCTCTTCAATTGCTCGCGCAAGCTTTCCTTCTCTGCATTTAAACTGTCAAGCTCATTCCTAAGGTGTATGTCAACGGCTCTTCTTTCCTCAGCAATTCGTTCAGCTTCTTTCCTCAACACCTCTGTTTTTTCATCAATTAGATCCCATTCAATTTCAAACTTCTCCTTTTCTGACTTCAGTTTACCAGCTTGAACTTCAAGTTCCAACATCTGAGCTCTAAAGCTATCAATCTCTTCTTTCAATTTTCTTTCAATAACAAGCAGCTCATTTCTCTCATTCGCAGTGATCGCTAGTTTTTCCTCTGCACGAAGAATTTGCATCTTCACATCTTCAAATGAGATCTTCTCTTTATGAAGTTCTTCCCGCATCTTATCAATTTCCTTCTTTTCTTTTTGCAGGTCCTGCATCTTTGATTCTAGTGTCCTTTCTGTAAGAAGTAGAGATTTTTCTTTCTCCTCTAAAAGATTAAGTTTCTTCATCACATCCTCCTGCTTTTCTGAAATGGCATGAAGATCAGTTCTAACTGAATTTTCCATTTTCAAAATTTGTTGCTCTCTTTGCTTAAGCTCAGCCTCGAAGACACTGCAAGCATTTCTATTCATTTCCATCTCGTCCTCTAGTGATTTCCTTCTCTGCTCCATTTCAGCTTCAAACTCAAAAGTTTTCCTTTCAAAAGAATATTGATATTCAGCTTTAAGCCTTTGTATCTCATCCTACAAGGAAAGAAAAACGGTAATTCATTGGACATTGCAACAGGAAGCATATGTGAAGAATAGAAATACGAAATGACTGAGCGTATCAAAAGCTGAAGTACTAACAAATTCTTTATTAGAAATCTTTTCCTGTAATATAAGCAATTCCCTATCTTTTTTGTCGATTAAAGCTTCCCTTTTAATGAGAGCCTGCAAAAACAGAAAGAAGTAGCAGTTGATCATAAAAAATAAAAAAATAAAAAAATAAAAAACAATTTCTAAATGTCATTACGTTATACAAAGATCAGGTCTTTTGAGAGATTGTAAAGAATGAGGTTTGCATCGCCAGTAGTTAAGGAATGAGGACTTAAATAGTATGAAAAGCCCACGGGCCTCTTATTTCTCACTCTAGAGTGCTTATAGTGTGAGAAGCTTATGGGACAAAGTGACCTCCACTCACCTCATTGGCCAACGAGGGCTGGTGGTGAGAAAGTAAAGGAGTTAGATGCAGCTAATGTAGTGCTGGTGGTAGAAAACAGCAAAGTCAAAGGAGGCCCTAATATACGGCCATCTTTAGGAGATTTGACGAGTGTAGATAACTGGTCATGAAGTGCTTTTGTTAAGCAAGGCAGCAAGCTAGGGAAGGCTCTAGCACCAACGACAACTTCAATCCTGCTATCAGCGGTTGTACTTCGGTGATACAAAAAAATATTGAGACAAAAACAAAAGTGGAGGGGGAAATGAATATCGAGAAGCCTGGTTCCTTGCATGCTAATGTTGATGAAATCAATCTTGTGGATAAAACAACCAAGGAAACTCTGTTCAACCCTTCAATACAATCTCATTTGTTCAAAGTGCATCAATATACAGCTAGGAATTCTTCCATAGATGCTTGTGATGATATTCACATAAATGGTAACGAGCACATGAGTTCTCATATGAAATTGCAATATTTTGCTACAGATTCTCACAATTGTAGTAATACAATTAATTCAATCATAAATGACACAGCAAATTCAATTCAATTCACTTCTGTTATTTGGCAAAATGCCCTAACACCTCTGCAGAGTGAGTTTGCTCGAAATTTTAAATAGCAGCAGTGGCCTAATTGAAGCAACCTCCCGCAACAGCCCATTCTCAATTGATGACTCCCAACAACAAAGTGGGTGAATCAAATATTAGAAGAGGCTAGAATTCATCAGTCTTGAAATGGTAAATAACAAGGAAGCGTTTGTAGAGGATGAGTCTCCATTTTGTAAATCTGAACTCAGTTAAACAAAACATTGATAAATTGGAGAGTGCTCTAGTTAAGAAGTTCTATTGAAACGGATTCCGTACATCTTGCTCAACAATGAGCTGAAGTTAAAAGGGCACACCTTCGTGATTTTCATATCATCACTTTTTCTCCAAATTACTCCATTTGCTTATTAGAAAATGTCACAGCTAGGGACGATGTTCATCTGGGAGGATCATGGATGACTATTGTATACATCATTGACTTGAACAACTGGACAACAACATTCTCACCTAATTCTATATATGGGCTCACCCCTTCATTATGGATCTGCTTTCTCCAATTGCCCCAAATGTATTGTAATAACTCTAAACTAGCTAGAATTGCTTCGAATATATACAACCACTTTAGGCGGATGCTCAAACTGGTACATGAGGAAGAAGTACATTTGCAAAGCTGCGCATATGGATTGATCTTGCTGAGAAACAACCTGCTGGCATATTAACTTGCAGCCTGATTTGAAATATGTTGAAGAATCTAAACGAATACTGAACTATGATGTGAAACAACTAAGAAATCGGGAAAACCCTTTTGTGAAGATTTTATGAAAACATGGAATAGAAAGATATGCTACCGGGGAAAAAGAAGCATAAACGAAAGTTCAATATCCCCATCTATTCAATTAAAGTATGTATATGCACAAAACAAGGCTCGATATCTATTTTCCCATTATTTTTATCGCAACATTATTTATTATCGCTGAAGTACAACTGCCTATAATATGATAGGAGTTGTCATTAGTGCCAAAACTAGAAGGATCATACTAATTATTGTTGTCTTGCTTAACAGCAATTCCTCCAAATAGAGTAGCTTGGGCTAAAACGAAAATATTGCACGACCTGATATCCATTCGAACATTACGAGCTGGTTTAACCTTGTTGTCTTCCACCAACTGCCCTACATTAGCTAAACCTAACTCCTTCACCTTCTCATCACAAGCCCTTGTCTATCAATGAAAAGGTGAAGGGAGGTCACCTCCTCTCATGAGCTTCTCATACTACAAGACGTCTAGAGAGAGAAAAAGAATAGCCCCATGAGCTTCTCACACTATTTCAAACCTCATTCTTCACACTATAAACACTCCTGATCATTGAGACTTTTGGGAACAAACCTCTTCTCTATTTGCAAGAGCAGCCACATTAAGTTCCAAATTGGCTTTTTCCTCGCCAAATGTTGACGAATCGTTTTCAAACTTCAATTTTGCTTCCGCCAATTCTTTCTCAGCACGGCTTAATTCTTTCAATCTTACATGGAGATGCTCTTCCCTTTGATTGAGCAGGCTCTGCCCTTCCATTAATCTCTCTTGCTCTTGATGCAAAATCTTCTGGCTGTCATTCAGAGATTGCCTCTGAAGACTAACTTCCTTTTCTTTGGCCTCACACCTGTGATACAATTGATTTTAGGATTAAAAAAATAGATCAAATAAATGCAGGAAGCACCATAGTTATAAAATATATTTGAAGAGCTAGCAACTTACCAATCTTTTTTACAGCAAATTAATGATAATTAAGTAGCCAAACATAGTGGAAAATAAAGTAGACAGGAGAACATGTAAGCTTTGAAAAGTGGCTCAATGATACGTGGGAAGCTGGGGTGTCATTCAAGAGGCATATTCATATACGCAAATTTCAACATGGTGATGACTATTGTGTTTAGATGTAGGGTTAACAAATTTCAAGCGGCAGCATGCCTTCAACTTTCCTTCTCCCTCCCTACTGAGAGAAAACTCCCAATCGAAGGTTGTTATGACTACTTGATAAGCAAGTGTTTAGCCAAATAATGTTCGCATTAATATTCCTATGGTAGTGGGTGATCATACGCTTATCAGTATTCTATAGTTACATCATACAAGGATTTACGAACCCATACAAGAGTCAAGGAGCTTTGACTGTAATCTTATAGCTTCAAGTCAGGCAACTAGATGCTGCAAAATACTGCAGCTAATAACATGAGGTCAGAGAGCTTGTTATGACCGTAAGTACAAAGTCAATGAGACAAGGTTGCAACTGATGGCTGCTTTGTTAACAATCATGAGTTAGAGGTCACCCCATCCAAGTTGAGTCCCGAGTATCGGGATATGAACTCATGGTAGACTCATCCCATTGTTTTGGGAGAGGGATTATTATGCAAATAGGATATATTACTGAGAGGCACTGAGCATTGTTGCTATGCCTACGAATTTGATGATAATTAGTCAAGCCTAAAGAAAGGACACTAAAACATGGGTGATTATGTTAATTTTATGCAATCCTATGGTGTCAGAATTTCCTGCATTAATACGAGTGCATTTTTCCCGAGCAAATTTTCAATTGCATTAAGTCTATGATCCTTTAGAATGCAAAGCAAAGCATTTTGACGCAAGATGGCTCAAAAGTACAATTTTTTAATACAACTAATATGATGTATGGTATTCTTTTACGCAAAGGAAAACTGATAATAAACAAATAAAAAGTTAACAATCAATCCAACAACTCATTTTCTTCAAAAGGAAATAGAAAATACTAAAATTTAAGAAAAACCGATAATGAAATGATTGAGAATATTCAAGAATTTCAACACGAAATTGAAAACAAATAAAATAAGAAATAAATAGAATTAATTCCCACAGATTAGACTATTGACAACACTTTTGTATTAAAATCAAAAGAACTAAACAAGATAATAACATATACATAAATGAAACAAAACAAAAACCAATTTACCAAAGTAAGAAAGAACATACTTCATGTCGATACCGAGAAATGACTATACCTAGATAGTAGCAATTGTTCCGCACTCAAAAGGACTCACATCCAACTCACACTACAAAAATTAACAACATGAAAAAAAAAAAAAGTTTTGTATTTCCCGTCTCAAACAGTATTTATAGACTCATCATAACCTAAGTTTGTAGATAAGCTAGGCATAATATTTGCCTTAACTATAGTTTAAATTAAAATACAATTTAATTTAAATTGCTATAGTCATTGAACAGCCCACGTACTAGAATAAAAGCTTCTTGTTGTTGTTGTTATTGTTATTATAGCCATTGAAAAGCCCTCATTATTTAAAATTTCCAAAGCAAAATGCACGTAATTTGTCACCCCCACATAACAAAACACATGAATGCAAGACCCGCTATCTTCGAATCACACCACCAGCAAAATGCCACCGCTCCTAGTTTTTTTTAAAAAGAAAATGACAATGACCGCCACCTTATAGAAACTGCAACAGAGTTTCCACTGCCAGGAGGACCAATCATGCATCCTATTAGTTCAAATTTCCAAAATCAACATATAGCACTCCAAATTTATTTTTAATGTGGGAAAATTAAAGAATTATTTTTTTATTCCATTGAAAATTATAAGCCATAAAATTCCTTTGACTAAAATTCCTTCTAACTAAAAGTTTCATAATTCTAAAAACGTGAATATTTTGTTGTCCCAAATATAAACGTTCCTTATATTTATGAACAAAAAATGCATGGATTTCAAAATATGAACAACAATTTTCAATATTCCCACTCAAATAGGTAAAAAAATGTTTTTCATTCCTAGCTTGGACATAATAGTTCAAAACACTCCACTATTTAATCCCTTGAGAAGCACATTTGCAAGATGTAGATACATATTGTTTAGCTTTTATATACATGAAATGTTAATCAAGTCCCATATGCTTTCTTTGATCATGTTGCTTTGAATTATGAGCTATGTTGACTGCAGAATAATTGTTAAAATAAAATCTCATCAAGTCAACCCACTAAATTTTCAAATCCTCTAAAAGGATTTTCAAATATAATAGTTCACAGACACCCTAATCCTTTGATTGAAACTCTAGCTCAGCACTTGATCTTGACACCACATTTTGCTTCTTACTTCTCCATGTTGGAAGGTTCCCACAAAAAAAGAGTGCAATATCTAGAAATTGATCTTCTCTCCATGATAGATTTAACATAATCAACATCTATATATCTCATGTGCTAAACTTGTGCTTCTTTTTTAATAGAATTCTGATAGCAAACACTCGTAGATCTCAAGTATTTCCTATTAATCTCTGGAAAAACAGCAAGAAAACTCTTTCGAACTCCAATGAAAATCAGGAAAAAATAATAGCGGAAGAAAAACAAACAAGATAAAAGTGATCCTCAATTCGAGAGGAGGATCGATCTCTCCCAATCTCTAGACGCCGCTAGAGCCCAAGACAAACTAAAAGATCTCAAATTTCAACCAAATTCAAGAGACCCTAACCCTAGGAAAACAAGCAATTTAATATATACAATTCAAAATGAAATCTCTAAACAGTCTCTACATTTAATTTCCTTGCTAAACTTCCTTCAAAAACCTTCCAAAATGGCTTTGTGAGGATAGTCAGTCGGATCGCGCGTACAGGAAGAGGCAGACTCTTCCGCTGTTGTTCCGCCGAGCCGATCCAGCGTGGACTGGCTGAACAAGTCCAATGGACCGGTATAACAATACCCCCTCCCAAAGATTCACCTTGTCCTCAAGGTGGAATGATGGAAACTGCTGGTAAACCACTTTAATGGAACTGGACTAAAAAATGAACTCATACTGGGTTGAACGATCCCTGCATCCAGCATCTCTCTAATCAATCTATCGATCTCATCCTTCAGGATTTGGGGATGACGATATGGATGAACACTAATAAGTGAAACTACTTTCTTCAAGATTGTAGCATGCCTGTGTTCCCATGGAAGAGGCAACCCCTGAAGCAGCTGAAAAAACTCTTTGAACTGAATCCATGTTTGTACTAAAAGAGGAATGTCCCCGCCCTCCTTCAATCTGATCCCCTCCAGCCTATGCAGTTCCATCATATAACCTTCCCCACCTCCGGTATGCTCCTCACATTGATTTTAAGTGATATCATGACTTTGGTGAGCCCTACATCTCCCCTGATCACTACCCTTCTCCCTTCCACCATCAGCTCCATCGTCAATGCTCCCTAGTTGACCTTGGTGTCCCCAAAATTCTGCAGCCACTTCATCCCTAGGATGACATCAATGCTCCCTAACTCCAATGGGAGAAAATCCTCCTTCACCTAAACCCTCTTTATAGTCAACACTACTCTCCTACATAGCCCCTAGCCCATCTCCACCTTCTATGCTCCCATCATCACTCCATAACACCCTGTATCCACCGATGTCACCCCCAATTGATCCACGACCTTATTAGAGATGAAAATATGGGTAACCCCACTATCAATCAACACCACCATCTCCTTTTCTGCTATTTTCCCCTCCATCTTTATGGTATGATTCGGAGTGAATCCCACCATTGAATTCAGGGAGACCTCCATCACATTCAGATGCAGCTTGTCCTCCATCTCTCTTTCTCTCGTACTCCCACCTTCCTCCTCAATTTCCTCGACATCACAAACAGTGAGAACTTGAAGAGTTTGATCCCTACACTTGTGCCCTGGAGTATACTTCTCATCACATCTGAAGCATAGTCCCTTCACCTTCTTCTCCTACATCTCCCTCTACATCAGTCTTTTGAAGTTCCCCCCACTTCCTCTTGCTGGATTTTCTCTGGGAGCCTCATTAATGTTGCTTGATGCAGGCCCCTTGGGTACTAGAAGAGTGGTCATCATCCTATAAGTGCCTCCTGAGCAGCTGCTCCTGGCTCCTTTCTCAAGATTATTCTGATTTTCCACTAGTTATGCCAACTTCATGGCCTCCCCCTAGTCACGAGACATCAGAACTTTCAATGCCACTCTGATCTCTACCTTCATCCCCTTCACGAAGTTCCTCTCCAACACAATATATGAAATCGCTCCACCCTACTGGTCAGGTGCTCAAATCGCTCACGGTAGTCTTCTACTGATCCTTCCTGCACTAGAGCAAAGAACTGCTCATAAAAATCTCCTCCCCGATCGATTTGGAAACGTTCTATTATGCAGTCCTTGAATTCTCCCCAACTCATAATGGATCTCCTCTGGTCTCTCAACTGGTACCATGACAGCGTCTTCCCCTCCAAACATAAGCCTATTGCTGTCAGCTTATCTTCCTCCGTTAG
The DNA here is from genome assembly GCA_022539455.1 of Dendrobium nobile. Taxonomy (NCBI): domain Eukaryota; kingdom Viridiplantae; phylum Streptophyta; class Magnoliopsida; order Asparagales; family Orchidaceae; genus Dendrobium; species Dendrobium nobile. Next base: position 87,939 of record CM039728.1, read on the forward strand.
CTCATTGACGGCATCGTACCTCTCCACCTTATAAATCCACCCATATGCATCCACCCCTTCGAATATGAACATCTTTAGCTTCCTCGCCTTCTAATCTCCCCTGTTTTCCCATGTTCCTTCATAGCTTCACCTCTCCCAAGTGCTTGGCCCTCCCCACATCTCCCGATCTTCCCTTGCCCTGTCACAACCCAAACCCCCTTTGAATTCCCCTCTCCTTCCTTCAAACTCAACCCCTCGACGACCATAATACCCCTCCTGACATTCCCAATCAACACCCTTTTGCTCAGCCCATCCATACCCATGTCTTTCCCCATACCTACCTCTTTTATCCTCCCTCTAGAAAGGCTCCACATAGGATTTTCTTCTTTCTCCCTCCACGATCTCTATCTCATCTTCCTCCCTACGAATTTCTAAATTCGTGTTTTTCCCTTCCACCCCTTTTTGCCATAGAAGCTACCGTTTGGTTGTGGATTTCTAACATTTTCTTCATCATGTCCCAAAGATCGGCTACTTGTCCTTCCATGGAGGAAATCTTTTCCTCCACCGTTGTCTTGATTTGGTTCATCTCCCCTTCAAATCTTTCTTCCAACGCGCCTACTTTCTTGACCACCATCTTTCTTCGGATATTTGTAGGTTCAAAAATCTGTATTTGGATCTCAAAAAACAGCAACTTCCTCCTTCGTCGACCAAAATTCAGCCACTGAAATTCGCCAAAATCAGCCCACCAACGATCTCAAGATTTGCTCTGATGCCAATTTGATAGGAAACACTTGTAGATCTCAAGTACTTCCTAATAATCTTTGGAAAAATTGTGAGAAAACTCTTCCAAACTCCAATGAAAATCAGGAAAAATAATAGATTGGTTGTGGGGGATGAAGGTAAACCCAATCAAGATCCCATGGTTCCATCGTCCCGGGTATACCATAGTTTTCAATCTACCAACACTAACAATCGTTGATTGCAGTGTCCAGGAAATATGATTAGCAACCACGGTTTGCCTCCTTTCAGGAATCTCGAGTAAACTGAAATGGATAGATGTGGATTTTAATTTGGTTTAGGTTGAAACTTGCGACTCTGCTTGAGAGTTGTCCGTAGTTTAGATTTAGGTTAGGTCTTACGGCCTCGTTTAGGAGCTGCTTGTTGTTTAGATTTGGGTCAAAACTTGCGGCTTTCATTAGAGGTTGCCTAGGTAGAGAATCTTATGGCCTCTATTAGAGATTGCCCAAGTAGCGGGCCTTACGGCCTCTATTACAGGTGGCCCATGGATTGGATTTGTAGTTCCCCTTTGGATGGTTTATAACTCCCCTTGAGAGTGTCTATAGCTCCCCTTGGGAGGATTTTGTAACTCCCCTTGAGAGTGTCTATAGCTCCCCTTGGGAGGTTGTGTGTATGACTTTAACTAGGATTTACCCTGCGTCCCTGCTTTAGCTAGTAGTTGTCTATTAGGCCGATTTTAGAGTAGTTACACACCCTAACACCCAACACTATATCCTTCTACCTGAGCTCTAAATAGCGTACTATAATTTTGCTCGTACCTTTCCTACTTCAACAATAACTTTACTTGTTTGTTTCGGCACTAATCCATTTTAATACATGCCTGTTCTCTAAGTACTAGTTTTGTTGTACCAGTTTTACTTTACTAGTCTCAGTTATGTTCTTTCCAACACTAGTTTTTTTTTTTTTTAAATTTACCATGCGCTGACTTTCTTCTACTTATTTGCAAGTGCTCGTAGCTTGTAGTTGCAAGAGCTAGGGCTTGCTAGGAGTTGAAAGGGTTAAGTTTAGGATTTTGGAGCTTTCTTTCTGTTTTATACTTTGGTTAATTTTTTAGGAGTTCGGGTTTTATTGTGAGTTGTACAGAGTTTGATAGTGTCAACATTGTTATGTATTTTATTCAATGCATTTTATTTTATTTTGAATTAACTGCATTAATTAATTAGATGGAATTTTAAATAAAATTTAGATTTGGCTAATCCAAGTTTTAAATTAAAATTAACCACTCGGGTCATTAATTTGAATTTTAAATGTATTTTTATTTTACTCAATTTAATTTAATTAAATTTAATTGCACAATTTGTCAGTTAAAATTTTAAATTTTAAATGTATTTTAAAATTAAATAGTTATTTTAATTAAATTGGATCCTCAAATTTAAAGAATTAAGTTTTAATTTATTGTTAATAAAAAAGAATTGATTAAAGCTTTTAATTAAATTTTAAATTAATCAATTATTAATATTTTTAATTTGAATTTTAATTATTTTGAAATTAGTTAATTAATTATTAAATTAGTTTCAATTTTAAGTTAATTAATTAAAATTTGGACTATTATAAAATTAGGTTAGGTGATTGATTAAAGAAATTTAATTTTAATTAATAATTGATTAAATGATTAATTAAGTAAAAAGCTCTAGGTAATTTTCCAATTCTCCCGAGGTGATTTTGACAATTTTAAGGGGTAATTTCAACAACCTACTGGCATCCCCTCCTCGCAATAGGAGTTTGGAGAGGGCAATTGCCCTTTCTAGTGTGCCCAGCTGGATAGAATTCAACGACTGAGGGCTTCGGGATGTTGTTTAATCCCGAAAATGATCTTCAGTTTTCAATTGATGATGGCAACTTTGTTTGATTGCTTGATCTTCTTTTACTATATATACAAATATCTACTATATATTAAATTTATAAACATTCACCCCATACTCATACAGTCATACTCGTTATTTCAAATAGCAGATAGGACCGAATTTGAGTGAGCTCCGACAGCCAATAGGTGGAATTCATGATTATTTGCAGTGAAGAAAGAAATTCAAATGGGTGGCTTATGAAGGAAGGCCTGTTTGGGTTTTGTTCGTGCGAGAAAGACCTACAGTAGGGAGCATTGTTTAACATTGCGTAATATAATGCTCGCCTTGAGGCCCGCCTCAGCGCAATTCCAGTGAAAAACGCCTCGAAGCTTACAACTTGAGCTTTTTTTGTGCGCATGCGCCTCAACTTGGCTGAGGAGCGCCTCACCTTACTAGCGTGAGGCGTACGCCTCAACCGATTTATATACTTTTTTATTAAAACTTACCCAAATCCTAAACTAAAGCCCCTAACAAATCATGCCTTCATGCACCCCTAACCTGCAGCAACTTCCTCTTAACAACCTCGACCTCTAGCCTACCACCTTGGTCGTAGCCACCACCATCAAGAACCACTTGAGTAGTGGGCACGACGTTAGTAGTGGGCAGGACATGGGCTTTTCCCCTTTTTTAATTTATTTTATTTTAGAATTTTTATTAAGTTTCGACAATATTGTATTTGAAAATCATCCAAATCTAATGATTCTCAAATACATCAAAATTGCATTAGAGAATGAATTCCAAATACACCAAAATTTACTCATCATTTTTTACTTCGAATCAAACATCGATATTTTCAAACCCTTTTATTTGGAATACACCTATTTTACTTCAAACTACGCAGCCCCTAAAAATAGCTTATATGAGGTATTCAAAACCCGTTAGACAAATGCCTTAGATTTGTTTTACTCTTAACCATTGCAAACATATAACTCTAATTCTAATTTTTTATCTTCACAACAGCATAATTAGGTCTTAGAAGCTTTAGAGGACCACGTTAGGACTCTATATAGCTTTGCCATGATAGTCATCTTCTCTGCAACTCCACTTTGCCTCCTCATTCACGCCTTCTGTTTGAGAACCTCAAGGGCCACTTTACAAGAACTTTCAAAGGGTGTTAAAGTTAGACCGTAAATGAATATTGGCTATTTCCAAATGAGTTAAAGCACTAACATGGCCCAACTATGTGGTGAAGTGGTAATGCTAGGGAGGCTGAAGGAGGTGAGGAGGCAACAGGGTTGAACACATTGCACTAGGGAATTAATGTTAAAAAATGTCATGTTTGTCATCATGGATTGTGGATCATTGTTAAATTTCCTTTATAGAAAAAGAATAAAAAAAGGTTGACTAATCTAACCGAGCAAAACGGGTCCAACTAATTGGTCCTAATCTATTTTCTCCATTATCAGCATAAAAATTTAAAACAATTTTAACCTCACGATAAGTCAAGAAAATAATTCTTTCTAAGGAGGATGCTTCTTAGGATTTCAGCGAGCAGATGCAGTAACCTAACAACCTAATACACGTTGAAAAACTTAGTATTTGAAGGATGTGAAAGTTGGTCATTAGGAATAATGAATAACGTTATTAAGGTTAAGGATAGCTTGTTGGCAAGGAAATACAGAACTCCACGCAAAATGAAATGTTTGTTTCAAGGAGATCAAACTATTTCTTAAAATACTGCACCTCAAAATATTCTAAGCCCAAGTCATGCTATTTAATTTAAGGAATATGAAGATAGGATTCAACAAATACCTTAATTTGCTTCAGCATTTGTCACGGAGCTTTTCTGGGTGGTATGGCATGTTTTAATGGCAATTGAGTTCAAATGTTCAACCCCATCAGTATTCTGATTAAAACGTAACTGACAAAAAATTTGGTAACTTAAAATATAGAATCCAATTAAGTCATTGACTTAGCCTGCAATTAAGTTCCTATGTTTTCCCAATCAACCTTATAACCAAGTTTTTCATGCAAATCTAGTTGACTATAAAACTTCAATGAAATGGATATACTATATATTAAAAATAAATATTTCTCTTAATTAAAGCTACAGAAGGGAATAATAAAAGAAGGAAAAAGAATGCCAAATATGCCCGTAGATTAACCTACTCAGCGTGGAAAGAAGCAATTCGCCGTCTAAGTTCATCCTCACGAGCCTCTACATCCTGTAAGGTTCTAAGGGCAGTGTTCTGCCGACGCCGTGCTTCTGCTTGAGAAGCCTCTGCTTCATGAGTCTTGGACTTTGCCTCATCAAACATTCTTTGTGCGGTTTCCATCATTGATTGAGCTTCAACCAACTTTCTTTCACACGCAACTTTAGTTTCAGCAGATTCAACAAGCGTTTCATGCAAGGTCTTCTCAATCTACCAGACAACAAAAAAAGCTTACACGTTCTAGAAAAATATTGAAAGCTAACTCTTTCAAAAATAAAAATATAATAATCTTACATTCGCTAGACATTCCTTTTCTATTCCTAATGTCTGTTTCAGGTTCTCTTCACGCTTCCTTGCTTCCCCTAAAGCAGAGAGATTTGCAGCTTTATCACGATTATAAATTATCTCAGCTGACTCAGCAGAAGCTTTGATTTCATTGTATTTAGACTCCAAGTCTTTCTTTTCCAGTAAAATAAGCCCCATATTACATTGGTAATCATAAATCTGAAGAAAATTAGAGAATAGTAACTATCATTAGAACAACTTTGGAAGAATGAAACTCAATTTTTATCTATTAACAAGTAAACTAAACTATTTAAGGAATTGAAAAGGAGAACTACAGAGTTTTTTAATAAATATTCACAAATAAAACAGTATTAAATGGATTTTTTTTTTACTCGCATGACCTACTTTTCTAGTATGTGTGCGTAGGTTTCTAAGTTGCCAAACATGAAGAAAATGCAAGAGTGGTAGTCTTTCAATGTTGTTGACTTAAGCAAGAAAGTAAAAAATAAAAAAGAAAGTATGATAAAATATGCATTAAGACTAGAGGAAAGTCAGGAAACATTAAAAAATTTATATATCACCAAAAAAAATGCAATGTATAAATTCATGCACAGGATAGGCTCACATAATTAGGTGTTTTAAGCTAAAGCTTGTCACAAGAACCCTAAGTCCCTAAAGTTAATTGAATAATTCCATCAGAACAAAGACCGAGGAAACTACACATGGGAGTATCCATCAAACTTCTGACAGAGTATTCCTTTTAAGTCCTTTAAGTCAGAAAAATTCAAAGAATGACCAGTAGTTGAATTCAGGCATGGCTATTTCCATATGAATACGTGAAAAAAAAACATGATATACACGTTAGAAAACAAAAGCAGCTGTTTGAAAAAAAAAAATTTATAACAAAACAACTAAAAATTTGACGACCATCTTTATTAACCCTGCAAGAGTTAATCCACGTCATTTAGGCCATTTTGGTGTCCGGATCCATCCAACATCCCAAAATATAGAATTTGGAATTTTGGCTAAGCAGCTCCTTGCTGCTGACTTCAAGTTGTACACTCCTCATGCTGACAACTTCCAGTCGCCAAGCTTATATGCCCCATGGACACCATCCTATGGCCCCTCACTTGTTGGCACCTACTCAACCATCATCTCATCCCTATGTCAACAACTCTTCGTGACACTATCAGCATCACTCCAACTCATTACTAACGTAGGAGGCCAACATCTTGACGCCTAAAACTTTGTCATCTTGATAACATCTCAACAAGTTACCCTAAGGATGTCGACCCTTAGCACTTCACAAATCTTGATGACATTTCGACAAGTCTTTCAGATGAGGTTGCCTTCTGAAGGCCATCACCATTGACTTCTCAGTGACCTTGCGCAAGCTCTATAAGTAATCCCTAGGAGGCCGACATCAAGTCACCCCTAACAATTTCTTGAAATTTTCATTGAGGATTGTCTCACCTTCCGAACAATTCGCCTGGGTTGACTTTATATGCCTACATCGATGTCTTAGCATCCTAGATGTCACAACCCACTTTGGAGGCTCGAATTAAAGAGACGGAAACAAACGGTCGAACAGCTGATTAAATTTCATTTGCTAAAACTATTTCCAATAAACTAAAAGAGCAACTTAATATTTAAAATTCAAATAATATAAATACATTTCTCTCAGAGCATCTCACTTACGATATATATTATCTTCTCTTCTACTCATTTTAAGTTAATCAAATAATACTTGTAATTATTGAAAACAAAAGTGACTTCTAAAGAACTCAATGAGTAAATCATGCTTTTAAATTACAGTAGCACAAGGCTTTTGAAATAATATGCATGCTCATTTTCAAACATAAAGTAATTTCATTTAAATTCATTTCAAACATGATCATCAATATTATACATTTATCATATATTTATCATCATCTTCATCTTTTCTCATAAATAAAACAACCGTCATCGAAGCCACCGTCTAAAATAGTATCAATGAAGATAAACATTTTTCATTTCCTTTTCCATAACCTTTTCTATTTACATGAAATGATGCATTGCATCTCCAGCCAATATGATAAGAGGGTGTGCTCCATCAGTCAATCATGTACATGCAAGCATCTTATCTAGTCATTTCATGCATGTGGTACTCATTAACTATATATGATAATTTGAAATACAACATATTAATTTTCATTTCGCTCAATATGACCAATCATTGGATATGAGAAAAACACATCATGATCTAGCTTGCAATAAGGACTTAATAAAGATGTATTACTATATTTCGATGCATTTAATTTAAGAGAGGACATTCATTATTGTAATTATAAAAACATGAGTATTCACCTTGATTTAAATATCTTTTGACCATTTTTCCTTGCTCAGACTTCAACAATATAACACCTATAATAATTAATAATTTCATAAGGCTATTTTAAATTATATATATGATTTTTTTAAAATTATATATATGATCATATTTCTCTCTAATTAGTTGTTAAGTATACTTAAATAGGTCATATGTTTAAATAATAGTTGTTCTCCTCACATTATCATTTATATGTAGATCGTTATCTAATTATCAATAATTCATAAACTTTTCACATTTAATAATTTTTCATTTTAACTTAATAAAATATATATTCTCTTTTAAAATTAATAATTTAATCAAATGAAATCACTCCTACACTCTCTCTTTAATTACTGATTAGATATATCCAATTAGTGCTCGTATTTTAATTTAATTTATTCTCCTTATTAAAATTTGGATAAAATCACAATTAAATTAATGTATAAACTTTTATATTTAACAACCTCTAGCTTTAGATAATAAACTTTTCTAATATTAATTTTCTTAAAAAAAAATTTATCATTATCTTTTATCAAAACTCTAATATTATATTTTTAAATATTAAAATACTATTTTTATTAAATTTGTTTTCAATAATTAAAAAATAAAATAAAATCATACCTTCGCTCAGTCATCCAAGCTCGCTCGATATTTGTCCACTCTCGGCCTCCACGAGCCCTCCAATTCTTCAACTCCTTCATCGTCATCAGTCAACAAAACCAGCCACGACCAGAAGACCAAACGCATCAACGTTACTTTTTCTTTCTCTCATTCAGCTTCCTCTCGTTCAACGCCTTTTCTACTCATGTGATTCAACTGGAGTGAACGAATCGAAGTCATCTCCCACGATGAGTCGTTGTTTTTCGCATTCGAACGTGTTTCCTCGCTTGTTCGCACGTTTCGATTCCGCCAGCTATGCTTGCGCCTATTGTTTTGCTCACTCGACCTGTTGCCTACTTGCCCTCAGTTCATCTGCTCGACCGCCTGCTAGTGCAATGGTCCAGTTCGGTGGAACTGGACCAACTGGTTCTTACGGTAGAGCTGATGACATAGCATCCTTATCAATTTCATGGTACATGTTGTGACTCATTGACACCTCTGCAATGTCATCTCATTGTATCATCCCCCTAGAGTTGTTCACTGCCTCAAGCCTTATCTCACTATTAACTATAGCTAGTATTATATACTTTCACTTGTCGCACATCAACATGTGAAGCACGTACTACTATCCTAGAGAGGGAATAAAGTCATCATAACATTTCCCGAGAACATATCCTGGCTGCTTGCTTGCATAAATAAAAGGAAAAACATTTCCTTGACGAGGAAAATCCAGCCTCGAAATGTCATCGCCTACCTCCAACAAATTGGGAGGAGAAAATGCCCTCAAGATTCTAAAAACTCTCACATGTTAGCTCCTTAAGATTCACTTCTTTGGTTCCAACATTCAATTTAACATAACTCATCAGCTCCTTGGACACCTGAAACTCCCAAACTCCATATCCCCAACTCCAAAAGTTGTCTTTCTTCTTCCTCTTGGCGAACACAAACCTTTATTATAGTGCTCATCAATCTGCTCCCAAGATTAAACTTAAGATCAAGCGTCTTAAGTTTTACAAGTTACTATGATCTAGAATTGCATACAACGTGCCCGACTACCCGCACATGCATTTAGTGTCAAATTTATGACAATCATATACCGATCTCCAAATATGCTCTATCATATTATGGCCTCCCAGCTATTGGAACACTGAGGAATGGGTATTGTTGAACTTATTGACCCTCCTTCCAAGTGTCATAAAATCATTCTCACAACTATGGATAACTTTTCGGAAGTGGAAAAATCATTCATCTCAAAAAGGTGAAGGCAAATGACTTAAATTTCTTTCAAGACCAAATTGCTTAACATTTTATTATGCCCTGTTGCATTATTTCAATAATGGCATATCTTTCTAGAATACCAAGATTGTTAGGTTTACTAATTTTCATTTGACCGACTGGCAGTACTCCTAACCCAAATAAAATAACCAACTTAAGGCTTTGAATGAGACCCTTATGCAGCTTAAAATAAAGACCATCATTGCAAATAAGTGATAGTGGCATAATAAGTTGACTAAGGCATTATGGACTTATAGAACCACCTACAACACAACTAACCAATTGACTCTCAAAATTTAGGCCTTCAAGGTTGAGCTACCCTTACCCTGAAGATCAAGCTTCCTTCACTTCATGTAGCTCTCAAACACCATCTCTCCAACAAGGAGAATGTTAGGCTCCATTTTGAAGGACTTGACTGTTTTCTTCATTTGGTTAACCAAGGACCTTTAAAATTCATATACCATATCCCTGTTTTTGGTCACCCTATCAATGCTCGTTGACACCCAGGCAACAATTTTGAGTTTGGGAATTTCATTTGGCATAAAGTGGGTATACAAAGATAGATCATACCTCCTAGTTGATTGCAAGGGAGTATGTCATATGCCCCCAATCAACATATGCTACTTAAAGTGGTATTACGCTTGTGCGAGGACTCTTTCACTTGTTGTGACTTAGTCTAGATCCATCAAAACCTAAAACATTATTTCTACCTCATAAAATTCGGCATCAATCTATCAGTGCTCCCAATCGAGTCCCAATTTCATGACTTTGAGTGTGGTTTGAATTATCAAAATTATAGCATTCATTTGCCTAGCACCATGTCAAACAGAACCGAAGCATCAATGAATCAAAGCATACTCCCATCACTAATACAATCTTTCTTTGTCGATTGTCATTCAAACAATCAAAACCATCTAGTATTCCTTGGCATGGTACCACATCAAGCAGACAACAAGCATCAATCAATCAATGTCCAAGTATTTTATCTGAGACTGCACCAGACAAACCATAGTGTTGATCAATAGACATATAACTCAATCTCTCACAAATTTGGCTTGCCTCAAACTTAGTTTGAGATGCTGAAACCAATTGTGCCCCATTTTTCCAGTTTTATTGCTCAAGTTTGGTTTAGATTATCAAATCAACCATCGACTCTTGTTTGGTACTAAGTCAAACAAATCCTATTCAAATCAATTTAAGATCCAATCTAAACTTCGTTGGCTCTCAAGTCTCTAAGTCTGCTATGGATGCCAAAACTCAAGACCTAGTTATCAATTTATATTACCTATGTATTTCATGTTGTAAACTTGACTTTATAAAGTTTTCTAGCCGAGGCAACCAATGGATAAGGTAAACATTCCTTCCATCATGTGGTGTCACCTTAATAATATGGGATGGACCCTCAAAGCTGTTTTTTTTACTTTTTTAGCATGGGCCTCATGTAGACCCCTACCAAGTTTAACTCCTTCAAGTGCAATTTGGATAAATGAAATAAATGTTTGGACTCATCGTTGTCCTATTGATCACACCAATGCAAATGGGGGTATCTCATCATCCAATGGATGACCTCGTTAGACCCATTTTTGTCTATTTTATACTTTTGAGTGAGGTCCATGCTATCCAAATCGCCCAACATTTCTTAGCCAATAACCATACTATGTTAAACCCATCAATCAGCGCTCCCTTCATAATTCCCAATTTTGCTTCTTTTAGTGTGGTCTAGTTTATCAAAACCACTCGATAGATCTTTAGTTTGGCACTACAGTAGGTGGACCTAGGCAGACCAGTCGACACAAATTTAGCGACCAAAAAGAACAGTCACTCCAATAGCTCCTGTCAATTCTAATGCACCTAAAAAATTAAATTTCTAGTCTTAGCACTTTTATCTGAGCCTCGGAGTAGTCAATACTAACATATGCGGAGCTACTCACAAAAATACCATACCTATGAAGGGCCCATTTATTGACAACCTTTTTCAATGTGTTTAAAATTAGTACAAATTGTTCCAAAATCCAAATCATTCTAATAATTTGAATCCATCCAACATCCCAAAATACAAGCTTCAAAATTTTAAAATGATAACTTCATGTCACCAACTTCTCGCCCTTATGCTGGCAACCTCTTAGTAACCATGTTTGTCATGCTTAACGCATTGCCGTCATCTCAACAATCCTATCATCATCTTGGCAAGTTATCCCAAGGAGGCCAACTTCTCGATACCTTCGCTCCAAACCTCTTAGAAAATTTTCATCATCTTGACGACATCCTGACAAGCCATCACAAGGAGGCCAACTACTCAGTGCCTTCGTCAAACTCAGTGACATTTCAATAACCTTTCCCAATGAGGCCAACTTCATGGCGCCCTCACCTCCCACATCTTGGCAACCTTGTCGCCAACTCGACAAATCATCCCACGGAGGCCTACTTTTTTCTTCTTCTTTTTTTTTGAGAGCCATTATCCCATATCCCACGAAGGCCTACTTCAAGTTGCCTTCGTTTAATTTTAGGTATGCTCATCACTGACTCTTTCTTGAGGATTCGCCCGTATTGACTTCTCGGCACCATTAAGAGTAGCTAAATTTCCAAATTCATGGCCATAACACACATAGCGACTTGTCATGATCTCTGTAACATCATCTACCTATGTCACATACCCCCATGGAAAGTTGGTTCTCGTCTCTTATCCATCATGCGATTAACTCCCACGAGTATTGGTGCTACCATGTACCACACATCAACGTGATGGGCATATATTACCATCCTAAGATGAAATAAAGTCATTAAGATCATTATGATTTTTCCTTAGACCTTTCTCCTAGCCAAATGCATGCATGAATGATGAAACATAAAAAGTTTCCCTAGCAAGCACAATCATTCCTCAGAATGTTCATTTATCTCCACCTAGCTACTAAAAGGGGAGGAGATGATGCCCTCTTCATGGTTCCAAAATTAGTAAAATTTGTTGGCTCCATGAGAGGTTTTTTCTTTAGTTCCAACTTTCAATTTTTTTTCCAAATTCACTGTTTCCTTGGGCACTTGAGGCTCATAAACTCTCATATCAACAACTCCAAAAATTATGTCTTCTTCCTCTCCGTGCCTCTGGTTGCAATCTCACAAGGACCACAAGGTCACTTGAAATACTTGATCCCTACAATAACAACCCCATATGACATAATATTTCTACTATCTAAACCATTTTTCTTCTTGGATGCATAACCACCTATAGGTCCTCATCAATCATCGTCCAAAAAGGTGATGGGAAAGGGCCTACATCACCTTAGGATGACCCTAGGACTTTCTACGACTACACTTTAAAATCATTGGAGTTGGGCATTAACACCCAACTTAGGAGATTAGAAAGGCCTTTATCAAGGTATGTCAAGCCACTGCCTAACTCATCAATTGAGAGTTGCCAACTTTACCTCTTCACTACCATACCAAAATTGTTGGATACACTATAAACAATTCATTTGCCCCTCCGTCAAGTCACCAATGAAGTCAATGGTCAACTCACCAACATCCCGCATACTTCACTGACATGCATCTTTTGTCAACTTTCCGCAAAGTTGTCACCTCAGTGAGATGAACTTATTGTCCTTTCAGAGACAACATATATGTGCCCCATATATGATGATGTATCTAGCTCAACCCAAGTTGGCATCAACGAGTTCCCTATATTGACAACCCACAAACCCCGCTCAACAACTCTAGCACACATATGCATGCATGCGCCCACTGACTTTAACCTTCATTCCTTCCGTGCAAACTGCTAACTTTATTTGTCAACTTCAATGCACAAATCATTCTCTCAGAAGCTCATCAACTCATCCACCTATCAATTCCCAACCCATAAACTTCCTTGAGACACCAACTATAATGCACCGACACGGACACGTCGACACAGACACGACACAACACGGACACGGCATTTTTTAAAAATATAGGACACGGGTGCGGTGTGGACACGGCATAATAATTTTTTAATATAATATATAGAAATTAAGACGACATTATATTAAAAATGACAATGAATAATAAATCAATTTCATGATAACTTGTTTAGCTTATAACATAAAAATGTTTAGTACAAAATATCAGTACAACCACAAAAATATAAGCAAAAATCATTTAGTACAACATGAAGGTCCAACTACTCAATAGAGGGAATGATAGAATTAGGTTCAAATGTTGATTTTTGATCATCAATATCATCATCATTGAATATCATTGCTTCCAACTCTGGTTCATCTAGAGAAAGATTTGCAACCTCCAATAATCTCATATCATCAAGGCACTCGAACCCATCTCCAATAACATCCCATATCTTATTATCACATGTCATATAAAGTGAAGTTTTCCTTGATAGAAGACGAAGATTATATTCCTCCTAAATCATAATGGATATTCTCTATTTGAACTACTATCCTTCAACATAGAAATTATAATTGATATGAAGTGAAATCAAAATATCTCATTGTCTCAATAATAAGACAACATGAATACAACAATATATCGGTCTTTCGGGGTCCAATGGGGCTCTCCCCTAGTAGGGTTCGACCTGCCAGGGTAAGAGTAATTTTGAAGTTTTGCTTGTTTTTAAAGTTCGTAAGTTATTTGTATGGAAAGATATCGAGCGGTACCGAGCATGTACCTAGTGGTACCGAGCATGTACTGAGCGGTACCGAGCATGTACTGAGTGGTACCGAGCATGTATCTAACAGTACCGAGCTTGTATCTAGCGATACCAAGCATGTACGGAGCGGTACCGAGCATGTACGTACATTAGCTTTTTTTGGTAAGTTTCAAAAAACAACAATTAATATTTCAGGCGTCGAGAGTCGGGCGTCAATGTCATTTATCAGTCACCGAAAGAGGAGATGAAAATACCTTCACTGCCAAAAAGAAATTAAAATGAGAATATTCGATGATTGGGTATTAAGTGCGGGCGTTGATTTGATGTTGTGGATAGAAAATAAGAAATTTAGTTTAAATCCTGCAAAATACAAGAAATTATATTTTTAAAAATTCATAAAATATTTAAGATACGCGTGTCCGACACGTGTGTCCAATTTGCATTTAATATTTTTTAATTGGACATGTTTTCGGTGTGTCCGACACGTGTCGGAGGAGTGTCGGACGAGTGTCATGTCGGACACTGCACGCCTCTTTGAGGAGAAGTGTCGGTGCATTATAATTTATAAGACACCAACTCTTGCACCCATCTCCAAGCGCCAACCACAAACCTCACCCACTCACATGTCAGTCATCTAGCCCGCATTGTCTGAACCAATTAGGTCCCACCCCAATGAGTTCAACCGGCCTATAATTGTCATATTAGCAATTTGGATCGAGTTAGCCACCCATCCTCTTTTACATGCAATAATCTTTAGGGAATCAATGCCTAAGAGCTAAGATTCACATTATACTCTCTTACGTTTGCAATAAGCATCTAGGGATTTATTCATTCACCTTGTAATGATTTGCACCAATTAACGGCTAATGCATCTTTTGAAAATATGTGGGAAGGGATTCAAAATTAGGGAGAATGTTAACTTGGGAGGATGATATCAATGAATTATCATAGAAGACTGGTCCTAGATCAATCAACTCTATAACTCATGATACCAATGATAAGCAAATCAGATCTTTGAATCCCCATGAACATTCTCATATTTTGAATTTAGATTTCTAGGGTTCAAAGTTCCCCAAAAGAACATTTTTCTTAGAATTACTTACATCTCTAGTGATGCCCAAGAAAATTTTCAATTAAGAAATCTTACTTATGTTATACTTGCGTTTTTTCAATCATGATTGATCTCTTCCAATAATGAATAAAAGAGTTTATCATAAGGGTAAGTCAAAATTTATGAGCATTGAAACATAGTCAGATAGAAAAAAACTTAGTTCAGGTGATGATATAAAATTCCTACGAGAAGCTAGGGCTCATGATATGTAACGAATGTGGATTTATGAGGTGGTAAAATATATGGGTTACCTCTTAGGATACAGGAGACATTCATAGAATTGTGATAGTAATAACCTAAGTGCTGAATATGAATGAACCTTTCTTCCTATAAGGAGCTCTTTTTTTTAATTTTTAAAAATGTAATTCTTGTATATGGACCCTCGAGGGAATGAAAGCAAAGTAAGACATCTTCAAAGATGATGGGACTTTTATTCCAGAACATCAAATGAATCAGGACTATCATAAAAGCCTTGAGGTTGTTAGAAAATAAAAGCTCAATTACCCATAAGGCTGCAAAAGAGAGAAGAACAGTGACAGGCGACCAAAAACGATAAAAACCTGAGGAATCATCTTAAGGAAGAAATCTACTCTAGAGAAAAAAGATTTCCATCCCAGATGAAAATGTAGACTAATCCTAAGAAAGGAGATGTCTAATCCCATGAAATAGGGTGGCTATCCTAAGGGAAGAAAAATGATACTCAGGACAGGATCTATCCTAGAAAGGAAAGAAGTCTATCCTAAGGAAGAAGAACTATCATAGGGAGAACTAACCAAGAGAATGGGCATGACTAAATTCAAGGAAAGGGAATACTAAACTAAGTGATAGGGGACAGTTCTGATCAAGATCTTATGGTCATCCATTGTCCTAAGTCATCGCAGCTCCAAGTCTACTCAGTCGAAGAAGACGATCGGACTTCTCTAATCATGAGGATCATTATCAACAATCATGAGTTATGTTGTCCAGTAGAATCTCATAGATCTGGAGGTATGTGGGGGGCCTAGTATTAAGGTAACAAACAGGACTTTTACTCCACAATCACATGACCATAGATGAATCCCAAGGTTTTGGACTTACAACTTACTCACCACCATACTTGTCGATGACGCACGCCATGGCGCATGGCGCATGGCGCGGCGCACCAACGACGCCAGCTGCATGGCAAGACGCACATGTTAAAGTTGGCGCGCACCATTTGCGCCATGTGGGCGCATGGCGCAATGATGCACGACACACGCCATTTGAATTTTAGGAATTTTTTAATATAATTATTAATATTCTACAATATTTATATATTTTAATTTTTAAAATAATATAATAATTAATTTTAAAATTATTTGAAATTATTGAATTAGTTTAGTTATGTTTTATTAGACTTATTTTAGTAGAAATTTTAGACGAATTTGAAGCTCACTTTAATGGTTTGAACTTTGGACCACAAAAATATTCAACCAAGCCTTACCCAACTTGATTGATACTCTAAAATAGGATCCACATAATGATTTTTATAATTATTGTTTATTTTGCGTCGTGTTCAAAATGGTGCAGGTCGTGCCGTGTGCTATGTGCCATAGCTCCACGGGAAACTTTGCGTCGTGGTGTGCCATTCGCCATTGATAAGTAAACTCACCACACCAATGACCATGAGGCCCAAAATGCTGGACCTACAACCTGCCTGTTCAGGAATGTCACTAACCCACCTAATCGCATGTATAACTGAGATGTTACTCAAACTCAAATGAAGGAGAAGTAGAACATCCAATTTTTTAATGTGTACATAATATGGTGGAATGCATATTTGTGGATGCAAGCAAAAAATGCATGACATTGGACATTTTGTACATTTGAGTGGCAATCTATCTGACATCAAAATCATTAATTTTTAGTTATCAAATAGATTATATCAAATTAATATATTTTAATACAAAATAAACAATCAATACAAATTTTAATGAAGCATAGAAACATTCAAATGTAAGAAAATCAAAATATGCATTTTAATCATAATAAAATAGAATATTTTTATAATTTATTTAATATTAAAATTTTAATTTTAATGTTAAATATATTTTATTCTTATTCATTTTTTGTGCATGAAAATGCATGTGACAATTATGGAATACTTTATAATTAAATAATTAAATCAATTTAATATTAAAAGAACACATTTTTAACGTTAAAATGAGTTACATTTAATAATAAATTATCAAATTTATATATATTTTTTTTAATGCATAGGATATGAAATGTTTAAATAATGAAGAAATTATTCTGTATATTCAAAAGAAGATATTTATTTAATATTGAATCTACCATTTAATTGTAAAATAAAATATTTAGAAAATTATCTTTTAGATGCAAAATAATTCATTTATATATATGCGATGCATGAAAAAATATTCAGATATATGGACCTACCCTGGATGCATAAAACAAAGCAGGAATAAGTTAAACTAAATAAAATTTCCTCTTTAAACTAATAAATTCAAATTAAGTAAATCATAAGAGACAAATTATTAATTTTAAAAAATTCCTAAAAGCATCTATATGCATGATAAAGCAAGTATGCGACAAAACAAAATACATTGACAAGTACCAAAATTAAATATTCCTTTAGTTCATTTAATATGAAATATTAAACTGTATTCTATATTTTTTTATTCTTTTATAATTTTTAAAAGCTCTGTAAATTAACATTTAATTCCTAAAATCTAATCGGCTACAAAACAAGGGTCTGCACGCATTGTATAAGATTTTTTTATAAAACTGCTGTTTTGGACAGTGTAGGATGCAATTGATTAAGGATCATTGGATCTTAATAATAAGATATGACGATGGCTGAGGCTGCATGGGAGGTTCGTCGATGCCTGGAAGTGCACTGCCAATCGCAGCGGCAAATAGCAGCCCCTTTGCCCTTTTTAAACAGAGCCTCGAGCCATTTTTCTTTTGTGAGCTTTTGAGATTTAACAAATTTGAACGGATTTTATAGGGATTTTCTAGCCTATTCTAAAAAATTTTGATAGCAATCCTAAAGCTTCCAAGGAGATCAAGCTTGGTAAGAGGATCAATAGCTTACCTGCAGGAGACAGAAGAATAAAGCCTTGAACAGGCCTTAAAGCTTTGGCTTTCTCTTTGTAAGAGCTGCAGCAAATTGTTACCTGAACTGTCTTCCCTCACTTCCTTTATTCTTCTCGATTTAAGCTTTGGGAGGTGATAAGAGCGGGCTTTGAGTGGAGTGCAATGGCTGGATAGATGCTAGTTTTAATTTTGAAAATTAAGGGCTGTTTGAGTAGCGTGCCAAGGATGATGTGCAGGCAATTTGATTTGAAATAATTTTAATTTATGGTTTGACCAGCAAAATGAAATTGAACTGATCATGATTTGAATAAAATTATAAATTGATGGCTGAAAATTGAGTACTTGTAGCCTTTGAGGACTTAAAACCAATTGAGAGTTATAAAATGTAATTAAAGTGGTTATTAATTTTATTATTATAAAATATGTCTTTTTTATAAAAATTTAGAACATTCCCTCAAGCTTTTAACTTTCTGTACAAAATTTTCTTTAGATATCATTGTATGCCTAAATTACCTTGGACTCAATTGATCAAGTGGGTTGTAAATAAAATCCTATTGTGCCGGTTCAAGTTATACAAAACTACTAACTTACATTCATTAACCTAAAGGTAATTTATATTTAAAATCATATGATTAGATTAATCTTAATAATTTAAATTGATCCTAACCAACAATTTAAATTAATTAAAAGTACCTCTCAAAATTAAGGGAAAATTTTATAAGATGGTGGTGAAACATGCAATGCTCTATAGAGCATAATGTTGTACCATTAAAAGACAAGCATAAAATTAAGTTAAGTGTTGCAAGGATGAGGATGCTCAGGTGTGTGAGTGGCGTCACTCTTAGAGACATAATGTGAAACTAGTATATACGTGAAAAGATTGGAGTAGCTCCAATGGCAGATAAGATTAGAGAGAGTCGCCTTAGAAGGTTTGGTCACATAAAAAGTCTTTGATGACCCAATTAGAAGCTATGATGCACCGACACGGACACAACGCGGACACAGGACACGGTATAATAATTTTTTAATATAATATATAGGAATTAAAGTAACATTATATTAAAAATGGCAAGCAATAATAAATCAAAGTCATGATAACTTGTTTAGCTTATAACATAAAGATGTTTAGTACAAAAATTTATAGTACAACCACAAAAATATAATCAAAAAACCATTTAGTACAACATGAAGGTCCAACTACTCAATAGAGAGTGATAAAATTAGATTCAAAAGTTGGTTTTTGGCCTTCAATATCATCATCATTGAATATCATTGCTTCCAACTCTGGTTCATCTAGAGAAAGATTTGCAACCTCCAATAACCCCATATCATCAAGGCACTCGAACCCATCTCCAACAACATCCCCCATCTTGTTATCACCTGTCATATAAAATGGGATTTTCCTTGATAGAAGACGAAGATTTGTATGCACAAAAACTAAATCTTCAGCCCGTTGTCGAATTATTTTATTCCTCTACATTGATTGAATAAATGAATATGTGCTCCAATTTCTCTCACATTCCCTCCTCCTTCAAAAGTTTTTCCTAACTTTGTAACATGAATTCATAATGGCTTATCAGTTTCTACAGATGGCTCTTTTGAATCACTCCCACCAGCACTCATTTTGCTTTTAAATTCACTTGTGAGGTAGAAAAATAAAGACTTATTATAAAACAATTAAAATTTGTCAAACAACGTTAAAAAATAATTAAAGAACTATTGCATCATGCTTTATGACTATGCCGGGGGTCCAAGGGGGCGCTGCCCCTTGGCAGAAAATTTTTATTGTAAGAGTAAAAGCGTAGTGAAAGCGCAACAAAAGCGCACTGAAAGCGCAGTTTAAGCACACTTAAAGTGCAGTGAAAGGACAGCAAAAGCACACTTAAAACGCAGTGAAAGCGCAACAAAAGCGCAGTTAAAACGCATTAAATAAATAAATTTTTATTGTAATAATAATTTTAATCCAAAACAAATAAAATACTTTAAAAAAAATATGCCCTTCTGATCACAAATTTACATAATCATTGATAAATGAAGAGAAATGGCGAATGGAGAAAAAAAATGATGAAATCAACTTACAGGTTTGAAAATTTTTCTGCAGTTTGGCATCAACTTCGGGTTGCGCCCAGAAATTAAAGAGGATGGCTTGTTGCTTACGGTCGGAAGGGAAGACCAAGGGTGCAATCTCCAACGGACCGCTACTCGCCTCAATCGTTCAGGAAGACCATGAATATGAATAGGAATACGGAGTTAAGGAGAAGAGGAAGACTCGGGCGTGAACCGGCAAATATGAAATAGCGGGATTAGGATTTTTTTATTATTATTATTTATATAATAATCGGACACGCGTGACCGATTTTTTTTTTTATATGGGACACACTAGTGACGTGTCCGACACATGTCCTCGCTGTGTCGGACGCGTGTCCTTGTCCGACACTGCATACCCTCTTAAAACGAAATGTTAGTGCATCAAAGATTAGGAGAGTAGATGCATTAGATTTGGCCTATTTTAAGAAAGGTAGAGGTAAACCTAAAAAGACTTAGTTAGAAAATATTAGAAATTACCTCTTTTTTATTAGATTTAAATGAAAAGTTAACTCTTAATAGAGAAAAAGGATTCATGTAGCCGACCCCACGTAGTGGGATAAAGGCTTGATGATGATGATGATGATGATGTTGTTGTTGTTGTTGTTGTTGTAGATGAATGATGTAAAAAAATGAGACCCAATCTCTAAGCCAAAGTGATAAGCTAAATCATATCGACATACATGCTAAGTTTAGGAGTAGCATGTGTTTTATCCATTCATAAGCTTAACTTAAATTGATGTAGCATTAGGCGCATTTTAAGCCTAAATTTGTTTTTTATAATGAGGTTTGACCAAGCCTTAATTGGTTGGCTTTAAGTGAAGAGTGTGTATGTCTTGAGTCACAAATGAAGGATGATAACTCATAACAATAGGTCGAATATATGAAAATAAATGTAAGTCAGATAGTCAATAGGAGAATTTTCGAACAACAGAGTGCACCGAGCCGAAGGAGACTAGAGAATAGGTCTAGAGAATGTGCTAGAGACTGAGTCAACCAAGGAGATAGGACCAAGTTAATGCTAGAACATTGATCTAGGGACCCAAGCCCAAAAAAATTCCTATTCGGTGTGTGTGCCACAATAGATGAACCAAATATGTATGTGTTATAAACATCTCCTAGACAAACCTAGAAAAAGTAGATGGAATCTAAAGAACCCAAGTCTCAAAAGTAAATCCAAAATGGTGCCAACAATGCAGCAATCCAATGCATGTAATGAGCAGGTATTTGTGTTGTTTGTTCGTGTTTATTTGAGAGAGTAAGAAGATTGTGATAGTGAATACTTGAATATTTAATGCAATCTCATTCTCTTTCAATCTCACAAGTCTTTTATTTACTACTATCTTCGAATTAATGAAAGATTTATAACACTTTCATATTACATGCCGGTATGTGCACTTTTCTTTTCTTTTCTGTTTCTTTCTAGACAGTACGCTTAACCTCACTAAAAAGTTTTTAAAATTAAAATTAATAAATCCAGTTTATTAATCACTCAACCCACAGCCTATCTTTCTACTAAAAATTGTAAATTGAATATAGCCAGTTGTTAGAGGCATCGCAAAAATAGGCCACATATATTCAGGTCACATACTTAGGGCTTGGTCAACAAAGTCTAGTCAATCATAATATTATATGGCCTGAGCCATATTAGCATGTAGGTCTAGAATCATTGCATTTTAAATTGTATCGCAAACCCTCATGCGCAACTTTCTTACTCTATCAGCCACCTCTCTTGCATACATTGAAACTCAATGTAATGGCTTCAAATCCATTTAGGTGGAGTTGAAGGCATCCCTCACCCAAAGTGTACAAGACATGTAGACATGTCATGTCTTTGCATCAACTTTCCACAAAATTAGGCATTCATAAAGGTTCTCACTCAAAGATCATTTGATTTGATAAAAAATGGATGCGGAGTAATAGGAATACAGTATAAAATAAATTTAGTTTATTTGAAATGTTTTAAAGTTCTTTGATTGAATATAACATAAATGTAGGAGATTTTTTTTTTTTGGTTCGGTTTGAAGCAAAACAAATTTAATATAAAACCTGGTGACAATGTCGATGGGTGGTAGTTGTGGAGCCAGCAGAAGCTAGTGATGGTGATGGGAGATAACAGGTCGTGCCGGACTAAGGGAGGCAACAAAGGCTAGTAACAACCGATAGCGATAGCAATGGCCAATAATAGCAGTCAATGGACAACAGTGGTGACCAATGCCAATGATCGACGGCAGGTAGAGGTGCAACTAAGTCAAGCCGGTTCGGGCTCGAAGAGTGAAGCTTATCGAGCTCGCGAGTCGACCTCGAACAAGACTTCAAGCTCGATAGCTTATTGAGCTCTAGTTCAAACAGCCCTCCGCTCAACTCGATTACTCGTCGAGCAGCTCACGGAAAGCGAAAGACGGTGTAACGATGGACGTTGAACTGAACTATCGGGATAGCAGTCAGATGCGCGAAACTGAAAGTCGGGATCGCAGTCAGACACGGGGAAATGAAACACGTGGGGAGAAGCCGAAAAGACAGATCGCACCATGCTGGAAGACGGATCGGAGCTCGAGCGGTAAAATGAAAAACTGCGATTTGCACATGGAGGGAGGGGAGATGGATCGGAGCTCGAGTAGTAAAATGAAAAACTGCAATTCGCAAACGAAGGGGGGAGATTAATTGAAGCTCGGGAGAGAAAACGAAATCGTGAGCGCAAAAATGAAAGCTCGGAAGAGGGATCAGAGCTTGGGCACGATATGGAAGCTCGGACGAAAAATCGAAGCTCGAAACTTTGAATCGAGCGGCTTGACAAGTTTTTTTCTTAGCAGAACGAGCAGAGTTCAAGCTCGCCTTCTGAGATCGACTCAAGTTCGAGCTCAGGATCAGGCTCGCAAGTCGAGCTGGAGTTGGGCCTAACTCGAGCTCGACTAGACTCATTTTCACCCCTAACAATGGCCAATGGTGGAGGCAATAGAGGCAATGGCAACGTCTAGCAATGGCAGTGAGTGGCAACAGTGGTAGTTTGCAATGCATTTAGAAAACTATCAAATAGATAACTTTTAAAATACAATAAAAATGAACTAAGGGGTGAGTTTCAAATTCCGAAAATTTTAATTTTGAATTTGTTTGACATCAAACCAAACATCTACATTCTGAAAACACCTGCATTTGGAATACATTACACTCAAAGTCCTTCAAACAAAATAGCCCCATAATACTAAGCCCTTTCTTTCAGTTCAAGCAATTTCCCTTTAGATTCATCTAGAAATCATATGCCCAATCTCTTTCCTAGTCATTGCTTTTAATATCCTTTCATCAAGACTGATGTTTAGGTTCGCACATCATCGTTGGGCAATATTTTATTCATGAATTGTAAGCCCCACAAACTGTCTCATGCTGACATCATCCATGATCCAGTAGCCCCCCATTTTATTGGTTTGCCCTTCCATGAGACTTTATGTGCTTGACTACTACTCTTATCTTCATTATTTAGGATAATTTCCTAAATCTCTTATATTGAATCCAAGAACACAAACGAGCATCCTTAAGCTTTTTTTTTCAAAGTAAATTGTCAGCAAAACCCAAGTTTTTCTTTTTTTTTTTCTTTTTTTTTTTTTGTCTGGTAGTAAACAAGGTTATCAAAGAGCCTGCATACGCTCCTTAAGCTTCCAGAACTGGTGCCACATTTTGAGCATTCCACAATCATACTACGAGGTAAAGAAGAAAAAGAAACAATCATTTGAAGCTTCGGTTCCTGAGAAAGACAAATAGGCCCTGAGAGGTAACTACGCAAGCCAGTGCGCCCCCAACCAAACATAAAAAGAATAATAACAATAAATCTTCAAGAAGCCTCCGCTCGGAGCACTTCTGACAACAGAGAAATGGTCAACAAAAAGAAAGAATTCTAAGTAGCACGAAAACAAAAGGTAAGCCCAAGGCAAATTTAGCATTGAACAAGTAAACACAACTGAAAGAAAAGAAAAAGAAGATTCTGACCTCGGCTTCAAGCCTTGTAACGTATGTGATAAGCGCAGCTTTATCCCTCCTCTTCACCGTCTCCTCGTCAAACCCCGCTTCCCTAAGCCGCTTCCAGATGGCCTCTTCCCTAAGAGAGCTTCCTCCCTTGGCTGTAGACGGCGAAGCCCTAGCGCCAGCCAATCGCGTTACACCGAAGCTCTCCGGTAAAGTAGCCGGAGGTGGGGTCGCCATCTCGCCGCCGGAGGCCAGGTTTCCAAACCCTAGATGATCAATTTCCCAGTGTGCTCGGCTCTCCCTGCACTGCACTGAAATCCGTCACTTCTCTTTCTTCTTCGTATTTTTCTCTCGAGAACAAGATTTGGAAACAAAAAAGATCCACCCGCGAGGCACGCCGCGATATGATGACCGCCAGTGCTCTCGTTCGACTGTGCCTGTACTTCTTAGTGCTTTAGGTACTCGAAAAGGTGGAGCGGTGAGAGAAGCGCAAAACTCACTGCTGGTGAGAGCAGCGAATTTTTTCAAATTTTGATTTACGAAATTAAAAATTATAGAAGATTTACGTATAAGTGTCACTATCATGAATCCGAAGTGGCATTTCTGTTATTTATTTTCTTCTCTTTTTTTGGACCGGGGGAACTTTTTAATAATTAAACGACAAATGACAAAATTTAATTAATTTAATTTAAAAAAAAAAAAGACAAAAGAAGAAGCGTTGTATCAAAAATTTTAATTGAAAAAATATATATTATTTGGATTGTAATTTAATTGATTTAAAGTTAATTTAAATATTAATTTAATGGAGGAATTTAAGAAGTATTGTTTTTTTAAGTCTAAAATTTAGTTGGCTTTCTTATATTAATTATGTTAATATAACAGCTAATGAAATTATTGTATATTATAAGTTTTTTAAAATTAATTAATAGATAAAAAATTTAAAAATTATTTTCAATGTAATACAATTGGCTTGAAGTAAATCTAAGTTTCAATTTAATAGAGAAATTTTTGACGGATTTGTTTAAAATTTGAAGTTTTCTTGGCTTAATCATACAATTAGCTATGGCAAAAGTATCATTAAAATAAATTATTTTTCTTATAATATTATAAAATCTTTAATATAAAAATCAATGTATAGTAGTTGATATGGTGCTGATGTTGGTTTTTAAGGAAAATATCTTATTCAAATTACGTCGCAAAGTTTTAAAGCATAATTACTTGAAAATGAACAATTACTTAAATAATTTAAAATTATCATTGAAGGCCTTATCTCAAAATGACAAAAAGGGGTTTATGTGTATAACAATTAAAATATTGCTATTGTATATTTAATACTTAAAATTCACTAATTACTCAACTTTTCAATTACCAAAATATTGTAGCCACTTTTTATGAAACCTACATGATGAATAACTGTGGAAGACATTAATCATGGAATATGGCCGTTGATGATGGGACCGATGATATATGAAGATGGATTATGAATAGGAGAGAAAATCATGGCGGAATTTAGCAAGAGGCATGATCAATTTTAGAATGACATCAACCCCATATCAATGGCATGTGAAGGTGGTGACAAGACTGATTGCATGCGAAGGTGGCAACAAGAACAACAACGTGCAAAGGTCAAGTCGCAACGAATCGTTTGAGAGCACCACGAACGCACGAGGAAAGGCATCCACAAGACGAACGCGTGTGTGATGTTTTGAGAGAAGTTAATTAGTAAGTGGTATTTTTTTTTTCTTTTTTGTTGATTAAAGTTTTAAGTGCTATGTATGAGTAAATAGTAAAGCTATTTGATATTTTTTATTAATTTCTAGACTCTAAAGATTATTTAAAATTAAAAGTATGCAAAAGAGATGATTTGGAATGCTAACTAAAAAAACAGAGATTGCTGATTATGACATCTAGTTTATTGAGAAGCATATAATTCATTTGACTTTCCACATCCTAATTTTGCTTCAAATTCATTAAATTTTAATCTTAATTTTGCTATTGATGAGTTTAATCTACTTAAGATTCTGAGCAATACATATAATATTTAACTTATACTTTTTGTTACTTATAATTTTGCTTCATTTGAGACGACAGCTTTACTTCTTTCTAAAAAAACAAAAAATTTTATGTCGAATTCTATTTTAAAAAACAATAAGAAAGCAAAGCCTCAGATTCTCCATTAATCTGCACTCTCTAATTTTCTTGAGATTTGAGGGATTGGGCTCCCGGAGCTACCTGCATGATGAGCTTGTGGTCTAGGAAGAGGTTTTAAATTTTTTTTCAAATGAATAGATTTTAAAAATATATTATTTGATTTGAAGTAAATATATATATATATAT
Organism: Dendrobium nobile; assembly: GCA_022539455.1. Lineage (NCBI taxonomy): Eukaryota > Viridiplantae > Streptophyta > Magnoliopsida > Asparagales > Orchidaceae > Dendrobium > Dendrobium nobile. The sequence continues at coordinate 114,424 of CM039728.1, forward strand.
ATATATATAGAGAGAGAGAGAGAGAGAGAGTAAAATTTTGAAGTATTTAAAATTTATCATCTAATTCAATTTTGATGTATTTGAAAATCGTTATACTTTGACCGCATTCCAAATACACTGTAAATTTTTTGTCATTATTGTCGTCATCGCCGACTGTGATAGGATATTTGGTTACTACTGCCTACCACCGACCACCGGCGGGCAACCACCGTCTGGCGCTAGCCACTTGTTACCATTATTAATAGATTTTATATTTCATTTATTTTATATTAAGTTAAATAAAAAACAAATACTTGCATTTATTTTTATACTTATCTAAATAATTTTAAAATATTTAAATAGATTACAATTTTTGTATACTGCATTTTTTTTAAACTCTGTAATATATTTTTTTAACAAATCAGATGGCCCTAAGTTAGAAGCAACACGTTTTTCAAATGATTCATGTGAAACACATCCATGGAGACTTGGAGCGCAGCAAAACCCTTTTTATTTATATGTATATATATTTTTGTTTATTTATTTATTTATTTGAAATTTCAATGGTAGAGGAATTTTCAAGCCGTGCACATTTAAGAAAAAAAGAAAATTGAGGTCTTATCTTCATTCTCCGCCACAAGAAAAACTTTTTGATATTCTTCAGTGAAATTTCAAAATCATCCTTATTATTATTATTATTATTTTCCCGCAAGAAAAGATAAAATTCGATCTTAATTTGATTTGGTACATTGGATGCAATAAACAAAAACAAAACAAAAAAAACCATTCAAGAATTTTTTTTTTCATTGCTACCCCAATCGTATATTATAAAAGAAGTGATTCCTCCAACTCTTAGGGTCTATTCAGAATAGCTAGCTTCTTATTTTTTAGATAGCAATCATAATTTTATTTGATTGTTCACTTTGGTCTGTTGGTTGAGAGCTTATGCTTCCAACCAGAGGCGGAGCCAGAATTTTGTTCATGCGGGGGCACAAAATATTGAAGTTAAAAAAAAAACCCTCAATCTTTTTCATTCGGGCTTCGAACCGACATTTGTAGTTTTATTTTTTTTTTTAAATCATTAGAATCATTATAAAAATAGAAAATATATAATAAAGAAAAAAAAACTTAAAATTGAGAACACTAATCTTGATATTCTTATTATTTGTCTTCTATAATTTATCCCGTCAAGTCTTCATTTTTTTAAAATCATTGTAAAATCAAATTATTGTCAATACTATTGAAAATATCCTTTTCAATATAAGTAAGTAAATAGTCATTCATCCAAAAGTCTCCCATACGATTGCGTAAACAATTCTTTATAATTTTCATTGCAGAAAATACTCGTTCAATGATTGCTGTTGTAATTGGTAATATCAGAGCAAGCTTCATAAGTAAGAGCACTAAAGGAAAACTATCATTTTTTCTAGTCTCTACAATTTTTTGAGCAAGTTTTCCAAGTCCCTTTAAATTCATAAATGCATCATTTGATCTCATATCAACAATAAAATTTTCAATTTGATTGTCTAGTATGATGAGATCCATCTCTAAAAAATCTGACGGATAAAATTTTGCAAGGCGTAACAATCGTTTTATCAAAAGCTGAAAATGATTGACATAGATTTAAACATGTCACACACATAAGTAATTTTGTATTAATTTTATCAAACCTGTTGTTGGGCTCTTGAAGTTGCATATCTATAACAGTGTAAAACAATTTGATTTGATAATGATGCCTATTTGTTATACTTTCAGTCTAACGCCTTGATCTTTCTCACATCACAAATGTATCAGTCATGTTTGAAATATTTATGTTATTCTTCTCATAAAATGACCCAAGTTCTTTAAATAAATTGTTCCACCCACCATTTCTCATATTTTTAAGTCTTTGTTTAGAAACTTTTATCAAAATTATGACATTTATAATATCTTGATCTTTTCTGTGTAGTACTAGTAACTCTTAATATAGTCTTCATCACATGCAAATTGAAAATAAATTCAATTTTTTGAACAGATTTAAGTAGATAATATGCTTCACCTTTTTTGTCACTATTAGATCCCTCATGAGTTATTATATCAAGAACATCTATAATAGATTCAAAATAGAAGAATTAAACTGATGAGTGAATTAGTGGGAACCTCAACGAGTGTCTCCTCATCTTTGAAGAGCAATTTTTTGATTTAAACCTCAACCTTTAGTAATCTCTCCACTTTCTAATTGCTCAACTATTTTGTCATAATGTTTTACTCTTAATACATCTCTTTTTTTCATGAATTACCAAAAATATTTAACAAACTGTTCACAATATTAAAGAACGAAATAACTTGAACATGATTTTTTGCGACTACAATCAATGCTAGTTGAAGTTGGTGTGCGAAACAATGCACATAATAAGGTGAAGAGTTTTCTTTCATAATTAATGTTTTTAGTCCATTAAACTTACCTTGTATGTTGTTTGCTCAATCGTACCCTTGTCCACATAGTTGTGTTACACTCAACCCATACTTCGCAAAAAAAGCCTCAATAACCAACTTTAGTGTCAAAGCTGTTATATCTCCTACATGAACAATCTCAATGAAACACTCAATAACACATCCTCGTGTATCCACATAATGTAAAGCAACGACAACTTATTCTTTAATTGATATATCCTAAGATTCATCAAGTAAAATTGTGAAGACATCATTCTTCAATTCATTGATTATAACATTTGAGACTTCAATTGCAATAGCTTTTGTGATTTCTTTTTGGATTTCAGGAGCAAATAGTTTATTATTTCTAGGAGCATTATCCAAAATAATTTTACTAATGTTCTCATTATGGTTAGCAAGAAATGTAGCAGATCATGAAAATTTTCTTAATTATCTGAATCCTCTGATTCATCATGCCCACGGAATGTTAATTCCTGTTGTAAAAGAAAAAATACACAATCTACACTTGAATTTAATCTTGTGTGATAATCTATACGATTCTGCTTATAAGGTCTTTCAAAAGCAAGCATGATATCCTTGTATCATTATTCATTAAATCTTTACATTTTCGTCTATCAATGTTATGTGCACTATTTTTATTATCAACATGAATTTGAAATCTATCTTTTTTTTTTCAATTTCAGAAACCCTTCATATCGAAACTATCACTGCTAGTTTGTTCTCCAATTTGATGTCTATACAAATAACAAAACAAATAGTACGCTGCATCCTTTATTATATTATACTCTAACCAAACTCTATGATCATCAAACCATGTTGGATTAAATTTATGAAATATATATCCAAATTGAGTACGCGGGAATTTATGATCACGCAGTTGACACGGTCCTTTCAACAAATAATGCCTTCTAAAACACTGTCCCTCTCGTTAGGATGATAATCCAGAATTTTTTTCCTCGATCTTGGATCAGCGGGGATATCAGCAAAACTAATTTTTACACGGCTATGTTTGATTTGTGTATTATTTTCTTCATATATTGTTTTGTGCTGATCTCCTTCAACTTTTTTTTTGGACATATTTATCCATACTAAATTGAATGAAAAAAAATATATTATTATCTTATCATAATAAAAATTATTTTTTATAACATGTGTCATGCCAAATATAGTCATATGAAAACAGTCATACCTGCCGACTGTAGAGCAATCAAACAAGAAAAAAAATCCCCCTCTCTGAAAATTCTATTTAGAATTTAACTGAAAAAAATAAATAACATGATGTGATGAGTAATGTAAGATTGTAACTTGTAAGTATTTCTCCGTTTGTATAAAATTCTTAGAGCACAATTTGTTTTATTTTTTTGATTTGATTAGCAATGTAAGTTTTTAATATGGATACTGAAATCTCTTCCATCTATTGATTTACAATGTTCACTTGAAAAACTGTTTTGAAAATCTTGAATTTTTTTTCTTCAACAAAAGACAACAAACTCAAAACAATAAACAATTCAAATAAAGAACATGTGAAAGGTGGAAAGCTACCAGATTTGGCGATCTAACATGGCATCGGGCTCTGAAGAGAGCGACACACAAGAGGCTGGCGACGTTCGGGCTTGGATGACGGTGAATGGGCGGCCGACGAGCGGACTCTCCTCTTCCGACTCTGAGCAGGTGAGTTACGCGACCTATGGATGCGAAACAGCGGAGGAATAGGAAAAAAGCAAGATGGAATAGAAATAAGGATGAAAAAGTACAAAAAAAACTTAATAAAATATGAATTTTATGTATCATTAATACTATTAATTATTTTGTTTTCCCAAATCCAGTGGGGGCCAGTGCCCCCAACTCCCAAGGCCCCCATTTTGCATCCGCCTTTGCTTCCAACTAAGAGGTCTTTAATTCAAATCTATGTGTATGCATTGTGTGTATGAATTTACCTTAAATTGCCTATTTTCTTAATTTTTTTCTCACTATTTTTTAATTTATGGTCGAAAGTTATTTTTTATAACTGAAAAAGCTAAGAGTTTGCTTGGGACATCTTTCTTAATATTTTTTAAATTTGTTGTAAATAAAATAACTTTTTTAAAGCACTTGTATAAAACAAATTCTTAGTACAAAATTTTTTAAAATCAATGCAAAAATCAATTACAAGATAAAAATTGTGATTTTTGTTTGAAAAACAAAATAGTAAGAAAGTTGTCCCGTTCAAAGCCTAACTTAATTACTTCCCTACAATAACTTCATAATCAACTTTATGAAATAGTGCAACCATTTGTTATGCAATAAACACACGGTGAAAATAAAATCACACAATAACAACACAATGGACACGACGATTTATTTGGTTCGGCGAAGATGCCTACATCTACGATTAGGGGATCATTTCACTAAATTAAAGAACAAGGGAATTACAATAGCTCTTTTTCTCTTTTAAACCGCAGCCAATGGGCCCCTTTAAATACATTTGAGATAAAACAAAAGAGGAAAAACTTATCCCAATCAAATCAATATAATTAGTAAAAAAAATTAGCTCACTAATTAATTATAATAATGAGCCATTAACGCTTTTCAAATAAAAGCTTATTTCATTTTCAAAATAATTCCAAATCAGCATCATACCAAACAAATCATTAAATAAATTAATGTAGGAAGAAAAAATTTGTTGTATTTTATTTTAATTTTTTGTTTTCAAATGATTAATTTATCCTTCTTCCTCGGTGGTAATTGTGCAATGGAATATAACATCATAGTGCAACCAGAACATATAGTTTAATATTAGTCTCTTTGCTTGGAATAAATAGATTTTTGCTGTGATTGATAAGTCAGTGGCTTCTATGAAGAGATAATTATCTTATTAAGCTCTTTATGATTGTCACTCATAGACTTGATAAAGATTTATTTTTGGAATGATTTTCTTACAACTTTTTAAAGCAATTTTTAAACTTTTTGTACTAAAAAGCTGTTTTTATAGCAATATCAAAGTCGTCTCAAACGAAACTTTATAAGGGCTATATAAATTTGTTTTTCGTTGATTAGAAAAGAACATATATGTAAGTGTATAAGAGTAATAAGATTATAAAAATGAGAGTTTTTAAGCATTTTCAAATGATATATGAAAAATTAAGAGCTCGTTTGAGATGATTATAATTTTTTGTAAATGTGATTATAAAAACAGTTGTGGGGAAATCAAACTTTTTGAAAGTTATTATGAAAAACAATTTCTATGCATATAAGTTTCATGAAAGCAACTTAAAAATTGTAGCCATGTTGATACTGTGATTACGATCTGAAATATAAATTAGTAAGAAAGATGTCCCAATAAAGCCTAACATATTAATCTAATAATTATAACGTTGATATTTTTTCTCTAGTATGCCCCTTAAGATGAATCTCTATCGAAGATATTGATTATGATCTTTAATATATGAAATTAGGTAGGTAAGGGAGCATGAAAGGCCCACGAAAGATCTATTGGATGATTTGTGCTAGAAAGCATGATTAGAAACGCATTAGAAGATAAAATGATATATGATCATGAAAATAAAAGGGTATTTGTTTTTGCTGCTTGATTATATTTATTTGACTTGAGAACATATAAGTTTCGTTTGGGACAACTTTTTTAATATCTTCTAAAATAGATTTTTTTACTACAAAAGTTTATAAAAAGCTATTTTAGAAAGCAGTAAAAAACTTGTTTCAAACAAGATCATACATATTGAAAAAATAAGAACAAGTGGAATCACATAGAAGTCAATAGATGAAGAGAAAAATTTCTTGGTTGGTGTGACTTTCATTGCTCATTATATCATGATTGATCATTTTATATTTGATACTTTGATGAAGGAAAACGATTGTTTTGGAAAGTGGGAAGTGAGTGTGTAGTGCGACAGCGAAGTGATATAATTAGCCATTTAAGTGAACTGATTTACAGAGTATTTTGATGAATGGAGATGTTGATGTTGGAAAAACACCTCTCAAAGAATATAAACAGCATGAAATTGTATAAAAAGTTGAAACGGCCTATAGCAATGCAAAAATTAAGAAAATATTTTATTGATAAATAAAAAAATAAAATCGGTTCAATTGGGCACGAATTTTGATTCATATTTGGATTGAAAAAATTTCAGAATTAAATTTAGAACCATCTAAATACCGATTTTAATAAATTTATAGTTAAACTCAATGTCTTAATGAGAAGAACTCGTCGTCATCAAAAGTGATCGAATCTAAGTCCAAATGAGTCCATATTTAAACACTTGAAATGTAAGTAGAAATTTTGGAACATTAATTGCATGATCAAATGATATTCAAATCTCATATGTTTATGTACAGTTAAATCATTCATCTCGATAAAACAAATCTAACGAGCAAAAAATCACTTAATTCCAACATCATCATGACACTTAAATATAACAACAAAATTAGTATATATCGTTCGACGGAGCGTTTTGAAGTTTCTCTATATATATTTATAAGGCATGCCACTCTAAGAAAATCTAAGATTCATTAACTTAATTGAGAATGTGAATTATCAAAAATTGGGTTAAACATGCAACCTTAAGTAACTGGATCCTCGTCGGCTCAAGAAATAGAAGAGGGATGCCAATCTAGCATTGAAAGGGTACATTGACTCAAGAATATAACAAAACATGATAGAAGAAAAGGAGCTCATTGCTACTGTGGCAATCATATACATCTTCATCACAGTCGTTAGCGAGTAGAGTCAAGATAGACGGCGAGAATTTAGATATAGATATATATACACACATATCTGAGCTATTAATTAATCTCCTTAATAATCTCTTTTTATGTACACAAAAAATAATGCACCCCACCTTTTGCAATTACAATGGGGAGTAAGTGTGTTAATTTCGGGTCACGGGTCGGGTTCGGGTCGAACCCGAAACTGACACGATATTATTTGGGTCAACCCAAATCTGACCCGTTTGTGTAATTTCAAATGTTGGGGTGCATTATTTTGTGTACATAAAAAGATATTATTAAGGTACATAAAAAGGGTTAAGGTCAACCCGAACCCGAACCTGAATCCGACCCATTTCGGGTCTGGATCAACCCAATATGACCCGGGGCCGACAAAAAATTACTAGTTTTCTGATTTAAAAAAAAAAGGTCAATCTTAGATTATTCATATTCATAAAAACGTGTCAAAAATAGGCTTTTGGTCAAAAACGGGTTTTCGGGTCAAAAACGAATTTCTGGGTTAAATTGAACCCGACCCTGTTTTTGAAACGGGTCGATTTGTCGAACCCATGTCAGGTCCGGGTTGACCCTAACCTAGAATTTTCGAGTCAGATTCGTGTCAAATTTTCTGATCATGTTAAATATTGATACCCCTAGTGGAAGGATTAATTACAGTGCGCATCCTTATCTTACCTAACTAGAAGAATTTATCAAGAAAAAAAGTTAGAATGAGAGAAAAATGAAAGATGATTTTCTAACAAGCAACGTTGATGTTTATTAATTAGCATTTATTATCAAGAAAGAAACAAATTACATTCATCATTATCATAGAAAATTAAATAATAGACGAAAAAGATTGCTACATATATAGTACCTAAATTCCCATGCATTATCACCAATAATTCAGATGAAGTCACAAAAACTTTTTTTTTTTTCCTTTTTCAATGCAATATTAAAAGGTGCTTTTTCTACCTTATATTACCCTTGTAAGAGTAACTTGAATCAGAAGTTAAATAAGATTGATGATGAATTCTTTATAATTATATGAGAATTTTATCGGATGTCCTCTCTCACTTTCACAAGAGTGCCCCATAAAAAATATTTAGTTTTAAGAATAGTTACAAGTTACAATCTTTCAAAATTAAATTCGTGACCTTTGAAGTCTAACTTCACCAAACTTATAATTAAATTGATCATCTTAGCAAGACAAACCCAACGACATCAAAATCAGTCCAGTATTAAAGTGATTCTTGCTCCAAACCCGCATCGACCACCCCAAATTCACGAATCTTAATCCTAACTACAAACAAAAATTTGAATCTGATTCAACTTAATCCAGTATTAAAGTGAAAATATAGTTATGCGAACCGTACCATTCTTTATTAAAAAAAACAACAACATTTAAGCAAGGAGAGGAGGAGAATGAAAGGAAAAAACAAAAGAACAAATTAAACAGATCAAGGCGAAGCAAAGTGAACACAAAGAGAAAAGGCCATTAATTGTGGTCATATATGGCATGCAGCTCACGTAATTGTTGGCACCATGGTCGGCTTACAAACCTGCAATCCTTATCTTAATTATTCCATCTCTCCCTAGAGAGAGAGAGAGATTATATCACCATGATCTCTCTCTCTCTCTCTCTCTCTCTCTATGTTTTCAAAGTATGTGTGAAAGGTTCTCAAGCTCTGAGAATTATAACATCTTAGGTTTTATTTTAAAGATGAAGTTTAAGTACATAAATTATTAATTCTCAATAATTGTAAGTAAATTTAGTTAATAATATAGAAAAATAAAAAAGGAATGTATTAGCGTTGCTTTTATGATTATGGAAGTTTTAACTTAATTTATTGCATTTGGATGAAGTCTGCCTGATTTTTTAGCTGCTCTGTCACCTTCATAAGTACATGAAACATTGATATCAGTGACATAAAATTTTAGTCTCTTTAGCTTCGTTTTGAACAACTTTCTTATTGATTTCTAAAGTAACTTGCTAGTACAAAAACTTTTAATTTTAAAAAACTTTTGCACTAAAAAGCTACCTTAGAATGCAATAAGAAAAACTATACGTCTCAAACTAAATATTTGTCTCCCTCGAAACCAATACTCAACATCATCAATCATATCGATACCCATTATGTAACAACGCACATTGATGTTGGTCATCTCCAAGAATGCTAATACTAGTCATCGCTAACAACATTGACGCTTACCATTAAAATCAATGACGATTTTTGTCGTTCCTAACAACGTAAATGTCCATTGCCTACACAAACAAAGATGTCAATAATATGGACAAATGTTGACAATGGAGTTGAAGCCAGTCAACATCAACAATACCGACACCCAAATTTTATTCTAAAACAAATGCTCATTTCCACCAACAAACTAGATGCCCACTATCATCACCAATAAATCAAATGCATGCTATTGACATTAGCACCGATGCTTGTAATCTCTACTAAGGTCAAAGCTTACTCTCCTAGGCACTGATCACTCTTTTATGATATAGATAATTGAGCATATTATCATTAATGATCTCTTTACTTTTTGTTGCTTTGTTACTTTTTGTTTGTTTCATCACAATGTTTTACTTCCATCCCCAACAATTATGAGTTCCACTATCTGGTTATTCACATACTAGTATTGGTGAATATCTAGTTACTCACATACCGGTATTGGTGAATGCAAGGTATGTGTGCATATAATTTTAATTCTTTGATTCACTTACTTATTTTAAGAGCGACTAGTGAAAATTGATAAGAAAATTTAAAAAAAAATCATTTGCTACCTTCACGAATTGACAAAAAGGGCCAGGGAATTATTGCCCTATTTTTACTATTACTTTGAGAGGAGCTCGTTTGTTGAAGATTGTCATAATGATATTAATTTGATCCCTATATCACCTCTGGCTCTAAATAATGACAAAGGGTATTGATAGAGCAGTGCATCTTTCTTTCCTTTGCCTTGGCTGAGTTCTCCTTGCTCGTTTGAGAGATGGATGACTTGAGTCCATCATAATATACTGATATAGATATTAAAATTTTGATGAAGTCTCTTCTTTACAAGTGAAAGGCAGTGTATACTGAAGGAAGGAAATCCAACCAAGTTTATGAGAAGAAGAAGAATACGATAGTAATTGAACCAAGTAAAATGGGGATGGACGAGCCATGAAGGCTATGTAGATCGAGTGAAGTAAATAGAAGGAGACAGAGCTAAGTAAGGTAGTGACGCTTTAGTTGAGAAAAGCAAAGGTTATGCCTTCTTTGAGCTCTAATGATGTGACGCTTGTTAAAAGGCAAGAGTCTCCATATTATAGGAGCTCATTAGGTGCATCCATTGTGAGTGTTTTCCTTGGGGCTATAGTTTTACTCCCTTGGTGGTTCCAACTCCCCATAAGGTGGATTTTATCATGAGGAGGAAGCTAAGTTGTCAATGAGAATTGTTGCTTAGCAGAATGAGCCTTTGAATAATGATGTTTCCATGAAGGAGGCAAAGAAGTTGGAGAGAAAAAAAATGTTGAGGAACTTACCTCACATGTCAAAGAGTGTACGTAGAATGAGGAAAGGTGGGTGACTTTCTTTGACAATCATAGCATTATGAGTGCTCAACAAAAAAAAAAAATAACAATGAGGGCACAAGTATTGTCTACAATAGCTAGTTGCCTATAAAGAGCTCCAAAGTAAATTCAAGGACAATAACTTCTTCTATGACTTAATGTCAGATTCCTCTAAGAAGAGCTCCATGGAGCTAGCATGACCAATGATTGAGTTTGCCTTTTGCATTCTTTTCATTTATTCTTTTCTCTCCCTTTTTTTATTTTTGTTTTATTTATGGTAATATGTGATTGTAATGTCATTTGAAACGATCATTCTTTTAACTTCTATAAAACTAGACTTGCTCATATGAATTAATAGAGTACTCGGGGTTTAAGGATTTATAGGGTTAGGTTGACCATAGGTCAAAATTGGGACCATGGGTTAAGCTTATAAGAACCATTGATCAATTATAATACATAAGGTTGTGATTGAACCCATGAAGAATAGATTAAGTGTTTAAAACACCAACTAGGTCCACCAGGACCATTCAAGTAGTATGTCATAAGTCTTAAAACTGTCTAAGTTTAATACTATTAAAATATTAAGATTGAAATTGAGTCTTTCTTCTTCTGCTTGGGAATGACCACCTCTGTTAGTGGTGGACCCAGCTTCACGACGACGTTGATAAACTCGCCTAACCGGCGGTTGTTGATCGTCATCATCGTCACCGTCATCATAGTAGGCTTCCTCATTGGCATTGGTGTGTCTCACCATATAAACCACCTTCATGTCCAAGGTGTTATTTGTTTCTTGTATTTTTTCTTCTATATTTTCCTCCAGAAATTCATCAATATTTTCTTCCATATTTTTTTTCAATATTTTCACCCCCTTCGAGGTATTCTTCCTCTTCTATATTTTGATCATCTATATTTTCTTCCAGTACTCGGATCTCTGAGCGGCGACGCCATTGGATTTCCAGTTCAAGATTAGGCACGGGGACTTCTTCGATCAGTGGGCTGCGATCAAAATTAGTCTTTTCCTTTGGAGGGGATGGAGGGCGACGGGATTCCCTAGAGGATTCTCCAAGGTGTCTATCGTCTGTAGGAGTGTCATTATGGGTCATTTTAGGGGCCCACTTCTGACGTTCTTTGTAGATATAGGCGGATCTCCAGGAAGCATCACCGGATGTCACACCCAGATTAGTTCTTCTTTTTCTTCTGTTTTCATCATTTCTCCGAGACATTGGCTTCCAAACTTGCTTTCCTTTCCACCGGGACCTTTCAGCAGCGGATCCCTAAACATATGGATGATAGGGACTGTAGGAAGCACGAAGGCAAATTTGACTCGACAAGTTCAAGTGATCGTATTCTACAAAATTTTCCTAAATGACTGGAGAATCAAAAGTTCCAGTGGAAGGATGAGTCTCGATGTAACCACCGAATGTTCGTAGGCTCTAAAATCTTCAACCATAAAGGATGACTCCAAATCTACCAACTTCAGTAAAATCAGCATTGGGAAGTGCAATTCCCATAGCTCAAGTCTGAAGTCTGAATGGGTGTAAAAGGTAGGATCCAACAAGCCCAAATATGGCCGGATCGCTGGCAGCTCCATCTACTCAACAAGCCATAAGAAAGGTCGCAGTAGAGGAACCCTCATCTCAGCAACCAGAGGACAAAGAGCTATCAAATTCTAGCTCTTCCGATCTGATGAATTGTGATTCAGATTAAAGTCTTCTCAAGTGGTTAAGGATCAAGATACTACCTACGTTCGGTACTATCAACTGAATCCAGAACCTGCAAATCCTTCAACAAATCTGTAAAGCACAAAGTGAGGATCGAAGGAATTTTTCTTCAACAAGTCCGCCAAAGCACAAAGCACAGGACCGAAGAAAACTATTCCGAAGTTCACACAAAGCCCAAGGCTGAACTAAGTGGATTCTGTCATCAACAAGTCTGTTATGCTCAAAGCTCTGGACCGATGAATTTTCGCCATCGACCTGATACAAACCTAAGGGTTTAGGTCATCGGCATTTACTCCTTTATTAAGTCCGCCAAAGCTAAAAAATCATAGGGCCGAAGGTACAAAAATCACCTGACAAGTCAGTAAAGACAAATCAGGTAATTCTCCATCAATGTCCGCAGCACAAAGCACAGGATAAAAGAAATCAGTACCTCAACCATCTATGGATACATCTAAAAGAATCAAGAAAAAGAGAGATTAGTATGACATCCAAGCAAAACTTTTGGAGATCCACTAAAGAAAAATTGTAGTGTGACATTCAAATAATTTTTTGGAGATCCACAAAATAAAATCTCTTGTGTGACATCTAGAGATCCACGGGGTCAATCAGCTTACAACAAACGTGATTCGCTCCAGACGCAAACCACATTTGTTGGGGGGCATTTATTAACCTCTGTATAAAGAACAAAAAAGGAAAAGAGGAAGAAATATAGCGTACAAACCTTGCACCCGCTATCCGGTTCGCCACAAACATTGAAGCAGAGTTTTGAGTTTAGAAAGATTCATACCTCCGCGGGATTGTCGTGGTTGACACGTGGATCGAGGGATCACTCAACTAACTCGTCGTAGGTGTCGCACCGTGGTCCCATCCCACCACGCGCACCAAAGGAGTGCTTGGGGCGGTTTGCCGGTCCGACATGAACGCCGAGGAAAGAGAGTGGAGGGGAGCAAGCATTAATATTATTATTATTATTTTAATTATAACTAATTTAAATTAATCATAATTAAATAAAAGTTAATTTAAAATTAACTTAATTAATTATCATTAATATTAATTAATTAAAATTAAAATAATAAATTTTAATTAAATTTAATTAATTATAACTAGAATTAATTAATTAAAATTAATAAAAAAATTGAATTATAATTAATTTAATTAATTATAATTAACTATAATTAATTCTAATTAATTAAATATTAACATAATTACTTATAATTAAATATGATTTAATTATAATTAATTATATTAGATAATAATAAAAATCCCTCTCCCCTTGCTGCTCTCGGTTTGTTATTTTATGGGACTTGGCCAAAGCAGCATGCGAAAGGGATGAAGTTACCTTCACGGCAAGTGAGTTCCCGTTGTTGCATTGATCAAAATGTCGCAACTTTCAAAACGACAAGAAGGGAACATCGTTTATGGCAGGGGATCAGACAAAGTGGAGATCGGGTGAGGGGCGACCTGGGATCCCTGGATCGGGATCGGCACAGTGGAGAGGTCGGAGGAGAAGACGGGATGGGGAGTTCGGAGCTTCGAGTTCGACGGAGATCGAAGGAGGAAGCTCGGTCGGTAAGGTAGGGTGAAGTTTCTCTCTCTGCTCTCTCTTTCTCTCTCTTTCTCTGCTCAGGGTCGGCACAAGCAGTCGGCAAAGGAGCTAAGGTCGGGTGAGAGTGCGGGAGAGCTAGAGGTGTCGTGGAGTTGGGAAGGAGTGAAGGATTTTATGGTAGAGAGGAGTAGAGCTCGGCCGTGTGGAAGCAGCGAACGAAAGTCTTGGCTTCGTTCGGTATTTAACGATGCGAACAGAGCGACCTCGAGCGGGGTTTAGCGAAATTCGCGGAGAAGCTACGCAACGGCGCCGAGCTTACAGGATTCAGCGGGATTCCTTGCTGGATTTCGGGAGGGATTATGGAGGATTTCGTGGATTCAGCGGGTGCAAGGTTTGTACGCTAGATTTCTTCCTCTTTTCCTTTTTTGTTCTTTATACAGAGGTTAACAAATGTCCCCCAATAAATGTGGTTTGCGTCTGGAGCGAATCACGTTTGTTGTAAGCTGATTGACCCTGTGGATCTCTAGATATTTATTCTAGATGTCACACAAGGAATTTTATTTGGTGGATCTCCAAAAATTTATTTGATTGTTACACTACGATTTTTCTTTAGTTTGAGAAGTTACAACTTAAATGTCCCTCCAAATGAGTTTTATTAAGTCCAATGGGTATATGGTCATCTTATGGTCTAGCCTTAGCTAGCTTAGGCTAAGTTAGCATTGAATGAACTAAGGAATTAAAATTTAATTGAATTTGATAAGGAAGAAGGTTTGTCTAAGAGATGAACAAATGATCTATAAAAAATATAGAGGATTAAGCTAAATATGTTGGCCTCGTCAAGTTTAAGTAACATAGAGTGAGCATGGCTAACTTAATTCAAACGAAGAGTACCTTGGAATAGTTAGACCCAAGCATCAAGTGATATGAATGCTAACATTTTTTATGCCAATAAGAATCCCTAGTCACTTTAATTGTAAGTGTTGTATAAATTAGTGATCTCGAAATGATGGAGTATTCCAGAGGTATGAAGGTAACTATATAAATGTTCATTTAAAGATCATTTATGAGTTGGGGCAAACAATTTCGAAGCCACACATATATATACTAGCAAATGTTGAGTTATTTTGAAGATTGACTTTTCTTTAGTACATTCGTATCACTTCGTTAGTGTAGCCACTACGTCACCATCCGCGCCACTATTTTTTGCCAAATATTTAGGATAATCATCTTCCTATGAGAAGAGAATAAGAGTCAAAACATGACAAAGAGTTTCACCTATAATTATGAGTCACCCAATGAGGACAATCCACAACTTTCTCAAAGAAGGGTTAGAGCCTCGCTAAAGATACCACAATTCCTGATTACCTCCAATTTTGATCTTCTTGACAGGGAAAGATGACATCTTTTTTAAGGAAAGATTTGAGCTTTGACATAGGGATTAGGTGTTTTGATTGCATCCAAATTTGATCTGCCCAACAAAATTGGTCAACACCTTATGCAAGGGGAGATATATATGAGCTTCACCGTATTAACTACAAATACTGTTTGTCTCTAACAGTTTTTAAATTATTGCTAGACAATTTTTTAAACTTTTTATGGAGAAAAATTATAGTCTTCTAAGAGAACTATGCCTCTCTTACAGCCCCATGAAGGGTATTCATAGATCCAAGAGGGAGGGAGATCTAAATATTTTGGATTTTTTGAACTTTTTAAAGAAAAAAAAAAACTTCTTTAAAAATTACAAAATAAGAAATTTGGAAAATAATATTTTCTTTAATAGGATTGCCTCCTTAAGGGCTAGTAGCTAGTTTATTGCGTGGTTAGTAAGGGATTCAACCATTAAAAAAACAAAACAATTGCTTCATGTGGGCACCTTCAAATGAATACTTATGTGCCAGCAAAATGCATCGATGTTAGTGTCCAATCAATTGGTTCAACCCGAACATGCTTTCAAGCTGAAACAAGTCATTTCTAATAATTTTTTAGTTTTAAAAATTATTTTTTGATATTATGAACTCGATTTTGACACTATTGAAGCACAAACTTAAGTACTTTCAAAGAGTTCAAAGCAAAACTAAATGAAAATTTTCTCTAGTTGGCCCATTGACTTGTGAGGATGGATATTTTCAGAGAGTGAACAAAAATGGTCACATTGAGAGGAGAGAGAAGGTCCACAAAAAAAGTAAGGAATTTGAAGAGCTTTTTGGGTGCCAACTTTGAAGATGGAAGAAGGTGGCCGGTCATCCTTGGATGATCGGAACACCTCAAACTTATTATCTACCGCGCGTCCAATTCTATTGGATTCAAAAGGTAGATTATCATTCAATTCTCGCAATTTCATAAACTCTCCTCTGATAATTAGAGAGGGGGGTTTGGTATCCTTGAAGAAGATTGTACCAGAGACAGGAAAATGTAAAGAAATTATTTCTGACTTCAACAGTAAGTCATTCACAAATAGATCGATATTTTTTACTAAACGTAATGATATGGAAGCTTCTTCTTCAGGTTGCAAAGATTATAATCCTTTGATGAATGATGTTGGTGTTGGTAATTCTTCATTTGGAATGGATAGTTCTAATGTGTGGGTTAAAAAGCCACATATTAAAATTAATTTCAATGGAGTTTTTTATGGAAATGAGGATGTTAATGTTGTCAAACTTGATATGGAAAATGAAAAAGCCAATGTTCAAGTTTTGAAATATTCTTTGGTGGTAAAAATTATGTGTAAAAACTTGCCTTTTTCAATATGTTCTCTTGAATTAAGGAAGAAATGGACTAAATTTGGAGGGTTTCATATAACCTCTCTTGGCTTGGATTGACTTTTGTGTTCTTTTCAATCCTTTGAAGTTATGGAGGAAGTTCTTAATGGAGGACCTTGGTATGTTGGGGGATTTATCATTGGTTTAGATAGATGGTCTCCTTACTTTTCTCCTATCACCATGGATGGGATTTCTTCTCCCATTTGGGTTCGTCTACCTCATTTGCCTTTGCATTGCTGGGATGAAACCAATATTACTAAAATCATTTCTAGAATTGGTACTCCTTTATTATTAGATGGAAACATGTTCAGATGGGGAAGAAGGGAATTTGCTAGAGCTTGTGTTTGCATAAAATTAAATTCTAAGCTTCCTTGTGGCATTTGGCTTGAAGGACTTAATGGAAGGTTTTTTCAAAGATTTGAATATGAAAATATTTCATCTCTTTGTTTCAAATGTGGAAGGATTGGACATAAAGATTCTTTATGCCCAAATGTCCCTAATTCAATGAAGATGACTGATAACGAAGTTGCTAAAAGCTCCTTTCAAGTTGATAAGAATTCTCATGGGCCTTGGATGCATGTAAAGTTTAAAAATAGAAGAAGGCAAAAAACTGTATTCAATGAGAAGAAATCTGATTTTCTCTCTAAGAGTAATCATGCTAAGATAAATTTAGCTAGGAATCTTGAAGTAATTAAGGAAACTGCTGATCATATTGTATCTGATAAGATTACATCAGAGCTTGATGATTCCAATAAATTATGTGTTCTTTCTCATGAGGGAAACAATAATATGGAGGTAGAATTAGATTTTGAGGAAGCTGTTTGCAAGTCTGTTCAAATTCTGGATAATAAGCTGAAAGATAGTTCTAATGAATTGATTGCTAATTAGAACACGATTATTCATAATTCTGGTCAAAATTTAGAAATTGAACTAGCACAAATTATGGAGGGAGGTTACGAAGCTAGTAATGCTAAAGCAACATCTGTTGCTGAAATAATAGAAGTTCAAAATTCAAAATTTGAATTCATAGCTGCTCAAATTCAGGAGATAGAAGAGGATGATGTTACAGCTAATTCAGGTTCAGAACCATTTGTTGGTATCCTTGCAGCTTATAACATGGATTTTAATGTAACTGAAGTTCCGTTAGATGGTGCTGAAGAAATTGTAACTGAATTTGTTACTCCTCCATCCGAGGTAAATTTGAATTTTAAAAAGGCTGTGTTAACCAAAGGAATAACGTCTTCCATTGGTTATTCTTCTGTTTCTAAGCACAAACTCTTCAAAGAGCTTCAAACATTAGGACCAGTGGAAGATCATCCTCGTAGAAGAAAGGCAGATTTCAGTTCAAAAATAAAAAAGAGGGGTTTCTCCCCTTTTGCTCTTTAATGATTTCTCATTCTTACACTGGAAACAGCATCATGGAAATTCACAGGAGATACTTGATGATACAAATTGTGAGCAAAGAGTATCTCAGATTACTTGTTATGGATCATGGTCTCGGCTATTGGAAGTGGCACCTAAGGAATCTTTTGGATATTTTTTTAGGAGTTTTTTTTGTTATTAGTGATTACTTGTAATTCATGTTTAAAGTTTTTGAGTTTAGTTTACTTTATTTTAGCATCTTTTTTGTTTTCAAAATTTATTCTAATTGATTATGGAATCAATACTAGCTCTTATTTTTTAATCGGTTGGGAACTCTGTGATACTAATCAACCTTACAACTTGTTTTATATTTGGTATCCCCTCCACCCCAAGGGTTTTAAAATAGGAAATAGTGAGTCTCGTTTCAATTATGGTAAGTTTTGTTTAACAAATAGGCTTTCAATAAGGTTTCTTTCCGTGTTGGATCAAGAAACCATTAGTTTATTTCTTTGATTCTAGGTTGTAATAGGTTGTTCTTTCTTTCCTTTTTAATACAATATTGCATTTCTTCAAAAAAAAAAAAAAAGACTTTGTGAGGATGGTGGAATTGTAATTTAGGATAATTTAATTGGTTCATAACCACAAGAAAAGGTATAAATTTTAAATTCAGTATAGACGACACAATCTTCGTTGTCTGAAAATATGGAGTGACTAATACATCACAAAAAAATCAGCTTAATCAATAATGAATCTAAATACATATTTTAGTGAGAAGCTTCAAAATTAAGATGTATAATAGTCATACTTTGACTTTAATAAATTATATTCAAATTGATCAGCTTAATGAGATGAATCCAATGACACCAAAAGTATTTGAAATGAGCCCAACAAGCCCATATATATTTATATCAAGCACTTAAAATATAATTAAAAATTTTAAAACATTATTTATGTGATCAAATAATAAAAAAAATTTACATACTAATAGTCAAATTGAGCATTTCATTGAATGAAACCAATGAGTACAGGATCGCTTAATTAACATATCTTTTAAAAATTCAAGCATTGAAAGAGCAATTTTTTTATCAAAGGAATTATTATGTGCTATCAGATGGAGTGTTTCATATTTTAACTATATTTATAAGATATACTAATGTCAAATTCTATAAATAAACCTCCACTCTCTATATGAAGAGTTCATATGCCTTGAGATTTAAGAGAGGTTAAAAGCTTAAAGAATTTTATAGCTTCATCTACACATCAACACAGAACCATTACACAACTGTCTTTATAGGACCATCAACTGTCCCTTCAACAAAAAATGGTTAGACCATTAATTACTGTTAGACCATCACCAACTAACCACTATTATTGGATCCTTACAGTTGGACTATCATCTGATTGTAGTCATTGAACCATTGCTTGACCACCATCATTAAATCGTTGTCTAATCGTCATTGTTAGACCATTATCCGACTATCGCTATCAGGCTACTATCATTGTGTTACCCTCGTTAGATTGTTATCAATGAACCACCACCAACAAAACACCATCCAATATCTGTCAACAATTGCCACCACATGACCTTTATTATTGAGTTGTTGCTGCCTGATAACCATTTTTAGACCGTCATCACTAAGACATAATCATCTGAATGCCTCTCATTATCTACAGACTCTGTGATAATTTCTACTGATAATTCATACACTTGTAATTTTGTCTTTTCTAATTTGGGGTACAAAAAATATTAATAAGTAATACTCATATAGTGAAATTATTTTAACTGGATTAAGTCCTGTGGTTTTTTCCCTTCTTAGATTTTTAGTGTAAAAACTTAATATATCTTGTGCTCTTTTCATTTATTTGTTTATGCATGAGGTTTTTAAGCAAAGCTAGGTCGCAAAACTCTCTCTCTACTATCAAAAGTCTTTTGCCACACAACAGGGAGGAAATCAACAGGCAAGCTAGTGAGAAAGAAGATTTTACCTTGAGCAGTGTCATAGGAAAGTCAAAAGTATGTCGTGCATATGGAGCTACATGTAGATCAAAAAGTTATCGAAGATTGAGAATTTGAGAATGTGAGAAAGAAGGCGAAAGGTACCCATAGAGCTGCAAGAGGACTCTAGAGCAAGGAATTGTGGGGGAGGTCACAATGACATCAAATGGGAGAGAAAAGTGAATTGGAAAATTACGGCATTGAAGGTTGGGATATTAACATGTTGCGATTGATCTTGACACAACCTATCAGAAAAAAAAATAATTAGTATTCATGTTGTGCTCGCTCTATTCCCCTTGTTTTGATAGTATTTTACTATCATTAATGTTCCACCATGTTTTTTTTTTCAATTATTTGAATATTTTCTATTCTTATTTTATAAAAAATTGAGTTGCATCATCACAATCATTCCAAAATGCATATCAAAAGGTGCTTCATGATTCAAAAATTTACCTAAAATAATCTGATATAGAAAATACTCATGAACATTATAATTTGAAGTTTTAACTAACCACAAAAGTGATAGAAAACCATTAGAGCTAGCTAGATTGTATTCTCTTTCCTTTCTTTTGTCACAACTTTTTTGCACCATTTATCTTTATTTTTCCTCTTTCATAAGAAGACGAATTAGCTCTTTGTTATTAGTTACCTGAAACCAAATTTAAACTCCATTATTTCCTATGCATGCACCAACTTATGTAACATGAAACATGCAAAATAAAATTACAATTAATAATTAATGATCAAATTAATGTGAAAATTAAGATTAAATCAACCACCACGGCATTGTAAATCACTACAACCATATAAGCACATTATTATTCACTACAGGAAAAATGTCAAATACCGGCGGTTTGAACCGGCGGTTTATGGACCGTCGGTATTACCGGCGGCGTCGCCGGCGGTCTAGCCGTCGGACTCTAACGACGGGAGAATCGGCGGCTTAGCTACGATACACCGCCGGTAATACCGACGGTCTATAAACCGCCGGTAAACCGCCGGATATCAATATGAACCGGCAGTTTACCGGCGGTTTAAACCGCCGTTGATAAGTGATTTTTTTCCGTCCGGAAAACCGCCGGTAAAAGCCCTAATACGAGCCGCCTCGCTCCGCTCATTTCATTTTCGCTCTTTCCTTCTCTCTCTCGGTCGCTCGCTGTGCGTGTCCTCTGCTCGTCCGATCAGCCCCGGACGAAGGAACTCCGGCCGCCGACCCCAGTCCGACCGCCGCCGACCCCAGTCCGACCGCCGCCGACGAGTCTACTCCGACGCCCGACCGCCGACCGATTCCGACCCCAAACAATCCGATTTCTATTTTAAAGTTATTTTTCATGGTTTTTCTTTGATTATTTGGTGCTACTCCATGTTATATTATCTTTTTAGTTAATGTTTCATACTTTAAAAATGTGGGAGAGAGTTATGGAGCATAGGTTTAGGTGTGATACTAATGTTTCTCAAAATCAATTTGGATTAATGCTTGGTAGGTTTACAATGGAAGTCATACATTTTTTGAGAGGTTTGATGGAGAAATATAATGAGAATAAGGAGGATCTATATATGATATTTATCTATTTAGATAAAACATATGTTAATATTCCAAGAGAAGTGCTATGGAGGGTTCTTAAGAAGAAATTAAAGGAGTTAATAATGCTTATATTTAAATTATTATTGATATGTATGTAGGAGCTATTACTTGTGTTCAAATACATGGTGGTTTGATCAAGTATTATTAACTCCTTTCATCAGGGTTCAGCATTAATTAAACTATATGGGGTTTATAATAGGATTTTATATATAATTGCATGTACACTAACCATAAGGTAGAGTACTAATAAGACTAATATCATGCTGAAATAATTAGGTTAGCTTAGCTCATTATTATTTTTCAACTAATTTATGCATAAATTTCAACTATATTATTCTATAATTTTTTATATTTTCAGTCTATATTGCAACATCTATAGGGATTTATACATGCATTAAGATTTCATCAAAAATAAAAAAAATTGATAAATAGTTTTCATAACAAAAAATTAATTTGATCAGAATGACTTATTTTTTCTTCAATTAATGAGATAAATTTATTCATTTTTCATTTTCTGGTCATCGTAATCATCATTCACTATTTCTCCATCAATCTTTAATTAATATAAAAACAAGAGATAAAATTAGTGTTTTTAATTTCATAATTTCTTCTCTTCAAGTAAAAGCTGGATGGATTTCTATAATATTCTCAATAATACAGTGAAATGCTATAACAATATTTAGTATAGATACAAAAAGTCAAGTTAGGGTTCTCAACTTTGTAATCTCATATACTCCAATTAAATAGAAATTATCAAGTTAGGGTTCTCAACTTTGTAATCTCATATATATACTCCAATTAAAAAGAAAAATTGACTTTTATAACCTCATTTATATAGTGAAATACTTAACAAAGGTCATATCTCTTAATTTTTTCTTTCTTTTTTAAAAATTCATATAATTTTTAAATATGTTTTATAATAATTTTATAATATGTGTATTTATATTGGATCTTCATATAAAATTATAGTACTATATAATTAAAAATGCCCCTCAACTAGTACTCAAATATGACAAGAACTATTATTTTCATTCTCCTACTTTACTGTTGAGTCCTACTCATACATGCACCAATATGCATCATCATAAATATTATAAGAAACATTTATTTATTAAAACATTTTTTTACTAGTAATTTATTTATTAAAACATTCTACTAAAACAAGCCATATATAGGGCTACATGCTAATTAGCTATAACAAGTCAAGAGAGATATAGGTAACATAAATTCTAAACACATCATATAACAAAACAACCATGGTTAGGTTTGCCCTTTTGGTTATGTGATGCTTGATTGACTTATTTCTCTTGTATTATATTATATTATTTATACTAAAACTTTTTTATATTCATATTAATGGACTAGAGGTTTCTTAAATTTTTATTTTCACATATATATAATTAAAAGATATCTATATATTACAATAAATTAATTTAAAACTATTTAATTTTTATAGATTATATATTAATAAATTTTATATTTTAAATAACATTTGTGTGAGGATATTTAAATAACATTTTATAAATAAATCAAAATTATTATATCAAATTAAGCTTACCTTAAGCATCAATTGTTCAAAAATATTTGATAATTTTCACATAAACTTATAAAATATAATGCATGGCCTTAATTCAAATGGACATGTCATTACCAAAAAAAAAAGAATATAATAATTCATAGAATAAGCTTGAATGCTTAGATTTTTAATTATTATAATTATTTAAGCTATTTTTAATGGTTAGACAGATCTGGCTTACCCTAATTGCTTTTTCCCATAATATTTAAGAAAAAAAAATCTTAAATTAAAGTATTCTAAGTTAAATAAAGTTAAACATCATATATAACAATTTTTGAACAAGAACATTTCATTGATTATATGATACTTGTTTTTATCTCATTGGACAACAATCAATACTATTATAAATTTACAATATATATATATATATATATATATCACCTCAAGAATATTTTATATTTGAGCTAAATTACACTCAATATATCAAAATATTATGAAGATAAAAAATCATATTTTTAGGAAAATATTTTACCACCTAACTCATAACATGTGAGACATATTATTGATCAAATAATATCAAAATATTAATCAATTTAATTTTGTAATTAGCATCTAAACAATCTCATTATTTTCATTCCTAAAAAAAATATGTTAAAAACAATAAAATAATTTATAAATTTTGATGATGATATTAAAAAATTCAAATTTATTTTATGTTTTTTATTCCTAAAAAAATGCATAAAGAAAAAAATAGATTAAATTTTTTTTATCATGATGAATTTTAAAACTTTAAATTTATTTAATGATATTAAAATATTATATTTTAATATTTAATATTTTTTTCACATAATATCCTCCTCTTCATGATCCCAGCAAGTGGACCAATAACCTTTTATTTATTTATTATTTATATCCCCACTTAGTTCAATTTCAAGCATTTGTCAACCATCTTAATTATAAATTCCAAAACATAAACCTCTTTCCCCCACCCTTACACTCCTTCCTTCATTTGCTTCTGTCTCTATCTATTGAACATGGGCGTCGTCGACGACCCAAGCGAAACCGGTCTACTCCTCCTCCGGCTGGGCCGGACCGGACAGACCGCTTTTACCGCCAACCACCGCCTGGTCAGGCGAGACTCTTCCGCGAAATCAAAGCCCTCGGTTTTGAGCTCATCGGCGGTCCCAGGGCCTTCCTTGACCCTTGGGTTCTCAAACGGCGCTGTAAAGAAGGAGAGCGACGGAGAAGGGAGTGATGAGGAGGATGAAGGCAGCGGCGGTGGCGGTGGATGCCGGAAGAAGCTGCGGCTAACTAAGGAGCAGTCAGCTCTTTTGGAAGATAGGTTCAACGAGCACAGCACGCTTAATCCAGTTAGTTATTTTATTTTTTATTTTCAAACAAAAAGATTTTTTTTTCTCTAAATTTTGTTTTGTCTTTATGGCAAGGCTTTAGAATTCTTCTGTTCATCCCTTTTTTTCGTTCTCATTTCAGTTTGGAACAAAATTTCGAGCGTTAATTGATTATTTTTTATTAAAAAAAATTATTATTTTTATTTGTTTTTATTATTTTCTTTATTTTGTTTTCACAACAGAAGCAGAAGCTAGCGTTAGCGAAGCAACTGAGTCTGAGGCCTCGACAGGTGGAGGTGTGGTTTCAGAACAGGAGAGCAAGGTTTAATTTCTTCTGATTATTTACTTCTGTTATTTTTTTGAGAGCATATATACGCTCAAATTGTTAGAAGAATTTTATAATAAAATTATAAAAATTGCAGAACAAAGCTGAAGCAGACAGAAGTGGACTGCGAGTTTCTCCGGCGATGTTGCGAGTCTCTGACGGAAGAGAATCGGAGGCTACACGGAGAGTTACAGGAATTGAGGTCTCTAAAGCTGGCGGCGGCGACGCAGCTGTCCATGCAGGTACCGCCAGCGACGCTCATGCTATGCCCTTCTTGCGAGCGTGTGGCGGTTGTCGGTGAAGCTGAAGATGTAGTCATGGAGAGAGCTTTTTCTCCGGCGATGAAAGCTATGATGATGAAGAAGAGTACTCTGTTATTGAAATACAGCTAGTTGTTGTTTTCAATTTGCATCCATGAATAGATCGACCACAAAATCTCTCTTCTTTTTTTTTTTTTTTTAAATTACATATTTTTCATGCTTTAATGGAGGATGGTTGATATGGCATGCTATAATATGTATGCCGTCAACATAATATTAACCTTCTACATATAATTTCATTAGGATTTGTAGCTATAAAAAAAGTCATATATATGATTATATGTGTGAATCTAGCTTTATTAATATAGGATTTGAGAAGAAATCACTACAGGAAAATTGTTGAATACTAGCAAAATTTCCGGCTATAAAAAATCATTGAATTTCTAGTGGTTTTATCGACGGATTAACCACCCTGCTGGTAAGTTATGGAATCGTCGCCTCTTCCGTCGGATTCCATGGTAGTTTAAAGTGAAGTTTTTCTGGCGGAAAAATTCACCGATTAGCCACCAGAAATCCGCCGGTTTATGAAGACACTTTACTCTAAATATGTAATACTAAGGTATTTTTTTAGTTAAATTTATTTCTCTTATCACTACGGGAAAACACGCGATTACCGTCGGATTTTCCGGCGGATATTTTTGCGCCGGCATTGACGGCGCAGGTTCCGGCGGAATGATGCGACGTAAAGTTTACGGCGTTTTTTCCGACGGAACTGACGCCGGAAATTTACCGGCGTCCATTGCGT
The DNA here is from genome assembly GCA_022539455.1 of Dendrobium nobile. Lineage (NCBI taxonomy): Eukaryota > Viridiplantae > Streptophyta > Magnoliopsida > Asparagales > Orchidaceae > Dendrobium > Dendrobium nobile. Next base: position 140,317 of record CM039728.1, read on the forward strand.
CGGTAATTACGCCGGTGAAAAGGGCTCTGGATTATTTCCGGCGCAGATTACGGCGGAAACGTTCCGGCGCATGTTACCGGCGGATTGTGCGCCGGCTTATTTAAACTCAACGAAAACGTTCCGGCGCATTGTCCGACGGTAAAATTACCGGCGGACTTGCCGCCGGAAAGTCCGCCGCTAAAAGCCCTAAAATGCGAATCGGAGCCCTCTGGGCCGTCATTCTTTTCGCTACTCTCTCTCACCTCGCCTCCTTCGCCCGTCGCCCTCCGTCGCCGTTCGTCGCTCGCCGTGGATTGACGTCGCCGACGGTCACCGAACTTCGCCGCCGACGGTCACCGGACTTCGCCGAGCATCTCCCTCTCTCCTGGTCGAGCGCCGCCGAGCATCCTTCTACCGACCGAAGGTATATTTTGTTTTTTTTTTCATTTTCGGTTGGATTACATGTAGGATTTGTCTTAAGTCCATATCTTTTTGTTTTAGTCATGGATGTTATCACTAGACATTTGCTAGAGGATATACTTGGTGCATGATTTTTGTTGATGATATTCTTCTTGTTCATAAGACTAGAGAGGGAGTTGAAGGTAAACTTGGATTATGTAGATCAACATTAGTCCATATCTTTTTGCTTAAGTCATGGATGTTATCACTAGACATTTGCTAGAGGATGTACCTTGGTGCATGCTTTTTGTTGATGATATTCTTCTTGTTGATAAGACTAGAGAGGGAGTTGAAGGTAAACTTGGATTATGTAGATCAACATTAGTCCATATCTTTTTGCTTTAGTCATGGATGTTATCACTAGACATTTGCTAGAGGATGTACCTTGGTGCATGCTTTTTGTTGATGATATTCTTCTTGTTGATAAGACTAGAGAGGGAGTTGAAGGTAAACTTGGATTACGAAGATCAATATTAGTCCATATCTTTTTGCTTTAGTCATGGATGTTATCACTAGACATTTGCTAGAGGATGTACCTTTGGTGCATGCTTTTTGTTGATGATATTCTTCTTGTTGATAAGACTAGAGAGGGAGTTGAAGGTAAGCTTAAGTCCATATCTTTTTGCTTTAGTCATGGATGTTATCACTAGACATTTGCTAGAGGATATACCTTGGTGCATGCTTTTGGTTAATGATATTCTTCTTTTTGATAAGACTAGAGAGGGAGTTGAAGGTAAATTTGAAAAATCTTTTTGCTTTAGTCATGGATGTTATCACTAGACATTTGCTATAGGATATACCTTGGTGCATGCTTTTTGTTGATGGTATTCTTCTTGTTGATAAGACTAGAGAGGGAGTTGAAGGTAAACTTAAGTCCATATCTTTTTGCTTTAGTCATGGATGTTATCACTAGACATTTGCTTTAGGATATACCTTGGTGCATGCTTTTGGTTAATGATATTCTTCTTGTTGATAAGACTAGAGAGGGAGTTGAAGGTAAAGTTGGATTATGGAGATCAGCATTACTCCATATCTTTTTGCTTTAGTGGTTAGTAGACCTAGTGAGGGGATTGTGACTTTGAGCAATCAATTCATTAATAAGTGTAACATAATTTTAGGTTATGGATATTAGAAATATATAAATCCATTAATTTTTTACTCTTATTTATAGGTTATGGATATTAGAAATCAACGAAGTTGGATGTATAACCGATTATCTCAAAGTCGGAAGACATTAACAGATGAATTCATCAATGGGGTGAACTTTTTCATTCAGCAAGCGAAACAGCTGCCGATCTTTATATCTGAAGGAAAGTTTCGATGTCCATGTTCTAAACACAAAAATCTAGTGATCCTAGAACCAGATGACGTAACTGTTGATCTGTATCGCAGAGGATTTATGCCACGGTATTGGTATTGGACTTGTCATGGTGAGTATGAGCCACAATTTGATTATCAATGCGGTCCTTCTACAAGTAGTAATGTTGCTGAGGCTGAAAATATCCGTCCAAATCTTGAGGAATTAGTTCATGATGCAACTGGAATTTATGAAGAGTTACCGAATACGGAGGCACAAAATTTTTATGATTTATTGCATGCTGCACAGCAACCAATCTGGAAAGGGTGCACGACTCACTCAGAATTATCTGTTGCTGTGAAGATGTTAAGCATCAAGGCTGAATATAATGTTGCTCGTGAATGTTTTAATCAATTCATTGGGCTGCTTAAGGAAACCAATCCGACAGATAATTTAATTCCTACAGATCTATATCGGACAAAGAAGTTAGTTTCGAAACTTGGTTTGACATACACAAAGATAGATTGTTGTGTCAATGGATGCATGCTATACTTTAAAGAAGATATTGCAGAAACTGTATGCCGTCATTGCAATGCACCAAGATTTAAACCCAAATCTAGAAATAGAAGAAAGCAGAAGGATGTGTCTGTTAGTAAGATGTTCTACTTTCCAATAATTCCAAGACTACAACGGCTATATGCATCCATGAGATCTGCTGCACATATGAGATGGCATAATGATCACATTCCACAAGAAGGTGGTATCACACATCCATCAGAAGCAGAGGCTTGGAAGCACTTTGATCGTACACATCCCACATTCGCGGCAGAACTAAGAAATGTCAGATTAGGTTTATGCGCAGATGGTTTTACTCTATTCAGTCAGTCGGCTACACCGTACTCATGTTGGTCTGTGATACTCACTCCTTACAATCTTCCTCCAGAGTTATGTATGACTACTCCTTATATGTTTTTGTCACTTATAATTCCAGGGCCACATAATCCAAAATTAAAGATTGACGTATTCTTACAACCTCTGATTGATGATTTAAGTTTATTATGGGAAGAAGGAGTAAGTACATATGATATCTCCACCAAACAGAATTTTACACTAAGAGCAGCATTACTTTGGACAATTGGTGACTTTCCTGCATATGGTATGCTCTCAGGTTGGAACACTTCAGGCAAGTTAGCTTGTCCATATTGTTTGGAAAATACAAAATCATTCACTTTAAAGTATGGCAGGAAGAACAGTTGGTTCGATTGTCATCGAATATTTTTGCCTCAAAGTCATCCTTTCAGGCGAAATAAAGAAGCTTTTACTAAAAATAAAATGGTGATGATTCCTCCTCCACCAAGATTCAGTAGTGAAGAAATTTTTGAAAGAGTAGAGTTCTTGCCCACCATAATGGAATCTCCAAGATTAGCTGAGTTCAGATTGCCGGAATATGGTGTCTACCATAATTGGACCAAGAAAAGTATTTTTTGGTCGTTGCCATATTGGAGAACAAACTTGATTAGACATAACTTGGATGTTATGCATATAGAGAAAAATGTTTTTGATAATATTTTCTATACAGTTATGGACATCAAAGAGAAATCAAAAGATAATATAAAAGCAAGGATGGACTTAAAGGAGATTTGTAGAAGGAAAGCTTTGGAATTGAAGGATGGTGGAGCGGGAAAATTCCTCAAACCAAAAGCTCCATTCACATTAACTTTACAGGTTTCCGGCGGATTATGCGCCGGTAATCCGTCGGAAAAGACGATACAACGAAGTGTATTGTACGTACCGGCGAATATGATCCGTCGGCCACTACCGTCGCAAGTCCGGCGGATATTCCGCCGGTAATTATCGGCGCAAGAATTGCGTCGTAAAATAACCGTGGAATTTCGATGGCGCAACTCCGGCGACCTATCCGTCGTTAATTACCGTCGCCTCATACGACGGTAAATACCGGTGCATTGGGCGCCGAAATTCTCATATTCTTCACGTCGGCAAACAAACCGGGTAATGCGCCGGTAATGCGTCGGAAACGGCGCCGAAAATGTTTCCGGCGCAAATTATACGTCGGAAACAAATTATCGACGCACCATAAACCGGCGGAGATATTTGCGCCGGAACATGCGCCGGAAACTAACGGTTCCGTCGGATTGTGCATTGTTTCCGGCGGATTACGTCCGCCGGTAATAACAGGTTTTCCTGTAGTGTATGTGGTATAATCTTTATATATATATTTTTGGTGATCCACTAACATGCTTGAATTAAATGTAGGTGTCATGAACTATTGGCTAAACTTAGATAATTTAGGCATAACATCAAGCAAAAGAAGAGAAAGTTTAATGAAAACATGAAGGCCACAATCAAAAGGGAAAATATCTATTGAAAGTGGGATTCATCTGAAAAATCCATTGCCTCAATTGGCTTCATAACTTGGTAATGATAAAAAAAGCTAAGTAAAAGCTGGTAGCTGGTAGCTGACTTTACGAAATATATAATTTATGTTCCAAAGATTCTTATCCTCTTCCTGACATTAACATGTTTGTTTATCTCATGGTGGGCTTTTTTGCATTAAGCTTCTTATTGTGGTGCATTCTTAAGATACCATGGAATCAAAATGAACCCAATGATGAGAAGAAAAAAAAAACTTTATCACTAATTTTGAGAATATCTATTTAAATATGAGGTTATGCTCTTTGGGTTAAGGGATACTGAAGCAAACACTTATTTGGAGGAGAATATGCACCACTCTATCAGGCTCTTCAGAAAGTCAACCAAATTTAATTGGGATGATAATGGAAAGAGATATTCCTAAGCCCTTAAATCATACTCTTATTCGAAAGTGGTTAGACCCCTTGAACTTTGTGCTTCCTTAAAGAAAATCTAGGAGCTAAGTTGAGAATTCCTCAAAATGATGTCAAAACATCCAAAGATTGAGATGACAATCTCTTGAAATCAAGCAACAATGAATGTTGAGTTATACAATTGCCAAAGAGGTAGACCATTTAATATGTAGTATAATTATCATGGTAAATGTTAGCCTCAAGGTTGAAAATCAAATTAAATCTTAATATCATTGCAAACCTAATTAGTTTGTAAGGTCATACGTTATAACAAAATTAAAAAAAAAAAAGTCAATTATGAATACCCTAAGTTAGACACTTAAAACCACTACTCTAACATGATGATACTCAAAGGTTAATTGACCAAACCCAAAGGTATTTGTATAACTTATTTAATTAACTTAATGTCAACCATATCCAAGCCGAAGCCAAGCTCAAACTTGTTTTTATTTTCTAGTTCATATCCTTACTTCATGTGAAAAGATAGAATTGGTAGGAAACTTAAAAAATATATTCATTTTTAATTTAAATTCATGCTAGATAAAATAGAAAATGATTAAAACTTTTGATGTACACATGTGTGATGTGGCTCTATCATTGACCCTCCACATGCAGAGCTATATATATTGTCCACTCATGATAATATCTTTGATCAAACATTACAAGGAATCTTTTTAAAAAATAAACTTTATTCTAATATTTCACACCCAAAATAATAAAACACACATAATTTCAAACTATTTTAAAATTTATTTAATGAGAATTTGCAAGTATTCTTTCATATAAATAGAAATATTCATTGTGAATGATGACTAATTAATCCTTTTTTTTAATATTGTATGCCACTTAATGAGTGTTGTAGGGGGGGGGGGGGAGAGAGAGAGAGAGAGAGGGGGGGGGGGGGGAAAGAGAGAGAGAGAGAGCACAAAGTAGATATTTTAGTCACTTACAAATTAACAAAATACGTAAAAAATATGTGATTATTTTTCATGATTATTCATTTCCTGGCTTGAAAAAGGAATTGTTTCCCTTTCCATAAAACATCTATATATAGATGATATATATTTGTAATGATATATCACTCTATGTATAACAATTTTGGCCTATCGACATTAGAAATATAATGTAAATGTATAGATATATCCAATCAAAATTATCAAGATAGATTAGCATTCTATGTAAAATAATAAAAAATAAAACATTAAAATTCCTAACAAAATAATTCTAGAGATGAAGATCAAGTTTTATCTTCTTTGGATAAGTGGAAGCTCATAATGTGATATGAAAAACAAGTTAAAAGAAAGATAAATATATCATGGCTATATGTCAAAGATCACATCTAAAGTTATTTATATGATGTTACATGACAACACCCAACCAAAACTCCATTGGTCCAAAAAGCCTTATATATCCTTAATTAACCATGTTCCCTCAAATGTAAATGAAATAAATAAACATATAGCATATATCATTTGAACAAATAATATTTTTAAATCCGCATAAGTTAAATTACACTTCATTATATGGTCCCAATCAAGCTATGATTCTTATAAACTTCGTCATTCATCATCAAGCTACTATTTTCTTTATACTCTAATTAAGCACCAAATACACTCCACCACATCTTTTCATCAAATTTTATATTATTTATGCCTACTCAAAGAGAGGGTTGGGATATAATGCATCTCAAATAAAGTAAAATAATAATAATAATAAAGTCATTAAAGATAGAAACTCATGTCTTATGATACAAGACAACATAGCTTCTTGATGCCTGATGGTCACAAAGAAGCACTTAAGTTTATTTATTACTTTATCAATGATGTAATAACTCTTTCTATTTGTATCAATTGATTCCTAATGATACTTAGAGCTCTTGAAACAAGGACACTATATATGTTTATTAGTAGTTATACTAAATACACTGAGGATCTAAATGTATGATGACAAGGAAACTACTCCTTTTAAAATATGTGAAACATCTATGTCACTCTCATTTGAGAAGAGGACCATTGGAGAGGAGTGTTCTTCTTTAGAAAGTATGTAATAATGATGAGGACCACAAGATCAAAAGGTGGGCACTAGAATTGTGATCTTGTGATATATCTTTTGAGTTTGATAGGATCATTTAATGATAAATAGATAGATAAGCATCAAAGAAAGGAACCTCTATGCATCAATTATTGAGCTAATTAAGAAGATAAAGCCTACAAAAACATGTGAGTGAAAGATAAGTTAGGATATAAAATGATAGAGAAGTCTCTCACCTTACTGTTTTAATTTCAATCATGTACTTCTATGAACGTCAGGGTGTCATCTCTCATTAATTAACTTTTTGTTTTGTTTTGATAGGATCTATATCATTTGTTTATTTTTTTAAAAAATAAGTCATACTTGCTTTTTTAAAAGCTATAAATTATGAGAAATAAGAAAATTACGAGACATAAAGTTTCCAATGAATGATATCATGATAGATGGAATTAGTAATCATTGAAGAATTGCAACCATATGAAACCATAAGATAAGAAACCTTTTAAATAATTGATATTAATAAATGTATAAATTTCATAGGCAAACACATTTGTTGTGATTTGATTGTATGGACACTTTATGTTTATTATTATATTGGGAGGATAATCTGTGAGGATTTTGTGTGTGTAGTGATTGTCTTGTTGTCTATTGAAAGAGGACAAAATCATTGAATGATTCACAATAATGTGAACGTTGAAATCCATGTGATTTGAAGTTGCAACAACACCAACAATAAGAAATCGACAAATTTAAGTGATTATTGGAAGGCTAAAGTTCAAGTTGCAAGTGTTAACTTTAAAGAGGATGGATTGATTCATGTTGTAAGTTTTCTTTTTATTTTTCTTAAAATAAAAAATAAAGAAAGATGAGTGGCAGTTAAGTTTAATAATTAGAATCATTTTTTATGAATTAAAAAACAAAAAAAGTAACAATATATATTCAACATACATTAAAATAGTAATAATTAAAAGAAAAAGAATTCGTGTCCTTTTTAGATAAATTTAGTACAAGTAGGGGTGTCAATATTTGACATGACACGAGAACCTGACCTGGACATGACCCAAAAAATCCGGGTTGGACCCGACCCGATTTCAAAACGGGTCGGGTTCCATAAATCAACCCGTTTTTGAAAAACGGGTCGGGTTCGGGTTGACCCGACAACCGAACTCATTTTAACCTAACCGCGCGGACCTGCTCTGCTGCCGCACGACCTCGCGCGACCTAGCCCCGCTGCTACCGCGCGACCCTGCGACGCGACCCCGCCGCTGCAGCACGACCCCGCGACCGCTCCGCGCGCGACCCCGCGACGCGACCCGACCACGCCGCCCGCACTCGCCCAGCGCGACCAGCTTTCCACCTTTCCCGGGTCAGGTCGGGTCAACCTGGCAACCCGCCGGGTAGGGTTCGGGTTCGCATTTCCGACCCGTTTACCTAACCGGGTCGGGTTAGGGTCAACCCGTTTGAACCCGGGTCAGTTCCGGGTCCTACCCGAACCTGACCCGTGATCCGAAATTGACACCCCTAAGTACAAGCAAATAGAAATATTAATAACAAAAGAAATTAACACATGCATTATACAGATTGACTCCATTAGGTTATTTTATTCAATGATCAAAGTTCAACAGAACAATAAAATTTATAAAATTTTCTTTTCCTATTAGATCTTCTTTTAAGCTAGAAACACATGTAGCTTATTTGGAAGCTTTTTTTATTTTATTTTATTTTATTTTATTTTTTTATAATGGTATGCTACAAATACACGTTGAATCATCATCATCTTGTGTTTTCACTTCCAACTTTAATTGCTTATTTATTTTAAGCTTTTTATGCATTGTTATGAAATTCTTAGAGGAGGAAGAGTTCATCTTGAGCTTCTTGCAAGAGAAAGAGAGAGAGAGAGAGAGAGAGAGAGAGAGAGAGAGAGAGAGAGAGAGAGAGATGGAATGAGAGCTAACAGGTAGGGGTGTCAGAGATGGAATGAGAGCTAACAGGTAGGGGTGTCAATTTGGATCAACGTGTAGGGGATTCAGATCGAACTCGACTTGACTCGGCATAAACTGGTTAACCCGAACTTGACCCGTTTAGATAAATGGGTTAGGATTTCTAACCCATACCTGACCCGCACGGGTTGCTGGGTTGATCCAACCCGACCCGCAAACCCGCAGGCGCAGTTGCTGAGTCGCATCATCTAGAGATTAGGCGTCGACGTGTCGTGGGTGAATGGAGACTAGACAAAGGCGCATGCACATGGGCGTAGGGGTTGAAAGCGGATGGACTAATGAAGGGCCTAGTAGAGGTGAGGTCGACGCGTCATAGGGCCTAGGCGAGGCGAGGTCAAGGCTGAGTGTGTATGCGTAGGGCCTAAACATGGACGGACTAACAGAGGACTCGGAGTGAGGCAGCGGTCGACTGGCGGAGGCGGGTAGACTTGGCAAAGGTTGAGCACGTAGAATAATAGAAGTTCGCATAACCAAGTTAGGTCGCACGGGATCCAGTTTAGCCGGGTCAGCTTTGGGTTTTCAGGTCAACCCAAATCATTTTTCAGACGAGTCAGAAATCAGAACCTTGAGCCGACCAGTATCACAAATGGTTTGATCTGAATCAGGATTTACAGGTCGAGTTTGGTTCCGGTTTTGGGTCATTTCAACTTTTAACACCCCTACTAACAAGGATCTTTATTCAATACATCTTTTGGGCTTACAATACATCAACCTATAACATGTATTTATATGGTTTTTCATTCGGTGATATATCTTGCAGATCAACCTAATCTAAATCTAGACCAATTTCTAATAATCTCCACCTTGATCTAATTTAACAATCAAAGGACCACCAGTGCTCTTGTTGCGATCCATCTGGTTCCCTGCACTAATTCCACAAACAAATCTGTCAAGCTAAGCCTAATTCCACTGGTGTCCGACTTCCACTATATGTTCTGATCTAAGACTCCAACTCGCACTCCTACACTCATTGTTGTCCCCCCCGGTGATCCACACGTCCATGACTTGTGCATTGTCTGCTCCTGTTCGGTATGCCCATGCTCTAGCACCGAACACCCTCCGACTTGCCCATATTCTGAAACACCAGTGAATGCTCCAACTTGAGACTTTGCACAAGCCACTAGTCTAGTCTCGAGTTTGGTGCCTGCTTCTTGCACATTCCTATGTGTGACTGCCTCCAGAATGATCTATCCTGTGAGCTGCGTTCTGAGGTTCGATCTGGATTATCTGCACAGCCCGCACAATGGCTTCCCGTCTGCCGCCCACACACGGACAAACCAACTCCAAACCTCCTCTTGTAGGTTCACGAACCGGGTCATGACTCCGCCTCCCTCACTAGATCATGGAACCAACTCTCGTCTTCTGCTTCCAGCACTGCTCTTTAAGAATAGCTCCTGTCTCACCGATCAAGAGAGGGATGGAATGAGAACTAACATGAATTTTTATTCAATACATTCCTTGGGATTACAATGCATCAACATACAGCTTGTGTTTTTAGGTGTTTATATTTAGTGAGATGTCTTGCGGATCCACCTAATTTAAAACCAAACCAATTATTAACAATAATAAGAACCTATTCTATAATATGATCCATTTTATATGATTACTAAAGTATGTGTCAATTTTTCTTCTACTTTTACTGTTTGATTTTGAGGGATTTAATATTGCTTAATTATATAATGTTTACTGATGTTCTTCATGTTTTGTATAGGTGCATCCAAAGATTAGCTTTGTTGCGTGTTGGAATATTCATGACGGTAGAGAGATATGGGGTTTAACATCTTAGCTTTGTATGAAGACCCAACACAAACATAACTAAAAGTGGAGTGCAAGAATTGTAAGCGACACTTCAATTTTTATGTGGAAAGCCCATAAAAGGAAAAAATCACGTGACCTGACTCATTTAAAATTATTCAACTATTATTTGTTATCGGTTTCAAATGATGTCCTTCATCAAGAGAAGGCATTAATACATTGTAAATATCATATTATTTAGATGAAGTTGGAAGAGCTCTGTGTCAGAAATCTGTCATAAATCTTAGAGCTTGTATCAAACTCAGAGTTGGTGTTGATGGCTTGTAATGATCTTACAATTGAAGGCATTTATTGACATTATTAGTGATGATAGGTAATCAAGTAAATAGATGTCAGAGTAACCTAGAGAAGATGGTCAAAAGATTGTATGTCGGAGAACTGTAGTAGGGAGATCATGATCGAAATGACTATAGTTGGGTGATGGTGGTTGAGATGACAAGGTTCAAGTGATCATGCTTGAAATGACTATAGTGGGGCGACGGTAGTTGAGAGCACAATATTTAGGCAATGGCGATTAGAGGATCATAGTTGGACAAAGTTGATCGGAGGACTGCAGTCGAACGATGATGGACGGAGGACCATAGTTAGGCGACTTTGGTTGAGAAATCATAATCGGGAGAGATTAGTCAGACAATAATGATTGAAAGAATTGTAATTGGTGACAGAGGTCTAACGATTATAGTCAGATGATAATGGTCTTCAAGTAATGTCGGCTTGAGGATTGCAATTGAGCGACGTTGGTCGGAGGATCATAGTTAGGCTATATTTGTTGGAGGACTGTAGAGACAACCATTCCCCCCCCCCCCCAATGTAGAGATGGTGGTCTATTTATGGATTTTTAAGAAAAGGCTTGCCTCATAAATATGAAGAAATTTTTTAACACTCCATTAGGCAGATCTAATTGATTCCCTTGAACATATATCATTTTTCAACAGTAGTTACCTTAATGGTGCCAAATTAAGCAATCTTGGGCTCGTTGGATTCGTCTCATCTAGCCACTCAATTTGAGTAGAAGCATGCTAAATTTTGTGATTGAATTAATATTCAAAACTTTTTCCATCATGTTTCAAATGCTTCATTTGGTCTCATTCAGGCTCAGATTGGGCTAATTTTTATTGTTGAATTCACCATGTCGAGATGTTTAGTTCAACTATAAATTTGTTGAAATCAATTTGGATGATGGTCTTGAATTTTATTTTGAAATTTTTAATTCAATTATGCTTCAAGATTCGTGCTCAATCAAGACAATTTCTGATGATTTCTCAGGCTCCTAATAAGGAATGGAGGAGTTACTCAAAGCATGATAAATTAATTCTATCTTAATATGTTGAACTTCATTTTTTTTTTTTTTTGAATTTTGCATTTCCTTTAGAGTTTTGAATCCGCATTGTTCAAAATTATGAATTACGATGAGTTGCAATATGGGATTTTATATACTTAGCATTCAAAGCATTAGGATGCATATACACACACACATAGCTTGGAGATTTAAAGAACTTTAGAGCTAAACTGTCAACGCCTGTTTATCGCTTTTGACCATTGTTGCTTGACAGTATTCTATTAGGTATTTTGGTAACTCATAAGGGATAAGCTCGCGTCTAGTTCTAAAATCTCTCTCTCTCTCTCTCTTTATATATATATATATATATATCAATTCCTATTTTCGAAAGATCATCCATGGCTCTTCCCATCTTTTTGGTATTTGTTAAAAGGAAGGAGGGAGCTTTGAGGAGCATTTTTAAATATTATTTTTCAAAGCACTTCAAATTTAAGGGTAGATTCAGAGTTACTATAAGATATTTTCCTTGGAGGTCTCAATCCTATATCTTTTTACTGATCATTGATATGAGAGACAATTCACTTCTTTGTTGAGCTTAATAAACAAGCAGAAGCATAAATAATGCTAATGAAGCCATATGTGCCCATTTAAAATAATTTGAATACTTTCCAAATGAGTATAAGAATTTATAATAAAAATTTGACTTGTCCTTCTGATAAGAAAAATAAGAGAAATCGACAAATCAAAGATGCCCTTCTCACTAAATGCAACTTGAGTCATTCAATTATTGTCCAGTAATTATATCTAGAGCTATTATTTTAATCGAGATTCAATATTTTGAACACCTCAAATTGACAAAACCTTTAAAAAAACTTAAATGTCATAGAAAAACTTCAATATTATCACTTCATCATTCAAGAAAATATTTAAAGAAAACATTTTTATCTAAAAAAAGAGATTAAACATTTGATTTGCCAAAAACACATGAGTTGTTATTTATAAGAGCAATATATAGATCATTAATCTCAAGTAGAGGAGATCTAAAGCATTATGGTAAGAAAATTATCAAAATTATTGAATAGAAGTGTTATAATAACTTATTTGCCTTCATACAAAGGGAGATTCCAATATCAAAGTAACCTAAAAAAGTAACCATATTTAACAGAAGGAACCATAGCCTATTAAAGATATGCCTCACCTATCCAAGACAATATTAATTCTCCATACAAAAGGAATATTAGAGCTTAAAAAGAAGGAATTACACACCACCTATATATGTAAGAGAGTGGTTAACCTTATTTAAGAGAAGGAACTATAGCCTATTAAAGAAGAATTGAGATATGTGGATATTCCCACAATTTTTTCTTGAAGGACAATTTATTAGTCGTGCTAGAGAAAGCATAAGAGCTTGTAAAAGGATAATACTTTACCTATATAAGACATTATCGAATTTCTTTAGATGAAATTGAAGCTTAAAAAGGATAAATCAATGGATATCTGTCTATATGTGTGGAATTATTATCCTTTCCTAAGAAAAAGAACTAAAGCTAATGAAGAGAGAGTTTGAAATTGTGAGATTTTTTTTTTCTCACATTTAGGGTGTCTTTATACTTAAACATAGTACAAGACTTACAAAAAAAAATCTGAGCTTTTTCTGATTTTTATTTTTTTATACCTTCCACCATTAAATATGTTCATTTATTATAAAAAATTATTTACCATATCACAATGTGCATGCACATGCTGTCTCATATGGTTGCATATGCCACTATTTGATGTTTTATACTTTATTTTGACATTTTTTCTATAGTTATGTTTGAGCAAATTTGTGAGTTTAAAGTAAAATTTTTCAACAATTGATGCAATGACTATAAAGAAGGGCAAGTTTATAATTTGACAAAATTTAATTAGTTTACAACTCTAAAATTGTTTTTTTATATATATATATATATAAAAGTTCAATTTGCAGTGAACTTTTTTTAAGGGGAGATTCAAGTTTATATCTAAAGAATGTTTGAGCTTGTAATTTTTCAAAATCATAATTTTTATTGCAATTTTGTTTTTTAAGAATGAATTAATATTTTGGAGGATATGTATTTCAACATTTGAAAGTAAGAGGGGCAAATAATGTTTTACTAGAAAGTTCATCCCATCAAGCACAAACTTTAAAATAATATTTGAATTATGGTCTCTTCAACACCACCATTTGAATATGATCTCAGAACGACTATTGCTACAATTTCAAAAGGACATTCACATCAACAACTTAGGCACACTTGTATTGGAAAAATTATTGCGTCCTCCCACCTGACGTAGAGATGCGTCCTCTCAGAGCTAAAATCGCACTAAAAAATGAGAAATACCAAGCAAATACCGAGCAATACCAAACAACAACGAGGAATATCATCATGTGAAGACCAATACCGAGTTATACCGAGCTATACCGAGCAATACAAAAATATACCTAGTTTTTCCTAGAGAAAACTCGGTATGTGCTCGGTATTGCTCGGTATTGCTCGGTATAACTCGGTATTGGTCTTCACATGATGATATTCCTCGTTATTACCAAATAATACCTAGCAATACAAAGCAAAAATCGAGTTTTTTGGCAGTGGGAGGACGCATCTCTACGTCAGGTGGGAGGACGCAATAATTTTTCCTTGTATTGTGGCTATCCCTTTCCTATCCATTTGTTTATTAATTTTGGAAGAAGCAATTTAAGATTGAGGGGCAAACTAAATTAAAATCTCAAAAAAGCAACATTCTAGATACCATTTGCTTTATGGGATGCAGGTCAGGATTGGAAGGCAAATCTGGCTACAACTTTGAAAATGTATCAAAGTTAACATCCTATGCTTGATGTAATCCATTTAATTTTTTTCATTCAATATTTTCTTACGCATCCAAACAAACCTACTGACAACTATATTTCTCAAAGTTTTATGCCAACATGAGAAATTTATAAGAAATTTTTAAGAGTTTTAAATTCAACAGATAGTGCCTAGTTAGACTTCTATCTCTTGTTTAAAGTTAAATCCATGACCACAAAAGTTTAGAAATAATCTAATTATAGACAAATTTTCAATTTTATTTATGGATACATGTGTTATTTATCTTATTCTAACCAATATTCAATTGATTCCAAGGGGATTCAGTTCAACGCGTTCCACATATGTTAATATCATTGAGTAACACTCTGATAAATAAGTTTTAGACTAGGCAAAAATTCTTAGTGAATTTTTTTGTAAACCTTTTCCATATATGTTAAAATCACCGAATAATAATCTTGCAAATAGACTTAAATATGTCAAACATGTTTAATAAATTTCTCTCAATGTCTTCTATCATAGGTGAAGACTTAGGCCTCGTTTGGGACGGCTTTTTTATTGCTTTCTAAAACGGAGTTTTAGTACAAATTTTTTTATTGTTGTATTAAAACTCCGTTTTAGAAAGCAGTAAAAAAGACGTCCGAAGCGAAGCCTTAGGGTGGCACCCATGTCAACAACCTAAGAAAAATTAAATATTTAAAAGAATGCTTTATGACCAACCTTAGCATGTATATATAGCTTAAATTACAACATCAAGAAAGCAATAATTTTCTTAAGAAGAATTTTGTTAAATATCTGACAATTAATAAAGCAATAATTGTTTTGTTCAGATAAATATTTTAATTACATTTCAGCACTAGAAAAATAATATTCTTCCGAAATTTTGATAATTTTAATAAAATTATCTAACACTCGGTCCAATCTCGATCACCACTGTCATGTTGATCGGCAACTGTTTGTAAAATTGCCTCAAAGAACAAGCGACCCGAAGAGAATAGAGAGGGAGAGCGGGCAATAAAGACATGAAGCCTCTAGGGTGGTGGTTGATGCTGGTCGGCAGTCTCCGGCTCGCCTCGGTCTGGTTTGGTTTCTTCGACATCTGGGCTCTTCGTCTCGCCGTCTTCTCCAAAACCCAAAGTTCGTCGGTTTATCCTCTTCTTCTTCTCGTCCTCTTTTTAAAATGAGCTTCTTCTTCTTCTTCTGCACTCTGCACATCCATTATAGGTTTTCCTCGAAAACATTGTCTTGGATCTTTCTGATGTCAGATCTGTTCATTATTTTTCATAGCTGATCGCAGAATCACATGTTTCATTTATTGAATGTTGATGTTTACAAGGTAGAATCAGTATTTGCGTAAGGGTTTTGGTTGTTTGTAAATAGAAAATTATGTTTTAGAAAATGATGATTTCATTCACTTATTTTGAGCTTGAAAAATGAAATCACTATGAATGTTCGTAGAGTTTTTCTTATATTGTGAATTTATCAAACTTTTGTTGTTAGACATGAGTTCTAGTTTCTAGCAACCAAATAAGCCCTTATAGCAAACTTGGGGGATGAAGCTTCAATTCCATTCATACTTATGAGAATATTTATGAGCAAAACTTTCATGTTATACATAGCTATACGAAGATTTATTCTAAGCCTCCCCCTCATTCAAATAATAGCAATCTAACAGTTTTATCGCTGCATTATAGACATTTTGGATATTCTCATGTTGTTTGAATTGGAGGTTTTTTGGAGGTGCAAGTATTCATTTTGTAGAAACAGTGTGCAAGAACAGAGAAAGAGGAGAGTAGAGACCAACTTTATTATCTTTCATAGCCTACAACACTAATACATTTTCATATATATAGAGTATGCTAATACACTGGAACCTACTGGATACCGATAACAACTGACATATTACAGATATACCAAAACCTATATAAGATGTAAATATATCTATTCTAATACCCCCCTTCAAATTGATGGGTCTATCTTGACCGTCAATTTGTCTCTGAGAGTGATGAATCTTTGTGTAGAAAGAGATTTGGTAAAAATATCGGCGACCTGATCGATCGTGCTGATAGGATGAAGTCTGATGTTATTGAGCTGAATATGATCTCGGACAAACTTTTGATCGATTTCGATGTGTTTCGTGCGAGAGTGAAACACTGGATTGTTGGCAAGAGCGATGGCCGACATATTGTCACAATACAGATCCGTTGGGTAGGTCTGTGAAATACCAAACTCAGTCAGCAGGCGGCGAAGCCAGGCAATGTCTGTGGTTAGCTCGGCCAGAGCTCTGTACTCGGACTCGGTGGAAGAACGCGAGACCGTTCTTTGCTTCTTGACCGTCCATGAAATAAGAGAATCTCCTAAGTACGAACAGTAGCCAGATGTGGATTTCCTTGTTAGCGGATCGCCAGCCCAGTCGGCATCTGAAAAGGATTTGAGAACTAAGTTAGATTTCGTAATAGGTAGACCATAATGTAACGTACCTCGAATGTATCGCAGCAAGCGTTTGAGAAGATAGAAATGCACAGGAAGCGGCTCATGCATGTGTTGCGAGAGAAGATTAACACTGTACGAGATATCCGGTCGAGTAAGTGTTAGATATTGAAGTGAGCCGGTGATACTCCTGTACCGAGCTGAGTCGTTTAGAGCAGGATCGGGGGAGACGTCCGTGGGCACTTTGGTGCACGTCGGGTTCGCAAGGGAGTTGCAGTTTTGCATCGCTGACTGCATGAGTATACCGTATGCATATTTTTCCTGGGATAAGAAATAAGAATCGTTAGCTTTTTGAATTTTTATGCCTAAGAAATCATGTACGTCTCCAAGATGTTTCATGGAGAATTTCGAGCTTAGTTTGAAGAGAACAAATTTGATAGTGCTGGGATCGTTTCCCGTAATTAAGATGTCGTCCACGTAAACCAACAAAAATATCTGAATATGATCTTTCCGGTAGAGGAGAAGAGAAGGATCAGCTGTACTATGAGCAAACCCGAGACTAACTAGGAACGACGTGAGTGTGTTATACCACTGACGTGGTGCCTGTTTGAGACCGTAGATCGCTTTGTTCAATTTGCAGACATGATGTAGCCGAGACTGATCCTCAAACCCTTTTGGTTGAATCATGTAAATGGTTTCTGTGAGAGTGCCATGAAGGAAAGCATTGGCTACATCAAGTTGTTGGACCGACCAATTTTTGTATAAGGCTATAGTGAGCAAGATTCTGATGGTTGGTAACTTGACAACCGGACTGAAGGTCTCCACGTAATCAATGCCAAATTCCTGATGGTTGCCTTGAGCAACTAATCGTGCTTTGTACTTTGCTACCGAGCCATCCGTGTGATATTTGGTTTTGTACGTCCATTTCGATCCGAGAATAGAAGCATTTTCCGGTGGAACGACTAGCGTCCATGTGCCTTGTTTTTGAAGGGCCAAGATCTCCTCAGCCATTGCCTGGCGCCAATGAAGATTTTTGGATGCTTCAAGATAAGTAGTAGGATCTTGTTGTTCCAAGAGAGTGGGCGAAATGTGCAGAAGGTTCATCCTCTTGGTCGGTCTTAGAGACCCAGTTTGACTCCTGGTAACCATAGGGTGTTGAAGGATCGAATGTGGAGCAGCACTGTTGGCTCTCGGGGATGGAACAGATTGCTGAGAAATGCTGTTGGATAGCGAATCCGTCTGAGGTTGAGGAGAAACATTCTTCCTAGTGATACTTGAAGTGATGCCCTGTGCACCTGGAGTAGAAGTGCTAGTGGAATGCGGTATTAGAAGTCGCGGACAAGTGTCCGTCTGTTGAGAAGGGTTGTTAGCCGAAGAAATAGCAAACGGAAATATTCGTTCATGAAAAATGACATGACGAGAAACAACAATTTTGTTTGTTTGAAGGTTTAGACACCTGTAACCTTTATATATGTCAGAGTACCCCAGAAAAACGCACGGAGAGGCAGTTGGTGCGAGTTTGCTGCGATGCTGAGAGGGAGTAAGTGGGTAGCACTTGCATCCAAAAATTCTTAGCTCCTTGTACTCGGGTTTCCTGTTATACATGAGTTCAAGGGGAGTTTGATTATGAATCGTGAGGGAAGGTAACCTGTTTATGAGATAGACAGCGGTGGTGACCGCCTCGGCCCAATAACTGTGAGGCAAGGAGGCTGTGAGGAGAAGCGCGCAAGTGGTTTCGATGATGTGCCGATGCTTCCTCTCCGCTAATCCATTTTGCTCCGGAGTATAGGGGCAAGAAATTTGATGAGAAATGCCGTGATTGCGAAGAAAATTGTGGAACGATGAATTTACGAATTCGGTTCCTCCATCAGTCCGAATTGTTTTAATACGACGTCCAGCAAAATTTTCAATCTGAGTTTTAAATGTGACAAATACAGAAAATACATCAGATTTAAATTGAAGCGGGTAAATCCATGTGTAACGAGTGCAGTCGTCAATAAAAATAACGTAAAAACGAAATCCTTGGTTAGTCACGGTGGGAGCCGGACCCCATACATCGCTATGAATCAGGTCGAGCGGGTGAAGCTGTCTATGATTAGAATGCGGAAAAACTAGTTTATGACATTTAGCCGCAGTACAAAATTCACAAGAATTGTGATTTTTATTTAGGTTTAGCATTGAGTTACAATTGGAAATAAAATTGAAAACACGGTTATGAGGATGTCCCAAACGTCGATGCCAAACTTCAGTTGTGTCTTGTTGCATAGTAAGAGCGGTGTGCAGCTGGGTAGACGAGGCCATCGGAACCTGGTATAGACCGTCTCTAGCTGGTCCTTGAAGTAGTGTTTCCTGTGTTGCTAAATCCTTCAATGTAAAACCAAACGGATCAAACGTAATAGAAATGAAATTGTCTTTGGTAAGTTGGGAAATAGAAAGAAGATTATATTTGAGATTAGGAGTGTGAAGAATTTGGGATAATTTTAGCTTACGAGAGGGGGTCGGGAGGATTCCCGCCCCAGCGTGAGTGATGCCGACCGTAGTTTCGTCGCCTATGGTGACGTTATCCGACCCATTGTAAGGCTTGGACAAAGAGAGATTGTCCAGCGAGTTTGTGAGGTGCGTGGAAGCACCGGAGTCCAAGAACCAAGCAGCTTCGGTCGGATCTGACGACGCCAGAAGAGCCGTTGCTGGATTCTTGACTGAAGGTTGATAGTTCAAGTTAAGTCGATGCCAACACGTTTGAGCCGTGTGACCACGCTTTGAGCAAATTTGACAAGAGATTGCAGCAGTGGGATTGTTCCTGTGTTCGTTATTAGCTCCGACATTGTTCTTGCCTCTAATTCGTCGACCTCGACCCCGATTTGTGAACAGAGCCACACTCGGATCGGCTGGGGCAGAGAACTTTACAGCGTCGGAGGCCAAGTTGATCTCCTCGCTTAGAAGAAGCGGATAAATCTGATCCAGCGTAAGAGGGAGAGAAGACGTGCGAATGGCGGATTTGAACGACTGGTAAGGCGGAGGAAGACCGTTTAAAATGTAATGTATAACGTCTTCAGTATCAAGATTGGTACCCGCCGATGCCATCTGATCTACCAACGCTTTTATCTCCGACAGATACTCGGTCATGGACTGCGTCTTGAGCGATACGTTGTGTAAAGCGTTCTTGAGTTGCATTGCTTTTGACCTGTTCGTAGCTTGGAATCGCGTTTCAAGCGCCGTCCATAGCTTCGCCGTCGAGTCCAGCGAAATGACGTAGGGAAGAATTGAAGATGATATTGTTGAGTTGAGCAAATGGAGGCCGATAGATTTTGATCGGTAAGCGTCCACTGCAAGAATGCTGGATTTGGGAATGACGAGCCATCAAGATGCGTCAAGAACTGTTCCGGTGGAGGGATGTTGGAGTCAAGAAACGCAGCAAAGCCATTTGCCCTGAGAGTTTTCAGGATCTGAGATTTCCAGATTGGAAAGTTGTCGAGCGCAAGCGGCGTGGGTACGAGATTACGAAGATTCGAAACGACGAACTTGAGTTTCGTCGAGATCTCTGGGTCGTCACTGCCTGATCCGGCATTGTGATCGTGCGACTGCGAGGACATAGCAGAATCGGCCATGGTGAGGATCACGAACCGTCCTCTGATACCATGTAGAAACAGTGTGCAAGAACAGAGAAAGAGGAGAGTAGAGACCAACTTTATTATCTTTCATAGCCTACAACACTAATACATTTTCATATATATAGAGTATGCTAATACACTGGAACCTACTGGATACCGATAACAACTGACATATTACAGATATACCAAAACCTATATAAGATGTAAATATATCTATTCTAATACATTTTATTTCCTGGAATTTTTTATGCTGGAGAATAGGTTAAAAAGAAACATCTTTTGATTGCATGGCTCAAGATAATCTGGGTGATTTTTTGATATTATCATCATAATGAGCCTTATCCAAATTAGTATTGGTCGGCTTTATGAATCCTATTTCTTTGTTTGTTAATGTTGAGAGTTACAGTAGATGTTAAATCTATGTTGTGTAATTATTTTTTTATAATTTCTATCAAAATTAGTTATGCACTTTCTATCTTTTTAATACATTTTCAAATCTTCTTTGCCAAATTTTCACAATCTCATCTTTAAGATATGTTATTCCTGCCATCACTCTAATTTTATTATTTCCATATTCTTCTTAACATTTCCACAAGTTGGTTTTCCATGATTTTTGTACTACCCAATACTTAAATTCACATATAGTTTTACAAACTTGGAATTAAACAGATATAATAGGCTATGGTTATTTCTTTGTCTATATTAAGTTTGTTTGACGGAGACAAAAAGAGTGAGTTTTGGGGATTTTTGGATTTAGTTACTGCTTTTCAAACTTTGCTTTCTAGAAAGGAGGTAACTATATAGATAATTCTGAAGCTTTGACAAGATGCTTAGGAATGCATGTGTCAGTTATAGCCTCGCTGCTGCATTTTCTAGCTCAAATATGCTGGTATAATGCTGTGAAAGCAATCAAGAAGTAGGAATTATTGGAGATATTGGAACCTTATTTACAATAATATTTGGATGGATTTATTTCAAAAAGAAGGATTTAAATAAAATTTTCAATCGTCAAAATTTTTTTGGCCTTTGCAAATCCTCTCTACTATATAGCTTCTTTAACTAACAAGGAAGGCGGCATATAAATCTAGAGATTATTCTCAGAAACTATAGTTATATATGCATATTCGTTTTTTGGAGAAAGGTTCATCATATATGAGCTAAGAAAAGAGTCCTTGTATGAAGGTAGAAGAATTATTATGATTATGAACATCACATGGAATTAGCATATCTCCCTTAGGCTCTCAAATGTATGTCATTAATTTAAAAATAAATATAAATAAATAAATAAATAAGAGAAGCTAGGATGCTTCAGCAGATAAAGAGAGAGGTTCAAAATTCTTATCTCACAATTCACTTGGTCCTTTCATTTAGTCCAAATACAGGTCTAGCAAAAATAATAAGTACCTTTGATTCAGTGTTCAACCTCTTGTGAACTTCTGTAGGGAACAAATTGAAAAATACTAGTATTCATAATTTGTACAATTAAATGAGTTCATAGTTCGTAGTTTGATCAACAGAGTTTATTTGGCATACTTGTACAGTCTTTTGAAAAGGTAAATTTGTTTGTTAAATTTTACTATTTCTAGAAACCTTGTAGTAAAAGATATCAAATATTCAGACTATCATATTTGTAATTAATTTTACTGGAAAATTTTTCCTTAGACCAGTCACAACTTCATTAATTTTATGCATTTTGATTTTTTTTTTCGATTAATAACATATTTGGTTTTACATGCAGTGACTGATATTCATGGGAGGACTTTTGGTGTTTGGACGTTATTAACTTGTACACTGTGTTTACTCTGCGCTCTCAACCTTGAAAACAAGCCCCTTTACCTTGCAACATTTCTATCATTCGTCTATGCTCTTGGTCATTTCCTAACTGAATATTGGATATACCATACAATGGCTCTACCCAACTTAACAACTGTAGGCATTTTTGCAGGTAAGATTGATGGCCGGTACCTTTTCTTCTCATATTTTCCCTTCTATGATGGATTTTTCTTCTGCAGTTTGGCTAGAATGGTACATGTTTTGTTTCTGTTGATTTTGTGTAAAATACATGAATGAATTTACGGTTGTCTGCTTTGTTTTACATATCAGACCATTTATGACTTGTTACTTTTATCTTTTTTATTAAATGATAGAAATCCAACCTAAATATTTAATTAAGTGAAACTAGGGCATAAAGTCAATTATAGATTTTACAGATCAAATTCCATTGAAAAAACTAATGACTAATTAGATAAAAGAATTATAGGGTAGACTCAAACTTGTGATCTTTACCTGAGAATCATGCAGCATACTTAGACTTAGCAATTTTAAGCATCTAAGTGTCAGAGAAGATTGTGGATACTAAATAATGTTCAATGGTTTGCTTTCAAATACTCGTTTATGGGGTTGGCTTATGCAATCTTATTTTATACTATCATAGTATGTGACATGCTTATGGGGTACAAAACATTATTTTGAGTAGCATTCTTTGCACTCCCTTTAAAGAGATTTGAAGGAAGCTCGAAGGAGAGCCTCTTCAAGAAGAATGTGATGGTGCATCCACACACTATGTACAAGCTTAGGTACAGTGTGTAGAAGGAAACCAAGCAGGAGGCAACCAAACATGATTAAAGAATGTGAATCACCATGTGGTAGAACAAGGCAACAAGGAGAACACGTGAAACGTAAGTAATAGTCTCCAAATCAATGACAAATCTATGTTAGCAACTCGTGACGAAGGACACACCAAACCTAGCTATAGCAGGAAGGACCCACCAACGACTGGACAGAACTGACTTCAAGCTATAGTTCCCAAAATTGCATGCCTGGACGAACACAGGAATCCTTGGCGTTGCAAATATAGCTTGGGCTAAAAACGGGTAAAATGGAAGCCATCTCTATCAAGTGAATTTTACAATAGCTAAATCGAAACAGTTTGCATTAGTAAACCAAACCGACCAAGATTATCAAATATCAGAGAACAAATGATGTGAAACAAACGGAAGTTACTTAAGAAATTAAAGAGAGCAAATTAACAAAGTAATTCCAAATTAAAGTTATTACTTATAACAAAGATTGGTCCTCGGAGTTTTTAGTCTTTAACTTGCTTTAGGCAAAGAAGAGCGAAGTCGATTAACCAAACAATTCAAGAAAACGCAAAGAGTAATTGTAAAGCTACGACGATAAACAAGAATCCACGATTTAATAAGAAAAACTTTCACCTTTGGAGCCCATACGCTCAAATAGTCTAGGCTTTAGCGGAAGAAGAGTCTCCACATTAGAATCGAGGTCACTCCGAGGAAGAAAGAACCTAGGATCGTCGTTCTTGGATAGGTGGCCGGAGTGGTGGAGGATGATTGTCGTCCAATGATGATCCAACGTCCCTTTGACCTTTGCTCGTCGATCACGTCAACTAAGGTATCCTGGATACGGTCGATGTATTCTTCAACGGTGTCGTCAAAATCAAAGCCCACGTCAAAGAATGCGATTGGAGAATGTCGACTTGATCTCGATCGTCATGCACAAATTCAAAGTTCCATTCGGGTTCCGCCATGCATCCTCGCCAAGGGTTGAAGGAGTACCCAAGATGGGAGAGGGGGTGGCCGGTTTGGAGAGGTGGAGGGGAGAATCAATTTCAAATTTCAAATTTTGAAATATGAAATTAAAATCTGTGAAATCTGAAATTAAATCTATGAGAGGGAGGCATTAAAGAGGTGTTTAAGTGGTGATGAGGTGGCAATTAGAGAGAGGAGCAATAAGGGTGAGGTGGCCGGCTATATGGAGAGAGAGGGGCTTGAGTTTCAATTGAGTGGGGACCACAACCTTAATTTCAGTTTTAACAAAAATCTGAAATTAAATTTCAGTTCTCTAAAGAGGAGGAGTTTCCTAATAGGAAGACAATCAATGGGATTAATTTGAATTTCAAATTCGAAATTGAAATTCAATTAAATTGATTGCATACATTAGGGAGTCAAATTAGGAAACATTTAATGGCTCATGAAACTTTGGAATTTCAAATTTGAAATTCAATGGAGGGGGGCCGGCGGCTAGAGGAGGCGGGCAAGGGGCAGCCACAGCGTGGGGGTTGGTTGGCCGGCGGGAGGCGGCAGCCTGGTGGCCGGCGGTCTTGGCGGGTTAGGGGGGAGGCGACGGCATGGGCTGCAGGCTGGCGGGTGGCTGGGCTGCTGCTGGCCGGCGGTTGGATAGGGAGGGGCGACGAAAGCACTTGGTGGAGAAGGTCGTGGGAAGGAGGCTTAAGAAGAAAATTCACGGATGGATTCACCTTGACTTCTCAAACCAATTAATCACTAGGACAATGGGGAAGAAGGTCTAGAACTCACAAAGAGATCTAGCTCTTCTCAAAGCTCACTAAGAGATTTGAGAGAGATGAACTCACAAAGAGAACACAAAGCAAATTTTCATTTCATCCAAACTGAAATTACAATGCCTGGGGCCTCATATAAATAGGCCAAAATGAAATAACAAGAAATGACACAAATGCCCGTTCAGGCTACATAAGCGACTCAATGCTCATAGGGGCAAACTAGGAAACAGGAAATACAATCATAAAATAAAATGCAAATCTATCAGAAGTAGAGGCTCTGGATCGTGGCCGTCGATCTGCGTCTCCGTCGATGGTACACGTGTCGAAATCTGATGTCCTCATCAACAAACATCATTCTGATATGCACCATTATCACGGAAATGTTTACAATAAAAATAATTATGAAACCATAAATTAAGAAATAAAATAACTAAAGCAATACTAAAACTCAAAATGGCAAATAACTTGCCTCAGGGCTCATACTCTGGAATTGTTTATTTGATTGGGAGGGAGGAAGGGAGGCTGATAGGATCCTAGAACCTAATTGATCATCTTGAGCTGCTCAACCCTCTTAAAAGGAGATTCAAAGGAAAACTTATTAATATCATCATGCCCTTATACTCCCCAGTTCGGGGGTATTAATAGGCTTACAAGAGCTATCTTAAGTTAATTAACCCCTTGATTATTTCATTATTACTACTAAATTAATATAAGTGAATACACAGCTACCTTGTTCCCAAGTTTAAACTTCTTAGTCGACCCAATGGAGGCATCGACTATCAATTCAACCACTATCTCTGAAACGGTTCAAATTTAGGCATTAAAACATTGACATCACCCAAGAAAATGTTGACTACTAGGCATTTGAGAAAATCTTGGAGTTCCTCTCTTTAATCATGAATGTGACAATCGTCCATATGCTGCACATCTGTTCGATCTATCTTGTGCGCTGGTTATATTATTTCAATCGTTTGCACTTCCAATTCTTCTGCCATCTCTTCAAACGTACTTGTGATGTTGTGGTCAACATCTTGTAAAGGTTGATTTTTAAGAATAGGTTCAACGACTTCAAGATGATGTTCAATGATCTCCAGAGAAGAGCGAAAATGTCGAAGAATATTTTGCTTAAAAGAATTTGACAGTTTATTCAAAGAAATCCCATGGTCTCAACACAATGTTGAACCATCCATATATACTACAACAATTGTGACATACTGCACATTAGAACTTATCAACCTTGGTATGCCCTTTATATGGGCTATCCCTGTCGAAATAAGATGTCTATTTTAATCATTGAACTCTCTTAGGCTGGCCAAATGTTGAAGAATGTTTTGCTTGAAAGAATTCAACTGTTTGTTCAAAGACATCGACTATTATTAACATAATGCTAGACCATCTAGATATACTGCGACAATTGTAAAATTATGCACATTATAACTGATTAACCTTGGCAAACCCTTCGTGCAAACTATTCCCATTGAAATGAGATGCCTTTTTTGTTTATTTCACAATTCAATAAAGAACTAGTTAAAGTAGATAGATCATGCGGTGGATCTGGGACAACAAATTGTCAGGATTTTCAACAACTAGTAAAATCTTCACATAATCCGCAACAATAGAAGATTTTTACCAAATGATGGGGTTTAGCAAAATTGTGCTATTGTTGAGGCTAAGAGGCTACTAGGATCAAGAAACAATGGATGGCCACTGAGCTTAGCAGGTATCAGTGGTGAAATTGATGGAATTGTGGGGTTGTCGATTTTTGATAGATGTGGTGAACAAATTGAGAGCCAACTGCTCTGAGAGGGTGGCTAGAGAAAACAAGTGGGAGCGATAATGATCCATGCAACTACATAGGAGGAGATGGCACAGGGATTGGTGGAGATGTGTATTACAATGTTAATAAGAGTTTCTTGCGGAACCTATGATGGAAATAAGGAATGGCTGATATTATGACATATTGTGTGATTTAAACAAAGATGGAGTTTGAATCTTGCGACGATTTGGAAGGGGGAATTATCTTGAGCGTTGGAGAAAGACCGAAGCTGTTGGTTAAGCTTCTTGGGAGCATATGATAAAAGTGGTATAAGAGAGTAAGAAATGGAGTTCCTCTCTCTTTAACCATGAATGCGGCAGTCGTCTGTATGCCACACATCTGTTCGATCAATCTTGTGTGTTGGCTGTGCTACTTCAATTGTTTGCACTTTCAATTCTTCTACCATCTCTTCAAACGCACTAGCGATGTTGTGGTCAACATCTTGTAAATGTTGATTTTTAAGAACAGGTTTAGTGGCTTCAAGATGATGTTCAATGATCTCTAGAGAAGAGTTAAAATGTCAAAGAATATGATACGGGCGAGGGCAATTCAGCCCCTCTTGTGGGGCCCGTTAAACCTATCAATTGTATATGTGAGAAGAGGAATTAAGGAAGGGGTTAATTAGGAGATGTTTCATAATTAAAAAGATTAGATTTGAGGGCTAATCCATGTTTGAAACTAAAAGATGTGGTCATGGATCTCATGGTGATAAAATGATAAAAAATCTTGTTATTTGATGAGCATACCAAAATAGCCAAATGTTATGTATATATAATTTATGGAGACTACCAACTCTTCTATGATTCTGAATATTTGATTTCAAACTTCAAATCATACTGCACAATCATCTTCAGTATATGGTCATATTGTAATTTTGGTTATTATAATAATTATTATTATTATTTTAGGTACATCAATAATATGGATGCTACTTCAATGGAACGCTCATCAACAGCCACAGACTTCAAAACGGAAGTGACTTGTACAGAAGCTTTCTGAGCGGCCTTTTCAGGTAGTGATTCTATTCTGTATTTCAGCAGTGCTTAGACATCAGTAATAATGTTCTCTGATCATGTTAAGGCTTCGTTTGGGACGGTTTTTTACTGCTTCTTAAAGAAGGTTTTGAGTACAAAAATAAAAAATTTAAATTTTTGTATTAAAAAATTGTTTTAAGAAAGCCGTCCCAAACGAAGCTGAAGTCTCATTCTCTTTTGGTAAAACCTGTAGCGTTCTGATAAAGGCTATTTGAATGAAAATTCTTTCCATTAGGTGGTGGGTTTTCTTAGATTTTTTTTTTTCTTTTTTATAGAACAGACCTGTATTTCCAGTTTTATTTCAGTAACTTTCCGATAAATTGTGATGTCAATTGTTTTAGTTATTATAAAGCTATATCGAGATAATTTTATTACTGTTTTATTTTTTAAATCACAATTATATATATATATATATATATATATATATATATAGTGTGATGGGAAGTTGCTTTTCATTATCAGAGTTGCTAATGTATGATAACTTTAAGATTGTGATTATTTGATTAAAAAAAACATATATTTATAATGTGACAATAACTTTCAAAAAAATATATTTTTTACATAAAAGTTTCACAACCACCTTTACAAAACAAAATGCTGCACCATCCAAAATAAATCATAAAATTATTTTTGACAAGTTTATGAAAAAAATGGAAATAGGCTGGATTCATTCTCAAGATCTTATAAGAATTTTTAGCAATTAAATTAGCTAACACTGCTCATTTAAATAAATATTAGCCTTTTTTA
The DNA here is from genome assembly GCA_022539455.1 of Dendrobium nobile. NCBI lineage: Eukaryota > Viridiplantae > Streptophyta > Magnoliopsida > Asparagales > Orchidaceae > Dendrobium > Dendrobium nobile. Next base: position 168,804 of record CM039728.1, read on the forward strand.
TAAAAATAATGATATCAAGCATAGATTTTATGTAAATAAAATTTGAATTTAGAATTTTAATAATAGCTTTTAAATTTTTATTAATTAAATTAGTTGGGGTCGCCATTTTTGATCGCTTTGTTTTGTGTGCAAAGTGGTAAGCTTTTTTTGCTTTTTCGGTTTGTTAGCCGACCATTGTTAGGTTCATAACCTTTTCGGAAGCTGCACAGTTTCAATATTTTTTTTAGCGGATTTATATGTGGCACTAAAAACTATTATATTTATAAATTCAATATCTAAAATTAAAGTATAGGTAAAAATAGCACATCTTTAATGTAAATAGTTTAGGGTTTAGGTAATTTCAACAAACTCTTAATAAAGAGATGAAATTGCGATCTGAAACTCAACAAATGATGAAGAGACAAAAAAAAAAAAAAAGTGAAATGATGGGACTCTCTACTTCCTAAATGCAATGATGGATTCAAATGGAGAGAAAGATTTTGAATGATATAATTTAATACCATGTATTTAAATACCTCTTTTTTTTTAGAGGATTGGAATTCTTTAATGATACCAACAAATTATAAAATTTATGATATTATGAGTTTAGAAAAAAATTGTTTATTTAAGATCAAAGTTTTTAGCTTTATAATTTATTATTTAGCATCCATTATTTAAAAAAAAATTATGACATTAAAAAAAATATTTTGCTCTTTTTATTATTGTGAGGAGCTTATATAATCATGTTGGGAGGTAAAAACATATGGTGAAACAAATAAGAAAAGAAAATAACGAAAATGAACACCAAGATTTAAGGTGGAAAAAACCCAAAATACAAAAGGAATCATAGTCATACCACACCAAGTTGCACAAATCTCAAAATTTTGGTAGAAATTCACTATAAAAAATTGAGAGAAACTATGCCGATTAAAGTTAAACCAATTTATTCAAAACTTATCATGCAAGGGTCAGAGGAGCTCAATCATATTAGTTCAAGCAGAGTAAGTTTCTTGTTAGGTTGACCTATTGGATGGTAGGGGGACACATTCGAAACATATGAGCAAAATGATCAGATTGTTAAACTAGTCGTAAAGGTTCCCATTAACAGGGGCAGAACCCCCTTGAGCTTTTGGGCCCCCCTCCCTCCCTCTTTCTTTAGGTAATTTATCCTCTCAATCTATTTTTTAGTCTTTATTATAAGGGATTTTAAGCAATTGTCTCATCTTAAAAGTTTTAAAATACTATGATCTTTAGGCAATTGCCCCTAACAAATAGTAAAGAGAATTCATCATTTTATTTATTACTTTGAATTCCAAAAATATCCTCATAACCAAAATTTGTTCCGGGAGCGCGCTGTCCTTTAGACCCCCAACAATTACTTATAAGTTTGCCCCTCAAAAATTTACCATATAAGAGGTGATCTCCATCTACCATTATCGGTAAGAAAGTCCTGTTGCTATCCACTTAATATGTTTCCATAATCATCTGGAGAACCAATAGTTGTTCAAAAGCCATCTATTTTCATAAGACAGCTAGTTCAAACTTGGCTAATTTATTTATCAAAATAATAATACTAATAATTTATCACAATATGTTGGTCAACTAGGGGACTGAAATGACCCGCATTACACTTTCTTATTGGATTAGAATTTTTCTTGGTGAATCAGTTGGCCAACAAAAGGATTTCTATTCATATAAATATTAGACATGCCGTTGCATTTAACCTAATCAAACATAAGATATTGTACTACCAAAAAGATTCTTTGCTTTGAAAGTATATCTATTTGGCTTATTCTGCTTTGGTCGATGGATTTGCAGTTCCAAATGTTCAAATTTTCAATTATTTTAAGTTACTAGTTATAGTACTGCATTGCACACCATTTGGATTATAAAAATCTCTGAGCTGAAGCCGAATGAGATGATGACATATACAACAATAACAATAATATCAAGCCTTTATCTCACTACATGGGATCTTCTACATGAATCATTTTTCTCCATCGTGTCCTATTAAAAGTCAAATTATCGTTTAAATCTAATAAAGAAAGATCATTTCTAATATTTTCTAACCAAGTCTTTTTAGGTCTACCTCTACCTTTTTGAATATAAGTCAAATCTAATACCTCTATTTTCCTAACCGGATCATTGAAAGACCGCCATTTTATGTGATCAAACCATCTAAGACGACTCTCTCTGATCTTATCTTCCATTGGCGCTTCTCCAACCTTTTCACCATGAGATGATGACATATGAAAGGCAAAAATTATTACTTTAATACAACATGTTTGGGGCAGTTGCTTGGCTTTTTGACTGGCTTTTGTTTTATGTTTGATGGACCAAGTCAATCATGCTGACATTTTCCTCCTTTCTTAAGCTTTAGTATAGCTATGGTCTGAAGTTTCTGAAATATTCCACTAATTGAATACAAACAATTGATTGAATGTGGAAATTATCAGTGGAATTACTCAGATATAGCACGATGATCTTTATTTTTATTTCATTTTAATCTTTTAGTTTTGTTATTCTTTCAGGATTTGATGGTCTCTTGGAGCAGAAGAAGCATTAAAACAGCCTTTTTGCCTGCTTGCAGATGTTTGAGGAAGCAGTCCATCTATAGTAACAGCAGAAATTTTCTTGCTTTGTTTTCCATTTTATAACAAGCAAATCAGATTTCATCAAAGTTTGATTTAAAGGTTAAAGTTCTCCAATGAAATGAACATTTGCAGCAACAAAAAATTTTAAAAAAATTCATGAGAATGGTTAAGTTGCTTTGCACTTGTATGACCATTTGGAAATCTCAAAGAAAATATGTTCAGACTTATGTTTTAAATCCCATATTATTTGCAGAAATCAATGCGCATTTTTTAGAAATTGATTTAATTTACTCAAATCAGATTGATTTCCTAAAACAAAACTGGTTGATTTACAGTTAAAGATGAAGTTTAAACCAAATTGAATAAAAGCAACTCATACAACTTGTCTTTCCTTAGCATAGAAAAGCAAAACAATAGAACTGTTCATAAAAAAGAACTTGTTGTGATCCACATCTAATATAAATTCATGCTTCAAACCACATTTGATTTTACTAAAAGATCTCATTAACTCAACTCTATCATAAATCAAAACATTTTCTTTAGCTTAGGCTTTGGCCAACCCATCAAACATAATTCATTATGGTTAGAAACAATATGCAAACGGCTCACTTTTCTCCTAATGAAGCATTGCATGCAGGAAAGTATAGCTGCATTAGTTGCAGAACATACTACCTTTGCCGGAAGAAAAATTCCATTATTCTGCAGCTTTATCATCAGAATCCTTTACTTCATTTTGAATGACTGGAATGGTTAGTAGGTCTGAGATGCTTGTGGCTCCATTTGCATTCTTCTTCACAATGGAACTCAGACGACGATCTTCTGATTCATGACCTTCACTCGCATCAAACTTGTTATTTTGATCTTCAAATGGGATCAGGCCAGACCTTCCAAGATGAGAAATCTGTGAGTTAGGCACAGAATGATTGAATTTTGAACCATTTTGGATTGCCGGCGAATCATTATCTGAAACATTATTCTCCTCAAGTAGCCTTGTTGTTGTTAAGTTGGTGAGTTTCAGCTCATTGTGGTTGCTAACTTCAGTTGAATGACTCCCATTTATAGACGGATCAGCATTGGCATCAGTCATATTTTCACCAAAAGAAGCATTAGAAGCATTGTCAATAGGATCCACATAACCCAAAGTTTTATTGATTATGTTCACAGTATCATCAGCCGATCCATCAACTGCAATCCCCAAATCATTTTCTTTTGAATCTTCAATCTCCATTGCAGAATCATGAGCGACGGCGCTAGAAGCATCATCTCTCTTATAATTCTCTTCTCTTGCCTCCTGCGCACTGTCCTCAACCTCCTTGTTATCAAACAAACCATCTTCTTCCGCTTGACCATCCTTCTCTTCTTCACTAAAGAACTCTTCTTGCTCATTTTCTCCCTCATCGCCTCTATCCTGATCCAGTTCGTCGATCATATTGCCGCCGTCTCTTTTAACTTCATCATCCTTAGCTTCTTCCAGTTTCATGTCTTGATCTTGCTCCCCTTCTTCTTGCTCTTCTTCATTTTCATCGTCCTTGGCTCGAGTACCACTAATCAAATCACTTTGTTTGACAATTGGGAGACCCTTCCTGCCGAAATCAAAGAGATCAGATTGTTTAGAGTTCATTGTTGTGGTAATCCTTGAGATCTTATCCTCAAAGGCTTTCTTCTTGTCATGGGAGTGCTTAACCTGGTAAAGCAACCAGGTGCAGATAGCCAGCAAAAGGCAAATCTGCAAAACAAGCTTCAATCTGAATCCCCCTTTGGACCTCTGGTTTCTACTGCCAGACTGCCTCATCATGAAAGATCCTCTTCAATAGAAGAACATTAATCCAGCACAGAAGTAACGAAACCTTCCCTTTCAACAAAATGCAGCACTCATCTGCTTCAAAAAAAGAAATAGAAACCAGGCCAGAAAATTAAGAGCACAGCCATTGCAACAAAGCAAAGCACAAAACATGAATACTTCACTGAACCACTCCAAAATAAGCAACTCAAAAAGGCTACCCAACTGCTATTTTTAGCACTAATCAAAAGGAATCCACAAAACGCAAACCCTAAATTCTCGTAACCAGCATAAAAATCCTATTTTTCTCTTTCTGAAACAAACTCATCAATCAGATCTCAAACAGAATCATCAGCCAAACTGAAATCGAAGTAAAGGGAGCATCTTTCTTCCAAAACCCTCCAACTTTAAGAGATCTAAGAGGAGGAAAGAAGTGTTTACGTACCTGGAGCTTTTCTCAAGTCGGCAACTGGGACGAAACGACAGAAAGAGGCGTGTAAACTTTATAATGAAGAGGATTTCTGGACTAAAGAGTATAGTTCACTGCTCTTCCTTTTTCAAGTCATGAATTTTTTGCTGGTTTTGGCCTCTGAAAGTTTGATCTCTAAGGCTCTTCTGTCCGTCAGTTTCCGTTCGTGCTGTATGCTGCGCTCCAGTGGCAAATTGCTTGCTTTGGCTTCACCTGTGAGTCAATTACGTTTATAAAAGCCATTTTGGATTTGAGCATTAATATACTGATCAAGAAAATGTTAAAAGACCATTTGGCTGCATAAATCCATTGAAGCTTTCTTCCTATTGGCCTACTACTACTAGTTTATGTATGAAATGCTCTTTTGCATTTGAGATTATTTTTTTTAAATATTATTTTAAATAAAAATAAATAAAATGACATGAATAAATTTATTATTGAGATAAATTTATTATTGAAAATAAAAATATACAATATTATCCTTAGAAGGTGATGTAAACTTCCTCACATTTCTTTGAATCAATCAAAATATTAAACTTGTTCTTGGATATTGGAATATCAACATATAGCTAATCCGGTGATTGTTGATTTCGTTGATGTGCGCACAACAAACCATTTATAGTACATCTAACTCTTCTTCTTAGTCGAGAGGTATAGACTATAATCATTTTGATTTGGTGCAACAAATTTTGGTGTGGTGGAACAATATGATGAATATGAGTAAAGGACAATAATTTGGAGAATACTGAATCAGCACTTGATAGTCTTGAAAATATAGGGTCTTCGACCCTGTGTTGGACAAGTGATAGATAGGGTCTTCACTCACAACCCTTAGAATGCATGTGTATGTGGTAGCCTTGATGGGAGAACTATAATAGAAAGACATTTGAGAGCAAGTGGTTAATAAGATCTCCATTCATTTAAAAATTTTAGAAGTTAAAAGTCTCAAAATGTACATGATCACCCAAAAATCTCAAAAGTCATAAACCTCAGAAGATATAAATATACCAAAAACTTTAAGAAAGTATAAATCTCAAAAAATATAACCACATCTAAAATCTCAAAAAGAATAAGCCTCAAAAGATATGATCTTTCAAAAATCTCAAAAGTTATATGTACACCAAAAACCTTAAAAGAACAAAAGCCTCAAAACATATATATTTCTACGGTTCTCCAAAAACTTTAAGATACAAAAACCTCAAAAATTATATATTTGTCCACTTCTCTAAAAATATCGAAAAATGTAATTTCCTCATGTCCCTTAAAGAAATTGGAAATTTAAAAGTCTTAAAAGATACATGTTTTTTTTTTCTATTCTAAAAATAAATCTTAGGTGTACGACTTGGGAGATCTTAAAAAGATACAAGGTCATTATGCACTAATTGGGAGGTAATATCTTAAAGATTTTAGGCAATTTTCAAAGGCGTGTAAATAACTTAATTTTTTATGTGGGTATGTTCTCACAAATTTAAAATTACTTATGTACAAAGATTAATATATTTCATTACTTTCAACAAATTAATATGATATCAACATACAATAAATCTCCAAATTCCTACTCCAACTTACAACAAGAACTTTCTTTTCTTTTGAAGTTTGATGAAATTATTTAAATTTTGTCTCATCTTCAACATATCTCAAATGATTTTAATGGCTTCAAAACCCCACTAGTACTTGGTATCATCAATTAGAGATGTCAATATTTGACACAACCCGAAAATCCGACTCGAACCCGACCCGAAAATTTTGGGTTAGGGTCAACTCGAACCCGGAACGGGTCGGGTTCGGGTTCAACATTTCGACCCATTTCAAAAAACGGGTTGGCTTCGGATTATCCCTTTTGTCACGACCCGACCCGAGACGAGACGGATCCCGCCCGCGCCGGATCGCGACGGAGAATAGCTAACCAGGATCTAGCTTTGGAATTTGGTTCGGAACTGAATCTTCCAAAGAATTAATTCAAACAGACAAACAAACACAGAGCTACTAAAAACATCAAATGCAGCGGAACAAAACATCTATCTGAATTCATTTCCTCAAAATAATCATCTACAGAACAGTACATGGCCTTCAATAGAAAGAAAGACAGAACAGAAAAGCCATGACTGTACATGAATCAAAAGTACAAAAGTACCTAATCTGATCAGACTCTGAAATCTAATCCTGGACTTCCTTGCCCTTCCCAGAACCTGAAAACCACCAGAAAGCAAGGGTGAGCTCAACAGCTCAGCAAAGCAACAAACCTCCAATCAAAATCCTCAGAAACTCAAAACCAATACAGCAGACAAATCCGTACAGAAATCAGAACGGAATCGGACAAATATCAAATAAACAGAACTGTACGGAAACAGAAGTCGTATCAAATCAGAAACAGAACAGATCAGACATATCAGATCAACAGAATCAGATTCGTACAGATCATATCAGAACAGAATAAACTCAGCATATATCAGATATCAGATATTTAATTAATAGCTAAGTGTGCCCCCGGCACCAGAATAATAGCTGAGTAATTAATAGCTAAGTGTGCCCCCGGCACCAGAATAATAGCTGAGTAATTAATAGCTAAGTGTGCCCCCGGCACCAGAATAATAGCTGAGTAATTAATAGCTAAGTGTGCCCCCGGCACCAGAACAAATGTGCTTATAGCACCAGAACAGATCAGATGTGCTTCCAGCACCAGAATATATAAATAGTGCTTATAGCACCTAAACAGATTTTTCCTCGGATCCGGAACAGAACAAATATCAAAATTTTAGATTGAGCTCATTTCAGATTTCCCGTTTCACTAACTGAATCTCATAGGATCCAGGCCCCTTATAACTCCCTTTCCATAGCATATACAGATAGCATATCAATTCAGAGAAAATCCGGACAAATCAGGAATTACTCAAAAATCGGGCAGCACAACGGCAGTGTACAGAATTTACACAATTTTCCTGAAAATCAAAATTCACCAAATTCGCACAGAATATAGATATCAACATTTCAGAACATTTATTCTACCGCACAGAGAATTTCCAAGTTCACAGAAAAATCCAGTCGACTAAAAACACAGTCGAATCAAAAATATCCGGACAAAAATCTTCAAAATATAGTCAAAACGTGCACACCCGGCACGGCAACGATATACAAAAAGTTACGCGGTAAAAACTGAACCGTTCAAAAGATACGGACGAAAATCGCTAACGGAAACAAAATCCGGACAGAAAATACCGCCAAACACGACGGTTCTGAAAATTTAGAAAGTCGGATTGTGCCTTACCTCGTGCACAGCAATTTCCTCAACAGTCTCCTCGGACGAAAACAGCTCGGCGTCGCCCGAAAATCCGCTTTTCCACTTTTTCCTTCGTTTTTCTCTCTCCTCAGCTTTTTCTCTCTCTTCAAAATATCTCATTTCTATATATATCCAGACTGATCGTCCTGGACGATCGAGCTTCGTACCAGACGATCCATGAAGAGAAGAATTCCGTCCAGACGAAAAATTACATATCGTCCCTGGCGAAGGGTTCACTGACTTATTTTCGTCCAGACGATCCCGATTTCGTCCAGACGAACCATACAGCCAAACATGATTTTTCTACACAACCTGTACCGATCGTCCCGGACGATCCAACTTCGTCCAGACGAACCTGAAGCAAAAACTGATATTACAATCTCCCCAACTTAAAAAAAATGTCGTCCTCGACATTATCCAGTCTAAACTCAATCAAAATAAGTACGGGTACAACCGTCTCATGTCAGACTCCTTCTCCCAAGTGGCTTCCCGTGCAATACGGTGCTTCCACTGGACTTTAACCATAGGAATCTGTTTACTTCTTAGTTTTCTGATGTCGTAAGCCAAAATCAACTCTGGCTCTTCCTTGTACACCAGATTCTCCTGAATCTCAACTTCATCAGCAGACACCTTCTTCCCAGAGTCGGATACCCACTTCCTCAGAGTGGATATGTGAAACACATTATGCACATCAGGCATAGATTCAGAAAGTAATAACTTGTAAGCAGCTTTTCCAATTCTTTCCAAAACTTCAAAAGGTCCAACATATCTCGGACTAAGCTTACTCACCTGACCAAATCTGCTCACACCCTTCATCGGACTGACTTTGACATACACAAAGTCACCAACCTGAAACTCAACAAATCTGTGCTTCTGATTGTAATACTTCTGCTGTCGATCTTGAGCAGCTTTCAATCTTTCTCTTATCAAAATGATCTTCTGAGCAGTTTCATCCGCAAAAGTGGCCCCCAAAGCCTGTCTATCTCCGACCTCCGTCAGAGTCAAAGGAGTACGGCACTTCCTGCCATACAAAGCCTCGTACGGTGCCATACCGATACTAGACTGGAAACTGTTGTTATAAGCAAACTCAATCAACGGAATATGATCTTCCCAGCTTCCGCTAAAGTCCAGAACACAAAGCCTCAACAGATCTTCCAGTACCTGAATAGTCCTCTCAGACTATCCGTCGGTCTGAGGATGAAAGGCTGTACTGAAATGCAGTTTCGTACCCAAGCCTTGCTGAATGCCTTTCCAAAGTCTGGAAGTAAAACGTCCATCTCGATCAGATACGATCACACGAGGCACACCGTGCAATCTGACTATCTCCTTCACATAAATCTGTGCCAAGCGATCAACTGAATCCGTCTGTCTGATCGGAAGAAAATGGGCTGACTTGGTCAATCGATCTACAACCACCCAAATGGCATCATGTCCTTGTCGTGATCGAGGAAAACCCATCGCAAAGTCCATTGTTACCTCCTCCCATTTCCACTCAGGGATTGGCAACGACTGCAACAGTCTACCTGGTCGCTGATGCTCTGCCTTCACCAACTGACAGGCTTCGCATCTCGACACAAACTCTGCTACATCTTTCTTCATCCCAGGCCACCAAAACAAAAGCTTCATGTCAGCATACATCTTACCACTGCCTGGATGTACAGTGTAGCCTGAATGATGAGATTCACACAGAATCTCCTGCCTCAAGTTTCCAAACACCGGTACCCACAACCTATTCTTACAGAAAATAGCACCAGAATCAGAAATTCGAAGTTCAGGAGTCTTACCAGATCCAATCTGTGCAATCAACTTCGAATAGTCCGAATCTGATTCCTGGGCTTCTTGAATCCGTGCTTCCAAAGAAGACTGAATATTCATCTGAGCCAACTCCAAATCACTGGAGGAAATCACCTCCAACTGCAATCTCTCCAAATCACGAACCAGAAAGTCATCACAGGTAAGCTGAATACCTGATAATCCAAAAGACTTTCTGCTCAAAGCATCTGCTACCACGTTCGCCTTCCCTGGCTGATACTGAATAGTCAAATCGTAGTCCTTGATCAACTCGAGCCACCTCCTCTGTCTCAGATTCAGATCCTTCTGAGTAAAAATATACTTCAGGCTCTTATGATCAGTAAAGATCTCACACCTGACGCCATACAAGTAATGACGCCAAATCTTCAAAGCAAAAACTACTGCAGCTAACTCCAAATCATGAGTCGGGTAATTCTTCTCATGTGGCTTTAACTGTCTCGAAGCATAAGCAATTACCTGACCATGCTGCATCAGGACACATCCCAGTCCTTTCAGTGAAGCATCACTGAACACCTGAAAACCTTCAGTACCTGACGGAAGTGCTAGTATCGGAGCTGAAGTCAGACAATCCTTCAATCTCTGAAAACTCGTCTCACACTCCGGTGTCCAAACAAAAGGAACTGACTTCTGAGTCAGTCTCGTCAGAGACGTCAAAATCTGTGAAAAACCCTTCACAAATTTTCTGTAATATCCGGCCATACCCAAGAAACTACGTACCTCAAATACCGTAGTCGGCCTTGGCCAATCAGCAACAGCCTGAATCTTCTGGGGATCTACAGAAATGCCTTCTCCGCTAATCACATGCCCCAGAAAAGAAATGCTCTTCAACCAGAACTCACACTTGGAGAACTTGGCATACAGCCGATGCCTCCTCAAAGTCTCCAACACAATCCCCAAATGTCTGGCATGATCATCCTCAGATGCAGAATATACCAGAATATCGTCAATGAAGACGATCACAAACTGATCCAAATACTCCCTGAATACTCGGTTCATCAGATCCATAAAAATCGCAGGCGCATTGGTTACCCCAAAAGGCATAACCAAAAACTCGTAGTGCCCGTACCGAGTACTGAAAGCAGTCTTCACCACATCAGTTTCCTTCACCTTCACCTGATAGTATCCGGATCGCAAATCAATCTTCGAAAATACCGAAGATCCGGAAAGTTGATCAAACAGGTCGTCAATCCGAGGCAAAGGGTACTTGTTCTTGATCGTGACCTTGTTCAAATCTCTGTAATCAATACACATACGGAGTGTACCGTCCTTCTTCTTCACAAATAATACAGGTGCTCCCCAGGGCGAAACACTAGGACGTACAAAACCTCTGTCAACCAACTCCTGAAGCTGAACTTTCAACTCAGAAAGTTCTTTTGGTGCCATCCTGTAGCACTGGCCAAAGTGTCGTCGTCCACAGTTCTGGCACACAGGTGCCGAACTGACTGATCCAGAACTCGTCGTACTAGTAACAGTACCAGACGACCCTCCGCTCCTCCTGAAATCTCCAGATCCAGATCCAGAAACGAATCTCCTCTTCCCAGAGGAACTACTGCCAGATGTATCTCCTCCAAACCTCTTCCTACTCGCAGTCCACCGCTGCTGAGTAGCCATCAAGTCGTTCTCTATCAGACGAGCTCGTTCCACAAGCTCAGAGAAATCGGTGATCCGGAATGGTATCAGGGGCTGCCTCAAAGTATCTCGCAATCCCCTCAGAAATCTGTAACACCTCTCAGCAGAAGTGCTCACTAGCTGCGGAGCGTACCTGGCTAATGCAGTAAACTCAGCCTCGTACTGCATCACCGTCTTGCTCCCCTGAACAAGCCTCAGAAAGTTCTCCTGCATCTGCTGTCGTGCAGAAGGGGGAACAAACCAATCTCTGAATACCTCAGTGAACTCTTCCCAAGTAATCAAAGAGTTCAGTCTGCCTTGAAATCTGGCTGCCTGCTGGCCGTCCCACCAGTGCTCAGCCTCTCCGTCCAACAGAAAAACTGCCAATGGTACCTTCCTGTCTGACGGACACTGCTGTGGGTCTCCGAAAGGATTCCGCTCGTGTGGTTCGAATGCAAAGGGTACGATCACACTATCCCGTAGGACAAAGTGGTCGTAGACCTTCACACCCGGCACAAGCAGACCGATGGAAGAGCAGATGGAGTTATAGATACGATTAGCCATGGAGGATAGCGGGTTTTCACCTACGCACCTCGATGGATAATAATATCTATAACCCTAACTTCACGAGATTTCCCCTATCCGATACATTAGCATTGAATAGGGTTTATTTGATTGTGGGGATCGATTTCCTACGGGCGCAAGCCCCCGTAGTTAATTACATCTTAGACCTCAATCTAAGAAGACTCTCGATTAAGGACGTTAGATTATCTCTTCTAAAGTGGGTTTAGTGCAAGGGATTTCTAGGTTTTCCTAATCAAAGGGGAATGTCCCAAATTGGCTCAATCAGATCACACATGGTTCATTCAACATTCGGCCGATCTGAGAAAGGGGAAACTGGAGAAAAGAAAGAGGCCACACATCTCAAGCAAGCATGAGAGAAAGAGGGAGGTGGCGTCATCTGTGTGACGCGGATGGGTAGGATTTATAGTCTCCGGAAGAATGGAGAACTTACCCGCCAATAAGGTGTGTAGGGGTATACTCGCACCCCTCACCTTTAGACCCTGAATCTATAGAAGATGTAACATCGTACATACGATATTAACACCTACGACCTAGCTAATGCAATCTGGACTTATTCCTTGCCTGAAAAAGGAAGCCAGCTAAAATCCTAAGCACAATCAACCGTCCTATATGTATGCAAGATGGGAAGGGTCTATCCTAAGGAATCAAGGATTAATAGTCTAAAAGACTTAAATCAAAGACTCTACAATATGCAAAGGAATAGATCTAGCGTTGTTAATGATGCATGAAACAAATGCACGAGTAAGAAAGATCCTTAGGTCCACTAATGCAATGCATGTATGTAGGTAAAGTGCATTGTGAAGAAAAGTGTGTAAGAACATATGCATGACATCCAGAGTACGAAAAAAAAAATAAATAAACACACCCTAAGGGTATCCTTCAGGCAAGATACCCGCACAGAAAATCATCATAATCATGCCCACTTCGTGTGGGAAAACAACGGTGCCCAATGGCACGAGTAGGTGGCCTACTCTACAGGCCTAAATGACCCTAATGGTCTCTAAGGCTCACAGAAAGAAAGAAAAAAAAAAGGGGAGGGTATCGTACCCAAAACCGGAAAAGGCCAAAATCCTAGCAGAAAAAACAACAATGCCCACTTCGTGTGGGAAAACAACGATGCCGACCGGCATAATAGGTGGCCTACTCTACAGGCCTAAATGACCCTAATGGTCTCTAGGGCTCACAGAAGGGGGAAAGCTTTGACCTATAGGGCCAAAGCTTCGTTAGTGAACTAACCTAAGGCTGACTACCTAAACATACTAGAATACCTATTAACAGACAGTGTGTGATGTGAAGCAGTTCCGATACATAATTAAAGATTTATTTTTTTGCAAGCTGCAGAAATTATACCTGACTGTATGTGGCGCTGCCACTTAAAAGCTTATAAGCAAACGGCCTCATTTAGTTCCCGATCATTAAGCTCCAGTGTACCTCGCAAGAAAAGATAACAGAGAAACACACATATGAGCGTAGATGCTGTTCAGAAACGAAATGCAGGTAAATAACAAAAATATAATTAACAGGAAATTAAATATAACTAACAAGAAATTTAATAATTGCATTTATAGAACATGTATATATAACAAGCATTGAATAACAAGAGAAAATGCAAGCCTAGCCTAGAGCTAAAGGTCTTGTCCTAACCAAACAAGTCTAAGGTGTGTGTAGGCTGTGCAGTTTTGGATAGATCCTATGTAGGATGATTTAGTTAGAATTGTTTGTATTTTGATTTGTTAAAAGGCCAAAAGAGAAATTTTAATTTAAGTTGAAATATTAGTAGTTTAGGATTAATTTTAGATATTTTGTTTTAGGATTTGATTGATTATCACCTTTGTTTCACACCGAGGCCGTGAGGTTTATTTCACCCTCCTTGGGGCTAACTTAATAGCCTCGTAGGCCTGGGTTACCCAGTGGTAATCAACTTTGTTCAATTATTAGTTGGTTATAAATTAAAAAAAAGAAATATAGATTTAGTGATTTATTATCAATTAAGGTTTGATTTAAGCCAATTATAAAATTAGTTTTAGGTTTTAACACCCCATTAGATCCATTCGTGGCGTTGTGCCACCAGGCTCGAGGAACCAGGCCTCCTTAGGACACTTAGCCCCGCAGCCCGGAGTAGTCCATCCAATAAACTTCACTTCTGGAGTGGTTGTTATGTATTAAGGGGTTTGTTTATTGATTTTATATGATTAATCTAGGGTTTGATCTTTAGAAGTCTTTTACCCTAATAAGTTTTAGATTTAGATTTGATCCCTTAATTAAATCTACTTCTTTTAAATTTTAGGTTGGTTAGGAGTTAATTATTAGATTAATTATATTTGATTTAGATGTATGTTTTAGATTTAGAATTCAACAATTATAAGTGTTAATTATATGTTGATTAAGGATTAAGTATTTTAATAGATTTTAAGGATTAGATTAAGATTGGTTGGTTGATTATTAATGAATTAAAGAAAGAAAAGGCTAAACCTAGGAAGACGTGTCACTAAGTTTTTGTTTTAATGTCTCTATCCTATAAGGAGCATGCATCCTAAGTCTATATTTTCTAAGACCCGATCCTTAATTTTTGTCCTTAGGTGTCACTAAAGTTGTAGGGATAAAGAGAGTTTTGTTTACTAATCCTTAGGACTCTCGTACACGTGTCATTAAGTTTAGAGGTTTATGCATGAAAACACAATAGTAAGCAACAAAGCAGTAGGAAGGCAAGAACTAAAGAGAAAGAATGACTAAACACGATAGAAAGAAGAGAATAAAAATCAGAAAGAAAAGGAATGTAGGCATTGTTGTTTTAGACACACTTCGTAGAAGTCAAGTGTATCCTAAAGCAACATTAACAATGCCCTTTGCTGTTCCCACTCCAAACGAGGCACTTGATACGTTTGGGACCTCTACCTACCACACACTTTAAACAAAGCCTACAACAACTAAGGGAAACAAATTCTCTTTGGTTTTATATTCATCCAAAAATTCTTTTCATCTTTAGGAGCTAATACTAAAGGGAGAAAATCCAAATGAGCAAGGACTAATCAAAGAAACTACAAAAAGACACTAAAGACCTTCCAACCCAAAGCTCTCTAAAGCCCCAAACCCCAAATTTCATCACTTAGAAACTAGTGTGATTCAATAGGAAAGCAATCCATACACTAATCATTAACCGGTTCTACAAGGCTACTAAGGAGTTTTACTACACTAAGCAAAATCACCAAGTTAGAAGTCTCAAAACACCCTATGAGAACTTCTAAACAAAAATACTACACAAGACCCTACCAAAAATCATCTACCAAAATCTTTCTTTTTCCGACACAAAATTCTACCCAAAAACGACCCATAATCAAGTGCCTCTCCTTTCATTTGGAGTGGGGTATGAACATAGCTCTCCAACGAGAAAGTTGTATAAAACTTCTCGTTGTAAAGCTCTCACCATAAAACATTCACAAAACCTTTCTAAATTTTATGAAAATACTAGCGAAGAAACAACGAGAGCAAACTATATATGCTTATATAAACCTTTATCTAAAAGGATCACGGATGCACATAATAAATCTAGTAAGAATTCTCAAACTCATCCCAATCAATTTATAATTAATGAAATACATAAAGAAGGTTTGGAACCTACAAATGGACTAACTAAGCATGTATCAAATTATTTTGTCTCCATCCAAAATTATCATAGTGAAATCAAGCCAATGTGATGTTGAGAGTTGTAGTTGTGACATGCAATCAAATTGACTTGCTCAGTGTTGAAGCTCGACCAAAGTATGAATATTGATACTCGCCTATCTCTTTTCTACTCGAGAAAACATGCCAAGTAGATAACGGCATGAAACTTTCGACATAAAAAAAAAAATCTCACAAGGCCACATGTACTCGAGAAAAGAAATTGCAAACATGCTCTTCCAAACCAAGTAGTAGACAAATAAAGCATTTAGAATTAGATCCCCAACCAAGTCATAATCATAAAAAAAAAGCTTGCTTCAAATGGCTTCAGATTTTCTTATAAACTTCTCAAAATATAACCAATCATAGGTGCTTGCCAATAAAAGAGAGTATAGCATGTACGTTTTCTAACATTTGTTTCTAGCAAATTTTGTGAGAGCATCATGGGTGCCTATTAGTTGAGAATGAAGTGCACATTTCTCTTTAACTGAAACCACAAGGGAAGTGTACCGTCACATCTTACACAATTTTATATTCAGTCCAAATATATATATATATATATATTTTAAAGAGTGAACCATGCATAACCTTTCAACAAGTCTTTATATTTCGCTAAATATCAAATGTAGATAGTCATTCTTTGCCAAAAGTAAATAAAGAAGTAAAGTTTGCACTAATCCTCCACAAATATCCATTATAAAACTATATGAAAGACGCAGAGATTCTAATACAAGAACTATGAATGGCTTGTCCAAATGTCACAAAGCCTTCTATGTAAACAAGACAACGGCGATAAAACTTTCCGAAATCTGCACTTCTCTTTCACAAAGCCAGCGAGAAAACGTCTCACAAAAGCTATAGAAATTTCACCACAAAGCAATGACAAACCTACCCAAATGCCATAAGAACTCTAATGTGAAAATAGCAAAAATATTTCCAAAATCTGCACTCTTTTCTTAAAAATCTGCACTTGTTTCTTACCAAAAACAGGGGAAAAACTTCATAAAAGCTATGGGAACTTCTACAGAACAATCAATAAAAGATTCACTCAGGTGCCATAGGTATTCTTATGTAAAAATCAGCGACACAACTTCAAATTCTGCACTTGTTTTCTTACAAAAACAGTGAGAAAAGCTTACAAAAATTGTAGGAATCTCTACTAAGAAGCCATGCAATATTCACTTAAAAGCGGTGAGGATTCTTATGTAAAGAAAGAACAATAGGAGCCTTAAAATCTGCGCTTTTCCTACACAAAAATCATAGTTTCGATAAATTTTATATCAATGAATCAATTCTATAGATAAAGATTTTCCTCCGAAAAGCCACAAACAAGAGAGAATGGGAGTATCTTAAGCAATAGAGTAGCAATCATATACCATTCATGCTAGTAAGATGAAATCTCCAACGAACTCAAACAACTTTGACATAAAGCATGGGATCTCTCAAAATTAAAAGAAACTACTAATATAGCCAACCAACTTTTTAGCAAAAGGTTTCATACATGAATGCTTTCACAACAAAATATCTATGTATATTAACTTTGCATGTACTAGTGGTCAAGAAATGAGATGAGTCAAGCATCCCAACTAAGCTACTAAGATTCACATAGCACAAAACCCACTATATCCATGAAATCAAACCTTACGAATATATGCCAACAACACAGAATAGAAATACCCATTTACTACATATTTCGTGCGAAATTCGTTTACAACGACAAGTTTTATTAGCGAAGAAAAGGTAAAGTGGTGAGCATGGAGTTTTACATAAGCACAAAGCGTCATTTTACATTCTCTTTTTCCACCAAATCAAGATATAAAATAGAATGCTCATGTACCATTCCGAATTTTCTAACGGAACCAAGTGCTTTTCCTCCAACGATGGTCCACCAAATGCTTGGTTAAATAGTTTCACATGCTTCATCAAGTAACTAAGTTTATTCTCAGATTTTTTTTATTGAGGAATTTCTAAACAATGCATTGAGGGAACCTCAACATGAAGGAGCTCATTGCATAGAACTTCAATGCAAACAAAACAACGACGACTTCTCTTGGGAACATTCCATCAAACATTTGATATGCAAGGTTTGCTAGGAGATCGAAATGGAACCTTATACACTTTCAAGTTCACACTTAAAGTTTTAAATCACATGGTATGAATCAAGATGACGTATCTTCCCATTGTCAACTAAATTCAAATCAACACATAAAAGGAGCATGGAGGACCAACACATAGTTCCAAAACCAACTACACAAGTTGCCATGAAATCAATTTTTCAAAGAACAAGAGCATTCACTAAGAGTAAAAGAGATTGAGGGTGTGATGACATACACACCCTAATGAGTCAATTCATGTTTAAAGCTTAGCCAAAATAAAATTCCACATAGGCATAATCTACTGTCAACTACCATCATTTGCATAACTTCAAGCTAAAATGAAGGGAGATTATAGTAGCTAAAGTGGAAGAAGAAGGGTTGAGACGGAAGAAGAAAGAATGAGAGAAGAAGAAGTTGAGGAAGGAGAAGAAAAAGAAGGAGAAAAGAGGAGAAGGGGAAAGGATTACTCACAACCTGAAGGAGCTCGGCGGCTAGGAGGCGAGACTGGAGTCGACGAGAGCGGGACTTCGGATCGAACGAGGGAGGCTGACGTTGGGTTCGGAAGGGAGCAGCGTCGATCGGAGCTCACGAATGGCCAGCGTCGGGTTCGGTCTTGTGAACGGAGCAGAGAAGGGATGAAGAGCTCAGTGCGAGAGGAAGACTCGCCTGGGAGTCTCGGAACCCAGAGAAGGAGAGTCGAGCGAGGGAGAGCGGCTCTTGCAAAGGGATCCAGCCGCCAGATTCAAAGGGGATCTTCGTCGGGTTCGGCCCTAGCGTGCAGGGAGCGACGGGAGTGAAGGCTCGAGTCGCACAGAGGAAGCTGGCATCGGATGGTTCGTCGGACTCAGTCCTGGGCCGTGCGAAGTCTGACCAAGAGGAGATGAGGCTTCGGCCTTGGTTGGATTAGGCGAACGCCAGGGAGAACGAGAAAGGGAGGGAGCGATCGAGGGAGAGAGCTGGGGACTGAGAGAGGGAGAAGGTGTGAACGGGAGTTTCAGACCTGCTGGAGCGTGAGAACCAGAGGGCGAATCTGAGGGAGAGAGTTCGGGCCTCCTCGAGAGAGAGGGCTAGGTCGTCCGCCTCTCAGAGGGAGGGCATGAGAGAGCCAGAAAAAGGGCGAATCGGGCCTCACGAGACAGAACACAGCGGCAACGGTCGGGAAGTCGGAGCCATCAATGCAATTACCGGATTTGGGAATTGATTCAAATAAAGCCGAAAGTGGATTGGAATTTATTTGAATCAAATGAATTGATTTGAATCAGATTTGGGCTCAATCAATTTGATCAAATCAAATCAAAGACGATTCAGATCAAATTGAACTCGTCGCAGTCAAAATAAATAACTCGGGTTTGAATGGATGGGGTCGAGTCTAATTAAAATAAATCTGGATTGACTCGAGTTCAAATTGGGCTCAACGAGAGTCTAATCATGTTGATTGAAAGTGCTCGAGCGAAAATAGAGGTCAACAAACGGACCCCCAACATATGCGGAGAACAATAGGTGAACCGTGTATGTTGGCGTTGACCTCCCCAACTCTAGGAAGATTCAACTCTAGGGTCAAATAACAGAACGAGATCAAAAAAAGAAGTGAGAGTATCAAAGAAAGCAGCTCAACTATCTGCCCAACTAAAGTGGCAGAATAGGAGAAGGAAATCTCATGCTCACATGAGTAGAATCTAAACAATCTCATAAAGAGTCCAAAGGAAATTCAACCATCATCTGGAATATACATCTAAGATGACATGAAGAGAAGAAAATTCCACAATCATCTGAAAATCGTATCAACTGGCCAAGCAATAATCATAGGAAAACAATAGTAATCAGAAGTAATGAAACCATCTATCTGCCTGACCACATCGCAACAGCAGAATAGAGAAAAGAAAGGGGGTCCCACATCCACCTGACCATATTCGCAACAGCGAATGGGGACAAATCCAGGTTTGCTTGACCATATTCGAAACAGCAAAAACAAGGAGTAAAGAAAGAGAGGGAGTTCTACATTCGCCTGACCATATTCGCAACAGCGAATGAGAACAGCTCAATATCCACCTGACCATATTCGCAACAGCGAATAAAGAGCTTCCCAAAAGGTCTAATGTCCACCTGACCAAAATCGCAACAGTGGAACAAAAGACAAAATCCAACATTCACCTGACCAGATCGCAACAGTGAATGAGGATGACTCAATGTCTGCCTGACCTTATTCGAAACGGCGAAACAAAGAATCAGAAGAAAACTCAACAACCCCCAAACAGGAAATAAAATAGGGGGAATGAAGAGGTGGTGAAGTATGCCTCCCAGGGACTCTGTCGGGCACCCAACCAGAAAGGGGAGTCAACATTCGCCTGACCAGATCGAAACAGCGAATGAGAACAGCTCAATATTCATCTGACCATATTCGCAACAACGAATAAAGAGCTTCCCAAAAGGTCTAATGTCCACCTGACCAAAATCGCAACAGTGGAACAAAAGACAAAATCCAACATTCACCTGACCAGATCGCAACAGTGAATGAGGATGACTCAATGTCTGCCTGACCTTATTCGAAACGGCGAAACAAAGAGTGAAAGTCACCTCTACAACCACCCAACGCACATGTGCGTAGTGCTGCGAGGGAAAGAGAAGTGAGTAATCATCTAAGAAATCCCTAATTCATATTTTAGTTACCACATGGTAGAGGACAAATCGTCGTGGCCATGAGTAATCAAAACATAAGTAGGACTTCTTAGGGTAAAATTGAAATCATATAACATGAAGCAATCGACTGATGTATATCTCTCTAAAAAGAGGAACATACAAACAGTTGAGTAGAAAGGATAATCTCATATTAAGGAAAGATCAATGGGAGTGGCGAGAGAATACACTTGCCACTAAAAATAACAACCATATCAAAGATCATGATTATCAAAGGAACACTCAACTATCACCGGGCGTATATGCCGCGGCGATGAGAAGAGGAAAAGAACACTCTAATACCGCCGGGCGCATATGCCGCGACGATCAGAAGAGGAAGAGAACAACACTCTAATACCGCCGGGCGCATATGCCGCGACGATCAGAAGAGGAAAAGCACAACACTCTAATACCGCCGGGCGCATATGCCGCGACGATCAGAAGAGGAAGGGGTGGTGAGGAATGCCTTCCAGGGACTCTGTCGGGCTCTCTCAACCAGAAAAGGGAACTCTACACTCTAATGCCGCCGGGCGCATATGCCGCGACGATAAAAAGAGGAAAGGGCTCAACAACCACCCAACGCTCATGTGCGTAGTGCTGTGAGAAAGATAAAGAAGTAAGTGATTCATCATCTAAGAAAGCTCAAACTTATATTTTAATTACCACATGGTAGAGGACAAATCGTCGTGGCCATGAGTAATCCAAATACAAGTAGAATTTCTTTAGGAAAAAAGAAACCATACAACAATAATAAATCATCGACTAATGTATATCTCTCTAAGAAAAGGAGAAGCATACAAACAGCCGAATGGGAAGAATAGTCTCAGGCTAAAGAAGGCATAATAGAAGTGGCGAAGGGACACTTGCCACTAAGAACCACAATCACATCAAAGATCAATGATTATTAAAGGAATCACAGTGGTAACACCCATACTTACTGTTGGGACCCTGTGAGAGGTAGAAACAATATTAGGACATCCAAAAAGACCACCCTTGTAGCTAAGAGTAAGCTCTCCATGGGAAATTATATTGCTAAAGAGAGTAGGGGATTGACTTTCTACCAGAAAATCAAAATCCACAAAGAAGTAATGTTAACATCTAGAGTAAGATGTACTACATCACGAGTGAAGGAGGAAAAAAATATCTCCGTTATAAGTGACCATAATAGAAGAAATGGACACAATCATCTCCTAAGCAATCATTGAAATGCTTTAAAGAGAGAAAACGAATAGAATTTGGAGGGACTTTGGGCTCTTGGAGTGTAGAACCGGGTTCCACTTGTGACAAGAGCAACCGATTCTACTCAGCTAAGAACTTCCCTCTCTTTTAACATCATTTTTTTTTTCAAATTATATTCATAGTTATAGATTAAGTATACTGGAACATAAAGAGAGGAAAAAAAAAGTTGGCTTTGATAACCCAGACCATATTCAACTCATGAATGAAACTGGGGAGAGAAAAATTATCTACAGGATCTATAAAGGAATAAGACATTGGCTTTGATAACCCAGGCCACATTCAACTTGTATGAATGAAACTGGGAAGAGAAAAATTATTCACAGGATCCGTGAAGGAACAAGACATTGGCTTTGATAACCCAGGCCACATTCAACTTGTATGAATGAAACTGGGAAGAACAAATATCATAATAGAATTTGTAGAAAAATTCGTATAGTGACAATGGATCAACATCGCTACATGTGACTAATATAGATCAAGGATGGACCCAGTATCACAATCCATAGAGGTTTTAGTCAGTAGTTTTGATATCCCAGACCACACTTGAAAGTGACAAGTGAAACTGGGGAAAGTCAACCCTCGAAGGGGACTGAAAAGGAGGTTTCATGCTACAACACCAGAGTGATTGGTGGGCATGAGTGCAAGTACAAACACCCTACGGCGTATTTACATACAACTACTAAGGATAATCTCATACTTTGCATGACCAACATCACGTGGTAGAGGACAAATCGTCGTGGCCACGGACTGTCGAAAAGTAGAAGAGATCCTTTGGAGTTATGTCTATACAGAGGGATACGTACAAGTAGCAGAAGAAGAATAACTATCGTATGGAGAATAATAGAAGAATGAAACTTATATGGGGACATTGGATCAACATCGTCACACCTGACTAACACAGGTGGGCATGGACCCAGTATCACCTATAGAAAGTGGGTTGGGATTAGGGATATTGGATCTACCACACCACACCTAATTAACCTAGGTGGATATGGACCCAGTATCACATCTGAAAAATAGATTTAAATTAGGGACATTGGATCAACATCACCACACCTGACTAACACAGATGGGTATGGACCCAGTATCACCTATAGAAAGTAGATTATAATTAGGGATATTGGATCAACCTCACCACACCTGATTGACCTAGGGGAGTAGGGACCCAGTATCACCTCTTAAAAGGGGATTTGAATTATTGGTTTTAATATCCCAGACCACGCTTGGGTGACAAGCGAAACTGGGTAGAACAACCTTTCACAAAGGAGGGAAAAAATCATAGGTTTTATGTGCTGGCATCAATATGATTTGTGTGCACAAATAGAAGTACAAATATCCCTATGACATATTAGCGTATCCCTATTAAGGATAGCCTTATACTATTCGAAGCGAACATCGTGTGGTAGAGGACAAATCGTCGTGGCCACACAGACTGCCCGAAAAGTAAAAAGGATCCTTTCAAGGAATACGAATATAGAGGGATATTTATAGGAGGTAGGAAGGTTCGCTAGTCTGTAGCGGACAACAAACACTAGTGGAAAGAGTATCAGAAGATTTTTTTATGAGAATCCTCGACTCTAATTCCACATATTTGATAGGGAATAAGTTGCTTGCTAGTAGGCTGACGTCAGAAGTCTCCTTCCTCATCTGAGCTACTATCAACAACTAATTCACCCTTAGGTATCAAGTACCTACGAAAGGTAAGAAGGTGCCGGGGTCTGCTAGGCGATCTCAGTGTGAGAGAGCCGAACGAACATAAAAAACCGACGGGAAGAAGAGGATTTGATAAGATATGAAACAGCCTAAAAAGGCTGGAAGGAAAGGAACCAGAGCTAGGGGAAAGCCTAGCCAAGAAGGGAACCTAACTAAGAAAAGGACCCTATCTAAGAGTAGGACGAACCTAATCTAAGGAGCACAAAACCCGGAGTGCACACAAGAAAAGATAATATAACATCCAAAGATGGAGAGAGAAACCTGTCCCACCGTGGTCGCCAGAAATCTGTGGGTCTCCGAAAGGATTCCGCTCGTGTGGTTCGAATGCAAAGGGTACGATCACACTATCCCGTAGGACAAAGTGGTCGTAGACCTTCACACCCGGCACAAGCAGACCGATGGAAGAGCAGATGGAGTTATAGATACGATTAGCCATGGAGGATAGCGGGTTTTCACCTACGCACCTCGATGGATAATAATATCTATAACCCTAACTTCACGAGATTTCCCCTATCCGATACATTAGCATTGAATAGGGTTTATTTGATTGTGGGGATCGATTTCCTACGGGCGCAAGCCCCCGTAGTTAATTACATCTTAGACCTCAATCTAAGAAGACTCTCGATTAAGGACGTTAGATTATCTCTTCTAAAGTGGGTTTAGTGCAAGGGATTTCTAGGTTTTCCTAATCAAAGGGGAATGTCCCAAATTGGCTCAATCAGATCACACATGGTTCATTCAACATTCGGCCGATCTGAGAAAGGGGAAACTGGAGAAAAGAAAGAGGCCACACATCTCAAGCAAGCATGAGAGAAAGAGGGAGGTGGCGTCATCTGTGTGACGCGGATGGGTAGGATTTATAGTCTCCGGAAGAATGGAGAACTTACCCGCCAATAAGGTGTGTAGGGGTATACTCGCACCCCTCACCTTTAGACCCTGAATCTATAGAAGATGTAACATCGTACATACGATATTAACACCTACGACCTAGCTAATGCAATCTGGACTTATTCCTTGCCTGAAAAAGGAAGCCAGCTAAAATCCTAAGCACAATCAACCGTCCTATATGTATGCAAGATGGGAAGGGTCTATCCTAAGGAATCAAGGATTAATAGTCTAAAAGACTTAAATCAAAGACTCTACAATATGCAAAGGAATAGATCTAGCGTTGTTAATGATGCATGAAACAAATGCACGAGTAAGAAAGATCCTTAGGTCCACTAATGCAATGCATGTATGTAGGTAAAGTGCATTGTGAAGAAAAGTGTGTAAGAACATATGCATGACATCCAGAGTACGAAAAAAAAAATAAATAAACACACCCTAAGGGTATCCTTCAGGCAAGATACCCGCACAGAAAATCATCATAATCATGCCCACTTCGTGTGGGAAAACAACGGTGCCCAATGGCACGAGTAGGTGGCCTACTCTACAGGCCTAAATGACCCTAATGGTCTCTAAGGCTCACAGAAAGAAAGAAAAAAAAAAGGGGAGGGTATCGTACCCAAAACCGGAAAAGGCCAAAATCCTAGCAGAAAAAACAACAATGCCCACTTCGTGTGGGAAAACAACGATGCCGACCGGCATAATAGGTGGCCTACTCTACAGGCCTAAATGACCCTAATGGTCTCTAGGGCTCACAGAAGGGGGAAAGCTTTGACCTATAGGGCCAAAGCTTCGTTAGTGAACTAACCTAAGGCTGACTACCTAAACATACTAGAATACCTATTAACAGACAGTGTGTGATGTGAAGCAGTTCCGATACATAATTAAAGATTTATTTTTTTGCAAGCTGCAGAAATTATACCTGACTGTATGTGGCGCTGCCACTTAAAAGCTTATAAGCAAACGGCCTCATTTAGTTCCCGATCATTAAGCTCCAGTGTACCTCGCAAGAAAAGATAACAGAGAAACACACATATGAGCGTAGATGCTGTTCAGAAACGAAATGCAGGTAAATAACAAAAATATAATTAACAGGAAATTAAATATAACTAACAAGAAATTTAATAATTGCATTTATAGAACATGTATATATAACAAGCATTGAATAACAAGAGAAAATGCAAGCCTAGCCTAGAGCTAAAGGTCTTGTCCTAACCAAACAAGTCTAAGGTGTGTGTAGGCTGTGCAGTTTTGGATAGATCCTATGTAGGATGATTTAGTTAGAATTGTTTGTATTTTGATTTGTTAAAAGGCCAAAAGAGAAATTTTAATTTAAGTTGAAATATTAGTAGTTTAGGATTAATTTTAGATATTTTGTTTTAGGATTTGATTGATTATCACCTTTGTTTCACACCGAGGCCGTGAGGTTTATTTCACCCTCCTTGGGGCTAACTTAATAGCCTCGTAGGCCTGGGTTACCCAGTGGTAATCAACTTTGTTCAATTATTAGTTGGTTATAAATTAAAAAAAAGAAATATAGATTTAGTGATTTATTATCAATTAAGGTTTGATTTAAGCCAATTATAAAATTAGTTTTAGGTTTTAACACCCCATTAGATCCATTCGTGGCGTTGTGCCACCAGGCTCGAGGAACCAGGCCTCCTTAGGACACTTAGCCCCGCAGCCCGGAGTAGTCCATCCAATAAACTTCACTTCTGGAGTGGTTGTTATGTATTAAGGGGTTTGTTTATTGATTTTATATGATTAATCTAGGGTTTGATCTTTAGAAGTCTTTTACCCTAATAAGTTTTAGATTTAGATTTGATCCCTTAATTAAATCTACTTCTTTTAAATTTTAGGTTGGTTAGGAGTTAATTATTAGATTAATTATATTTGATTTAGATGTATGTTTTAGATTTAGAATTCAACAATTATAAGTGTTAATTATATGTTGATTAAGGATTAAGTATTTTAATAGATTTTAAGGATTAGATTAAGATTGGTTGGTTGATTATTAATGAATTAAAGAAAGAAAAGGCTAAACCTAGGAAGACGTGTCACTAAGTTTTTGTTTTAATGTCTCTATCCTATAAGGAGCATGCATCCTAAGTCTATATTTTCTAAGACCCGATCCTTAATTTTTGTCCTTAGGTGTCACTAAAGTTGTAGGGATAAAGAGAGTTTTGTTTACTAATCCTTAGGACTCTCGTACACGTGTCATTAAGTTTAGAGGTTTATGCATGAAAACACAATAGTAAGCAACAAAGCAGTAGGAAGGCAAGAACTAAAGAGAAAGAATGACTAAACACGATAGAAAGAAGAGAATAAAAATCAGAAAGAAAAGGAATGTAGGCATTGTTGTTTTAGACACACTTCGTAGAAGTCAAGTGTATCCTAAAGCAACATTAACAATGCCCTTTGCTGTTCCCACTCCAAACGAGGCACTTGATACGTTTGGGACCTCTACCTACCACACACTTTAAACAAAGCCTACAACAACTAAGGGAAACAAATTCTCTTTGGTTTTATATTCATCCAAAAATTCTTTTCATCTTTAGGAGCTAATACTAAAGGGAGAAAATCCAAATGAGCAAGGACTAATCAAAGAAACTACAAAAAGACACTAAAGACCTTCCAACCCAAAGCTCTCTAAAGCCCCAAACCCCAAATTTCATCACTTAGAAACTAGTGTGATTCAATAGGAAAGCAATCCATACACTAATCATTAACCGGTTCTACAAGGCTACTAAGGAGTTTTACTACACTAAGCAAAATCACCAAGTTAGAAGTCTCAAAACACCCTATGAGAACTTCTAAACAAAAATACTACACAAGACCCTACCAAAAATCATCTACCAAAATCTTTCTTTTTCCGACACAAAATTCTACCCAAAAACGACCCATAATCAAGTGCCTCTCCTTTCATTTGGAGTGGGGTATGAACATAGCTCTCCAACGAGAAAGTTGTATAAAACTTCTCGTTGTAAAGCTCTCACCATAAAACATTCACAAAACCTTTCTAAATTTTATGAAAATACTAGCGAAGAAACAACGAGAGCAAACTATATATGCTTATATAAACCTTTATCTAAAAGGATCACGGATGCACATAATAAATCTAGTAAGAATTCTCAAACTCATCCCAATCAATTTATAATTAATGAAATACATAAAGAAGGTTTGGAACCTACAAATGGACTAACTAAGCATGTATCAAATTATTTTGTCTCCATCCAAAATTATCATAGTGAAATCAAGCCAATGTGATGTTGAGAGTTGTAGTTGTGACATGCAATCAAATTGACTTGCTCAGTGTTGAAGCTCGACCAAAGTATGAATATTGATACTCGCCTATCTCTTTTCTACTCGAGAAAACATGCCAAGTAGATAACGGCATGAAACTTTCGACATAAAAAAAAAAATCTCACAAGGCCACATGTACTCGAGAAAAGAAATTGCAAACATGCTCTTCCAAACCAAGTAGTAGACAAATAAAGCATTTAGAATTAGATCCCCAACCAAGTCATAATCATAAAAAAAAAGCTTGCTTCAAATGGCTTCAGATTTTCTTATAAACTTCTCAAAATATAACCAATCATAGGTGCTTGCCAATAAAAGAGAGTATAGCATGTACGTTTTCTAACATTTGTTTCTAGCAAATTTTGTGAGAGCATCATGGGTGCCTATTAGTTGAGAATGAAGTGCACATTTCTCTTTAACTGAAACCACAAGGGAAGTGTACCGTCACATCTTACACAATTTTATATTCAGTCCAAATATATATATATATATATATTTTAAAGAGTGAACCATGCATAACCTTTCAACAAGTCTTTATATTTCGCTAAATATCAAATGTAGATAGTCATTCTTTGCCAAAAGTAAATAAAGAAGTAAAGTTTGCACTAATCCTCCACAAATATCCATTATAAAACTATATGAAAGACGCAGAGATTCTAATACAAGAACTATGAATGGCTTGTCCAAATGTCACAAAGCCTTCTATGTAAACAAGACAACGGCGATAAAACTTTCCGAAATCTGCACTTCTCTTTCACAAAGCCAGCGAGAAAACGTCTCACAAAAGCTATAGAAATTTCACCACAAAGCAATGACAAACCTACCCAAATGCCATAAGAACTCTAATGTGAAAATAGCAAAAATATTTCCAAAATCTGCACTCTTTTCTTAAAAATCTGCACTTGTTTCTTACCAAAAACAGGGGAAAAACTTCATAAAAGCTATGGGAACTTCTACAGAACAATCAATAAAAGATTCACTCAGGTGCCATAGGTATTCTTATGTAAAAATCAGCGACACAACTTCAAATTCTGCACTTGTTTTCTTACAAAAACAGTGAGAAAAGCTTACAAAAATTGTAGGAATCTCTACTAAGAAGCCATGCAATATTCACTTAAAAGCGGTGAGGATTCTTATGTAAAGAAAGAACAATAGGAGCCTTAAAATCTGCGCTTTTCCTACACAAAAATCATAGTTTCGATAAATTTTATATCAATGAATCAATTCTATAGATAAAGATTTTCCTCCGAAAAGCCACAAACAAGAGAGAATGGGAGTATCTTAAGCAATAGAGTAGCAATCATATACCATTCATGCTAGTAAGATGAAATCTCCAACGAACTCAAACAACTTTGACATAAAGCATGGGATCTCTCAAAATTAAAAGAAACTACTAATATAGCCAACCAACTTTTTAGCAAAAGGTTTCATACATGAATGCTTTCACAACAAAATATCTATGTATATTAACTTTGCATGTACTAGTGGTCAAGAAATGAGATGAGTCAAGCATCCCAACTAAGCTACTAAGATTCACATAGCACAAAACCCACTATATCCATGAAATCAAACCTTACGAATATATGCCAACAACACAGAATAGAAATACCCATTTACTACATATTTCGTGCGAAATTCGTTTACAACGACAAGTTTTATTAGCGAAGAAAAGGTAAAGTGGTGAGCATGGAGTTTTACATAAGCACAAAGCGTCATTTTACATTCTCTTTTTCCACCAAATCAAGATATAAAATAGAATGCTCATGTACCATTCCGAATTTTCTAACGGAACCAAGTGCTTTTCCTCCAACGATGGTCCACCAAATGCTTGGTTAAATAGTTTCACATGCTTCATCAAGTAACTAAGTTTATTCTCAAATTTTTTTTATTGAGGAATTTCTAAACAATGCATTGAGGGAACCTCAACATGAAGGAGCTCATTGCATAGAACTTCAATGCAAACAAAACAACGACGACTTCTCTTGGGAACATTCCATCAAACATTTGATATGCAAGGTTTGCTAGGAGATCGAAATGGAACCTTATACACTTTCAAGTTCACACTTAAAGTTTTAAATCACATGGTATGAATCAAGATGACGTATCTTCCCATTGTCAACTAAATTCAAATCAACACATAAAAGGAGCATGGAGGACCAACACATAGTTCCAAAACCAACTACACAAGTTGCCATGAAATCAATTTTTCAAAGAACAAGAGCATTCACTAAGAGTAAAAGAGATTGAGGGTGTGATGACATACACACCCTAATGAGTCAATTCATGTTTAAAGCTTAGCCAAAATAAAATTCCACATAGGCATAATCTACTGTCAACTACCATCATTTGCATAACTTCAAGCTAAAATGAAGGGAGATTATAGTAGCTAAAGTGGAAGAAGAAGGGTTGAGACGGAAGAAGAAAGAATGAGAGAAGAAGAAGTTGAGGAAGGAGAAGAAAAAGAAGGAGAAAAGAGGAGAAGGGGAAAGGATTACTCACAACCTGAAGGAGCTCGGCGGCTAGGAGGCGAGACTGGAGTCGACGAGAGCGGGACTTCGGATCGAACGAGGGAGGCTGACGTTGGGTTCGGAAGGGAGCAGCGTCGATCGGAGCTCACGAATGGCCAGCGTCGGGTTCGGTCTTGTGAACGGAGCAGAGAAGGGATGAAGAGCTCAGTGCGAGAGGAAGACTCGCCTGGGAGTCTCGGAACCCAGAGAAGGAGAGTCGAGCGAGGGAGAGCGGCTCTTGCAAAGGGATCCAGCCGCCAGATTCAAAGGGGATCTTCGTCGGGTTCGGCCCTAGCGTGCAGGGAGCGACGGGAGTGAAGGCTCGAGTCGCACAGAGGAAGCTGGCATCGGATGGTTCGTCGGACTCAGTCCTGGGCCGTGCGAAGTCTGACCAAGAGGAGATGAGGCTTCGGCCTTGGTTGGATTAGGCGAACGCCAGGGAGAACGAGAAAGGGAGGGAGCGATCGAGGGAGAGAGCTGGGGACTGAGAGAGGGAGAAGGTGTGAACGGGAGTTTCAGACCTGCTGGAGCGTGAGAACCAGAGGGCGAATCTGAGGGAGAGAGTTCGGGCCTCCTCGAGAGAGAGGGCTAGGTCGTCCGCCTCTCAGAGGGAGGGCATGAGAGAGCCAGAAAAAGGGCGAATCGGGCCTCACGAGACAGAACACAGCGGCAACGGTCGGGAAGTCGGAGCCATCAATGCAATTACCGGATTTGGGAATTGATTCAAATAAAGCCGAAAGTGGATTGGAATTTATTTGAATCAAATGAATTGATTTGAATCAGATTTGGGCTCAATCAATTTGATCAAATCAAATCAAAGACGATTCAGATCAAATTGAACTCGTCGCAGTCAAAATAAATAACTCGGGTTTGAATGGATGGGGTCGAGTCTAATTAAAATAAATCTGGATTGACTCGAGTTCAAATTGGGCTCAACGAGAGTCTAATCATGTTGATTGAAAGTGCTCGAGCGAAAATAGAGGTCAACAAACGGACCCCCAACATATGCGGAGAACAATAGGTGAACCGTGTATGTTGGCGTTGACCTCCCCAACTCTAGGAAGATTCAACTCTAGGGTCAAATAACAGAACGAGATCAAAAAAAGAAGTGAGAGTATCAAAGAAAGCAGCTCAACTATCTGCCCAACTAAAGTGGCAGAATAGGAGAAGGAAATCTCATGCTCACATGAGTAGAATCTAAACAATCTCATAAAGAGTCCAAAGGAAATTCAACCATCATCTGGAATATACATCTAAGATGACATGAAGAGAAGAAAATTCCACAATCATCTGAAAATCGTATCAACTGGCCAAGCAATAATCATAGGAAAACAATAGTAATCAGAAGTAATGAAACCATCTATCTGCCTGACCACATCGCAACAGCAGAATAGAGAAAAGAAAGGGGGTCCCACATCCACCTGACCATATTCGCAACAGCGAATGGGGACAAATCCAGGTTTGCTTGACCATATTCGAAACAGCAAAAACAAGGAGTAAAGAAAGAGAGGGAGTTCTACATTCGCCTGACCATATTCGCAACAGCGAATGAGAACAGCTCAATATCCACCTGACCATATTCGCAACAGCGAATAAAGAGCTTCCCAAAAGGTCTAATGTCCACCTGAGCAAAATCGCAACAGTGGAACAAAAGACAAAATCCAACATTCACCTGACCAGATCGCAACAGTGAATGAGGATGACTCAATGTCTGCCTGACCTTATTCGAAACGGCGAAACAAAGAATCAGAAGAAAACTCAACAACCCCCAAACAGGAAATAAAATAGGGGGAATGAAGAGGTGGTGAAGTATGCCTCCCAGGGACTCTGTCGGGCACCCAACCAGAAAGGGGAGTCAACATTCGCCTGACCAGATCGAAACAGCGAATGAGAACAGCTCAATATTCATCTGACCATATTCGCAACAACGAATAAAGAGCTTCCCAAAAGGTCTAATGTCCACCTGACCAAAATCGCAACAGTGGAACAAAAGACAAAATCCAACATTCACCTGACCAGATCGCAACAGTGAATGAGGATGACTCAATGTCTGCCTGACCTTATTCGAAACGGCGAAACAAAGAGTGAAAGTCACCTCTACAACCACCCAACGCACATGTGCGTAGTGCTGCGAGGGAAAGAGAAGTGAGTAATCATCTAAGAAATCCCTAATTCATATTTTAGTTACCACATGGTAGAGGACAAATCGTCGTGGCCATGAGTAATCAAAACATAAGTAGGACTTCTTAGGGTAAAATTGAAATCATATAACATGAAGCAATCGACTGATGTATATCTCTCTAAAAAGAGGAACATACAAACAGTTGAGTAGAAAGGATAATCTCATATTAAGGAAAGATCAATGGGAGTGGCGAGAGAATACACTTGCCACTAAAAATAACAACCATATCAAAGATCATGATTATCAAAGGAACACTCAACTATCACCGGGCGTATATGCCGCGGCGATGAGAAGAGGAAAAGAACACTCTAATACCGCCGGGCGCATATGCCGCGACGATCAGAAGAGGAAGAGAACAACACTCTAATACCGCCGGGCGCATATGCCGCGACGATCAGAAGAGGAAAAGCACAACACTCTAATACCGCCGGGCGCATATGCCGCGACGATCAGAAGAGGAAGGGGTGGTGAGGAATGCCTTCCAGGGACTCTGTCGGGCTCTCTCAACCAGAAAAGGGAACTCTACACTCTAATGCCGCCGGGCGCATATGCCGCGACGATAAAAAGAGGAAAGGGCTCAACAACCACCCAACGCTCATGTGCGTAGTGCTGTGAGAAAGATAAAGAAGTAAGTGATTCATCATCTAAGAAAGCTCAAACTTATATTTTAATTACCACATGGTAGAGGACAAATCGTCGTGGCCATGAGTAATCCAAATACAAGTAGAATTTCTTTAGGAAAAAAGAAACCATACAACAATAATAAATCATCGACTAATGTATATCTCTCTAAGAAAAGGAGAAGCATACAAACAGCCGAATGGGAAGAATAGTCTCAGGCTAAAGAAGGCATAATAGAAGTGGCGAAGGGACACTTGCCACTAAGAACCACAATCACATCAAAGATCAATGATTATTAAAGGAATCACAGTGGTAACACCCATACTTACTGTTGGGACCCTGTGAGAGGTAGAAACAATATTAGGACATCCAAAAAGACCACCCTTGTAGCTAAGAGTA
Source organism: Dendrobium nobile (assembly GCA_022539455.1). NCBI lineage: Eukaryota > Viridiplantae > Streptophyta > Magnoliopsida > Asparagales > Orchidaceae > Dendrobium > Dendrobium nobile. The sequence continues at coordinate 202,183 of CM039728.1, forward strand.
AGCTCTCCATGGGAAATTATATTGCTAAAGAGAGTAGGGGATTGACTTTCTACCAGAAAATCAAAATCCACAAAGAAGTAATGTTAACATCTAGAGTAAGATGTACTACATCACGAGTGAAGGAGGAAAAAAATATCTCCGTTATAAGTGACCATAATAGAAGAAATGGACACAATCATCTCCTAAGCAATCATTGAAATGCTTTAAAGAGAGAAAACGAATAGAATTTGGAGGGACTTTGGGCTCTTGGAGTGTAGAACCGGGTTCCACTTGTGACAAGAGCAACCGATTCTACTCAGCTAAGAACTTCCCTCTCTTTTAACATCATTTTTTTTTTCAAATTATATTCATAGTTATAGATTAAGTATACTGGAACATAAAGAGAGGAAAAAAAAAGTTGGCTTTGATAACCCAGACCATATTCAACTCATGAATGAAACTGGGGAGAGAAAAATTATCTACAGGATCTATAAAGGAATAAGACATTGGCTTTGATAACCCAGGCCACATTCAACTTGTATGAATGAAACTGGGAAGAGAAAAATTATTCACAGGATCCGTGAAGGAACAAGACATTGGCTTTGATAACCCAGGCCACATTCAACTTGTATGAATGAAACTGGGAAGAACAAATATCATAATAGAATTTGTAGAAAAATTCGTATAGTGACAATGGATCAACATCGCTACATGTGACTAATATAGATCAAGGATGGACCCAGTATCACAATCCATAGAGGTTTTAGTCAGTAGTTTTGATATCCCAGACCACACTTGAAAGTGACAAGTGAAACTGGGGAAAGTCAACCCTCGAAGGGGACTGAAAAGGAGGTTTCATGCTACAACACCAGAGTGATTGGTGGGCATGAGTGCAAGTACAAACACCCTACGGCGTATTTACATACAACTACTAAGGATAATCTCATACTTTGCATGACCAACATCACGTGGTAGAGGACAAATCGTCGTGGCCACGGACTGTCGAAAAGTAGAAGAGATCCTTTGGAGTTATGTCTATACAGAGGGATACGTACAAGTAGCAGAAGAAGAATAACTATCGTATGGAGAATAATAGAAGAATGAAACTTATATGGGGACATTGGATCAACATCGTCACACCTGACTAACACAGGTGGGCATGGACCCAGTATCACCTATAGAAAGTGGGTTGGGATTAGGGATATTGGATCTACCACACCACACCTAATTAACCTAGGTGGATATGGACCCAGTATCACATCTGAAAAATAGATTTAAATTAGGGACATTGGATCAACATCACCACACCTGACTAACACAGATGGGTATGGACCCAGTATCACCTATAGAAAGTAGATTATAATTAGGGATATTGGATCAACCTCACCACACCTGATTGACCTAGGGGAGTAGGGACCCAGTATCACCTCTTAAAAGGGGATTTGAATTATTGGTTTTAATATCCCAGACCACGCTTGGGTGACAAGCGAAACTGGGTAGAACAACCTTTCACAAAGGAGGGAAAAAATCATAGGTTTTATGTGCTGGCATCAATATGATTTGTGTGCACAAATAGAAGTACAAATATCCCTATGACATATTAGCGTATCCCTATTAAGGATAGCCTTATACTATTCGAAGCGAACATCGTGTGGTAGAGGACAAATCGTCGTGGCCACACAGACTGCCCGAAAAGTAAAAAGGATCCTTTCAAGGAATACGAATATAGAGGGATATTTATAGGAGGTAGGAAGGTTCGCTAGTCTGTAGCGGACAACAAACACTAGTGGAAAGAGTATCAGAAGATTTTTTTATGAGAATCCTCGACTCTAATTCCACATATTTGATAGGGAATAAGTTGCTTGCTAGTAGGCTGACGTCAGAAGTCTCCTTCCTCATCTGAGCTACTATCAACAACTAATTCACCCTTAGGTATCAAGTACCTACGAAAGGTAAGAAGGTGCCGGGGTCTGCTAGGCGATCTCAGTGTGAGAGAGCCGAACGAACATAAAAAACCGACGGGAAGAAGAGGATTTGATAAGATATGAAACAGCCTAAAAAGGCTGGAAGGAAAGGAACCAGAGCTAGGGGAAAGCCTAGCCAAGAAGGGAACCTAACTAAGAAAAGGACCCTATCTAAGAGTAGGACGAACCTAATCTAAGGAGCACAAAACCCGGAGTGCACACAAGAAAAGATAATATAACATCCAAAGATGGAGAGAGAAACCTGTCCCACCGTGGTCGCCAGAAATCTGTGGGTCTCCGAAAGGATTCCGCTCGTGTGGTTCGAATGCAAAGGGTACGATCACACTATCCCGTAGGACAAAGTGGTCGTAGACCTTCACACCCGGCACAAGCAGACCGATGGAAGAGCAGATGGAGTTATAGATACGATTAGCCATGGAGGATAGCGGGTTTTCACCTACGCACCTCGATGGATAATAATATCTATAACCCTAACTTCACGAGATTTCCCCTATCCGATACATTAGCATTGAATAGGGTTTATTTGATTGTGGGGATCGATTTCCTACGGGCGCAAGCCCCCGTAGTTAATTACATCTTAGACCTCAATCTAAGAAGACTCTCGATTAAGGACGTTAGATTATCTCTTCTAAAGTGGGTTTAGTGCAAGGGATTTCTAGGTTTTCCTAATCAAAGGGGAATGTCCCAAATTGGCTCAATCAGATCACACATGGTTCATTCAACATTCGGCCGATCTGAGAAAGGGGAAACTGGAGAAAAGAAAGAGGCCACACATCTCAAGCAAGCATGAGAGAAAGAGGGAGGTGGCGTCATCTGTGTGACGCGGATGGGTAGGATTTATAGTCTCCGGAAGAATGGAGAACTTACCCGCCAATAAGGTGTGTAGGGGTATACTCGCACCCCTCACCTTTAGACCCTGAATCTATAGAAGATGTAACATCGTACATACGATATTAACACCTACGACCTAGCTAATGCAATCTGGACTTATTCCTTGCCTGAAAAAGGAAGCCAGCTAAAATCCTAAGCACAATCAACCGTCCTATATGTATGCAAGATGGGAAGGGTCTTCAAACAGACAAACAAACACAGAGCTACTAAAAACATCAAATGCAGCGGAACAAAACATCTATCTGAATTCATTTCCTCAAAATAATCATCTACAGAACAGTACATGGCCTTCAATAGAAAGAAAGACAGAACAGAAAAGCCATGACTGTACATGAATCAAAAGTACAAAAGTACCTAATCTGATCAGACTCTGAAATCTAATCCTGGACTTCCTTGCCCTTCCCAGAACCTGAAAACCACCAGAAAGCAAGGGTGAGCTCAACAGCTCAGCAAAGCAACAAACCTCCAATCAAAATCCTCAGAAACTCAAAACCAATACAGCAGACAAATCCGTACAGAAATCAGAACGGAATCGGACAAATATCAAATAAACAGAACTGTACGGAAACAGAAGTCGTATCAAATCAGAAACAGAACAGATCAGACATATCAGATCAACAGAATCAGATTCGTACAGATCATATCAGAACAGAATAAACTCAGCATATATCAGATATCAGATATTTAATTAATAGCTAAGTGTGCCCCCGGCACCAGAATAATAGCTGAGTAATTAATAGCTAAGTGTGCCCCCGGCACCAGAATAATAGCTGAGTAATTAATAGCTAAGTGTGCCCCCGGCACCAGAATAATAGCTGAGTAATTAATAGCTAAGTGTGCCCCCGCCACCAGAACAAATGTGCTTATAGCACCAGAACAGATCAGATGTGCTTCCAGCACCAGAATATATAAATAGTGCTTATAGCACCTAAACAGATTTTTCCTCGGATCCGGAACAGAACAAATATCAAAATTTTAGATTGAGCTCATTTCAGATTTCCCGTTTCACTAACTGAATCTCATAGGATCCAGGCCCCTTATAACTCCCTTTCCATAGCATATACAGATAGCATATCAATTCAGAGAAAATCCGGACAAATCAGGAATTACTCAAAAATCGGGCAGCACAACGGCAGTGTACAGAATTTACACAATTTTCCTGAAAATCAAAATTCACCAAATTCGCACAGAATATAGATATCAACATTTCAGAACATTTATTCTACCGCACAGAGAATTTCCAAGTTCACAGAAAAATCCAGTCGACTAAAAACACAGTCGAATCAAAAATATCCGGACAAAAATCTTCAAAATATAGTCAAAACGTGCACACCCGGCACGGCAACGATATACAAAAAGTTACGCGGTAAAAACTGAACCGTTCAAAAGATACGGACGAAAATCGCTAACGGAAACAAAATCCGGACAGAAAATACCGCCAAACACGACGGTTCTGAAAATTTAGAAAGTCGGATTGTGCCTTACCTCGTGCACAGCAATTTCCTCAACAGTCTCCTCGGACGAAAACAGCTCGGCGTCGCCCGAAAATCCGCTTTTCCACTTTTTCCTTCGTTTTTCTCTCTCCTCAGCTTTTTCTCTCTCTTCAAAATATCTCATTTCTATATATATCCAGACTGATCGTCCTGGACGATCGAGCTTCGTACCAGACGATCCATGAAGAGAAGAATTCCGTCCAGACGAAAAATTACATATCGTCCCTGGCGAAGGGTTCACTGACTTATTTTCGTCCAGACGATCCCGATTTCGTCCAGACGAACCATACAGCCAAACATGATTTTTCTACACAACCTGTACCGATCGTCCCGGACGATCCAACTTCGTCCAGACGAACCTGAAGCAAAAACTGATATTACAATCTCCCCAACTTAAAAAAAATGTCGTCCTCGACATTATCCAGTCTAAACTCAATCAAAATAAGTACGGGTACAACCGTCTCATGTCAGACTCCTTCTCCCAAGTGGCTTCCCGTGCAATACGGTGCTTCCACTGGACTTTAACCATAGGAATCTGTTTACTTCTTAGTTTTCTGATGTCGTAAGCCAAAATCAACTCTGGCTCTTCCTTGTACACCAGATTCTCCTGAATCTCAACTTCATCAGCAGACACCTTCTTCCCAGAGTCGGATACCCACTTCCTCAGAGTGGATATGTGAAACACATTATGCACATCAGGCATAGATTCAGAAAGTAATAACTTGTAAGCAGCTTTTCCAATTCTTTCCAAAACTTCAAAAGGTCCAACATATCTCGGACTAAGCTTACTCACCTGACCAAATCTGCTCACACCCTTCATCGGACTGACTTTGACATACACAAAGTCACCAACCTGAAACTCAACAAATCTGTGCTTCTGATTGTAATACTTCTGCTGTCGATCTTGAGCAGCTTTCAATCTTTCTCTTATCAAAATGATCTTCTGAGCAGTTTCATCCGCAAAAGTGGCCCCCAAAGCCTGTCTATCTCCGACCTCCGTCAGAGTCAAAGGAGTACGGCACTTCCTGCCATACAAAGCCTCGTACGGTGCCATACCGATACTAGACTGGAAACTGTTGTTATAAGCAAACTCAATCAACGGAATATGATCTTCCCAGCTTCCGCTAAAGTCCAGAACACAAAGCCTCAACAGATCTTCCAGTACCTGAATAGTCCTCTCAGACTATCCGTCGGTCTGAGGATGAAAGGCTGTACTGAAATGCAGTTTCGTACCCAAGCCTTGCTGAATGCCTTTCCAAAGTCTGGAAGTAAAACGTCCATCTCGATCAGATACGATCACACGAGGCACACCGTGCAATCTGACTATCTCCTTCACATAAATCTGTGCCAAGCGATCAACTGAATCCGTCTGTCTGATCGGAAGAAAATGGGCTGACTTGGTCAATCGATCTACAACCACCCAAATGGCATCATGTCCTTGTCGTGATCGAGGAAAACCCATCGCAAAGTCCATTGTTACCTCCTCCCATTTCCACTCAGGGATTGGCAACGACTGCAACAGTCTACCTGGTCGCTGATGCTCTGCCTTCACCAACTGACAGGCTTCGCATCTCGACACAAACTCTGCTACATCTTTCTTCATCCCAGGCCACCAAAACAAAAGCTTCATGTCAGCATACATCTTACCACTGCCTGGATGTACAGTGTAGCCTGAATGATGAGATTCACACAGAATCTCCTGCCTCAAGTTTCCAAACACCGGTACCCACAACCTATTCTTACAGAAAATAGCACCAGAATCAGAAATTCGAAGTTCAGGAGTCTTACCAGATCCAATCTGTGCAATCAACTTCGAATAGTCCGAATCTGATTCCTGGGCTTCTTGAATCCGTGCTTCCAAAGAAGACTGAATATTCATCTGAGCCAACTCCAAATCACTGGAGGAAATCACCTCCAACTGCAATCTCTCCAAATCACGAACCAGAAAGTCATCACAGGTAAGCTGAATACCTGATAATCCAAAAGACTTTCTGCTCAAAGCATCTGCTACCACGTTCGCCTTCCCTGGCTGATACTGAATAGTCAAATCGTAGTCCTTGATCAACTCGAGCCACCTCCTCTGTCTCAGATTCAGATCCTTCTGAGTAAAAATATACTTCAGGCTCTTATGATCAGTAAAGATCTCACACCTGACGCCATACAAGTAATGACGCCAAATCTTCAAAGCAAAAACTACTGCAGCTAACTCCAAATCATGAGTCGGGTAATTCTTCTCATGTGGCTTTAACTGTCTCGAAGCATAAGCAATTACCTGACCATGCTGCATCAGGACACATCCCAGTCCTTTCAGTGAAGCATCACTGAACACCTGAAAACCTTCAGTACCTGACGGAAGTGCTAGTATCGGAGCTGAAGTCAGACAATCCTTCAATCTCTGAAAACTCGTCTCACACTCCGGTGTCCAAACAAAAGGAACTGACTTCTGAGTCAGTCTCGTCAGAGACGTCAAAATCTGTGAAAAACCCTTCACAAATTTTCTGTAATATCCGGCCATACCCAAGAAACTACGTACCTCAAATACCGTAGTCGGCCTTGGCCAATCAGCAACAGCCTGAATCTTCTGGGGATCTACAGAAATGCCTTCTCCGCTAATCACATGCCCCAGAAAAGAAATGCTCTTCAACCAGAACTCACACTTGGAGAACTTGGCATACAGCCGATGCCTCCTCAAAGTCTCCAACACAATCCCCAAATGTCTGGCATGATCATCCTCAGATGCAGAATATACCAGAATATCGTCAATGAAGACGATCACAAACTGATCCAAATACTCCCTGAATACTCGGTTCATCAGATCCATAAAAATCGCAGGCGCATTGGTTACCCCAAAAGGCATAACCAAAAACTCGTAGTGCCCGTACCGAGTACTGAAAGCAGTCTTCACCACATCAGTTTCCTTCACCTTCACCTGATAGTATCCGGATCGCAAATCAATCTTCGAAAATACCGAAGATCCGGAAAGTTGATCAAACAGGTCGTCAATCCGAGGCAAAGGGTACTTGTTCTTGATCGTGACCTTGTTCAAATCTCTGTAATCAATACACATACGGAGTGTACCGTCCTTCTTCTTCACAAATAATACAGGTGCTCCCCAGGGCGAAACACTAGGACGTACAAAACCTCTGTCAACCAACTCCTGAAGCTGAACTTTCAACTCAGAAAGTTCTTTTGGTGCCATCCTGTAGCACTGGCCAAAGTGTCGTCGTCCACAGTTCTGGCACACAGGTGCCGAACTGACTGATCCAGAACTCGTCGTACTAGTAACAGTACCAGACGACCCTCCGCTCCTCCTGAAATCTCCAGATCCAGAAACGAATCTCCTCTTCCCAGAGGAACTACTGCCAGATGTATCTCCTCCAAACCTCTTCCTACTCGCAGTCCACCGCTGCTGAGTAGCCATCAAGTCGTTCTCTATCAGACGAGCTCGTTCCACAAGCTCAGAGAAATCGGTGATCCGGAATGGTATCAGGGGCTGCCTCAAAGTATCTCGCAATCCCCTCAGAAATCTGTAACACCTCTCAGCAGAAGTGCTCACTAGCTGCGGAGCGTACCTGGCTAATGCAGTAAACTCAGCCTCGTACTGCATCACCGTCTTGCTCCCCTGAACAAGCCTCAGAAAGTTCTCCTGCATCTGCTGTCGTGCAGAAGGGGGAACAAACCAATCTCTGAATACCTCAGTGAACTCTTCCCAAGTAATCAAAGAGTTCAGTCTGCCTTGAAATCTGGCTGCCTGCTGGCCGTCCCACCAGTGCTCAGCCTCTCCGTCCAACAGAAAAACTGCCAATGGTACCTTCCTGTCTGACGGACACTGCATCCCGTCAAAAGTCTTCTCTACTCTCCTTAGCCACTCCTCGGCAGCTCTGGGCTCAACAGCGCCCTCAAACCTCGGAGGTTTCAACCTCAGAAATAACTGCAAATGTCTGTCCAAGTCATCAGATCTGATAGTAGAAGCTCTACTCTGAGTCTCGCTCATCATCTGAGCAACAAGCGAAGCAAACTGTGAAAGCGTATCAGCACCGACCACTGGGGCTGTACTCCCCACTGGTGCTGCCTGATCGGCACTCTGACCTTCTGTCATGTCTGGGTCTGGCTGATCCATACAGAAAATCCAGAAAAAATCCGGAAAACTATCACAAAAACAACACAATAAAAAGCCGAACAAACCAAAACTACCTCCCAGACAGACTCACTGATCACTTCCTACAGCTCTGTTTCACAAAATTTCCAAATTCCAAAACCATGCTCTGATACCAAAAAAAAAAGCTTGTCACGACCCGACCCGAGACGAGACGGATCCCGCCCGCGCCGGATCGCGACGGAGAATAGCTAACCAGGATCTAGCTTTGGAATTTGGTTCGGAACTGAATCTTCCAAAGAATTAATTCAAACAGACAAACAAACACAGAGCTACTAAAAACATCAAATGCAGCGGAACAAAACATCTATCTGAATTCATTTCCTCAAAATAATCATCTACAGAACAGTACATGACCTTCAATAGAAAGAAAGACAGAACAGAAAAGCCATGACTGTACATGAATCAAAAGTACAAAAGTACCTAATCTGATCAGACTCTGAAATCTAATCCTGGACTTCCTTGCCCTTCCCAGAACCTGAAAATCACCAGAAAGCAAGGGTGAGCTCAACAGCTCAGCAAAGCAACAAACCTCCAATCAAAATCCTCAGAAACTCAAAACCAATACAGCAGACAAATCCGTACAGAAATCAGAACGGAATCGGACAAATATCAAATCAACAGAACTGTACGGAAACAGAAGTCGTATCAAATCAGAAACAGAACAGATCAGACATATCAGATCAACAGAATCAGATTCGTACAGATCATATCAGAACAGAATAAACTCAGCATATATCAGATATCAGATATTTAATTAATAGCTAAGTGTGCCCCCGGCACCAGAATAATAGCTGAGTAATTAATAGCTAAGTGTGCCCCCGGCACCAGAATAATAGCTGAGTAATTAATAGCTAAGTGTGCCCCCGGCACCAGAATAATAGCTGAGTAATTAATAGCTAAGTGTGCCCCGGCAGCAGAACAAATGTGCTTATAGCACCAGAACAGATCAGATGTGCTTCCAGCACCAGAATATATAAATAGTGCTTATAGCACCTAAACAGATTTTTCCTCGGATCCGGAACAGAACAAATATCAAAATTTTAGATTGAGCTCATTTCAGATTTCCCGTTTCACTAACTGAATCTCATAGGATCCAGGCCCCTTATAACTCCCTTTCCATAGCATATACAGATAGCATATCAATTCAGAGAAAATCCGGACAAATCAGGAATTACTCAAAAATCGGGCAGCACAACGGCAGTGTACAGAATTTACACAATTTTCCTGAAAATCAAAATTCACCAAATTCGCACAGAATATAGATATCAACATTTCAGAACATTTATTCTACCGCACAGAGAATTTCCAAGTTCACAGAAAAATCCAGTCGACTAAAAACACAGTCGAATCAAAAATATCCGGACAAAAATCTTCAAAATATAGTTAAAACGTGCACACCCGGCACGGCAACGATATACAAAAAGTTACGCGGTAAAAACTGAACCGTTCAAAAGATACGGACGAAAATCGCTAACGGAAACAAAATCCGGACAGAAAATACCGCCAAACACGACGGTTCTGAAAATTTAGAAAGTCGGATTGTGCCTTACCTCGTGCACAGCAATTTCCTCAACAGTCTCCTCGGACGAAAACAGCTCGGCGTCGCCCGAAAATCCGCTTTTCCACTTTTTCCTTCGTTTTTCTCTCTCCTCAGCTTTTTCTCTCTCTTCAAAATATCTCATTTCTATATATATCCAGACTGATTGTCCTGGACGATCGAGCTTCGTACCAGACGATCCATGAAGAGAAGAATTCCGTCCAGACGAAAAATTACATATCGTCCCTGGCGAAGGGTTCACTGACTTATTTTCGTCCAGACGATCCCGATTTCGTCCAGACGAACCATACAGCCAAACATGATTTTTCTACACAACCTGTACCGATCGTCCCGGACGATCCAACTTCGTCCAGACGAACCTGAAGCAAAAACTGATATTACACCTTTGATCCGAAATTGACCCGATTTTGACCCGACAATTCGAGATTGACCCTTTTTTGACCCAAAAAGAGGAGATAGACCCGTTTTGACCCAAAAACTAGTAATTTTTTGTTCAAAACAGGTCATTCGGGTCGTGTCGGGTAGACCCGGATCCGAAGCGGGTCGGTTTGGGTCAAGAAAACTGACCCGTTTTCAAAAACGGGACGAGTTCGGGTTGACCCGAATAGTGCCGGATCAGTTTCAGGTTCGACCCGAACTCGACCCGTGACCCGAAATTGACACCCCTATCATCAATATTAATATTTATTGTTGATTTCAAGATGTAAGTCCAATTCCATGAATTGTAAGGCTTTTATCTGTTAATGCTCAGAACAAACCAGATATTCGAGACAGAGGAAAGGAAAAGCTTAATCTCATTTACTATAGAAGGCTCTTTAAATAGAAGAGCAATGTACAGAAATTACAAATATAATTACAAGAAATATTTAATGCCATGTGTACAGTACATAATTATTAACATCTCCCATCAAACTAATGATGTGAGCGCCTATTAGTTTGCTGGAAAGAAATGAAAATATGCGTATAGGTAAAGGCTTGGTGAAGATATCGGCTATTTGATCATTTGTGCATATATGATGAACTAATAAATGTTTGCCTTAAATGCAGTCTCGAATGAAATGACAATCAACGTCGATATGTTTCGTACGAGCGTGATAAACCAGATTATTTGCTAATGCTATGACAGATGTATTGTCACAATAGACTGTGGTAGGGTGCTGTTGAGGAATATGAAAATCTTCTAGTAGGCGGCGAATCTAAATGACTTCAGATGCTTCAGTGGCAAGTGCACGGTATTCGGCTTCTGTTGAGGAGCGTGCAACTGTTGGATACTTTTTAACTTGCTAGGATATAAGAGATTTGCCGAGTAGATTGCAATAACCGGAGATTAATTTACGATCAGTTGGATCATTTGCCTAGTCTGCATCAACATAGCTAGTAAGTGTGAGATCATCTCTATGAAGTGGTAGTCCAACATGTGTTGTACCCTGCAAATAACGTAATAATATTTTAAGGGCATCAAAATGAGAATTAAGAGGTTTATGATAGATTGACTTAGCTGATGTACGACAAATTAAATATCTGGACGAGTCAAGGTGAGATACTTAAGTGATCCAATTAAGTGACAATACAGTTGCGAGTTAGTGAAATCTTCATTTGATTTGTTGGAGAGGACAGTATTGGTTGGAATAGGAGTGAGAACAGCCTTTAAATTCGTCATCCTGACCCAATCCAGAATACGTTTCGCATAGTGTTGTTGGTGTAGGAGGATACCATAATCTGTAAAACATGCTTATTTGCCTAGAAATTGTGAGAGCCGACCAAGATTTTTCATTTGAAACCGGTCTTGATGGTTTGAAAGAAGTCGATTTAGCTCAGTTTTGGAATTTCCCGTTAGAAGGATATCATCTACATATATTAAAATATAAAGTTGGACCAAGCTCTTTTGATAGGTCAGAAGAGATGGATCGATAGTACTGATATGAAAACCAAAATTTTGTAGATGCGTAGAAAGTGTGGCATACCATTCCCTCAGAGATTGTTTAAGGCCAAAGAGAGCTTTCTTCAATTTGCAAACATAGTTAGGGTGAATAGTGTCTTGAAAGCCAGGTGGTTGTTGCATATGGACAGTATCACTTAGGTTGCCATGTAAAAAAGCATTTGAAACATCCAGTTGTGATGCAGTACTATAAGAATAAAAACACGGATTGTAGGAATTTTAGCTACGGGGCTGAATATCTCGTGATAGTCTAAGCCGTATTCTTGATTAAAGCCTTTGGCAACAAGTCGGGCTTTATATCGAGATATAGAGCCATCTGAGTTAAACTTAGTTCAAAACATCCATTTACAGCCAAGTATGTTTTGAGTTGGATTTGAAGGAACCAAATCCCATGTGCCTTGGGTTTGAAGAGCTTGAAACTCCTGTGACATGGCGGAACGCCAATTTGGACATTTGATTGCTTGATGATATGTGGTAGGCTCGGCTGGGTGCAACATATGAGATAGGTCAAATATGTGTTTCGGTTTAGTGAGGCCAATTTTAGATCGAATGATCATGGGATAAATGGAAGGGACAAGTAAAGTTTTATTAGAACCGGATGAGTGGGATAGATGACGTTCTGGTACGGGTGAATGAGAGTCCCGTGAAGTGCCCAGGTTTTGGCTGGGAGGAGAAGAAGTAATGCCATGTGAATGTGAAATTGTAGTTAGCGGTTTTGGAAATTGTCCAGCAAGAACCTGAATCTAAGATGTGGGAAGCCTGGCAGTCGGAACAAGGAGTAAAGGTGGAGTGGAATGTAAGGTGTGTTGATTGGTGGAGGCAAATAGAAGTTCTTTATAAGGAAAAATGGCTTCATTAAACACCACATGAGAAGAAGTATAAATTTTGTGTGTTGTTGGGTCCAAGCAACAATAACCTTTTTGACATGGAGCATAGCCTACGAAAACATAAGGATAAGATAAGGGTGAGAGTTTGTTTGGAGAATAAGGCTTTAACCAAAGGTAATAAAGGCACCCAAACCCTTTTAAATGAGTATAGATGGGCTGTTTATGATATAATAACTCATACAGAGATTTGTTGGAGGTGTTAGAGGAAGGAAGACGATTTATGAGATATGTAGATGTCATGAGTGTCTCTACCCATAAATGTTGAGGAAGAGAAGCCTCAAGAAGTAGGGTGCTGTTGACCTCGATTTTTGTTCGAGTGTCATTGAGGGCCTTTGATTGATTTAATCAAGCCCATAAGGCTCAATTCGAGCACAAATCGGCTCGAGTTGAGTCGAATTAGGCTCGATCGGGATCAATTAGTCTTCCTTGGCCACATCGAGTTTGTTATGATTTGAGTCATCATTTTATTTAAATTTAATTGGGTTAATTTGACCAAATTAAATTAAATTTTGAATTGACTCGAATCTAATTTTGAGCTTAAATTTATTATTAAATCAAGCAATTAAATCGATGGCTAAATCACCTCAATTCCCTCTTAATTAGCCTTAGGATGAATCCTAGCCGTAGATCTAAGGGTTTGATCATTTAAATACTCTTTTAGAGCTTCATGAGAGAGGGGCTTCTATTCTCTCCCTAGCCACTCTCAACCCTGACTTTTTGGTGTGAGAGCTCTTCCAACTTCTCTCACCTTCTTTCACTCAAATCCACCTGTCAAACTCCGTCGGCGGCGATCCTCCAACAAGATCAAGGCTAGATTCATCCAAGGCCTCGATCCGGTTGATCCAAAGCTTGTTTGATCGTGATTTCAATTAGAGGAATATACGAGGACAATCTACAAGCTCAACCGTATAAAGAACTTGAAGATCCAACGGTGAGATTCCTCAAAACTTTAGATCTAGGTCACTACACTTAGATCTATATAGTTTTTTTTTTAAGTGCTTTTTAGATCTTTCAAATATCATCCCATGCTTTCTCTTCATGATACTAATCTATATTTAAAATTTCATTAAGATAGATGTCTCAATCGAGAGAATGAATTTTTTTTGTTTCTCTTTTCTTTTCTTCATTTAAAAATTATATTTATTATGTTTAATATTATTATTATTTTAAGTAATTTTTAATTTTGGATTGTCATAATTTAGTTTGTCTTTGAATTCAAATTTCCCCAAATTTGAAATTCAAATTCTTTCATAAATTATAAAATCTATTTTCATGAAAGTTTTTTTAAATTTTCCCTCCATTGGATTTTGAATTAATTAGGATGACTTAATTCATTCTAAATCAAACCTCCAAAATTAAGGAAGCATTAAAGCCTCCTTAATTCCCTCCATGAATTTTGAATTTGAAATCCTTAATTCCCTCCATGAATTTTGAATTTCAAAATTCAAACATCCCTTAATTACTTTCATAAAATATTATTTTATTCTATTTTAATAATTATTTTTAAATTCTTACTATTTTAAATTATTTTTAAATCCCTTTATTACTTTAAACTTCTAAAATCATAACTTCCTTGTTTTTGATCCGCTGTCGACGCACAGCACCTTGTTTTGATTGTATTTGAAATTCTGCACATGTTGGAAGTGGTTTCACCCAAAATTTTTGGGTCTGTGTGCAGTTATTTTAAAATCAGCCAATAGCATTATTTTAAAACTATTTAATTATCGTATTCAAACTTTGAAATTACATAACTTTGTCGTTTTAAATCCGCTGTCGACGCACGGCACCTTGTTTTGTATGTACTCTGAATTCTGCATATTATGAAACTATTTTCAGGTGAAAATATTGTCTGTATTTTCTGTTATTTCAAAAACAGCAAAAGTACACTATTTTAAAATATTATTTTATTGTATTTAAACTTCAGAAATTCGTATCTTCGTCATTTCAAATCGGATTTTTACGTATAACCCCTCGTTCTTTTCAGAAAAGTGAGCTTTATGTTTTGAAGCTATTTCCAGCCCCTGATTTTGGCTGTCTTGGCAGTTTTCTGTCTTGGAGCTTTATGTGATTATTTAATCATTATTTATTTATTAATATAATATTTATTTTCAAGATACAAACTATTTTTAAATCGTATCGAGGCTTCGATGGGGTGGTCAGTGGGTTTCCCTATGCTTATGTATTATTAATTGAATTATTTTCAATTATTTTATTTTCCAAAAATATCCTTATATCGATAAGTACTTTTAAACTATTTTAAAACTATTTATACATAAATCCTAATTTTGGGAGACTCGCTACTTCGTGAAATTTCAGACATGGGTTCTAGATATGAAGAGCAATCATGGGGGAGTGGGTTAGTGGGTGATTGAGTTCCAATCATTCACTAATCCCTTCATTAAGTGTCTGTACTTTTATTTTGGCGTAGAATGCATGTATAGGATTGCACCACGAGCACTTAGCCTAGGCTCTCCTAGATTTAAGGACATGGTGTGTTTATTTCATTTTTGTACTCCCATGCATTTATTACCTCGAGGGTTAGACAAAACATCACTTTAAACTCCTACAACGTAGTGACACC
The DNA here is from genome assembly GCA_022539455.1 of Dendrobium nobile. Taxonomy (NCBI): domain Eukaryota; kingdom Viridiplantae; phylum Streptophyta; class Magnoliopsida; order Asparagales; family Orchidaceae; genus Dendrobium; species Dendrobium nobile. Next base: position 217,655 of record CM039728.1, read on the forward strand.
CTAAGGACAAAAATTAAGGACCTGTCTAGCAAACTTAGAAGTTTCCTAGGGACTAGGATAGACCCCAGAATGACATGAAAACTTCAACACTTAAACTTAGTGACGTCTAAAACATCACTGAATTTTCTAGGATTTTTTAGGAGCTTTTAGAGCCCTTAATTAACTAACCCTAATTAACTGGTTAAATAAGGCCCCGAGACCTCCCGAAAAATACGATAAATACATCTTAGGTCAGAAAATTACCCGTAATACCTCAAACTGACCAAACCCTGATCCTTGACCTTAGATAAATAGGGCTCCCTAGTTTGACTTCAGGTTGACCCTTAATTTGACTATAGGCGGAAATTACCTTTTTGACCCTAATAAATTATTAAAAATTATTAAAAATCCAAATCTTCTCCAAACCCTAGGGAGTCACTTTCTCAAGTCATCCCTGACTTCTGGGAGTGATTCGACTCAGTTTGGGGCTGATTTGGGCCAAAATTGCAAAATAGGGCCTTCTTCTAATTAATTTAGAAATTTCCATAAATACCCCAGATTTAGAAGATTCATAACTAATTGTAGAAAACTCCAAATTAGGCAAACTCACTTGCATTAGACTCCAATTAGGGTCTAGTATTTACTAAAAATATTAGGTGTCCAGAAACACACCTAAATTAGAAAGTCAACTTTTTGGTCAACCCTGGTCTATAGGATAGGGCCCGAAATTTAGAAAATTCATAACTTTGCCTAGAGAACTCCAATTTCAGTGTACTACCTGGCTAACTACTCGTATTGAGGTCTAGTATTTTCCTAAGATGATGGAAATCCTAGACTTAGCCTTTTTCCCATAGTGACCTTTTGGACCCTTAGCTTAGTTCAGAGGAGGACCTAGAACTTTCTAAAATTGGCTAATATCACTTAAACTTTAAATGTCAGTATCCTAAGTTCTTAAAATTGAACAACAAACTGAAATAATTAAAATGGACCTAATTCACTAATATTTGAACTTCAACTAAAATATCCTTTTCAGACTCTCAACAAATATGAACTATAGATAATTTTAACTAATTACCCTGCTTAGGACATATCCAAACCACACTAGCCTTACACACACATAGAATTGTTTGCTAGGGCACCACTTCTAGATCTAGGTTAGGCCGCTGGGATTTACTTTTCTGCTGTGTGCCGGAGCTTTCGCGGATTTCATTGCATGCTGTCTGAAAAATGATTGGTGTGTTTGCTTACATTTATTGCACTCTGTGATGTGATGAGCGCTAGACTTACCCCTAGGTTAGGAACGATATATATATATACTGTTCTTCCGTGCAGGTGGCCATGCTCAATGCTAATAAAAGGGGGGCACCATTATATTTTCTAATGTTGTCTTATGCAGGTGCTTGCTCAGCCCCCCTGAATAAATGAGGGCTAAATTAATAATTATAACTGCACAGGTGGAGCTGCTTAGCCCTCAAAATTAAGAGCATGGCTTGGCACAGGGTCAATGGTGTTAGCATTTTCATTTTCATATAAACTGCTTGGGATGATTTTTACTAGGATAACCTTGCAGGAATTCTTAGATTTACTGTTTTCAATTCATGTAAAATTTGTAATAATTGTTAAGAGTTGTGAAAACAACTATGAGTTGGGATATTCTTATCCAGCTCGGATTCTAAAAGAAGAAGGCATCCCTAAGGGGAGAGTTTTCTTCCATTTGGAAGATCGAGCTGGATGGCTTTAGATATCCAAAGAGAAAAGACAATACCCCATATTGGAGGAATTGTCTCTTCGTTTGGATATTCAAGCCACGACGGATCCGAGGAGTCCGAGGAGGAGAATTCCAAGGAGCCCAAGGAGGAGTTATCCAAAGAAGGCTAAAGATTTGAAGACCCAATATCCCACTCAAAGTTGTTGGCGTCTGTCATAGGCTTAGAAATCCGGGTTGTTGGCAGTGGTGCCCGGCCACTTTACTTTATGCATATCTGGGGTGTAATAAGGGCAATTTGCATATGGCCATTTAGTTGATTAATTTTGGATTTATATTGATGTGTTTACCTGATTGCGCAGTAGAATTACCTGCTTTCTCTAGGTTTCTTTCTTGCATGCCGGTTTTGTTTTCGCCTGGATCTCCGTTAGGCTCTTTAAGGACTATAAAATTTTTCTACTCATAACTGACCCTTAAAACTTTAAGTTTTAAATAACATAGAAACTTAACGAACCTAGGGAACTGCCGGAACCGTCCGGGGTCGCATGCATATTATTGCATTCTTCTTTCCTTGCTATAAGACATCTCCCTGCATGCGGGTAGAGTCCGGATAATCTGGCCTATGAGGATGAAGTGCCGGACCTAGGGAGACTCAGTCTTTTCAAAAATTTATTTTCTATAAGCCTGTTTTTAAAGATCTATAGCATTCATGAGCTGACAATTCAACTAGCATGCATTGCATTAGTAACCAACTAATTAAAATTTAATTGCATTAGCTAGGAGCATCCAACCCACATAAGTCCAGGACCACTTAGGAAATCCTCTAGATGTCGGTCCTATTTCCAATAACTGTACTACCCACCCATCTTTCATAATTGACCTGACAGCATGGTTTTGAATCGATTAGGTGGTTAGCTGGCTCCCCTATCCAGGCCGGGGTAAGTCCAGGTTTTACATTGCATTAGCTAGGACACGGGCCTTAGTGTTACTCGTCGAACACTAAGTCTAACCTAGATCTAGAATTCGAGGCTACTACACTCGGTCTCGTAGTATGCCTAAAATAGTAGGTAGGTTCCTTCTTTTCAGGGACCCTAAATCCTACTTATCTGCGTCACAGGATGACGCTACTTCCATCTTTTCTCTCACGCATGTGATCGGATGCCTGACTTTGATTTTTTCCAGTTTCTATTTAGTACCCTAGAGCCCCTGAATGCTGGTGTGAACCGTGCATGCTGATTCAGCCTCTTCGAGACCTTTCTTCCCTTTGAGTAGGATTTCCTAGTCTATACCCATGTGCCAATCCCACTTTAGGAGAGGATAATGTATGATCCTTAATCGAGAGTTTTCTCAGGCTCCGGCCTGGGATGTAATTAACCATGGGGGCTTGCGCCCGTGGGAAACTTGATCCCACATCTACTAAACCCCATTCGATCTCTCATATCGGATGGGGGAAACCCGTGATTTGGTTATGTATATTACTATCCATCGGGGTGTGTTGGCGACAGTCTCTATCCCCAATGGTCAGTCGTATGCACGATCCAATCTGTCCCTTCCAATTGACCCGTTCGCGCGGTGCTCTTTCGGAGGTCCACAGGTGCGAAGAGTCTCAATGAGGTAACGATATTTTCTCTTGGCAACCCCATTTTGGGAAGGTGTATGAGGGCAAGAAAATTGATGTAGGATTTCCAAATTTTTAAAAAATATTTTAAATTTGTTGTTGAGAAATTCACCACCATCATCAGTGCGAAGAATTTGAATGTTAGCATTAAATTGTCGTTCTATCATTCTGTAAAATTCAAGAAATGCGTTGAAAACATCAAATTTTTGAACAAGAGGGTAAATCTAAGTATACTTTGAAAAATCATCAATAAAAGATACATAGTATCGATATCCGCTAGATGACGTAGTTGGGGACGTTCCCCAAACATCAGAATGGACTAAAAAAAAGGTTTAGAGCTAACATTTTATGACAAAGAAGTAGATAGACGATGATTTTTAGCCATACGACATGCATTACACATAGCGAGAGTGGTAGAGGTATAAATGTCAAGAACATTATAAGCTAAAATGGACAACACATGAGTTGATGGATGACCAAGTTGTCGATGCCACAAATGTGGAATCGGTTGGACCGAGAAAAGAGCAAACTGGGAAGGAGTGGTTGATGTGAATGAGTGAACTTGAAATGGATAGAGACCATTAATACACGGACCCATGAGAAGAGTTCGGTTGGTCCTCCGATCCTTGATAGCATAACCATGAGAAGAAAAGGTTATGAGGCAGTCATTATCAGTAGTGAGACTATGAACATATAGTAAATTAAATGAGAGATTGGGTACAAGATTTAATTGAGACAATTGTAGACTACCTTGAGGTGTAGGTAAGATTCCTTTACCAGTGGTGTGAATCGGAAGTGTTTGGCCATTGCCAATGACTACCTGATTTGTTCCTATATAAGGTTGAGACGTTTGAAAATGAGTGGGATCGGATGTAAGGTGGGAGGAAGCCCCACTATCAAGAAACCAATATGTTTGGTTCGTAGGAGTTGGAGAACTATAGAGAGCGGTGTTGGGAGGATCAGAGTTATATTGGTCATCATGCCGGTGTCAACACTTGATGGTAGAATGATCGGATTTGCCGCATATTTGACAAGTAATGAAGGATCTTGATGATCTACCACCACGGTTTGGATTGTTGTAGGTGTTGTTGGACGATGTTCGATTTTGATAGGATTGTCGGCCATGAGCATTGTGAGACCGACCCCGACCCCGACCACGACCACGATTAGCCGCAAGTGCCACGTTGTTGCCGGAGAGCTGCAAAGCTTGAAGATCACGAGAGGTTTCATGAGCGATATTGAGTTCTTCACTGCTCAATAGGGTATAAAGATCATCTAATGTCAAGGGTTGTAGATTGGTTCGGATTGAAGTCTTGAAGGATTGATATGCCGGCGACAACCCATCCAATGTGTAATAGATAATATCTTCGACATCTAATGGGGCACTGGCTGCAGCTAAAGCATCGGCTTTCGTTTTGACGTCCAACAAATACTGAGCCATTGTCTTGTCTTTCATGGACAGATAATGTAGTTCATGCTTCAATTGGATGATTCTTGATCGCATACTGGATTGAAGTCTGCGATCAAGAATGACCCAAATTTCTGCACATCTATCCACGGAGAGAACGTATGGCAAGATTGAAGAAGAAATAATCGAATATAAGGAGGCAGCAAGATTTTGATCTAAACAACGCCAGGCAACATAATTTGGATTGGCGATCGTGAGACCAACATCATCAGTAATCGTCTCAGGCGACGGTGAAGTTGTGTCGTCCAAAAAACCTTCATAACCATTTGCACGGAAGAGTTTGAGAACCTGAGTTCTCCAAAGATGGTGATTGTCTGCAGAGAAAGGCTGAGCGACAATGTTCTTGATGTTTCCCATCAAGAACTTGAGCGATGTGGGTATTTGCGGAGACTCCTAGGAACGATCACGAACAAGCGGAGTTTCAGAGACGGAATGTTGTGTAGAAGACATAGCCGAAGATTGAGGCATGATCGGAGAAGAAGAAGAAGAACGAAAAAGAAATCAGGGAAAGGAAACGAGTTGCTCTGATACCATGTTAATGCTCAGAACAAACCAGAGAGCCGAGACGAGGAAAGGAAAAGCTTAATCTCATTTATTATAGAAGGCTCTTTAAATAGAAGAGCAAGGTACATAAATTACAAATATAATTACAAGAAATATTTAATGTCATGTGTACAGTACATAACCATTAACATTATCAACATCATTTTTCCATCATCATCACTATAATTTTTTTTTACCATAATTAGTTCCCAGTTGGAAGAGAGTTAGAAATTAAAAATGTGGCGAAATTTTATTCAACTCATAATCTCCCGAAATGGTGGCAATCAATCATCCTTTAATAGGAGGATCATGGTTCCACCGTATATTCAAAACTCTAAAGTGTTATAATTTGAAACTCCTAATAGAGAAAATAGTGAAGCATTGTAAAGGGGATATGCAATGTCTATCAAATATAGCATTTTACTACATGCTACGAATGGGAATGATCACATTTGCAATTGTCAACCTTATTGTACAAAGATGAAACTGAGATATTTAGATTTTTCTTATACTTTTTGAAGGATAATTTGTCATTCATAGTGTAGGATCAATACATAAAGTAAGATGTATATGCACTATCTGTCCAAGATAATATTTTATTAGAACTTATAAAAGGAGAATTATGCACCACCTATTTAAGTCAATTAAAAAAACTTATCTTAAGAAAAAGAACAGAAGCTTGTGAGGGAAGAGGTATATTTCTCCCACATGTGGGGGACTTTATACCTGAAAGAAGGGAGGAGGGGTGGGGAGGGGAGAGTTATAAATTTTAATTGAAAACATGAAAAGAAAAAAAAAAGAATGGGAAAAAATGTAGAAAAAAAAAATAAAGTCAAAATATGAAAAAAAAAAAAACTAGCCTCAACTAAGAAAGCACACAAGCATCCACACCAAAATGGTGAAGATTAGCATCAACATTTGTTAGTAGCACAACAAAGATCCTAGAAATATTTTTTTTATATATTTTTAATTTAATTTTGACACTTTCAAAGCCTAGCAGAGTCATTCAAGCATATTTGAAAATTTTGGAGCTAAAATTTTCAATATTTTTTGCTCCAATCAATATGACAACTTTATGAAACGGTAAAATTATAATTAAGAGGTTTTTAATTGGTTCACAACCGAGGGGATGCCAATGTTAATGTCCAAGGAGCGGTCATGCCTCATAATTTTTTTTTTTAAATTATGACACAAGCTTCAATAATAAAAAATAGAAAGCCAAATGATACATCTCTAGAAAATTCACTTGATCAGCACATAACTCTTGACAATATTTAAATTGAAAACTTTCAAATTAAATATTTCATTGCCTAAGTTCAACAAACTTATAATCAAGATTCAAATTGAAGATCTCGATGAGATGAACATATTCACACCATAAGTGATATGATCTATCTCCAAATGAGCTTAAATCAAACATGTGAAACATAAACCCTAAACTTTGAGATGTTAATTAAATGTTCAAATTCTATGCTTATGATAAAATGAGGAGCTGGATAAGATGAATCCAACCAAGATCATTTAAATTTAGATGTGATTAAGGCACTTAAATGCTAGATAAATAATCTATAATCAAGCGTCAATATGGATTGTTTTATGGGGCGTTTAGATTCTAAAAAAGCTATAAAATTGTACTTCTTAAAAAGTTATAAATACGATATCATTTTCTTTGTGACGGAAGTCCAAGAACTAAAAAACTTAAGAACTCTATTATATTTTATGATAATCACTACTGATAACCACCATCACTTGATTTCAGGCATAGGCCATGATCGCTTGACTATTAATAATCAACTTCATTATTAGACTTCAATTTTTTGTTTGTGAGTACCTTATTTCTATAATACCTACAACATAAATCATATAATTACTTTTAATTATGTATTGCCATTTTTTCAATTATATAAAAGAGTGAATTCTTGTGTGTGTATATATATATAATAATAATAAATTAAATATTTAAATTTTGATAGGCATTATTATTTTATAATTATTATCATAAAATTTTGATCGAATATTATTTTTTTCATTCTTTACCCTCCAGTTTCTAAGTAATAATAATGAGCCAAACAAAATCATCAATGCCCCTTCCATTTCTCTGGATATTGAATATTAATATAATAAAAAAATATTTTATCAGAGACAAAAAGAACAGAGTGGATCTTTTATGATGAGCCCGGCCCAATAAACATTTATATTTTTACTTGTGTAAAATGGGCTTGAATAAAATTCTTTTATTGGAAGTTAAAGCCCAAGTTTTGCATTTTCACAATGAGGTAGTGCTGACATATTAGCTTACTTTAGAGTTTAATTTTGGTTAAGTTTATCAAAATGATACTGTTAAAGAATTCTAAATAGATCATTATTCTCTACATGAAAGATACTAAAATTTTATATTCGAGATAACTTAGAGATCTGAAAAACTTTAAAACTCTACAAAATGTTTAATGTTGATGATACAGTCCTTTAATTTCCATCTCTAGATCACTATCGCCCAGCTATCATCATTCCAGCCATCAAAATCCATTCCCTATCATTACTGAGAAAGGAATGTATTTTCGTCAAAATAGCTAAAGAGGTTTAGTTATGACATAAGTCTCATAGTATTAACTTACCGTTAAATGAGGTGAGAATATGCATTCAACTAATCAGATCTAATCACTACATGGCAATATAGTTTCTCGATGATAAGGTTCCTCGAGTCACATAACACCAAATTAACTAATAGAGTTCTTTAATGCATGACCATCACATGGACTTTAATTGAATAACAAGCATTATTGGAGAAGGTAATTGAGTTGGCTCGGATCTTTGAAGTTTGTTAAAATTATATAAAAATATACGGTTAATTAAGGTCTAAGGGCTCATTTGGTTGTTTGTAGAAGAAAAATATATATAAAAAATTATTTTATTTTTAATGTAAAAAATAAAATCTTTTTATTTCTCTTTTATTAAATAACAAATAATAAGTCTAATTATTTCAATTTCTATCATTAAATAATTAGTTGGCTTCATCTTACAATTCTTATCATATTTTAAGTGCTTGTTGATAAAGTCCAACCCCAAAAAAACCATTTATAATTTTAGCTTTATTTAATATTCCTTTAGTCTAATCATTGAACAATTCCTCTCCCATTTTATTATTTAATAATCAAATAAAAAAAATACAATGTGAACTTTGCTTGCCATTTTACATATGGATGAGTTCTTCTTTTGAGTTTTACAGAAAATTAAAAAAGAAAAACTAAGTCAGATTTATAATTGCAAATTTACCTTAGGAGTATTAGACAAATGATTGAGAGAGAAAATATTAATATAATAATTGCTAGTCAACCTCTAATATTAAAAATTCATAAATTATATAAATAATTATAAAAATTTATATGTAAAAACATAAAAATTCTTAGATATATTTGTAAATTCCCATATTTATATATTGGAATTAGATATTTCAATATTGAAATATAAAATGCTATATTCAAATATAAAAATTTACAAAATATTGTTAATTTTATTTTTAAATGAAATGAGCTGGAACAGGTCAGTGCTCACCAACCAAAACTATAGAGTTTGATAGGCCTACCCAAAGACAAAAATTATATAATAATAATAATAATACTAAATTATTTATAATTAGTCAATTTATATATCTCAAATTTGCTAAAAATTAAAAAAATTGACATTTTTGTATTTTGCTTTTATAAAATTGGAATAAATGTAATCGGTCTTTTTCTTTATTTGAGATAAGAATAAAAACTACAATATATTAAAGAATTCATGTCATAATTATTTGATAAATTTTAGGTTGATTGTAGATTGCCTAACCCAACACTTCATTTTTCTCATCCATGGATTGAGACCTAGCAATAGCAGTGTTAATACCACTTTTCTAATGGATAAATTATTCTATGCGGGGCTGGACGCAAAACGTCGTTCGGAGACCAACTAGAATGTGTCATGCCACCTCAGTGGTACCGAGCCGCAGTATCGAGCGAAGGGGCGACGTGACACATTCTGGATGGTCTTCGGACGACGTTCAGCGTCCACACAGAATAATTAATCCTTCCAATTAGCTCAATAGGAGAGTAGATATATTAGACCAAGCATATGTTTAAGAAGGTTTGGATAGGCCTAAAAAGTATTAGAAATGACTTTTTTTATTAGATTTAAACGAGACTTTGACTTTTAATACGACATATAATAGAGAAAAAAGAATTCATGCACCCGCAGTTAGATAATGACTTGATATTATTGTTGTTATTATTATTATTGAGATAAAAATCAAAATGATTTCCAGACTTTATATATGAATAATGAAGGGTCAAATTATCCTCAAATATGTATGAGTTTCTTTTATAGTTCCTTGATTCTTTACATGGAGATCTAAATAGTCTCATGAAATGACTAACTTGATCCCTATTTAATAAGTTAGGAGATTAAATTAATACCTTTATATAATTAGAGTCTATTTTGATCCTTCATAAATAAATAATGACAGATCAATTCGATTATTTTCTCTATTTTTAATTTGAGACAAAACAGCCAAATATTAGCTGCAATCCATTGGGACACCTAACGCCACTTTACAGCCGTTTCCCTAACAAAATCATTAAAGACCAAACAATGAATAAAAGTTGTATATATTTGTATTTAAAACTTATTAAATTTATTTCAGAATAAATATGATAGCTTTCAAGTCCTTAAACTTTGCTATATTAATAATTGTGTGGCGGTAAATGAAGTTTAATTAGGGGTGTCAATTCGGGTCAACCCGTCGGGTTCGGGTCGAACCCGACCCGACCCGGATCTAAACGGGTCAACCCGGACCCGACCCGTTTTGGCAAACGGGTCGGACATTTCAACCCGGACCCGACCCGGCCGGGTTGCCGGGTTGACCCGACCCGAGGACTCGACCCGGGATAATCCGTTGCAGCACGCGATTCGGCAGCTGAACGGCGCGGCAGCGGCAGCGGCAGCTCGGGCGAAGCGCGGCAACGGCGGCAGCGGGACGGCACGCGGCTGGCGACGCGCGGAAGGCGAAGCAGCGGCTGCGCGGCACGCGGCAGGCGAAGCTCGGGCACGCGGCAGGCGAAGCGCGGGCACGCGGCACTGCGGCAGGCGAAGCGCGGGCACGCGGCACTGCGGCAGGCGAAGCGCGGGCTGGGCAGGCGGGCAGCGGGCAGCCGGGCTGGGCAGGCGGGTGGGCACGCGGCTGGCGAAGCGGGCAGCTCGGGCTGGGCAGGCGGGCAGCGGGCAGATCGGGCTGGGGCAGCGGGCAGCCGGGCGGGAAATTTCAAATTTTTTTAAATTAAACGGGTTGTCGGGTTGACCCAGCAACCCGCCGGGTCAACCCGACCCGACCCGTTTAATCAAACGGGTCAAATTTACGAACCCGAACCCGACCCGTTTGATAAACGGGTCGGGTTCAACCCGGATTTTCCGGGTCGGGTCCGGGTCGGGTTTTCGGGTCGGGTCAAAAGTTGACACCCCTAAGTTTAATATCTTAGTTTTGTACGAAAATTTAATACATTGAATATAAAAATATTTGGTATATTGTAATCGGGTGATGATGGTCGAAGAAGTATAGTAGTCAAGCAATCATGATCAGAGGACCGTAATTGGGTGATGGTAATCAAAGGATCGTAGTCGAGTAATAGTGATTGGAGGATATTTGTTGGGCGGTCAGATGGTGATAGTCTAAATACATAGAGTTAGAATGTGATGGTCGAATGATGATGATCGAGCATTACTCATATGGTGCTTTGCGATTCCTGAAATCTCTATGTACTATGGAATTTCAAGTCAAGCCTAACGTCAAAATTCTCCATCACTTGGAGGGAGAGGGATATTTATTTTGAGAGGGATGCTCAATAAATACAGTCAAAATTTAGAATCACAAGACGTTCATTTAGCGTTTAAGTGTCTTAACAATGCTTGAATTAAATGATTTTGGGTTCATTAGGTTCATCTCATTAGGATGTTTCATTTGATTATAAAATATGTGAATTTATAAATGGTTTGTCCTAATGTTCTAAAATTTTCAATTACCCTTCAAGTGCTTAATTTGGACTCATTTGGAGTTGGATCGGATCACTTTGAGTATTGATAGATTGGTCTTGTCGAAATTTCGATTTGATTATAAATTTGTCTAAATCACATTTATGCCAGTACAAGTGGTCCTAAATTTAATTTTAAAAGTTTTTTATTTAAATATAGGACATTTGAACACGATAAAATTAATTTTTGATAATGCATCAATAATTTTTCCATCAATTACTCATTAAGAGAAAGTTATAAGTGAGCGTGCAGTGTAAGAAAAAATTGTCAAAATATATTAACTTAATTAATAAATTTAAAAATCAATATATGATTGTTTTAGTTTATTTACATAGTATGAAATCATATAATTTTAATTTAGAGTTAAATTAAAAATAATCAAATTTTAACTATAAAAATATTAAAAAAGAAAAAAAAATATTAATATATTTTTACAAATTTTATATAGAAAAATATAATTGGGTAGTTTCATATCTATTACAAAATTATTATATATTTATATATCCAATATATTAATTTTTTTATTTATTTAATATCAAAAACTAATATTAAAATATTTTAAAAATATTTTTATATGCATATTTTGATATTATTTAGATACTAAACCTATCCATAAATATATATAAAACTACAGGTGTTAAATATATAAGTTTATGCAAATTTTATATTATGCATGCAAAACCTCCTAAAATAAATATCATAGACATTATTTTTTAAAATAATTATGATATAAATTAAATAAGAATATTCTAACTAATTTTTTTATTTAAATAAATAATATTGGAAACGTAATTGAATTTTTAAGAATTAGAACTGAATTCATTAAATTTAAAATAATTATTTTTAAAATTTAATTTCCATTATCCAAATTACATGGTACCCGGACGTCCTTCCTGGATTGACAGTGTGGCACCACATGCCTCGGCCCACCTATTATTCATGATTATGACCGACAGTAAATTAATTAAATTTTCAGAAAAAAATATTTTATTGTAAATGTTTTAAATTCATTTATATTTAAAACGTTTTAAATTCATTTAATTAATTAATTAATTAATTAATTTTTACTCAAAATAATTAGCCAAAAATACAAAATCTCTATCTTTCAAGTGCAAATATATATCTGATTAAAATTTAACAAACTTCAAATTTCTTAATCACTCGTTTAAATAATAACAACATATTAACAAAAACAGCAAATCTTTTATTCTCCTTCCCTCTCAAAAAAAAAAAAGGACCCAGAATTTCACCCACTGAACACCCAAAAATTCTTTGCATTTGCCAATTGCCGCAACCAAAAAAACCCAACCCACGACACTAGTCACTATATACAAAAACAAAAATGCTTAACAAAAATCAAAGCCACCCAAAACGGTACCCGCATCACAAGAAGCTGCCATCGACCTCGCCGCCGGCGACCTGCACTTGAAGCTCCTTCCGAAGCTTTTGAGAGAAGAGTTGACAAGCATCAACGCTCAGATCGATGGCCGCCGCAAGAGCAACAAACGCTGCCGCATCCTCTGTACATCCCACATGCTGAACACCAACCTCCACTACAGGCCGGCTTTCCGGCCGCCCCTCACCTCCCACCGTCGACGACATCACAAACCCGCGATAACCAAGCTCTCCACTACCCCCCGGGCTTCCTGCGCTTCCGCCGGTGAGGTCTATGCTGAAGCGGCCTCCCCTGTAGGTGTTAATGGAAGACTCGGCGAGAACGACGCCGTCCGGAAGGAGCTCGAAGCGGTAGCCGAGAGCGTCGCTTCCGCGCTCGCGCCAGGCCTCGAGACGGCCCCATGGTTTCCATGTCAGATCTTCCGGGCAAAGGATGAGCCATGCGCCGGGATTGCTACGGCTAACGCGGTCGCTGTTAGGGGAGGCGACGAAAGGGGTCACCATTGATGCCATGGCTACCGGAGAGCCGGAGAGGTCGTGGACTGTTACGGACCATCCTTTCCTTTCTTTCCCTGGTTTTTCGCTCTCTGATCCGAACCTCTTCAGCCAGCTTTTTCGGTTACCGATCTCGGTGGAAAATGATCTGAATACCAAAACAAAAGCATCAAATCCGAATTAGTAAATTAAGCTAGCTACATTTATGGCAACAAATTAAAGTAGATTATATGTGATTGGAACCTGGATCTGAGGCTTCGATCGGAACTTGTATTTCGGCAGGAAAATCTGCAGGTAAAGACTGGTTGACGAAGAAAACCCTGGATCTGAAAAACCTGCGGACTGCACTCCGGCTCACCCCCAAACTCAAAGACAAACCTCGGATCAGGCTCCGATTTCACAACAAGATGTAACTGCGCCAATGCCCCTTTGCTGGATTTCCCAACTCCGACCCATCCAGAATAAAACACCACAGCCCTATCATCCACCCTAAGGTCAATCGGAATCTTTACCTTCCCTAACAGCCGGCCGGAGCTCACCCCACAGTTGGATCCGCGCCGGCCAGTATAGATCGCCAGCTTCAGCGTCGACTTGAATCCTTGCCGCTCGATCTCAGCAGGACTGAGGTGGAATGCGGCGGCCAGGCCGGAATCATTAGCTGAATCTTGAAGCGGTAAGGGGGCTATCTGATCGGAGAGATTTCGAAGCGTGATTTTGCAGAAGCAAGGAGTTGAAGAAGGGTGAACCCCGGAGCCGGCGGGGCCGGAGGCGACGGGGAGCTTGAGGGCGAGGTTGCCGACCAGGACCCGAATGAAGCGGCAGGGGTCCATTGACTGGAGGGGAAAAGATGAATCGATCGGAGGAGCAGAGAGAGAGTTGGAGGAGTCAGGTGGGATTCGTTGGGAGGGTTTTTAAGAGGGAGAAATGTTTGTCCGATGAACAGGCTGGCAGTAGTGGAGTGGAGGAAGACGGCATTGGGAAGCTTACAGTAACGGTTCCACGACTGCACAGCTTCTTCTATTGCTACAGTTTGTTTATTAGCTGTCACTCTTTCGATATTTGCATTGACAGTGCAAACCAGCCTGGGGCAAAATTAAGTTGACTGCGTTCGAATCAAGTTAACTCAATCTACTTAGATTTAACTCAAGAGATATTTGCTCATTATGATCTAAGAATTTGTTACAATAAATGAATACGACTTACAGCCTTTTTTTTTTTTTTTTTTTGTGGGACAGTTAGTGGATTTGAGCCAAGATTAGATGAGAGGAATTTCTTCCGTCGACCACTCGGCTATAGACCCAATCTCTTATCAACCAATTTTAACAAGTATAATAATATATGAAGCCTGTCCTAGCGACTACTCAAGAAGTATGGCCTTTATATATATAAAGATTTTTTCTAAATTTATCTCTCTTTAAGATTCATCATCTATCTTCTTTTCTTACACTCAAAGTTTCATTACATTCTCCCGACGACTCTCGCCATAGAAGTTGTGATGAAATAGAATCTAATTTAAAAATATATATATTTTTTATCTTTTAATAAATAACATCAGTGCTATTTAACTTTATTTATAAGAAATAAACAAAAATAATAATTTTAGAATTCAAAAAATCTATATATACATTTGTATTTATTTTTTCAAAAATTATATACACTACTCAGGGCAGACCGGCAGAGTAGTTGTGTTGTGAAATTCCATAAGTAAAATAACCTAGACTCTTAAACATCGAGGCATCTTTTGATGTAAATGTTAGAAATCCACTCATCCATTTGAGCATCCTCATCTCTGCAACACTTAACTTAATAATATGCTTATCTTTTAATGGTCAATATTCTGCATCATAAAGCATTGCAGGTCTCACCAACATCTTATATAATTTCCCCTTAAGTTTGAGGGGATTTTTCTATCACACAACAAGCCCGATACATTCCTCCACTTCAACCATCCAACTTTAATTCTATTGATAACATCCTTATCTATTTCACCATCAATATATCAAAGATATAAAAAATTGTACTTTTATTTATGGCATCATCACTGTCACGACCCAACCCGACCGGGACGGATCCTGCTCGCATCGGGTCACGACGGAACTATTGAAAATCCAGGATTTAGCTTTGAAATTTGCTTCATACTTTCTTCCAAATATTAAATAGACAGAAAAACACAAAGCTACTATAAACATCCAAATACAGAACAGTTCATCTATCTAATTTGTTTCGTCCCTGGACGAAACTCTCTGTTTGGTTCGTCCCGACGGTTCGTCCCGACCCTTACAGCTTTGTCTAGACAAACTATGCAGATTTCTTCACAATTTCTTCAGTTCGTCTGGACTAACATCACTAAAAAAAATCAGCTTTGGAAGGGTTTTACAATCACCCAAAGTCACAATCCCTCAACTAGGTCTATTACTACTAAAATTACACTTTATATATTAAGTTTTAGATCAACTCATGCGAAAACCTTTAGACTCTAAGGTTGACCTCCATAATTCAAGTTACCATCAACTCCCTCTCTATTCTTATCAACAAGAAGAATATCATCAACAAAAAGCATACACCAAGGTACATTCTCTTGCAAATGTCTAATGAGAACATCCATAACTAAAGCAAAAAAGATATTAATCTCAATTACAAATATACACATCGAATCTCTCTCTAGACTCATCAATAAGAAGAATATCATCGACAAAATTCATACACCAAGCAAAAATATATTACCTGTAAACTTTGGAAAAGGACAGAACGGAGGCTGTGAACTTTGGCAACGGACTGAACGAAGGAGGTGAACTTCAACAATGGACGATGGCGAACATGTTCAAGGTCGACAGTAAATGTCAGCGAGGGATCGGTCTTAATGTCGGCAGCGTTCGAGGCAGGTCTCAGACGCTAGTAGAGCGAACTGAAATGAAGAGGGAAAAAATGAGAAAAAAAATGACGGAGCTGTCGAAATAGGGCTCTCTCCATCGAACTTTCAGGAGGATTTCCCGCCAGTAACATTACCTGTGGATAATACACATGTATTTTTTTTTCGAGTTTAAGTAAGCAAGTGGAATTTTCGTCTGTGATTACGTCGGTAATTTCTTTTGAACATTACGCCGAAAAATAAAATACACCAAAGAAAAAAATGGTGGAATATGCACCGGCATCATCACGGCCGAATTTACGCCGGTAATTTCGCCATAAAGTTACCGGTGTATATTATGTCGGTTACTCCACCGCTTTTTCAACAGATGTATGTCTGCCGGAAAATCCGACGGTAATGACAGATTTTTCCTATAGTGTATAATGTATCTAAATTGAGCTCTTCCTATTCACAAATGAATCATCCTACGTGTTTACAAATCTTTTTTAAACTAAATACATAAGTAGAATGAGAGTATATGTGGATCATCAGCCATTATACATAAATTTCCTATGTTTTTTTTGGTCTTGCGCAATACTATGCTAAGCATGCATTTAGTGCTTATAGGGTGCTACATAATAAAACACATACAAAAATATCTTTATCCTAGTGCACATGATTACATCCAAACATTATGCTAGCCCAACATTCTAAGCAAAAAAAAAAAACCTAAGCATGTTATAGTCTTAGGATGCCTATGAATGCATCTATCATAGCATTAAATGTGTTAAGTTTCTTTTGATGATCTTCTAATCAAGTATTTAATATATACGTTTGAACAATAAGAATGCTTAATTTTATTAAGTAAGATTATTTCAATTTAAATTACTAATGACCTGAATAATTATTAACATAATTTGTAACTTACGAGTTTTATCATTAAGGATTAAAAAGTACTCAAGAGTGGTGAGATCAATCCACTCTATGGCATGCTATGTCATCCTAAGGTCCTAAAATTTAGGTGTTATAGATAATAAAGAAAATATGATAATCTATTTATAATTCTTAGATACTATGTCCGGAGATGTTAAAGATTTTAAAAGAACATAAGCATAGTCATCCCAATCTTTAAATCTTATGTTTAGATAATAGATTAGAGGCTTAAAAAATCACAATAATAAATTATGTTATTTTTGAATTTTTATGTTCCACTAACTTAAAGACTTTACTCCAAAGCGAGATACCATATATATCAAAATGTTCTAAAAGGATCAATAAGAACTCTAATGCGTCAAACACCCTAAGCCACATCATCTAGAAGGATCTAAAGAATGTTTGAAAGGCTGCAAATAAGGATTTACTAAGAAAAATTAGAATCCACTATTAGAGGGTCATTAGATAACCTAATTAGAAGGCCCATTAGGTGATATTGGATTGACTAGAATAATTAGGGATTGGTTTTAACTTCTCCTAAGGTCTTGCAAAGCGGCTAAAACTAAGGCTTCGTTTGGGATGGTTTTTTTAGTGCTTCTTAAAACGGAGTTCTAGTACAAAAATTTAAAATTTTGAACTAGAACTCCGTTTTAAAAAGCAGTCAAAAAGCCATCCCAAACGAAGCCTAAATATAAGAAGACCACTACACAATTTCTCATGATCATCTAAGAGTCCTTATACAACTCATGATTATATAAGGCTTCGTTTGGGACGGCTTTCTTACTGCTTCTTGAAGCGGCTTTCCAGTACAAAATTTTTAACTTTTTAACTAGAAAGCCGCTTTAAGAAGCAGGAAGAAAGTCGTCCCAAACAAAGCCTAAGAGTTCTTAAGCTAATTTTTTTTTAATTGCATGCAATAAATGCATTACAATTATTGACTTTCAATTTTTAAGGGAAATGATAAATTATCACCCTAATTATGCTCTGGCCACATGATGTTGTTCTTTCAATATTTTAATATTTGTGACAACCTTTCGTTCATGCTTTGTAGTGATGTGTATGTTATAGTAATTATTGTGTTACTATCCAAACATTTTATTATTATTATTTTTTGGCCCTAAAATTACTTTATATTTTGTTGAGGAATTCAATCCCATAAGATTATAGAAATCAAAGTCTTAATAAGTCAAAACTTATCAAGAATTCTCAATCAAAATTATAAATTTTTTTTTTTGAATCTTTATGAGCTGAATTTGATAATTTTTGTGCTGTAAATGCGATAACATACAACAAAAATAGTGCAATTAATATTGATGGTAGCAGAAAACAAAACACTATATATTATAATAATTCAGATTTGATCGGGCATGTGCTTTGTTGGAAGAGCAACAAGTCATAGGAATTTGGCCGGAAACAAGATGAAATTTACTCAAAATTATTATTATTTTTTAAAACAAATAAACTTAAAATGATTCTTTTTTTTTTTTTTGGACTACCTCACACGGCGAATTCAACAAGATCAAAAATACATATTACGAGTAGGAAATGTTCCAAACCAAATTGGTTGGTCCAAATCTTCAATTTCGTCGCATGTCGCTTTTAGTCGCATGTGCGAAAAGAGGTGGCGATAATGGTTATGATATGGTGCACAAGTTGAGTTTGGATTTGATCAGAAAATATTTTGACATGAATATAATCAGCTTGAATCTGGCTTGTTTGTTAAATGGGACAAGAACCCTACTCAAAATGCAAACCTAAATCAACACAATATGTAAACTAATAACATAGTTCGACCCAGACCTGATCAAATTTTCTTCGAATCACTTGCGTTAAGTCAAACCAGACCCAACCATTATCAAGGTTGACCCATTCTTGTTGTTTGTTTGGGCTCGCTCAAGTCAAGTATTTATGTCAAGTCGAATATTTGAAACACCTATCAATATTGATCGATAGCATCGGCACACACGTATTACTTAGCTGAAGCTTTTACTACAACTATATGGAGTCATTAGGACCTCCAATGGCTCACAAGAAGAATTCACTAATGAAAGTTTTAGGATTTATTGAGAACATTTTATATTCATATTAGGAAGGTTTTAAGCTAAGGAAAATATTAGAAAATCAAGTTTTCATACAATAAAGTCCTAATAGCTTGAACTGCACGCATAGGATATGATTTATATTTTATTTTAATCATCATTAGCATCGTTAATTAGGTGCTAATTGTTTGATGAGCAGCTCTTCAATTTTTTATTTTTCACAACCATTGAATTTTACAATAATTTTATTTTTTTTATTAACATTTTTGGTACTTATCATATTTTTATTTTGCTTTTTCGAATTACTGAAAATTTAAATTCTCTATATATGATATATTTCTTTATAGTTCATCACTTTTAGATTTACAGCATAGTATTAATAATTTAAGCTTATTTATGTTAGTTGCTAAAGAAAAAGCTGGCAATTAAATAAATGTTTTGTTATATAAAAAAGAAGAAAATTTTTACAAAACATCTTTTAATTTTATATAAAAAAGCTGGCAATGTTCTCTATACTGACACACAATAATGGACATAAAATCTATAAAATACCATTATATATATATATATATATATATATATATATATATATATATATATATATATATATATATATATAGTGAAAAAAGATTAAAATCATTGAGAATGTTTGAGTGTTGAATTGATGCATGAAGTGCACTATATGTCGTCCGTCTTGATGCATATTTAACCTTTATTTGACATAAATTTTTCGTTTCTTTCTAAAACAGTTTTCTAGTATAAAATTTTTTTTATGAGACAATCATTTTAAAAAGCAGTAAGAAATTTGTCCCAAACGAAACCTTAATGAAGACTCAATAAAAAATGAGCACCTCATCTTCCAGAAGTACTTGTCACCAGGGAGCCTCGGCTCAACTCGACCAGGCAATTCGTGAGTGTAATGAGTAATGACCCTTGCTACAGTAATGAGTTCACCTATATAGATTTGAATAATGCTTGGTAAGATTTACAATCCTATTATTACATCTTTGTTAAATCTTTGTTAATCATCTTAAATAATTTCATGTTAAAATTTGATTATAGAAAGTTACAAATTTGCTGAAACATTTAGAGACTGGTTTGAACCATCGTCTATTAGACAGAAGATGCAGGAGTCATTTCTTTGATTTGTTTAAGGTACCAAGTAGGTGATGATACTGTGAGGCAAAGTTTACAGCATCAGCCATGTATGCCCTATATTTGGTTAATAGCTCTGAGGAGAAGTGTTAAAGATTCTTAAGGGGTTTGAGAGATAGTCTGATGCACACTTTAATTTGTGATTTTTATAAAGCTCATTGAGAGGGCTAGATTGATATAGAATGATCTGGTGGTGACTCAACAGCGTTGGGATAAGAGCAGGAAGATGTTTAGTGTAGAGCCATCCAAAAGTGGAAAAAGAAGCTGATTCGTGACTAGTAATATACACCAGAATTAAACAATCTTGGGGTCGTTGGACTTTTCTACTTGAGTCGCTCGATTGGATTATAAGAATGTCAAATTTGAAGATCGTTTGGTCATCTGATTAATATCTTGAATGTTCCAATTATAATTTAGACATTTGATTTGGCTTCATTCATGCTCAGTTCAGACTATTTTTTATGCCATTGGATTCATCTCACTGAGACATCTAGCTCGATTGTAAGTTTCCTAAAATTGTAGTTCATATGGCCCTGAATTTTGTTTTGGGTGTTTTAAATTCAAATATGCATCAAGATTCGTTTTCGATCAAGTCAATTTTTGGTGACTACCAAATACAGTTATGAAAATTTTATTACTTACAAATTTTAAATTTCAACTGATTTATTTATTTATACTATTTCCCTTAAAAATGGCAACTAAAGCATATTTTTAATTAATTTATTAATCCCTTTTTGTAGTTTTTATATTTTATTCTTTTATTTATTTATTATTATTATTTTTCTTGAGAAATTCAATGTTGCCTTAAAATCCAAAGTAAGTATTGTTGTGCTGGCAGTAATTATGTGTGAGTATGGTAAAGATTGCTAGCTTTTATATATAACAATTAAATAATTTTTTTGTCGATTTTTTCTTTTTTGTTTTATATAGCAAAACTTTTATTTAGGTTTTGTTTGGGAAAGCTTTTTTACAACTTTTTCAAAGCAGCATTTTAGTATAAATTTTTTTGAAATTAAATTTTTCGTACTAAAAAAATGCTTTAGAAAAGGATAAGAAAATTATCCCAAACAAAATCTTAATTGCCAGCTTAAATTATTAAAACTATGCCGTAAATCTAGAAGTGATGAACTGTTAAATTAAATAGAAAGAATACAAAGTGTCTCTTTTTTCCAATTAATCAAAACGGTTCAATAAAAATGTTATATAGCGATTTTAAATTTTTAGTAATTTGGAAAATCAGATGCTATTTATAATATTTAAAATTCTTAAGTAGTAATAAATTTGTTTCATAATTATATTATTCTATTATTATTATTTATCATATATTATATATTATAAATATTATCTGTAATGAAGATAAAAAAAAAATATCGATGATAAATATAAAAATTTATCAATAAACAAATAAGCCTATAATTAAAATATAATTAAAATATATGCTGTTCATCTTATTTTATTGATTTAGAGTTTATAACTCTTAAAGTTGTGTGTTTCATATAAATAATTTATCTGAAATAAAAATAATACGATAATAAAAATTGATGCAATACTAAAATATAGTCGAAATAAATAACGAGATATGGCTGATGGCGTGCAAGTAGAGCTCTAAGATTTTTAAAGTCTATGAGCTCTCTTGAATCTCAAGCCAAGCCTCTTATCCCTCCTTATAGCTAAGAGTGAGGGCCTATATATATTTAGAGTTTTATTCCGGTAAATATAATCAAAATTCAGAGCACTCCGTTAGATGATCATAAACTATTCTTTCAATATTTAAGTGATTTAATAATGTAAAAAAATGATCTTACTTGTAAGCAAGTTCAAGAGACTAGAACCCAAGGACTTATGATGTGTATGGTAAGAATTTTTTTTTTTTTTTGGGAAAAAATATTTTACTAGCTCAATAAGGGTTTTAGGACGTGCAAATGATCCAAAATCTATCTCTTCACCAATTATTTATAGAGATTTATGGCTACAAGAAAGACTGAGAGATTATTGGGTTTGGACACCAGACACAGCTTACGTTTGGTATTCACAATATTGAGCAGTACTGATCTCGGTACAGTGAAATACTGAGTACCGAGCAGTACTGAGCTCAGCACCGAGCTCGATACTATTCAGTGCCGAGTAGTAGGTGATGTGGCGTATTTTCATTGGGCTCCGAACATGTTAGGTGTCCGAACCCAATAATTTGCCCCTATCCTGACAGGTGCTTGATATGATCTCTACTCCTTGGATCAATTCTTGACCCTCATAACGAGTTTCTTATGCCGAGCGGTCATGGTCAATTTGATGGAGGCGAGTCCTCATCTGGGTCGAGGTGGAAGGAATATTGTCGATGAGTCCTTTGGCCGGGCTAACAACATCTTGGGCAAGGCTGATCTTGGGCTATTCGGTGTAAACAACGAGTCCGCTTGAACTTTTTTTTAAGCTTTAAAATAATGATTTGGGATTATCTCTGACACGTGAAATAATATCTAATGATAACAGAAAAAATAAAAATTAAATTGAAGTTAACATTTAATATAAAATCTATAATTTAAAACAAAATAATCTTACAATGGACAACTCATACTCCAAAAAATCTTAATCTCAATGCGTTGCATGCTTAGTAATTAGCATCAAATATTTTTTTCTCCTCTCTCTCTCTCTCACACATATTACTCATTAGTGACAACTCACAAATTCTTTTTATTTTTGAAATTTAAGGAAGGCAACATTGAATTTCTCAAACAAAATAATAATAATATAATATAATATAAATATTATAAAAATGCAAAATAATAATATAAATAAACCAGTTGCTATTTTTAAAATTTAGTAGTCCTAGTAATTAAGCACTAAATTTTTCATAATTATATTATTCTATAATTATTATTCCACTTAATTAATTAATGATATATGTGTTATATTCTATATATATCATTTATTATAGATTTTAATATTTATCAAAAAGAAAGTGATGCCTATAATTAAAATATGCACATTTCATCTTTATTGTGGGCTAGAAAATTTGAGTTGATAGAGTGTATGTTTTGCGTCTCAGTGTTATACAAAGATTCAACACATACAAATAAAAGTAATAAAACCATATATTTTTTTAAGTTGAAAACTAGGTGAGAGAAAATATCATGGGGCCTGACCCAGTTGTAAAACCCACCATATATATAGTAAGTGATATAAAGATCTTCATTATTGAAAAAGAGCGAGAGTACAAAGACCAAATGTCCACATAAATTTAAATGCTTTGATGATAGTTATGACTTTCTATTTATTTAATCTTCGAGTCAATTTTAAATTGGACTTTAATTATTAGGCCTAAATATAGCGGTCGAGTTTGCGTCTTTCGATTGAAGTCATTTGAGACTAATTTGTTTTGATTCTTTTGCTCGTGATCCTCATAAAATTGTTGGAAGCACCCCAACAATGTGAATCTTTTAAGCTATGTCTAGTTTATTTTTTTTGTTCTTCAACAAATGTCTTTTTGTTTCATTTTTTTTTTAAGGATTATACGGACAAATTCCTTCAACTTCTGAGCTTTATAAGTCATTTGATCAACTTTTGGAGGTGTCAATGTTGTTAGGTATCATGATCATGATCTTTATAAAAAAAGTGTAATATTTCGAGATAACACAGAAATGAGCCATGACAATCAACATTGGTTCTTGTCACTGAAAGTATTTTCTATCTTTTAAAACAAATAAGTTTAATCCATCATTAGGGTTGAAATCATGCTCTATGATTGATGTTGTTTGTAAATGATGGAATTTAAAGACCCATCTTCAAAATTTTCAACATGCAGAGTGGTTATAGGAATACACTTCAAAACTCCTTAGATCATTCTAGTGAGTCTTTGTCCATTTAGCTAAGCTATTTGCTAGTAATGAATCCTTAGCTCTCCATTTTCACATAACTATTTATCTTGTTGCTCCATGAATTATTGCTCCAAAGCCTAGTTTTTGTTCTTGACATTGGTCCACGCTCATCTTGTCTTGCAAGGTATAGGATTCAATAGAACCTTACTGATAAGAATAACTAAAAATAAGAAAAAAAATTTAGAAACATAAGAGTATATAGGGTCAGAAGCTTTGAAATTTTACGATATTGTCAAAGGTACAAGACTTAAGAAAATGATCCTATAACCAACTATTTATAGGCTATGATTGAGGCAAAACAATACATAAAATGTTATAGTTTGAGTAATATAAGTTACATAATAAGGCTAAACAAGTTTTTGCATGTTATTAAATGAATTAAGTTTGTGAGCAAAAATACATAAAGTTTATATAATTTTTTGATAGGGTTTTGATATATGTGTAGTTGTTAGTTAACTTCATCGTAATTGTTAAATACTGGTGAGTATTGTGATACTTAACGATTATGCATATCGGCCCTTAGGCTGAATATGCAATGAATTAATATAAAACTTTGGCTAACATAAACTTAGTGGGGAGAGCTTAATATATTACTGTTGGTGAAATTTTGAAAATATATTTTAAAAATATTAGTTTCCTTTGGGACTTAAAATTGAATTCTACAATCGAATTATCTCGTTAGAAAAAGTATATCACCTCGAGAAGTGAGAATAAAATTTCATAACGGTATTCAGATTTAGAATTATGAAATTCATCTTGAATATTATGACCGGATGCTAAAGAGAACTTCATATGGCCCCGAAGGGTCAAAATGAGGTTCAACTGAATATCCAGCTACAATATTCAAGAAGTGTGATCGTTAGGTTCACATCCAAAGCCTTATCAAAGAAAGATGTATCTCCCCGAAGGGGGAAAATATCATTCGATGATAATTCTTTGAATATGATAACAGTGATCACTAGTATTTTAAGTTTTCCCAAAGAAATCCAATTGAGTTTTGAAAAGTCAATTTTTAAAATCAGGTGCGTGTGTGGTTCTAAATCTCCTACGAGCGCAAGCCCTCGTAGTTAATTACATCGTAAGAAAACGAGGTCTCCTACGAAAACTCTCGATTAAAATAACGGCAGAAATTTTATTTTAAAGATTTTCTAGGAATGATACCAAGGAGGTGAATTTGGAATTTCAATGGGGATTGGATCAAATTTTGAACACTTATTTCCGGAGTCAACGGAGGAGAGGTAGGAGGCACTTAGAGATTCTAAAATAATTCAGAAGTGTCCCAACCTAAGCTAAGTGTTGGGCTTTAAATTTTAGATTGAGGAGGAAACTTTATGTTCAAGTTGAAATTTTATTAGAAAGTTGGGACTTATATTCTCGATCACATGATCGGAAAAATGCCCAGAAAGTGAATGTGAAGACTAACCTACCAAGTGGGTATGACATCCCCGGTCAAGATCCCATGGTTTTCCATTGTCCCGGGTTCGTCGATATCCTTAGCCTACTTAGTCGAGTGCCGACCAGAGGATCCTTGTTAGCAACCATGGGTTACCTCATTCAAGGAGACCTCGTAGGCCAAGGGGCTGGGGACCTAATCCTAGGCTGACAAACGGGAAGTGCACAGGTCTGTGGATAGTGAACCTATGTCTATGTTATCTAACCTAGGATGCCACTCTCATTTTGTATGCATATCAATCTATCTAAAAAAAAGGAACACCGGCCTAACCTAAAGCTAGAGTCCGTGTCCTAATGGGTCAATCTAGGTGTGTGTAGCAGGCTGTGTGGTTTGGATATATCCTAAATCGGGTAATTGGTTAAAGTTGTTTTAATGTTCTGGTTGGTTGAAAGGTTTAAGGGAGATTTTGATTAAAGTTTAAATCTTAATGATTTAAAATTGATTTTAAGATTGATTGTTGGTTTTAAAGTTAGATTAAAATTTTCTAGATTTTGAATCAAATATTTAATATTCTAAAATTATTTGAATCACTTAATGTTTTTAATCAAAGGGTTAAAATTTGAATTTCAGATTAAGAATGTTTTCTAAAAAAAGTGTTTTATTAAAATATTAGCCCTTAAGACGAGTTGAATGCCTTTAAGTTTGATTGATTTGGAGTTTGTTTGAATTAGTTATGAATTTTCAAAGTTTTGATCATTTATTAGAATTATTTAATTGTCTTAATTAGAGAGGTTTTGATGTTTTGAATCTAATTGAGTTCCAAACTCCTTATAATCAATTCCAAAGGTTATGAATGACCCAAGGATAGATTCCCAAGTGTTTAGGAATTCTCTAGAATTTTAAATTATTATTAATTAATTATATTAATTAAATATCAGATTCTAATGATTATTAAATTATTCTTAAACTTGAAGTCAAATCTGATTGATTTTAATTTTAATGTGTTAAGGATTCAAATCTGGTTAATTAGAGGAGTTATTTATAGTTTTTGGACTTAAATTTGATTTATTAAGATTTTGGAAGGTTTTAAGGTTTAATTAAGGTTTAAACTTAAGGGTTTTGATTGAGTTTAAAGGGTTCAAAATTTAGTGATAATTTTTCCTAGAGTAGAGAAGATCACTAAACTTAAGGGGTTTGAATTTGATGTCACTTGGGTTTAAAATTTGATTTGCTTAATTAAGGATTTAATTTTAATTACATCAATTAATTGGTTTAATGATTAAAAGAAAAGATAATTTTTTAAGGTTTAAGGTGTCACTAGTTTCAAGTTGTTCAAGTTTTAGGTTAATAGGAGATATCTCCTAATCTCTAAAAATTTTTTAAGTTCTCTAGAAGTGTCCTTAATTATTGTCCTTAAAGATGTCACTAGGTTTAATAGGTTTGAATCAATGTCACTAACCCTTTGGACATGCCTAAGAATGTAAACAAAGCTATGTCGATGAATTTTGAATTTGTAAAAAAGAAGAAAGCAGATATTAACTAAATGCAAGAATTATAGCAAGAATTTAATGCTGCTAGAAATAACTCAACAAGTAAATCTAGAAGATCTATGCTTTTCTAAGTCTTAAGAAAACTTACCTGGTCACCGGAGCTAGTCAACGGTGACTCCGGCCGTAGCACCCCGTTTAGAAGAAACGGGGTGATTGAAGCTCCTTGGCTCTATCCTCCAATTAGCTCCATTAGTACCTCGCAAATAAGGCGACGAGAGAAAGCGGTGTCAGAATATCATGTATTCATATATATATATATATATATATATATATATATATATATATATATATATATATAAGGACTGAACATGTGCGCAAACAATTTTATGGAATAAGTACAAGCAATAATATGTAAGAGACAAATTTATTGGTTGCTGTCTAGACCATTTATATGCTTTCCAATGAAACTAGAATATTAAATCAATTACATAGCCATCGTATGCACTACTATGAGCTAACATGTTGTATTCAAACTATGACTAGAAAGTGTATACAATCCCTGATGATACATATAGTAAAAGTTTTATTGAGCTTGATGAGTGATAGAAGTTTGGCATCTTTACTTAGATAAGAATAATGCAAGGCCAATGGTAAAAGAATTTAAGAGAGAATCACCATTTCAATGTTATGAAGTTGTCATTAAAAAAAAACTCTAATTTGATAATAACATGAGGTGGAGAACAGTAAACGTATGTATGATAATCATGTAAGAAAAAGCTTGATGGTTTGCTATTGTCCATTAAATATAAGAGAAAGGTCAATTAAAATTAAAAAAAAATTAGTGAATTATATCAAAAAGAAAAAAAAACTTACAAGCCTCAATAAAGAAAAATAAATAAACAAATAAACTCAAAAGCTTATTAAAGATGGGCCATGGTAAAATTAAAGTAGCATGATAGAAGTGTCATAAGGATCATGACAAAATTTCGGTAAATAATATTAACAATTCAGTTCATTAAAGAACGTCATAAAATAAAATTTGAAAAACAAGTAAATATGACAGTACGATGAGCGACATAAAACAAAATAGATTAATCACCTCATCTAGAGATTTGTACAAACTTTCTGACGAACATAGATTTTCAAATTAACATCTCATTGGATTCAATCAACCATAAATTAACATGTGTATATTTAATTTAAGAATGAATATAGTGATTGTGGAAGACAATACATCTTGAAGATCAAATAAATAGACATATAGAACACCATTGTGCTGACACAGATTCACTCTAGCAATTGGCGTCATTAAACTCGGTACAATTAAATAAGAACACAATGTGAAAAGAAACAATACTTTCAACAAATTATATATTGATACGAGGTATTCTGACATATGATATTTAACGAGAACTATGAACTTTTGAATTGAATGTATGATATTGTAATTCAGACACGCATATAGACAACCCAATCTGAAAGATATGAGCCATAGCACAAGCATCACAACAAAGAAGTTCACCATAAAGCATACAAGATGTGACCGAGAGTTCTTAATTCTTCATTTACAAGGCTACCATAAAAATCTGGATAGAAAACTAAAAAAAGAATTCATTATAAAAAATTGCAAACAAAAAAAATCCTGAAGTGATAAACCCCACATTCTTATGTCCATATATTAAAATATATACCCAAGTGTTACATTAATTATTCATTCATTGAATTTTATGACAAGAAAAATACATATCTCGATGTAAAATAGAAGGTGAAAATTTATCTTTTACAGGAAAGTTCAGTTAGGAATTGCTTATAGGTTTGGTCACAATAAAACTTTTGATGTTGAAACTCTCGGAAAGCAAGGGCACCAAATTTTAAACGTAATGATAATAGTTGATCCACTTATACGGTCACTGCATATATAAATGCTTATAAATAATTTATTCATATATTTTTACAATACCGATGTTGTCAAATTCCATAAATGAATAACTACAACCCAAGAGCAGGTTCTCATATTATCACAATGGAAAGTTGTACTCGGAACAGAGGCATGATTATCTTGAACAAATTTCAATTGAAATATCTCAAGTCCGTAGAAATAGAGTGAAGAAGAAAACTTTGATTCTCAACTAATGGCAAACTGAAGTCTTGCTCTAAAAGAAAAATACACAATACATCATCTTAAGGTGTTTAAATCAAATGAAATCAAACTTTGTACATAAATGTGTAATCGGCTTATAGAAGCGTAATCATGTTATTCAAAAGAAATCTTAAATGGGGCAAACCATATCACTTCCCTGAGAAAGTAATGTTATCCATATCTCTCACAATGCTAGAGACGAATTCCAAATCTAAAATATTACAGATAAATTTAACTAGCAAAGATTTAGAATGGGGAAATTTACATTCAGTGGCTATTGTTTCCATATGATAAATAAGATTTATTCCTAACAGTATATGATAGCATAATTTATACGTTGAACACATATCAGGTTTTATACAGTAGTATACCGTCATAGTGATATGCAATTATGCTAACTAAAAATAAATAAATGGAGATCTGTAACAACATTCTGGGAGCATCTATTTTGACCAGGTAGTTTAGTAATTTACCTTGTATTGAGTAATATAAGCTTCCTCTTGTATCTATATATTCTGGTATCTCTTTTAACATTATGTTTTCTTCTCTTTTAAAGCAACTGAAGTAGAACCAAAGCCAAGGTTTGATGAGAGTTGAAGTGGAAACGTTGCTGATACTCATGAAGTGACTAGTGCTGTAGAAGATCCGCTGCTGCTGCATAAGAAGCAGACGCTTCCCAGAGAGGAACGGATGGGGTGGAAGCAAGGTGTTATGGGTTTTCTAGCTGATTGAACTCCACAATCTCTTACTCGAGCAGCTCAGCTTCTCATATTTCCCCTAGCCAATAAATGCCATCTCCAGCTTAACCGAAATTTGTTATAGCTTGCTTGGCCGGCTTCAGCAAGTGCAAGGAGAAATTTAGCTTGAGAGGATAAAGGAGCGGCTGGAGGCGGAATCGGCTGGACCAGCAAAGGGCTGGAGTCGTGGAATGAGAGCTAGACGGCTAGGGCTTGGAGTTATGTGTTGAGGGCAGCCCCCTTTTTTTTTTTTTACCATTTTCTACTCCAAACAACCATGCAGTTTTTCTTCATCTCCCTGCTTGGCCAAAGATCTACAGCAAATCTGCCTCTTATTGTTGGCCAAAATCTGCTGTAGAGGAGGCTGGCCGAAACTGGCTGTATAAGGAGAGTGATGGCTGGAACCTTTTGAGCAGACTTTCTTCTTCTTCCTCTACCTTGGACGGATGGGGAGCATGAAGGAGAAGCTGCTTAGCCAGCCCTAGCAGCTCCAAGAATGTGTTAAAGAGAGGAAATCGTTGGAATGGGAGAGGGATCGTGTGTGTGAGAGCTTGGCCGGCCCTAGCATCTCCGAAAATGTAAAAGGAAGTCTCGGCGGCTGCTTGTGTAGAATAGGGCGATCGTGTGCTATATGGGAGTCTCGGCTTGCCCTAATGCTATATCCAAATCAAGAGACCATCATCCCCTTTAAAAGTTGATCATATGGCTGCTATCAAATGCTTAATTAAATTTTTTTTAAATAAATCAAGGGCTGAAATTTATCTAAAACTTTGAGGAGAATTGGAATTAAAAGAATAGATAAAACAATGAAGTTTTTGATAAATTTGTATTTTAAATCAATTATTCAAAGTTTGTTTAGAGATAAATAATATCAATTAGATATAGATTAGGCCAAGACATGTTAAAATCAACTCAATCGAAGCCATAGAAAATAAACTTCCATCAGAATTAATTCAAATTATCTCGAATGCGTTTGATTAAATTTGTTTGAAGAAAATTCAAAGGGTTTTGATTAATCTAGATTTCGCTCAACTCAAAATAATAATAAATTAACTCAACTTCACAATTGACGAAGGCGTCATAGGACTCAAATTGGCTCAAATCGAACTAGATATCCCCAAATGTAATGTGTGCACTCAAATCGATCTTAATTAATATGTATATACAGTTCAATATTGATTTCAAAGAAGAGCAATGAGGTCGATCACAAGTTGTATTGTAGGCGATGATGATTGAAAGGTTAATTAATCAAAATGTAGATCAAAAAATTGGATGATTGAAAGTTAATTGGAACTATGATTAAGAGTTGAATGGGATATGTTTGGGACCTATATGATCGACAAGTGAGAACTTATCGGTCATTAGGTCACCAAAATAAAACCCAGGTGGGTCCTAGTTACCTCATACAAAAATGAGGTCAACAATTACTAAGAACTTCGTAGGGTTGATCTTTCTAACTTAGCCAACTAGCCTTCATTATGATTCACTAAGTCAAGCCAACTTGACTTAAACCCGATCAAGGAGATATTAGGCTATGATGCACAGACACGGACACGACGACACATACACTACACGACATGGATACGGACACGTCAATTATTGAAAATATAGGACACAGACACGGGTTGGACACGGTATTATATTTTTATATTTAAAAATAGAGTATAAAAATTAAATAAGTATAAAAATTAAATAAGTATAATTTTTAAAATAATTTATAAACAATAAGTCATTTAACTAGAATTTGAGCTTAAAATAATTAATATTAGGATGTCGAGAGTCGAGCGTCAATGTCGTTTATCAATCATCGAGATAGGAGATGTCCATACTGTCGGGAGTCAGACATTGATGTTATGCAGTAAATATTGGGCGTCAATGTTAAGAGTAAGGGTGTCAATTTCGAGTCACAGGTCTGATTCGGGTCAAACCCAAAAAGTACCCGGTACTATCGGGTCAACCCAAACCCGACCCATTTTTAATTTGCCAACAAGTTGATTTTTCGGACCTGAACCCGTCCCGCTTCAGGTTTGGGTCAACCGACACGACATAAATGACCCGGTGCCAACAAAAAACTGCTAGGTTTCGGGTCCAAAAATGGGTCAATCTCCACTTTTTGGGTAAAAAAAAGGGTCAATCTCCGCTTTTCGGGTAAAAAAAGGGTCAATCTTGGGTTGTCGGGTCAAAATCAAGTTTTCAGGTAAAAAACAAGTCAATTTCGGGTCAAAGGGTCAACCCGAACCCGACATGATTTTTGAAACGGGTCGAAATGTTGAATCCGAACCCGACCTGTTTCGGATTCGGATTGACCATAACCTGAAATTTTAGGGTCGGATTCGAGTCGGGTTTTCGGGTCATGTCAAATATTGACACCCCTAGTTAAGAGGGCATTTATCGTCAATGTTGAGAGGGCGTTGGTCGTCAACCTTTAGAAGGCGTTGGACAAAGATGATATGCCAAGTTGTGGGTGTAGAAATCGCTAGAATCGACCATCAAATTTGTATTTAAGATACGCATTTAAAAAAATTATAAAATATTTAAGATACGTCTGTCCAATTGTATTTAATATTTTTTTAATCGGACACGTTTTCGGCGTGTCCAACACGTGTCAGAAGAGTGCAGACGTGTGTCGTGTCGGATATGTGTTGTACACTGCACACATCTTTGAGGAGAAGTGTCGGTGCATCATAGATATTAGGATGTACACTCATACTCTTATATACAAAATTTAAGAATCACCAAATGATCAAAAGTTGATAACTCAAGATCAACCAAGGTTAGAATAATTTGATGAAGAAACTCTCAAATACTTTCATTTTGATGGAACAAGAACATAAAAGTATTCTCTTATCCTTCTACCTCTTTATCATTAAAAAATCTTTAAAAAAAAAAAAGATTCAGACTATACTTGACTTTATATTGTCCTAAGAATATAACAATTGACCCTAAGCTTGTTAACATATTTGGGATCAAATAATTAGGAAGTATCCCAAATAAGTTGAAGTTTTTAATGACTTTAGAAATAGTGGAATATGGAAGCCAAGTCTAGACTAATTGTAATATCTCGTTCCCTTACTGTTCCTCTCTGAATTGGATTTTCCTCCCAGAATCGTCCAGGACGAAGTTGGATCGTCCGGGACGATCGGTACAGGTTGTGTAGAAAAATCTTGTTTGGCTGTCTGGTTCGTCTGGACGAAATCAGGATCGTCTGGACGAAAATAAGTCAGTGAACCCTTCGCCAGGGACGATATGTAATTTTTCGTCTGGACGAAATTCTTCTCTTCATGGATCGTCCGGGACGAATCTCGATCGTCCAGGACGATCAGTCTGGATATATATAAAAATGAGATATTTTGAAGAGAGAGAAATATCTGAGGAGAGAGAAAGAGAAAAGGAAAAAGAGAAAAGCTGGTTTTCGGAGACCGCGGAGCGCTTTTCGTCCGACGCTGCTGTTGGGAAAAGTGGAGATCTCGTGGTAAGGACTCCGAATCCTATTTCTGTTTTCAAAGAAGTTGAGTTTTGACCGAGTTGAGATCTGTTTTGTGTTTTCGTAGTCGACTTTTCGACATGATTTTGATTTGACACAACTTTCACCGCACAACTTTTAGAGTGTTATAGATATGATTATTCTACACGATTTGACTATATTCTACGAATTTTCTTCCGGTCGGAATTGGTTCTACGTGATTTTAATCGAATAGAAAATTATCAGGATGTTTTCTGACTTGGTTTTTATAGAATAAAAGTCTTGCATTGATGTTATAGATATTCTATTGTAATTTGGTAGAATTTGGAAATCGTGTCTTTTTGCAGGATTTTTGTGTAAATTTGACCGACTGCCGTTACGCTGCCCGATTTTCGTATGATTTCCGAATTGTCTGAGATTGATAGATTGAATCGATATGGATATGATTATTGATATGATTGCTTTAATATTGACTATTGAATTGCTTATTGATTGAATTGACTATTGATACTGGAACCCAAGTGGAACCTGGTTGAACGTTGGTGAAGATTGATATTGACCTGTACAGGATGGTGGGCCGACGGGCTTTCCTTTAAACCATTGATCATTGATATAACGATTGGGAGTTATAAGGAGTTTATATGCCGACGGGCGGCCGACGGGCAAAAAGAGTGACGACTCTTATTGATAGACCAACGTACGGACTACAACAGCAACGGATTCTACAACAGCAACATGACCAGTTGATTTTACTTGTCCAGTATATAGTATTGAATTGCATGTTTACTGTATTGATTTACGGATTTATTGCTTTATCGATTTCTGCCTTATTGATTGATCGGATTTACTGTATCGTACGATTTCATTGATTTCATTGATTGATTACCGAGCATTGATTACTGAGCATTGATATGGATATTGATAGATATAGATACTGCATTGATAGCATGGACATGGACATCGTATGGATTCATTGTATTGCCGCCTAGATTTTGTAGACTCGCTGTTGCTACTGTTCTACACCGTATTGACTGTTGTATAGATTTCTTGTCAGAATGGATTGAAATTTATCGTATTGCTTTCCTCGATTGATTTCATTAAATAGATCGTATTGATTTGACCGTATTGATTTGATTGACGGATATTGATTGATTGCATTGATTTATCGAATTGCCTGCCGCTGCATTGACTGGTTTTATTGACTATGGATTTCCACTGTATAGAATTGAGGATCATTGATTCATGGATTTCCGGATTGCATAGATTCATTGACCATTGACTGATTCAGATTGATAGATTGACATGCATATTGATAGCATCGCCGTGCTTTGATTTCAGTTATAGGTATTAGGTGACCTGCTGGGCTTTGTAAAGCTCATTATATGTGGTTGATATTTTCAGGTCAGGGTTCGGGAGCAGGAGATAGGAGTTGATCCAGATCTTCAGGTTTTAGTTCTTTTGATCGATAGATGATTCTTTTGTACTCAGGACAGGATAGATTTCTCTACTTGTATTGATAGTTTAGTTCCTGAGTATTGTGTATGATGTTTTGAGATGTGAATCGACTTGAATATTGATGTTTAAATTTTTTTAGATGTGTGATAGATTGCTTACTGAAGGTTTATAGATAACTCTGGTAAATTGTTGTGAAATTGATTGACATTCTTTCCAAGTTAGATCTTGGGGCATCACAAGTTGGTATCAGAGCAGTGTTATTGGAAGAATGGATTGTTACCAGAGTTGTAGGTTTGGATTGAGAGATTGGGTAGATTGGGTAGCTTTAAGAGCTTCATTGGCATACATCGTTGCATGTGTGTATCATTTGTTTTGAATTGTGCAGGTGAAAAAGATATGGATCCTCCAGTAGAATCCAGTGTACCAAACGAGCAACACAGCGCAGCTCCAGTGCCTTCAGAGAGTATGATGCAGTTGGCTACTGCGATTGCACATGTGATGGGGGACGCTCAGAGCAAGATGAGTGGAAGCAAAGAGGAAGAAATTGATAGACACTTGCAGATGTTCCACAAGCTGAAGCCTCCGTTGTTCAAAGGGGCTGTAGGACCACAGGCTGCTGAGGATTGGATCATGAGGGTGGAAAAGATTTTTGACAGCATGCAGTGTCCGGGAAATAGAAAGGTACCATTAGCTGTGTTCCTATTTGAAGGAGAAGCGGAGAGATGGTGGATTGGACAGCAGAGAGAGAAATTCCAGGGGAAGACAAATGCTGAGATCACCTGGGATGAGTTCACTGCAGTGTTCAGGATGTGGTTTGTACCACCGTCAGCTCAGCGACAGATGCAGGAAGCTTTCATGAGATTGGAGCAAGGCCGCAAGTCAGTGATGGAGTACGAGGCCGAGTTTACTGCTCTTGCGAGGTACGCTGCTCATCTGATTCCTACGGCCGAGGAAAAATGTTATAGATTCCTGCACGGATTGAACAGAGAGATGAGGCATCCACTAGTACCTTTCCGGATCCATGAGTTTTCTGAGCTAGTGGAGCGAGCTCGATTGATAGAGATTGATCTGGCGACACCGGTACCGAGGTACGAGGATACCAGAAGGAGGAGAGATGAGGTACGACGAGATGATTCTGGTAGAGATAGAGATAGAGAGAAGAGAAGCAGATATGAGAGTTCGAGAGGATCTGCATCGGGATCTGTACCGCGTTCTGCATCGGTAGTATCGTCTGGTAGTTCTGGAGCATGTGTTCACTGTGGTAAACGACATGCAGGTCGATGCTACCTGTTGACGGGGCAGTGCTTTCACTGTGGACAGCAAGGGCACAGAGCAGCAGCTTGTCCTCAGAAAGGACTGGGTGGACGGACTGATTCTGGCACGGGTTCAGGACAGCAGAGGACTGTTGGCCCGAGGACTTACAGTGAGAGATCAGGGAACCGGATAGATGATAGAGCTGTCAGAGATCAGAGAGAGACAGTTGCGCCACGACCTCCTGCACTTCCTCCAGTGGTGCCACGCATCTACAGTCTACAGAGTTTACAGCATCAGGATCAACAGCGACCAGAGAGTTCTACTGGTAAGATTGATTTGACTAACCGATTGATATTGACATATGAACATTGCATATTGACATTTGATTGATTGCATTGTGTGTTTTGTATGGATTTCGACGAGTTTTGTTTTGGGATTTGGATTTCGATCGATTTGGTTTGCTTCGTGTTTTGCTTCGTACCTTTAGGGAAATGTCGGGACGACATTTTTCTAAGGTGGGGAGATTGTAATATCTCGTTCCCTTACTGTTCCTCTCTGAATTGGATTTTCCTCCCAGAATCGTCCAGGACGAAGTTGGATCGTCCGGGACGATCGGTACAGGTTGTGTAGAAAAATCATGTTTGGCTGTCTGGTTCGTCTGGACGAAATCAGGATCGTCTGGACGAAAATAAGTCAGTGAACCCTTCGCCAGGGACGATATGTAATTTTTCGTCTGGACGAAATTCTTCTCTTCATGGATCGTTCGGGACGAATCTCGATCGTCCAGGACGATCAGTCTGGATATATATAGAAATGAGATATTTTGAAGAGAGAGAAATATCTGAGGAGAGAGAAAGAGAAAAGGAAAAAGAGAAAAGCTGGTTTTCGGAGACCGCGGAGCGCTTTTCGTCTGACGCTGCTGTTGGGAAAAGTGGAGATCTCGTGGTAAGGACTCCGAATCCTATTTCTATTTTCAAAGAAGTTGAGTTTTGACCGAGTTGAGATCTGTTTTGTGTTTTCGTAGTCGACTTTTCGACATGATTTTGATTTGACACAACTTTCACCGCACAACTTTTAGAGTGTTATAGATATGATTATTCTACACGATTTGACTGTATTCTACGAATTTTCTTCCGGTCGGAATTGGTTCTACGTGATTTTAATCGAATAGAAAATTATCAGGATGTTTTCTGACTTGGTTTCTATAGAATAAAAGTCTTGCATTGATGTTATAGATATTCTATTGTAATTTGGTAGAATTTGGAAATCGTGTCTTTTTGCAGGATTTTTGTGTAAATTTGACCGACTGCCGTTACGCTGCCCGATTTTCGTATGATTTCCGAATTGTCTGAGATTGATAGATTGAATCGATATGGATATGATTATTGATATGATTGCTTTAATATTGACTATTGAATTGCTTATTGATTGAATTGACTATTGATACTGGAACCCAAGTGGAACCTGGTTGAACGTTGGTGAAGATTGATATTGACCTGTACAGGATGGTGGGCCGACGGGCTTTCCTTTAAACCATTGATCATTGATATAACGATTGGGAGTTATAAGGAGTTTATATGCCGACGGGCGGCCGACGGGCAAAAAGAGTGACGACTCTTATTGATAGACCAACGTACGGACTACAACAGCAACGGATTCTACAACAGCAACATGACCAGTTGATTTTACTTGTCCAGTATATAGTATTGAATTGCATGTTTACTGTATTGATTTACGGATTTATTGCTTTATCGACTTCTGCCTTATTGATTGATCGGATTTACTGTATCGTACGATTTCATTGATTTCATTGATTGATTACCGAGCATTGATTACTGAGCATTGATATGGATATTGATAGATATAGATACTGCATTGATAGCATGGACATGGACATCGTATGGATTCATTGTATTGCCGCCTAGATTTTGTAGACTCGCTGTTGCTACTGTTCTACACCGTATTGACTGTTGTATAGATTTCTTGTCAGAATGGATTGAAATTTATCGTATTGCTTTCCTCGATTGATTTCATTAAATAGATCGTATTGATTTGACCGTATTGATTTGATTGACGGATATTGATTGATTGCATTGATTTATCGAATTGCCTGCCGCTGCATTGACTGGTTTTATTGACTATGGATTTCCACTGTATAGAATTGAGGATCATTGATTCATGGATTTCCGGATTGCATAGATTCATTGACCATTGACTGATTCAGATTGATAGATTGACATGCATATTGATAGCATCGCCGTGCTTTGATTTCAGTTATAGGTATTAGGTGACCTGCTGGGCTTTGTAAAGCTCATTATATGTGGTTGATATTTTCAGGTCAGGGTTCGGGAGCAGGAGATAGGAGTTGATCCAGATCTTCAGGTTTTAGTTCTTTTGATCGATAGATGATTCTTTTGTACTCAGGACAGGATAGATTTCTCTACTTGTATTGATAGTTTAGTTCCTGAGTATTGTGTATGATGTTTTGAGATGTGAATCGACTTGAATATTGATGTTTAAATTTTTTTAGATGTGTGATAGATTGCTTATTGAAGATTTTAGATAACTCTGGTAAATTGTCTGAGTAATTGATTGACATTCTTTCCAAGTTAGATCTCGGGGCATCACACTAATAGTCCTTGAAAATACTTCTCTCTATCTGTATGTCTCATCTTCAAAATAAATGACTGGAGATGCATATTTACATGGTTTTGAAATTATGATAGTTAATGGAAATTAACTAAAAGTAATAGTGAGCAATAAAAATATCTTCAAATTATTGTTGATATTGCAGATGCATGTGATAAAATATCACAAAAAATTATTTTCTGGGCATTTAATTCAAATAGGATTTCGTAAATCCTCTAAATATGGATTTACTAAATTCTAAGAGGGTTAAATATTGAAAACCGTTTGGTAACATTCAATGTAAATTGGTTGATAATTCAATTCAGCATTTAAGGCGGCTAACACATTTGAAATTTATTTCATGGATGATTAAAGTACAACAACAAAAGTTCAAATGAAATATATCAAAATTTTGTTGATACTCATTAATATTCTAATATCAATTACTTCTTTAATTATTATTTACAATGTTATATAATAATTATTTTTGTTTGAAATTATATTTAATCCTTCGAATTATTTTGAAATAATTGAGTATTTAATTAATAATCATAATAATAATTTAATTACTATTTAAACATTATTTAAGTATTTTTACTTAATTATTAATATTTTAAATTATATTAATTAAGTTAACCAAAAATAACTTAGAGGCTTCTAGGGTTTGCTTTTCCCTTCTCTATTTCATCATTGTTGTTCGTATCCATTCCTTCGCATGAGTGTAGAGTTTTGCACGAGTTTGTTCTTCGACTCCTTCGTCCCTGTTTGACTTCGCTCCTTCTACGACGTTCCCTTCCTGTAGGATTGGAATGAGAGTTCGTTAGGGATGTTAAGCCCTATGAACTTAGTCCTGAAGCTAATCAAAGAGAAGAGGTGAATTGGATAACTTTAAAACCAAAGAGTAAACTCAAACCAAAATCACCACATAAATCAAAGTGCGGAAATTAAATAATGTGGAAGCAATAATAAGAAAAGAACACACCGGATTTATAGTGGTTCGGTCAAACCTTGACCTACGTCCACTCCTTGGAGGCACCCTCCAAGTATTGCACTACAAAAGTGTGTTTCCTTTAGCCCCCACAGCTAGGCGGAGAAGCCCTTACAAAATCACTTCCACCTTCCCCGGTGCGGCGGAGTCGCCGGGTCCTTTGACACCAAAGAGATCTTCTTCTTTGGTGAACTTACCTCGAGACAAGCCTTGAATCCGATGGTAC
Source organism: Dendrobium nobile (assembly GCA_022539455.1). Lineage (NCBI taxonomy): Eukaryota > Viridiplantae > Streptophyta > Magnoliopsida > Asparagales > Orchidaceae > Dendrobium > Dendrobium nobile. Next base: position 257,536 of record CM039728.1, read on the forward strand.
TAAGGTGTGAGTTCGCCGGAGCAACCGTGTGGATCCCCCACCACACTCCCTTGAGTTCCTCCCCCTCACAGGATCTTCTCCCTCTCAAACTCCACCTTTTCCTCTCTCCCTTTCAAGCTCTCTCTTCAAGTCTCCCCCACAAGAACGAAGCTCCAATGGCTGCTTGGAGCTGCCAAAGACACTTACAAAAGTTGCCATGCCATAGCTTAAATAGAAGCTCTCAAAAAGAGCTCATTAATGCAAGTTGTCGACATTATCGTCCAGGACGATATGTATATCATCATGTACGATCAGTACAAATTAAGCTCATTAGCCCGGGACGATATGGTACGATCAGAAGAAACTTGGTTACATCGGCCTGGCCGATCTCACGATCGTCCTGGATGATTAGTTTAAAACCAGTTCAATCGTCCTGATCATCGCCCTGAATAGAGTCTGGCCGATCTAAATCGTCCAGGTTATCGTCCCGGCCAATCCAATGATCGTCCCGGCCGATCTGATCGTATTAATCAGCCATTAATTCTTTCCAAAGATACAAGATCATTTTAGGCATAATTGAGTTAGAACGTTCTGGACGATTGGTATATCGTCCTGGCCGATTTCCTAAAATACATGATACCTAAATTGATCATGGCGGCTGATTCTTTCTTAATTGATCATATCGTCCTGGCCGATATAAGTATCGTCCAGGCCGATTATAATGACGGCTGCCTTAATGAGGATGCTCTAATTAAGATTTCTGATTTTGGACAGATCGTCCAGGCCGATATTACTGTCGTCCCGGACGATGTTACCAAAAACAGAAATCATATAGGAAAAAAGAGAATTTCTACCAAGTTACAAAACATCAGAAGCCACACAAAAAATAATAGACTCAAGAAAGGAAAAAGGTACAAACAGACTCAATCCTAGTCTACCCAAACTTGAGCTGGTTCCAAGTTGTAGTCTGATCGTGTGGACCTGAAATGTTAGTACAAAAAGGCAATTGTAGAGAAATAAAAAATGTTTGATATCATCAAAATCATAAACCATAGATCCGTAACAATCTCCCCCTTTTTGATGATGGCAAAAATATTTCAATTTTGAATTTTTCAAAAAATAATTTTTTTCTCCTAATCTCCCCCTCACTTGAACAACACTTTTAAAAAAAAATAGGGGAGATAAAAAATATTTTTATTATTTTAAATTTTTGAAAAGAAAATTAAGGATACAAGTACGTTCTCCCCCTTTGACATTATCAAAAAGAGAGAAGGCACAGAGAACAAAACGAAACAAAAATGTTCCCTGATCTAGTGAGACAAAAAATATTCTTAAATGAGAAAGTTGCCTCTTGGTTTTAATCAAAATTTTAGTAAAAAATGGATTGACAACGCATAGTCCAGTAAAGGTAAGAAAATCAGAATTTGATAATCCAAACTCAAGTTCTTTAAAAAGGCTAAAAAATTTTTTAATTCAATATCTAAATCAAGAAATAAATTAGAGAAAGAAACAAACATTTTTCAAAAAACTCCTTCCATAAAATATATATAATAGAAGATCAATGCACGAATTGTTGAATCAAGAATCAAGATTTTCAAAGTCAAGTATCGAAAGTATCAAGGGTTTTCTTAGGCTTTTTAAGAAGTACAAGAATGGTAAGCATTAACTTTTTGTGGGCTCATTTTATGCCTCTTGATAATTGGTTGGCGCACTGCGCATCTTTTGATACACTTTGTGTATTCTATATTTTCAATTTGGCGTCTTTGCGCATCTTTTATTTTTGACATCATTGGCCAATTTTTTGAATATGCTCCCTTTCTTAAATCTTAAAAAACAAAGGAAAACCCATCTTAGTGACAAAGCGAATTTCTTGATTAAGAAAATTATGAGTTAGATTCAACGACTTGCAAAAGATTCCTATGTGATAAATAAAACGTAGGGAGATAAAAAAAAATTTTGTTTCAAAAACCAATTTAAAAGATGAAAAAGATTTTAAATCAAAAGTAGGATAACCTCTTTTAGGAAATAGAGATTGAGAGTAAAAATAAATCATGAGTTTCCTTCCTTCGACTGTTTTAGAGTAGTCAAATAAAATTTACCAAAGATTAAAAAAAAAACAAGAAGTAGATTTTTCATTTTTAGAAAAGTGAGTGTGTGTGTTGGATCAAGAAAAAAATACGAATAGAAAGGAGAAAGAAAAAATAAAACAAAGAACAAACAAAAAGATAAACATAAAAAAAAATTTAGCCATTATCTCTTTCCTGGTCTGATTCTTCAGAAACCATGTCTGTCCATGAGATTTTGTGTTTTTCATTATTTTCCCAATTAAACTTTAGCTTTGCCTTGCTCTTTTCTTTTGTAGGAAAAGTTCTTACATTAGGGCACTCATTCTTCATATGTCTAGGCTTCCTACATCGAAAGCAAACAATGTTAGAGGAAATATGGACATCCTTATCACTTTTACCTTTCTTCAATTTTTGCTTATGCTTTGGAGAGCTTTGTGATTTGCTTGACAATTCATTGCTATCGTCACCAACTAAGCTTACTCTTTCCGTATCTTCAGCTTTTAGAACGATCGTTTCACCTGTATCCAAAAGTCTTTGACCCAAACCTTGCTCGTAGGCAATGCGTGAGCCAATCAAATTATCAATAGAATAATCATTCAAATCTTTTGATTCATAAATAGCAACTACTTTAGCATCAAACTTATCCAGTAGACAACGAAGAATTTTGTTAAGTTTTTCAAAATTTGAAAATTCTTTTCCTAAAGCATGCAATGATGTAGTAATTTGAATAAACCTTGTATACATGTCTAAAATCATTTCAAAAGGTTTCATATAAAACAATTCAAAATCATGCATTAAAATATTCAACTTTGATTGCTTGATTTCATTAGAGCCTTCGTATATGGTGTGCAATTTATCCCAAACTTCCTTACCTGTAGTGCACGTGGAAACTAACATAAAGTCATCAGAATTTAAAGCACAGAAAAAGCAATTTAAAGACTTTGCATTTAATTGAGCATCCATTCGTTCATCCATATTTCATTGATTAAAAGGAATATCAGTTTTAATTCCATTAACTATACGTGATGGTGATAAATAACAAGTTAAAATCATATGCCACATGCGAAAATCAATCGATTGTAAGAAAATAGATATGCGAGTTTTCCAAAAATCAAATGACATGTTTTCAAATAAAGGAGGTCTGGTGATTGAATAACCTTTCGCAACATTACGATTAGCCATGGATCGAAAATTCAAAAGCTTTTAAAAACTTATTTTTGAATCCCGTTCTGATACCACTTGAGAGTTCGTTAGGGATGTTAAGCCCTATGAACTTAGTCCTGAAGCTAATCAAAGAGAAGAGGTGAATTGAATAACTTTAAAACCAAAGAGTAAACTCAAACCAAAATCACCACATAAATCAAAGTGCGGAAATTAAATAATGTGGAAGCAATAATAAGAAAAGAACACACCGAATTTATAGTGGTTCGGTCAAACCTTGACCTACGTCCACTCCTTGGAGGCACCCTCCAAGTATTGCACTACAAAAGTGTCTCTCCTTTAGCCCCCACAGCTAGGCGGAGAAGCCCTTACAAATCACTTCTACCTTCCCCGGTGCGGCGGAGTCGCCGGGTCCTTTGACACCAAAGAGATCTTCTTCTTTGGTGAACTTACCTCGAGACAAGCCTTGAATCCGATGGTACTAAGGTGCGAGTTCGCCGGAGCAACCGTGTTGATCCCCCACCACACTCCCTTGAGTTCCTCCCCCTCACAGGATCTTCTCCCTCTCAAACTCCACCCTTTCCTCTCTCCCTTTCAAGCTCTCTCTTCAAGTCTCCCCCACAAGAACGAAGCTCCAATGGCTGCCAAAGACACTTACAAAAGTTGCCATGCCATAGCTTAAATAGAAGCTCTCAAAAAGAGCTCATTAATGCAAGTTGTCGACATTATCGTCCAGGACGATATGTATATCATCATGTACGATCAGTACAAATTAAGCTCATTAGCCCGGGACGATATGGTACGATCAGAAGAAACTTGGTTACATCGGCCTGGCCGATCTCACGATCGTCCTGGACGATTAGTTTAAAACCAATTCAATCGTCCTGATCATCGCCCTGAATAGAGTCTGGCCGATCTAAATCGTCCAGGTTATCGTCCCGGCCGATCTAAATCGTCCAGGTTATCGTCCCGGCCGATCCAATGATCGTCCCGGCCGATCTGATCGTATCAATCAGCCATTAATTCTTTCCAAAGATTGTTTTGATTAAAAAAATATATTTAAATATATATAGTTTTGAAAATATTTAATTATTTTTGGGAATATTGAATTTCCCAAAGATAATTAATTGAAGTTTTAAAAGATATCAATTTTAATTTTGAAAAATTAAATCTGGGTTATTAAATCTCCTACGAGCGCAAGCCCTCGTAGTTAATTACATCGTAGGAAATCAGAATTTCCTACGAAAACTCTCGATTAAAATAGCGGTAAAAATCTTGTATGGATTTTCAAAGCTGGATGTCAAAGGAGGTTAAGGGTTGGAAGTTCAAGTGGGATTGGATCAAAATTGAAGACTTATTTCTGGAGTTAAAGGAAGAGGAGTAGGAGGCACTTGGGATTCTGAAACAATTCAGAAGTGCCCCAGTCTATCCTAAGTGTTGGGCTTAAATTTGATTGAAAGATATTTTTAATTTGAGTGATCAATTTTATTAGAAAGTGGGATTCGATTCCCGGAGGTTGAGGTCTTATAGCCCGAGCCAGCCTCAGAACCTAAATCTAAATTGGGCACTTTAAAGTTGGCCCGAACCTAGCTAATGCAGTGCAAATCTGGTCTTACCCCGGCCTGGATTAGGGAGCCAGCTAAATCACCTAAGCGCTTTAAAATTATGAGTCCAGTCTTTTAATGTTGAGTGATCGGGACGTTATTTAAGAAAAGTTTTTGAGAACGGGGCCGACATCTAGAGCGGATCCTAATTGGCCCCTTTGACTTATGTTGGGTTTGATGCTTAAGAAAATGCAATTAAGAAATTAAAGGTTTTTAAATTAGTTACTAATATGATGCATGCTAATCGACTCGATTATAAGATTGAATTTAAATGAATGCTATGAAATGAGGACTCCCGGCGATCCCGGGCTTACTTCTTAAAACGTTAAAGTTTCTATGTTGTCTAAATATTTTAATTTGATTAAAGTAGAAAAATTTGTTAAGTCCTTAAGAGCCTACAATCGGATTCCAGGCTAAATCAAAATCGGCATGCAGATAAGAAGACTAGAAAAGCATACAATTCTAATGCGCAATCAATTAAATAAATCAATCAAATTAAATGCTCAAATTGAAAGTCCATATGGCAAGTGCCACTTATTATTACATCACAGAATTTTGCAAGAAAGTAAAGTGGCCGGGCACCACTGACTACAACCCGGATTTTATCTTAAGATTCAAATGACTTTGAAATTTGGGATTCTTCTCGTTGTCCATTTCTTCGTCTTCTCACAAACATCTTGATTCGTCGGTTCCGGATATCCAAATGAAAAGAAACTCCCCCTTGATTGGGGTGTTATCTTTCCTCTTTGGATACTTATGAAAATATCCTAACTTGATCTTCTAAATGGCTGAAGACTCTCCCCTTTAGGGATGTCTTCTCCTCTTTGGAATTCAAGTTGGATCTTAATGTCCCAATCTCAAGTCATCTTAATAAATTTACAACCTTAAATAAATTGAATTTACATCAAATTAAATAAAAAAATCTAGACTCGATCCTGCAAGGTCATCCTAATAATCAACAGTTATATCAATCCCAAGCAGTTATTATTGAAATTTAAAACGCAATTTGGCCACACTTGGCCATGCTCTTATTAATTAAAGGGGGTCTTAAGCGCAGCAGGTACCTGTGCAAAGAGTATATATTTTTTTGATTTATTTAATTGCCCCCTTTAATTTCAGCTCCGCGTATAAGCATGACCACCTGCATAAGACTGAACATATATATATAATTCGCCCCTAACCTAAGGGTAAATCTAATGCACAATCAACAACAGAGTGCAGTAAGTAAGCAAACACAGCAATTCTATACTAGCAAACAGCATGCAGTAAAAGCTCGAAAACCCGACACACAACAGGAGCAGAAAAGTAAACACCGGCCTATCCTAGAACTAGAGTCGGTGATCCTAGCAAACCATCTAAAGTGTGTGAGGTAGGCTGTGTGGCTTTGGTATGTCCTAAACAGGGTGTTTAGTTAAAGTTATTTAAAGTTCGATTGGTTGAAAGGCTTAAGGGATATTTAATTAAACTGTAAATATTAATGATTTAAAATCAATTTTAAAAGACTTATTTAATTATTTGTTGGATACCACCTTTGTTTCACACCGAGGCCGTGAAGTTTATTTCACCTTCCTTGGGGCTAAATTAACAGCCTCGTAGGCCTGGGTTACCCAGTGGTACCCGATATAATTAAGTAGATTAGGTTGATTAAGGTTTAAGAATTAATGAATTTTATTAGAAATGTTTGGTTGCTGATTTTCAAAATCTATTAATTTAAGTTTGCCATTAATCGATTCGTGGCGTTGTGCCACCAGGCTCGAGGAACCAGCCTCCTTAGGACACTTAGCCCCGCAGCCCGGAGTAGTCCAGCCGATAAACCAAATTAATGTAATTAAATTAGAGGTTTTAAAAGGTTGAATAATTAATAATTAATCTATTCTTAAGGTTTAACACCCCTTGGAATCCATTCGTGGCATTGTGCCACCAGGCTCGAGGAACCAGCCTCCTTAGGACACTTAGCCCCGCAGCCCGGAGTAGTCCAGCCAATAAACTTCATCTTTAGGATGGTTGTTGTGCTTTAAAAGGTTTGTTGAATGTTTTAAGCATTAAGTTAACATTTTCTGGAATTTTAGGATGATTTTGAGATTTATGAATTTTTTGGAATATTTTAATCATTTAATTAAGGGGTTGAAAATTGACTTTTTGATTAAGTTCAAATTCTGGAATGTTAGAATTTTATTAAAATACTAGACCTTACTACGATCAGTTAGACAGTAAGTACGTTGAAATCAGATTTTTCTACATTTTATTACGAAGGTTTGAAGTTTTGAACTAGGTTTTAACTACGGTTTGACCAATTTGTTGACTTTTTGAATTTGATGTTTTTCTGGAATTTTAATATTTTTAACAAATACTATACATCATTACGAGTTGAATGCAAGTGAGTTTACTAAATTTGGACTTTTCTAGAATTAGTTATGAATGTTTGAAATTTAAGTATTTATTGAATTTTAAAATTTCTTAATTAGAGGGGCCTTTTTGCAAATTTTGCCCAAATGAACCCCAAACTCCTTGAAATCAACCCCAAAGGTCAGAAATGACCTAAGAAGAGATTCCCAAGTGTTTGGGGAATTTTTGGAATTTTTTAATTATTTTTAATTAATTATATTAATAAAATATTGATTTTTGATTAAAATTAAATTATAGTTCAATTTGTTGTCAAATCAAGGGGCTTTTAATTTTCATTGATTAAGGTTTGAATTCTGGTCAATTTGAGGTGTTGTGCATATTTTTTGGATTTAAAATGTATTTATTACATTTTTTAGAAGTTTTGAGGCCTTAATTAAGGGTTAATCTTGACATGTTTAACTTTTTGACTTAATGAACTCCAAATTGAGTGAAATTTGAACCTAAGGTGTAAAATGTCACTAAGTTTAATGTTCTCAAGTTTCACCCCTATTGGGTGTGTGTGTAGAATTTCCTAGGATTTTTCTAAGTTATCTAGACCTTGTTCTTGATTATTGTCCCTAGGTGGCACTAGAGTTCAATTGGGTCTAAATCTCTGTTTTCCTAACCCTTGGACATGTACAAGCATACCACATAAATTAGGAAGCCTAATTCTACTAATTTGGAGAGTTATGAATTTTCAAAGTTTTGGGTCCAAAATGGACCCATTACTTTGTAAATTCATCTCATAGCAATCCAGTGGACATCTTGAGCTAAGAAAATTACAGGTAATGCCTAAGATGTCCAAAATTATTTCACCAAAAGTTAATCACCATTTGGCCACTGGATTGAAAGAAAATTGAGAAAATTGGATTTCAAATAAACCCAAATTTCTCAAAAACCAGTGATCAAAATAAATTTAATTTGCTTTTAATAAAAACTAGAGCTCAAGAGCTTTCCAACAAGCCCAAGAACATTAATTTTGGTGAAAAAATGGATTTACTATGATTTTTAGAAGTTCTGGGCATTTAATTTAATTTTTAAATCAATTTTGAATCAAATCGGCCGCTGGCGCCGCCAAACCAATCATTGGCAATGATTGGCTGGACGGCAGCGCTGCGTCGCGGCCTTAACACGTGGCGTGATCCTGTGTGGTCACTTAACCACGTCGGCAGGAGCAGTAGCCGTCCGATCTGATCAGATCGGATCTGATCCGAGCGACCAAAACGAGCCACGTCGCCCGCGCGGTTTGGCCAGGAGACCCGCGTTCGATCCCCAGAGAGGTCGCGCGGTCTAGAGTCGATCTGGACCGTCTAATGAACGATCGGACGGTCCAGATCTCCCGAGATCTCCTAGTTCATTTTTAATAGAAATATTTAAATGCTCAAATCTCCTAAATTACTCAACCAAATTTGATGAAATTTGAAACATAGACTGATGGTAGCCTAAACTTACAATGTCTGGAGTTTGGAGGCTCCATACATTGTGTTTTGGCTACAGTTTCAAAATGAAATCTAGACTTAAAACTTGAATAACTTACAATCTAGCCAATGGATTTTTGATTTCTTGGGTTCGTTGGAAAGCTGGAGATGTCCTCTTCAACTTTGATGAAGACTCTAAGAGCTGGATTTGCCTGGATTGGAAGTTATGATTGCAATAACTGATTCTCTCTCTAAAAACCTCTCTCTTCTCCCATTGATGTTTGGGAGTTAGGATCTGGTGGGGAAAGGCCTGGAAGGGCTGGAGGAAGGTCTGAAGAGGATTTTAGAGAGAGTTTGAATGCTGGAGGAGCTCTGGGAGAAAGAGGTTTGAGTGAGAGGTGTTGAGATGAGAATCGTGGCTCTCTCTAGGGTTTTGCCCTATTCAAGTCTCTCCAACTTGAATGGATGGCTGGGATGAATTGGGGGAGCTCCTAGATGGCTGCCACATGTCTCTAGAGTGGTTAAAAAGCTGGATGCAAGGACAACTTAGGTGTAAAGCCTTTTGGTCCCCACTTAGACACATGAAGTGAGGGGGAACCTCTTGATCTTGATCTTATGGTTGGAGAAGGGCCTAGAGAAGGTTCTAGGAGAAGCCTTGGCAGCTAGGATTAAGTAGGATCAGGGTTTAAGGAACTTGATCAAGAGTTAGGCCATTTGAGAGTTATTTTGACCCTCTTTGACCCATAAAATGACTTGTATTGACTGTTTGACCAGTCAAACAGTCAAATAAGTGCTGAGGTGGCATGTGATGATGCCTTGGGTGCTGGTTGGACGAGCTTGATTCAAAGGGATTGAGGTGACTTACACTTGCTTGGGTATTTAAGTCTCTTAAAGCCCTTAAAAGGTTTGTTGACCAATGTTGACTAGTCAACACCTGAAAAGACTGCTTATGTGGCAGTCAAGTAACCTCAAAGAGTTAGGTTAGGATGATTTAAAAAACAAAGCCAAATGAAGGGTTTGAGGTTTGAGTTTAATATGGGGTTTGGAACGGATTTGACCCAACCTTAGAGTTGACTTGGTCAACTTTAATTGGGTTTGATTGGACAACATCCAAAAGCATGGTTAGGCTATATTTGAAGTTAATTTTGGAGCTTTGAAATGAATTCAATGGGTTGAATGAGTTGAAATAACCCATTAAAGCCTTAAGGGGAGTTTGAGTCAACCTAGGTTGACTGGGTCGACTGGGTTGACTCAAAGGGTGGATCTGGTCTGGACAAGTTTGATTTAATATTTTAAACTTGCTGGAAGTGGTTCCAAACAATTCGGAGGTCGTTTGGTTTGAAATCAAGGTTTGAGTCCTTAAGGGGTATTTTGGTCATTTTGACCCCTGGTCAACTGGGGGTCAAAGTGGGTCCAGAAAATTTCAGTTTAATGTTCAAGATATCAATATTAAAGGTCTGGATCTGACTAGAGGCTTTGGTGAAGACTCTAAGGTCAAAAACTTCAATACGACAGGTCCAGTGGCATGGGCTGTAAATATTTGAAGGTTTTACAGCCTTTGGATTTTAATTAAGTTTCTGGGGTTGGAGACCTCAGAATGGGCTCAAATTTGAAGGGTTACCTCCAGAGACATGTCTTATCAGTATGCAGCTGACAGACTCTGAATCGGTGGTCATTTCATTGGGTTTCAAAGTGTTTGAAAAGTCACTGGAAAAGACCTTTAGGACAGGGCCTTTGGACTTAGTCACTTGAATCTGGATTTTGAGTTTGATCTGGATTCTGGATTTGATTGAAGTTTGATTTGAATTAAGGTATGGATTTGCTTAAGACCTAAATTGATCCTAAGGTCTGGGGTCTAGAATAGATCCTAAGGTATGAAGTCTAGAAAATTCCTAGGGTCTAAAGTAGATCCTAGGGTATGGAGTCTAGAAGGGTCCTAGGATCTAGAATGGATCCTAAGATCTGGATCTAGGAGAATCCTAGGTTTTAGATTGACCTGGAGTCTGGATGGGTCCCTAGTGACCTCAATCAAAAATGAGGTCAACAAATGGACCCCCAATATGTGTAATTGAACGAAGTTCTATTGCACGTATTGGCGTTGACCGAAAAAGGTCAAGTCTGGAGTTTTGATCCTAAGGGTAGGAAAACGTCTATCCTGGGGAATCAAGGTTTGAATTGATACTAGGGTAGTGCCACAGAGGGCGTACTCTACCACTAGCGGGTCGAATCCTAAGGAGAGAAAGCATGATGACTCACATCTATCCTTAAGGAAAAGAAAACTAGAATGATCTCGTGGGAAGGAAGCATTGCTTCCACGAAAGATCGGATCTAGATTTGAAGTTTAGGATGGTGCCACGATGGGCGTACTCCATCACTAAAGAATGGTCTTGTGGAGAGGAAACTTGCTCTACACAAAGAACCACGTCTGGATGATCATATGTGGAGGAAACTTGTTCCACATAGAGGATCGGGTCTGGATGATCGGATGTAGAGGAAACTTGCTCTACACAATGAATCAAATTTGAAATGATGTTATATAGAGGAAACTTGCTCTATATAAAATCAGGTCTAGAATGATCATGGGTAGAGGAAACTTGCTCTACGGATGATCGGGTCAGGATTGATCATGTGCAAAGGAAACTTGCTTTACACAGATGATCAGGTTTGAATGATCGTATATAGAGGAAACTTGCTCTATATAGAGGATCGGATCTGGAATGATCGTATGTGAAGGAAACTTGCTTCACATAGAGGATCGAGTCTGGATGATCGTATGTAGAGGAAACTTGCTCTACACATCGGATCAGATCTGGAATGATCGTATGTGAAGGAAACTTGCTTCACACAGAGGATCGAGTCTGGATGATCGTATGTAGAGGAAACTTGCTCTACACAGCGGATCGAGTCTGGATGATCGTATGTGGAGGAAACTTGCTCCACACAGAGGATCGAGTCTGGATGATCGTATGTGGAGGAAACTTGCTCCACACAGAGGATCGAGTCTGGATGATCGTATGTAGAGGAAACTTGCTCTACACAGCGGATCGAGTCTGGATGATCGTATGTGGAGGAAACTTGCTCCACACAGAGGATCGAGTTTGAGGTTTGAAATGATCGTATGTGAAGGAAACTTGCTTCACACAGAGGATCGAGTTTGAGGTTTGAAATGATCGTATGTGAAGGAAACTTGCTTCACACAGAGGATCGAGTCTGGATGATCGTATGTAGAGGAAACTTGCTCTACACAGCGGATCAGATTTGAAATGATCGTATATAGAGGAAACTTGCTCTATATAAAATCAGGTCTGGAATGATCATGGGTAGAGGGAACTTGCTCTACGGATGATCGGGTCAGGATTGATCATGTGTAAAGGAAACTTGCTTTACACAGAGGATCAGATTTGAATGATCGTATATAGAGTAAACTTGTTCTATATAGAGGATCGGGTCTGGAATGATCGTGTGTAGAGGAAACTTGCTCTACAAAGAGGATCAAGCTTGAATGACCGTATATCGAGGAAACTTGCTCTATATAAGATCAGGGTCTAGATGATCATATGTAGAGGAAACTTGCTCTACACAGAGGATCGGGGGTGGAATGATCGTATATGGAGGAAACTTGCTCCATATAGAGGATCAGATCTGGATGATCATACGTAGAGGAAACTTGCTCTACATAGAGGATCGAGTCTGAACTTTGAAATTTAAGATTTAAATGACATTTGAATTTGAATTGATTTTGAAGAGCCTTTGAATTTGAAGATTGATTTTAAATTTGAATTTGATTTAGTTTTAAACTTGAAGCTTGATTTGATGAATTTGGATTTGAAGGATTTCGAATCTGAGTTTTGATTAGATGTTGAATTTTGAAATTTTATTTTGATTTTGAATTCAAAAGAACTTTGAATTTGATTTTGAATTTTGAATTTGGAGAATTTGATTTGATTGAATTTTGATTTGTTTGAACTTGAAGAGTTTGAATTTGATTTGGTTTGAATTTTGATTTCAAAAATTTTGAATTTGAGTTTTGATTTGATTTTGAATTTTGAGATTTGAACTTGTTTTTTTTTTTAAACGTGAATTTTAAAAGTTTTTGATGTTTGGTTTTGAATTAAGAAATGTCTTTAATCCAGGAAATTCGAAGACTTTTTATTGACTTTGAATTTGACACTCATCTGGCATGGTACTTCCTGAAGAGCCTCCCCAACATTTAAAAATATCGGGTGGCATTCTCCAGGGTTGATCAGTTAATGTCTGAAATTTTCTCAAAGATCATCGCTAGGTCAAGAGGATAGTCTTGTATTGGTTTAAGCTTTCCCACCGATCTCTCGTTAGGCTAAGATATGCATCCAAAGAACCAAGACTAAGTCGCCTACTTGGAAGGTTCTAAGTCGCTCTATCTTGTCACGAGCTTTAACCAATTAGGCTTCGAACGACTCTGAGTTTTATTGAGCCTTAAAAACAAAGCTCTACAAGGCCTCGAGCTCCTCAAATTGGAGTCGGGCACTCTGCTCAGTCGTGGTTTGATTTTGAACGTTAATTCATAGCATCTTAAAATACTCCTCTAGTGGGTTTGATCTTGGATCCAGCATAGAGTGTAATTTTATTGAAAAAGCTTTAAAGGAAGAGATGCCTCTGTGCAAGGACTTACACACATTTCTCAAGGACAGGACTTGATTTCTATCAGGAGTAGAAGATTCATTCGCATTATTGAAAATTTCCTCTAACTATTTGGACCCTGTCGGAACGACGAACGGGAACAAATTTATCAATTAGAGTGAGAAGTAGAGTTGACTCCTACTAATCTTGAAAAGGTTTGAGGAATTAGGTTTTGTTGACCCAGACCAAGTTTCGTAGAAACTAAATTGGGGTCTCCCTTGTACGAAGTTTGAATTAAAATCAATTTCAAAATGTTTAAGTTGAAGAGAGAAATTTAATCTTTTCAATTCTTTTGCATAAGGTTCTTCTATCTGATAAATAATTCATGCATGATGAAAAATCTGGAATCAGGATTTTCAAAGTCAAGTATTTAAAGGTGATCGGGTTTTATTTTGAAATTTAAAGATTCAAAAGAAGGGAGGCCTCTTACTCTTCTTCTCTTTTTCTGGTGGCACATATTGCACATCTTTTGACTTTTGATGCACTTCGTGCATTTCTTGATTTTTGGCACATTCGCGCGTCTTTTGATTTTTAGCGCATTCGCGCATCTTTTGATTTCAATTATTTTTGAGAAGAGGCTCCACTTTCTTCAAATACCTTAAAATGATTTATTTTTTTTTTATTTTGAATGTTGGGATTATATCTCAAGTATTAGAGAAGAAAATTTGTTCTCTTATACAAGGAAGAATAATCTTCAAAGTACATTCAATCTTTTTGAAAAGGGTATTGGCTTGACTTTGAAAATCATTGAATAGATTTTTGACATGTGTGAATCGCCTATTAAGATAGAAGATTGCTAGAAGATTGATAAAATTTTCATTTCAAAATTCAACTTAAGTTTGAGGTAGATTTTAATTCGAAAGTTAAATCAACCCATGAAAGCGATGGGAGGGAGGGGTATTCAAACATTTGACGGAGTCAACTACAACTATCTCCAGTTTAAGACTTAAGGTAGAGGTCAATTTTCATTAAAAAGAAGAATCAACTTGTCTTGAAAATCCGGACCCGATACACTTGAGAAATTGAAAGCTTTCCTTAAAGGTTGCAAGTCTAGGTGGCAAGACCCCTGTTAAAATGGAATTGAATTCCTACAATCTCTTTGAAGGGAGAGACTGTTACAGGGTCTGCAACGTCCCTAGAAAGTGGCATCATTGTAATCAAAAGATTGATCGCGATAGGACCCCATTGAAAATTTAAATTTTTACGGTATCACTATCTGACACAATCTTAGATTATCTCCCCTCTCAAATTATTACTAGGCTAGTAGTTAAGAGAGTGGCGCCCCGAGTGGTCTCTACTCCTCCTCTATAAGTAATGTAGTGGAACACGTGTAGTAACGAGCCCTAACATCTTCTAGTAGAGTGGATGGATCATAACCTTCAATTGGGGGCCTATGGCCTATTGCTGGTGATTGCTCAATTCTAGCTTGTTTGAGTCTTTCTGTGTAGTGGTCAAGTAGGTGTATTGAAGATCGCACTCTCATTTCTACAACCTCCCTCCTTTGTGCAAGGAGAGGGTACGTAGGAGGAGCGACGAGTTCTCGATTGGCCTCGAAATCGGCCCTCTCTAAGGCTTTCGACTCAACAGTCTTTCTAGCCTTAAGATTCCTTTTTCTGGCTCTTCGAAGGTAGTTCTTCCTTTGGTTCTTGCCGACGAAAGGAGTACTAGAATTTGATCCGATCTCAGACTGAGATGGTGGCTCGTTTGTCGTTATTGATTTCTAATTTTGATCCTCTTGAGTAGGGAGTATAGTGGGTGCAGGGGCGACAACAACCTCCATCTTAGAGATGGGGGAGTCAGCTCCTGACCCTAAAGTAGCTTCTACTAAGGGGAAATCCTTTTGAGTGCCAACAAACAGATCTAAGATTATTTCTCCGTTAACTGAAATCTCGAGGTTTTGAAATTTCATTTCGTACTGAATTAAATTGCCATTGAGAATTTCTTCTAGAGGCACATCTTTATTCAGTGAGAAGACGAGTTTCCCAGCCATTTGAGTGTGCTTGATTTCCTGGAATTAAGAAAGTGATTTGAATTAATAATTTTTGAAGTGACATTTAAGTTTGAATTTGATTAATTTTATTCAAAATTTTATAACTCAATCGTGTCATTTTGCATTGAACATGGTGGTTCATAAAATTGACGAGTGAAAATCAAGACTTGAATTTGACTCTTTCGCTACACCAATTGACTTGGGGCAAAATGTCAAAATTTTGATCTAGATTTGAAATCAAATTAAGATTGAATTTAAAGTTGAGATCAAACTTGATTTTAAGGTTGATATTGAATTTGGCTTAGAATTGAATTTGAAATTAAAGTCGAGTGGATCTTCTTCAAATTTTGTAACTCAACACACTGAGTTTCACTCAGTCACGTAGGTTCACAAAATTAATATGAAAAATCCAAAAGTCGGGCTTGACTCCTTCATTTCACCAATCGGCTTGGGATGAAATGTCAAAGCTCATATTTTGACTTTAAAACCAAAATTGAAGTTGAATTTGAGTTTGAAATCAAACTGAGGTTTAATGTTAAAGTTGAATTTGGACTTAAGACCAAATTTGAATTTGAAGTTGGAATTGAATGGATTTTTATCAGATTTTGAAACTCAACATATTGAATGATGTTCAAATATGTAGGTTTACAAAATTAATCTGAAGATCCCAAGATTTAGGCTTAACTCTCTCATCCCAACAAGTGGTTTAGGGGTGAAATGTCAAAGCCTAAAATTGATTGGAGAGTTTTGAGTTTGTGTTGCACGTGTTCAACTACAACATGTTATAGAAGACACATGGCAACAACGATTAAAGTTGATTTGAAAGGTTTTGAAAGAGATTGAATTTTGCTGAAAGGATTGAAATTTCTGATTCTGAAATTGAAGAGTCTTATGTAAATTGTGAAACTTAGCACGCTAGTTATTTACTCGCACGCAAGTTTACAACATATACAAAAGGATTCGGCTTGACTCTTTTGCTCTACCAAATAACTTGGAGGCAAAATGTCAAAGCCCGACTTAAAGGGAAGTTTCCTACACTCACCTCTCGTTTCACATGTTTTAATTGAGTTGGCCACACTCACCCAAGGGAGAAATGGGAGGGGGACCAACGGAGAGAAAGGTAGTCAAAACTACCGATGCAATAAAATTCATACCGCTATTAAAGATGGAGAGTGAGATTGTCCCCAGCGGAGTCGCCATTTTTTTGTTTTGATTAAAAAAATATATTTAAATATATATAGTTTTGAAAATATTTAATTATTTTTGGGAATATTGAATTTCCCAAAGATAATTAATTGAAGTTTTAAAAGATATCAATTTTAATTTTGAAAAATTAAATCTGGGTTATTAAATCTCCTACGAGCGCAAGCCCTCGTAGTTAATTACATCGTAGGAAATCAGAATTTCCTACGAAAACTCTCGATTAAAATAGCGGTAAAAATCTTGTATGGATTTTCAAAGCTGGATGTCAAAGGAGGTTAAGGGTTGGAAGTTCAAGTGGGATTGGATCAAAATTGAAGACTTATTTCTGGAGTTAAAGGAAGAGGAGTAGGAGGCACTTGGGATTCTGAAACAATTCAGAAGTGCCCCAGTCTATCCTAAGTGTTGGGCTTAAATTTGATTGAAAGATATTTTTAATTTGAGTGATCAATTTTATTAGAAAGTGGGATTCGATTCCCGGAGGTTGAGGTCTTATAGCCCGAGCCAGCCTCAGAACCTAAATCTAAATTGGGCACTTTAAAGTTGGCCCGAACCTAGCTAATGCAGTGCAAATCTGGTCTTACCCCGGCCTGGATTGGGGAGCCAGCTAAATCACCTAAGCGCTTTAAAATTATGAGTCCAGTCTTTTAATGTTGAGTGATCGGGACGTTATTTAAGAAAAGTTTTTGAGAACGGGGCCGACATCTAGAGCGGATCCTAATTGGCCCCTTTGACTTATGTTGGGTTTGATGCTTAAGAAAATGCAATTAAGAAATTAAAGGTTTTTAAATTAGTTACTAATATGATGCATGCTAATCGACTCGATTATAAGATTGAATTTAAATGAATGCTATGAAATGAGGACTCCCGGCGATCCCGGGCTTACTTCTTAAAACGTTAAAGTTTCTATGTTGTCTAAATATTTTAATTTGATTAAAGTAGAAAAATTTGTTAAGTCCTTAAGAGCCTACAATCGGATTCCAGGCTAAATCAAAATCGGCATGCAGATAAGAAGACTAGAAAAGCATACAATTCTAATGCGCAATCAATTAAATAAATCAATCAAATTAAATGCTCAAATTGAAAGTCCATATGGCAAGTGCCACTTATTATTACATCACAGAATTTTGCAAGAAAGTAAAGTGGCCGGGCACCACTGACTACAACCCGGATTTTATCTTAAGATTCAAATGACTTTGAAATTTGGGATTCTTCTCGTTGTCCATTTCTTCGTCTTCTCACAAACATCTTGATTCGTCGGTTCCGGATATCCAAATGAAAAGAAACTCCCCCTTGATTGGGGTGTTATCTTTCCTCTTTGGATACTTATGAAAATATCCTAACTTGATCTTCTAAATGGCTGAAGACTCTCCCCTTTAGGGATGTCTTCTCCTCTTTGGAATTCAAG
This sequence comes from Dendrobium nobile, assembly GCA_022539455.1. Lineage (NCBI taxonomy): Eukaryota > Viridiplantae > Streptophyta > Magnoliopsida > Asparagales > Orchidaceae > Dendrobium > Dendrobium nobile. The sequence goes on from CM039728.1 coordinate 275,406, forward strand.
TTGGATCTTAATGTCCCAATCTCAAGTCATCTTAATAAATTTACAACCTTAAATAAATTGAATTTACATCAAATTAAATAAAAAAATCTAGACTCGATCCTGCAAGGTCATCCTAATAATCAACAGTTATATCAATCCCAAGCAGTTATTATTGAAATTTAAAACGCAATTTGGTCACACTTGGCCATGCTCTTATTAATTAAAGGGGGTCTTAAGCGCAGCAGGTACCTGTGCAAAGAGTATATATTTTTTTGATTTATTTAATTGCCCCCTTTAATTTCAGCTCCGCGTATAAGCATGACCACCTGCATAAGACTGAACATATATATATAATTCGCCCCTAACCTAAGGGTAAATCTAATGCACAATCAACAACAGAGTGCAGTAAGTAAGCAAACACAGCAATTCTATACTAGCAAACAGCATGCAGTAAAAGCTCGAAAACCCGACACACAACAGGAGCAGAAAAGTAAACACCGGCCTATCCTAGAACTAGAGTCGGTGATCCTAGCAAACCATCTAAAGTGTGTGAGGTAGGCTGTGTGGCTTTGGTATGTCCTAAACAGGGTGTTTAGTTAAAGTTATTTAAAGTTCGATTGGTTGAAAGGCTTAAGGGATATTTAATTAAACTGTAAATATTAATGATTTAAAATCAATTTTAAAAGACTTATTTAATTATTTGTTGGATACCACCTTTGTTTCACACCGAGGCCGTGAAGTTTATTTCACCTTCCTTGGGGCTAAATTAATAGCCTCGTAGGCCTGGGTTACCCAGTGGTACCCGATATAATTAAGTAGATTAGGTTGATTAAGGTTTAAGAATTAATGAATTTTATTAGAAATGTTTGGTTGCTGATTTTCAAAATCTATTAATTTAAGTTTGCCATTAATCGATTCGTGGCGTTGTGCCACCAGGCTCGAGGAACCAGCCTCCTTAGGACACTTAGCCCCGCAGCCCGGAGTAGTCCAGCCGATAAACCAAATTAATGTAATTAAATTAGAGGTTTTAAAAGGTTGAATAATTAATAATTAATCTATTCTTAAGGTTTAACACCCCTTGGAATCCATTCGTGGCATTGTGCCACCAGGCTCGAGGAACCAGCCTCCTTAGGACACTTAGCCCCGCAGCCCGGAGTAGTCCAGCCAATAAACTTCATCTTTAGGATGGTTGTTGTGCTTTAAAAGGTTTGTTGAATGTTTTAAGCATTAAGTTAACATTTTCTGGAATTTTAGGATGATTTTGAGATTTATGAATTTTTTGGAATATTTTAATCATTTAATTAAGAGGTTGAAAATTGACTTTTTGATTAAGTTCAAATTCTGGAATGTTAGAATTTTATTAAAATACTAGACCTTACTACGATCAGTTAGACAGTAAGTACGTTGAAATCAGATTTTTCTACATTTTATTACGAAGGTTTGAAGTTTTGAACTAGGTTTTAACTACGGTTTGACCAATTTGTTGACTTTTTGAATTTGATGTTTTTCTGGAATTTTAATATTTTTAACAAATACTATACATCATTACGAGTTGAATGCAAGTGAGTTTACTAAATTTGGACTTTTCTAGAATTAGTTATGAATGTTTGAAGTTTAAGTATTTATTGAATTTTAAAATTTCTTAATTAGAGGGGCCTTTTTGCAAATTTTGCCCAAATGAACCCCAAACTCCTTGAAATCAACCCCAAAGGTCAGAAATGACCTAAGAAGAGATTCCCAAGTGTTTGGGGAATTTTTGGAATTTTTTAATTATTTTTAATTAATTATATTAATAAAATATTGATTTTTGATTAAAATTAAATTATAGTTCAATTTGTTGTCAAATCAAGGGGCTTTTAATTTTCATTGATTAAGGTTTGAATTCTGGTCAATTTGAGGTGTTGTGCATATTTTTTGGATTTAAAATGTATTTATTACATTTTTTAGAAGTTTTGAGGCCTTAATTAAGGGTTAATCTTGACATGTTTAACTTTTTGACTTAATGAACTCCAAATTGAGTGAAATTTGAACCTAAGGTGTAAAATGTCACTAAGTTTAATGTTCTCAAGTTTCACCCCTATTGGGTGTGTGTGTAGAATTTCCTAGGATTTTTCTAAGTTATCTAGACCTTGTTCTTGATTATTGTCCCTAGGTGGCACTAGAGTTCAATTGGGTCTAAATCTCTGTTTTCCTAACCCTTGGACATGTACAAGCATACCACATAAATTAGGAAGCCTAATTCTACTAATTTGGAGAGTTATGAATTTTCAAAGTTTTGGGTCCAAAATGGACCCATTACTTTGTAAATTCATCTCATAGCAATCCAGTGGACATCTTGAGCTAAGAAAATTACAGGTAATGCCTAAGATGTCCAAAATTATTTCACCAAAAGTTAATCACCATTTGGCCACTGGATTGAAAGAAAATTGAGAAAATTGGATTTCAAATAAACCCAAATTTCTCAAAAACCAGTGATCAAAATAAATTTAATTTGCTTTTAATAAAAACTAGAGCTCAAGAGCTTTCCAACAAGCCCAAGAACATTAATTTTGGTGAAAAAATGGATTTACTATGATTTTTAGAAGTTCTGGGCATTTAATTTAATTTTTAAATCAATTTTGAATCAAATCGGCCGCTGGCGCCGCCAAACCAATCATTGGCAATGATTGGCTGGACGGCAGCGCTGCGTCGCGGCCTTAACACGTGGCGTGATCCTGTGTGGTCACTTAACCACGTCGGCAGGAGCAGTAGCCGTCCGATCTGATCAGATCGGATCTGATCCGAGCGACCAAAACGAGCCACGTCGCCCGCGCGGTTTGGCCAGGAGACCCGCGTTCGATCCCCAGAGAGGTCGCGCGGTCTAGAGTCGATCTGGACCGTCTAATGAACGATCGGACGGTCCAGATCTCCCGAGATCTCCTAGTTCATTTTTAATAGAAATATTTAAATGCTCAAATCTCCTAAATTACTCAACCAAATTTGATGAAATTTGAAACATAGACTGATGGTAGCCTAAACTTACAATGTCTGGAGTTTGGAGGCTCCATACATTGTGTTTTGGCTACAGTTTCAAAATGAAATCCAGACTTAAAACTTGAATAACTTACAATCTAGCCAATGGATTTTTGATTTCTTGGGTTCGTTGGAAAGCTGGAGATGTCCTCTTCAACTTTGATGAAGACTCTAAGAGCTGGATTTGCCTGGATTGGAAGTTATGATTGCAATAACTGATTCTCTCTCTAAAAACCTCTCTCTTCTCCCATTGATGTTTGGGAGTTAGGATCTGGTGGGGAAAGGCCTGGAAGGGCTGGAGGAAGGTCTGAAGAGGATTTTAGAGAGAGTTTGAATGCTGGAGGAGCTCTGGGAGAAAGAGGTTTGAGTGAGAGGTGTTGAGATGAGAATCGTGGCTCTCTCTAGGGTTTTGCCCTATTCAAGTCTCTCCAACTTGAATGGATGGCTGGGATGAATTGGGGGAGCTCCTAGATGGCTGCCACATGTCTCTAGAGTGGTTAAAAAGCTGGATGCAAGGACAACTTAGGTGTAAAGCCTTTTGGTCCCCACTTAGACACATGAAGTGAGGGGGAACCTCTTGATCTTGATCTTATGGTTGGAGAAGGGCCTAGAGAAGGTTCTAGGAGAAGCCTTGGCAGCTAGGATTAAGTAGGATCAGGGTTTAAGGAACTTGATCAAGAGTTAGGCCATTTGAGAGTTATTTTGACCCTCTTTGACCCATAAAATGACTTGTATTGACTGTTTGACCAGTCAAACAGTCAAATAAGTGCTGAGGTGGCATGTGATGATGCCTTGGGTGCTGGTTGGACGAGCTTGATTCAAAGGGATTGAGGTGACTTACACTTGCTTGGGTATTTAAGTCTCTTAAAGCCCTTAAAAGGTTTGTTGACCAATGTTGACTAGTCAACACCTGAAAAGACTGCTTATGTGGCAGTCAAGTAACCTCAAAGAGTTAGGTTAGGATGATTTAAAAAACAAAGCCAAATGAAGGGTTTGAGGTTTGAGTTTAATATGGGGTTTGGAACGGATTTGACCCAACCTTAGAGTTGACTTGGTCAACTTTAATTGGGTTTGATTGGACAACATCCAAAAGCATGGTTAGGCTATATTTGAAGTTAATTTTGGAGCTTTGAAATGAATTCAATGGGTTGAATGAGTTGAAATAACCCATTAAAGCCTTAAGGGGAGTTTGAGTCAACCTAGGTTGACTGGGTCGACTGGGTTGACTCAAAGGGTGGATCTGGTCTGGACAAGTTTGATTTAATATTTTAAACTTGCTGGAAGTGGTTCCAAACAATTCGGAGGTCGTTTGGTTTGAAATCAAGGTTTGAGTCCTTAAGGGGTATTTTGGTCATTTTGACCCCTGGTCAACTGGGGGTCAAAGTGGGTCCAGAAAATTTCAGTTTAATGTTCAAGATATCAATATTAAAGGTCTGGATCTGACTAGAGGCTTTGGTGAAGACTCTAAGGTCAAAAACTTCAATACGACAGGTCCAGTGGCATGGGCTGTAAATATTTGAAGGTTTTACAGCCTTTGGATTTTAATTAAGTTTCTGGGGTTGGAGACCTCAGAATGGGCTCAAATTTGAAGGGTTACCTCCAGAGACATGTCTTATCAGTATGCAGCTGACAGACTCTGAATCGGTGGTCATTTCATTGGGTTTCAAAGTGTTTGAAAAGTCACTGGAAAAGACCTTTAGGACAGGGCCTTTGGACTTAGTCACTTGAATCTGGATTTTGAGTTTGATCTGGATTCTGGATTTGATTGAAGTTTGATTTGAATTAAGGTATGGATTTGCTTAAGACCTAAATTGATCCTAAGGTCTAGGGTCTAGAATAGATCCTAAGGTATGAAGTCTAGAAAATTCCTAGGGTCTAAAGTAGATCCTAGGGTATGGAGTCTAGAAGGGTCCTAGGATCTAGAATGGATCCTAAGATCTGGATCTAGGAGAATCCTAGGTTTTAGATTGACCTGGAGTCTGGATGGGTCCCTAGTGACCTCAATCAAAAATGAGGTCAACAAAGATACCAGATCATTTTAGGCATAATTGAGTTAGATCGTCCTGGACGATTGGTATATCGTCCTGGACGATTGGTATATCGTCCTGGCCGATTTCCTAAAATACATGATACCTAAATTGATCATGGCGGCTGATTCTTTCTTAATTGATCATATCATCCTGGCCGATATAAGTATCGTCCAGGCCGATTATAATGACGGCTGCCTTAATGAGGATGCCCTAATTAAGGTTTCTGATTTTGGACAGATCGTCCAGGCTGATATTACTATCGTCCCGGACGATGTTACCAAAAACAGAAATCATATAGGAAAAAAGAGAATTTCTACCAAGTTACAAAACATCAGGAGCCACACAAAAAATAATAGACTCAAGAAAGGAAAAAGGTACAAACAGACTCAATCCTAGTCTACCCAAACTTGAGCTGGTTCCAAGTTGTAGTCTGATCGTGTGGACCTGAAACGTTAGTACAAAAAGGCAATCGTAGAGAAATAAAAAATGTTTGCTATCATCAAAATCATAAACCATAGATCCGTAACATGGAAGTTATGACATTTTGATCGGAAGTAACGACGGGTGCTCGCTCACTATGAATGTAAATTTCTCCGTTTTGCGCCCTTCTTAAGCCAAATCCCATAAAATCCGCAAAATCGAAGGATTTGATAAATTCGGGATTTACCATGAAAAGGGGTACTTTTCATCAATTGCAGCTTCCATTTAATGTGAGATCTGATTTTGCGTTTTTAGTTGTTTTGGGGGATTTAGCTCAAATCCGCCTCAATTCCGGCCTAAATCCCACATCCAAGGGGATGTTTGGCAGCCAGTAGGATTTAGCTACTTAGGATTTAGTAAATCACGAATTTAATAAATCCTGGGGCTATTAAATCCTAAAAATTGTTTGGCAACTTGAGGGATAAAATCATGCTAAATCATTAAAATTGTTTGGCAACTTAAGTGATAAATCCCGCGAAACTATTTTGCAATGTAATCCAGGATTTAAGACGGTTAGTTCATTATAAAATTAAATATATATTATATTTTTAGTTTATATTTTCTCTTAAGTAAGATTAAATTATTATTTTTCATCTTGATTAACATAAATAAATTGTAATGATAAGTAATATCATTATAATCTTTTAACCAATATACCTAATTAAAATTTCATTAATTATTTAATTGTTATTTAATTTTTAAAATGATTAACTGTACTTTTAGTTATCTCGTTAAACACCTTGTCATTCAACTACGTATGTATGAAAAGTTATAGCTAGAACAATGTTGTGAAAAATCAACAGAAGATCGACAAGAATAATGTTATTATTTAATTATTATTTACACTATTAATTATCTATTTAATAATCTCTATTTTAAATTACATTAATTAGGTGAATTATATTAATTTTTAATTACTAATTATTTAATTAAGTTAAATTAGATAATTAATTATGTAATAATTATAATATTAATTATTTAGTTAATTTACTTAATTATTAATATTTTAAACTACATTAATAAAGTTAACCTTAGAGACTTCCAGGGTTTGCTTATCATCTATTTTTTTCGTCGGTTTGGCTTCCTTGCTTTGCAGGAGGTGTAAGATTGCACGAGTGACTTCTTCAGCTCCTTCGTTGTTGTTCGACTTCGCTCCTTCGGCGATGTTCTGATCTGAAGTTACGACATTTTAATCGGAAGTAAGGAGGGGAGCTCGCTCGCTGTTAAGGTAACTTTCTCCCTCAAATCCCGTTAATCCGCCGAACTACAGGATTTAGTAAATCCGGGATTTATGGAAAAAAGAGGGAAACGGAGGATTTATTCCGCCGTGAGATTTTGGGGTTGTTTGGCAACAACTGGGATTTAGCTTTAGTAGGATTTAGTAAATCTTGTAAATCTGAATTTAGTAAATTCGAAATGTGTTAAATCCTGAAAACTGTTTGGTATGTCAAATGTTAAATCCTGTTAAATTCTGAGAAACTATTTGGTACATATTTCAAGATTTATGATATTAGGGATTTAAATGTGAAAAAAATAATTATAAATTTAAAAATAAATATATAATTAAAAATAAAAATTAATATGTTATGAATTTAATAATATGTTAGATACAAAGTACTTATTAATTATTAATTACACTATTAGTTATATACTTAATAATATATTTTAAGTTATATTAATTAAGTTAATTATATTAATATTAATTACTAATTGTACAATTAAGTTAAATTAAATAATTAATTTATGCACTAACTATACAATTAGTTATTTAATTAATTTACTTAATTATTAATAATTTAAATTATATTAATTAAGTTAATCAATAATAACATAAGGCGTCTAGGTTTGCCTTTCATCTTCTCATTTCGTCGTTGCTGATCGGCTTCGTTGCTTTGCAGGAGGTGTACAGATTGCACGCGTCGCTTCTTCGGCTCCTTCCTGGCTATTCGACTTCGCTCCTTCTACGACTTTCCCTTCCTGTTCGATCGGAAGTTACGACATTTTGATCGGAAGCAAGAACAGGAGCTCGCTAGCTGTGAAGGTAACTTTCTCCCTTTCGCGTGCTTATTCGGCTAAATCCCGTTAAATCCACCGAACCGAGGGTTTTAGTAAATCCGGGATTTAAGCCGTAAATCCCTAAATTCGGGATTTATGAAATCCTGGGATTTAACGCGCGCACAAAAACCGTTTGGCTGGATTTAGCGTAAATCCGACTTAAATCCCACCTTAAATCCGAGATACCAAACAGCCCCTAAGAATGGATTGTTTCTCTTTCAAAAATTATGCCACTATTTAAATGGGGATCAAAACTTATCAATTCAAAACCTCTACCGTGTATTTTCTCAATGAATAAACTAAGCCATCAATTTCCCTAGCATCATAAATTATCACTCATTTTTCTTTGTTATCATAATTTACACTATTTTTTGCATGACATTGCGAGCTTTCCTATTTCTCACTTAATTCTTTGTTAATTTCCCAAATTATTCCTCCTATGAAGAGAACAGATTGAGTTTTCATTTCTTGTGAAGATGGGATATGCTAGTCAAAATGATGGTCCAATAAAATTTTCTTGTTTTTCATAGGATTACATCGGGATCTATCAATCAAAAAATATATTTGTTCACATTCCCTAGCTAAATCTGCCTACTAGAGATACATTAAAATCTGTAAACCCAAGTCATCCTAAATCACAACTTGGTATGAAGATACTGAAAAATGTCTTTTAACCATTTGGCTAACCTAAAACTTAGACCAAATACATCTCTTATGTTGGGAAGTAAAACCACGCAGAGTGAACACAAATAAGAGAGAGAAAATGCAACGAAAAAGAAAGAACACCATGATTTAACATGAAAAAATTCGAAACTAGGAACTAAGGAGTCACACCACACCAAGAAATTCACTTTGAAAATTGGAGAAATTTGCACTGATCTCTTTTCCTCTCACTCTCTACTTTTCTCTCTTCACCCGTTACTTCGTTCTCACACAGAACTGATATAGGGATGCACGTTAACCACCCCAATGGACACAACCCTTTAAGTTAAGCATTAAAACCAAGTAAGAAAAATGTCCATCCTAACTCGTAGCATCGCAGTGCTCCACTCTTTGTTTCTGATCCGACCTACAACGCTACGATGCTTTACCCTCTATCTCCAACTAGAGATTGCAGTGTTTTAGCACTCGAGTTAGGCTGAATGAAAAAAAAAAAACCTCGGGGGCAAAGCCCTCCAACCTAAGCAGGGGGAGGCCCCCCCTGCAACCCCTGGCAAGCTTTTCTTGCGGAATTGAAGTCTGAGTCAACAATATAACCTAATTGGTCAACACAATCAGATCCCACGCAGAACTGACATCTTAAATAGAATGAACAAAGGGATAAAGCTGATGCTGAGTTATTGTGATTGTGTTAATGTTGAAGAAAGATGGATTAAGTTGACTTTAGAAGTTGAGGTAGGCATGAGATGACAATTGCATTTGTCATACAAAAACTATTTCTATCCTTGTTAATTAAAGATTTATAAGGATGTTGTAAAATTCCACTTATGCTACAACTCTCATGCTTCTTTGGAAGGCTGCTTATTGGGGCTTTCAATATCCTTCTATTATCACCTAGTTGCCTCGTTTTCTCCATGTCTACTAACCTTGAAGAACCAATTTTAAGCTTAAGACTACTTTGAAACTTTTTAAATAGGGGCATATTGATGACGACATCAGATCGTGGAAGGTTTATCAGAGGCGTGACCACCGATCTACGACCACGATCGAGTCATTGTACTTTTGATTTATGTCATGTATTGTTTTTATTTCTTGTTGTTGTATTTTGTTTTATTTTATGTTATTTCATTTCCCGTAGTACCCTTCTAAGGGTTGTCGTATGTAAGCCCCGAGTGTGCATTTTCGTCTTTTATTTCTTGAGTCTCTTGTACTAGGCTATTTATAGCCCGTTGTCTTATTTTTTTTTTCAAGTAATGAATGATTGATTATTTCTCTTTCGTGCGTGAGTTCTTGTGAGGGCTCGAGAGTGTGATTAGAGAGAATTCCCTAGAAGAGAGAGATCGGAACACCCACCAACCTTGGAGACGGCCAGTTTCGTAGTTTTCTACTTTATCTTTCGTCTTTCTCCAAAGCACCTCCATCTCCAAGCCATCATTCCCTCCTCACCGAGCTCCACAAATTTTCCCCCTCTCTACAAGCCGCCGACCACCTTACCCGAGCCCCCTCCATCCTGCCGACGGCCCTCCTTTGATCCATCACTCCTTCCCCACTTGCCATCAATTCTTTCCTAAGTTGGATTTCATAAATTTGGTAACTTTTATTTGATTAAATTCAAATTAATTTGAATTTCAAATAGTTACTTAAATTATAAATCTTATTTTAGGAAACCTTTTGAATTAATTCTTATTTAAATTATAAATTAAGAAAGGATGAAATATTTCTTTTCAATGTTAATTTATTAATTAACCATTAATAGCCACATTAATTCCCCCCCCCCCCCCCCCGTCCATGCATGTCGCCGGCCTCCCTTGCCCCTCTCATTAAATCCCTTTAAATTATTTCCTAATCACAACCCCCCACTTAGGAAATAATTTCCAAACCTTAATTCCCTCCTTGGCCGAAAATTCAAAAAGCCCCATCCCAGAATTTTCTCTCTTAAAGTCTCCTCCTTTGATTCTCAAAATCTAAAATTTATTTCAAATTTTGAAAGGGAATTCCTTCTTTGCCTCTCCTCTATTTTATGTGGACAAGAAACTTCTCTTTCCACAATAGAGAAGAATAGTTTCTCTCTCCACAATAGAGAAGAAGGCAACACTCCTCGAGGACTTGTCTCCTAGTATCTATGGATAGCGGATCCCGAAACTGAATGTGTCTTAACCTACGATGAGGACGGCTTCGTAGATATTCTCCGGTCAACTTTCTTTGACGTTAATCTGAGGATCGACCACACTGTCGAAGATTACATAGAGCGCATTCTGGATACTCTGGTGGAAGCAGTTGAAGAACAACTTGAAGGCGTCGAGTGGAGGATCGCCGCCGATCCTTGACGAAGGTCTTTCCTACTCCTCTTCTTCGTGTCTTTCTTAAGCCTAATCTTTCTTGTAAGTGATTGCAGTCATGAAGGACGCCTCCATCGATTTCTGCTAAAGCTTAGTAAAGTAGGGTTTTGAGTGCGCTTCTGTGTTTACTAATTCTTGTTGTTAGATTAGGGATTCTTATTGAAATTATTATTCTGGCATAATGTTGTTTACTGAGTTATTTTGAAAATTTCATATCTCTGGTTATGTGATTTAGCCTAAGCGGGTGTGACCCCTTTCTTGTTTTAACCCATTGTTTTAAATGCTAATGGTTTCTTCATTGTTGTTCTAATCAAAGTTGTGCAAATTCTAAACAACATCATTGCATCCTTACATAGTCCTACATCACATATTCTATCTAGTTATAGCTTCTGGATATATTTTGTCTTGTTTCATTGCTTTCAGAATGATAGGAGTTCTTTATAGCCAGGTTATTAAATATTTTGGGATTGTTATTTGCAGTGGTTTTATCCCCATTATTCAGGATTTTCTCAACCTCTCACAATGGCTGGGAGAACTCAGATACCTACCAAGAGCTCTGCTCTCATAGCTATGATTGCTGATGAGGTATGCTTCTTTTTGTATATAAAATAATTCATTTCGCTTACTTATTGATGAACAATCACTCTGGTAGCCAACTCACAAGTGGTGTTCCAAAAATATCATTAGATTTGCTGCTACGCCCAACAGGAGGGAAGCTTTGACTAGTTAGTAATTGTCTTGCATTATTCTATTACTGTGAGCATGTCTTATGTCTTGCATCCAGGTTTGTCTTGAGGAAAATTTGAAAATGATATCTACACTTAAGGGTGTTCATCTAGCTCGCTGGATGTTTGAGACCAGCTCATGTTTGTCTCTTGCTTGGCTTATTCATTAATTAATGACCCAAACATGAGCATTATATTTAGGCTTCACGTCTTAATGAATCAAGCACAACACAACTTCATGTTTATGCTTGGCTTGTAAAAGCTTGTTAAAATATTATTATTAAATATTTATATATGCTGTAATGAAAATAATGCAAAAAATGAAATCATAATGTAGTATTTGTATATGGTTTTAAGTGTTGCCTTTTGGTGTGGTTTTGACTTTGATTCTTTTTTATTGTTCTTTTTTTATTCAAAATAATGAAAATCACACTTTTGATTGATATATTTATTTGTATTCATTGATGTTCATGAACAAATCAAATAATTACAATTAAACACAAATAAATAAATATCTAACATTAATGAATTTGGGTCGAACATAAACAATGAGAAATAATAATGAATTGAATTTGCGAAGAGCTTTTTTTATTTTTTTGTGGCTCATTTTCACACATGCATTGATGTCGCTTGGAGATTTTGGTTTGGTTTCCTTTCAGTTTGTATAGAGATTTTCACAGTATTGCTGGACCATGATTTTGTTCTTATCATCAATATAGATTCAGTAAGTTTGAATTCTAGGTTTCAATATATGATTTGTCTCAGTTCATTATTCAATGTAGTGCACTTGGTGATTTATTCTGAAGTTACAACCCTTGTTTGAAATATCATATAAATTATGAATCCTTGGAGTGATTCCAAGGGTTGGTTGATCTTTTGTGTGATACCATGAAAAATCAACCTTTAGTACATTCAATCAAGCCTTCCCCTCAGCATACACTGTTACAAATTTTCATTATGGACCACGATCATCAAATAGTTTTTTATAAAAAATAAAAAATTGGTAACATGCTATGTTTTGTGTTTCATATGGACCATTTCTATGGAAATTTACTGATTTGAAGTGTTGCAATTTTTTTAACAATTCAGGACACTGTGACTGGATTTTTACTTGCTGGAGTTGGTAATGTTGATTTGCGAAGAAAGACGAACTACCTCATTGTGGACTCCAGTATAATGACTATCTTTATATTTCATTACATTCAGCTTACCTAACTAGTTCTCTATGTTTTCTCAACTCTGATTCTGTAAAGCTTTTTCTCAGTCATTGCCTTCCATATTTGCTCTTTTATTTTAATTCAAACTCATCAAGTCTGCATTTATTTGGTTTTTTTTTTTTTTTTTCACTCGATTGTACATTATTTGTATTAAAACGTTAGATTCGTTTAATGGTTTGTAGTGTAAGCAATACTTTTTATGTTCTGAAGTGCATTTACTTTCAATTCATGTTGAGTTGATGCTGATCTGGGAGCTTAGATGCAACATGAGCTTCTTGATATGCTTCATGTGAAACATATTTGATTTTTTTATTATATGGACTCTGCATGATCATCTTCTGAAGTGTTATTTTATTGGTATCTCTTGGTAAATACTTAGATGAAACTTATTTAGAACCTTAGTGCTTCTGCAAGATTGAGTGTGTATCAATCTGTAATTAAAAGAATGACTTATCAGTTATCATATAAGTGGATTTGCTCTTGCCCTCTAATGAAGTGGTCATGTATGTAAATCACTTATTAAATATGTTGCAAGCGCCATTGAGTACACTGTGGTTATATGACTCAATACCGGATCTACATTGTGTTTCACCAATTGTTTTATCCATCTATTTGAAAAATATTTATCATCATGTAGAATTGAAATCTGAATTTTTAGACCATCAACGTAAGAACTCTAAATAGATTGAAATTAATGATAAAATGAGTGATAAAGTTATGAGCTTTAACTATCTTTTTGGCTGCGAAGGTGAAGCTGATACAGAACTTATGTTCAATCTACACGTCATGCAAAGTAACATCTGATAAACAGTCTTAAATTCTCATGTTTTTATTTGTATAATCCAAACATTTTTCATTTTATATCCGTGCATTGATGTTTCTATCAAATGCCATAACAATGCAAATGCTATCTGTTTGCTGATTTTTTTTTGTCTTGCTGCCATCCCTTTTAAAGTCTTTTGTGCATCATTACATTCCTTGCATGATAGGTCAACGGATGGTGAACTTTATATATGTATATATATATATATATATATATACATATACTTTCCCCTCCTAATAGATTATTACTTTATGCATGCTTAATGGAATAATTAATTTGTTGAAATATACCAATTTTCTTCTAGCTAATCTCATGTCAGTTTGTCTGATTAGTTATGTATGATAAGTTTTTATGTTATTTCAACTGGTTTAGAAACAACTGTAAAAGCAATTGAAGATGCATTCAAAGAGTTCACCGCAAAGGATGATATTGCAATAGTTCTTATTAGTCAATATGTAAGTATTTTTTTGCTCTTGTACTTCATTTATGTTTTACTTCAGGGGTTTATTTGTTTGCTTGCTGTTATAAGTATGTTTTGAAAAATTATGAATTTTCTATATTCTAACATTTGGTTGGAATGTTGTTAAAAATCAGTTGAATTTTCAAATCTACAAACACTTAAAAAATATTTCAAATCTTATGAATTCATTTTCATGCAAAAATAAGTGAAATTAAAATTATCTCTTTAAAATATATTTTTTAACCTACATTCAACCAAATAAGCCTTGGTGCCTATTTGGGGCAACTTTTTCACTACTTTGTCTTGCATATTGTAGCTATAGTTTTGTTTGACCACTGCTTTCTTGTAGCTCTTAATAAATTTTTGTGTTGAGAAGAAATTTTTTATAGTTATATCCGCTAGAGTGTGATAGCTATAAAAAAGTTATTTGATTTTTTTCAGAGAAAAGAATAAAAAATGGTCCATTGACTCTTTATAAAAGATCAAAATAGTCTCTAACTATATTAAAAGACAATTTTAGTATCTCAACTCTTTAAAATGAAACTAAAATAGTCCCACCATGGGACTATTTTGATTCACTTTTAATGACTAGATGGATCAAAATAGTCTTTAACACAGTTGGAGATCATTTTGGTCCTTTATGAAAAGTCAAGGGATCATTTTAGTGCTTTTATCAGAATTTTCAAAAGAAAAAAGATTTATAATATTCAAAATAAATTTTTTTTGTCACAACAACTTTACAATACTTTTATAAATAGCTATATCTATCTCAAACGGACTCTAAATCTATTTTGTTTGTAATTATTGCTTGCAAATGTTCTATTGATTGCCTTATCATATCCAACATCTATTCAAAATTCTAGTTCAATTCTCTTTACTTAAATATTGGTACTTGATTTTTTACACAGTTGTGCCTCCATTCACATATCTTTTGTCATAAATAGAGACGAAAATCATTTATGGAGTGGTTAATGAGCTGTTTTTATTTGGCTTAGGTTGCCAATATGATTAGGTTTCTTGTGGATAGCTACAACAAACCTGTTCCTGCAATTCTAGAGATTCCTTCAAAGGATCATCCTTATGATCCTGCACATGATTCTGTGCTCTCTAGGGTGAAGTACTTGTTCTCTGCTGAGTCTGTGGCTTCTGACAGGCGTTAAAACCAGAAGCTTTGTTGTTCTAGTCAAAACATTTTCCACATTTATGGTTTCAGACTTTCAGTTAGACTTTAAAAAGAACCCATATAAAAACCTGTGGTGGATGTGGAAATAAAATGTAATATACCCACCTTTATATATATCTTTGGCTTGTTTCAATAACCTTGAAGTTTGATGGCATGAATCAGTTCTTGATTGCTATTATTTATTTATTACTCGTTTTCTGATTTATCTCGAGGTGGTGAGAAACTTGACTGCATTAGAAAGATATTGAGCAAAATTGAGTTAGTAGAGGTTAATAACATTTTAATTGAAAGTTTACTTTCTTTCATGTTTTTTCTTGTTGTGGTCTTTTGTCATTATTCAAGGAACCTCTGAAACGATTTGCGGGATCAATTATGGGCATATTCTTTTAGGCGGTTGAGATTGATCGGTTGTGATTACATCTTTTGCTTCGCCCATTGATGATTTATTTTGATAATTATTGTTTCTCAGGATACTGCATGTTGATTTTTCTGCTGGTTTTTCATTTATTTATGAGGTTTGTTTGAATTTATTAGGGGTCTTTTTCGTAAAAGAGATTATCTTCTTCCCTTTCCTAGAGGAGAAAACTCACCAAAATCAGTACTGTTGCCCAGTTCCACTCTTTACAACTTAAGCTTCATTTGGGATGGCTTTCTTACCGCTTCTTAAAACAGCTTTTTAGTACAAAAACTTAGGCTTCGTTTTGTACGAAAAAGATACTTTAAGAAGCAGAACGAAATCTTAGTTGGCCCCAAGACTTGCTGATTGGACTAGCTCCTACACATTTGCTTGAAATTCTGCTTTCTTTTGTCTCGGTAAGACAAACCTCTATGAGCTCCCAAAGTTTCCACCTTGTTCTGGTAAGCCAGCAACAGTTGTTGCCTGGTTTAGCCATTCTGAAGGTGCCATCTGATTGCTTTTCATACGGAGAAACATTGTGTTAGGGACAATATTCTGTTGTATCACAATGACTATCTGTCATATCGTCATGTCTTTAGGACGATGAATTATTCTGTGCGGATGCTGAATGCCGTCCAGAGGCCAATGAAAATGTGTCACGTCACCCCTTGCTCAATGCTGCGGTTTGATACTACTCAGTATTGAATGACATGGTTGCACCTGATTCGCCTCTGAATGGTAAGCTGTGTTCGGTGTCCGCACAAAATAATCTCTCTCGTTAGGCCCCTTATTTTCACTCTATCTGATTGTCGTGAGCTGTCAATAGCATGTGATAGTCTCCCAGCTCAAGATGTCTCATGGTTTCTACCACACCTGGCCCTTGAGATGATAAGAATTAGCTACCGCCCCACATTCCAAGTTTTGGTTGTTCAGTACCTCCACATTACCAGGACACACCAACTAAGCACAGTTTCTCCTGTCATCAACCACCACCTCAGTGATTCAATTGCTAATAAAATTTTCTCTTTTTCCTTAAGAATGTGGACCATTTTTGGACTTTTTTTGACTTGTTGGGACTGAAATTCATTTGTAATTAGGAGATACCTGAGAGTTGAGTCACAATTAATAAGAGGCATGGCAGGCAGCCCCAGGAACCAAATAAAGGATTCTTGGTTATAACAAACAACTTAACATTCATTCTGCATTGGTAATAAACAGATGCTAATAATGATGTTGCATCTATTTATGATTGGTATAGTTTTAGTAGAATTCTAGTTGGATGGTTGAAGTGAAGGAATGCATCGGGACTGTTGTATGATAGATAGAAAAGTATGCCTCAAACTTAAAGGGAAAATTCTATAAGATAGTGGTGAGATCTGCAATGTTTAATGGTGTAGAATGTTGGGTATTAAAAAAAGAAGCATAAAATTAAGTCAAAGGTTTCAACAATGAGGATGTTCAAGTGGATGAGCAGCTTAACTCTTAGAGACACAATAGAAAAAGAGTATATGCATGAAGGATTGGAGTGGCTCTAGTGGCAGATAAGATTAAAGAGAATTGTCTTAGATAATTTGGTCACATAAAGCGTCAACTAGGGGTGTAAGTGAGCCGAGCCGGCTCGAGCTCGACTCGTTTATGGGCTCGCGAGCCGAGCTTATCGAGCTCGCGAGTCGAGCTCGAGCTAGAGCTCGCGAGTCGAGCCGGCTTGGCTCGTGAGCTCGCGAGCCGGCTCGATTAAATATTAATATTTTTAAAAATAATTTTATTTTATTTATTAAATTTAAATATTAAAAAATTATAATAATAATCACCTAAATTTTATTTAAAAGTGAAATACTTCATATTTTTATAAAAATTTTGTTTAAGTTTTAAAAATCCCGCTTAAAGTTTAAAAATCCCGCCTAAATTTAAAAATTCCCGCCCATGGCTGGCGAGCCGGTTCGAGCTCGTTAACAGTGACACGAGCTCGAGTTCGAGCTCGCTTTCTATCTAACGAGCCGAGCTCGATAAGGGCCAAAATTCGACTCGACTCGACTCGAATCGTTTACACCCCTAGCATCAACTTTTTAATGACCCAATTAGGAGAGTAGATGTATTACATTTGGCCTTTATTTAAAAATGTAGAGGCAAATCATAAAAATATTTGGTTAGAAGATATTAGAAATGATCTTTTTATTAAAAATAAAAATTAAAAAATAAAAAAAACATTTTTTCTGGTGTAAAAGAAAAATAATAGAAATTATCTTTTTTTTTTTTAAATTAGAGGTAAATGTGATCGTAACATATGCATGCATGAAATAGATGTACTACTTGAATTTTTAGTAGAAATAAGTAAAGATAAATCATTAAAGTTAGTCCTTAGACTATTATTCTCATTTTATTTTAAACCATCAATCTTAATATGTAAAGCATCAGCATGATGGTCATAAGTATGAGTGCTATAATTGTATCTATGCTTTACTTGTCATACATGCAATCATAAATCATATGTATGATTTAAAATAAAAGAGAACTAAAACTAGCTCTAATAAAAAAATTAGCTTTTTCAAAGGGCTTACAAGAATAAAGAGATAGACGATTCCATATTGTTTTTGTGCCATTTCCATAAGCATCAAATTTAGTTATTTTTAATTATTCAATTGCATGAAGTAGGCAATATATATGCATGCCACATATATTGAATTTTTTGGAGGAAAGATATGAGGTGGTCATAACATGTCAGTATGAGTAGGGTGCTTGCAAGCCAGGGTGAGTTCGACCTCAATGCATGAATGAAAGCTATATGGGGTTTACTAAGGGTCGCATATATGACTTTAGTGACCGTTTGACATGCAAAAGCTGGTACTCATTGACATTATAAAATTAAAATATAGTGTATATTAACAGTATAATGTGGCAAGAGGTCAAGAGATTATGCAGTATATGTTGAAAGAGCTACAATGATTAGGTATTATAGGTGCATTTCATGCCGGTGGTGGTGGTGGTGATGATGATGATGATGATGTCAAATATGATGATATTGGTGATGTTGATGATGATGATGATGATGAGCATGAGATTTTTTAATTTTGTATAAGATTTTTTACAAGTATTCTTGATAATAACCACATTGATTGTAATATTATTTGGCATCGAAACTAAATTATTTCTATGTTTACATTAACTCGATAGTTAAACAAAATTTGAATGTGTATAGTTGATAATTCATATTAACTAGTTGTGGTGGTATAAACAAAATGATATGAAAATCAAATTTATGCGATTGTTTAATGAAATTATAATAATACAAATCATAGATAAAAAAGGATTATTATAGGACCTTACAAATCAATATCAACAACAAAAATTTACATGGACTCCCAAGTGATCAAGAACTCTGCGTCCAATTTTTGCAATTAAATCATACATTTGCGACCATTAGATTCAATCACAAATTATTTGT
Source organism: Dendrobium nobile (assembly GCA_022539455.1). Lineage (NCBI taxonomy): Eukaryota > Viridiplantae > Streptophyta > Magnoliopsida > Asparagales > Orchidaceae > Dendrobium > Dendrobium nobile. The sequence continues at coordinate 294,208 of CM039728.1, forward strand.
AATAAGGATTTTAGCGATTGATTTTGAGATGAGTTGTTGTGAACACTTTTACGATGGTTGAAGCTGCCACAAAAAAATTATTTTTTCAATTTAATAAATCATTTGATGACATAACATAAAATTCATTATTATGAAATTACTAATGAGTTACGAGCGGCCTACTCAATCTCATAAATTTAATAATTTCTATCACTTGTTATAATATGGAGCTACATTTATTGAAAATTTATTCATCCAAATTAGAACTTGGTTTATTATATCAAAAAGTCAATTTAACCTTTGTTTTTGAAATAAATTATTAAATTATCTCTAAACTAAAAAAAACACTCATTATTAATCTACAAATTATTGACATATTTTTCCTATAAAACTAGGATGAGAATTATACATTAAAATTATTTTCAAAATATTAGAATTTTTTATTGATTAAATATTTATTATCTTTATTAAAAATACAATTAATAAATAGAAAGATCATCTTAATTAAAAATTGGCCATTCGCTGAAATCAGCATGGCACTATTTCGGGCTATATCATTTTGTTTTAAGAGCTAAATTCGACGGGCGCCACTCTGTCCGCTGCAGGGCTTCTCCAAAACCCTAACCTTCTTCTACGGTTCTTCGCCTTCTTCATCTGCTCATCTGCCAGACAGGTAACTTTTCGCTTCTCCTTTCTTCTCGCAAGCCCTAATACCACACTTATCTGCACCATCAGCTTCCCGTCCCCAGCTTTCCAGCGCCTTCTTTGTGCATTATTGACTATTCGGCGGTTCCAGGCCTGGCCTCTGTTTCGTTTAGTATTAGTTTTATCGTATTTCAGTTATGATGAGTGGGATATGGGGTAAATGATTGCGACATTGAGTTTCCTTTTTGTAGTTCGTTTGCTTTTATTCAATATGTGAGGAAGTTCAGATTTATTTATTTATGTGTTAACATTTTTGATAGGTTTATTGGGGTGGTTTTGAGGGTAGTAGTAGAAACTGCTGTGATTTGTCAAGAATTTGGGGTTTTTGAATGTTTTGTCTGTCCCAGTTAGCTCAAAGCAAACCCATTTGGATTAAAATGTTTTAAATGTGACTTATTTTAGTGGCTTTTGAATCAATTTAGATGTCTGACGTGGATATTGGAAGTTTTGAACTACCATCTGACTTCTAAGGAATCAAAAGGTCTTCAAGGTTCTACATTTTGAATTAATAAAATCTTTTTCAAGTGTCTTCAAAATGATGATTTAGTATTGGGTTCATCTTGTTGCTTATTTTTAGTCGATGGGTTATATCGGTGGCTAGTTCTTGCTTACAATATTTGCTTTCACTGTAGATAAAAGTGCCCACAACTGTCCATAACGTAACTGAAGCATGGCTTTGCCATTTACACCTGCCAAGAGACCTTTTGAACGCAATCCTACGGAGCCAAATGGAAGAGGGAAGTGGCAGAAAACTTCTCCATCTGTTTCTCAACCGAGTCAATTCAAAGTTTCATCAGGGCCTGTAGTTTTCCGTGTGCTTTGCCCTTCTTCCAAGTCTGGAAGTGTAATTGGTAAAGGAGGTGGCATTATAGCAAGAATACGTAACGAGACTGGTGCAAAAATAAAGCTTGAAGATATTGTTCCTGGTTGTGATGAGAGAGTTGTAGTCATAAGTCGTTATGCAAAAGATTCTGAGTTTAGAAATGAGCAGACTAAGCAAGATGATAGGGGCAGTAATGCTGATGGCGGTGAGGATGGTAAAGCTAGTGTAGAGGGTGGCAAAGAAAAGGAGGATTCTGCCGTCACTGAAGATTCAAAGTTAGTGAAGGCAACATCTTTAGTTCAAAAGGCTTTGTTTCTTATTTTTGAGAGAATAATTGAAGGTGAGCAGGAAAATGATGATGCGGATGAGGCTAATAAGAAATCTTCTCCTTCTATAAGATTGCTGGTTTTCCCCAACCAAGTTGGTTGTCTTTTGGGAAAGGGTGGAAGTGTGATCAAGCAGATGTCAACTGATAGTGGAGCTCACATCCGAATACTTCCCAGGGACAAGCTTCCTCTGTGTGCATCACCAAATGATGAAATTGTCCAGGTAATGATTAACTTTTTTAATCTTAGTGCATGTTAGATTACGCTAACTGTGTTCCCTGGGTGTTTTGAGATAGGTGTCATCATTGATATTTTATTTGGAGCGGGATTTTTTTTTTCTTTCTGCAAAAGTAAAAATAGTTTCAGAACTTGTTTGAACCCGCCTATTAGCTTTTGTTTTCTTTGTCACTATTATTTTGTTTTTTTTGAAGATACTCAATTTGCTTATAATCCAATATTCATCTTTTTTTTTCAACTTGGAATATATTGAAAGAGACTCCTCTAACATGTATTTTTATAATCTAATGAATGGCTATATCACATTGGGGGACAGATCTCAGGTGGTGTAGATTCTATAAGAAAAGCTCTCCAATCAGTTTCCCAGCAGCTCATGGAGAATCCACCTCGTGATCGTGATTTCCCTGCAGACAATCCTCCCGTGTCATCACATCAATATCCTCCTAATCCTCGTCCGGAGGCTTTTAACCCAACAAATTATCATAATATGCCTGTTCAAGGGCCACCTTTTCCTAATAGGCCACCATTTGATGCTCCTGACCTTTCATCTTTTCCCAAGTTCCATGAAGGTCCTGTACCAGGGCAGATGCCAGTTGCTCCAGAGGTTCTTGTCTTTCGATTGTTGTGTTCAAATGATAAGGTTGGAAGTGTTATTGGAAAGGGAGGTAATATTGTCAAGAACCTCCAGCATGAAACAGGCTGTGAGATTAAAATTCTGGAGACTCCTTCTGAGATAGAGAATCGCATTATAGTCATTTCTGGTCCTGCGGTAACGCTTTCATTGTTCTTTCAAATTTTCTTTATGCTTATTATTTTATTATAGAAGTTTACACAATATATCACTGCCATTAACTGATGTGTTTCGGTGTTTGTTGGATTTTCTTTTAGAATTATTTGCAAAATTTTCCAAATATGACATTACATTAAAATGCCAATTATGTTACTGAAGTTGATTTTAGGAAATTTCAGAAACATTGCTTGGCTTATATATCATATCAAGAAGCCATTTCATTTTTTATTTATTTTTTGGTTGTGATGTGGAGATTTAGGCGAGTGGGGATTGCTCCGAACATGAATGTTGTTGTACCCTATTTTTTGGTATTCTTCTAGCCTACCTAATCTTATGACTTTGGCTGCTCTTGACTGGGTGGTATGTAGGGTAGATTACTTTACTGTTTGGCTGGAAGGGCTCTTGAGAGGAGGCACGGAAGTAGGGGAAGGGGATTGCTTTAGCTGTTTGGTTGGAAGTGGAAGTGGAAAATGAATTTTGCACCAAACATTTATATACAATAGTTTAGCTGCTTAATTTTGGCCTCATTGGTTTTGAACTTATTAGTTGTCGGGTTTTGTGAACTAAATATTTTTGAATATTAAAGCTTTGTTTCTTAATTCCTTTGCTGTTTGTAATGTTTAGGTAAAAACCTGTGTTGGAAAATTTGTAACGAGTAAAAAGCTGTGTTGAAGGTGAAATAGTTGATATTGTTTGGTAAAACCTGCTGTTGAGTTGTTGTCACTAATCAAATCAGGCTTTAGGTGTTTGGTTGAAATTTTCTATGAATGCTATTTTAGTTCAAATAACTGAAAGTACATATTTTTCTTAGTTTTTATAAGAAATGTTCCTTGGATGTCTATGTAGCTGTTTATTCTATTTTTTTTTAAATAACAAGCTTTACTTATTACAAATAACAAGCCTCTTCAGAAAAGGTTGCCAGGCACAAAATATCCTTACAATTTACACCAATAAAAAGAAGCAATGCTGATTAGTTGCGCACATTCATAACAAGTGATAGGGCCAATTCTAGAAGTTGTCCAAGAGAGGGCTTACATGGTCTACTGACAAGTAGTCCTAATGCAACTACGATGAACAAATGATATTTGAACATTTTGGATTGCAACAGCCTCCACGGATATGACTTCTGCCCTTATTGAGGCCCATGGAGGTGTACGCCTCCAACAGATTTTGCGCCTTACCTTAGCACTCATGGTTTGGATTACATAAGAAGTAGTATCAATAAGCAAGGAATTTTGAGGGTCGTCAACATTGAGTATGATAGATCTAAGTATTGCATTGACTGAGGTAGGATTTCTTCAAATAGTTACTAGAAAAATTGCAAACTTGTGAAAAAATGTTCATAGTTTACACTATTGCAAAATAGCAGAGTAAAATTACTTAGTTCAGTATAGTTCACAAAGTGTCTATCTCGATCCTTAGAAGCACCATAAGAGAGAAAGTACAAGGAGAAGATGCTACCAATTTGATAGCAGAAAATTGGACTGGTATATCAGATATATGAGTGATGCAACTTCGATTGAAGGCTTGGGGTAGTTTGTTTGTAAGTATAAAACCACAAAAGTGAAATATTTTTTGAAGGCTGCTTGCATAAGCACATCTTCCTTGCTTCTATGTGTGTTTGTGTGTATATATGCATCATCATAAGCAAAGCAACTTAATTGGGGCATGCATAAAAAGGTTTCTGTATCTCTTGTTGAAATTTAAACTACAAAACGTTTTCTTCAACATGCATGAAAAGGTTTCTGTATCTCTTGTCGATAATGAAACTAAAAAATGATTAATATCTTCTACATGTAGCTTCCTTCATTTCACTGTGAATTTCATCTGATCTTCAAATTCTTGAACTCCCTTATAAAAATTGGAGTAAAAGGAAAGCCTATCTCTTAATGCTTAAGGAAATCAGAGTTCATGATACTAGGAAACCTAGCAGCAATTACTTAAGGAAATCAGAGTTCATGATATGCTGATTATTAAACTTTGGTGATTTTGTGGTCTTGGGTTAGAAATTGTAAAGGCAATGCTTATACTAGAGTTAATATTAGAAGTGTCAATCAATAGGAACCTGAGATGAAGGATTTATAAAGCTGATCCTCAATATTAAGGATAGCTCTACTGATGATATTAGGTTTAAATGCTAGAATGTATTTCACAGATCACATAATTGTCTTGAAAAGTTTAAGGTTCATGAGAAATTCATCATTATTAGTGCTGATTTGCTATTATTTCTTTCAATTCAGTTGACGGAAGTTCAGTTAGGCTTGCACATATACAAACCGATTTGTTTCAGAATTCATGAATGGTTTCATAGTATATACAATAAATAAACCTTCTTTATGGACATGGTACTAGATAACTGTTTAATATGCTATCTTGTCTTTCATTATGTAGCTCCCAGGTGATAGAATATCCCCACCGCAAGATGCAGTCCTTCGTGTCCAACACAGAATTTTTATGGCAGTACCTGAGACTAAAGATAATTCTGTCTTGTCTAGGCTTCTTGTTACTCCCAATCAAACAGGTTGTCTTCTTGGAAAAGGTGGTTCTATTATAGCAGAAATGAGGAAGCTTTCTGGAGCACATATTCGTGTTTTGAGTAAGGATCAGATCCCAAAGGGCGTGCCAGAAAATGATGAAATAGTTCAAGTATGATATGCGCTATCCCCTTATTTTAACATTCATTCGTCCTATTTTGTAGAAATCGGCCTCTTATTGCAGCTTTGGCAGTGTGCAATCATTTTGTTTACTCTTATCCTTTTTTTAATTACTAACTTGGCTATTGTTATGAGTTGAGAATTGACAGTTTTGCCTCATTTTATAGGTAAGTGGTGAATTTGGAGCTGTTCAGGAAGCCCTTTTGCAAATAACTGCTAGGCTCAGAAATCATCTTTTTCGTGATAAAGCTTCTGCTTTAAACCATCCTGCCCATCCGGCTTTTCTTGATCAAATGCCTCCATTTGGTTCATACATGGGGAGGAGGGAACCTTCACCTCCAAGGTTGTATGGTGGTATTCCCCCATTCCAGAAGGATGCTGGTCCTCGTGCACATGAGGAAAGATCTGCTTTTGCTCATTCAATTCATGGTTCAGGTGTTTCTCCTCTTGGCTCAGAAAGAGCGCCTCCAGCACCCTGGGCACCCCAGGTAACTAGATATTTTGCTATTGCTTTGGAATTCAGAACTCTTACCGCTAAGCTTATCTCTGAAGTTAAATGTGAAAGATTCTAAAGCATACAACAACAACAACAACAACAACATCAAGCCTTTAGCCATTACGTGAGGTCGGCTACATGAATCCTTTTTCTCCATTGTGTCCGGTTAAGAGTTAAATTCTCATTTAGATCTAATAAAAAAGGTCATTTTTAATATTTTCTAACCAAGTCTTTTTAGATCTACCTCTACCTTTCTTAACATAGGTTAAATCTAATATATCCATTCTCCTAACTGGGTCATCGGAAGGCCGCCGTTTTATGTGAGCAAATCATCTAAGTCGACTCTCTCTAATCTTATCTGCCATTGGAGCTACTCCAACATTTTCACGTATATGCTCATTTCGTATCTTGTCTCTAAGTGTAAAGCCAGTCATCCACCTGAGCATCCTCATCTCTGCAACACTTAACTTAATATTATGCTTCTCTTTTAATGGCCATCCTCAGCTTAGCAAAATATCTCATCCACCTTTATTGAATATCCTCTTCTAAAAAATACATTTTGATCTTCATCCTTCATGCACTTTACTTGAATTAAATCCTTACTACTCCTTTCTCTTTGTTTGACTAGCTTATACATTTATTTTTTATTCTCTTTATCTTATTTATTTTATAAATCATTAAAGCTAAAGTCTTAGCTTCATAGGATGCTTTCTTAAACTTCTTACAGATAACTTTATATCTTTCTCAATTTTCAGAATTTTTTACATCTAAACCGATTTTTATAACATGGCTTCTTATTTTTGATATTTTCTTGCACATCTTGATTTTACCATCAACTATTTTTACTATTAGAAATTTTTTCTTTTGATACTTCAAGCACATCATTTGCAATATTTTTAATATTACAAGCTATTATTTCTTACATAACATTAGCTTTCTCATGCACCGACAAAATCTTAAAATCGTGAATCTTACTCTCAAAGTTATTTTTGGTAAAGTTTTTTAAATGCCAACATCTAATCCTAGAATAATGATATACTATATTTTTCATACTCTGTATCTTCATCTTAAAGTCCAAAACTGATAAGCATTGTTGGTTATATAGATTTTCAGTTGGAATAATGTTACAATCTCTGCAATCTAAACAATTTATTTTTCTTATAAGAAAATAATCAATCTTAGTTTTACCATATCTATTCTTATAAATGATGAGATTCTAATCTCTTTTCTTAAATAAGATATTAGCAATAACAAAATCATAAGCTAGAGCAAAATCTAATATAATTTCTCCACCTTCATTACTTACTCCAATCTATCCACCATGAATGCTTTTAAAATTCTCTAACTCAATACCAACATGTCCATTTAAATCTCCTCCAATAAAAACTCTTTCTTCAAGAGGCATCTTTTGCATTAATTCTTCTAAGTCATTCCAAAATTTTAATTTTGAGCATATATCCAAACCTACTTGAGGAGCATAAACAATTATAATATTAATAATATTATAATCAACAATAATCTTCAAAGCTATAATTTTATCTCCAATTTTATCAAATTTTACAACATTATCTTTCAAACTCTTATCTATAATTATACCTACACCATTTCTAGTATGACTTCTAGCAGAGTACTAAAGTTTAAACCCTAAACTATCAATCTTCTTAGCCTTCTCTCCCACCCATTGAGTTTCCTAAATGCATAAAATATTTATCTTCCTATGAATCATAATATCAATTAAGTTCATTAATTTGCCTATAAGGGAACCTATATTCCACGATTCTAATCTAATTTTAGTTTCATAGACTAACTTCTTTGCCCATATCTGTCCATTATCTGGAAAGATTATAAAGCATGTCATTCCTAAAATATTGTACCAGCGAGGTTATATTCCTTAGATTTGATATGAAAAAGATTTTTAAGCAAGCATAGTGAAAGGATTCTCTTATTGTGAGTTTGAGGCAATTTTGGGAAATTTATTATTTTTACAGATTAATTAAAGGATTATATGGGGGAAAAGCAAAAAAAGTGGCATGCACATGTAATACAAGGGGAATATGGCAACGACAGAGAATTACCATCAAGTTCCAAAAATTAGTAATTAAAAAGTTGAAAAATTTGGTATCTCTAGAAAAGACTCCTATAATAGGTACTTGTTGTCTTGCACTCTTAGCCTCTTAGGTATTATCTCATCTTCTTATGCATTTAAAGTCTAAGAGATGCCCAATCATAGCTTTTGGATTATTTATTTAGGAGTTACAGACCGCATGACTAACTCGTTACACAGATATCTTTATATACTCTCTTATATAGAAATAAAAAAATAACCATTCTAGATATAACTGTGTTGGACATAGAGAGTTTCTTATAAACAAATCCCTCTTATTTAATGTCATCCACATACCTAAATTATTCATCAACATGTTATCTATTCAAAAGTTAACTAATATTCAAAAGTTAGTGTTGTATTTTAAGATTCTAATTATGCATTTCAAGAATGGGGCAGAACGAGAGTAATTGGACTTACTAAAGAAAAGATGGTTTTGGCCACCTTGAGGAGTACATTGTCCAATGAAGCTTCAAATTGCATGTTTTATTACCTTTCCTTTTTTAAACCTTTAAATTCAATGAAGAAAGGATATGGGTGTGTTGCGTCCAGGAGTATTCGCGGCGGTAGAGAAATATAAATTTTATCGTCTTAGCATTGTACGAAAATCCGACACGCAATTAGATAAGATAGAGGGTGTGTCATCCATTAGAGACAACAATGTTTTTACGTGGAAAACCCCTAAATATGGGGAAAAACCACGGGGCCTGGCCCAGTTTGAATGAATCCACTAGTATTTGTAGTTGATTACAAATGAGGCCCTTCCTTAGTGGAAGGCCTTATCTTGATGTACATCTTGTAGAGTACATTGCATAGTAAGAATATAGAGAATCACTGATGATGTGTTTGTTTAGCTTGAAGGGCTGTAGTCGGTGGGCGACGTACACCAGAAGGACCGTAGTTGGCGGACGACGGAGGTCGGAAGGAATGTAGTCGACGGGCGACGGAGGTCGAAAGGAATGTAGTCGACAGACGACGTAAGTTAGAAGGACCATAGTCGGTGAGCGACGGAGGTCGGAAGGACTGTAGTCGGCAGACGACGTAAGTTAGGAGGATCGTAGTCGGCTGGCAACGTAAGTCAGGAGGACCGTAGTCGGCTGGCGACGTAAGTCAGGAGGACCGTAGTCGGCTGATGACGGAGGTCGAAAGGACGGTTGTAGTCGGCGGGCGACGTAAGTCAGGAGGACTGTAGTTGGCTGGCGACGTAAGTCAGGAGGACCGTAGTTGGCTGGCGACAGAGGTCGGAAGGATTGTAGTCGGCAGGCAATGTTAGTCAGAAGGACCGTTGTCTAACGATAGAGGTCAGAAAGACGGCGTCAGGTAGAATTCCAGTAATAGACAGAAATCCAACATTAGATAGATGCCCGGTGAAAGTCCGACAATAGGTGGAAGTCCAGTGTCGGGTAGAAATTTGGCTACGAGCGGAGGCCAGGAGTCGGGTAAAAGTTCGACATAAGTTGTAGGCCTGGGAAAATTTCGGCGCTGGATGGTATTCGGGCAAAACTTCCAGAGTCACTTGGAAATCGAACAGAACTCTGACGTCCCTTGGAGGTCAGGTGGAATTCCGACGTCACTTGGAAGTCGGGCGGAATTCTGGCGTTGCTTGAACGTCAGGCAGAACTCTGACGTTGCTTGAACGTCGGACAGAACTTTGGCGTCGGGCAGAATTCCGACGGCGGTGGTCGAGGAATTTCTTTCCTCCTATCATTCTCTTCTTCTTCTTCTTCTTCTTCTTCTTCTTCTTCTTGCTTCAGTCCCCCTCACAAGAGAAATGAGGAGTCTATTTATAGATTTCTGGAGTGGCATGGCCTGTAAATAGGTGAGAGATCAGGGGCGAATTAAGAGTGATTCAAATGGACGATCGATATTTAATCCCTTGATCGTAGACCGTTCGTCAGATATTTGAAGGCCTTAATGATGTCGGAATTTGGCGATCTTGGGCTCGTTGGATTCGTCTCATCGAGCTGCTCGATTCGACTATAAGCATGTTATATTTGGAAGCTATTTGGTAATCCAAATTATGGATTGAACCTTCCGAATGTGCTTCGAGCCTTTTGATTTGGACTCATTTGAGCTCGGATTGAGTTGAATTTGGTGTCGTTGGGTTCGTCTTTCCGAGACGATCATTTCAACTATAGGTTTGTTGCAATTGGAGTTCAGATGATCCCAGATTTAATTTGTGAAGTTTCCAACTCGATTTTTGCCTTGAGATTCATGCCTGATCATGATAATTTTATAATGACGTATCAGGGTGTAATACCTTCATCTTGGCATCCTTCTTTTGGTATTCTTAAAATTATGTTTACTTTATTATCCAAAAATGTTAATATTAAAAAAAATCATTGTGATACCTATGAGTTAGCAAAATACAAATATTTCAGCTTTTAATAAGTAAAAAAAGATGTCAAAGCCTTTTTTCACTCATTCATAGTAATGTATCATCTTCCCAATATTTTTCGTCATGATCAAAATCAGTTAGATGTTGAATTTAAAAATTAGATCCAACAATAACAACATCAAGCCTCTATCCCAGTTTGTGGGGTCGGCTACATGAATCCATTTTTTTTTTCATTGTGTCCTATTAAGAGTTAAATTATCATTTAAATATAATAAAAAAGGTCATTTCTAATACTTTCTAACCAACAAATGCAAAATTTTGTTGCATTTCTATTTGCAATAGTACTATTTGTTAGCATGCAAAATACATTTAACAGAATATTAGTACATTTCTTGCATGTTGATGTTCATTAAAATGGCTATTAATACATAAAATAATTTGGTTATTTCCAAAATGTAGGAAGTAAATTATTGCATGCAACATTAGAAGTTTCTATAGACATGATACAAGGATATTTGTTCAATTTGGAAATAATAAAGATTTGGATGGTTAATATTTTATTTTGACAGCTAACATCATTTTGGGTGGACTTAAAAGCCTATCTAGCCATGTCCAATGCCTTATCCAATACAACAACATCAAGCCTTTATCCCACTAAGTGGGGTCGGCTACATGAATCCTTTTTCTCCATTGTGCCTTGTTACAGGTAAAATTCTCATTTAAATCTAATAAAGAAAGGTCATTTCTAATATTTTTTAACCAAGCCTTTTTAGGTCTACCTCTACCTTTCTTAATATATGCCAAATCTAATACATCTACACTACTAATCGGGTCATCAGAAGGCCAACGTTTTATGTGACCAAACCATTTAAGGCGACTGATGTGGATATCCGACGATGGACAATATTCAAAGGAAGATTCGAAGATCGACGACCGAGATCACTCCATTATATTTTAGTTTATTAATTGTATTTTGATTTAATTTTGCAATTTTTTTTTCACCCTTTTCTGTAAGAGTCTTGTCTTATGTAAAGCCCAAGGGGCAAATGTGTATTTTAATTTCTTTTGAGACCTATATATAGAAGCCCCATTCTCTTGTATTATTAGGCATGATGGAATTATAATAAAAAAATTATGTTTTTGCACTTTTGTTCTTTGGGAAGAACCTTGGGTGAGATTCCTATGGGAGGAATTCATAGCTTCCACCAGCCGCAGGTTGTGTTCGGGCTCGTGGCCTGAAGTCCATTGGTGAAGGGAAACATAGTACCCGTCAGCTGCAGGATGTGTCCGGGCTCACGGTTGTATCTTTCTTTCCCTAAATCCTCTTCTCCTCCTCCCTTGACCGCCGGCCAAAACCCCCCACCTTTCTACCGGCCGATTCTCCCATAAACCCTTCCACTTCCACAAAACCGACCTCCCCTTCTCCCTCCCCACGGCTTTAGCTCCACCTCCAACACCCTCGCCAACTTCCCTAGCCGCAGGTCTCTCTAATCCGGCGGTTTCATCCCCACCTTCACCCAAACCCACACGTTATCTATCTCTTTGCCTACTATCACTTCCCTTCAAAATTGCTCTTTCCTTATTTAGGATGTCATTAATTCGAAAAGATTTCAAATTCGAATTAATCTAATTTGAATTTTAAATCCACCCTCATTAATTACATTAATTTGAGAAGTTTCTTTATTTAATTAATTAATCAATTTTGAAATTGATTGATTAATTAATCCTATATCCAAATTTCAAATGCTTTTCTAATTAGTATATCTATTTTAGGAAGCATCCTTTAATCATATTAAATCTGAAATTATTTCAAATTTAACCAATGTTTAAAATTGCGTAATCGGTTATTGAGACGTTTTTCGTTCGTGAGGCGAGGCATAAGCCTCAAGGCGTTTTGAGGCGTAAGCCTCAAAATTAAAAAATTGCGTAAACATAAAATGATAAATTTTATATATACTAATGAGTAAATAATATATAAAACATAAATTGTACAAGATATGAAGTGAAATCAAAATATCCCAATAATAAGACAACATGAAATATAGTCCAACTCAAACTTCATCTTTCCAAATCACAGTATTCTTTTCATTAACATATAATTTCAAAATTAAATAGCAATGACATATCACATAAGAACTCATAAGTCATCAGCATTGTCATCACCATGTTTAAAAATGTGCAATTAGGTATTGAGACGTTTTTTTTTGGAAGGCGAGGTGTAAGCCTCAAGGCATTTTGAGGCGTGAGCCTTATAATAAAAAAATTGTGTTAAGTGCAAATAAATGTTAAAAATAAATTTTTATATATCAAATAATATATATCGGGTGAGGCGTAAGCCTCACGCCAGTGAGGCGAGGTGCGCCTTAAGGCGGGCCTCAACCAAGTTGAGGTGCAAGCCTCATAAAAAAAACTTGAGGCGTAAGCCTCAAGGCGCTTTTCACTGGAATTGCGCAAATGCGGGTCTCATGGCGAGCCTCATATTGCGCAATTTTAAACCATGGATTTAACTCTCCAATCTCCCATTAATGCATGGGTCCACATACATTGTATGTGGACACTTTTTTCTCTTCCCTCCATTGGCGGACCCACATTCTCTCCCCTCTCTAATTATTTATTCCCTAATTTACGACCTAAGATTAAGGAATATTAATTACCTCTTCCCTCTTTTATTCTTTTTGTTTGAAATTCAAAATTTTTAAATCTCCCCCACATCCTCCCGTTCTACATCAGCGATTCTCTCTATTCTTATCTGCCACTGGCGCTATTTTAACCTTTTCATGTATATGCTCGTTTCATATTCTATCCCTAAGAGTAAAGCCACTTATCCACCTAAGCATCGTCATCTTTGCAACACTTAACTTAGTTTTATGCTTCTCTTTTAATGGTCAACATTTTGCACCATAAAACATTGTTGGTCTCACTACCATCTTATAGAATTTTCTCTCAAGTTTGAGAGGTAATTTTCTATCACACAACAAGCATGATGCATTCCTCCACTTCCAACCATACAACTTGAATTCTACTAATAATATCCTTATCTATTTCACCATCACACTGAACAATAGGCCCGAGACATCTAAAATGCGTACTCTTAGTAATGATTTGATTGCCCATGCCCAAAGTCACGATCCCTCCACTAGATCTATTACTATTAAAATTATACTCCATGTATTTAGTTCTAGAATCTTTAGACTCTAAAGTTGACCTCCATAATTCAAATTTACCTTCAACTCTCTCTCTCTCTCTCTCTCTCTCTCTCTCTCTCTCTCTCTTCGTATCAACAAGAGGAATATTGTCAGGAAAAAGTATACACTAGAGTACATCCTCTTGCAATTGTCTAGAATATCCATAAGTAAAAAATAGCCCTGTCCAATAGAGGATAATTTTGTTTAAGTACCAAAAATAGAAATGTGATGGCCTATTATTTCAGTATGTTACAAAATCAAATAGATTTATATTAGTTATTTATTACTTAATTGACTAGCTTGGTCTAGTGGTGGGCTGCCTTTTCTGCAGTCAACCCCAGTTACGCCCAACATGTGCCAAGCACTTGTCATTCTGAAACTATGTAGTTTAACCACTCTTGTGTACAAAAAATTTATTTTAGTTTCAATCATGTCCATAAATGTTCACTCTTTGGTGGTGGGGGTACCATAACCTTGCCCATGGAGATTTTTTTGCCAATCATGAAAGACATTGCTTTTTTTATCTTTGACCCAAAAATAAAATAAAAGAAAATCTTATCTTGGTGTTGAATAATTTATTCCTCCTTAACCCCTGTAGTTAGTTCCACATTGTGAAGTAATAGAAAATTCTATGTAAAGAACTACTTTCTTGTATATTTTTTAAGCATCATCGTCAATTTTCTTTTTTATCCATAACTGCATGTTTCTTCTATGTTAAAGATCTTCCCCTTTATTGTTTGAACACCTTATACTTCTACTTTGTGTCAATTATTTTGGTTGAAGCGTTATTAGTTGCATTAAGTGCATTTCACGTATAATGAACTTGCTCTATACAATTTTTTTTTATTTTGCATTACTTCATGATGTTATTGATTAACTTGTTACAGGGCATGCGAGAAGGTGGTGGACCAATGCCTATTTCTGATTTTGCAGGAGCTCCTTCCAGAAGAACTGGTGGTTTCCCAGGGTTAGACATTAATCCATTTAGGCTAGTTCGTTTTGAGATAAGTGCTTGGATGTGCTTGAGGCTCAATTTTGGAACTGTTAAGTGAGTGAAAGCTTGTTTTTATACATGGCTCTCACCTGTGAGGAGTGTGTGTCACTTATTGAAGTCTTGGAAGTTACATTCGGTTTTGTTTTCTGTTGCATTTAATGATAATAAAAATATAAGATTAATGGGATGATAAATGAACTTGGTACTTATAATTATAGTAATATAATTTAAAATCAATATGAGGTTGGGCACAATGGAACTCATTGTAGTCCAAACAAACACAATAACTTGGTTTGTAAGTATTAGGCTTCTGTTAAACATATAGAGATCACTTAAACTCACTTAGATGAAATTAGAGATATCATGGCCTTGGACTCTCTCAGATTTGTGATAGATTTTAACGGGTGTCCCATGAAGGTCCGCTAGGCCCATTGATAATATAATTTATTTCTCAAATTACAATTAATGTAGAAACTTACTCTATTTTAGACTTAAAGTCAATTTAAACCTATTTGAATTAAGTTTGAGCTCAAAATAATTTTGTAGTATGCTTGAGTTTACAGTGGTTTGATAAAAAAGTTTATTCGTTCCAATTTAAAATTAATAGAACTTACATGATTTATGTGTAATATAAGCAATAAATTAGGTGGTATATTGGTAATAATTTAGTCATTTTTATAAGTGGTTATGGGTTCGAGCAATATCTCTAATATATATTTATATTTTTAATTTCAAGTTGGCTGATACTAATGGAATTTGGTTTGGGATCAGAGTTTTAAATGATCAATGAACTTAATGTCTAACCATCAACCCATTTTGATGAGCCCATTTATGCTCATCTACGGCTGACTAGTTAAGAGTTTTAGAAGGTCGTGCTCATGGACTATAGGCTAGCCAAGCTGACTTAATGGCACTAAATGAAACTCACATTTGGAACACATCATGAATTACGTCAAAGCACTTGTGTTGAAACGAACTGGGCCTCAGTAGTTTTCCGACACTTCAAATTTAGAGGTTTTATTTTTTTATGTGCATTTTCACTATTGCATTTCTTTGTTTTCTTTCTGGTTTATTAAATTTGCAGAGGAAACCAGTCAGCTGCAGTCAGTCATGCAACGGTGGACGTTGTTGTTCCTCGAGCCCTCGTGCCTTCCATTTATGGAGAGGATGGAGGCTGCTTGAGGCGGATTCGTGAGGTTAGAAATTATTGCATTTTTTCAATTGTGGATCAATCAATTTTAACTAAGTGTCCAATAATCATTGAATATTCAGATATCAGAGGCCAAAATAACCATCACTGAACCTAGACCTGATGCAAAGGAAACCGTTATACTAATATCTGGAACTCCTGAACAAACTCATGCTGCACAGAGTCTTCTTCAAGCGTTTGTACTGAGTGAAACCACTGCACCGTGATTTTTCTTTATGTGAAGGTTATCTTTATCTTTTTGATATTATGCCTTCTTTATTTTGTGCTGATTCACTGATCATGCTGAAGATGAAATGAAGTTTTATTGTGATAAATACAAGCGGTTTTTTTATTGTTGAACTTTACTTACAAATATTCTCATATATATCCCCTGTATTTCATGTGGTAATTGATATATTTTGTTCATTCTGCTTCATGTTGGCATATTTCAGCTGAAGACGGAATGGTTAACTGGATGAGCATATGATTTTGCAGTTAGGTTTTAGGCCAGATCAGTGGAACATTTCTAGGGAGATTTTTTATTTTGCAGATGCACATCTTTCAGGGAAGCAACTGCAAACTTGTTAAGTGCAAATACATGCTCCCAACAACTATTGAAATCTTCTTGTACTGGAGTTCTTGTTTGGTTATTTTTATGTCGAACTCTTATCTGGAAAGTTGTATGGATTGCAGTAAAACTTATTGCATAATACTACCAGTGATCTCAAGTGTTTGTCAACTTGATTCTCTCTTTCTGCATATGGCGTGAGGGTCATCTGGCCTTGGTGATATTTCTATTTATTTTTTAATATGTTTCCATAGAACATGCCATGGGTAATCTTTAAATTGTTTAATATTATTTTTCCCAAATCAGGGTTTTGTTGATTAGAATGTCAACAAGTTGCCTTCAAAAAGAATAAAATATGTCAAGTCTCAAGGAAGTAGATTACAATACAAGTAGTAAACAACCGTGAATCTTGACAAAAAGGCTCTGAATGTTCATTAGTTTGATTTAGGCTTTATTTGGAAGAAGCGGAAAGAAAGCCGTTTTAAAAAGTAGAAAGAAAGTTGTCCCAAACGAAGCCTTAGTTTTTGTGACCCGTATCTTTTTCTGATTTCATGAGTTGATTAGAATGGCATCTCACACCTACGTGAAGTGCAATTTGCATTTTCTCAAGGAAACAGGATAATAGCTAGGCAAGCTGCTTGCTTTTCATGAGTTTTTTACACCCTAACATTTCTAGTTTTCTTTATGACACACCTTATCAGCTTTTTCTTGATGCAATAACAGAACTTTTTTACACCTGTGCTGTTGATGTGCTGATATTTCTTTCCATGCTTCATATTTTCTACCGTTTCAAAAAAAAAAAAAAAAAAAAAAAAAAAAATATATATATATATATATATATATATATATATATATATATATATATATATATATATATACACGTTCTACCGTTTCATTGCTGATTAGTTTTGCTAGTAAGTTTATTTTGATTTCTAAACTTATAGGTTCTTTTTGTTCACATGAGGTATCCATGCCCTTAACTTTTTCTGGGCACTTGGTTCATTGAAGCAATTTGGCAGGGCTCAGATACCCGAGTTGTCCAGGTCATAACGGGGATTGGCCTTCCATTATCATAGCTGGTTTATTTCTCACAAAATTGACCAGATTTAATGTTGTTATTGTCTACAATAATTTGTGGTATTTTTTATGTTAAAACATCATTACTTCAAAAAAGAAACAAGAAGTTCTAAATATATCATCAAAATTTCATTGCCTCACTCTCTCTTTTTATGTGCTACCTCTTTCTCACTTATAGGCCTCGTTTGGTTACCACCCTCCTTTTCTATAAGTTGGTAAAAAACAGTTATTGAAGAAACTGAGTTTTAAAGAAATTTATTTTAAAAAACTGGAAGTTGTTTGGTTGATTCGCTGAATCGCAGTTCTCCGCTCCAATGTACTAATGACAAAAGACAAAATTACCCTCTTATTTAAATTAAGTATATCCGGACTTTATCGAGGCCACTGCTCGAGTCTAAACTCCAATAAACCTTCCGCATCACTAATCTCTGAGGTCTTCCGCAAACAATAGGCGACTGCAGTATTTCCTTCACTAGGTCGATATTTCACTTTGAATTTGCAGCCATGATTCATCCATGCTAAAGTAATTCATTTTTCTCTTCTCCCTATTTCGAGATTCATCCAGTTCCCCGGAAAACATAAATTCAACACCACAAAATATATTTTTGAAAGCAAATAGAATAATACTTACCTTCCTCTGTTGCACGAATCATCACTAGCTCTGCAACTCCCAATTGCACACTCTGCTATCTGACTGGTAGAAGCTTTTAAGAGCAGTTGTGAGATGTTTAAGAGCAGGTAATTCTAGAATGAGAATATGAAAGAAAAAGGGAGGCGATGATCGATCCAACCTAGGTTAGCTAAAACGTACCTCCTCACTGCCGAGAATAGAAGCAGTCACAGGCCGAAAATCTTGCAATGGAGCAGGATTGAAGTTGGAATGAGAGAATAGCATCCGAAATAATGGAGGGAATGGAGAAATGACAAGGAAAAATTCGTTCCGGAGGAGGCGAAAGTAAAGGCTGCTCGGGGACGTGCGAACGTGGTGAGGGCAAAGTCGACTTTTTTGTTTCGGAACTCGGGTATTAGAAAGGAATAAGCGTTAATTTATCTCATTTCATATCGGCAAATAAACGGAGGTTTAGAAAAATGATTTTTACAAAAACTGTCTAAACAAACCTAAAACTGCAACTGTTTTCCCCGATTCAAAACGGAGAAGGCGTAATTACGCCGAACCAAACGAGGCCATAATTTTTTGGTTTTCCTCTTATGGATTCAATATCCACCAACTCCATTAGTACCAACTTTGGATGAGTGCCAGCATTATGGACCTTAACAGCTTCAGTTTGTTGATTTTGTTGCATCTCTTCTTCTACCTGTGTGCTGTATATTGCTAATGATCATGCTGCAGACAGCTTTGCTGTCCTGTTATCGCCTTTTAAGTTCTTGAATACTGTCCTAGCAAGGGTCAAGGATGTGGTAGCATCCAGTAACCGCAAATCAAAATGTCCATCTCTCTGTGGGAGTACAATGTGGTGCATGGTATTTTTAAAATAGTTTGAAACATTAAAAAAACATTAATAATTTATAAAGAAATCAACAAAATAAGAGAGAGTATCACAATAAAAAATGCAACATCAATGTGATATGAATAGAACATAATATTCTCTAGCATATTGGATATACACTAAATGCCCTGTAAATTTACTAGTATCATATAAACTTTGTAATGGTATTGTAGGAGTTCATGACATTTTATAATTCAAGTGTAGGCAAATGATTGGAGAGTAGAGGAGGAAAATGTTTCAATCAACTTGCGATGAAGATGACTTAGTGCTAATTCTTGAAATGAATAAATTAATTTAAACTATACCAATATTATCAAAATCAATGACAAAATATTCAAAATTGAACACTCTTTTAACTCTTTAGTTCGTGCATTCAAAAGTTTAATTTTAATGGCAAATGGCAGGCATACAACTAAAAGATAAATCACGAATAGAATATAGAAGGGAAAGGAAGTAGCTGGATAAATATTAAGCCCTTTATCAATCATAGTTAATTAAAAACATTGCCAAATATCATTCTTGATTATATTTATACCTTAAGGGTATTTTTTGGGTACTAAAAAAAAAAGATATCAGCAAGATGGCCTGAGTATGAGAAAAGTATGATGTGGAATAATGCATTTACCTTTTGCTTAATAAAGGAGAGGAAAATGAGCAAAATATATAATAAGCTTATGTGTAGAGGCTTCCCTAACCTGCACAATTCTAGTTAACAGATCAAATTTCTTACATGGATCTAGTAAATAAGTTTAAAGGTCACAAGTTGAATTCAAACCTCTCATCTCTGCCTTAGAAACTGATGATCATATCAGATGAGCTAAAGCTCCTTGGTGCACGGTAATTATGGTTATGTATGTTTGAATTTTGAATATCTTATTGATGTTATAATTCTCCATCATAAATTAATGATGTTCTAGATTATATTTTTTAGTTGTTTGTATGCTTGTCAAATTGCGTCACTTTGCTTTGCATATTAAAGCTGTAAGGAAATATAGATACATGCTGATTTATGAGTATATTCAATAAATAACATCACTTTTAAACCATTTTTGTCCAAGTTTGGTATTATATGGCCCCAAAGCTGTGAAATGATAACTAGAAATAATGCCATAAGCAATTACATGCACTATTTATCTAGCAAAAATGTTTTCTCATCTACGTTAAGGAAAACTTTTGGCCATATCAGCAGAGTGAATATCTAAGAATTCTAGGCCTAACTCTCTACTAGCAACCCTCTTGAGAGGAGCAAATGCTTAGTTTCTGAAATTTTAGTGATCAGCTTATTTTGTAAGTTGCACATCTTACTCTAGTGCTGAGGCTGATAATACAATTTAAATTCATAGACATTTATTTCAAAAGAAATATACCAGTGTTCTGTGTATCTTGTTTTTGACTTTTGCAACTATTTAAGTTTGGGCAATGCTTATGCTGTTTTTAGTTTTTGAACTGTTTATAAGATATTCATAAAATAAGCGACTATTTCCTTTTAAAGTTGATCTGTGTAGCTTCTAAATTGGATTATACTTGGAAAACATATCTAACATAACGTGGATTTGCCACTCTAAAAACATATTTATCAGGCGCAGGGTGCAGTGATTAAGGAGTAGCGTGTAGGAATGCAGGTAGACATTATGGCATCATCTTGCCTGTTTTTTTTATTAGTAATTGAGGTTCAACTAGAAATGTTTCAGACTTTTCATGTTTTTCTATTATCACATCAATTTTATTAAATTGGAATATGATGTTATTTAGTTTGAAATGATGCTCTAAAAGAAACCTTGTTCTCGCTAAAAGAAATCACCTCTACATTCATGCACACAACTAGTACAGCTTAGCATTGCATACTTGATCATATTCCAATATCTATGCATATGAACAGTAAAAGTTTCTTTTATTAGGAAAACTTCAATTGTTAATTATGAATTCAAATGATCTAAACTTTTTTTTTTTTTTTTACAGTAGCAATATCAGAATAACGGAATATAGATTAAATTTTAGGGGGATTAATATATTAAGCACTCGAAATCTTAACATCCAAACTTCAATATTTACATAATCTAATACCTTTTTAACTCAGCCTTGCCCTAGCCAGCTTTGTTGCAACTTCATTTTCCTTGTCTTGTTGGCTCTATCGCAACTTAGCCGATTTTGTCAAGCGTTGACTTAGCAAAGCTCCAATGCGACTTTCTTTTCTCTATGCCAGCCCCATTGGTGTGCTGCCGTAGTGAGCTTAGTCACCTCTTCCTTATGTTTCATCAAACAACAGCATGCGATGAAGGCAACTGGATCGGCGGGGAGCGAAAGTGTCAACAACGATGGAATTGGCAAGATAATGAAGAAGCTGTGCGATATAGGATATTGATGGCAATTGTGGGTAAGTATTTTCTCATGTTTAAAATTTTAAGTCTTATATGTGTAAATAATAAAGTTTAGATGTTCAATATGTAATTAAGTGTTTTTAGTGCTATGCATATAAATCCTCCTAAATTTTAATATTGCTACAATTGATTTCTTTTTATTGATTGGGACAAATTATTAACATACCATAATCCTAATTAAATTATGCTGAGATTGATTTTTATCCTAAAATTAGCATCAAAATATCTGGTCTTTTTATCCAATCTCCATGGTTATATGAAATAATATCTAATTGACGTTATTGAAAGATTGTTTTGTAAATTAATCATGACTTTTATCAAATTGTTTGAATGAAATACATTCTCTTAAACAAATTGAGGATATAAAAACTAGATAAACATATGATATATCCTCCAGAACAAGGATTTGTGGATTTAAATAATAATCAATCAAGCATGCTAGGTTTCTATATTAATTCATTAATAAGTGTAACAACAGATAAAGGTAATTGTTAAAAAGATAATCTGTAACTTATGATAGTTATTGCATCATGAGGAAAAGAAGGAATATATGAAGCTTATTTTTGAATGATAGCTTTATTTGAGTGAAAGTAAAAGGAAAAAAAAAGTTCAAATCAATTATTGTGCACTCATAAGCAACCTAAAATTTGTTGGGAATAATTTTCTCCAATTTCTGATCCTCCATTTTCTTATCCAGACAAGCCAAATAAACAGCTGAATCTGAAGTCTTGGAACTATTTTAACAAGTTGAGAAATATGCATTCTTAAATCATATAAATGTCATTGCAATAGCATCCAAATATAACAGAGATAGATAAATATGGAAGTATTTGGAGATTCTAGGATTTTTAGAAAATTGTGCTTGATATGTGAAAGGATATGATTTTTGGGATTTCATGAAGTCAGTTCTCCAAAGTGGTAGCCACATAGCACCAATAATTTAAGGGGGTTTTGGAGTACATGGCCTCCCAACATAGATTAAAACTAATTCTAGACTTTCCTATGATGGAACTGGATTCTGATTAAAACCCAGATGATGCAAAGTTTTGATTGGGTCAATATTTCTCCAATTGTTAAAATGCTGGCCAAGCATAGCCAACCTTTTTCTCAAACAGATCTATGTTATGGTCACCAACATCCCACCGAACTCATGAAAACTGCAAACAGATTGTTACATTTTGTGGTTTGAGTGAATTATTTTTCATTTCATTTTTCTACTGTCTGATATATAGTTATACATGGCCATGATATGTGAGTTAGTTTGCTATAGTTTTAACTGCATCCGCCCTTATGTTGAAATTCAAAGATCAAAGCATCATGGGATTTCAACATCTGGGTACACTTTGATGGATAACAAGATGATTTGCTAAAGTTTTTAGAGTTTGTAATTCATTGTAGCTTGTAATACTGCTTATGGAACTGTTTCCTAGCACTGCTCCTGCGGCTCAAGCGGCTATACTGTATCATTGACTTGTTGCAGCGTTCTGTTTGTGTTCTTTAAGAAATTTTATTTGATTTCATGTTTGCTTGAATTCTAGCTTATTCTCTTTCCTGTTTTATGTCTAAATCTGATTTTTATAAATGTCTAGACTTACTAGGATTTATTGTTGTTGTATCAAAGCTTTGTTACAACACTTAATTTTCCTGTGAAGTGTTTTCTATCAAATGATGTTTACTTGACTAGTTAAAGTTCTTAGTTAACTTGAGCTATACTGTATGAATTAATGTATCCCTCATATTTTGCTAATGACCGACAATTCTCGATCTCAACCGCCAATTATTTGACAGGTTGATCATTATTTTTAATGAATATTTGGCACCCAGACTCTTATAGGCGCTTCTTCCTCTTGACTATTTAGAATGATTGTTTTAACTTGTGTCACGTTCAATGCCTCCCTACTTCTCATAAGTTCTTCCAAATTTAAACCACCCAAGTTTTGTTCCATTTTCATCTCTCCTGAGTTGTGGCTTTGTATTTATCATAAGCCACAAACGTTGCTAGGAATGGCTTGTGAGTTAACTCTCTAATCTCTATCCATCACAATGGAGCTGGAAAGTCTGAAGCTGTGCCCATACATGATAATTTTTTCTGTAGATCAAAATTGTCATCATGGAAATGTGATTCACTACTACTACTACTAAGAAGTAATGGTAGCGGCAGTTCGGGCAAGCAGGAGACAAACGAAAATGCATACACAAACTCTCGAGCGAGCGAAATGAATTACGGCCTGGGAGGAAGGGGGATCAAATGTAACTAGGTTGCTTGTTTGGGTTTTTTTATTATTGGCTATTCAATTTAAAATCAAACGAGATTAGGTTCGCAGGTCCGACGACCCGGTGGTTTTTGTTCGGAATTGAAATGTCCAGCCGATTAGTTCACTATTCAACTGGTTGAACTAGCCGATTCGATTCGATTTTTAAAACCCTTAAATTTTTAATGCATAAAAAGATTTAAAGATTTGGATTATTATGCAACTTCATATCCATTTATTCTCGAAGCAATTCTATAATATTGTCCTCTAAATTTTTAAATTTGTAATATTTTGGGAGCTTTTATATTCCTATTGGGATATTTTTGTAATATATTTTTAACAAAATAGTGAACAATTAACTCTTATCAATCCGTATTGGATATATAGATCATAGGATTGAACTACTTAAAATCCTCTCTTGAGTGTGACTGAATTTTACCATAGTAGCATTCAACTTTGGGCATCGTCTTAAATGTATTTATAATACTAAAAAATAACATTCATACGTATATGAATCTCTTTTAATTTAAATAAATGTAAGAACTGTATAATAGGATTATTTTTTTTTTATTTCTATTTATTTTGGTACAAATAAAAATTTAAACAGGGATTCAAACACTTGGAAAAAAAATTAGAAGAATTACTTCATCTGCACTAAACAGTTGAAATTTATTAATTATGGGCCTGTTAGCTAATTTAATTTCTAAAATTTTTAAAATTATTCTTTTTTTTTTAATTTTGTTTATATATATATATATACACTCAAATGTTAGAAAAAAAGCCCATGAATTAATTGGATGGGTTGGGGTGGGCCAATTGAAATATACTTTGGAGGGTTATTATGGCCCAAAATAATTGAGCTTTGCTATGAAAACGTTAACGGCCTAGATCAGTCCGACAGGCTGCGCATGCGGAACGATGAGGACTTCGTGGAGAAACAGCCAGAGCGAGCGGCGGGGCGGCGACGATCTTCCGGAATCCAGGGGATTTGATCAAAAGAAATCCTTATCCAAAATGTTTAATTTTGGAAGAATCGAATGGATTGAGATGTTTTGATCTTATCCCATTTTGTTATTTACTAATCCTTTTAGGGTCTGTTTGGCAACAAGTAGTATTTAACTTAGTAAATCCTGTTAAGTCCGGTCGGATCCGAAATCATAACTCCTCGCCGTTCTTCTGTTCGATTGGAAGCATCGACGACGACAGTTCGGCCAAATCCCGTATCTCAGCCGAACCGCCGGATTTAGTTTAGGGCAAGCTGTTGGTTAATTTTGATCGGAATTAAGCGGGTTATAAATTCCTTCGAGGAAGAAATCCTTCGCATTATCGTCTTTGCTGTTCGGCTTCATTGCTTCGCAGGAGGTGTAAGATTGCACGAGAGGCTTCTTCGGCTCCTTCGTTCTTGTTCGACTTCGCTCCTTCGACGACGTTGCCTTTGCCTGTCCGATCGGAAGTTGCGACATTTTCATCGGCAGTAAGGACGGGAGCTCGTACGTTCTGAAGGTAACTTTATCCCTTTCGCGCGCTTCTTCGGCCTAATCCCGTCAATCCTTCGAAGTACATGATTTGGTAAAAAATATTGAACAAATCTAGCACCTGTTTGCTTCACTTGCTCCCCTCTCGGTGCTGGTTTCAGTATAAAACTAGTTTATACAGGGAAACTGAACTGATGAGTTTAGGACTGAAGATTTTTTCTTTTTTTAATTTATTTGAGTGTTCTTCGTAACTTATTTAACAACACAACTCTCCTTGGCCTATTGGTTGAGAGCTTAGGCTTCCAACTAAGAGGTCCAAGGTTCGAGTCCATGTGTATGTGTTGTGTGTGTGAGTTTGCCTTAAATGGTTTAGTCCCCCCAAAAAAAAAAAAAAAAATACTTATTTAACACAAAATATTTTCTTACGATTTTCCTATTGATGAATGCCAAATTCCTGTAAAGGTTCATTGCTGCTTATTTGATATGTTTGCTAAGGCATGTTTGTTCTCATGTTTTTTAATTTTGTTTTTTACAAGATAGATTAAAGAGGTCATAAAACAAGTTTGGTAAGTTGTTATTTTTAAAAAGCAAATTTAATTATTTTAAAATTTTAGAAAACACATTCTATGTGTTTGGTACGCTTTGAGAATACATTTTTGGATTCTACCTAGAAGTATGTTTTAAACATGGTTATTGTGAAATGCACTAAAAAACTTTACTATTAGGCCAAAATAAATATAATCGTCATTCATAAATTCGTCATGTTTAGGATGTATAACATTATAATGAACAAATAAGTATATAAGATTGTTCTATTATACACAGCATAATTTTATATTATAAAAAAATTATGGTAAATACATTGCTTTTATAAATACACTAGTTTTAATGCAAAAATAAATTATTAAAAAAAAAGTTTTTACTTTACTCTGGATATATCTAACCAAACAAGGGAAATAATTCTCCTGCGTTTATTTTGCAGACAACCAAACAGGCTCAAAGCATTTGGAATGCATTACATTTACTTTACACTGCATTTCTTTTTCAGGCAACCAAACAACTCCTAAATCCGGATTTACGGCAAAAAGAGCGAAACAGTCGCTGTTCCCTAATCCTCTATCCAAACAGCCCCTATTGTCACCGTTCTTCTATTAAAAGCAGATTTCAGTCGTGCCTTGCCCATAAATTATTCACTTTGAGCTTCGTCACGGAGCTGATTGGATTCATTGAAGAGCGGAGAAGATGGCGTGCTCACTTCCTGATGATTCTCTTTTCTTGGGCTTTGATAGTTCTACCCAGTAAGTTTTCTGGCGTCATGGCGTTTTGATGTCGGATTTGAGATTCTATACTGGATGGAGTGTGAGTGATGATTTACATTTTTCTTTTTGCTGGAGCAGTTTTCTTATTTTCTCGATTATAGTAGCAAGTGGTTTTTTAATGTTAGAGTTTTTTTTTTTTTAAATCTTTGCTTTTTGATTCCCTGTTTTAATGCTCATTTAGAAAACCAGTTTTGAAAAACTTATGATTTCATTTGCTCACTGAAATTTAATACATTACATTTGAGGGAGTTTTAAGGAGAAGTTATTCTGTGCGGACTCCAAACATAAAGGATCATCCGGATGCTGCGTATGGACTGCGTATAGACTGCATATTGACTGCGTATTTATTACGTATTTGTAGATATGCAGAAAATACTCACTAAATATTCAATAAATACTCACAACTAATGATTGACTTATTATTTGCTGCATATCTACAAATACGCAGTCCATACACAATCTATATGCAGTTCATACGCAGTCCATATGCAGCATCTGGACGATTCTCTACGTTCGGAGTCCACACAAAATAATTTCCAAGTTCTAAGAGGGTTTGTGGAACATAAAATTAATGTTATTTTCTAACTAGGCCCAACCAAATGTTGGAATTTTTTAATTAATTTATTTATTTTTTCTCTCCTACATTGTTGATTTAGATGCAGGAATTCTCATCTCACTTACCATAGCTTAAAAAAGCATGGCGTAAACCACCATATCAAATAAACATTTAGATCAAATAAACATTTAGGTCATGCGCACATCATCGTTCAAATCCTTGTTTTTTTCCATAGCTGATTTTAATTGATAGGATTTCCTGGCCTAGTGGCCTCATATTCCAGTACTGAAATAATCAGGAGCTAGTTCATTTAATAATATTCAAAGATTGTATCAGATTATTGAGGAAAATTATTTTTTCATCTTGAAACTCTGTAGGGAAATTCTTTTCTATATTCACAATATTCTAGCAAAAATGTGCATTGTCGTGTGGGACTTCAAAAATTCAAAAATTTGAAATGGGAGAAAGTAGAGAGTCTAAAGCCAAACTACAAACTACATTTTCCATTTTCTTTGCTTCACTTTTCATTCATTCAAACAGGGATATATTCTTTGTTATGTTTCTTTCATTATGTGTACTTTGTCCATGTTTAATTTTCTTCTGTTTTATGCAATTAAATTATATCAAACTTTCAATTTAATTAACAGGTCAATGAAGGTAACTGTTCTTGATTCAAATCTTACCATTGTTGGCTCAGAAGCTGTTCATTTTGACTCTCAGTTACCCCACTACAAGACTCAAGATGGTGTTTATAGAGACCTCACGGATAATGGTAGGATAGTTTCTCCTACATTGATGTGGGTGGAGGCACTAGATGTTGTGCTCGAAAAGCTACAATCAAAAGTGGATTTTGGAAAAGTTGTGGCAATTTCGGGAAGTGGACAGCAACATGGAAGCGTTTACTGGAAGAAGGGGAGTTCAGCTACCTTGGCAGCACTAGATCATACCAAGCCATTAGTGGCTCAGCTTGGTAATGCCTTCTCTACAGCAGAATCACCAATATGGATGGACAGTAGCACCACTTCTCAGTGTAGAGAAATAGAGAAAGCTGTCGGAGGTGCTTTGGAGTTGTCTAAACTTACTGGATCCCGTGCTTATGAAAGATACACAGGACCCCAAATCCGGAAGTTGTATGAGACAAAGAAAGATGTATATGATGATACTGAGAGAATCTCCCTTGTTAGTTCTTTTATGGCCTGTCTTCTTATTGGAGAATATGCTAGTATAGATGAGACCGATGCAGCAGGAATGAACCTGATGGACATTAAACAGCGTACCTGGTCTAAAGTTGTTTTGGAGGTATGCTTTCGATGGTTTAGCTGATGCTAATTTCTATGCAATTGCTATTTTTTATTATTCTACATCTCTCTGGCAGGCTACAGCACCAGAGTTAGAAGAAAAGCTTGGGAATTTGGCACCACCTCATGCAGTTGCTGGATTTATATCTCCTTATTTTGTGGAGAGGTAAGTTATTATTTTCTAAAAGCTTAGGATTAACTAGAAGTTTCCTTGTGATTATGTTGACATATTTTTTTGAAATGGAACTTTATGTAGAATATTTTGTTACCGCTCCTTACTTTTGGTATACACTTCTTTAACCTGTTTATTTCAGCTTGTTGCATGGTAAAATGAAAGTTCTATATTATCACAAGTCACAAGCCCCACCCTTGTCAACTCCAATTGTTTAAAAACTCCACTGCACTCTTGCATGCATTAACTTTGTGGATATTATACCCAGAGGTGCAAATTCTTTTTCTTTCTTTGTTTATTCAAGCCCGATAATAACCAATACTGATCTTGATAACTATTTATCAGTTCTAGTGTTAATTTATTTTTTTTTTTTTGAAATGGAAATAATTCTCCTTGCGACCCTATTCATATTGGAAACTTTTTATGCTCACCGCTTCAATTTTCATTTATAACCTTAGCGGATGGACGAAGTTCAAATTCTTAGTTTGTTACCCCGAAGTAGATGAGTCTCAAATTTTCAACATGTCTAGTGGGGATTTTTAATGCCCATAATTTCAGAGTAAACATTTTTTTATATATGCTTTTTTATCTACATCATGAATGCCCAGTATAATTGTATTGAGGTTCAACATGGCATATATCACGAATTCATAGGCAGGTTTGAAAGAAAAAAAAAAGAAAAAGAAAACTGATCTATAAAACCGGTGCAGTGCATTTAGTCATTTGTATTTTGTCTAGTTGAAGTATTTAATGGTTTTTTATTGAGCGTAGTTGCAGTTCCCTACTAAACCCTAATGTCCAATGACTAGTATATTTCTGCTGAGTTTTGACTTCATTTCTTTTGACAGGTTCCACTTTAAAAAGGACTGCTTGGTCATTCAGTGGTCAGGAGACAATCCAAATAGTTTGGCAGGTTTATGATCATTATTGTTACCTTTTTTACCAAGTTATTGAGTAATTCTATAATGCCTAAATATATCTTTATTTAAATTCAAATTTGATACATTTAACTGCCTATGTGGCAGCAGATGTTGTCTTTTGTTTTTTTTGGTGAAACATCTGCATGGTAATGAGAAATCAGACAATGGATAATCTGTAGTAATTTATAGCTTGGAGACCTTAAGTGTCAATGACGATCTATTGTGGTCCTAGTGAAGGGCTAACAGGATCGTAAATGGAGAACAGGATTGAAGCTTCAGCAAGAGGCTAAAACACAGCAAGTATCAATTAGAATTTTTGGAATAGACTGCTCTACATGTGAAAGGAATGCATGATAAGAGTGGAGGACATGCAAAACAAAATATTGGATAAAGGTGACTACAAACATGCATTGAAATTTATTCATGAAAGACCTGATGCTTGTTTGGACAAGTAAATTTATTTAGAAAAATAATACATAGAGTGGAAAATTAATAAAGGTGGTGGCAATGTTTCATTGTTTTGTAGAGGATTAACTTGCTCTTCCTTTTCTAAGGGTATGGGAAGGATGTAGGAAGGCTTTTGGAGTAGTTAAGGTGTAGCTAGGGTTAGGTATTGTGAGGTTTCTATTGAAGTCGGAGGGGTATAGTTTGTAAGGGAATCATTTTTTGTTTTTTATGTTATATGTGGGGCTTATTTTTGGTGCCGAATTAAATTTGGCCAAGAGGCATGAAACTGTATTAGGGTTTAGAAGTGAAAGGATAGATATGGAAAGCTTGTGAATATGTTGGCTTGCAAATCAAGGTTTATTTGTGGTGGTGAACCTTATAACGCTAGGAACTAGCATTTAACATGGGGATGAGACAATTTTGGTAAGGCTTAAGTGATAATTTTATGTTCTTTGGAGAGTGGAGGAATAAGTTTAGAACTTGTGAAGAGTGGAAGGTATGTAAGGGTTTTTGTAGTGGGGGTGAAGACTTAGATATTGCAAATTAGGATTTTTAGCATTATATAGGACCTATAGCTTGCAATGGGCTCTTATGGATTTATTTTTAGGGTTTATGGGAGGTAGAATTAAGGTTCACAAGAAGAAAACATAACAACAACAACAACATCAAGCCTTTATCCTAATGTGGGGACGGCTGCATGAATCCTTTTTTCTCCATTGTGTCATGTTAAGAGTTAAATTCTCATTTAAATATAATAAAGAAAGGTCATTTCTAATATTTTTAACCAAATCTTTTTAGGTCTACCTGTGCTTTTTTTTAACATAAGTCAAATCTAATACATGTGCTTTCCTAATTGGGTCATCGGAAGGTTGTTGTTTTATGTAACCAAATCATCTAAGGCGGCTCCCTCTATTCTTATATTCCATTGGAGCTACTCCAATCTCCAACCTTTTCATATGCTCTTGATGACTCTTTCTAATCCTGTTTCATTAAAAGCATGTTCATAGTGGAGTGCAATATGAATATGAGCTTGTTGCATTTGAGAGAAATAAATTTATTAAAAAAAAAAAAAAACTGAGAAGGAAATGTCTTAACATTTAAATGCTAAGATTTTGGACTTCTCTGAGGAATAATAGCTTAATTTTCAATCAAGATGATGTGCCTGATTTAAATTAGCATTTTTCTTTAATTTTGACCTTTTTTTTACTTTGCAGGTTTGTCCCTAAATACTCCTGGAGATCTAGCAATAAGCCTTGGAACCAGTGATACAGTGAGTTTTCTTTTATCTCTTTTTCTTTAAAGGCATTGCTTTAAACCTACTTTGAGAGCTTTGACATTGATTGACTGGTATTGTCAGGTTTTTGGAATAACCACCGAGCTAAAACCCAGCCTAGAAGGGCATGTTTTTCCCAATCCTGTTGACCCCGAATGCTATATGGTTATGCTAGTTTATAAAAATGGATCTCTTACGCGTGAAGGTTAGGTGATTTTGATTTTTATTTTTATTTTTGCTTGTAAACTTCTCATATCCTCTCACCATTAATATATTTATATTTTTTGTTAGATATTCGTAACTCTCACGCTGAGCACTCCTGGGAAGTGTTCAACAAGTGCCTGGAGAACACACCTCCTTTAAATGGTTTGGATTTTGATTCTTTATTTCATTTTTTTTGGTTGTTTTGGTAACTTCCCTAACAGCCTAACAACGCAAAACCTTTGGAAACTTTTCTTATTGCTACTCAATAACTTTCTTTTCTTCTCTGACCAATAAATCTTGATCAGAACTATTGTTTTATTAAATGAATATTACTTTCTAAGTTGTTTTTGAATGCTCAGTGTTTTACTTGGCTGACAACTTAGGATGTCTGATCAGAGAAGAGAATACTCAGCATGCACAACTTGAAATGATCCACGTGCACAATTTGGATCTAGTGAGGATTCCATTGGTCACAAATAATTTTATTCATTCAATTATCAATCAATAATCAATATGTATATTATGAACTCCTACGTATAGAAATGCAGAACTAATCTTATTCAATTTGAAAAAAAAACATTCAAATTTAAAAATATTCTATGCAAGAGAAAATATAAACCTAAAAATAAATTATTTCAATTTTAAAAATATGAAAAATTAATTCATAATTAAAAAAACGAGTGAAAATGGCTTTGAAATTCGTTTAATTTAGATCAAATGTGGCTCGATTTGACTTCTAGTAATTAGCCTATAATCACTTAGCCTTTTGTTGATCGATTTAATCTGGATGAAAGCCAATCTTGCATCAACTCCCATATGGTGAAAACAACTTTTATCTGGAGAGTTAAGATATGATCATACATTTTAGTTTTTGCAATTCCTCCGTAGTCATCCAAGTATCAAGAGGCCTATCTTTTAACCTGACTAGAAACTCATAAATTTGTTTTTTTAAGTATTACTTCATTTAAATGATATTTTCAAATTCAAAGTTGGTAGACAAAATTGAAATGATTAGATCTATATAAGCATCAAATCTAATAGAATTCCCTTATGTAGAAGAATCAGAAGGATCTATTTTCATTTGTTCTTGATGTGAGGGCCATTTCTTTTCCATAATTGATCATTTTTTTACTTTTCTGTTTATGCAATTTCATATTTGCTATTGCTGTTTTATATAATTTCAGTTAACTTTGTGCTTATTTTTTCATATGGCACAGGTGGAAAAATAGGATTCTACTACAAAGAGCATGAAATTGTACCGCCCATGCCTGGTAATTTGGTATACTTATATATCTTCAGCATTTTGACTTGTTGATTTAGGCTTCATTTGGGGCGGCTTTCTTAATACTTCTTAAAGCGATTTTTTTAATACAAAAATTAAAAAAAATTTTATACTAAAAAACTGCTTTAAGAAAAAATAAGAAAGCCATCCCAAACGAAACCTTAATTTAACATTTATAATAGTCTTCTGATTTCATAGAAAAAAGAAAGATATAATCTGTATTGATGTTAAATATGTGTAGTTGGGTTCCATCGTTATGTGATTGACAACTTCAGCAGCAACTCCTTGGAAGAGATGGAGGAACATGAGGTGAATGATTTTGATGATCCTTCAGAGGTTAGTAAGTGTGATTGAAATAACTTGAAAGCTTTAGTAAGTGTGTATGTGTATATATTTGATGAATTGTTGATCATTTTATTTCTGCTAGGTACGTGCCTTAATTGAAGGGCAGTTCCTTTCGATGAGAGGCCATGCTGAGAGATTTGGCATGCCAAGCCCTCCCAAACGTATAATAGCCACTGGAGGGGCTTCTGCTAATGAGAGCATCCTTAACGCCATAGCTGCCATTTTTGGATGTCCAGTATATACAGTTGAAAGGCCTGGTATGTATTTCAACAAGAATGTTTTACTCTCCTCTTCCTCTAGATTTATGGTTTTTGTTAGGGTTACTCATTAATGACAACTACAATATCAACATCTAGCTTTTCTCCAACTACTTGGGGTCAGCTACATGAATTCTATTTCTAAATTATATCTTGGTAAGAGTCAAATTATAATTTAAATCTAATAGAAACTATTGATTCTATTACTTTTTAACCAAGTCTTTTTAAGTCAATCTCTATCTTTCTTAATATAGGCCAAATCTAATACATTTACTCTCCTAATTGGGTCATCAGAAGGCTGACATTTACATGACTAAACTCATCTAAGGAGACTTTCTCTAATCTTATTTGCCACTAGAGCTACTCTAGACTTTTTATGCATTCTATCTCCAAGAGTGAAGCCACTCATTATATATGCTTCTCTTTTAATGATCAGCATTCTATGCCATAAAGCATTATAGGTTTCACCATCATCTTATAGAATTTTCTCTTAAGTTTGAGGGATACTTTTTTGTCACACAACAGGTTTGATGCATTCCTCCACTTCATCCATTCAACTTAAATTCTACTAATAAAATTATACTCCATGTATTATATTTTTGATCTACTCAAATGAAAACCCTTAGACTCTAAGGTTGATCTCCATAATTCAAGTTTTCATTAAACTCTCTCTAGTCTTATTAACAAAAAACATACACCATAGTACATCCTCTTGCAAATGTTTAGTAAGAACATCAATGACGAAATCAAAAGAATATATGTTTAAAGTTGATCCTTGAAATAGGAAAATATTTGGTCAAATCATCATGTGTTTGAACAGAAGTAATAGCTGTTGCATATATATCCTTAACACCTTTCTTTTCTAGAACTCTCTAGAGTACCCTTCACTTGAAACTTTATCATATGCTTTATCTCTAAATCAACAAATATCATATGTAAATCATTCTTATTCTTTCTATACTTCTCCATTAAGCCTCTCAATAAATATATAGCTTCTATGTCCTCTATTATTAAAAAATTGTTTGTCATAGATTCTGCTTCTATGGGAGCTGCTTTGAGGGTGTTAAGGATATATATGCATCTAAGGAGACTTTCTCTAATCTTATTTGCCACTAGAGCTACTCTAGACTTTTTATGCATTCTATCTCCAAGAGTGAAGCCACTCATTATATATGCTTCTCTTTTAATGATCAGCATTCTATGCCATAAAGCATTATAGGTTTCACCATCATCTTATAGAATTTTCTCTTAAGTTTGAGGGATACTTTTTTGTCACACAACAGGTTTGATGCATTCCTCCACTTCATCCATTCAACTTAAATTCTACTAATAAAATTATACTCCATGTATTATATTTTTGATCTACTCAAATGAAAACCCTTAGACTCTAAGGTTGATCTCCATAATTCAAGTTTTCATTAAACTCTATCTGGTCTTATTAACAAAAAACATACACCAGAGTACATCCTCTTGCAAATGTTTAATAAGAACATCAATGACTAAATCAAAAGGATATATGTTTAAAGTTGATCCTTGAAATAGGAAAATATTTGATCAAATCATCATATGTTTGAACAAAAGTAATAGCTACACCTTTCTTTTCTAGAACTCTCTAGAGTACTTCACTTGAAACTTTATCATATGCTTTATCTCTAAATCAACAAATATCATATGTAAATCTATACTTCTCCATTAAGCCTCTCAATAAATATATAGCTTCTATGTCCTCTATTATTAAAAAATTGTTTGTCATAGATTCTGCTTCTATGGGAGCTGCTTTGAGGGCGGCCCATGGCTGGATTTGCAACAAAGAAGGCGGCTTTGTGCCGATATCGCACCTGTATCAGCATAACTTGGAGAAAACATCCCTTACTGCTAAGCTTGCGAAACCTGCTGGAGACCAGGACCTGCTTTCCAGGTACACCATGCTCATGAACAAGAGGCTGCAGATAGAGAAAAATCTTGTCCAAAAGTTCGGTCGCACCATGGACTGAAAGATCATTCTCATCCATATCAATACCAACATGCACAAAATAATATAATTCATGCATTTGTTTAAAGGAAATACGTTTTATGTATCAGTTGTTGTTGTTCTAAGCATAGATGTATACCGTTTTCTAAATATCGTTTTGTACATAAGAACTGTTGTTGTTAAACCCTAAATTTGAAAGAAAGGATTTATAAATCTAATCAAAATCTTTCAGAACAAACTTCAATCAGAATCAGATTAATTTAACAGGCAAATAAATAATATAATTCATGTAAATTCTATATAAAATATATGTTTATACAACAAGTGCTCAGTTGGTAAAGCTTTTTTACTGCTTAAAGTATGATAAAAATTAAAATTTTTTAATTAAAAAATTGCTTTAAAAATAGTATGAAAACAGTCTCATAAACTTTCTAATTACTCTTAAATTTAAATTTAAAAATTAATTTTTTTAATAAATTCAGATAATTTTTAAGTTAACTGCTCAACCCAACATAATTTACAAAGGAACAATATACCAAAATGAAATCAACATAATTTGCAAGCAGTCTTCGAAGTAGCATTTACTCAAACGACACAGCAGCATTTCCACCAGACACACAGAAACATAACAATAAAATTAACACAAACCGCACGCACCTTACAGAGCTCTCTCACAACCAAACACTCACTACACAGTTTAAAAATTAAGAAGAAATAAAAAATTTATCAGTAATCATCACCCTCTTCAGGCTCATCACCCTCCCCAGATTCAGCGCCAACCTCTTCATAATCCTTCTCAAGAGCAGCCAAATCCTCTCTAGCCTCTGAAAACTCCCCCTCCTCCATTCCCTCCCCCACGTACCAGTGCACGAACGCCCTCTTCGAATACATCAGATCAAACTTATGATCAATCCTCGAGAACACCTCCGCCACACTCGTCGAGTTAGAGATCATGCACACAGCCCTCTGCACCTTCGCAAGATCTCCGCCGGGCACCACCGTCGGCGGCTGGTAATTGATTCCGCACTTGAATCCCGTCGGACACCAATCCACAAACTGGATCGTACGCTTCGTTTTAATGGTGGCCACCGCCGCATTAACATCCTTCGGCACCACATCGCCGCGATACATCAAGCAGCAAGCCATGTATTTTCCATGGCGGGGATCGCATTTGGCCATCATGGAGGATGGCTCAAAGGCGCTGTTGGTTATTTCAGCAACGGAGAGTTGCTCGTGGTAGGCCTTTTCAGCCGAGATCACTGGAGCGTACGATGACAGCATGAAGTGGATTCTCGGATATGGTACTAAGTTGGTTTGGAACTCAGTTACATCCACATTTAGGGCGCCATCAAACCTTAGCGAGGCGGTAAGGGATGAAATTACCTGTGATACAAGGCGGTTCAAGTTGGTGTAGGTCGGGCGTTCAATGTCAAGTGAGCGCCTGCAGATGTCATAGATGGCTTCGTTGTCGAGAAGAACGGCCACGTCGGTGTGTTCCAGCAGGGAATGTGTGGAGAGGACGCTGTTGTAAGGCTCGACCACAGAGGTGGAGACTTGTGGCGATGGATAGACGGTGAATCCGAGTTTTGACTTCTTTCCATAGTCGACAGAGAGTCTCTCAAGGAGAAGAGAGCCGAGGCCGGATCCAGTGCCTCCACCCACAGCATTGAAGACGAGGAAGCCTTGAAGACCGGTGCAGTTGTCGGCTAACTTCCTGATCCGGTCAAGGCATAGATCAACAATCTCTTTGCCAACTGCAAAACACCAATAGAAGGAAGGAATTCATGATTGATTCAAAAATGGGTAAGATATGAGAATTTCTGAAGCTGAAGAAAACAATTACTTGTGTAATGGCCACGAGCAAAGTTGTTGGCTGCATCTTCTTTGCCGCTGATGAGCTGCTCGGGATGGAAGAGTTGGCGGTAGCTTCCGGTCCTCACCTCATCAATAACAGTTGGTTCCAGATCTACAAAAACAGCTCGGGGAACATGTTTCCCTGCTCCAGTCTCACTGAAGAAGGTATTGAAAGCATCATCACCTCCACCAACTGTTTTGTCACTTGGCATCTGGCCATCTGGCTGCAAGAAAACAACCGCAAGACCTATTAATTAAATCCAATATTTAAAAGGGAATGATAAGTAAATTGGCATAATAAAAAATTGCATCAAATCATCAGTGGATAAGCAGAATATCAGATCCGTGTATATGAAGGTTTCCACTCAAATGAGGGATTCCAGATCTACATGGCAGTTGGAAAAACACAGAGGAAGAAGTGGATCTAATTAGTTCAGACTCTGAAGAAAAAAGCGTAGATGGCCCCAGATCTTGGATTTATTCGACGGGGGAAACATGAATTATGCATGTCTCTTAGGCAAATCCGGGCTATACAAAACAACGCCCATATGTTCCATGATGAGCAGAGAAAACCAAACAAATTAGGTGACAATGGGTTCAATGCAAATTTAACCAAATGTGGCTAGTTTTCAAATATATCCATCAATTAAAACTCAAAGGTTACTATTTCTATAATTTGATCAAGGATCAGTGGGCAACCAATCAATTAAGAGATGCAGATCTGCAATCAACAAAAATGACAAGAACAATCAAACATAAGTGCCAAATCCACCATTCGAAACAAACTAGGCCGATTTAAAATTAGATAAACAGTTAATTCAAACAAAAGAAAAATATCAGAGATGCAGATCTAAACAACTTATCATTCATAGATGTAGATCTACAACAACTAAATCAGATCCGAACAAAACAAACCAAATGGAAGAGCCGACTTCAGCATTTAACCGAGCTACGCCACCTTAACTTCAAGTTAAGGCACATTTTCACATAGTTCAAACAAAAGAAAGAAACAACACTGGATCTTCCACAAAATCAAGAATCCAAATCGTAACCCGATAGGAAACCACAGATCTAAGCATAAAAAGAACCAACTGATAAAATCCAAGAACAGATCAACCTAGAAACCGCAAAAGTATATATATATAAAAAAAAAAGATCAGAAGCTGAGAACTATACCTGTATGCCATGCTCAAGACAATAAAGCTCCCAGCACGCATTCCCAACCTGTATACCGGCCTGACCAATGTGGATCGAGATGCATTCCCTCATTTTCGATCGGAGAAAAAAACCTTGATGGATGCACAGAGAGGAGAGTGAGAGATTTAGGGAGAGAGAGAGAGAGTGAGAGGGTTTGGCGTTTACAAAGACGCCTTCGGTGCTCTTCCTCACAACAGACCCCTCCCCATTTTAAAATGAAGAAGGCCGAACAAGCTGGCAGCTAACTGCGGTTAAAGGTTATCCCGTCATTAACCATGGTTAAAAGAACGGTTCCTTTTTCCGTCTATTTTCAATTTGCGATTCTAAAAGCCCTCCCATTTCCTTGAAACAACGACTATGCCACCGCCTCTGCATTGACCGTTTGATGTTAAATTGACGGAGATCTACGCCTTTCTTTTGATAAGAAAAGGTGATGCGACGTCCCAACGGCTTTTTTCTTATGAAGCAAAGTGGAGGGCTTTGTTGTAATTTGCAATAAAAATTTTAAAATGTATGAGAGAGAGAGAGAGAAAAGAATTTGAATTTCAAATATAACGGATCCATATGGATGAAGCTTTTGAATTTTAAATGTAAGGTGTTGGCCTATCAATAAAAAAACTTGATACTCAAGCATTCTTAGAAAAACATATTTTGACATATTTAATTTTAATTTTTTAAAATTTACTTCTATAAATTATTAAAAAATTTAGTTATGTATTAATATTAATACTTAAAATTTCCTAGAAAATATTTTGATTATATATTTTTTTTAATTTTACATATATTGTTATTAAAAAGTTTAATAATGTTTTAATTTTAATATTGATATATTATTTTTATTTTTTTTAACATTCTTCTTAATTTCTCTCTTTAGAAAATAAGCCTACAAACTTGAAGTGACTAGTAATGAATTTTTGAAAAGGTTATTTGTAGGCTTATTTTCTACCTCAAGTTCAGGGTTTAGGATTTCGAGTTTAGGTTATCTGTTTGCCTTTTAAGTTCATTACATTATATGTCTCATTCTATAGTGGGATAACTTTTGTAATTGAGATAATGGAATGTAGTTTGAAAAATGTTAAATGTCCCTCATGGTTGACAATCTATTTGGTAGGGCATAAATTAGTAACCTTAGATAGTAGGTGTGAGATTATAAGTGAAGAGAAGTGGAGTCAGAAATCTCTCAAGACCTAGTGTTGAAACTTACCCTTTATATTCTGATATCTACAAATGATATAAGAATTCTAGTGCTAAAGTCTAGATAACATTAGGGGATGACATTACTATGAGGTGTAATTTTATATTCTTTTTTTTTTTTTTGGCAAGATTTGCATTGAGTTTTAGATTAGTTTTGTGTGGAAGGTTAGATGCTTGTTAATCTATTGAATTTATTAGAAATAACTCTATATTATTGTCATAATGTTTGAACACATAGATGTTCTTTCAATATTAATGTATTACACCCAGGCTATAGACTCAATACTATTTTAATAAAATATTCATTATGTCTATGGATATAATATCAAACTAAATAACTACTTATTTTAATGAGTATTAGGCATCAGAATAGATTTATTTATTGCTTTCATAATTATACATGAATGATTATAAGTTTGCCTCTGCATAACAGACTCAAACCCTACCCGAGACCTGCTTTTGATAGCCGTAATGGCTCAAGATGGGCATTTGGTTTTTAATTTTTTCTTTCAAGTGTATACAACAACAACATCAAACTTTTATCCCACTACATGAAGCATCTACACATATCAATTTTCTCTATTGTGTCATGTTAAGAGTTAAATTCTCATTTAAGTGTATTAGTAGATGAAATTATTACTTTTGATGCATGTTTGATTGAGGACAAACAAAATAGAAAAAAAAACCCTTCATTAAAAAAGTGCCACATGATCACAACATTACTTCAACAAACATGTATTGTAATCTTTCATTATATTTAAGTGGTGCAATTATACGCGAAACATGTCCTTTTCATGAAAAGTAATTTCAATTGATTATCAATCATATTAAAACCAAACACCTAAACTCAATAGGGTATTTGAAAAATAAAACTTATTTGCATTCCCTCCTATTCCATTTACATCAAATAGAGTTTTTGAGAAAGGATTTCAAGGGATGGTTGCAAAAAAAAAAAACAAGATAGTTTTACATATGTAAATAGAGATTATGGAGGGATAAAATGGTGTAAAAAAATGAAAACTAAAACAATATATATATACAGAACAGATAGTAATAATAGAAAGTTTTCCTTTCAAAAGTTTCCACTTCAATGTGTAGTAATCTGCCAAAATTACAACCTAAATACAACATTCCAATGCACTTCTCTGCACAAAAGAAAATTCAATGACTGATTATTCAACATGAAACTCTATCGCTTTTGCTAGAACATTAAGGCTTTATTGCTTTCGAAATCAATTTTTTAATTTAAAAAATTCTTGTATTATAATGACTTACTACTCAACACCATTCAACTTATACACAACTGTTTCCTCCAATTTTCACATAACAGCAATGCATATAAACTTTTTGGCAATTTATTGCTTGCCATTGAAGATTTCACAGCTATCATTCTCTCTCTCTCTCTCTCTTTTAAACAGAGAGCAAAAATTTTTCAACCAAAAGTCCATGCTGGATTAAATGGTGAAGAAGCTCGGTGGTGGGAACATGAGTGGCAGCTGGGTCATGGAGATGTTCCCGGTCTGCACACTATCAATCACACTATCTTCAATATGGGCAGGCTGAACCTCCTGGATTCTCTCTGGCACCACCTTCCTGCCTCCTTCCACCCGAGCTAACACTTCAAAGTGCGCTGTTGCTTTCTCAGGCTTCGTCTTCCAAGATGGGAACCGCGACCAATCCGCATCTCCATCGGCAAGCTTCTTCTCCACAGCGAAGCTCATCTTCATGTAAGTCTGCGCTGATACATCTGCCTTCAGCAGCCTGAACTTGCCATTCTCAAATCCCTTTTTGCCAAGGACTGAAGAAAGTAGTTCTTCGAACCCTCTAAGGTTGGAGGCCGAGCCATTCAATGAGGTGAGAGGCCACAGGTTTCTGCCTTCAGACAAATTCAAATCTTCAGGTGATGCAGGAACTGAGCGGGAGGAGGAAGACAGCTCAACTAGGCCCGGAGAAAGGCGCTTTAGCTTGAGCTTAGAGGATGTGAGGGATGAGGGGCCAATGATGCGAAGAGAGACAAGCGGTTGGTCGGAGGAGCGGGCGGAGCTTCGGAGGGCCTCGGCTATGTTCAGGAGGCCAGACGCAACATGGCTGCCATCATGGAGGTTTGTACGGTTAAGGGGGAGGGGAAGCTCAAGAGGGTGCCTCAAGCTTACAGAGCGAGCGCCTTTTACTGTTACTGCTGCTCCATCTGAGAGAAGAACCTTCCTGAGGGTTCCAGCATCAACATCATGCTGCAGTGGTAACAACAAATGAAAAAGAAATCACCTTCTTGGCAAAATTTTCAATTGATTTAAATGTGTGTATATTTTGGGAGCATAATCTTCATGTATCTACAATAGAGTCTCTCATACATTTACTGAAAAAAAAAAGTTTTTTTTCGAAGTTTGGACCAAGCATAAACTATCAATCTGAACGTCACCACAATAAAATCTCAATACTTCTCAACTAGCTCAAAATACTACAGACCCCTCCGGTACCAAAAGCAATCTCGGTAAGAAAAAAATTGCAAAGAAAGAAGGGCATATATATATCACATATATTAGGTGGGAATTTTTCTAAAGGCTTCAGCAATCCAAATTACAGGTAGAAAAATCTAACAGTACAGGTAGTATTTTTTATGTATGGCTGCAAATTGAAAGAAATTCAATCCAAATTACCAATCTCCCATTTAAAAGTAATCAAATTCTTTTAGAATTATTTCAAGTAAACATAATGAATTCACGAAATCAAAATTTCTAATTTACTGATCAGAACAACCTATAGAGCCGGGAAGTTCACAAGAACCGATCAATAATTACTTGCAAAAATTGTCAAATATCAACCACTGCGACCAAGTTAATAAAAAATCAACTGCCGTTTAAGAAAATAAAACAGGAAGAAATTCTTACCGGCAAGGCGAGCCTCATATCATCCGCATCCTGAATCCACAGCTCCATTGGCCCCGCAATCTGGAAGGGCGGCAGCACCGGTGCAACCACCCCCTCCCGACGGCTCTTCATCTCTGCCAATGCCTTCTCTTCATCGCCACTGTCCGCAGGTGGTGGCGGCCGGAATATAGGAAGATCAACAAAGTCCCAGCGGTTCACATCCTCCAAAAGTTTGAACGGCACCACCTTCTTGTCTACTTCTATATCAAATTCGTACGCTACCGAGTGCCCCACGAGAGCGTCCCTTACATCGAAGCCGGATACTTTGAAATCCTCCGCACCCTGGAACCCTAGCCCCTTCACGATTGAATCCCTCAAATCCTTTACCAAACCCAAACAACAAATCAGGGCTTCAAACAATTAACTACAAAAACAAAAACAAAAAAGGCTAATGAATCGTTTTTGCTTACCGAGATTGCTTTTGGCACCGGAGGAGCTAGGGTTTCGGAGCCGATTAGAGCGCTTGCGGCTCCGATCCAGCAGAGGAGGAGAAATCCGGCAAAAGAGCGAAATTCGACCGCCATCGCAATATAAATCCGATCAATTTCAATATATACAAAAGCAATTGTATGGATTCCTCTTCAAATTTAAAAGATTTGGAAGAATTGGGGAGAGAGGCAGATGAAGAATAGAATGCTTTGATTTTCTGAAGAAATTTCTTTTAATAGAAGGAGAAGGATCTGGAACGAGGGAGGTCGGACCGTGGAAGGAATGACCGTGGAAGGAATGAGTAGCGAAAGCGTGACGCGGAGGACGAATGTGATTGGTCGAAAACTATGAAAAGGCGTGGCAGAGGTTTCGCATGATTGCCACGTGGAACGTGGGCATTTGGAGGGTGGACTGGTGGTGGATGCAGCTTTCCAAAGAATGAAGAAAATTGGGAGTAGCATTCGGAGGTCCAGATTTTGAGTGAAATTTACAAATATAATGTGCGATTCAAAAGTTAAAAAACTGTGCATCCACCTATATCCCTCTCGCCCCCTCCTCTCCTTCATCATTTATCTCAATTCTCTCCCTTCCCTCTTTCACCATAGTCATAATCTTATCATCATCTTTTGTCTCATCACATATCTCATGTGCAAATAGACTTAAAAATCTCCAAGATACCGGTTGCGATGTATTCGACACGACAAGCGGAACCCGTGCCTGTTTTTCTTAGTGCGATAGGAGAAGTTTGTAAGCAAAATTTGTTATGCGAAGCGTAAGCCCTATACATGCTTTTCATAGTATGACAAAGTAAATTTAAGCACTCATAGCCATAGTCTCACCATCATCTTAATTACATATCATAAATGAGATGTTTTAATAAATAATATCCATCAGCGCTGGGATCTTATTTAAAAAAAAAAAATGCCATTAAATTTTAGAGCGAATCACTTAGATCTTAAATTCACATAAAATATAAAAGTTTAAAATTTCATAAAATTCAAATAATTCAAATGGAAAAAGTTATAAGTTAGAAGCACTAAATAGGTATCTAAATTGCCAACAGATAATTACAGGCTTGTACTGATAATTTAGCATTGAATGTTGGCTTCTTTTAGTGCAATCGCAATCCTTCTACTGCAATTAGAAAAAAAAAAAAAATAATTAGGAAGTCTTTCATGGCACTTAAGATTTAAGCTTAAGGTTCACATCAAATATTTTAATATAAAAAATATTAAATCATTGTTCTTTCACCCATTAACTTTAAGTGGTGTCTGAGACTGTATTTATTAGTTTTAAGTGTGATGTTTTTAGCAAATAAACAGTGTGTTAGTATAGGATTCAATGCAACAATGAACTTAGAAGATAAAAGGAAAGGCATAGCTATTAAACTGGGATCGAACAAAAATCTGAACAAGCGACCGGTTTTAATAGTTAAATTTACATAAAACAGCATGCAAATTTAGAGAGAGAGAGAGAAGAACTGTACATATTTGAAAAGTGGACCTTGGAATACTCAGAAT
Source organism: Dendrobium nobile (assembly GCA_022539455.1). Classification (NCBI taxonomy): domain Eukaryota; kingdom Viridiplantae; phylum Streptophyta; class Magnoliopsida; order Asparagales; family Orchidaceae; genus Dendrobium; species Dendrobium nobile. Next base: position 338,452 of record CM039728.1, read on the forward strand.
CTAGATATTCCGGCCATTAATATTCCTTAGATCGACGTGCTCTGATACCAATTTGAAAAGGAAACAGTCTAAAATAATGAAAAACATAGCAGAAATTTGCAGTAAACAACAGTTTTTCCTCAAAAATTGTAGGAAATCTGAGAGAAAACACTTAAAATTCACTAGAAGAAGAAGAAGAATAACACAAGGTACACGGATCTTCAATTCAAGAGGAAGAACCAACTCTCCAAATCTCTAGCTAAAGACTAGAGTCCAAAGAGATCTCAATTTAAGATTCAAAATCAAGATGGAATCCTAACCCACCAAGAGAAACTAATTAAAACAAAGAGGACAAATACAAAATCCCTAAACAGCCCTTAATTTAAATTTTCCCTCCAAAAATAATGCTTAATTGAGCTGTGGGCTCCACACCTTAGCTGCCCTCTCTCTCTCTCCCTGGTTCCACCCCCTTGGGCCCTCCGCTTGTAGGCAGGAACCGGTCCACTAGGAACCAGTTCAGCAGGTTCAGCCGGCCCCATTCATAAATTCATATCTTACTCTGTCAGAAAATAGAGGAATTTGAGATGTTCTAATGTTTAATTAACTTGATTGTAAATAAAATGTATTCTATTCACACAAACATCAATTTAATGCCTAATACAATGCGGATAATTTCAACCTTCAAACAAGTTCCAAAAAACTAGATCAGAGTTCATGCTAAGCGCTGGAAAAAAACTGTCCTCAACCTGATTTGCAGCATCAATCACAGAACTGATAAAATCTCCAGTTCAGACTGGATGAGATTCTGGTTCATCCAGTTTAGTGAACAGACTGCACTCGTTCCAATTTTTCATAAATATTTGGACAGTGTGCTTGTGGTTGATAAAGGAAATTAACTTTACATAAAACAACATACAAATTTAAAGGGGGAGAGAGAGAGAGAGAGAGAAAAGAACTGTACAGATTTGAAAAGTGGACCTTGAAATTCTCAGAATCTAGATATTGAGATCTGACGCAAGACCATTCTGTTCGATAAATGAAGTTGGACAAATGCGAACAAGTAGATGAAGCACTCACCAAGAAAAATGCCCAGAAGAACCGAAAAGGCTCCAGATAACGATTGATTTTCTCCAAAATTGTCTTTTAAGTCTATGTATGTGGAATTTGTTTCTCTGAATGGTACAACTTCATTTCATTCTGTAGATCAACATTGCATGGATCCTGCAAAAAAACAAGCAAATTAACAAACATGAATGACAACGCATTCAACTGAAAGATTAGAATGCTTTGGCATCCTACAGTTGAAAATTAACAGAAATCTATTTGCTAGGTTAATTTGCAAAAGCATATTTTTGTGCCTCATAGAACTCCAACAAAACATCACATAATAAAAAAAAGGGGAATAAATAAACATGGTACGATTAAAACGTATGAAAATACCATTAGCAAGAATGCAATTTGACCTTAAATTGCTGCCCAACCGCTTCGCTGTATGAGGGAGATGAGAAACTATCTTCACGACATGGAAAAGCTTGTGGTCTAATTGAAGGGCAGAACCCACAAGCATTTAAATTAAGCTTTCCAGGTATACAGGTACATTTTACAGGCTTTTCACTTTCCCACTGTGTCTCCACGCCCAAATGTGCTGGAGAACAATGGTTTGAAGAGAGTAGGTAATAGGAGCTATGGTGCTCATGTCGGCATATAGTGTGCGTATCAGAGTGACCATTGAAATAAGCAGTAGAGCTGATATCTTGATGATGCTGAAGAACACAGGACATTAATGGATTGCGATGCCTGCTATCATGAGGTCGAATCATGGCTGGCGAGAGCAAGCCTTGAAAAGATAATGGCTTCTTGTTTAGGGATCCAGAAGCAGGGATAGTCCAATTTTCTATTGTTATTCCTTGTTTAGCAGCCAAATCCAATATTTGCTTCTGCCCGAGTCCTAATCCCAAGAGCATGTTCCAGAGGTTCCTTTGTGCTTCTCTTTGATTGTGTATAACTTGATCTCGCATGGCTATTTCAAACTGCAGCTCAGTATTGGCCATCCCCTATATTATTAAGAGTGTTTTGAATTCGTAATCAGCATCTCTTCACAATGCTTAAGACTTTTGATACATAAACAAAGATATCAAAAGAAACTTTCTTTTTACCAGAAGCCTGTACTGGCTGAGAATATGCAAGTAGGTTTTGTTGCCATTGTTGCTGATGGCTTCCTCTATCATGTTTTGAAGCTGGCGACGATGCTTCTCATTAGCTTCAATATCCTGAAGAAAATGAATTCAATATTCATTCATTGGAGCTACAAAAATGTGAAAACAGACCAGCAAAGGAGACTCAACAACCTTCCGGTACACAGTGCCAGTCTCTTCATTGTCACGTATGTTATCAAGAATAAGTTGCCTCCTTGATTTCAGCACTTGAGCAATTGCATCATCCTTTCCAAGAAAACATCAATCCAAGAACTAATTAGCAGATGAAAATGTAGATACTAACTACTCGTCAAACAGTTTTTGCTAGAGAAATAAATCATGCTTTATACAACATCATTATCAAGTTTGGTTCATTATCCCAGAAAATTGAAGAGAATTAATGGAACAACTCAAGAATATCACCTTGACCTGTAGAATACGCACACAAATTGAATTCATTTTCAACCATGCTGTCCGCCCTTCTATGTTTCTACAAAGTTGCAGTGACAAAATGCTTCAAGCTTATATTTTTTTACATACAATGTTGTGGGCTCCGAAAATTTGTGCCCCCGGCCTCCCCTTTGCTTTCGGGTGAGTTTTAACAGATTAAGTTCCGGGGTAAAATTTCAGAAGGCAGATTGGGTTTGTAGATAAGTCATTACCCAGAGATTTCGCCCTGATTTTGCGAGGACGTTATGATCTTAATTACCTCTCCCGATAACGAGAGAGAACTTTCGATTAAGTCTAACCGTCAATTAAATACATAGAGATACTTGTTATCTGACATATAGTAGTAGCATGTAGCATGGGTTGATATTTAATAGTTTGATATTTAAAATTAGAAATTTCACCATCTTGCACTTAAAGCAGATGGTGGGGGAATGATGATGGACCCGATCAAGATCTCATGATTCCGTCATCCCGGGTCATCGTGGTTCTTGGTCTGCTTAATCAGAGGAGGTAGTCCAAACCTAACAAAAGGATTCTTGTCGGGTATGGAGAGTGGAGTAGGATGAAATGGCTTAAAGTAATTGCTTCATATACAAATCATTTAATACACTATCCACCACTATATATATATATATAAACCTAAATCCGCTAATATATCTTAGCTGTTCCCAGCCATTGATTACAACTCTCGGAAAATCCACCCATTGCATGTTTTGATTAGTGGAATGGTAGTGGGCTGAAATCTGCTATAGTAATTTCAAATATTAATAATAAAATTTTAATTACGAATCTGCTACCGTAATGCATTTAATTAAATGTTAATTAACAACAATTGAACAAGTAATTATTTAAGCTAATAAATGAATTTAATTGAACTTATGTATATACACTTATTTTTTATATATATATATGTTTAAAATTACGTATTCGGGTATTGAGGTGCTTTTTCATTCGTGAGGCGAGGCTTACGCCTCAAAAGCGTAAGCCTCAAGGCGTTTTGAGGCGTAAGCCTCAAAATCAAAAGATTGCGTAAATATAAAATGATAAAATTTGTATATACTAATGAGTGAATAATATAAAACATAAAAAAAACATAAGATATGAAGTGAAATAAAAATATCCCAATAATAAGACAACATAAAATATAGTTCAACTCAAAATTCTATCTTTCCCAAACCCTAGTATTCTTTTCATTAATATATAATTCCAATTTCCAAAAATAAATAGCAATGACATCACATAAGAGCTCATAAGTCATCAGCACTGTCATCACTAAGGGGTTATTCATTTGAATCATCATTATTATGAACTGCTCTCTCCCCTTCCTCGTCTCCTATAGAGTCTAATGTCGGGCATTTACTTCAAGATTTATGTAAGTTTTAATATATATATATATGCCCTATGCCAGTGAGGCGAGGCGGGCCTCAACCAAGTTGGGTCGCTAGCCTCATAAAAAAAACTCGAGGCTTAAGCATCGAGGCATTTTTTACTGGAATTGCGCAAAGGCGGGCCTCAAGGCGAGCCTCATATTGCGCAATTTTAAACCATTATATATATATATATATATGTTCAACATTAAAAATAGAATTTAATGAAAATAACTTGGACATTTTTTGTATGTTTACCTTTTTGATAAAAGTTTGGGTATTATAAAGTTAACGTCAATAAATTTCTCTCAATCACAGAATCAAAATTATTGCTACTATAAGTCAAGCATTTAACGTCTATCAACTAACCTTAGACTAAAGTATATGATAACTTAGGACATTGGAACCATGAAATCTTGATCAAGTTTGTTATCATTCCCCTCCACAATCCACTTTAAGTTAATGTCGATAAATTTCTTAGTCCCAAAATCAAAATTACTGCTACTATAAGCCAAGTATTTAATGTCTATCGACTAACCTTAATCAAAAGTTTTTTCTTGCCATTAAGAGAGGTTCGTAACCATAGCGGCAAACACCTATGGGAATCCTGAAATCAAATATTGATATACCAAAAATTCTCTCTGAAGAGCTTAGCACATATTTTTTAAGCCCAAAAATAGGGTTGCAAACGAAACGAACCAAGCCGATTCGAGTATATGCGTATTCATGTTTGAGTTCGTTTATTATCAGCTTGTTCAAGTTCGGATCAAGTTTGATTCGAGGTTTTATGTTTGTGTTCAAGTTTGGTTCGCTTAAATAAAACGGGTGTTCATGTTTGGTTAATTTCATGCTTATCGAGCTTTAAACAAACGAGCCTTATCGAGCTATAAACGACCTATAATTCTAGATGTACATTAACTTAGCAAATGAGCCTTCTACCAAATAGTTACATCGAGCTTGTTCGTGCATATATCTAGTGAAGTTTTTTAACTATCAAACAAGCTCGTTCATGAACATATCTAATGAGTATTCTTGAGCTACCAAATGAACTCATTCACGAACAAACGATTATAATTGTTCAGAGAGCAGGTTGTTTGCGATTTTAGGCAGATGCGGAAAATAAAAATAAAATGTTAAACGATTTTAGAAAGGATTATTAAAAATAAATTATTAAATTATTAAATTTAACAATATATATATTTTTAAATCTAACATAGCTATAATCGAGCTTCTTAGCCTAGATCTGATAGAGCTTCTTAACTGGCTTGTTTACCAACATTAACGATACTGTTCATAAACATAAACGAACCGAACGTCAAGTTGTTCAAGCTCGTTTATTTAGTTATCGAGTATTTATCAAAAGTTTTCAGGCTCGTTCGTTTACGAGCCGAGCCACGAGAAGCTCATCGAATGCTCGGTTCATTTGCAGCGCTACCCAAAATGCTATTAAACAGGTAGTCTGTAGGAATTAAGGAGCAATTACACAGGATAACTTTCAGAGCTGTACACAACCTCTTTTATAAACAAGGAATCAGAACAAAGAATTAATAAAAGAGTAACCACTAGAAAAGGTTTGAAAATAGTTATTAATGAAAAAAAATCTTCAACCAAAGTACAAAATCTGTCACTGTACGCTGGGAAAGCAATAAATAGTTAACCATGTTTCTACAATATATATATCACAGTGCAAAATATATATATATATATATATATATATATATATATATATATATATATATATATATATATATATATATATATATATATATATATATATATATATATATATATATATATATATACAGAGTGTACTCTACAAAAGTTTTGCTTATTAAACCGCTGCTTGCAACTATGATTCGAGAGGCCACTAACATGCCTTGAACAGGTGCAGGCTTGTTTACGTGCAGCAATCTTTCAAGAAATTTAAAAAGATATGATTCAATGTAAAGTGTTTAACTATTATTGAGAGAGACAAGATCACTAACCTTATCTTTGATGATGGCATCATCTAGGTGTTGCAGTTCAGTGCGGTTTCGAAGGTTTGTTTCCTCCAGCTCAAATAATGCCTTCTGTAGATTTATACGTTCCTGGACATTTTCACTAGTTTCCTGGCTTAGAGTATTTAGCCAAGAAATCTCACCATCTGAATTTTTCTCAACGGATTTTACGTTGACGTGAGACTCCTTCTCAGCTAGTTCCTTTCTCAAACGACAAACTTCCACCTATACTTATCAATTTAGAAAAAATCTTATCAATAATTAGAACATATTCATGCTCTTCATAAAAATATTATTACCTGGAGATTGTCTATCATTTTTTGGTAATCTGCAACGTGCAGGTCGATAATCCCAATGTTTTTCTGAAAGAAAGAACAAAGTTAGTATTAGAAAATATTTGCTTATTGGTAATAAGTCAGTACTTCTGAAGCAAAGATGCAGAAAGAGTATCATAACTTTCATTTATTTCCTCAGATGTTCAAGTTTTATGTTACAATAAATTTTGATTTTAAGAAGCTAAAGAAAATTCAAACTATTACAATACATTCTTGTGAGCTAATGCTTGCGAAAATATGTAGCCTAGGGTGTTAGATTATTTAGCTTATATGCTATAACTTTAAACCACATGTAAGCAAACATAATCCTTCGCTAATGCATCTATCGAAACTTAGATAATTTCCAGCATGCATGAACCATTGGCACGGGATAAGATGGCTAACGCTAGGGAATCCTAGCAGCGATAGTTTAATAGGATCTAGAAAGATGGTTAAAGTCAAACTGGAGTACACATAAGAAAACGAACATCTTTGTAACACCAAGCCAAACGTCCTGACAACGTAGGTCGGGTCCTAAGATATTGCAATGGGTTGACTCTGGAAATCAAGCTGATTGAATGAGAAAGTACGTAGTGTCTTAATTTCTGGGCTGCAAAAACTAAAGCATGACAATGCTTCTCGATCGAAGGATATCGGATTTCGGTAGGAAGAAATCTTCGGCTAAGGTAATAGAGAACATTCTCTTCCCCTCGTCATTGACTTGAGCTAACAGAAGTAAATGATTATCAATAACTGAAAAAGATGAGCGTTTTAATCTCAATTAAATAAGTATCTATGAAGAAGTCCAAATACTCGAAAATCCAAAAAAAAAAAAAAAAAAGTAAATAGCAAAATGACTGCTATTACATGGACATGTGTCTTGATTTCCTTGGCTCGGTCAGCATATTTCAGAGTATTAACTGTATGATGATACTGATCATCCGCAGGTGATACGGTAGCAATCATTACAGTTTGAGAGTTTCCACTAAGACCATCCTTTAATATCCGAGTCAGCTTGCTGCAGAATACCAAGTATAAGACGCCTGTCAAGACTAAAAAATAAATCTCATCTTGTATAGCAAAACATGCCAGGTACCTATTCCTATAAGGGACATATGCAAGACCCTTCTTCTGGTGTTTTCCCAAGGCATTGATGCAATTTGCCAAAGCAAGAAGTGAGCGATTAATATTGGCTCCATCTCTAAGTTTCTGGCCTCCACTATTAGTTTCAGAAGCTCTTTCACTGAAAATTGAATGACAACACGTTACAAAACAAAAAGGTAAAAAATAAATTTAAAAACAAAGTGTGCCAAGGAAATCACAAAACCTGCCAGCTAGATCAACTAGTGCAAGTTTTCCACGCAGAATCTGATTGCGGTGTTGATTTTTCTGCTTCCTTTTCACGTTGATCTCCAGTACAGCATGTGAACTGTTGATGCCAATTAGAGACATAAAAAATCACTTAAAACTAGTGTTTAATTCCAGTGTCATGGCAAAATTTATTTTTTACATGCCCTGTAACAAGGCAAGCCATCAAGAAAGCCAGCAACAAATTGGAAGGAGTAGGGACAGGTGAAGAAAGTTCAATAAAATTGTCATGAAAGCAAGATAAAATTCACATTCACTTAGGAAGAAGATACAAAACGCTTTAATATGTTTCTGCACTGTGTTAATCTTGTCCGGTGTGCAAGAAAGGTCTCAAAACCCTAACAAATCATTAGAATTTTGAAGGGCAGGAACAATGTATAAGCTACAATTCTGTAGCTTACCGTGATGAAGTTGCATTGGCCTCTGTGCTTTCTGTCTTACGCCTACTATTTCCAAGATTTAAAAGCTCAAGAATTCTGTCAGCTGATTGAACCTGAGGAAATTGACTAATAAATAAATGACAAGAAGAAACCGGGCAACTACAAAGTAAACTTGAAAAAAGAGCATCCAAAGAGAAATAAATAATACAAATAAGAGGCACGTAATCGTTTCATGATTAATTTCGTTATCTAATGGCATAAGCATCGAAGAATAGGACTACGTTTCAGAACCTAATTTGAAATTTTATTTTGATGGTATCTATGGAATTTATTGCCATGAGGTGGACAATTTTATATCAGTCTTTCAGAAAAGCATTGGACCCAAATTCAATCTATAGATGTTGGAAGCATTTTTAAACCGAGTCATTGAGGTTTCTAAGTTTCATATTTTTTCCAAACATTAATACTTAAAATTCCTTAGAGCCAATATGATTTACTTGATAATTTCTTGAACCTACCTTACTCATCTTTATAGCTCTGCTAATGAAACTACTAATTTGCGTTATGCATTTTCCAATGAGGTTATATTAACTTTTGTTGTTGCTTTACCTTCAAGTTGTGAAACCCTTAAACTTTAAAGTTAGGTTTGAAATAAAAATAAAAATTGTGCTATTAGTATGGACGAACCATCTGTACAAACTTAAGAAAATTTGAAAATCTATATGGTTAGTCTGTACGAACTGAGTAAAGTGCAGGTTTGTCTGGACGAACCTGAGTTCGTCTGGACGAACAGAACAAATTTTTGTTGCCAGAGAGCAGCGTCCAGGGACGAAAGCAAACATCGTCTGTACGATCTGTGTCTAGAGGAGATCGTCCCGGGACGAACGAAGAGCATCGTCTGGACGATCGAGTTCATTAAATAGATGATTTGAGATATTTTTGAAGGGAGAGAAAGCAGGAGAGAGAAAACAAGGGAAAGAGGAAGAAGGCTGGATTTTGGGCGACTTCGGTCCGTTTTCGTCCGTCGCCGTAGTTGGGAAAGTTGATCGACTCGAGATAAGGCACATTATGCCTTTCTCAATTTTCAAAAATGTGATTTTTGACGGATTTTCTGTTTAAACTTTTATTTCCGTTAGCGAAAAATAGGTATAACTTTGCACCGGTAAAACTTTTACCGCGTAACTTTTGGTATGTTGTAGATATGATATTTTTGCACATTTTGAGTATTTTCTGGGAGTATTTCACCGTGTATTTTGAATTCTGCGGAGTTTTTATCGAATAAAAAATTATCGGGATGTTGAAAAATATTGCTTCAGTACAATGAAAGTCTTAAAATGTTGTTTTACACGATCTCTGGTAATTTGGTAATTTTCTGAAACTGTGAATTTTGATTCGTTGAATTTCTGTTGTCTGCCGTTATACTATTTGACGATTTTTGGATACGAATCTGATTTCTCTGAATCTGATATGATTTGATGTTTGATGTGATTTGTATGATATCAGAAGGGAGTTATAAGGGGCCGGAATCCCTTGAGATTCTGTCAGTGTCAAGGAAGGGAGGCATAAGGGGTAAGAATCCTTTGAGATTCTGTATGTGTCAGGGAATATGAAAATGAATTCTGATCTGATAATTCTATATATCCGATATATTCTGGTGCAGTAAGCACAAAGGGAGGTATAAGGGGCTAGAATCCTTTGAGATTCTGTCTGTGTCAGGGAAAGGAGGCATAAGGGGTCAGAATCTTTTGAGATTCTGTCTGGGTCAGGGATATGTGATCTGATATATGATTTGATATATGATTTGAAAATGTGATTTGTGATTTGTACGATTCTGTGATACGAATTTGATTCAGTTCTTTTGTATCTGTTATTTGATTTACATCTGATTATCTGTTCAGTGTAAATATCTGTATTCTGTTTGATTTCTGTTATGTATAAATATCTGAATTCTGTCTGATTATATGATTTATGTACTATTATCTAAATTCTGTACGGCTATTTGAATAAACTGTTTTTAAAGCTTTTTGTGAGTATTTTGATATGAGAGTTTCTGAAGATTTTGATCGACTAGTGTAGTCTTGCTGAGCTGTTAGCTCATTGTGATTATCTGCATAGTTTTCAGGTTCTGGGAAAGGGAAGGAGGTTTTGGACTAGCCGTTCAGTATATGATCTGAGATTAAGTATTTTTGTACTTTTGATTTTTGTACGGTCATGGCTATTCTGCTTTTTTGTTCTGTACTTTCTATTTATAGCCATGCACTGTAATGTACATGATTATTTTGATGAAATAAAGAAGAAAATGTTGGATGAATTTCTGTATATTTGGATAATTGTAGTAGCTCTACGTTCTGTAATCCTGGGTATAATAGAAGAGTCTAAAAGCAAATGCCAAAGCAGATCCTGGGGTTCATCCGTCGCGACTCAATGCAATGGGATCTGTTCCGGTCAGGTTGGGTCGTGACACAAGTGATAGGTTGGGCTTAGGTACCTTTCAAGCGATGAGCGGTAGTTGACTAGTTTTGCGTTGTCAATTAGATGGACTTATCTTGTAATAATTAGTTCATTGAACTCTGTTGTATAGAACTTTAAGTGTGGTCATTAAATCTTATCAACTTCTCTCCATATTCTTGTCAAATTGAATTTTTTTGGTCAACTTCTCTTGAAATTGAATATGCCAACTTACTCTCTCTGGTCAACCTTTCCACTCATCCAAAGGCTCAGCACAACTCTACCAGTGGTTGAAGCCGATCCATCACTTAGACTATCTGGGCCGAGCAAATATGACTATAAAGCATGAACACTTCAAAATATTTGTTGGGTTCTAGTTGGGCAGGAGTCATACATGACACACCGCTGACATTGTAAAACCCCTTAAGTAGAAAGAAGCTAAACTCTTAAATATTGAAACATCTTTTGGTGTAATGGTTGAAATTTCATTAAGAAACTTCAAGGTTAAGTGCGCTCGTGTTGAAGTAATACTGAGATGGGTGACCTCCTTGGAAGTTATACCAACGGAACAAAACAGTGAAGTCATTAGGCCAAAACAGACAATGCCTCGATAATGAAGAGTTTGAGCTATTATAGAGTGGTATCAGAGCAATAAACTAGTAGGAAGATAGGAATTAAGTGTCATACAAGATAATGTGCTACGCCAGGGGGCATCTCTTGAACCCCAAAGTGCTACATGACAGGAGCCATCACTTAAATCTGTAGGGTCAGGAATCCTATATACATGATGGATGATTTTGGGATAATGATACTGAGGAGGACATTAGTAAGGAAGGTTGTAAAATTCCTTAAGTAGAAAAAGTTAAACTCTTAAACATCAAGATGCTTTTTGGTGTGATGGTTGGAATTTCATTAAGAAACTCCACGGTTAAGTGTGCTCGTGCTAGAGCAATACTGGGATGAGTGATCTCCTGAGAAGTTACACAAATGACATAAAATCATAAGGCTGTTAGGCCAAAGCGGACAATACCTCAATAGTTAAGAGTTTAGGTTGTTATAGACACACCATAACATGCATCAAAGATGTTTCAGGTCCAAATAAGAGATAGAGATAAGCCAAATGCATCCTTATATAGGGGTAAAGGGTAATATGTACAAGATATATAAGGGACACATTGAAAGCCTTTTTTAAGTTCACTTCTTGTTTGTCTTCATTTTGAACATCTCAATCGTTCCTATTCGAAATATATATATCGTAGCCCAAGTGATATAACCCCACTTGTTCCCATAAGCCATCCTAACCAATCGCTTGTTTTTGTTAAAGAATTTAATGTTTGCAGCATTTAATAAACTTATAAATCAATTCCTTCTCTCAATCATTTGGTCCTTTTACTTGTCCTATTTCAACATTCACAAATATTAGCCTTAGCTCAGGTAACATTCAATGTTTGTATCAATTCATCTCCCACCTGCTTGGGTGTTGAACTTTTACATGTTGCTCTTTAGATAGAGGTGACGAGCATTGGACCTTCTCTTTTCAATTAAGAATCCAACTATTCATATCTCTCCTCTAGTCAAGAATTAAGACTAAACGCTCATGACTATAACTTGACTACACTAACCCTTTTTCAATTATATTGTTCTGAATTTTTTTATTTTTCTTATTGAACTAGAAATTATAATTTTTTAAGATTTTCTTCATATTTTAGGTTCTCTCAAAAACATATGTATTAATATTGCATTTTAATAATGAGATTTTATGATTTTATTCATTAGCAATCTAATAATCTTAAATTTTGTATTGTATAATAGGAGAACTATCTATGAATTAGTATGAATATAAATTGCAATGATATTATAATTCATTGCATGATAATTTTAATAAAATAATAGTATATGGTGTTTTAATCACACATTTTATATCAATAATTTATAAAAGCAATATTGTTTACCTTTATGGCATTTTTGCTATGTTCGTGTCATATTGTGTCCATGTCGTAGTGTGTTCTATAAGGCTTTTCACAGCCTAGTAGGATGGGCAATGATGCATTGCTTAGACTGTACCAATTGGGATAATTTGGTAAGGTCTGACCAAACTGTCACAGCCCTTTGGATGGGCTTGGTCATCCGGATTTGGGCTGACACACCATGTATCAATCATCAAACCTGAGATCTTCTTTGATTGATAGTGGCAATCTCAAGAAGCTTTCAATTCATATCCTTGAAACTTGCATTATGTTTAAGAAATTGACAGGAAAATTTCAGCTCCAGAAGCATAATACTTTAATGTTTAAATATTTAAATCTACATCAACTATCCGTTAAATTTAACTGGAATCCATTACTTCTAAGCTCCTCTATAGTCCTGATCATAAAAATAGAATCAACCAAAACCTCTATAAGTATCCTTCACCGTTGATTAACTTGCATCTTATCGACACTATAAATTACGGGGAAAAAAATACATTGGTAGAGTTGCAGATGCAGTGAGAGAGCATCATTACCCAAGTAAGAGAACTAGAGTAGTCAGTGTGGGCTCCGAAAATTCGGCCCCGGCCTCCGCTCGCTTTTCTTATTCAGCGAGGGAGTTTTAACGAACTAAGTTCCGGGGTAAATTTTGGAAGGCAGATGGGTTTGTAGATAAGACACTACCCAGAGATTTCGCCCTCATTTTGGTGAGGACTTTATAATCTGAGTTCTGGTTTCCTATAGGCGCAAGCCCCTATAGTTAATTACCCCTCCCGATCACGAGAGAGAACTTTCGATTAAGGCTAGTCGTCAATCAGATACGTAGATGATACGTGTTATCTGGCATATAGTAGCAGCAATGGGTTTGGAAATTGGGCTTAGATTTGTGAATTTGGGTTGGATTTGGGAATTTGGAAAGTTTGGATTTGAGAATTTGGGAGGGTTTGAAAAGTTTGATATTTAAAACTTGAAATTTCACCATCCAGCACTTAAAGCGGATGGTGGGGGAATGGATGATGGACCCGATCAAGATCCCATGGTTCCGTCATCCCGGGCCATCGTGGTCCCTGGTCTACTTAGTCAGAGGAGGTAGTCGACCCAACCTGACAGAAGGATCCTTGTCGGCAGCCATGGGTTGCTTTGTCCAAGGGGACCTTGTAGACCGGGGTTGGATGTTTGTCTAAGGGGACAAATTTGAATCCACCTTAGCTTACAGAGGGCTTTGTGCCCTATCAATCATATCCTATTGATTCATATCTCAAGGATTTAACGCCATTAAGGAGCGTATTGGCTCTGGCCATAACCGATATCTGTGGTGCCATTTGGCGGCAAAACCACTCGGTTCAGAGGGCCCCGGGTCATAACCGTTTACCTGCAGTGCCATTTGGCGGCGAAACTGCCGGTTAGAGGACACGTACCACGTCCTTACTAGCAAGAGATTGTTTGAGAATGGATCCTAGTAATATTTTCGACTAGGCATTTGGCTCATTGTGAGCTAGAGTTATAATTAAATTTGTCCACCTCGATAAACTGTTGCGGAGGGTGGGTGGATTTTACTTTAAGCGTTGATGGATAGATTTCAATTTTAAATATTTTTGGGATTTTGGAATTTGTGAATTTTTGGATTTTCGTGGGTATTTGGGTGGAGCTTTGGATTTTGTGTGGACTTGTGGGAGGCATTTGAAAATATTTGTGAACCCCTCCGGTTGAGATAAACATTCAACACGGCCATCATCGGGGTGTTTGGGGGCATTCCCTTTATGGATTGAACCTTGTCAACTCTATCGGGCTGTCGACAGAGGATCGGGTTTCGTAGACTTTGTACCCTTGAAAGTGAATTCTTTTGATTTTAGGCATTGAAGGCCTAATATGAATGTATTAAAATAAATATTCTGGTCTCCACGGCCACATATTTATTTATTAGTTCGAACCTTGTCGACTCCTATTAATCCGTATAGGAGGATCGGGTTCGAGCCTGAATTCACTTGTCAACCCGCGCAGCATCCCTAGACGTCACGTGTATACAAATAACACGCTCGCCGGAGCCCATGCGGGTTGAGAATATATTTACCCCTTTTAGTGTGCCTATGTGTATACAAACTATTTGTGCACGTGCGAGGGGATTCTTGGAATAGACGCCTTCTGTCTGCTTATACAAGGATTGCAGATCCGGTGGCGTGGCGTTGTAGTTGTGGACGCCTTCTGTCTGCTTGTATGAGTGTTGCAGATCCGGTGGCGTGGCGTTGTAGTTGTAGACGCCTTCTGTCTGCTTGTACGAATATTGCAGATCCGGTGGCGTGGCGTTGTAGTTGTAGACGCCTTCTGTCTGCTTGTACGAATATTGCAGATCCGGTGGCGTGGCGTTGTAGTTGTAGACGCCTTCTGTCTGCTTGTACGAATATTGCAGATCCGGTGGCGTTGCGTAGCAGCTTCTGAATAAAGTTGTTCGCCAATGAGTTGATATACCCATCTTTACATTGATATTTGGCTGACTATATGATGTTGAATGTGAGGAAGCTGTTACATTCGTTGCTCATTTATAGTCATCATTTTGACTTTCCTTCATTTATAAACAACACACTGTGATTATGTGAAGGACCCGTCGTATCCACTGTGTATCCTTCGTTATTGAGGTGAGTTGTTATTATCCTGCATGTTGCCCTTGCATTTATGGTTCCTTGCATACAAGCCTTTTTGTTTGCCCATTAGCATTTGATCTCCTTCGTGATTATACCTTCTTGGAATTGAATTGATGTTGATAAGAGATATGACATTTCATAAAATTTTAACCTCATTGTTTGTAGATAGGACCACAAAACGAGCCATTATGACCCAATGGCTTTCTCCCAAAACTACGATTTTGATATAAAATCATATTCTTCAAATTGTATTTGCAAGTTTCTTTGCAACAAACTTGAGATCAAATTCATCGATCCCTCATCTTTAATTGAAATAGTTGATGTAGTCTGATCACTATTGCTCACATAGATTTCATCACACTTGTAATGAGTTTGCATATGAGTTTTTGCTTGCTTGGATAGGATTCAGATGGATCGTCTTCTTTAATTAGCATCAACATTCCAATTGGAATGATAACTCTATTGGAACCTTAATTATCCTTCAAATCAAATTTTGTATGATTCCTCTATTGAGAAATCATTTGAATATCTTTGATGTTTTTGTTCAAATCTTCTTGTCACCTTGAGTTCAATTCCTCGTAGTTATATTGTGTCATTTGCAAGTTCAAGTCCCAAATGCTTGCAAAATCAAGCTCCCTTGAATGTTCAACTTGTTCAAGTCATGTCCTTGAGTTCAAATGGTTCTTTTGAATCACGTGAGATTCAAAGTCAAGTTTTATTATAGTTCAAATTATAAGTCCACATCAAAGTTCTCTTGGGTCCATGTCTTGTTCAAGTTCGATGTCCACAAGTTTTGAGTTCAATGAGTCCCCTGTTGTTCTTGCAAGTGCAATCTCAAATGCTTGCAAAATCAAGTTCATATTCAAGTTCTTTGTTCTAGCTCAGGTTAAGTTCTCTTTTGCACATCTCTTTTTATTTGGGTTCAAATTTAATTAAGGCTTAAGATGAGCCTCTTCCCTTCATTCGAGTCCCCTATTGTTCACTTCTGTTCAATACGGTTCGAGTCCGGATTCAATATGAGTTCAATCGAGTTCTTGTCCTTCGTTCTCCTCATTTGATTTTTAAATCAAATGTAGGCTCAAATCTTATATTTTTAAATTTGTTTGGGTTTGAGTTCACTTAGGTCGATTGAATCAAGTTTATAAGTCCGAGTCCACCGTTCAATCAAGTTCAAATGTTCACAAGCTGAGTCCAAGTTCGATCGTCCTTTAGTTCAAATGAAGTCCAAGTGTAGCAACATTTTCACCCGAAATTTCGGCAGCCTTCCGGCGTCTCCCCCATTTAGGGGAAAACTACGGAAAACTGGGCCTATCCCACCACGCTAAGAAAAGCGTGTATGGTAGATGTCCTCTTTCGAGGACACCGCGGCCGTGTATTTTTCGATCCCCCACCACGCTAAGAAAAGCGTGTATGGGTATTTTTGAAAATATTTTGCAAGAAAACATTTTTTTTTGAAACTATTTTGCAAGAAAGCAGTTATTTCCCCGCAAGCGGGTACTTATGGGTATCCCCGCTTCATCGTGCGCATCGCACCGGGATCCCTTCCCACCACGCTAAGAAAAGCGTGTATAGACGGGGTTTCCAAGGCGATACGAACTTCGAAGAAGGAATTAGGTGATTACCCGCTTCGTCGCAAGCGTCGTGACGCACTCCCTCCCACCACGCTAAGAAAAGCGTGTATAGGTGGTCGTTTTGTCTCGACGAATGCATTGAAATGAGTTCTCGGAGTTTTAGGGTTTAGGAGTTATACCTTGGCGTGGTTGTAGATACTGGCTCGAGGATCGAAGTAGGAGGGAAGCAAGCATTTTTTATATATATATTTTAGAAATTAATTAGAAAGTATTAATTATAATTAAACTTTAATTATAACTGATTATAATCAATATTATTTAATCATGATTAAAAATATTTAATATATAATTAATTTAAATAATTATATTTAATTATAAATAATTAATAATTAATTAATAAAAAAAATAATAATCATTCATAATTAAACTAAATTAATTATAAATGATTATAATTATTTATTAATTAATTATAATTAAAGTAATTAAATATAAATAATTAATTATATTTAAATATAGTTAATAATAATTAACTAATATTAGGATAATTAATTATAATTAAATTAAATTAAATATAATTAATATTATTCTTAATTAATTTATAATTAAATAATATATATAATATTATATAAAAAAAAAAAAACAACCTTCCCTTCCCCTTCTTCTCTGGTTTCACGGGGTTAAGCCGAAGAAGCGCAAGGGAGAGAGTTACCTTCAGCTAGCGAGCTCCTGTTGGTGCTTCCGATCAAAAATGTCGTAACTTCCGTTCCTAACAGGAAGGGAAAGTTGTAGAAGGAGCAAAGTCGGACAGCCAAGGAGGGCTCGGCTTGGGGACGGACGGGAGGAGGTCGGGCTGCAAGGCTAACGGTAAGGGCTCTCTCTCTCTCTCTCTCTCTTTCTCTCTCTCTCTCTCTCTCGGGTTGGAGTCGGCACAGGCAGAGGGATCGGGACAGAGAAGCTTTCGGGTAAGGGAGAAGTGTCGGAGCTAGGCGTCGATTTGGAGAGGAGATCGGCTTCGGCTTTAAGTCGTGGTTTGTGGTCGGGATTGGAGCGAGAGCAGGAGGTTGGGGATGTCGGGAGGAGAAGTCGTGCCAGAGAGGTTCGAACAGGGGAAGAGTTCGGCTTCGTTTTATAGAGGCGAATGGGATCACTGTACGAGGATTTTCGAAGGATTTACGGGATCCTGACAGAAGCAGCGCCGATTTCAGCTAGATTTCGGGGAACTGACGCAAACGACGCCGAATCGGCGGGATTTCTGCGGGTTTTGTGCACGATTTCGGCTGGATTTGAGGATCCGATAGTCTGCAGGTATGATTTTCGGGATTTTCACCTTTGTTTCTTCTGGATTTTACACAAAGGTCAACAGTCAGTAACAGATCCAACAAGATCCAGAAAAGTTTAAACTAATAAAAAACAATGATAACATAAGGAATTTGACAAAAGAACATCCTAATCAGAAAGATCAATAACCTTAATACTTCTTAAACCAGCAACGACAATGCCATGCTCAGGGTCTTCTCTGAGTTCGAGGTGCCCAGATGATTTTTCAAGCAAATCATAGATGACCTGGAATAGGACAGAAAATATGATATTTTCGCCAACATTGCTGTCTTATGAGATGGGGCAAGGATGATGAAATGCCGTTCAAAATTAATTTGGGGATTCAAGAATCAAGCAAAACCATTGATTACATCGAAATGAAAAGCATACCTCATTGTACACTTCAAGGTAAGAGCAAGAGACTTCAAAGTTGTCTGAACTCGTATCATTCTTGATAAGTTCAAAGATGGTGTTTAGGCTAAGAACCATGAGTCCGGGATCATTTTGAGTCCCAACCATAGTATAAGTTTTCCCACTGATACGAACATGGAATAAGATATTTAAAAAGAGGAAAAAAGTAAATTGCTCGCTTTAAGCAGAACTAAATGTGAAGCTTTTAGTCGTTACATCTAACCTAAGCTATCATAAATAAGATTGCCTATAATTTTAAAGGTTAACCAAAAGATAAAAAAGGAACTAAGACTCGGAGAGAAAATGACATACAAAAAATGAAGAACCAAACAAAAGTCATAAAGCCATGCATATTATGAAAAAAATTTAAAGCAATCAACTCCAATTCCTGAAAAGAATCACACTAAAAATTAACTTCAAATTTAATAAAAATATATGCTACAGTACTACATTAATCTGTAGTCCAGTACAGGAAACTCTAGCTATTCCCCCAAAAATTCTCATTCTATAGATCCGAAAACAGCCTTAATCTAAGTACTTTTGATTCCCAAGTATGCACATTAATTCAGTAATTTAAGGACTGTTTATTTGGATATCTTCAAAATACATGCATTTTAAAATTGCATGTTAGTACTTATTTCATGTACAAAAAATATCTGCTGCTCCCTGCAACAAAACTACATCCTCTCTTGACAAGTACTTATTGATCCTCGACATGGATTAATTCGCTCAAAGAATAGCATAATCAGGCACTCACTCAAGTTGTATGATAATTGCACTAAGTCGAAGGGGTTGAAAAGCCAAAAGATAGAAATAACAATTATTTTAAAAAATTTCATTTCATTGCAAAATCTTTTTCAATACAACAATTGTCTACAAGCATGTGCAGGACAAAACACAACATGATTATAAAAATAATTATGAGTACCCTTGACCCACTCTACGTTTGCCTCTAAGGGCTCCCACACAGAAAGTCCTTTGCAGGCACACTTTGTCGTAACTTTTGTGCTCTCTCTTGATGTCAAGGACCTCCACATGGTCCTCCAGCCTCGAATAGTAGTCTCTCAATACTAGATATAGGACATGCTTTGTCAAGATGGTTGAGATTTCATGCAACCTTTGGGCATATAATGGTGAAATCCATGTCGTAGAATCATTAAGTGCTATCAGTCATGGATGCCCTTGCCTCACCTCAACCATGATTGTGATCTCCACATTCTCATTCTTCATTTGTACCCGAAATTCATATCTCTCAGGGTCTACAGTCAACAAAGATGCCTTGATGTATGCTACCTGGCACCTGACACTCTCCAATCATGGCACAACATTCCTTACACGCCAGTTTTGCTTGAATTCCACTTGGCACTTCACTCACTTCAGACAACAGTCAATCTCTTCGATGCTCCACTGCAAATTATCCTCCTTCCATTCTTGTAGAGAGAAAAGGTTCATTCATTCCAACAAGAGATTTCAAGACGTCTTTGGTGCAACAAGAGAAAATGTGCGCTCTAAGTTGAAGGAGGTCCAGTAGATTCCTCAAATAACATAAAGAATTCAATTCATCTTCTATTAAGAGCTCTGAGATTCATAATCAGTACTAAAAAAACGTTCTTGATAGGTAAGGGATTCATGATCTCAACAATGCTAAACAAAAATTTCCGTATAATTTGACATCCTCCTGATTATCATAATTTATTGATAAGATATTTTAGTCAATTCATCTAGTGATGTCATAATCAATATAAATACTTTATTTAGACATTAAATTAAAGGATATTCCCAATTAATATTCCCAAACTCATTTTCAACCATAAGATTAAGGCTTCTCCCATCTAAGAGGATGGAGTACAAAGGAGGATTGACACTTCAAATGTTGAGTGCTATAATGAACTTGTAACAATATACTTATAAGGACTAAGATTTCTCAAAACTTAAAAGTTGACATCACAAAGGTTGTAACAATGACTCCTTAATACCCAAGAAACCCTAACCCGTTTCTTAAATGCTATTTTGCTTCCTCTTGCTTTACTTTTTAGTGAGTGATGATAAGGCTATAGCTTCTCTTCTTTGCTCTCCTCTTCGTCTTCATCGATTGTGGTTTGTAACTTTATAAGGATTATTTTTTCTTAACTCCCAAGTCTCATGCTTGGTCGCCACTTCTTCTGATTTTTCTTTCTTCGTAAGATCATTGCATTTATCGGATTGCACTAGTTTTAGTTACTGCAAATCTGCAATTAATCATCTCTTTAGCATTCCATGGGAAGTACTCATTTCCTAATATTGTTTATAGAACGACTAGATTGAAGAAAATAATTTGAAATCAATTTTCTTTAGATCTTTCGGCAACTGTGATTTGAGAATTGGGAGCTTTCAAGTATTGTGAATTTTGCTAAAAATATAATTTTGGCTATTATAAATTTTTTTAGAGCTCCTGGCTCTTGATTGATTTTATGGAATGCTATATTTTCTATTGCCAAATTGTAATAAAAAAGCTACATTCAAGTTGGCTTGATTCTGAAATGTGTCAAACCAAGATCAATCATAAAACGAGCCGAGCTAGCTCGAAATTGACTAAATCAAGCCACAAATTGATTTTGAGCCGCTTAGTAATCCATCAAGCTACTTTCGTGCCATCCCTAGGTCAGCTCATTAATAGCCCTACTTAGAGAGATTATTTTTATAATTGAAGCTAGTGACATCCATATAAGAATGGAGAAAATATAGACATAAATTTACATTCACCTTCCTATCATAGTAGTTTGTGACATTTATAATAACAATTCGTTGAAATATTTGAATGCGCTCGGATTTACATCCAAATCTCCTATCTCAAGTATTTATATATCCATATGCTTTAATTTGGTTTAACAATTCTATTGTGGGCTCCAAAAATTTCTCAACCCGACCTCTCTGCACCAGCTCTTTATTGTTTGTTTATGTGGGCGAGGAGAATTTTAACAAGTTTAGGTTTCAAGATAAATTTTCAGAAAACATATTTGAGTTTGTAGATAAGACACTACCCAGAAATTTTGCTCTCATTTTGCAATGACTTTATAATCTGAGTTCTGGTTTCCTATAGGCGCAAGCCCCTATAATTAATTATCTCTCCCGATAACAAAAGAGAACTTTCGATTAAGACTAGTCGAAAGATAGGTCTCATAGATTGCAAACCCAGCGTATAATAACAAGAGTTATAGAGTTTGAATTTAAATTTGAATTTTGAAGTTTGTCAGCATAAACTTAAAACAAGCAGGGGGGGAGACGAAGACAAGCCCAATCAAGATCCCATTATTCTGTCGTCCCGAGCTGTCATAGTCCCTGGTCTACTTAATCAGATGAGTAGTCGACCCAACCTGACAGAAGGCATCTTATTGACATCCATGGATTGCTTCGTCCAAAATACCTTGTAGACCTAGGATAGTGTTTTTCTAAGGGGATACATTTGAATCCACCATAGCTTACAAAAAAGGCTTTGTACTTATCAAATATATCCTATGATTCATTACATAAGGGTTTGATGTCATTAGAGAACATACGAGTTTTGGTTGTAATCGTAATATAATAGTACCATTTTGCGGCCAAACTACCTGATCAGAGGGCACATGCCACGTCTCTGCTGGTAAGAGAATATTTAAGGATGAATCTTAGCGATACACCCGACATGACATTTGTTCTTTATGAGCTGAGGTTAATTTTAAATTTACCACCTCCGACAAACAATTGTGGAAAGTGGATAGATTTTAGTTTTAAACTTTCAGGTGACATATTTCATTTTAAGAATTTAGATTTTTATTGGTTTTAAAAAATGTGGCAATCATCGGGGTGACGTACGTACATTTTTATTTTATTAGTTAAACATTGTCGACTCTGTCTATTTGCCGACAAAGGATAGAGTTCGTCGTTAGCTTTATATTTTTATTAATAAATTTTTCTTATACTAGACCTTGAAGGCCTAATATGAACATATAGAAAAATATCTCAATCGGCGTTATGGCCGTATATTTGTTTAACAGTTTGAACCGTGTCGACTCCTATCTATTCACATAAAAGGATCGGGCTCGATCTTAAGTTCATTTCTTAACCAACACAACATCCTCAGACGTCACATGTGTGCAGACATCATGTTCG
This sequence comes from Dendrobium nobile, assembly GCA_022539455.1. NCBI lineage: Eukaryota > Viridiplantae > Streptophyta > Magnoliopsida > Asparagales > Orchidaceae > Dendrobium > Dendrobium nobile. The sequence goes on from CM039728.1 coordinate 360,983, forward strand.
TCAGGGCCTATGCCGTATTCATCACGCATTTGCCATTTGAATTTGTATGCATGCTACTCTATGCATGATGGATCACCTACTATCGTCTACAATTATTACTACAGATCATTTATCGCTTCCTGCAAGCGGGCTGTTGTGTGAATCACAAGTCCTCTAGCATTGCTCGTAGGAGAGACTGCTACATACATTTCAAGTTTATATGCTCTGTCATAGCCTTATTGTTTTAACCTGCATGCGAGTTCTTGCAGGCACAACGGGCTTCCTAGAGCTATTTGTAAGTGCTCATGTCTATCACCAATTTATTGCTCCTATTTATAGACGATGTGTTGTGCTCCTTGCAACTCTTTCCCATGTTTGTTAGGGGTATTCATCATATACTGACTTTCAATGTTCACAGAAGTCTAATGTATTTGCTTGCAGATTGGTATCGATCGTAGGGAGACAGTCATATTCACAGCTTATATGTTGTCGTTATCCACAAGTAGACTAGTGCACTTATCTGCCAGTTAACTGTTGTTGATAGTAGGCGGGTTATTTCATGATAACCCTTTCCGTTTGCTTATAGATGTATTGCATTCTTCATATATGATCGTGGATAAACCATCATATTTGTTGCATGCCTCTTGTTGTTGTTCACATATGGTAGGTTCTTTGTCATGCTTGTAGGCAACCTGTAATATGCATAACAATCCCACCATTATTGCTTGTTGATGTTTGCTTGCACGTTGGTGTTGACTGTAGGGATGTTGCTATAGTCATTGTGTATCTCCATGTTTTGCTCACAAGCATATCACTGCATGTCTCCTACTACCATGCATGAATAGTTCATTGTGTGCATTAGGGCTCCTTTATTATTCGATATGTTTGCTTGGAAGATTGATATAAATGTCACACATCAATCACTATCATTTGCATGCTTGTTGGGATTGAATGTATGGCTTGCAAAATCAAGCTTCTTTCCATATATATATATACATGTATGCTTGAATTATGTAATTATGTAATAAAAAATAATTAATTTGTATTTAATCATTTGAAATGATAAAATTTCATTTGACATTGATTATGGGAGTTTCTTGATCATTCAAAATTTTGACAGCCTCCCGACGTCCTATCCTAGCGAGGGGAGGTTGGGGAGGGCACTTGCCCTTTCAGATCCGCTCGGCCAAATCAAATCAACGGTCGAGGGCTTCAGGGGAGCGAATCGACCCAGTATAAGTCTTCAAGTCCTCTAATTGGAGCTACCTATTAATTTTAACTTAAAATGCATTCTTTTTATTCCCCTTAAAATCCAGCAGCCTTCCAACGCGCCCTCCCCATGAGCGAAAGTTGAGGGAAAGTTGAGGAGGGCAATTGCCCTCACAGGTCCGCTCGGCCAGATCAAATCAACGGCCAACGACTTTAGGAGAGAGAATCGACCCCAAAATAGATCTTCTGATGCTCCAATTTAGCGATTGTGATACTTTGGCATTTTCTCAAAGTTTTAGCAGTCTTTTGGCGCCCCCTCCCCATGAGGGTAGGTTAGGAAGAGCACTTTCCCTTTTGAATCTACTCGGCCGGATCAAGTTAATAGCCAACGGCTTCGGGGGACATATCAACCTTGGAATTAGTCTTCAATGATCCCAATTGCAGTACTTGCTTGAAAATATTTTCTCTCTCTTTTTTTATTATGTATATATACACGCTCGCGCACACACATTGAACTAAGAGAGGGAGAGGGTTGGACGGGCACGAAGACGAGAGAGTCAGCGGCTATGCAGATCGGTCAGAGTTAGAGGGCGAGGAGGGTGGACTAGGAGGGTGAGTGCAGGAGATTGTGTATGCGGCTAAGAGGGTAGAGGGAGTCGCATATGAATTATTTATTGGGAAAAAATTTAAGATTAGTCATATTCATATTTTTGGATGTAAGTGTTTCATTCTAAATAATGGAAAATAATTTCTAAGAAAATTTGATAGCAAATTTGATGAATACAATCTATTTTAGACCAATTTTAAATAGGATCCCATATGAATTATTTATTGGGAAAAAATTTAAGATTAGTCGTATTCATATTTTTGGATGTAAGTGTTTCATTCTAAATAATGGAAAATAATTTCTAAGAAAATTTGATGATGAAATCTTCTTTAGTTAATCAATTTATGGAAGAGTTTATAGAGTTTTCAATAAGAGGAAGTTGATTGTAGAAGAATCAGTACATATTATCTACAGTGATAACTTAGTTGTATCTATTAAAAATGATGTTATTGAAGATAATTTCGTTGGGTTTAATAAGAAAAATTTAGAAGAAAAAGTTGATGATTCCTTGCTTAAAGAATGGAAGTTGATTCATTGCTTAAAGAATGGAAGTATAATAAAAATTATCTTAAGAAATTAGCTAGAGGATATCCTACCCAAAGAGTTATGAGTAAAAGACATAATAGAGATATAATAAGCCACTCAGCATTTTTATATGATATTGAGCATAAGAATATTCATGAAACTTTGAAAGATAATTTTTGGATCATTACTACAGAAGAAGTGTCATTTTCAGTCTTTCACACATCCTGTATTTGAAGACCTATAAAACAAGAAAAATAAAGTTACCTTCCAGTTGAACCATATGCAAAAACAGTTGCATTTAGGCCTTGAATGACCCCAGCAATTGTTGAACGCACACCTTTATACACATCCTGCAAATATCAGGCAGCATGATGTTAACATAAATTAGTAAGAAAAAATGGTATAGATATAAAAATGGAAATTTTTGGTTTAGAAGGAAGTTAATGTTTCATCACATCATCCGCATAATTAAGTTGAAAAGCCTTCTTATTCTACAAGAATTCTTAACACAAGAAAACTTTCATAGATAAAAAGTTTCAATGAAAAACTTTATAAGCCATATATGAACCACAAGTTAATATAGGTTGTGTATCTTGTGACAAATTTTATTCAATAATGTATGCATTCTATTTGAAGTTTTTAATGATGGACACCCAAAATGCTTCTTCACCAGTATACTTGAACCATTTTTATGAGGCGACCTTTCGTATTTATCTTTCAAGTAATTTCCTGCATCATCCATCGCTAATGATTTTAACTTTACTCTTGTGATCTAACACAATGCACTCACATCATTGTATTGTGTTTGCATACAGCCTTCAAAGTATTTAATAAAAAAAAATCTATTTTTGAAAATACAAACTCTTGAGACTGTATTTACAAAGGGTAATTATAAATCTTAAGCACAAACCCAATTCTTTACATACAAGGGTATAGTCGACAAGATTTGTAATGCAAGAAATGTTTAAGCAAACGTAAATAATGCAAACATAGAACATAATCCTCTATCAACAAATGGGTAAAGTCAACAAGACTCCAATTAACAAAATACAAACATCATACCCAGAGCCCCCTATAGAAGATCTTAATTGGACGGGACTCTATTTTCAAAATTCCCCAAAATTCAAAGCAAATTATTTGACGCCCAAGTTCTCTCTCTCTCTCTCTCTCTCTCTCTCTCTCTCTCTCTCTCTCTCTCTCTCTCTCTATATATATATATATATATATATATATATATATATATATATATATATATATATATATATATATATATATATATATATATATATATATATATATATATATATATATATATATATATATATATATATATATATAACACAAAGAGAAATCTATTGTCCCAAAGCTTAAAACAAAAAAATTATCCATCTTTCAAAACTATTTATTAATGGTGAAAAATTTAAGATTAATCTCGGATCACAATGAACTAATATCTTGTAAATCATATCGCTATGGTCACTCTCAAAAGATCTCGAGTTGGTAAGGGGATATTACGTGTCCTATAACAAGGAGGTTTTGCCGGCAAATGGTGCCACTATCAGTTATGATTGGGGCCCTATGATCAAATAAATTCTTCGTAAAATGATATCGTTATATTATGATTACAGCAAAATCCTGGATATTTCCTAAGGGCTCCAACCCCTTAAGTTGTAAATCATAGGGTGTACATGATAGAACATAAAATCCTCAAACGTGACAATCGTCGAACTCAAAGAAGGCATTGAGAATAAGAAGGGTCAAGCAACTACTTTCTCATAAGGATGTTTATGTAAGGAACAAGCATCTATTCAAACTCCAAGGGTATTTTGGTCTGAATGGAACTTTCTGACATATTTTTCAAGAAATAAAATAGTGAGCATATTTATCTAATTTTAGGCATTATGGGGCACATAACGTCAAATTTCCTAAATACCTAGCATTTGTTTTACTTCAAACCAAACAGTTGAAAAATCAAAATCTATACATTTAGATTTAGTACACAAAAACAATTAGACCCTAAGGCAATCGAGATCGATAATCACTCTCCCAAATTAATTTCTCACACGCAACAACATTCAGTAGCACAGAACGACCTACTAAGATTTCTTTCTTTATAATGAGAAAAATTATACATGGAAAAATGCAAATTCAAACAAATAATAAGAAACAATATACTGACGTTATATAAATATATTGAAAACAGAAATCATGACAGTAAATAAAATATAATGACAATAAAATCAAATAAGTACATGAATCGGCATACCGAATTTGTACATGCATGCCCAAAAACATGGTCAAAACAATATCTTTTCTCTTTAGTTCTGTTCTGAATTCTGTCAAGGTAATCCTTGGACAAGTCCGGATCCAAAACAACTACAGTCTGCCACAAGTAAAAGAAGAATCAATTAGCACATTCCATCTGAAACTGCATAAAATCAGTGAAACTTTTTGACAGTAAAGTGCTCATCCCACCTTATCATCTATAACTTGTATAATATTCCTATTTCTGCATCGTTCTGCCTCAGTCAATGGCCTGCATTTGACAGCCACCTATCACCAACAAAAACTATCAGCCAAAAAGCTCCCAACCTCAACATCCTACATAAACATCCAAGAACTAACCAGCAAGGTTGCAGTTTTCTTCGAAGCAGGAGCTCTAATACTCGGCATCCCTAATCAAATAACAAATCCCAGCTACCAAACTCCGTATCACAACAAACAAAAAGCAGAAACAAAGAATCCACTACATTTCTACTCCCAAAACTCTGCTCCTTTCAGCTGCATCTTGTATCTCCCCGTCTACATTCACCCACAGTAGAATCCATCGGAGTAGAACCCAAAGAAAGCGCCAAACCCTAAATATCTCATCAAGCTCCGAATCCACAAACCTCAAACCCACCAACTCATCAAATCTCCAACGCCGCCACTGGCCCACTTCCAAACCTCTCACAATCGGGAACCCCTGCCTATCACTTCTTACCACTTACAGAAGACCCCGCGGCTTCCAACCACAACAGGTTTTCTTGATTTCTACATTCCAAGAAGCTATTAACTCAGCAATGAGCTGATGAGACATCTAACAACGGAATGAGTGCGGAGGCTTCACGGCGGCCGAGGAGACAACCTCAACTGTCTCCGGCGATGTATGCCGCAGTTCCGGCAGTCGACCAGATTCGCCTCCCGGCGATCCACTCGACGAGGCGACGCTATCCGTTGCTTTAAAAAATTAAAAATATATATATATATAAGAAAATAATAAAAGAGATGATTAATACTTCCTTTCTGGTTCTGGACGTTTGTACACGAACGTGATTGTGCGTGATTTGAAGGGGTTGGTGACGAGGAGGAAAATGCCACTGCTATTTACTTAAATTACGGGGGATGCCATTTTTAATTTCTGTATCAGTGGACGGTGGTTCAGATCCCTGCTGTGCATGCAGTCATCCTATTTAATTAAGCAATTAATTTTCTTAAGAATTACTGCAGGCGGGATTAGTAGTAAATTTATTTAGGCATTTAGGCTACTTGTAAATTTATTTAGTAATTTAGGCTTTATTTTGGATAGCTTTTTTAGGCTTCGTTTGCCGGCTTTTTTATTTTTTTCTTGAAACAATTTTTAGTATAATTTTTTTTTAAACAAAATATTTATACTAAAATATTGCTTTAAATAGTAATAAGAAAGCTTATCAAATAAAGGAAAATTTATTTTGTGCGGTCACCGAATCGCGTCCAAAGAATTATGAGAATGCACCACGTTATTTTTTTCTATGTACCTCTCTTATGTAACTCTCGGTACCGGGTGACGTGGCGTGTTTTGATTCGCCACTGGACCATTCTGTGACAGCACAATAATTTCGCAGTACCATTCTACTTTTTAGATCATAATTAAAATTTTTATTTAACCATTATATTTTCACTGCTTTCAAAAAAAATTATATTAAAAATCAACTTTCAACAACACTTTTAAAATTTTACTTTTAGCTTTTTAAAGCAGTAAGAAAATTGTCTCAAATTAAGCCTTAATAATTTGTTATTGGTTTTTTAGTAATTTTATTTTTCTATAGGTTTGAACTTAGGCTACAATTGGAACAATTTTTTTGTTGTTTTATAAAGTTGATGTAGATAAAATAAATTTTTTAAATTGTTATAAAAATAGTTTTCAATATGAAATTTTTTTTTAAAAGAAGCAAAAAAATTAAAAACATTGTTTGACCCTCACCAAGCAATGAGTTTGCAAAATTAAGCTAAAAAATAATGTTAGATATGCACAATTTGTCCAAAGTTTCTTTTTTTTTTTTATAATCAAAATTAAGAAGAATCTTATTATTTGTTGTAGGAATCCTACACATGAGAAAAAAGTTTAGAGATATGATGAAAAATAATAAAAAATAATATCTTTACATCGAGTTTTTGGTTGGGGTTTGTTAGGGGTATTGGGGAGCATAGCCCTTATGAGTTATCAGGGATGTGAAAGTATTTGAGAGATTTTAGAAAGGTTTAGAGAATATATATTTTAGGGTTGAGTGTAGCTAGGTTTAGAGTTATATATAGGAGATGAGACTTTTGTTGGGAAAGAATAAAAATCAAGGTGTCAAAAGATAACTGCGGACACCGGATTGTTCGGAGGCGAATCAAAACGCACCACGTCACCCAGTACACAACTGCTATACAAAACAAACAGTTGATGTGGCGCATTCTCATTGGCCTCGCCTCCGGACGGCATCCATATCCGCACAGAATAATTTCACCATCAATTGAAGGCTGATTTGAACTATTACTAGATTGTTGTTGGAAATGGGAATCAAACACTTTCTAGAAGAAATTGTAGTATTTAAGTTAAGTTAATGATGTCTTATATGAAGGAATTTAAGATAATATAAAATAGACACTAACACTATTACTTACAAATTTTAATAAAAAATTCAAATGTTATAGCTTTAGGAGATTTCATCAGAGACAATATGTTAGGAAGAGTGAAGAGACGCAGATGCTTATACTATTTTTCTATAAAACAATATGATTATGTCTATTGAGCTTTGCTTGCCATCATTTCTCTATATACGAACGACTGGTGGGGGACCTCTCTGCCCAGTCCAGTTGGCCAATGGGGCCCACTAATCTAATTGGGCTTTTATTGGCCACCACAAGTAGAGTAGGTGGGACTTTTGTGGGCTCAACTTAACGACCCACATGTTCGTTTCGTGGCTGCTTGCGCCTCCGAGGCATGAATGGGTCGGCCTCTTATTGGCTGTCGCCGAGTCCGGGCCCACCAGTAACCGTGCATGTTTGCCGGCCTGGTTTGGGCGCGGGGCCCACTCGATGTGCCGACAAACAGATTGAGAAATTTTTTTTTTTATCTAATCGTTTACTTTAATATTATAATAACTTTTTTATTATAAATATTTATCTCTATATGAGAAATTTTTTTTTATTAATTCGCTTCTAAGTTCTAATACTACTGTTATAGGAGAAATTATTTCGTTCGGAGTTCGAACGTGAACAACCGCTTAAATATATGAGCGTACACACCCAGTGTGTATACACTCATATTTTCGGACAGTTGTTTCCATCCGCACTCCGCATGGAATAATTTCTCCGTTATAGATTTTTAGTATTATAACATTTCTAAAGTATTATATTTGATCCATTTATTAAATAAATGAGTTGAATTTCAATTTTTTTTTATGAGAAGCATATAAATAATAAATTGATAATTTATATAACAGCTTCTTAGCAATTAAAATAATTTAAATTTACCATTGCATCTTCATATTAAAAATCATCAAATTTATTTTGAAAACTATAAAAAATATATATATTAAGGCATATGATTCTTAGGGTTATTGTACTACAAAAAATCACACTTTTCAGTGCAATCAAAGATCAATTTTTAAAAAAAAAATTTAGGCATTTCAATTTCATGGACATTTGATTAGACCAAAGGTCTATTTGAGCTGACTACAACTTTTTATTGAATTATTGGTGATAACAATGCAAGACAATCAGAGGATGTAGATGGAGGGGACGACAATTGTCTTGTTCTAAAGGGTGAATGTCACATGACTTGAGAGATATCATAGGTCCATGTTGAACGGGGCTTGTTGTGTTATAGAAAAATACCCCTCAAGCTTAATGAAAAAGTTCTATAAGATGGTAGTGAGACCTACAATGATTTATGGTGCCGAATGTTGACCATTAAAAGAGAAGCATAATACTAAGTTGAGTGTTGCAAAGATGAGGATGCTCAGGTGGATGAGTGGCTTTACCCTTAGATATAGGATACGAAATTAGCATATGCATGAAAATGTTTGAGTAGCTCCAATGGAAGATAAGATTATAGAGAGTCATCTTAGTTTGTTTGGTCATATAAAACGGTGACCTTCTAATGACCCGATTAAGAAAGTAAATGTATTATATTTGAATTATGTTAAGAAAGATAGAGATAGACCTAAAAAACTTGGTTAAAAATATTAGAAATAATCTTTCTTTATTAAATTTAAATAAGAATTTGACTTTTAACATAACACAATAGAAAAAAAAAAAAAGATTCATGTGGCCAACCCCACATAGTAGGATAAATGTTTGATGTTGTTGTTGTTGTTCTATAGGTCCATGTTGAATGGTGCTTGGAGCCTAAAGGTCTGTTTGGAACAGTTGCACCTTTCATAAAAACGGTTATAAATTTATTGTGGGAAGCAGCTTCCTAGCATAATTTTTTTGAAATTTACCAAACAAAAGCTATAATTACGGTTTGAGAAGGACAACAGTAAGAAAACAATCTCAAACGAAGCCTAAGCTCCCAACCAAGAGGTCATACAGATACGTTATGTGTGTTAATTTTCTTGAAATTTAATAAAACAATCATTTAGCATGCTTACATAACACACATGGATAGAAATGCTGCATGCCAAATTTTATTCTATAAAAAAGTTTGAATAAATAATTTCTCATCTTTATTCCCTTCCTAAGTTTCAGTATATAAATGAAATAATGGCAATAAGTGATTCCTTCATACGATTGATGATAACCAATTCATATATTCCATGTGGAGCAGAAATTTTCTTTAGAACAACAAAACCCCAATGAAGAAAGTTTCCAAGCACAGAACAAATGGGCATGCCGGGAAGAGGTACAGTCGCAGTAAAAATAAAGCTGAAGAAGGTTCAACAATTATTCAGGGAAGATTCAAAATCAGCACAATCGCCATGACTGGGAAAATATATGAAAGCTACCAAAAATAAATAGCTCTCAGAATGTTTATTGGCTGCTGCTGTTGGTGTCCTCTGCAACAGCAGTAGCATTCCCCCCATCTAAAACAAAAATAAAGAAACCAAAGATGTAAAAGAAAAGAGGAACAATTCATTCATTTATGTGACAAAATTGATATAAATGGATATAAGGATATAAATTTGATCATTGAAAATTATATGAAAAAAATGATACCTTCACTATCAGTGGATGCATAAACAGATTTCCTTGAGCGTGATTGCTGGTGGGGTGTGGGCTGCAAAACCAAAAGAAAATGGAAACATGAATGTTTGATCTTCATGTGACAATGATAGAAAATAGTCACCGAAATCAGAGAGAAGTACTGAATTTCTCAGAAGAAAAGCACTTGAAATCCAGTAATAGAAGAACAACCCGATACAATGAATCTTTAATTTGAGAGCAAGATTTAGCTCTCCAATTCTTTGGTCGAAGTCTAGAGCTCAAAACCCAAGCAAAGATCTCAAATTGAGATTTCAAATTCAAGATAATCCTAACCCTAACCCTAACAAGAAGAAATTAATTAAAGTAAAATGACAAATCATTAATCCATAAACAGTCCCTAATTTGAATTTTCCCTCCAACCCAAAGTTTAATTAGTGCGTGGGCCCCATCCCTGCTTCTGCCCCGCCCCCATAAGGACAAAATCATTAATCCCTAAACAACTCCTAATCTGAATTTTCCCTCCAACCCAAAGTTTCATTAGTGTGTGGGCCCCATCCTTGCTTCTGCCGTGCCCCCAAAAGGACAAATCATTAATCCCTAAACAACTTCTAATTTGAATTTCCCTCCAACCCAAAGTTTCATTAGTGCGTGGGCCCCATCCCTTCTTCTGCCCCGCCCCCAAAAAGATAAATCATTAATCCCTAAACAGCCCCTAATTTGAATTTTCCCTCCAACCCAAAGTTTCATTAGTGTGTGGGCCCCATCCAAATCCTCCTCTAAACATGAACCGGTTGACAATCAGGCCTTGAGCCAGTCTAACAGACAACAAATGAATCAAAACACAAAATAATCAAAATGGGATGCCGAGAAATTAACGCTATCTGGATAATCAAATACGAACATGAGAGTTATGTAAATAGAAACCACCTAAAACGCCAATGAGAAACATAGAACAGCAAGGAGCATTAAGATTTCCGTTGCAGTTTTCCCTTTTTTTTTTCCAGCATAAATTTCTTATGGAACATTTTCAAGTCAATAAATATAATGGGTGGGGGTGGATCAGGTGTCTTGCATTTCTATAAGCAGTCTCCATTAGAAGGCATTAGAACCTTCTTTCCCCATTTCTGAAGTTGCCGACAAACTTAAATATGATGTTTGTATCCCAACAATGGGTTTGTAATTACCATTAATTCATCCAAGTACCAAAGTGATTCAAACATAACAAGATAATGATAAAGAAAGTTTTACACTACATAAATACAAGACGGGGAGGCAATGAAAAATAATACCATTATCACAGAAGCATTTAAAATAAGATGTAAGGGATACTACAAATACCTGCAGTTTTGGCCTCAGTGCCTCAAGCGGTCCTTTTGGTTTGCTTACCCCTCCTTGCTGTGAGGTACCAAGTGAAAACTATAATTAGTATATATTTTTCTCTGATATGAATCATTAAACAGCCATGCCAAGAATTAGAGACAAAATCAATCTAGATTCATCCAGAACCTTTCCTAACGCCCAGTCAGCAGAATCAAAGAAAGCCCGCTCATGGTCCTGCAGGAAACAATTATTTTGAGGAATAGAAATGACAATCAAAACTCCTGTAACATCTTTACAGCTCCAAAAAGCTATCACAACAGGGAAGTAAAATGAAATAAATCGTTATCAATGACTGAAAAAGTTAACCACCTTTGAGATGAGCGGAGGCTTTTTGGGCACAATTCCTCCATACTTCTTTTTAACTGCCTCTTCCTACAAAAGATTAAAATAATGAGATCAGTTCCAATGCTTTAAAAATCCATTTCTATTTAAACTAGCTCCTATGTATCTGATGGATCAGCTGATTTGATTGTGAGAGAATTAAGAAGTTCCTAATCAAGAGGAAATTATTTAGGAAGGTTCTTAATCAAAGGAAATTAATTAACATATGTTTCCTAATTGAAGATTTGGGGGCTGATTTGGAGGGAAATAATCAAGGAAAGAGGGAATTGGGGGAGGGCTGTTTGGGCATTTAATGTTTATTGTTTGCTTTAAATAGGTGGTTTTCCTAGGATTAGGGCATCTTGAATTTGGCTGAATTTTAGATCTCTTAGGTATAGGATTTTGGGCTCTAGCGGCATCTAGAGATTTGGGAGAGATAGATCCTCCTCTCGAATAGAGGATCAATTGTATCTTGGTATTTTCTTTCCGTTCTATTTGATTTCTTATAATAAAATTACTATTTTGGCTGTTTTCTATTGGATTTGTGGACTGTTTTTGCTGTTTTTATCAGTAGTGTTAGGTTTTACTTAAAATCTTCAAGTACTTCATAACAGTATCTTCAACATAAAAAAATTAAAACAAAAAAAGGAGAAACAGAAATTGCTCCTTGCCTAATGTCAATATCCCAAAAAACTATTAATAACAGCTTTCAAGTGACAAAACAAACAGTTCGTTCAGTAGAAAATTACCTCATCCTGAGCTGATGGCATGGAAATATCCTGATTTTCAACCACATCAGCATCAGCATCCCTCATGCCTGACATCTTATAGTCCAGGTATAAGTCCCACAATGCAGCAGGTATAAGGATCTGCGCTTTCACACAACCATTGACATGAAATGCTAAACAGGATTCAAAATATCACTCACAAGTTTCAGAAGAATAGCTAGCATATGACAGGCATGCGAACTGCATGAATGATTACATTTATTGCAAGAAAACAGAAAATCATATAAATATCTTAAAAAATAAATGATGCAGTCACTTTAAAATAGTTCATTAAGAAACTTCATTGTGTTACATCAACCATAGAAGTGAGACCTTAAGAAAAATGAGGCAATAAAACAAGAGCTTCAATCTATCTATAAATCAAAAATTTTCTGCAGGTGATGAATGTGGTTGTCACCATTTCATCCTTATTTAAGATTCTTATAACCAAAGCAATTCCTTAGGAAGGCAGACTCGCAAGTATATTTGACAGAATTTGGAAGTGCCACTCAATACTGTAGAATCAGAGCTTACCAGGAAAGCAAACTACCATAAATTTTCATTAAGGCGGTTAAGGAATATTCATGTCACTCCGAAGTAACAAAATAATAGAAAACAAAAGGAATTTAAAACATGGTTGTCAAGAAATGAAAGATAAAGATAGGGTATTAAATAAGAAAGATTAAGAGGTATATTTCACATAGAAAGGAGAACCCAAGATCTAATCTTCCTCAGTACTTAAAATTAAAAACTTTCTCGCGATGAAGAGCACAGCATGCCTTTCATTTTAATGTGGCACACCTGAGAAAATTTTTCAAAATCTGAAAATACTCTTTTCAGATGGCATGAAAAATCTAAAAATCAAGAATTACTCCTTAATCATTAAGCCTTTAAGGTTAAGCTGTTCCCGCATAATATCAAAAGAGAGAAAAAGAAGTTGGACTGCAAAACTTAGGGCCTATTTCGCATACAATTTGTCTTGTTTCTTAAAAAAACATGTATGTTTATTGTGTTGCTTAATTATATTTATTTTTAAAAATAATCCCTATTATTTTAAAAAAAACTCAAAATAACTTTTAAGATTTATAAATGTTTTTTAAAAACAACTAACACCACCCGTCATCGCATGGGCGAGCATCAACAGATGTTGCAGCCAACATCCATCACCGCCAATGATCTCAACCATTATCATGCTGGCAACTGGTGCGATCATGGGTGACTGCAACTCCTATTGGTGACTCTATTATCTATACAAATTCTTCAACTATCATCTTTTTTAGGTATGAATAAAACACGCAATGACTCATGTTTTTCCCAATAACTCTCTGGTTAAATAGTTTATTAACCTATCTCTTAAGTTTAGCACATGCTATGGGATTCATCTTATAATGAGATAAATTAGACAATATTGACGAAGGAATTAAATCAATAATATGATGTCTATTCCACATTAGTGATAATTCATTGGGAACCTTACCAGGCAAATATTTTTTTTGATCAATCAACATTTGATTAACATTATCGAGTAAAGCCACAATTTTAGGCACTAAATTATTCAACTCAGCAGATATCAATGCGTGTATCACACTTTCCTACCTATTCTTTTTTTCAAATGCATGTTTACTAAAAATCTGTAGACTTTTTCGTTTCATTGGAAGTACTTGGAACTTATATAAATTAAGATTTACTCTTAAGCTTTGCAGATGTCAAAAATAACATTCTCCCATTAGTTTCAAAAGTATATTTGTTAGAACTCCCTATATGAGTAACATCTAAATCATACAATCAAAGTTTACACAAAATAAAATGAGCAATGTTCATGTGTAACACGCCACATCGTATTCTATCACTATTGGTAGCTAATTGAAAAAGAAAAAACACACCTATAACACAGAAATAGAAAATTTATCAAACTAAAATATCTTATATGGTTGTGGATGTGGTTTAAGCTTTAAATTCATGTGATTTAAGACAATCTAGACACAAAATCTATCAAACACTATCAATTATAAACTTCTTGGAAAGCTTCTTCTCAAGTCTCAAATAGGTTTAAAAAATTGTAGTTATCTTCCAATGATGCAACACATGATATTCAAGAACTATCAAAACATCCTCATTATTTTCTCATCAAACTAATAAACATCATCAAAATCATTTATCTTATCTTGTTCCGCAAAATTTATTCAAAGATTTTACTTAGACACTCACTAGCATAATGATTAATTTGATAACACTTAAAACATGCTTTGAAAGAAATCTTAGACCCAAATGCAAATACATTCGACTTCCTTTTATTATCCCTATTGTTTGTAATATTATTAGTCTTAGGTGCAGTAAGCGCAACAAACTAAGCTAAATTGCTTTGACGAGTGATGCACTCCATTAATTGGTCCAGCCAGTCCAACACCAAGGCTGGCCCTTGGTGTATTCAAGGCGAAACAAGCAAGCCACCGGCCCCCTTGTGGGGCCCATGATTTGAATGCAAATTTAAAAAGGAGGGGGCGTTTTAGGAGGGAATAAATTTTGGGATGAGCTGTTTAGTAATTATCATTATATTTGTATTCTCTAAATATGAGGGAAAGGGTAAGGGTTAGGGTATTTCTCTTAGAGTTTGTTTGGGCTCTAACCGCCTGCTAAGGAATAGGAGAGCCGGATCTTCCTCTCAAATTAAAGATACATTGTATCTTATTTGTTTTCTTCCCTCTTTCATCAATTATCAAGTTTTCCTAGTGTTTTGCTACCAAATTTCTCTTGATTTATATTTTATCTTGCTGAAATTCAAAATTTTAGTCAATATTCTTTCAATTTCTGCAAGTATTCCCTATCAAATTAGTATCAGAGTGCTTTCTCGGACGAAAAAACAAGTTAACTTCGTTGTTTTTGGAATTGGAGCCTAGATCCAATTAATGGAAGCAAAGAAGATGGAGGCATTGGAGGGCGAGATGGAGCAACTAAAGGCCAGAGTAGGGGAAAATATTCCGAGGTGGAGGGAAGACTCTCAACCATTGAGAACCGCTTTGGGAACTTTGAAGAGATGGTGAAAAAAATGCTTGAGATCCAATTGAAAGCATCACCGACAATTCCTAGGGTGTAACCACAAGGAAAGGATATTCAGGAAGATGGCGATGAATTGAAGAGTGTTTTCCATCAAGGATTGCCACATGGGGCCCCGTTGGTAGGCGGATCGGGGTATTCCGAAGGGAGGAAAGCAAGGAGGAGGGAAGCTGACCCCCTTGAGGGAAGACAGGCACGCCAAATTTACATGATCATATTTATCTTGAGACTCATTTTCATCATAACTTAAAACTTCGGCTTGTAGATGATTGTCCTTTTTTCCTAAAGAAAAAGAAATGAAGACTCACAAAAAATCAAAGCTCTGATACCAAATTGGTGCAACCTAGGAATCCTAAGCCAAGTAAGAGAACACTGGTTATGCAAAAGAAAAAACACCAACTAGAATTGCAATAAAAAAGACCTTCCTTTCAATATGACAAATAAAACACAACAAAGCTTTCAACTTCTAATAGAAACCACTTACAAATTATATTAGAATAAGAAACGACACAACTTAAGACTTACAATAATTTAAGAGAAAAAAGATATAGATGAGACGGGAACCGTTGATAGAGAATAAGAGGTAAAAAATCGAGACGAAATAGTAGAGGGAAATGAGAAAGGAGGCTAGCTCGTAAGCTAGAATAAAACCTGCAGGTTACATTCCAAAAATCATCACATACTACTCTCTTGCAGAAAAAAATAGCTCCTTATATAGGAGGAAAATGACCCAACAAAAAATGTGTCATCCAAAATAACCAATATATGCCTCACAAGTTAGCCCTTTTAATGAGTTAATACATCTAGAATATCAAAACAACATCAGGAAAAAAGGGGGCAACACCTTGGAAAAAACAGCCATCATAAGAAAACAAAAATTGTATGGAGAACATGAACAGCCCACCAAAATCTGCATGGGGAACATGAACAGTCAACAAAATCTGCATAGAGAGCATGAACAACCAACCGAAATCCTTGGGAAACCAAATGCCAGCAAAAAGAATCCAAATATTGTATAGGGAACACACTTCAAAATAGCCTAGAGGACTCCAACAACCATCTGAAATTAAATACTCATATTGCTAACAAGGAAGCAAAAGTAATTATAAAATTATGAAGCCTTGCCTACATCAGCAATGGAGGTCAGAAGATGGTGGTCGGGCAATAAAGGATGATAGTCGGATAACAGAGGTCGAAGGGAGGGTCATAGTCGGGCAACAGTGGTCGAAGGACTGTAGTCGGACGATGACAATCGGAGGAGAATTGTAGGCAGGTGATGGTGGTCAGAGGATTGTAATCGGGAGATGATTGTCAAAGGATTGTAATTGGGGGATGGTGGAAAGATCGCAATTAGGTAATGATGATAGAAAGTCGGGGGACTGTAGACAAGCAACAAGGTTGAAAGATTATAGACGGGCGATGGTGGTTGGGGATCGTAGCTAGGCGAATGTGGTCAAGGGACGTAGTTGAAAGACAATGGTTGGGGGATTGCAATTGACTAAATGTGGTCGGAGGACTATAGTCGGATAATGGAGGTCAGAGGACTATAGTCAGGTGACGTTAGTAGGATGACCATAATTAGGTGACGTTGGTCTGATGACCGTAGTTAGGCGACACCGGTTGGATGACTGTAGTCTAGTGGTGATGGGGACATCAGATCATGGAAAGTATATCATAGGCGTGGTCGTCGATCTACGGCCACGATCGCGTCGATCTATTTTTGAGTCCTCATATGTATTTGTTTTATTTCTTTGCTTTATGTATTTGTTTTTGTTGTATTTCTTTTTTTACCCCTTACTTAAGGGTTTGTCATG
This sequence comes from Dendrobium nobile, assembly GCA_022539455.1. Classification (NCBI taxonomy): domain Eukaryota; kingdom Viridiplantae; phylum Streptophyta; class Magnoliopsida; order Asparagales; family Orchidaceae; genus Dendrobium; species Dendrobium nobile. The sequence goes on from CM039728.1 coordinate 378,073, forward strand.
TGTAAGCCCTAAGGGCTAAGTTGTCTTTTATTTTCCAGTTTATTGTATGAGGCTATATATAGCCCCCTTATGTTTCTTTTGAGTTTAATGAATGAATTATAATCAAATTTCTGCATATTGAGTTCTTGTGAGAGCTTGAGAGATTTTGGAGAGAAATCCCTTGGAGAGGGAAGCGGATCACCCACCAACCTTGGAAGAGTCCGAGTTCGTGCCTATTTTCATCTTATTTATTTTTCTCTTTCTCCCTCCCTTCCCCTCCATCCCCACGACCCACCTAAAGCCCTAAACCGTCGGCCACCTCCACAAAACCCCATCGCCGGCCAACCATAAGCCTCCACCTTTTCTCCTCTTGACTCCCCATCTCCCAACCAACCCCCATCTCCCTCTCAACAAGCCGGCGGCCAACCAACCCTAGCCGCCGACCCCCCCTTGGAATTTCCCCATTAATGGTTGCAATTAAACCCTTCCTAACTAGGTCTTTATATTTTAGGTAACCCAATTAAATTTACAATTCAAATTTGTTACATAAAATACAAATTCTATTTTATGAAAGTTTCTAAAATTAAATTCTATTTAAATTTAAATTCAATTGGGTTTAATTAAAGCTTTCCAAATTCCTAATTCCAAAACAAGCAACTCTTGATTGCCTTTCCCCAATTCCCTCTCCCCTATTGAAACCGCCGGCCCCCCTTCATTACCCCATTTGATTTCTTTCCAAATTGCAAACCTCTATTTTTGGGAAGAATTCAAAACTCCTCCCTCTCTCTTACCCGCCCCTCCCTCTCACCTCTTGCCCTTTTAATTCTTTCCAAACTTAAGAATTAAATAAGGAAACAAATTCCCAAATTTCCCTCCATCCTTCCTCTCCAAAATATGAACCAATTCCTTTCCCAAGCTCCCACCTTTGGCCGGCCACCTCTCACCCTTCTTCCCTCTTGAATTCTTGAGAGAAATTTCTTTCTCTCAAGGGGAATCTTTAAGGAAAGCAAAGGACGTTATCTACAACACTTCAACCCTATGAAATCGATGCATGACCGATCCCGATCTTGACTCTGGTTTCGTCTACAACGAACAAGACCTTGTCGACATCCCCCGGTCGCCTTTCTTCGACGTCAACCCGGAAAGAGACAATTCCGTCGAGTACCTGAATCTTATCCTCTTCACCTTGTCCGAAGCCATCGAAGAACAGCTTTCCACCGTTCAATGGCAAATCACCACAGTCCCACGACGAGGCTGAACTTTTCCTCTTATTCAATTTTCTCCTAATATTCTTCTCTTGTAGGTTGTGATTCAAGCACAAGAGTCGTGCAAAACTATCTGCCAATGCTTAGTAAACGTAGGACATGAGTTTGATTTTCCATGCTTTCTAATCTCATTGTTAACCTAGGGATGTTATTGAAAATCTACTTAATTTGCATATGTTGAAATTCTAAATGTTTTGGTGATCTTAGCTTTTAGCGTGTGATTTGGCCTAAGCGGTGTCACCTCTCTTTTTGTTTTCTATTATCGCTAAGTAGCTAATGTTTTAACTCTTATTGCTCTTATTAAAAAACGTGCAAGTTCTTAACATATTCATTTAAATCATACCTAATCCTGCATCAAGTGGCATTGGTCAGATGATTGTAGTTGGGTGACGGTGGTCGAAGGTTGGATGGTGTTCTCACGTTGACATTTGGGGGGTAGTCAGATGGCAGTGGTTGGGTAGTGCTTCAACGACAGTGATTGGGGGGGGGGGGGGGAGCAATAGTTGGGGGTGGTCCAAAGGAGACTGTTAGGTGATGGTCCAATGACGACAACCAGGTGCTGCTCCGATGATAATGGCCAACAATAGTCCAATAAGGATGCTCAAGTGGAGCTCCAGAATTTTTAGAGCCTCTGAGCTCTTTTGAATCTCAAGCCTAACTCCAAATTCTCGTCCATTCTCATGTAGAGTGGGAAAATATTTACAGACTTTTTAGAGTAGCATGCCCTGTATACAAAACAATAACAACAACATCAAGCATTTATCCCACCATGTGGGATCAGCTACATGAATCATTTTTCTCTATTGTATCATCTGAAAAGTCAAATTCTCATTTAAATCTATTAAAGAAAGGTCATTTCTAATATTTTATAACCAAGTCTTTTTAGGCCTACCTCTACCTTTCTTAACATAAGTCAAATCTAATGCATTTACTTTCCTAAGCATGTCATCGGAAGGCCGCCGTTTTATGTGCCCAAACCACTCCTTCAGATAGCATGTATTGATTCCTTTGATAATAGATCGTTCATTCAACATTTAAGTACCTTAATGATGTCAAAATTAAGTAATCTTAAGCTTATTAGATTCGTCTTTTCAAGTGCTCGATTTGACTATAAGCATGCAGGCTTGAAGATCATTTGTTCATCCAATTAATATCATAAACATTCAAATGAATTGATTTCGCTTTTTCAACAATTTAACCAACTGATTGCACATATTTGTTAAAATTCCAACATTAAGTTACCCTAATAATTAGCCCTACTTTGAGTAGCATGTTAACACAACCTAAAGTTTTGATACCAACTTCATGCAGAACATGTCTCAGGGTTAGAGTTTTCCTAATGCACAACAAACACGAAAGGTATTATGCTCACATGCAAATATAAATTAAAAATTAATATATTACAAACTGCCAATTAATCTAAAAACTGACCTTCTTTAAATAAAAGCATATGATACTAGAATTTAATACTAGTTATTGCTGAAATGATTGAAAATATTAAAAAAATCATTATGAAATTGGAAATAAATAAAATCATTAAGCAAATCGAAATAATTTCAACAAATTTAATTATTAATATGTCAATTTTTAATTATAATTAAGAGCATTAAACAAGACAACGGTGAACTATATATATGAAAGTAAACAATGAATGAACTTACTAAATTTTAAAAAATAGGTTTCATGCTGTGTAAAAAGATGAATTAAATGGGAATTAAACAGTCACACTTCTATTGCATTCAAAAGAAATCAAATATCCAACTTACATTCATAAGATTTTAAACAAAAATAATATTTAAGCCAAAGGTTTTTAATTACATGCCATAGATCACTTTTATAAACTCTTCATAACCTAGATTAATAGACCAGGTTGGTACAGAATCATATCCAATTTAAATTTAAATTCCCCCAAAATAGCCAAGTAGTACCAAATTGAATATAAAATTTTCAAGCAACTGAATTGCAAACATCCTATCCTAAGGATCCACCACATGCCCACACAAAAACCATGGCAAAAAGTTTTCCTAATAACTGCATGCCACCATCAACTCAAAACTGAAGTCCGCAGCTTTTTTTTTTTTTTTTGGAAACACATAAGGCTAAAAATTTACAGCTCCAAATTAAAACCTATGATGTGCAAGCCACAACAACGGCTTAACAAAGACAAATATTTTAAAAAGAAATGACAATAGTTCACAAAAGTCAAATCCAACTAGGCCCACAAGATAGCCACAAGTATTCAAATAAACTATAGATTCAACTAGGACATTAGTCATTGACATGGGAAAAGACTTCTATAATTTGTTAGAATTCAATAAGCCTAATGTTTGCTCAGCTTCATCAACACCTGACTCCTAATTTAGCGTTAGTAGTTTTGATGGTTTGTGGAGCACTAGACTTAACTAGGCCCACATGATAGCCAAAAGTGTTGAAATATGCTATAGATTTAAATAAGACATATAAACACCATTAATACATCCTTGACATGGGAAAATATTTCCATGATTTGCTAGAATTCAATAAACCTAATGCCAGCTTACATTCATCAACACCAGGCTCCAAATTTATTGTTACCAGTTTTGATGGTTTGTGGAGCACTAGAAGGTTCAATTCTTGTTAAGTTAAGCGCCAAGTCACCAACGTGTACACTACATATATGATCCCATTTGATTAGAACAATCATGAATGGCCACATCTATCTAAATCATTATGAATGATAAAATGTTAGTGATATAGGTTGCAACAGTTTCAATATGGATGGAGCCAAAAAGAGCCATTCAAATAACAAACTCATGAAAAAAGGTCCCAGTAGCTCTTGTGCTAGCTTCCAAATGTAGCAAAGGAGGCATGAATGGATTGATATGAATAAGCACTCAACATGATCTAATTTGATCAGATCTGTTTTGGACAGAAAACTATCTAAATTACTTGAATGACCAAGCATGAGGGATGCAGGTTGTAAGCAATTTCAGTTTGGATGAAACTTAAAATACCAATTCAAACAGAAAACTCGCCAAGATAAGAAGGCTATGGTCTCTTGTTGACTTCCAAAGGGACTTTTCCACAAGCTCCAACAAGAATGCCACTGAAAAGATGCCTTTGGGTGGCTGCAAGAGGAAAAGTATCCCTACTGTAAGCACCCAGATAATACATGCCCACAACACGACAGCGACTGTTGTGGCAATTCTGGAGTACCTCTGACCAAATATACCCTGCGTATATTTCCCCGAGTAATGCAAAATAAAACATACAAAAAGTCGAAAATGTTAAATATGCAAGAAGAATCCTTACCAGATCCATCAACTTGTAAGAAAAAAATAAATTCTTTCTTCAATTTAAAGTAACCGCAATTATACGATTTTATCTATTGATCGGCAGTAACTCCTCAACATACTTGCAATGAACTAGGTCTGAAAATTATTAAAAAAGAAAATGCAGTAGACTTTCTCCCTAAGTTTTAAGATAAGTAAGAAAACTGATCTCACAAATCTCTGTAACCACGAACGACAAACAAAAAATTTACACGAGAATTCCCAGCCAGTAAACCGGTAAATCTAACACAAGCACAAGCATGCATCGAACACATTTCTCAGCAACAATTAATCAAAACTCTATTAACTTAATGGTTAAATGCTTTATAAACCAACTTATTCATAGATCAATCTAGACGTTAGCCTCCATCAACCAAACGACCTTCAAGCACAACGGCAAAAAAACTTTCGAATCGTAGTTCAATTGGCCTAAGGCCTCGGTCTAAACAACCGATCTATAGCAAGAAGACTGGAAAACAATCGAACAAAGAGTTCTACCTACTCCAGGCAAGATGACGCGACAAGGATTCCGGCAATGATCACCCGTAGATCTGACCCGATTACGTTCGATGTAGGAAGAGAAGGAAGAGCAATTCAGTAGATCGGAGAGTAGGGTTCCGATTGCGATCGAATCCGCGTGAGGAAGATTTTGGGGTTGCAGGCCTGAGCCGCTTTATTGGTAAAATCCGGTTGGTCGCTTAGTTGCGGGTGACAGAGCCGGAAATCGCGGGCATTGCACGTGCAACACTACCCGACTCGTGGGTTTGGATCGGGCTCGCACGTTGAGCAAAATGAGGCAGAGCCGCCAAGGAACTCCTACGGGCGGGCCGGACTAGCCGGGTCACTATGTAAATTTTTGACACGACCCGAAATCGATCTGAAAAATTCAGGTTATGGTCAATCGGACCCAAAATGGGTGGGATTCGGGTTCAACAAATCAAACCGTTTTAAAAATCGGGTCGGATTCGGGTTGACCTAGCAACTCGAAATTGACTCGAAAATGATCTGAAATTGACACGAAAATTCCTATTTGACTCAGAAACTCGAGATTGACACGTTTTCACCCGATTTTGACCCGAAAATCGAAGATCAACCTGATTTTTTACCCGAAAACTAGCAATTTTAGGTCAACTTCGGGTCATTCGTGTAGGGTCGAGTTTAGGGGTGTAAACGAGTCGAGTCGAGTCGAGTTTTGACACTATCGAGCTCAGCTCGTCAGTCAGAAAGCGAGCTCGAACTCGAGCTCGAGCTCGAAAGTCGAGTTCGAACTCGAGCTCGTTCCACTGCTAATGAGTTCGAGCCGGCTCGCGAGCCTCGGCGGTCCGGGTAGCCTTCGAGCAAGTCTTCCTCCTCCTCCATCGACTTCATTCGCGTGGAGCTTGCCATTGAAGAAGAAGGTTGTGTTGAAAATAAAATAAATTTTTTTCTTATGGGGAGAAGAGAAAGCTGTCAGCAGTTTTAATTAATGAGATTTTAAAAAACTTAAAAACAAGTTTCAGCTTTCTGCTTTTCCCAAAAATAAAACAAAGCAGCTGTCAGTCTGGAATTTTTATTGCCTCCTCCCACCTGACGCATCTCTACGTTCGGTATGCCGTGATAACGCGGCACCTGGCATCCAACTTTACCCGATACCCGACCCGGCGAAGATTGGGTATATAGCACGTGCGAAATTTAAAACTGACAGCCCGACCAACGGACCCGAATATTATCACGCGGACCCGAAAAAAACGGCTTTGTTTTCAAACAAACCTTACCGTCTTTCACTTCAGTCATCATTCGCTTGGATATACTTCATCTTCTCCAACCGGCGCTTCTTCTTCTTCCAATTCTGTGAAGTTTCAAGCTCTGCATATCTGCTTTTACGATGCCTCAGGTTAGTTTCTTCTTCTTCCATATTTATGGTAGGGTTTACCGAGCGGTACCGAGCAGTACACTGAGCGGTACTGCTCGGTATTGGAATATGATGGTAGTTGTAAGCCATAATGGTACGTGTAAGCTTGGTTAACAGCTAGGTATTGCTCGGTACCGAGCTGTACCGAGCATTAAAAAACTCGGTATTGCTAGGTATTTGCCGACAATGGTCGGTATAAGTCATTAATGGTAGCACTCCTCTTCTTTTTGTAATATTTAGGGTTATGCTTTACCTTGCGATACCGAGCATTATAAAACCGGTATTTGCTAGGTATTTGCCGACAATGGTCGGTATAAGTCATTAATGGTAGCACTCTTCTTTTGTAATATTTAGGGTTAGGGTTTATCTTGCAGTACCGAGCATTAATAACACTTGGTATTGCTCGGTACTGCTCGGTACCGATCTGTATCGAGCATAAATATTAGTCGGTATTGCTCGGTACTGCTCGATACTGCTCGGTACCGATTTGTACCGAGCATAAATATTAGTCGGTATTGCTCGGTACCGAGCTGTACCGAACAGAAGTAATAGTCGGTATTGCTCGGTATTTGCCTATAATGGTCGGTATCAGTCATTAATGGTACGTAACTGGTCGGTGCGAGTCGGTACCGAGCTGTACCGAGCATTGCTAACAGCTCGGTATTGCTCGGTATTAGCCGTTAATTGTACGTATTGGCTTATCTAACAGCTCGGTAATGCTCGGTACTGCTCGGTACCGAGCATTACTAACAGGTCGGTACTGCTCGGTATTAGCCATTAATGGTACGTATAAGCTTATCTAACACTCGGTATTGCTCGATACTGCTCGGTATTGAGCAGTACCGAGCAATATTAGCACTCTGTTTTGATCGTTATTAGTTATTAGCATTACTAACGATTGATGTTACGCAGGGATATACTCCAAAGATTCATTTCCGATGCTGGACTTCGACTTTTAGAGAAGTCTGTAATGTACTTGTTAAAAGGTTTGGAGATCCTTTGGTTGATAGGCTGCGTCAGTTGCAAATCAGCCAGTTCCTCAGGCTTCCTCTGATGCCTCAAAATGTTCCACTGATACATATGCTATTGTCGAAGTGGGATATGAAGTCCGAAAGTTTCATCATTAAATGACAAAGTCTAAAATTCACATCTGATGAAATTGCATTACTGATCGGCATGCCAAATAGGGGTATTATTTTTGAAATTGGTAGTGACAGATCCAATGGCAAAACATCAAATGACATTCGCCACGACATTGAGAGATTTGATAATAGCACTCCAATGGATGATCTCGTGAAATGCTTCATCCTTTACCTCTTATCGAACATTTTTTATCCAACGGCTAACTTTCGGATACCATTAGCCATCTTGGAACTTCTCAACAATCTTGATATGTTTAATCAGTACAATTGGCCTGAATCAATTAGAGGTTTCCTAGTTGAAGAATTCAACGTTGTTGCTACAAAACAAGCCAAGGGATTTGCTTTGGGTTATGTAAATGGTTTTGTAATGATTTTAATTGTGAGTATTGTTTGTTTGTTCAATAAATGTTTGATTAGTGTACAAAATCTATAACAAAATTAAATTACCTTTATTTCTACAGATTTGGTTCCTTGAACATACAACAGTTCATGCTGTACAGAATGATCTATCCCGGCCTCGTTTTACTCGCTGGGATGGTAACTTTATTTACACTGAGAAAGAAGTTATGCAGATATTTGATAACCTTCAAGATGATAACGTATGTTCACTACATATTTTAATTCAATTGTCTCGTAAAAGTATATTTGTTAATGGTTAAATTGGATGTAATGTTATATTTTTTGCAGATAATTAAAGAATTGCAAGGAATAACTGAGGATGAGAAGGTTTTATTGCTTCCTCTTTCTTCACCATGCAGTCGAAGTAGGGTAGCTTTCAACACAACTGTAGAGTCAACTCCACCCACTCCTGCTTCTCCCGTGCGGTTGTCAAGTCCACCCAAACATGACTCGGCTCCACCAACTCCAGTCAGTCCAGTACGATTTTCAAGTCAAACTAAACCTGATTCATCTGCAATTCCTGAATCTAGACATGTTGATGATGAAACTAACTTGAGAATATTAAATAAATCAATATACGAGTTATTCAACAAGCACAACTTTATGAAGAAGAAGGTAGCAGAGGTCGAAGCAATCAATCACATACTTGAACAGCGCATATATTTTTTGGAGGACTCTGTGTTTGATTTGGAAAAGGAAAATTTGAATTTGAAAGAACAAATTAAAAAGAAAGATCGGTTCTTGATGCAGTTCTTTGAAGAATAATTTCCTTCTTATTTTAAAACTTACAAGAAAGAAATGTGTGCTAGTTTTTCTTTATCTCTGACTGTATCTAAACAGGACACGACCTTGAGTGAGTATGAGGTCGATCCGTCAATACTGACAGGGATTGCAAAAAGAGTTCAGAGGAGAAATGATCGGAAAAGAAAACTTGTATCCACACCTTTCACTACGGGTGTTAGGAAGAATAAAATGAAAAAAAATTTTGCATCCAAAGAGAACTTAGGTAATGCAATTGCAAGTGATCGTCCAGATAAAGCACCAGAAAATGCTCCAGTTCATACACCAACTCCTGCACCACAACCTCCAACGGAACCTACACCAACAAGTCCAAGTGTAATTGCACCAGCACCTGATACAGCTCCTATAGCCGCAACCTCTCCTAGAACTGTTAGTGAACCAGAACAAGCAAATGTTACTGAAGTTGAACTGCCTATTGTTAAAGCAATTGTTGTTTATGAAGTTGATGAAAATAAAGAAATTCCAATGAGTCCTGCAGCTGAAATGTTAGATTACCCTGGCAGAGCCTTAATTAGTGAAGATAAACGCCTCATAATCGATAATGCCCTTAAACAATTCAAGTTTAAGTGAGTACTCGATTTTATACCAATTCGACCTTTACTGTTCGGTACAAGTCGGTATTACAACATTTGTACTCGGTATTATAATACTTTCAGGCGGATAACATTTTTATTTTATTTTTTATTTATACAGGAGCGATTCTATCTTCAAGCTTGGAATTATAGCAATTTATAGAAGCCAATTGGATGAATTATTAATGTCGGAAGAGCTTGATAATAACCACATAGACGCATTTTGTCATTTATTAACGCAGAAGGAAGCAACATGTCCTGGTCGTAATCAACCTTTTCTATTTGTTTCAAGCTTCCATTGGGTTAGTAGTTAACATTGTTGTTTTTATTCGGTTAAACCATGTTCAAATTAATCACACTACTTCTTCTTTCTTCTTAACCAGCTTTACTACAAATAATACAATAAATCGAACACAAGAACGTTCATATCTCATATAGACAAAACCCTTATTAGTAGTGTAAATTTGATCTTCGTTCCAATAATATACGAGAAACATTGGACGCTTCTACTTTGCAACTTGTTAAAAAAATGATGGGAGTTTTATGATTCATTACCGAAGAAGACACATAAAGCGATACTCCTAGAAGTTGTAAGTAACAACTAATTTTTTTGTTATCATTTCTACTGTTAACATTATTCTATGTTAATTTGATTTTATTTATCCAGATTTCTCATTTCTACAAAGACACGGAGGACGCCTTCGACAAAGATATAACGACATGGCCAATCAAAGGATTTAGAAACGTGCCGACACAAAATAACAGCGTCGATTGTGGAATGTATCTTTGTAAATATATGAAAGTTCTAATACAACAAGAACCAATTAAATTGTATCGATATTTGAACTGGGATTCTAGTATGCCATTGTATAAGGCTGAATTTGCTTATGACTTGCTATGTACTAAAAAATAATAGATTATTAAAGAAATGTTTAACTGTGATTATCTTGTGAGATTTTTTTTTAAACAAAATGGTGTGCAGTAGTGAAAAAAGGAACAATACCAAGCAATGTGCTGCTCGGTATAGCTCGGTATGCCACCAAATAAGCTCGGTACAAACCCAATAACGATCGGTATAGCTCGGTATGCATAGGTATGGCTCGGTATAGCTCGATATAAATGGCTCGGTATAGCTCGACATAGCTCGGTATAGCTCGGTATAGCTCGGTATTGATCGGTATAGCTCAGTATAGCTCGGTATATAGGTCGGTATGGGTCGGTATATCTCAGTATATAGGTCGGTATGGGTTGGTATAGGTCGGTATGGGTCGGTATAGCTCGGTATGTTCGAAATTTTCCAGGTACAAAGACAATGCCGATCGGTATTGCTCGGTATCAGCCTTAATATCTCCGAAATCACATATACATTCAGAAGGTCATATTAATGATATAAATTAAATGCAAAATTTACTGATTACATGAAAGACGATTGACTACCTGAATCTGGATTTGTAAAGTATAAGCTTGTGGGAGGAATCGTGGAGGTTTGTTTACATTTTTTTGGGCTTCTTTTTCTCCCAGTGATCCTTCAATCTTACATTTGAAACGCCCTTGAGCCGACATTTCTTTGGATCTTTAATAGTTTCAGTCCAACCTCCAGAATTTGGTATGTTTTTTTCTACCAAGCTTGATGGAATGAATTTTTGCAGCCAAAGTACTCAAGTCGTCTATGACACACTTCTCAGCCTCTTTATTACCTTGTGCTTCTGTGCTAATTTTATATGCAAAATGACATACATAATTTCTGAAAATCAAGTTGTCATCACCCGAAATAAGTTGACAGGCGTTACTACAAAGACTTTGGATCTTACCTCTAGAATATAAATCTTTTCAAGCATTCACTGACCATCTTGGGAGTAAATATTTATTGGGAATATTAATAATGTCTAACTGTCTCATTACTCTCATGCAATGTGCACATAATATTCCCATCATTTCGAACTTAACACAGGTGCATTCAATGGTACCTTTCAATTGAACTAAATTTGACAATCCAATTGTGTGAATCTATTGAGCTGTCAATGTTCCAAACAGAAAATCTTGATAAATCTGATGAAGTATTTTCCACGCATAATCCACCAAGTCCATGTAAGAACTCCTCTTCAAAGAATGCATACAACTTCCTTGAATAAAATTTTGCAGCTTGCTTCAATACTGGGCTACTTTTCATATATGGAACTATGTCAGTTTGACTACATCTGAATTCTTCATCTTGTTCATTTCGACGCCAAATCCTCATAACCTTCTCCAAACCGAGGAAGCACTCCGTGATAGTACTTGTTGGCTTGGAATAACCATGGCATACATGATTGGTTGACTCACTCCGTTAGGTTGATAAAATGCCAAGATTAAAATAATCTTTGTTGAATGTAGTTGACCACTTCTCCTTGATTTTATAGAGATCATTCAACCATTGATTGTTTTGCAGGTTTCCTTCTGATATCATTTCAGTCCATTTACTCTCAAATTCCTCCACTGAGTCGCAATGTTTGAAACAGTAAAAAAATAAGCATTTAATTCTGTTGTTGCTGTTAAAGCACCATACATTTGAAGGTGCCTTCTTGTACAAATGTCATTGGCACAGTCGATGTCGTGTATTAGACAATGCAATCTCTATTTCCCTAGCCATGGCTTGGTCCTGATCATTAAAAATGGTAATGGGATGTTTGTTATCCATAATTCTTATAAATGTTTGAAAAAGTCAGGTAAAAGAAGCTATAGTCTCATCAGATAAAAATGCAACTCCTAGTAGAACATTTTGCCAGTGATTGTTCACTCCGACAATTGGGGCGCAAGCTAAGTTATATTTATTTAAACGATAACTAGTATCGAATATAATCACATCCCCAAAACAGTCATAATCGATTCTACCGAGACCATCAACCCAAAAGAAATTCAACAAACATCCATCTTCATCTGTTTCAACATCCCATACAAACATGTGGTCATCAAACGCCCGTTCTTTAAACAACTTGATCAGTGAATTAGTGTCTCCACTCTCAAACTTCACTCTTCTTTCTTTTTGGATATGGTTGTACGCATCCCGCTTCGTGAATCCAAGATTAGCCACACCTCCAACTTCATCAGATAGGTACGTAAATGCATCGACAGTTCTTATACCGGCTTCTGTCATAGATTTCAAAACAACTGCATTATCATCACTAATTGACCTAGCCGACCTCAGCAAATGTTGATCATCCAACCGAGCCAGTTCGTGATTGTGACTCTCTACAGATTTATTCACTGACCAAAGCCCATCTTTACTCACCGAAAATCTAACTATGGCTGGACATCCTGTTCTTGTAGATGATCTTTGATATTTTAACTTAGTATCACTTTCAATCTCCTTCTTGAAACCTGCTTTAGAACACACAAAATCCTTTGATTTGATTAACCTGGTATTTGGCCAGAAATGGTGATGTTCTTTCAGAACACTAAATCCAGTTGAATGCGCATACTGGCAATATTTTTCATATGCTTCTTTCTCAGAATTGTAAACACCCTAATAAATATTCATACATCCATATTAGCTTTATATCTAAATATCAATCCAGACATTAAAAACATTTTGATACCGAGGTACTGAGCGGTTTATGCAGTACATCTCGGTATATACCGATCGGTACCGACTACTATATGAATAATCGGCACTACTTAGCTCGGTATTGCTCCGTATTGCTCGGTATTGCTCGGTACAACTGTGTACCGATATATACTAATGAATACCGACCTTATACCGAGCTAAGGACTTCAACTTTGTATTGCTTGGTATTGCTCCGTATTGCTCGGTATTGCTCGGTACAAATGTGTACCGATCTTTTACCTATCTATTATACTAATGAATACCAGCCTTATATCGAGCTAAAAAGGACTTCAACTATGTATTGCTCGGTACAACTGTGTACCGATCTTTTACCTATCTATTGTAATCATTACCGAACGTATACCGAACTATAATATAGAATACTGACCTAATACCGAGCTAAAAAAATCTTCATACTGAGTAATGATCAATACTACTACAACCAAAGTCTGATACCCATTAATGAAACAGTAAAAAGTACAAAAAAAAAAACAATATACATAATAACTTATAATTATAAAATCAGAAAAAGCTTCATCATAGCTTAAAGTCTAAGTTTCCTCGCAGAATACGAAGTCTCCGAAAGAAAAACCTTCATTCGATCCTTCCATCTCCTAAATTACTTAACGATTTCTTTACGTCAGGTATATGAAAATTGTAAGAACCGTAAAGACTGCAGAACATCTTAGGTTTAATACAGAGAAGGTTTTAATACCAAGGTAAAAGTCGCATACTTTTTTACTTTTCCCGCCCATTTCATATACATTACGTGGTAAAGCATATGGGCTACCGTCGGGTCGAAATGGGTAAAGTTGGCTGCCATGTGTCGCGTTATCACGGCATACCGAATGTAGAGATGCGTCAGGTGGGAGGAGGCAATAAAAATTCGTCAGTCTGTCACCCATTTTTACTGGTTACATTAAATAAAAATAATATTATATATATATAATATATATATATATATATATATATATATATATATATATATATATATATATATATATATATATATATATATATATATATATATATATATATATATATATATATATATTTATGATAGAAAATATCATATCATTTTCTCATTGTTTTTGAAATTATCACTTCCGATTTTTGAAATTCCCGCCTGTCCCGCGACTCCCGCCTTTGTCATTTGGAAATGCCGCTGCTGATCTTTTTTTTTTTTAATTCAAATAATAAATCGAGCTCAGCTCACGAGCTCGAGCCGAGCTCTCATTGAGCTCGAACTCGAGCTCGTTTAGCAAACGAGCTCGAGTTTAAGCTCTAGCTCGAGCTCGTGGCTCGATAAGCTCGGCTCGCGAGCTCGTTATCGAGTCGAGCTCGAGCCGGCTCACGAGCCGGTTTGACTCACTTACACCCCTAGTCGAGTTAATCGTACCCGAATCAGGTCGACTGGACCCGAATCGAGTCGAGTTCGGGTCTGAAAACCTGACCTGTTTTTAAAAATTGGTAGGGTTCGGGTTCACCCGAACAGTGTCGGGTGAGTTCTGGGTTCGATCCCGACCTGTTGACCCGAATTGACACCCCTGTATTTTTGTAAAAGTCTTGCTTTATTCTCTACTAATTCTCTTGATATAGAAGAGATTTGTCAAATTTTAAATATCTCATATTCACATACCAGTTTGAAATATTTGGGGATTCTTATTTCTATCAAAAGGCTTTATGGTTCTTACTTTCAACCTTTACTAAATAAGATTACTGATATGCTCTCGGGATGAAAGGCAAAACTTTTTTTCTTTGCTGGTAGAGTGTAGTTTCTAAAATTCTCTATTTAAATTTACTATTTCAACTAATTTTTTGCTTTCTTTTTATTGAGATCCCAAGATTAATGGAAGATCTCTTTTTTAGATTATTCCTAATATTAATTATTAATGGCATAATATTTTGGTTAAAGATGTCATTTCTGATAATGCTTGATCTTTACTTAACTTTTTTCAGTATTTGCCCTCTTTAAATATTATGAATATTCTTATTCATAATGGCCCTACTTCTTGTATTAAATGGGATATTTTGATTAATCCTCATGTTAAGTTTTTTTTTTTTTTGGGAGAAGTTGAGGGAATAGCCCATTTTATTGATAACAAAAGGAATTACATACTAAAAAAAATTGAAAAGTTCAGACCTAACAACATGGAATAGCTAAAAAGGAACTACATACAGTTACAATATAATTATGAAAAAACTGTAACAACTGACAATCAAAACATAAAATTTGTCCAGATGACATAAGATTTGAACAGACTAAAAAGCCTGTGAAGCTGGGAGGGGCTGAGAATAGTCTTGGCTTCATAAAACGAATAATCCTTCCATCTTCGGTTGCCCTTGGGCCGTCCAGAAAATGGTTAGCAGGTTGTCATCATTGTCCGCAGCCCAATATCTTGCTTGTTGAGCTTTAGATTGCCACAAAGATAGTCAATCATATCAGGGTCATCGTCATAAATGGGACGGGCATCAAAAATATGACACCAGCAACCCCAGTGCAGCGGATCACATACAAGAGCAACTATTTCATTCATTCTAGCAATCTGCATCACAGTTTCAAATAAGAAACCAACACCTTCCTTCTCGAGTCAAAGATTGAAAAATAACCATATCAGTAGTAAACCAGATTCAATGCCTCCTTTATCTCATTGCCCTTCTTTCACCCCATTAATTTGATAATAATAGCTTTAGAGATTTTCTTAACTAGAGAATTGGTACATAAAGCAACAGACTTGAACCTTCTATTGCTCCTCTCCATCCAGATGAAATAAATAATAGCATTTAAAGTAAGGAGGTTGCCATTCTTAACGCTTTTAGACTTATCCATATTATCAATATGGAGTAAAGCTAAGAAAATTGTTGGTCTAAAATAATATGTTTGAAATGAAGGTATGAGTTTTTCAAGTACCTTAAAAGAGTAATCACATTCAAACAGCAAATGTGAAGTAGTCTCCAAGAAATTGTGACATAAAGAGCAGGATTTATCCATAATATGAATGTTTCTCATAGCCAAAACATCACAAGTTTTTAAGCCTCCTTTAAGTGCCATTCATGAATAAACAGAAAACCTCAGAGCATGTTTTTTATGCCATACCAATGATGCCAGTCAACATTAACATCATTAGCAAAATAATGTAAATAGAAATCTTTAAACTTGGCATTTCCCAAATTGTCCCAACTAAGATGATACTTATTTTTAGTAGCAATGGGTATATTCAGAATAAAATCCCTAACAGAAGGGTTATCAAATACTGGAATATTCCATGCATCATGCTGAATCCAGATAGCCAATTGAGAGTCTTAGCTAAGTTAGTGGATATATTATGAAATCTATCAAAGTAGTTTCCCCCAAACACCAGTGATCCCAGAAAATAGAAATAGGGCTGTTATGAGAAATAATAAATTTGAATTTCTCCCTAGCTATCACAGCTATTTTATAAATATTTTTCCAGAAAGTCGACGCAGTACTCGTTACATGTTTCCAAGGACTGATGTATCTAGCAAGGCACCACTTAGCAAGGGAAGAGTTAGTGTTATAGCTTCTCATAATAATGCCACAGTTAAAAGCAAAGTTTAAAGCTTGTAAAGAGGCAATACCCAGTCCACCCAAAGAATATGGTTTACAAGTATTTTTCCAAGATATAAGATGTAATTTTCTGCAATCAGTGTCCCCATGATAAAAAAAATTAGAGCACATCTTACCTATTTGTTTGTAAATAACTTTAGGCAAAATCATGCTCCTAATCCAGTAAGCCACAATGTTAGTGATAGTAAATTTAATGTATTGCAGTCTACCAGCAAAAGAAATCATCCTCGCCTTCCAACCAGCCAATGACATTATGATTTTTTCCATCAGAGGGCCAAAATCCGATAACTTAGTCCGACCCAAAGATATAGGAATACCCAAATAAGTAAAATAATCAGATACAATATGTATTTGAAGCACACTAAAAATATCATTAGGACAAGAAACACTTGGGGAAATAATAAGAGAGCTTTTAAGCAAGTTCATCTGAAGTCCAGTGAGCTTAGAGAATATGTTAATAATCCTCATAAGCTTAGCAAGGTGGGACAGCTGAAAATTATTCAATTTAAAACCCTCAAAACCACTGGAATCAGAGTTAGAATCTAGGAGACAAGATAGAGCATCCATAATAATACAAAAAAGGTATGGACTCAGTGAACATCCATGTCTGAGTCCATTAAAAGATTAAAAAAACCCTTCCACTGAAAAATGTTAAGTTTTTTCATTTAGATTTTATATTATGGTCATAATAAGGTTGATTTGTTTCATTTTATTTAGCACAAGCACTATGCTTTGAGATATTTTTGTTATAGTTGGATGGCCGTTTTAAACGGTCTTAAGACGGAGCTTTTATTCGGTACAGTGAACGTACGTTCCTCTACGTTCGGCCACCAATGTATTCACGCCACGTAGCATGAAGAAAAGTCGCCGACCTGACCTGCTGTATTTCGGGTTATTGCACGTGTGAAATTTTAAATGAACGACATCCCGAACAGTTCGAACAACAACCCTTTACCTTTTCGATAAATTTCAAAATTTTTACGGCGTTTCGAATCACCTGTTACTATTTACTTCATTCGTAGTTCGCCAGCACTTCCTTCGGAGTTCTCCAGCATTTCCTTCATAGTTCTTCGTCTTCTCCGATCGAAAACCTTCGCAGATATAATGCCTGAGATTAGAAATGATGGACCGAAATATTTACATTCTTATGATATTGTTTATCTCGTGAACAATCTAAAAATGCGTATGTTTAGGGTTACGGTATACATTTTTAGTAGTTTATAAAACTCGGTACACATTATAATACTCGGTACTAATCGGTATTCGGTATTCGGTGCTTTTCGATGTTCTAGGTATAGGTCCGTAGACGTCGTTACAGGGTGATAAAACTCGGTACACATTTTTCAGACATGTTAGATATTTCTTAGTAACGTTCCCGGGTGTTGATTAGTGCATCTCGGTACAAATCGGTATACCTCATTATTTACACAACAAATATAGTCGATACAACTCGGTATAACTACTGTACCAAGTATACTGAACTTAATGAATGTTCGGTATTACACAACAGAATATATAGTCGGTATAACTCGGTACAACTTGGTACTCGGTATAACTCGGTACAAATTGGTACTCGGTATAACTCGGTACAACTCGGTATTCACATGAAAATATTGTACGATTTGATTAAACTCTTGATAGTCGGTATAACTCGCTACAACTCGGTATTTTCATTAAATAATGAGAATTTTATATGTAATCTATTTATATACTTTGTTTCTTAGTATTTGTTACACGGTAAAACTCGGTACACATGTTTTTTTTCAGAACTAAATCTCGGTATTGTTAGGTATTTCTGAAATATCATCTACTTAATTATGCAGGGATATTTCCCCAAGATTCATTTTAGATGTCGGACTTCAGGTTTCAGAGAAGTTTGTAATGAGATGGTTGAGAAATTTGGGGAGCAGTTTGTTAGAAGCTTACGGGAGCTACAAATTAACCAGTTCCTACAACTGCCTCGGTTCCCATAGAATGTTCCAATTGTTTATACGTTATTGTCAACGTGGGACAAAAATTCTGAAAGTTTTGTTATTAACAGCCGGACAATAGCTTTCACATCTGATGAATTAACTTTGATTATTGGCTTACCTAACAGAGGTATTAAATTTGAACCTGGGTTTGCTACAAGTGCTGGAAAAACAGCAAATGACATAAGCATGATATTCTGTAATTGGATTCGTCAATGCCGATCGAGATTGTAAAGGAAAAATTTATTGTTTACTTATTGCCCAATATATTCTTTCCAATGGCCAACTTTCGAGTACAATCAACGATATTGGACGTTGCAAAAAATGTTGAGAATTTCGGAACATACAATTGGCCCCAATCCATTCGGGATTTTCTCGTGACTGAATTTAATACAATAGCAAAAAAACAATCAAAAGGACAATTCTTAGGATATGTTAATGGATTTGTAATGATTATAATTATGAGTCATTCTTATACATATTACATTATTTTATTTATTTCACTATTGTACTAGGTTTTTTCTTTAATACACTGATTTATATTGTTTAATCTTTTGTTATAGATTTGGTTTTTTGAGCACACGAAGTTCCACTCGGTAGTGGATAAATTGGCTCGATCCCGTCTCCTTCGGTGGGATGGAAAATTTAATTATAGAGTTAAAGATGTTAAGAATTTATTTAATAACATTCAGGATTCTGAGGTAATAATTCATATCTCCAGTCATTTAAACTTTATTCTGTTCTTATATACTTTGGTTATTTATAAAAATTTTGTTCAAGATATTGACAAATTTACAAGAAATAACAGATTATGAGAAGACTTTAATTCAGATGCTGCGACTACCGTTAAAAATCTGAAAGCTCCTGTTTCTGTACTACCAAAAACTGTAATTTATGATGTTGAGGATTCCAAAACTATAGAACGTCCGGCCCTGGGATTTTGGAATACCCAGGACGATTACTAATTAATGAAGAAAAAAGGATTTTCATTGATAACTTTCTTAAGAAGTATAAAAAAGTACGTATGTTTAATTCTCAATACTGAGTTGTACCGAGAAATAAAAATCTCGGTATATAACTTTAATTTGATATTCTTATCTAATTTTTTCTATATGAACATCAAGTACATAGTTTTATTCTCAATATCGAGTTGTACCGAGAAACAAAATTCTCGGTACAACTCGGTATTTGGTTGGTACTTCAAGTTATTACTCGGTATTGCTAGGTTTTTTATCTTCAATTACCTAGTTTTTAATATATAAACAGGAAGTACCGTATTTTTATGCTGAATAACGAGTTTTACCGAGATTAAAAATCTCGGTACAACTCGGTATTTGCTCGATACTTGGAGTTATTACTCGGTATTGCTAGTTATTTGTTCTTCAATTTGCGAGTTTTTATTGTATAAACAAGAAGTGCTGTGTTTTTATACTGAATACCGAGTTGTACCGAGATTAAAAAATCTCGGTACAACTCGGTATTTGCTCGGTACTTGGAGTTATTACTCGGCATTGCTAGTTATTTGTTCTTCAATTTACGAGTTTTTATTGTATAAACAAGAAGTGTTGTGTTTTTATATTGAATACCGAGTTGTATCGAGATTAAAAAATCTCGGTACAACTCGGTATTTGCTCGGTACTTGGTGTCATAATTTTATTCTGACGATGGTGAGAAAAATTATGCAGGAGTGATACTATATTGGAGAATGGATTTGAAATTATTTTCAGAAGCCAAATGGACGAATTGTTGCTATGCGAAGAGCTTGATAACAATCATGTGGACACTTTTGCATATCTGTTATCTGAAAAGAACAACCTGCTGCCATGACTGAACCAACTTTTTCTATATGTTTCTGCTTTTCATTGGGTGAGTAATCATTTATAATAAAAGTATAGTGTCTAACATTAACTGACTAACTAACTTTTTTTCCAGGGATATTATTGTCAAAATAAGGAGACTAACACAACTTCATTTGTTGAAAATATCACCCGAGATGCTGTTAAGAATGCTAACCTTATGTTTGTTCCCATCATAAATGAAAAACATTGGACTTTGCTGGTTGCCAACCTGAAGACCAAAAATTGAGATTTTATGGATTCAATATCCAAAGCAACACACAAGGCTATTGCTCCGGAAGTTATAAGACATTAATTTTATCTTTGGTTACATCTATGTTATTGAATATAAATATTTTATTACCTTTACAGATATCTCATTTATACGCTGATGCAAAAGCTGCTTTTGAGGATGATATAAGAACCTAGCCAATCCAAACGATCCCAAACTGTCCAGCACAAGAGAATAATGTGGACTGTGGAATATTTGTATGTAAATATATGGAACAAATTATAAAACTTAATAATATTGATTGGGACTTCCATAAGAACTGGCAAAGTAATATGGCCTTATTTACGGCCGAATTTGCTTATGTCATTTTTTGTAATACGATGAAATAAATTTATAAATTTACATATGATATTTCTGTGTTTCCTTTACTGTGATTATACCGAGTTATTCATATTACAAACAAAATACAACACATAATCTTAATTAATTATTTTTTACTGTATGTACACCATTTCCATTAGTTTTTAATGCAATGCCTAGTTGTATGCAATGACTAGTTGTACCGAGAATAATAATTCTCGGTACAAATATTTTTTAAAAAATCTCGGTATTTTTCTATATCCATTTCTTATAAAAAGATGCAAACATACAAATATAGTAAAACTTACAATGCAAAGTAAAGAGCATATATTCCTCTAATACCGAATATTAAATGCTAATATCGAGTTGTACCTAGTTATGCAGAGTTCTTGATCACACTTACATAAAGGATGACTGACTTCCTGATTCTGCAGGTGTAAAATTTAAACTCGCAGGAGGATTATGCTCTGTTGGTTTCACTTTTTTGGCCTTCCTCTTCTCTCAATGATCCTTTAATCTAGCATTAGAGACTCCCTTAGGCCGGCGCTTTGCAGGATCTCTAATTATTTTGTGGAGCCCCTCAATTATGCCTTTATTTCTTTTTTCCTTCCATAATGTTTTGAACCTTTAATGCCAATGCACTCATACCATCGATCATACATTGTTCTACATCCTCATTACTTTGTGCGTCGGTGCTAATTTGATAAGCAAATCGACAAACATAATTCCTAAAAATCTTGTTTTGGGAAACTTGATTCAATGTGCACAAACTCTTAGCCATACGTTGGACATTCAATCCACTATATAGATCGTTCCGAGCAGTTGCTGACCATCTTGGAATTAAGTATTTCTGAGGAATATTACTAACATCCAACTGACTCATCACTCTCATGCAATGAGAACATAGGATTCCCATCATCTCGAACTTTCCGCAACTGCATTGTATAGTTCCTTCAGATGAACTAAATAAAACATCCACTTGTGTGAATCAAAAGAATGG
This sequence comes from Dendrobium nobile, assembly GCA_022539455.1. Classification (NCBI taxonomy): domain Eukaryota; kingdom Viridiplantae; phylum Streptophyta; class Magnoliopsida; order Asparagales; family Orchidaceae; genus Dendrobium; species Dendrobium nobile. The sequence continues at coordinate 400,002 of CM039728.1, forward strand.
TTTATGTTCTTCACATAAAATGTTGATGAGTCTGATGAAAAGTGCTCAATGAATAGTCCACCTAAACCATTTAAAAACTCCTCTTCAAAAAAAAAATATAACTTTCTTGAATAAAATTTAGCTGCTTGCTTTAATATCAGACTTCTTTTCATGTACGGTTGTATCTCGGTTTGATAACACCTAAAAATTTCATCTCGTTCATTCCTACGCCAAATGTTTATAAGTTTCTCCAATCCAAGGAAATATTCGGTGAGAGAACTTGTAGCCTTTGAAATACCATGGCAAACAAAATTGGTGGACTCACTACGTTGTGTAGACAATATTCCAAGGTTAAAGTAATCTTTGTTGAAAGCTGTAGACCACTTCTCCCTTATTTTGTACAGATCCTTTAACCACTGATGGCTTTGTAAGTCTCCTTCGCTAATCATGTCATTCCACAAACTATCAAATTCCTCCGCGGAATCACACTTGGTGATGCAACTATAGAAAAGGCCTTTCACTTTGTTGTTACTATTAAAACATCAAACTTTGGAAGGAGCCTTCTTGTGTATATGACATTGACACAACCGATATCTTGTATTAGGGAATACAATCTCTATCGCCCTAGCCATTGCTTGATCCTGATCAGTGAATATAGTAACTGGATGTTTATTATCCATAATTCTTAAAAATGTTTGAAATAACTAACAGGATGAATCAATTGTTTCATCAGATAGAAATGTTATCCCTAATATAATGTTTTGCCAATGATTATTGACTCCAATAATAGGGGCACATACTAAATTATATTTGTTCAAACGGTAACTAGTATAAAAAATTATTACATCCCCAAAGCAGTCGTAATCCACTCTCCCCAAACCATCAACCCAAAAAAAATTTACCAACCTGTCTTTTTCATCAGTTTGCACATCCCATGAAAATAGATGGTCTTCAACTAACCTATTTTTGAACAATTCGATTAGCGAATTGCTGTCCCCATTCTCAATTTTTGCCCTTCTCTCCTTTTGAATGTAGTTGTATGCATCTCTCTTGGTAAACCCCAGATTTTCTACACCTCCAACCTCATCGGATAGATAGGAAAATGCATTTATTATTCTTATTCCTGAAAGTTCGTTAGGGATGTTAAGCCCTCTTGAACTTAGTTCTAAAGCTAATTAATAGAGAGGTGAATCGGTACTTTAAAACAAACACAATCCAAAACCAATATTCACCACAACGAAAACCAATACAAAAGAAAATAATGCGGAAGCAATAAAAAGAAAAGAACACATCAGATTTATAGTGGTTCAGTCAAACCTTGACCTACGTCCACTCCTTGGAGGCACCCCCCAAGTATTACACTAACACAAGTGTCTCTCCTTTAGCCCCCACAGTTAGGCGGAGAAGCCCTTACAAAATCACTTCCACCTTCCCCGGTGCGGCAGAGTCGCCGGGTCCTTTGACACCAAAGAGATCTTCTTCTTTGGAGAACTTACCTCGAGACAAGCCTTGAATCCGATGGTACTAAGGTGTGAGTTCGCCGGAGCAACCGTGTGGATCCCCCACCACACTCCCTTGAGTTCCTCCCCCTCACAGGACCTTCTCCCTCTCAAACTCCACCCTTTCCTCTCTCCCTTTCAAGCTCTCTCTTCAAGTCTCCCCCACAAGAACGAAGCTCCAATGGCTGTCAAAGACACTTACAAAGTGCCATGCCATAGCTTAAATAGAAGCTCTCAAAACGAGCTCATTAATGCAAGTTGCCGACATTATCATCCATGACGATAGGTATATCGTCATGGCCGATTAGTACAAATTCAGCTCATCAGCCTGGGACGATTTGGGACGATCAGAAGAAAATTGGTTACATCGTCCTGGCTGATATCACGATCGGCTAGGCCGATTAGTTTAAAACCTATTTTAATCATCCTGATCATCGCCCTGAATACAAGCTGTCCGATGTAGATCGTCCAGGCCATCGTCCTGGCCGATCATGCGATCATCCCGGACGATGTGATCGTGTCAATCAACCATTAATACTTTCTAAAGATACCAGATCAATTTAGGCATGATTGAGTTAGATCGTCCTGGACGACAATAATATCGTCCTGACCGATTTCCTAAAACAAAGACTTCCTAAACTGATTATGGCGGTTGATTCTTTCTGAATTAAGATTATCGTCCAGGCCGATCTGTTGACGGATGCCTTAATTGTTAGGAAAGTTGTTATTTGCATATTTTACATTCTTGCAACTTGTATTATTTTGATGATTCCAAATATTATTGTTTTAAGTGTAGTTATCTCCTAACACTTTTGGAAGATTTGTTTTTGCTCTTGTGTGTACTAATATTTCAGGAAAATCAAACTCCAGACTACGAAGACTTCAAATCAAATTCAGCATGAGATACTTTGTGAAATTGAAGCTTGTACTTTTTATTTGAATTAAATTTGAGAGGGAGTGATTGTAATTGAGTGAATAAATTTACACAAACTTAAAGGAGATCTTGAAAAAGTTTACGAACATTGTTCGTACGGGACGATCAGATCAGTTATCTCCTTGTAAGAGCAATGGAACGGACAAGAACTGAACTGGAAATATTTTCTAAGTCCTAATCGTCCAGACGAAATCATTTTCGTCCCAAGACGAGTTTCTTTCTGCAAAAATTTCGTCCAGACGAAGTCCAGTTCATCCAGGACGATGGGAACCGACTATGGCAGTTTCTGGAACTGACTTTTGATATAACTATTCGTCCAGACAAAATATTTTCGTCCAGGACGAACCAATTTCGTCCAGGACGAAATTGGTTCATACAGATGAACAAAATTTCGTACGGGACGATCCAATGCGCAGAAAAACTTGTTTTGGGCAGTTTTTTGGACGGTTTTTCTTCTCCTTTCTATATAAGGAGTCCTAGAAACTATTACAAATGCCTTTGGAGTTATTTTCTCTTGAGAGGGATCATTGAGAGGGAGAAGATCCTTGGAGGGGATTTCAAGGGAGTGTGGAGGGGATATTCACACGGTTGCTCCGGTGAAGGCTCTCAAGTGAAGTTCAACAACATCGGTCCGGTTCTCTGCCGACACTTGGAGAAGTGTAAAAGGACGACAAAGTGTATCTTTGACATTCATTGTGTCTTCGTTCTTGTGGAGAAAACTAGAAGAGAGAACTTGAAAGGGAGAGAGGAAAAGGTGGAGTTTGAGAGGGAGAAGATCTTTGAAGGGGATTTCAAGGGAGTGTGAAGGGGATATTCACACGGTTGCTCCGGCGAACTTGCACTTCAGTACCATCGGATTCAAGGGTCATCTTGATGGAAGTTTTGGCAAGAAGAAGATCTCTTTGGTGTTAAAGAACCCGGCTACTCCGCCGCACCGGGGAAGGTGAAAGTGATTTTGTACAGGCTTCTCCGCCTTGCTGTGGGAGCAAAAGGAGAGTCACTTTGTGGTATTAGTGCAATACTCAGAGGGTGCCTCTGGGGAGTGGATGTAGGTCAAGGTTTGACCGAACCACTATAAATCTGGTGTGTTCTTTCTTATTTTTTATTCCGCATTTAATTTTATTGCAAGTTGTTTACTCTGGTTGAAAAGTTTATTTTTAAACTTTAATTTTAACTTGCATCAATAATTCAAAAGTTTTCTAAAATTCCAAGAGTTGAAGTTACATTTTTTAATTGCCAATTCACCCCCCCTCTTGGTTAGCCTTGGGACATTCACTTAGGCTTAACAACCTAATTACTAGACCCAACAAGTGGTATCAGAGCTTTATTTCAAAATCATAAGTTTAGACTACTTTTTGAAAAACGAATATGGCTAATTTTAGAAACCATAAATTGTTAGATGGATGTTCGATTGTTAGACCACCTTTATTTGAAAGTATTTCTTTTGATTTTTGGAAAATTCGAATGTCTACTTTCTTGCAATCAATAGATTATCGCATGTGGCATATGATTCAAAGTGGTTATTCTGTACCGTCACGTATTATAGATGGAATCAAAACTGATATCCCTTTTTCTGAATGGAGTAGAGTAGAACAAATTTATGCACAATTAAATGCTAAATGTATGAATTGTTTGTTCTGTGCTTTAAATTCTGAAGATTATATGAGAGTCTCTACATGTACTACAGGTAAGGAAATTTGGGGCAGTTTATGCATTACATATGAAGGTACTAGTGAAGTCAAGCAATCTAAGTTGAATTTTTTGATGAATGACTATGAACTCTTTAGCATGAAACCTTATGAGTCGATCTTAGACATGTATACTAGGTTTATTCAAATTGTAACATCATTGCATGCTTTAGGTAAAGAGTTTTCAAACTTTGAAATAGTCAATAAAATTCTACATTGTTTACTTGACAAGTTTGATGCCAAAGTTGTTGCTATTTGTGAATCGAAAAATTTGAATGAATATTCTATTGATAATTTGATTGGCTCACTCATTGCCTACGAGGAATGTTTGGGTCAAAGACTTTTGGATGCAGGTGAAACAATAATGCTAAAAGCGGAAGACATGGAGAAAAGTGGCTTAGTTGGTGAGAAAAGCGATGACTTAACAAGCAAATTGAAAAGTCCACTAAAGCATAAGAATAAGCATCAACAAAAGTGGAATAAAGGTAAAAATGGTAAGAATGTTCAAATTTCTTCTAATATTATTTGCTTTGGATGCAGGAAATTTGGACATCTAAAAAGCCATTGCCCTAATTTGAGAACTCTTCCTACTAAAGAAAAGGGCAAAGCTAAGCAAATTATAAAATGGGAAAATAATGAAAAGAAAAAAATCTCCTGGGCAGATCTAGCTTCTGAATCATCAGACCAGGAGAAAAATGATGTTTAAAACCCTTTGTTTATTTATTTTTGTTATATTTTTATTTTTGCTTGTTTTGTGTGTTTTTGTGTTTTGAATGATTTTGAAATGTTTTCTCATTTGATTTCATGTTTTAGATCGATGTTAATGTTCTTAATCTTTATGAAATTCATTTAGTACTTTTAATCTCTATTGTGCCTAAACTAAAATTGTAATTAGAAATTAATTTCATTAGAAAATCTAGTTTATCTAAATTTAATTTTTTGCCTATAACTTGTTTTAGTTAGAATTTTTTTTAATTTCATGTCTTTCATTTTAGACTACAAAATCTTAATTATTATTATTGTATCTTAGATGTCTATCTTATTTTGTATTTCATTTTTCAATTAATATTTATGCACTTAGAAAAATTTGAGATTCTAGATTATTGTCTTTGGAAAGAATTCAATTACTCTTGAAAATTGTACAAATGTACAAAATCAAAAGGAATGCGCAACAAAGTTGCAAATGTGAAAAAGAGGCACAAAATAAGCCCAATAAAGAAAGATGCACAAAAATGTGCCACCTATATGAAAAAGATGCACAAAAATGTGCCACCTATATGAAAAAGATGCGCAAAGCGCCACTTGTGGTGATTTTCTTCTTTCCAGATTCTTTTTAGTCTATTAATTCAAGTAGATCTAATGTTCATTTATATTTCAATTGATTTTTGGAATATGCAATTTTTTACTCATCTTTATTACAATGATTTTTCATATCATAAATGTCTAAATTGAATCATGTTTTTCATAAATTCTTACTTATTACAATGTTATATCAATTTTTTAAATTCTATGAAATTCTATGATTTGACTAATGTTCTTAATTCTTAGTTGCATTCTTATGTCAATCACTTTTTTAGATTAAATTTACACATGAATTTTTCATAAGATTTTTTACATTACTAGTCTATTTCTTCTTCACTTTTTGTTGTTGTCAAAAAGGGGGAGAGATTATTGTTTGTATTGTTTAGGGGGAGAATTTTTTTTAAAATTTTGTGTATGTCTTGTAATATTTTTTGTGTATTGTTTTTGTGTATGTGTGTATGTAATTGTTTGTATTGTTTAGGGGGAGAATTTTTTTTAAAATTTTGTGTGTGTCTTGTAATGTTTTTTGTGTATTGTTTTTGTGTATGTGTGTATGTAAAATTTAAAAAAAAAAAATTTGTTTTTTAAAATGCCTCCTTATTTTAATGTATTCATTAATTCAGGGGGAGTTTAGGAGATTTTAAAATGGTTTGAAATTTTACAAACAATAATTATTTTGCCATCATCAAAAAGGGGGAGATTGTTAGGAAAGTTGTTATTTGCATATTTTACATTCTTGCAACTTGTATTATTTTGATGATTCCAAATATTATTGTTTTATGTGTAGTTATCTCCTAACACTTTTTGGAAGATTTGTTTTTGCTCTTGTGTGTACTAATATTTCAGGAAAATCAAACTCCAGACTACGAAGACTTCAAATCAAATTCAGCATGAGATACTTTGTGAAATTGAAGCTTATACTTTTTATTTGAATTAAATTTGAGAGGGAGTGATTGTAATTGAGTGAATAAATTTACACAAACTTAAAGGAGATCTTGAAAAAGTTTTTATACTGATCGTACGGGACGAACATTGTTCGTACGGGACGATCAGATCAGTTATCTCCTTGTAAGAGCAATGGAACGGACAAGAACTGAACTGGAAATATTTTCTAAGTCCTAATCGTCCAGACGAAATCATTTTCGTCCCAAGACGAGTTTCTTTCTGCAAAAATTTCGTCCAGACGAAGTCCAGTTCATCCAGGACGATGGGAACCGACTATGGCAGTTTCTGGAACTGACTTTTGATATAACTATTCGTCCAGACAAAATATTTTCGTCCAGGACGAACCAATTTCGTCCAGGACGAAATTGGTTCATACAGATGAACAAAATTTCGTACGGGACGATCCAATGCGCAGAAAAACTTGTTTTGGGCAGTTTTTTGGACGGTTTTTCTTCTCCTTTCTATATAAGGAGTCCTAGAAACTATTACAAATGCCTTTGGAGTTATTTTCTCTTGAGAGGGATCATTGAGAGGGAGAAGATCCTTGGAGGGGATTTCAAGGGAGTGTGGAGGGGATATTCACACGGTTGCTCCGGTGAAGGCTCTCAAGTGAAGTTCAACAACATCGGTCCGGTTCTCTGCCGACACTTGGAGAAGTGTAAAAGGACGACAAAGTGTATCTTTGACATTCATTGTGTCTTCGTTCTTGTGGAGAAAACTAGAAGAGAGAACTTGAAAGGGAGAGAGGAAAAGGTGGAGTTTGAGAGGGAGAAGATCTTTGAAGGGGATTTCAAGGGAGTGTGAAGGGGATATTCACACGGTTGCTCCGGCGAACTTGCACTTCAGTACCATCGGATTCAAGGGTCGTCTTGAGGGAAGTTTTGGCAAGAAGAAGATCTCTTTGGTGTTAAAGAACCCGGCTACTCCGCCGCACCGGGGAAGGTGAAAGTGATTTTGTACAGGCTTCTCCGCCTTGCTGTGGGAGCAAAAGGAGAGTCACTTTGTGGTATTAGTGCAATACTCAGAGGGTGCCTCTGGGGAGTGGATGTAGGTCAAGGTTTGACCGAACCACTATAAATCTGGTGTGTTCTTTCTTATTTTTTATTCCGCATTTAATTTTATTGCAAGTTGTTTACTCTGGTTGAAAAGTTTATTTTTAAACTTTAATTTTAACTTGCATCAATAATTCAAAAGGTTTTCTAAAATTCTAAGAGTTGAAGTTACATTTTTTAATTGCCAATTCACCCCCCCTCTTGGTTAGCCTTGGGACATTCACTTAGGCTTAACAACCTAATTACTAGACCCAACATTAATGAGGATGCCCTAATTAGGGTTTCTGATTTTGGACATATCGTCCCGGCCGATATTACAAAAAATAGAAATCATATAGGGAACAATAGGAGATCTTCCAAATTACAATCCAACTGGTCTCACACCAAATACAACAGACTCAAGAAAAGAAAAAGATTACAAACTGACTCAGACCTAGTCTACCCAATCTTGAGATGATTCTAAATTGCAGTCTGATCGTGTGAACCTGAAACGTTAGCACATAAGGCAATCGTAGAGAAAAAAGGAATGTTTTCTATCATCAAAATCATAAACCATAAATCCATAACAATTCCAGCATCAGCCATTGATTTCAAAACGGAGGCATTTTCTTCAGTGATGTGCCTAGATGATCTCAGCAAATGTTGATCATTCGGTTTTACCAATTCATGGTTGTGTGTTTCTACCGAATTTTTCACCGTCCATATCCCTTCTTCACTAACAGAAAATCTCACCATAGCAGGACATCCAGTTCTTGTAGTTGATTTTCGAAATTTAACCTTCTGTATTTTTTTTGTTTCTTTCTTGAATCCAGATTTTGAACAGACAAAAACCTTTGATTTTAATTTCCTGGTACCAGGCCAGTATGAAAGATGTTCTTTCCGAACACTAAACCCATGCGTATGTGCATATTGACAATATTTAACATATGCTTCATTCTCAGATTTGTAAACCCCCTGGGAAAAAAAAATTCAACATTCATTATTACCACGAAATAATTCCATAATAATACATGAAAAAACCGAACTGTACCGAGTTTTTTGAAGGCTTAGTATAAACATATGATAATTATAATCGGTACATAGTAAACTTGTCTGACAAAATACAAACAAGACCATTCAGCATATCGAGTGAATACAGTAACTGGAAGGAGCCTTCTAGGTATATATAAGACATAAGTGACGTAAAGATACCTAAAACTTATCAATACCGAGTTATTAGTATGAATACCGAGCTATACCGAGTTCTCAAAAATCTCGGTACAAGTTCTTCATAAGTATAATATCGGTACAAAAATTAATTACAAGTAATAGAAATAAATATCCAGCAGTAGCTAGTTATAAAAATTCTAGTTACATATAATTACCGAATAGTACCGAGTTCTCAAAAATCTCGGTACAAGTTCTTCATAAGTATAATAACGGTACAAAATCAATTTCAAGTAATAGAAATAAATATCCAGCATGTACCTAGTTATTAAAATTCTAGTTACATATAAATACCGAGCAGTACCGACTTATCAGAAGGCTCGGTACAAACAAATATGAGAGGATCAGACGAAGATGGATGAGAAATTACTTGTAAAAAATAAGAAAAATCGTCATCCAAAGTATAAGTGCCAAATGTTTCGTTGAAATCGTCAAACTCTTCCAAAGTACTAGAAGGAATCTTCTCATCCATCGCCTTGAACGCTTCGCGGAAGTTTTCGTAAACCCTAAATACTGTATACCGTTCTGTGTACAGTAGCTAATCGGCCAAAAGTTTACTCTAAAATATATACCCGCGTGTTTTCCCGCCCGTTTCAACCAAATTAGTGAAAAGAGACGTGAAAAATCAAAATTATCACGGGTTTGGGTCGGGTCTTCGGGCAGCTACGTGGCGTTAAATTAATGGTGGCCGAACGTATAGCAACATTCGGTCAAAGGACCTAATAATTGTTCCTTAAGACGGTGGATATTTTTTTAAAAGGAATATTAATATTCATTTAAATTGTGTTTTATGTAATTCCTATTTAGTGTCCCTAATATTAATGTGATTTTTCTTTTTCCATTCTTTTGTTTTTTATTCCTAATTTAAATCAGTTTTTGCAAGTTTTTTTTATTGTATTTTTGATTTTAATGTTTTTGTTAATGTAAAGAAATTTTTCTTGTTTTTCTTGCAATCCTTGTATTTTGTAATCTCCTTTTTTAATAAAAATTTCAAAAAAAAAAAAAAAAAAAAACTATATATGTATTTTTGTGTTGAAGCTATGATGAGAAATAGGAGTGTGTTAGTTTAGTTCATAATTAATTTGAAGTTTTTGCTCAACTTTTATTTTTGAATTTCATTTAGATCAATTTTTATACGGGCCAAAAAAAGTTATGATAAAAAAATAAGGAACAAAATATGATCAATTTTTTTTTTCTTTTTTTTTTTCATTAAGATGCTAATTATTGGCCCACTAATTTTTATTTTTATTTTTGTGTTGGACACTTTTTTTTATATAGGAGTATTAGACTTCATTTTGGGCAGTTTTCTTAATGCTTTCTAAAACTGGTTTTTAGTAAAAAAAATTTCTAATTCAAGAAATTTTTATACTAGAAAATTATTTTACGAAGTAACAAATTTATCTCAAACGAAGCCTTAGATTAGTTTATAAAAAGTTTAAAATTAAATTTTATGACCAAATTTCACGTAGATCAAATTTATATATTGATATATCATAAAAAAATTATCTTGATCGGGCACGAATCTTAAGGCAAAAATCAAGCCAGAAACTTCAAAAATTAATTCAGGGATCTCTTGAACTCCAATTTCAGGAAACTTATAGTCAAACTGAGCGTCTCAAAAATACAAACCCAATGACACCAAATTCAACTCAATCTGAGCCCAAATGAGTCTGAATTAAACGAGCCCAAGATCGTTGAATTCCAATATCATTGAGACCATCAAATGTCCAACGAACGGTCCGCGATCAAGGGATTCAATATTGATTGTCCGTCCAAACCACTCCACATTTGCCCTTGATCCTCTTCCTATTTACGAGTCATGTCATCCTCAAAAAACTATAAATAGACCCCTTATTTCTCTTGAGAGGGGAAAGAAATAAGAAGAAGAAAAGAAGAAGAGAATGATAGGAGGGAAGAAACTCCTCCTCGACCACCGCCGGAGTTATGTCCGACGCCGGAATTTTTCCCAAGTGACGTCGGAGTTCCACCTGACTTCCAAGTGACGCTGAAACTCTGCCCGATCTCCAAGTAACGTCGGAGTTCTCCCCGACCGCCGACTGAATTCTGACTTCTACCCAACGACGAACCTTCGCTCGTCGCCATATTTCTACCCGACGCCGGATTATGTCCGCTATCAGGTTTTCGACTTTCGTCAGACATCAATCAATCAATCTGAGAGGTGGAAAGATCGCTTTGATTATCAATCAATCAGGTTGTGATGCCCTATTTTCCATGAGAGTAATCAAGGAGCAAGATGTTTCTTATGTGATGACATTCCAGAGAGAGAGAGAGAGAGAGAGATATATATATATATATATATATATATATATATCTCTCTCTACCTAACTATCTATCTATCTTTTATACCTCAACCAATAAGTTGATTGACTATTTTGTTTCCCTCTTTATGCATTCTCCATATTGACAAAAGAAGGAATGAGACTTATAAATGCCAAGGAAGCCATACGCTTGCTAATGTAATGATAGCTATAGAAAAAGGGGTTGATCACCAATGGTGTTATAGAGGCCTAACATAGTCAAGACCTACAAATTGAAAGGTTATAGCTAGTCCATGTGGCTAGCTAAGGGGAAAGGATCATGAGTTGGCATTGATTCATCAATGTTAAGGTGGATATTTATATACTAGCTCCTCATGACTGGCGTCAAGCACACCAATGATGCAACTAGGAGACATATCGGGTCATCATACTTAAGGGACATGCATCACCCTCATGCTCTTCAGATCCCCCAAAACTGTATTAGAGGAAGCGGGGATTTGACCTTGGTATGATTTTACTTGGCTAGTTGGACTAAAAAAGCTATATTGCTAAATTGTAAGAGTTAAGCGATTCATGTCTTCAAATGATGTCGTTATGCTTGGTGAGAACATTCTAGAGTGTTTATGTGAGAAAATCTACCAGAGTCTATAAAATAGTTTTAAGTTCACGATGATTGTTCTTTTTAATGATTACAAATATTTCTAAGATATATTAAACAAAAATAATTTTTTTTACTCAAATTTATTAAAATATAACGAATTACTATATGTCTACAAATTTATTAATATAATAATAATTTATTATATTAAAATTATTTTATATTAATATACTATTTGTTTAAATAATAATTTATTAATTAATTATAAGACATTTTAACATTTTTTTTTATTTGGACATAACATATTATGCCATATCTATAATTATTTATTCTAATATGAATTTCTATCAGAATAAATATGTGGGTTCTTCAACTTCATTAATTCAATACGCCATTGCATGACATTAATTTTTTTTCAAATAAATTTTTATAAACTGCATGAAGTTTTCTTGTTTAACATAATTTTAAAATTTATTTATTAAAAATAATTAATTAGTAGTTTAATATAATTGTTTTATTAAATTAAATATTTTTAAAATATTGAAAATAATTTTTATATGTATCATCTTATAAAATATTAATTGTCAACCACGTTTCACCCCACCTCGTGTTATCATCGCATACTTATAAATTGATTTATGTAATGTTTGATAAAAATATTTTAAATATTAAATATATCAAAATTATATTAAATAATAAATAAAAAATAGCAAAATAAAATAATATATAAATTGATCCTAAACATCATTATAAAAATTTAATTAAGATATAAGATTTCTTTTCATATTTAAATTTAATTATGATTTTAAATTACGCATAAAGAATATTATCTATAATTTTATTAGAAAAATTGAGCCCTCACCTTAATTATTCTTCATAACTTTATTTTAATAAATACAAAAAAGATAAAATTAAGGAACAATTATTAGGTGCTCCGACCGGACGTTCTCTACGTCCGGTCGGCACTAAAATCCTGCAAAAAAAAACTCGGCATTTGCTCGATATTGCTACGTATTATTTGGTAATAGAAAAAACTATGTATTTTTTTTTGTATAACTTGGTATTGCTCGGTATAACTCGGTATTGGGTCTTCACATGATGGTATTCCTAGTTATTGTTTGGTATTTCTCGTTTTTTGACGCGATTTTAGCTCCGACCGGACTTAGCTCTACGTCCGGTCGGAGGACCTAATAATTGTTCAAAATTAAGTGGGTGCGATAAAAAAAAAAGGTCCCGCCGAGATTTGAACTCGGAGTTATTATAAAAATTTAATTAAGATATAAGATTTCTTTTCATATTTAAATTTAATTATGATTTTAAATTACGCATAAAGCATATTATCTATAATTTTATTAGAAAATTTGAGCCCTCCTTAATTATTCTTCATAACTTTATTTTAATAAATAAATAAATAAATATAAAATTAAGTGGGGGCGTTAAAAAAAAGTAAAATAAAAAAAAAGGTCCCACCGAGATTTGAACTCGGGTTACTGGATTCAGAGTCCAATGTCCTAACCACTAGACCATGGGACCTTTCTGTTCTTTTCTCCTCTTTAAATATTTTTATAGAATAAAATATGCAGATTATCTAAATCATTATATTTTGTTATAAAAGAATTAAATATTTAAAATGCATAAAAAATATCATTAATATTGACTAACTTGAAATAAGATATATTTTTTCATGCATGATTTAGACGCTAAAATATATTATATAAATAACTAGAAAATTTTAGATGCTATATATATAAATTATATAATGTATAGGCAATTTTTTTTTATTTAACTTAAGAATTGGCTTACCCATAAACCATTTCAGTCATATATGTCCATTCTAAATATATAATTTACAAATATATCTATATTGCATGCATATATGGACACCTATGTTATATATATATATATTAGTGTGTTTATAAATTTTTTATGAAATGAATATCAAAGAACTAAAGTTTGAACGCAAATTATTTTTAGGATCAAATAAATACAACATTATAAATTTATACTCAAAATGAGCATATCACCGAGGTGATCATAATATCAAAATTTATAAAATTCATGCACATTTGGGCCATGTCATGATTGCTCAACAAATTTTACATTAGCTGTCGATTACCTAATGCAATCATTCACTTTTTTCATTCAAGTATTGGAACCTGACAATGATGGTGTTGCCAACTCTTTGGTCCTAAAAGCTTGATATTGTTGTTGTTGTATACATATTTGAGTTCTAAATTGAAGAATTTGAATTAAGCACGATAGCCTTATTTGACTTGGCGATAGCCAACCAAACCTCCCCATCATCGTACATGATACTCAAGTTGCATGTAGGGCATGACCAAAGCACAGGTAAAGATCTATCAACTCCTTTAGACTCGTAACTTTTAATACTTCAAAATTATATATTTCATTAACTAAGGTTTCATTTGGGATGGCTTTCTTACTGCTTCGTAAAGCAGCTTTTTAGTACAACAATTTTTGTACTAGAAAGCTGCTTTACGAAGCAGTAAGACAGCCATCCCAAACGAAGCCTACGTGAAAATATAGTTGATGTTGCAAGTGCATTCTTCATATATTCCAATAAAATAGGTTGTTTCTTCTTAAATCTATAAATAAATCTTTTCTCTCTCTATTTCCTAAACACTCAAATGCTCGACTGTTTCCTAGAGTAAGTATCCAGTGGATACATGCAGTCAGGATTGGGAACATAGCCAGCCTCTTTTAGCTCAAAAATCAACAACTTGAGCAAAAAATGAATACTCTGAAAGTCTGGGTGAGATTTACCTCCTCCTGAAACAAACATATGAGTGGTGTTGTTAATTTCAAACCAGCTACAACCAGGTAATTTCTGCACATTCCTCTCCTTCATCAAGCTCCGAACTCTAACAACCCCTGCCCATTGCCCAGTCACTGCATGAACATTTGACATCAAAATATAGTACCCAGAATTTTGAGGATCCAGCTCAAAAAGGTGCTTGGAAGCAAGCTCAGCGACCTCAGAATTGCGATGCACTCGACAAGCTCCAAGCAATGCCCCCCAAATCCCCGCATCGGGCTTCCATGGCATGTTTGATATGAACTGGAAAGCCTCATGTAATTTCCCAGCCCGGGCGTACAGATCAACCATGCAGGAATAATGTTCATTCCTTGCAACAATGCCATAGTCCTTCATGCGGGTGAAGAACTGGAACCCCTCTTCAATCTGACCAGTGTGACTGCAAGCAGATATCAAAGTGAGGAAAGTAATATGGTCTGGCAGATATCCTCCTTTCTCCATCTCTTGGAACAAGCTCACTGCATCGTTAAGTAAGCCATGAGCACCATAAGCTGCAATGATGCTGTTCCATGATACCTCGTTCTTCTCGATCATCGAATCGAAAACACAACGGGCGATATTTAGCTCCCCACATTTGGCATACATATCTATCAAACAACTCTCAGCATACAAATCTGTAGTGAAAGCACCTCTGATCATGAAGCCATGGATCTCCTTCCCATAATTCAGTGCAGGTAAACTTGCACAAGCAGATAGCATGGAGGATATGGTTACTGCATCATATTTGATTCCTTCAGAACTCATCTGACAGAAAAGATTGAATACCTCCTCTGGTTGCCCATTTTGATTGAAGTTGGCAATCATGGAGTTCCATGCCACAGTATCTTTCTCAGAAATCTTTCTGAAAATTTGATGGGCAATATCTAATCTGCCGCATTTTGCATACATATCGATCAGAGAACTTGCCACATAACATCTTCCTTCAAATGAATTCTTAAGAACATAACCATGTAATTCTTTCCCTAAAGTTAAAGCAGTAAGGCATGCACAAGCAGGTAAAATACTAGCCAAAGTGATGGCATTGGGCTTAATTTCAGCCTTCAGCAACCTCCTGAACATTAGTAAAGCATCGCTACTCAACCCATTAAGAATATAGCCAGATATCATTGCACTACATATAGCTACATCCATTGTTCCAGTCATGTTAAAAACCTTGTTTGCCAGCCCAACTTCTTTGCACTTGCAATATATATCTATCAGTGCACTCTTCAAGAACAAGTCCAAGCACACATTATTCCTTAGAATATAAGCATGGATCTCCTTGCCTTGCTTTAGATTGGCGGAATCCGAGAAGGATGGAAGAAAACTTGCAAGTGTGATTGAATCCGGTTTAATACCGGCGTCTTGCATCTTATAGAACAATTCTAAGGCCTCATCCCTTAAACCATTCTGAACAAATCCAGAAATCATTCCATTCCAAGTCACTAAATCAGCTTTTGGCATCATATTGAACAACATATTCACATAACTCAAACATCTAAATTTGGAGTACATTGCTAACAATGTGTTTGCTACTGAAATCTCTAAATCCAGGCCATATTTCAATGCGAGGCCATGAATCATAGTACCATAACTCAATATTGCTTGTGAAGCACAAAGAGACAAAACGCAAGAAAATGTTACATAATTAGGCCTACTTCCCGAGCTCATCATCCATTCGAAGATTTCCAAAGCATTGTTAGCATCCCCAACTCTAACATATCCATCCATCATCACATTCCACAACACACAATCTCTTTCAGGCATTCGATCAAACACCTTCCTTGCCTCTTCAATAGAGCCGTTATCCGCATGCATCTTTATCAAAGAGCTTCCCACGAAAACATCCTTCTCCATTCCCACCTGACAAATCATCTTATGAATGTGATTACCCAAACCAATGGCCGATAAGGCACAACAGGACTTAATCACGTAAGGAAATGTATATTTATCCGGGAAGATTCCGGCACAAAGCATCTTGAAATAGAACAATAAACTGAACTCAAACATACACATCATGGAGAATCCACGAATCATCCAATTCCAGAGCAAAGTTGAATCTTTTTCCATGCAGAAAAACAAAGACTTCGCGTCAGAAATGCTTCTGCACAGTACATACATACCTAGAACAGTGCTTCCAAGGAGATTATCATCAAAAAGTCCGTTTGAGACAACCTGGGCATGAACCTGGCGACCTTTCTGCAGATCGGATGGGTCGCGAAGAGACCTCAGAATTAGAAGAAACCGGCTGGCCAAATTCCCAGAAGAAATTTTGTGAGCTTCAGGGGTATCTACAACGTTAAAAGCTGATAGTGACGAGTGTTTGAGGATCAAGTTATGGGCACTGGGTGCTAATACTGAGACTCGTTTGCGGATAAAATTTAAGGAGCTCCCATTCATTACACTTCAGTTGGAGTGACAGGCGTCCTGTAAGTAGAAATAGCAAATCAAAACAAAAAATTTTATTAAAAAAAATGATCATATGACCAGTAAATACTCTAAGCAACACGTTTACTATAATTTCATAAAAGTTCGAATTAGAAGTGCCAATTATTACAGATCATTTATTTATTTTTTAAGGATTCCGGCCGGCAGATCTAACCTTCGTTGTTTTGGAGGAGGAAGAAGAGGCTCGAGGAAACAAGCTGTAAGGAGACGCGGCGGTGAGACGAGGGTTCGGCCCCCGAGGCAGGGAGCTAATGAAGGATCAGCCCGCGTAGAAGGATGTCAAAATGAGCATTCAGGTTGGGTGAGGGTCCAATTCAGAAATCAAAAGTGACGCAGGTCTAATTAGAGCATTTCTAACCGAACATAAAAAATACGTATGACATTTATTGACCTGTGGGTGAAGAGTGCGACGTTAATAGTGGAGTTGCAATCTTCACCTACATTATTTTGCTCTCTCAATCAGATTTGCCGAAGAAATGCGCGAAAGGGGAGAAGTTTCGTTACCTTCGCAGAAGCACTTAAAATTGAGTTCGATTGGAGCAGAATTATGACATTTTAAAGTTTTGTTGTATTTTGCCGTGGATAATGGAGTTCTCGGTTGGAGATGCCCTAATAAAGCTAATTCAAGTTCGACACCATTTTATAAATGGGTCAGAAATTTTGAACCAAATTTTCAATCATCAGGTTATTGAGTTGATTCGACTTAATTTGTTAATCGAAATACAACAATACGTTAATAACACCCTTTTAATAACATGTAATATAATAAAGTATAAAAATATTAACATCCTTTTAATTTCTTTCATTAAATTCCCCAAGAGCAAATATATGCATTTATTATTAATATTGTAAATAAAATAAATTTCAAATAATTTTTATGAATAAACTTTAATGCAAAAGCAAGACAACTTGGGCGCCTGTAGCTCAGTGGATAGAGCGTCTGTTTCCTAAGCAGAAAGTCGTAGGTTCGACCCCTACCTGGCGCGCTATTTTTCAAAAATCTAAATAATGTTATAAAAATATTATTATGTCATGGCTCACGAATTAAAAAAAAAAATAAATCTTTTAGGAATATATATAATCAAAATTATTATATTGAATATTTTAGGTATATATATTAAAAATAATTCTTTTATAAATTATTATTAAATTCAAATAAAATAATTAAAATTTTGTCCGGTAAGTAAAATTTTTTATGATTAATTTTCTCTTCTATGTTTTAGTTCATGTGTAAATTTTTTTTTTTCTATTTCTGAAAAAAGGGGAATAAATAGAAGATAAATTTACAACATGCTTTAGAGATTTTGCTTGAATATATAAAAAGTATTCTCTGTTTATTTTTTTAGTGGATTAAGATTTTTTTTAATGAGAGGAATCCCTACGAATAATTAAAATCGAATAAGAATGCTATGTTTATGTTCTTATTCTTTAGTTAAATGAAGATGGTAAGATTCATTTAACATGAGTTTCAGATATTGTAATCCTTCATTTAGAAGGTGAAAAAAAGCTAATAGAGGATTTTATACTAAATAACTATTTTAAAAAATAATAAGAAAGCCGTATCAAACGGAACCAAAGACTGTTGCTTAAATGAAGCCTCCATTGGGGGAATTATTGGCTTCGAACACCAAGCACAACTTACCGTTTGGAGACCAATCAGGTGCACAGCCATGTCATCTAGTACCGAGTAATACTGAGCTCGGTACTAAGTTCAATACTTCATAGTACGGAGTAGAGGGTGATGTGGCGCATTTTTATTGGGCTCTGAATGATGTCCGGTGTCCGAACCCAATAATTTGATAATTTCCCCCTCCGTTAACACCTAAAATGGCATAACTTGACAGAACAAAAGCTTTGGGCCAAAGCAAGGATGGTAGCTCAAAGGATTTTGGTCGTGATTGATTGATCAGGCAGCCAAATGGGTCGAATGAGACAGAGAAGCAGTAATCACCCAAGGCATTTTCTTACGAGCAATGGTAATGCCAGCAATTTGAAATTGCCATTCAAAATTTTCATGACAATATTTATTTAGCTGATAGGTTTACATTTAGGGGGGGGAAAAAAAAAACAGAGCATTGGGATGAAGCTGCTTCCATGCACTGAAAGTAGGGGCAGAAAAAGAAGGCTTACTTTGTAGTTTCTTATACAGCAACCACTATCAACTGCTGCAAAAAAAGTGATTAATCTTCAAGGATATCAAACTCATGAGGCATGAAATCTTCAGTTGGCCTGTAGTATTTGTCAGGAGAATACAAGCCCAAGTTCGTCACTTGGCTGGTATACAAGCACGCAAACCTCTCAACCTGCAGATGATATATAACTACATGAACCGAAAAATAATTTCCATGATTCAATAGTAGAGAGCATAATAAAATAAACCTGATGCGCGAATCGAGAGTTCTGGTATCCTGTCTTCATGAGTTGTCCCCACACCTGATGAAACTGAATGAGGATAAAGAGGCCTTATTACTGAAGATTAAACATTAAGCCCTTCTCATAAACTCACGTCATATATGTAGTACAGCTTTCTATTCAGAACCCTTAAGCAAGCATTAGTGTATGAATTCAAGAATGGTGCTAAGAAGAGACATTTAAGTTGCAATTCAAAAAAAAAAAAAGGGCTTTTGAGTACATAGAACAAATTAGATTAAGGTTTCATTTGGGATGGCTTTCTTCCTGCTTCTTAAAGCGGCTTTCGAGTACATAGATTTTAATTTTTTGTACTAAAAAGCCGCTTTAAGAAGCAGGAAGAAAATCGTCCCAAACAAAGCCTAAGATTTGTACTTACGTTCTGGTGACGTTCTCTCTGGATTTTCTGATGTTGATGCCTTACACGATCTCTTTCTGACTGCAATTAATAAACATAGAAAGAACTTAAAGTGAAAACATGATTATATCATTATTTAAATCAGGAGCATAAAGTATAAGCACAAGGAGCCATACAATAAAAAAATACAACAAAATAATTTTTCTCATAATAATGAAACGGCTATCAACAAATACAACTGAAATTTAACACGTAGAAGGCACCCATCAAAGATTTCTAAACAATCTCATATAAAGCACAAAGTCCATGTTGAATAACACCAGAATTTTTTTGAAAATTAAGTCCTTAGCAGCCTTTTTGACCTTTTTTATAAGGATCGGAACGTCAAAGCAGCAAATTATGCTAAAGAAAATTAATTATACGGTCACCGAAAGCCTATGCTATAAGAATGTAAGCCTCTACTTGCCTCGAGATTTTCTCTCTGAAAAGAAAGCTGATTACGTGCATGATCATCAAGGGCATCGAACCTGGTCAAGATATGATTATTCAGGATAAAAACATATATTACTTAAACAATAATGCAAAAGTATTTGCAATAAAATCAAGCAGGAGGAACTACACACACATACATAAATGGTATATATATATATATATATATATATATATATATATATATATATATATATCTCCATAACAGGATCTCGAGTTTGGTAGTTATTGGTTACTTTAAATGGACAGGATGAGCATTTTCTGCAGATCAATCGTCCAGAACAATTTGGAGAGCCATTCTACAGAACCAGCACAACAGACAAGAAATCTGAAACATCCAGAACTAGTCCAGATTTCATTTATACAAAAGTATAAACTTAGAAAGCAAATTAACTATTACAAATTAAATTCTTTGGGACTGGTTTGGCGGAACATATAATCAGAAATAAATTTCTGGTTTTAGCAAAATTTATTATCATATATTATTTCAAGAATATTTGATTATTTTATGTACTCAAATTTAGATCAACTTGAAACAGAAACCCCTGTTATCTAATAAAACATGTAGATTTTTCAAGGATGCGCCAACCTAATGCTACAAGAAAAAAATCTCTAGAAGTCTACTCATTGTCTAATGTCATGAATGTCTGATGTCCATGTCGAAGAACAATGATGACAAAATATGAATCGAAGAGGCACAGACATGCTCGTTTTAGCAAACAATACTTCAATTACGAAACTTACTTAAGAGACCAATTCAAATGATGAATCTGATCTTCAATAAGATCTCTTTCTCTCCTCAAACTTCGAAGTTCCTGAGATAATATGTTGAGAAACATATAAGAATTGAACAGCCCTTCAATTTTCCAAAATAGATAGAGATAATGACAAAGCATGACAGAAGAAAAAAATGATGGCATGATCCTAGTTAAATGACAAATATAGTATCCTTCTAATGCTTGCGTAGCATGTTCCATTACAGAATGAATGGAATATGCTATCCGCTGTCTTCTCCATCTACACCAGAAGCCAAAAAGCTTTCCAATATTCGATGGTGAACCTTAAAATCATCTTCTTTTCACATGATGCTCAAGGAAAGAGTATTGCTAATTTAGGCTTCGTTTGGGACGGTTTTTTTATTGCTTTCTAAAACAGAGTTTTAGTACAAAAATAAAAAATTTTGTACTAAAACTCCGTTTTAGAAAGCAGTAAAAAAGTCGTCCCAAACGAAGCCTTAGTCATCACTGAAACCAGCTTAACATAAAATCAAGTGAACTTTGGCAAGTTGTGATTATTTTTAGAGAGCTCATTGAAGATGTGTGTTCCCTCTGTTTGTACGTTTGGTGTGCTATCCATTTAATGTTGACCAAATTGTTCAATTTGCTTATACAGAGTGTGAAAACAATACCTAATTGAAAGCTCAATCATGTAATTCAAAATTGATTAGCAGCTTTGTATTTTGGTCAAAGCATCTAGGAATAGCAGAGAACTAAACAAACCACGGTCAAGCATGAATAGATTCTAGTAAACCTAGAAACAAAATTCCCAGCTACAAGCACAAGTTACCTATAAAAACCAAATTGAAGTATAAGTAGAACAAGCCCAAAGCAAAGAAAAAGCCTTTCTAATTAAATAAAAGGAGGAAAAGAAAACCTCTCAACAAGTGGAGTAAATGAGACATCAGACAGAAATATTAATAAGAACATAAAAAAGGACCTAACAAAATCTGCAGACATAGTATCATGAGTGGGATAGGATAGCTTATGGAAAATTATTACTAAATAATGAATATCTAAGGAAAAAAATGGGGAGTGGAATCGAAGGTCTAACTAATATTTTGTAGGGAAAGAAGGGGTAACAAAAGAAAAGCAAAACCAAAATATAAAGACAAGCAATCTTCAACATTCATTCTTGGATTGAAATATAATGATATTGGTGCTAGTGGAAAATATAAATAGTTGACAATTCTAGAGACAATGCAAGTACAGCCCTATGTTAAAAAAGATGTGCATACCTAAAAAATTTGGCTAGAAAGTACTAGAAATGATCTCTCTTAATTAAATTTAAATGAGAATTTGACTCTTAATAGGACACAATGGAGAAAAATGATTCATGTAGCCGACCCCATGTAATGGATAAAAGCTTGATATTATTGTCGTTGTTGTTGTTAAAAATTCTTAAAATTTTGTTAAATCTTTTAAGAAGACATAGGTGGGGAACTCTAGAGGCCACAAGCTCATGCAACAAGGCTGAGTGCTAACACTTTGTCCTTTAAAGTATATAAATAATACTGCTTTATACTTCCAACATATGTACGACTATACATATAGTAGCTTTAGACCCTTGGGAATTTTTTAATTATAAGGCCTTGGAAACGTGCAAATAGTTTCTAATTATTGCTTTTATATATATATATATATATATAACACCTGTTAAAACGTTGAGTCTAATTTTAAAAACTGAAGTAAGAATAAGTATATATTAAGAAATTAGGCCAATTAGTAAAATAATATTTGTTTAAGCATAAAATTAAATGTTACAGAGATATGGATGCTCAAGTGGATGAGTGGTTTTACACTTAGAGACAGAATGTGAAACGAGCATATACGTTAAAAGGTTGGAGTATCTATAGTGAAAGATAAGGTTAGAGAGAGTCGCCTAAGATGGTTTGGTCACAGAAAACATCGACCTTTCGATGACCTTGTTAGGTGAATAAATGTTTTAAATTTAGCCTATATTAAGAAAGATAGAGATAGATCTAAAAAGACTTGATTAGAAAATATTAAAAACGACATTTTATTAGATTTAAATAAAAATTTGACTCTTAGTAGAACATATGGGGAAAAAAGATTCATGTAGCCAAACGCACATGATAGGATAAAAGCTTGTTGTTGCTATTGTATTTTACTTTAAATAAGAGAAATTATTTCATTTTAATATTTTAATCAAGTTAATTTATTAAGTGTTAAATGTGTGAAGTAGCATTCACATCAAGCCATAATTGAGCTTTACATCGAGCCTCAATCAAGCTTTATATCGAGCTTCTTAATAAGTTTGTTCAAGACACTTAAATGATATTGTTCATGATCATAAATAAATTGAGCAATAAATTGTTTATTCATTTAACAACATATTATTTATAAAATTGTTCAAATTGGTTTGAATAGTTAAGCAAATGAACATGAATGAGCACTTGTCGAGACGAGCAATAAGTAGCTTGTTAAAGACTCGGCTCATTTGCATCTCTAGCTCCATATATCATACTTTATGGACCAATACTAAACTTAGTTTTTATTCAAATTCTAAATAATAAGATTTAAGCAAGTCAAACAAAACCTCAACTCATTAGCTGTGGAGATAGTAGAAAAGATCTATTAGTTATAAAATATAATTGGCTATGATATCTCTAAAACTATATTTTGAGCGCAAACAAATTAGACCATAGAAGCATACATACAACAGAGGAGGGCAATTTCTTTTAACAAACCTTTCGGGTTTTCCTCGAGTCCCAAAGGAGTTCCACCTCTTTCTCAAGCTCCGGAACAACAAGCATTGTCCTCCAACCTAACTTGGTGAATAAATCAATTGAATTAATCATGACAAAAGAAAATTTGCATAAGAAGTTTATGAGAAGAAAGCCAATTTTGGAAATATTAAAACCAAAACTTTATGACGTTAGATCCAACTCATCTTGTTTAATTGATTAACCGATGAAATAAAAAATATTATTAACTCCTCCACATTAAGTTGAATGCTACTTATACTCATAATTTCTTCAAAGAACTATCCCTGTTACAGTTTGGATATTTGAATGCTACTTATACTCATAATTTCGGAATTCTTTTGTATATGCACTACACAGTTTTTTTCATGATTTTTTTGTTAAGGAATAATAGAAGTATTGCAAATACCTAACTCATTAAGTTTGTAATAATCGAATATTATTTGTTTTATTGACAAATAAAAGTTCATAATTATCATTTTGGGTTAGTGGTCTTAAGAAGTTAAAATTTTGAAGTATCTTTTACTTGAACATACTCTGTTTCAAAGTATGATAATGGAGGAGTTGACATATTACTTGGCATCTTGAGAAAATGTGAAACTAAAAAATTTATTCACAATGTACATCAGAGCTTTGAATAACGAAGATTACAACAAGAAAATTCAACAAACATATTACCTAGTACTTTCTTGCTGCGCAAAATGTCTCCATAAATGTGGTCTCCAACGTAAAGGACCTGTAAGCATGAAAGAAGCACCGTAACGACATTTTGCAAGGTGAACATTGTATTGTTAAGGAGCATTAAATATACGCACTGTCAAGCAATATGCCTACGTTATAGGACATTGATTTGTATCTTAGATCATCATAATCTAATACATTACAGGATCAAAGCTATTTAATAGGCTGAACTTAGAAAGAAAAGTAGACGAACTACTTAAGAAAGGATTCATTTGAAAATCTACGAGTCCTTCTGCAATTCCTTTATTGCTTACACTTAAAATGGATGATAGTCGAGTGATAAATAAGATTACCGTAATCTCATTTTTAATACCTAAATTAGATGATATGCTCTTACATATGAAACTGGTTTCTCCCTCCATAAGTTGTAACAAATGATGGAGAAATGAATAAGTGGATCCCTTATCTTATTTACTATCTTTTCCTACTGTTTGGCATTCTCAGTATAGAAGTTGATCCTCCACTTTCAATTAACAAAATATAAAAAGATTTTGTTGGCTTCAGAGTTCGGAGATTTTGTTTGTTGGGTCCATCTGAGACAAGTTAAAAGGATGATGATAGAGGTGGCATTTAAGACTTTTCAACAAAAAGTTATCATCTTGAAGTACCCTTTATATAGTGGTTACAATAGATTAGATTGCTATCTTGTACCTGCAGGAAATGTGCACTCCACTGTTTTTAGCATCAAATTAATTTGCTTAACTCAGGGCAGAGAATCATCTAACTCAAGTCCCCACATCATAATTCATGAGATAGTAACTTCTTGGTTGTGGAGGGTTATTTCATCGTAGGATGTCTGGTTGAAAAAACAAAGGAATGTAAAAGAGGCCGAAACAGAACCCACTGAGAGCTAATCAACCCTCACAATGCATTATTTAAAAATTTTTATGTTCAGCAAGAGCCCAATACCATATTTTTGACATCTTTCAAAACCTAACAAGCATAAAGTCAAACAAAAATAGAAGAAAATATACTTACCAGAAGGAAGCATATGGATAGGAAAAACATCCAGACAAAATACAACAAGCATCAGGGAAAAACTATAGCATATAATCTCAAAGATTTCGAAAGGAAGTCTTTAGCATGGGCAATTCTGTCAAAGCAATATCGTACACCATGGAAATCAATTCCAAGAAAAGAAAAACAGGAACAAAAAGAAAGATTTTTAGGTAACGCTAAAAGAATATAGTAATGAAATAATTACACCATATTTATCTCATGAAATCCTTAAATCGTTGATGGCAAATTATACGTACTATTTTCATACAAGACTCATGAATTCAGTTTATGTGATAAGAACTGCTACTGTTTTAGTGTAATCTTCAGAGAACCTACTAAATTATACCGTATTGAGCAAATATGGACAAAAGGGGCATACTTCCACCTTTGCACCCCAAACCTTCTTCAAGTTCAGTAGACCGTAAAGAAAAACTCAACACCTCTGTCAAAAACATTCTAGAGTTTCTTAACTTGAACTCAAGCAGGGCAGGGCTAACCAAAAAAATTGAACCGTGCCTTTAGTTATCCTTCAAACTAAAAACTAAGCCCAAAAGTTAATGGATCAAAGAAACTAAAATAAACGAAAGCAAGGTGGAGGAATCATATCACTGGTTTCAACCAAGTAATGTCCAGCAGAAGCTAACTGAATTTTTTTATCACGAATTTTGCTCTTCCACTCTTCCTGCGTTTTCAGTTTTGCAAAATGGCATACCCTTAACAGACAAACATTTACATCAAGGAGGCAAAGCGTAGGAATAATCACTGGTTTCAAAAAAGCAATGCCCAGCAGAAGTTAACTATTTTTTTTTTATCACGGATTCTGCTCTTCCACTCTTGTGTTTTCAGTTTCACGATATGGCATACCCTTAACGTACATGCATAGCACTAACATAACATGACGTGTGCATACCTTGTCAGTTGTTGAAACTGTACAAACATATATATTTGCACAATTTCCAACAGAAGGAATTTCATGAGAGCCTCAATGGAAGTTAATAAAATTCAGAGCAGAACTTTGTTAATTTCTTCTTGTGGGCTCCAAAAATTCGGCCCCGGCCTCCCCGCCGCGCGATTTCTTTTTTTGCTTTTTAATCGGCGAGGGAGTTTTAACGGATAAGTTCCGGGGTAAATTTTGGAAGGCAGATGGGTTTGTAGATAAGACACTACCCAGAGATTTCGCCCTCATTTTGCGAGGACTTTATGATCTGAGTTCTGGTTTCCTATAGGCGCAAGCCCCTATAGTTAATTACCCCTCCCGATCACGAGAGAGAACTTTCGATTAAGGCTAGTCATCGATCAGATACGTATAGAGATACGTGTATCTGGCATATAGTAGCAGCAATGGGTATTGAGAATATTTGGATGATTTGATATTTAAAAATAGAAATTTCACCATCTAGCACTTAACACGGATGGTGGGGGAATGGATGATAGACCCGATCAAGATCCCATGGTTCCATCGTCCCGGGCCATCGTGGTCCCTGGTCTACTTAGTCAGAGGAGGTAGTCGACCCAACCTGACAGAAGGATCCTTGTCGGCAGCCATGGGTTGCTTCGTCCAAGGGGACCTTGTAGACCTGGGTTGGATGTTTGTCTAAGGGGACAAATTTGAATCCACCTTAGCTTACAGAGAGCTTTGTGCCCTATCGATTATATCCTATTGATTCATATCTCAAGGATTTGATGCCAATAAGAAACGTATTGGCTCTGGCCATAACCGGTATTTCGTGGTGCCATTTGGCGGCAAAACCACTCGGTTCAGAGGGCCCCGGGTCGTCGTAACCGTTTATCCTGCGGTGGCCATTTAGCGGCAGACCGCCGGTTAGAGGACACGTACCACGTCCTTACTGGCAGGAGATTATTTGAGAATGGATCCTAGTGATATTTTCGACTAGGCATTTGGCTCTTTGTGAGCTAGAGTTTATTTGAATTTGTCCACCTCGGCAAACTGTTGCGGAGGGTGGATGGATTTTGCTTTAAGTTTTTGATGGATTTATTTCATTTTTAAATATCTAGATTTTGGAATTTATTGGATTTTGGCATTGTGGATAGAGCTTGGAAGACATTTGGATATTTGGGGGACATTGAAAAATATTTGAAAACCCCTCCGGTTGAGATTAGCGTTCAACACGGCCATCATCGGGGTGTTTGGGGTCATTTCCATTTGATTGAACCTTGTCGACTCGACCAAGCTGTTGATCGAGGATCAGGTATCTTGTAGGCTTTGTGTCTTTTATTTAATGAATTCTTTTGATTTTAGGCCTTGAAGGCCGAATATGAATGTATTGAAACAAATACACTGATCGCCACAACCGTGTATTCGTTTAAAGGTTCGAACCCTGTCGACTTCTATTGATCCGTGTAGAAGGATCGGGTTTGAACTAGAATTCACTTATCGACCCGCGCAGCATCCCTAGGCGTCACGTGTGTTCCAATAACACGCTCGCCGGGGCCCATGCGGGTTATTTTTTATATACCCCTCTTAGTGTACCTATGTGCATACAGTCTCTAGTGCACGTGCAGGGGTATTTTGAAATATTTATAGTTGTGTAGAAAATTGACATTTGAATACACAACATTTGATTTCAGAGCTTATACACGCCTTCTGTCCGCTAATACGAGTGTTGCGGATCCGGTGGCGTTGCATTGTAGGTTGTGGACGCCTTCTGTCTGCTTGTATCAGTGTTGCAGATCCGGTGGCGTTGCATTGTAGGTTGTGGACGCCTTCTGTCTGCTTGTATCAGTGTTGCAGATCCGGTGGCGTTGCATTGTAGGTTGTGGACGCCTTCTGTCTGCTTGTATCAGTGTTGCAGATCCGGTGGCGTTGCGTCTTAGTGTTGATTCCCCTTTTCTCATTCATCGGGGAAGGATTTTCTGGATTTTAGAGTCAAAGACTGCTATTTTGGGGAGAACTCCCTTCAGAATCTTTGGTGTAGTAGACTGTTATTTTCGGTATTTGTAGACATCAGAACTGTTTTCTTCTCGAGTATATAACTAAGAAGAGACTTTGGAACACCAGGAAGTTTGGTTCTAATTTGTTCAAACATTTCCTTTCTTTCTGCCAGGGGGTGTCTTTTTCGTACATAGAGTCGCCCTTGTACTCAACACACTTGTAGATCTTGATCATCACTGTCGTAGATGATATTCGTACTTGTGTCCACAGTGATTCATTGTAGTTTCCATACACTGTTGTTATCCACAAGTATCAATTTGCAAGGGACTATCGTATCTACTACGATCTCCTGAAAATGTTTGTAGATGACCTATTACTTCTGCATCATATCCACCCTTTCACCGGTCTCGGGTGGCTTGATTGTACTTGTTTGACCTCGTAGGAATCGTCGTAGGAGATACTTGTACTTGTGCCCGCAATGGTTCGTTGTACATACGACATACACACTGTTGTTATCCATAAATGGTCATTTGTAGGGGCCCGTACTTGTGTCCACAGTGGTCTGATATGCTTACGATGTGCCCACTGTTGTTATCCACAAGTAGTTTGTACTCATTTGCGGGGGACCGCTGTATTTGCTACGACCTCCTAGAAGTATTCGTAGGAAACCCATTGACATTAGTATCGTGTCCACCTTTCACCAATCTCAGGTGGTTGTTGTACTTGTTTGACCTCGTAGGGATCGTCATAGGGGGATACTTGTACTTGCACTCACAGTGGTTCGATGGTGCTTACGATATGCCCACTGTTGTTATCCACAAGTGGCTCGTATTTGTCTGTAGGCTTCTGTTGTATTTGTTACGACCTTCTAGAGATGTTCGTAGAAGACCCACTGTTCCCACATCATGCCCACCTGTCACCAATCTCAGGTGGTAGTTTGATTTGTAGGGGCAGATCTTTGATCGCTGCATATGGGTAGTATTCGTACACCTCACAACTGTCCATTGCTTCTTACAAGTATAGTGCATTGACTTGTTGGAGACCGTTGCATCTGCTACGAACTTTTAGGAAATATTCGTAGGAGGTGTTGTAGTTTGATTGGTGTCGAGTTTGACTCAAGTATGAACCCTTCCCAATCCAGTTCTCGTGAGCTCAGAATGCAAGGTTATTTTCAGCTTCTTTTGGATTTGAGTCCGTTGAGTTCATAAGCCCCACTTGGTGTTATATAGTCCGAGCTCAGAGTACAAATTCGAGTGCCCCTGCAGTCTTTTGAGTTCAGGTGCTTATTCATGATCTTCTGAAGTTCTTGTACATTCCATTTTGTGTTTGAATTGACTTGAATTTCCGTTCAATTTGATTTGACTTATTTAATTTTGATCTTTAGAAATTATTTAGATTTTGTTCAGGTTTCAGTCAACAAGTCCTCTGTTCTTCGTACGAGTCCTCTGCTCATTTAGTTCAAGTTCTGTGTATTTTTGTTCGAGTACAGGTCTTCTATATTGTTGTCCAAGAAGATCTTCGAATTGCTCAAGTCTTTGTATACTTCAGTGAAAATTTCGGCAGCACCCCGGCATATCCCCCGTTTGGGGGAAAATAGGGGAGCTGGGCCTTCCCACCACGCTACTAGAGCGTGTATGGTAGGTGTCCTTGGACACCGCGGCCGTACAAATTTCATCCCACCACGCTACAAGAGCGTGTATGGGGCCTTCAGCAGTACCCGTACAGTAGAACAGCAGTGACGTACCAGAACGGCGGTGACTCCCCACCACGCTACAAGAGCGTGTATAGGGCTTACCCGCCTCGTCGTATGCATCGCACCGGGCTTCCTCCTACCGTGCTACAAGAGCGCGTATAGGTGGTTCTCCGGTCCGCTGCAAACGTCGAGGACGGGAGTAGAGTTAGAAATTTATACCTTGAAGTCCGGCGGAGGTGGAAGAGGCTCGAGGACAAGATTTGGAACCGAGGGTCACTCGCCTACCTTGTCGTAGGTATCGCGCCGGTTGCCCCTCCCACCACGCTACGAGAGCGTGTATAGGCAGACCGCCGACTCGACACGTGGGACGAGGTAAGAGATAGAGCCAAGGTTTCAAAACTTATACCTTGAAGTCCGGCGGAGGTGGGCACGGAAATCGAGGCAAGATCCGAAACCAAAGGTCGCTCGCCTACCTTGTCGTAGGTGTCGCGCCGGTTGCCCCTCCCACCACGCTACAAGAGCGTGTATAGGCAGACCGCCGACTCGACACGCGGGACGAGGTAAGAGATAGAGCCAAGGTTTCAAGACTTATACCTTGAAGTCCGGCGGGGGTTGTCAGCGACTCTGGCGGTGGAGGCTCGTGGACCGAGGCAAGGAGGAGCATTTTTCTTGTGAATTAACTATAATTAATATTAATTAATTATAATTAATTAAGAAATTATTTTTAATTAATTACAATTAATTATACTTAATTAATATAATTAATTAAAATTTATTAAAATTAATTAAAATCATTAATTATAATTAATTATAAATTAATTATAATTAATTAATATTAATTAACTTTTAATAAATAATAATTAATTAAAAACTAATTAATGATAATTAATTTTATAAATTATAATTAATTCTAATTAAAATTGATTATAATTAATTAAATTAATTATAATAATTTAATTAAAATTAAACATAATTAATTATAATTATTATAATTAATTAAAAATAATAAATGTAATTAATTAAAATTAATTAAAATAATTACAATTAAAAAGCATTTAATTAAAATAAATTACATCTCTCCCTCTCACTCTCTCTGGTTCGGCAGATTACGGGATTTGGCCGGAGAAGAACGCAAAGGGAGAAAGTTACCCTCACAGCCGGCAGCTCCCGTTCTTGCTTTGGATCAAAATGTCGTGGTTCCGGTCCGACTGGAAGGGAAAGTCGATGAAGGGGCTAAGTCGAACAGCCTTGAAGGAGCTTCACAGCCGAGCGAGCTCCTGTTCTTGCACCCGATCAAAATGTCGTAACTTCCGAGCCGCAGGGAGGGGGCGACGAAGGAGCGAAGTCGATCAATCGCGAAGGAGCAGGAGCGAAAGGGAGGAAGTTACAATCGCAGCTAGCGAGCTCCTGTATGGCTTCCGATCAAAATGTCAGACTCCCGATCCTATTGAGAGGGCGGAGATCGTCGGAGGAGCAAAGTCGGACATCAACGAAGGAGCTGGAGGAGCGGCGGTAGGGAGAAATTTACTTCACAACGAGCTCCCGTTGTCGCTTCCGATCGGAATGGCGTAACTTCCGATCCGCCTGGTAGGAGAAAAGGGCGAGAGAGGGAGAGAGCAGAGGAAAAGGGTCAGAGATCGAGAGTGCAGTTTCGTTTCTTCGACCATTTAACGACGCGATTGAATCGTGCAGACGACGTGGGGAGAAATGACGCGAGGCGTGGCGACGACGTGCGACGAGCATAGTAGGTAGGATTTGATTTATTTTCTCTTTTTTTTGTTAACTGTTTACGGGTCAACAAATGCCCCCCAACAAATGTGGTACGTGTCTGGAGCGAACCACGTTTGTTGTATGCTGATTGACCCTATGGATCTCTAGATATCTATTCTAGATGTCACACAAGGGTTTTCATTTAGTGGATCTCCAAAATTTGTTTGGATGTCACACTAGAATTTTCTTTTAGTGGATCTCCAAAAATTTCATTTGGATGTCACACTAGTCTTCTTTCTCCATTGCACTTTTGAATGTATCCATAGATGATTGATGTCTTGTCTTTGTAGATTGACGTTAGTGGACAGCATATGCTCAAAATTCTCCCATCATATGGTCGTACCTTGATAGAATTTTAAATATTTATTTGGGGATCTCGGCATGCAATGTGATGTCGACCCAAATAAATATTTAAAATGCCCCCAGTCTTTAGGGACATTTGTAGATGTCATCTAGGGTGCTCATTCTGCAACTTTTGCTAGAGCCCCGAGATTTTGATTCCTTCTGTCCTGTGCTTTGTGCTGCGGACTTGGTGAAGGGTTATCTGATTTGTCTTTACTGACTTGTCAGAAATTTTGTATTCCTTCTGCCCTTTGCTTCTAGCTTTGGCGGGTTTGATGAAGGAGTAGATGCCGGTGACCAAAACCCTTAGGTTTGTATTAGGTCGATGGCGAGAAGTCATCGGTCCTGAGCTTTGTGCATAACGGACTTGTTGATGACGAAATCCACTTAGTTCAGCTGTAGGCTTTTCACGAACTTTGGGATAATTTTCTTCGGTCCTTTGCTTTGTGCTTTGACGGACTTGTTGAAGAAAAGTTCCTTCAATCCTCGCTTTGTGCTTTGCGGATTTATTGAAGGATTTGCAGGTTCCGGATTTGATTGATAGTACCGAACGTAGGTAGTATCTTTATCCTTAACCACTTGAGAAGACTTTAATCTGAGTCACTTGAGTTCATCAGATCGGGAGAGCTGGGATTTAACAGCTCTTCGTCCTCTGGTTGCTGAAATGGGGGTTCCTCTACTGCGGCCTTTCTTGTGGCTTGTTGAGTAGATGGAGCTGCCAGCGATCCGGCCATATTTGGGCTTGTTGGATCCGACCTTTTACACCCATTCAGGCTTCGAACTTGAGCTATGGGAATTGCGCTCCCCAATGCTGATTTTGCTGAAGTCGACAGATTTGGAGTCATCCTTCGTGGTTTTAGATTTTGGAGCCTACGAACATTCAGTAGTTACTCGAGACTTATCCTTTCACTGGAATTTGATTCTCCAGTCATTTTGGAGAATTTTGTAGACTACGATCACTTGAACTGGTCGAGTCAAATTAGCCTTCGTACTTTCTTCAGTCCCTACTGACGGGTTGACGAAGTGGGGGTTCCGCTACTACGGCCTTTCTTATGGCTTGTTGAGTAGACGGAGCTGCCAGCGATCCGGCCATATTTGGGCTTGTTGGATCCGACCTTTTACACCCATTCGAACCTTAAGCTTCAGGCTGTCGAAAGACTTCAAGCTTTTCCGGCTCAATTTGTAAGAGTGTGTAGTTTCAAAAGCCTCTTTCTTGACCTTTGAGTCTTGGTTTGTTGGAGAAGATGGTCTCGATCTTTTGAAAGATCACCTGCATAGACTTTGAAAAAGCAATCTTTGTATCCTTTAGCACAAAATAGCATTTGAATTGATGATTTTAAATATTTATTCGGGGATCTCGGCATGCAGCGCGATGTCAACCCGAATAAATATTTAAAATGCCCCCTGTCTCGCAGGGACATTTTAAAGCAGAATAGAATTGGAATCTTGAAATTTTAAATATTTATTCGGGGATCTCGGCACGTAGCGCGATGTCGACCCGAATAAATATTTAAAATGCCCCCTGTCTCGCAGGGACATTTTAGGGCAGAATAGGATTGGAATTTTGAAATTTTAAATGTTTATTTGGGGATCTCGGCACGCAGCGCGATGTCGACCCGAATAAATATTTAAAATGCCCCCAGTCTAATAGGGGAATTTTGAAATGCGTTCTTATGATAGAAGAGAATTTCAAAATATAAAATGCATGTGCTAACAATAATGTATGAAAACATAATACATTAAGCACGATATTTCTTTGAAAAATTTCATGCGTAATATTTCTTCAGGTATCGACCGTTGATTGGCGGCATGGGCCTTTGACCATTCAGATCGATCAGTTGATAAGCTCCTCCTTGAAATACCTTCTCGATGATGAAAGGTCCTTCCCAATTGGATACGAATTTGCCACCGATTTTTCTGTGTGGGATGATTGGCCTTCTCTGCACCAGGACCAATTCCCCTTCTTGAAATGATCGAGGACGCACCATTCGATCAAAAGATTTTGTCATTCTTGCTCGGTAGATCTCCAAGTTCTGCTGAGCTTGCAACCTGACTTCATCGAGGGCATCGAGCTCTTCCATTCTTAACCGAGCATTTTGCTCTTGAGTCAGCTCATTCTGGATGGCAATTCGAAGGGATGGAAGTTCAACTTCTAGTGGCAGTACTGCTTCAACTCCGAACACCAAAGAGTAAGGAGTGGCTTTGGTCGGCGTTTTGTAGGTTGTGCGATACGCCCATAGCGCTTCTGCCATTTTCGTATGCCACTCTCTTTTGTTCTTGGAGAGAATCTTTTTTAACAATTTCACCAGTGTTTTGTTGAAGGCTTCAGCTAAGCCATTTGCTCTTGGATAGTAAATGGAAGAGTACCGCCAATCAATTTTGTGTCGATCAACGAACTTATAGATTTTTGTACTCTTAAAAGCAGTTCCGTTGTCTGATATTATGCGGCGTGGCACACCGAATCTGTAAACAACATTGTGGGTGAGGAAGTTGATCACGTGCTCAGATGTAACTTCTTTGAATGGAGCCGCTTCTGCCCACTTTGAGAAGTAGTCGGTTGCTGCCAAGATAAAGCGGTGTCCTGCTGATGACGGCGGATCTATTGGCCCAATAACATCAGTACCCCAACATTCAAATGGCCAGGATGCTATTGTAGGGTGCAGTGGATTTGGCGGTTGATGTATAACATCACCGTGGATCTGGCACTCATGGCACTTTTTAGCATGATTGATACAATCTCTGACCATGGTCGGCCAATAGTAACCCATTCTTTTAATTTTTACTGCCATCTTGGGACCTGATTGGTGCGCTCCACAAAGTCCTTCGTGAACTTCTGCTACCACCTTGTCAGCTTCTCGAGTCCCTAGGCATCTTAGCCACATTTGATCGAAAGCACGTCGATACAATGTGTTATTGACAAATGCATATCGTAGTGCTCTCTTTCTGATTTGAGCAGCTAGTGATTTGTCTGTTGGCAATTTACTTTCTTTAAAGTAGTCAATGAAAGACAGTCTCCAGTCATCTTCTTCCTCGACATCTAGGCAATGCCACCATGATTCTGAAGCTTGACTGGCCTTGCGCCTTTTCTTAGGAACTTGCTGCTCTTCAGACTGATCTTCAGGATCAACTGATTGGGGAGATTGAGGATCAACCGGAGTTGCATCCTGCTGGCTTGAATTTGATATTCCCTCTGCCTGCGGGAATTGTAATAATGCTGGCTCTAAGATCCGCCGATTGTGCACCATAATTATTATAGGCCATTCGTCGTCCATATTCGCCATTTCTTTAGCCAATTTAGCAAGAGAATCAGCTTTGCCATTTTGACCTCGGGGAACTTGAGTTAACTTGACAATTGGAATTTGCTTCATAAGCTCAAGAACTCGCCGATGATAACAGGCCAATTCGAATTTGGTGATTTTGTAAATTCTTAATACTTGATTCACAACCAGTTGAGAATCACCGAAAATTTGGAGATTTTGAATTCGGACATCGATTGCAATCTCCAACCCAGCTATTAAGGTTTCATATTCAGCTTCATTGTTTGTCCGAGGTTCAGTCAGACTGAATGAGAATCTCATTATGCCTCCCTCGGGCGCCACGAAAATGAGTCCGATTCCGGCTTGAGCTTTCTCTAGATTTGGAGGCCGAGCACGCTTGATTGATGATGCTCCATCAAAATACATTTTCCATACTCGTAGCATCTCTTCTTCTTCAATATTCATGATCTGCTCATCAGGTAGATCGTCGTTGAGCGGTGAATCTGCAGGGATAGGATGTGCAGCGAGAAAATCTGCCAACACATGTCCTTTCACTGCTTTCTGTGGTACATATGTGATATCAAACTGCAGGAGTATCACTGCCCACCTTGCCAAACGACCTGTCAACGCTGGTCTTGTCATCAAGAACTTCAGCGGATCGATCTTTGATATCAAGGTGACTTTGTGAGATAGCATATAATGGCGGAGTTTCTGAACTGCAAAAATCAGCGCCAGGCAATGCTTTTCAATAGGAGAATAACGGCTTTCTGCTCCAATCAATCTTCGACTGATGTAGTATAGCGCATTTTCTTTGCCTTCCTCATTATTTTGGGCCAATAGTGCTCCGAGGGACTCTTCTAGTGCAGCCGTATACAGTATAAGAGGCTTCCCCGGGATTGGCGCTGCAAGAATGGGAGGATTCAACAGATATCTTTTAATGCTGTCAAACGCTTCTTGACACTCTTCGTCCCATTTGAAACGGACATCCTTCTTTATCAGCTTTGAAAATGGCTGGCACCTACCCGAAAGATTCGATATGAATCTCCGAATGAAAGCCAATTGACCTTGCAGGGAACGGAGTTGTCGGAGGCTCTTTGGGGGTGGCATCTCTATGATTGCCTTGATCTTATTGTGGTCGACTTCGATGCCTCGATGTCGAACAACATATCCCAGAAATTTTCCTGAGGATACCCCAAATGCACACTTGAGAGGGTTCATCTTCAGATCGTTCTTTCTGATCCTCTCGAACACGATCCTCAAGTCATCAAGGTGGTCTTTTCAATCCATGCTTTTAATGACCAAGTCATCTACATAACATTCGACCTTTTGATGGATCAAATCATCAAATATACGAGTCATCGCTCGTTGATAAGTGGCACCAGTATTTTTCAGACCAAAAGGCATAACTGTGTAGCAGAATATGCTTATGGGTGTTCTGAATGATGTATGTCTTTCATCTTCATGTGCCATTTTGATTTGATTGTAGCCCGACGATCCGTCCATAAATGAGAACATATCATAGTTGGAAGTGTTGTCAACTAGAAGCTCTGATACCGGGAGCGGAAAGTCATCTTTCGGGCATGCCTTATTGAGATCCCTGAAGTCGATGCAGATACGAATCTGACCATTCTTCTTCTTTACAGGGACGATATTGGCGATCTAGTCAGCATATTTTTCTTCTCGGATGAAGCCTGCTTCTATAAGCTTCTTCGTTTTTGCAATCACCTGTTCTTCAATCTCCAATCTCATTCTCCTCGGAGCTTGCTTGATAGGCGCTGCATCGGATTTGATTGCTAATCTGTGAACTGCTACTTCAGGGGATAAGCCAGGCATCTCAGCATATGTCCAGGCAAAGTAGTCCCTGAATTCACATAATAGCTTTTTTATTTCTTCTATTTGATCTTCTAATAGAATGACACTGATGAAGGTCAAACAAAGATCTTCCTCAGTCTGAGAAGATATAGTTGAAAAGCGATGGGATTTCTTAAAGGATTCTTCAAGGTGTCGACCATCGAAAATATTGTCTGTAGGGGCCATCTTTGGAACCCACTTTTGACGAATTTCTTTAATAGTGGATCTCTAGGGGTACACACTAGATGTCACACCATTATTTGAACATATATTTTTTCTAGAGATGTGAGTCTCTATATTTATTTTTCCTTTACGCCGGGACTTTTCGGTAGTGGGTTCCTGGATATACATCCAAGTCTCACACCCCGATGCTCACCGTACATATCTTAATTCTTCTTTTTTTTTTTACCATCATAAAAGATGAAAACTTTTAGCTCTATCGGGACCTTTCAGTGATGGATCTTTGGACATAAAGACCAAATGTCACATCCTGATGTTCACCGTACATAGCTTAATTCTCTTTTTTTTTACCATCATAAAAGATGGAAACTTTTAGCTCTATCGGGACCTTTCAGTGATGGATCTTTGGACATAAAGACCAAATGTCACATCCTGATGTTCACCGTACATAGCTTAATTCTCTTTTTTTTTACCATCATAAAAGATGGAAACTTTTAGCTCTATCGGGACCTTTCAGTGATGGATCTTTGGACATAAAGACCAAATGTCACATCCTGATGTTCACCGTATAGACCTCAATATGATCATCATTTTTTTTGCTGCTACTATAGCATTTAAACGACTAGCCAAAGATGGAAAGAGAAACCATTCCCCAGTGGAGTTGCCAGAAATCTGTGGGCTCCAAAAATTCGGCCCCGGCCTCCCCGCCGCGCGATTTCTTTTTTTGCTTTTTAATCGGCGAGGGAGTTTTAACGGATAAGTTCCGGGGTAAATTTTGGAAGGCAGATGGGTTTGTAGATAAGACACTACCCAGAGATTTCGCCCTCATTTTGCGAGGACTTTATGATCTGAGTTCTGGTTTCCTATAGGCGCAAGCCCCTATAGTTAATTACCCCTCCCGATCACGAGAGAGAACTTTCGATTAAGGCTAGTCATCGATCAGATACGTATAGAGATACGTGTATCTGGCATATAGTAGCAGCAATGGGTATTGAGAATATTTGGATGATTTGATATTTAAAAATAGAAATTTCACCATCTAGCACTTAACACGGATGGTGGGGGAATGGATGATAGACCCGATCAAGATCCCATGGTTCCATCGTCCCGGGCCATCGTGGTCCCTGGTCTACTTAGTCAGAGGAGGTAGTCGACCCAACCTGACAGAAGGATCCTTGTCGGCAGCCATGGGTTGCTTCGTCCAAGGGGACCTTGTAGACCTGGGTTGGATGTTTGTCTAAGGGGACAAATTTGAATCCACCTTAGCTTACAGAGAGCTTTGTGCCCTATCGATTATATCCTATTGATTCATATCTCAAGGATTTGATGCCAATAAGAAACGTATTGGCTCTGGCCATAACCGGTATTTCGTGGTGCCATTTGGCGGCAAAACCACTCGGTTCAGAGGGCCCCGGGTCGTCGTAACCGTTTATCCTGCGGTGGCCATTTAGCGGCAGACCGCCGGTTAGAGGACACGTACCACGTCCTTACTGGCAGGAGATTATTTGAGAATGGATCCTAGTGATATTTTCGACTAGGCATTTGGCTCTTTGTGAGCTAGAGTTTATTTGAATTTGTCCACCTCGGCAAACTGTTGCGGAGGGTGGATGGATTTTGCTTTAAGTTTTTGATGGATTTATTTCATTTTTAAATATCTAGATTTTGGAATTTATTGGATTTTGGCATTGTGGATAGAGCTTGGAAGACATTTGGATATTTGGGGGACATTGAAAAATATTTGGAAACCCCTCCGGTTGAGATTAGCGTTCAACACGGCCATCATCGGGGTGTTTGGGGTCATTTCCATTTGATTGAACCTTGTCGACTCGACCAAGCTGTTGATCGAGGATCAGGTATCTTGTAGGCTTTGTGTCTTTTATTTAATGAATTCTTTTGATTTTAGGCCTTGAAGGCCGAATATGAATGTATTGAAACAAATACACTGATCGCCACAACCGTGTATTCGTTTAAAGGTTCGAACCCTGTCGACTTCTATTGATCCGTGTAGAAGGATCGGGTTTGAACTAGAATTCACTTATCGACCCGCGCAGCATCCCTAGGCGTCACGTGTGTTCCAATAACACGCTCGCCGGGGCCCATGCGGGTTATTTTTTATATACCCCTCTTAGTGTACCTATGTGCATACAGTCTCTAGTGCACGTGCAGGGGTATTTTGAAATATTTATACTTCTATATTCTTATTTCTTAAGAGGGTGGCTCAGACAAATTACAAAAAATGATTATGCAACTCTAACAGAAAAGAAGAGGCCATAGTTAGCTTGCTTCCATTGTTACCAAAGTCACGGTTTCAAAACATAGAAATAGCATCACTACACTGCGAAGGCAAGGTTGCATGCATAAACCCCAATCCTGACTCTGCATTGAGGGAGCCTCAATTCACCAAGTATGCAAATGGTTACAGAAACCATTGCTAATTAATAAATAAAAATCAGCCCCCTGAACAGTGATAAACTAGCTTACGAAAGAAAAGCTTAAATACCTAATGACTAAAATCATCAATCTAAAACCTAGCCATAGCAATCTTCAACATATTTCGTAGAGGTAAAATCTAGTTAATAGCAAGGTTATGAACAAATCATTAATTACCTGGTAACTTGCTTCTATCCCGAGTAGTTTATGAAGATGAGCAACATTCCCACCCTGAAACAGTTGAATAACAAATGCTTTCTAAATCAGTGTATAGGTTGGAAAAAAGAAAAATGAAATGTTTTTTTTTCGTAGTTTTTTTTAAAAAAAAAACTAGAATCATGGTCACATCCCATTATTGATCATCTGCCCGTTACCATACATTATATATTTATTTGAATCAGCTTTATTTTCCCTTGCAGCAATTTTCTTTCATTATAAATAATAAATTTAAAAGAAAATTAAGTAGCTTCACGAAAAATATAAGTAAATTAAACCAAAAGTAAATAAATGTACTCAATTACTTGCACAAAGCAAATTGCTTTTGTAAGTGAATATGCTACTTATAGTCATTAAAATTTATTTGCAAAAGATGCTTTAATATATAAGTACACAAAGGCAAAACCATGAATTTTTTTAGCAGAAACATAAATTTATTTTTCAAATATTCTCTCAACTTTTTTCATACAAGCTTGAGGCAAACATTGGCACTTAAAAAAAAAAATTGTTTGTAATTATTATTTTAAAAAGGTAAAATATAAGATGAAAGAAGCTTATAATTTATAATGCCTACTCCTTATATTTTTAAAAGTTTAATAGTTACTTCATCATCAATACGATCAAATATTTCTTTCTTAATATAAGTGGCTAAAATATCATTCATCAATTAATCTTCAATTTTATTTCGTAGTCAATTTTTTATAATAGTTATAACAAAAAAAACTCTTTCAACTTATAACATATTTATCTTAAAACAAATTCTAAAAATTTTAACTTATCATAATAAAATTAGAATTATAATATCTTAATACAATATACTTCCATATATAAATCAAAGCTACAAGAAGACGGTTAAAAAGATAACAATGATAATTTAACTATGTTTTTATTTTATAAATAATAATAACAATAATAGTAATAATATAAAAAGAAGGGGCTTGTACCCCCTATATATATATTTGTGTGTGTATTATGAGTTCTAAAAATTCACACCTCAGCTTTGCTGGGAGAGTTTAGGTGCTTTCCAAGTCAAATTTTTGAAAGGTAGACTATAATGAAATTAAGATATTGTACAAAGATTTCGATCTCATTTAGCAAGTACTTTATGATCTAGTTTCATATTTCCCATATACACAAACACTTATGGTTAATTACCACCCCTCCTAATGATGAAAGAGAACTTTTGATTAATTCTAGTCCTCAAAAATTGAATTCTAAGTATATAATACCAACAATTTTAGTATGGGTTCAAATTTACCACCATGAATTTAAAATAAATGGTGGGGGGAATGTGGCGAACCAGATCAAAATCTCATGGTTCTACTGTCCCAGATTGTTAAAGTTTCTGATCTACTTAGTTAAAGGATATAGTAAACCCAACTTGAAAGAATAATCCTTGTTGGCATCTATGTGTTACTTCGTACAAGGAAACATGATAGGCATAGAGCGGATGTTTATCCAAGGAGACAAATTAAGATCAACCTTATTCAACATAGGACTTTGTGCCGTATCTAGTGCACCCTAATTATTCATTACTTGGGAGTCTTTTTGCCATTAGAAAAATTGCAGGCTCTGGGTGTGACCATAATTTAATGGTATCATTTTATGGCAAAACTATCTCGCAATGTGGCTCTAATCATAACCATTTATATATGTTATTGTTTTGATATGAAATCATTAGTTAGAAGACACATATCATATCCTTACTAGTGAGAGATCATTTGAGAGTGAATCTTAATGATACACTCGACAAAACATTAGCTCTTCATAACCTAAGATTATTCTCAAATTTATCACCCTCATCAAATGATTATGAACGGTGGATGAATTTTACTTTAAATTTATGGGGGCAATAATCTTCACATGAAACATTTTTCCAAGAGCGTCGAAAATGGGATTTTGGGAGCTTTTTGAGTTTAGGGTAGTTATACCTTGCACGAGCGATGACAGTGACAATGTCGAGGCGACGACGATGGCGAAAATGCGCAGA
This sequence comes from Dendrobium nobile, assembly GCA_022539455.1. Lineage (NCBI taxonomy): Eukaryota > Viridiplantae > Streptophyta > Magnoliopsida > Asparagales > Orchidaceae > Dendrobium > Dendrobium nobile. Next base: position 441,867 of record CM039728.1, read on the forward strand.
TCTTTTGATTGCTCCTTTTTTTAAAATTATTCTTTTCTTCTTTTTTTGTTTAACAATAATAATAGTAATAATGATAATAATAATAATAATAAGGAGGAAATGACAGTTTGTTGGTGATTCAGCTGGTGAGTTCGGCACGGTGAAGAGAGTTGGAGTTTAAACTGTAGGCAGGGTGAAGCAGGAGTTCGGGATTTGGTTCAATTCAGTAGTGAAGTGAGGGGGGTGGTTGACAGATTGTGCAACATGGAGCTAGGATTTGATTATTTGAGGTTGGATGGGGTTCGTGTCCTGTGCCCTCTTGCGTGAACAAAAGGATATACGGGCAGGTGAAGTGGGTGATTCATTCAAATAGGGAGAATTAGAGTAGGTTGGGGTTAGTCGGGATTGAAAGTAGCCAGTGGCTGGGTTTCGCGTGGGTCTGGACGTAAACAGCAGTAGCTTGTGCGTGAGATTACATGCAATCTAGGGAAATCGAGAGGAGTTGGGGTCAATCAGTGTGTGATCGATTCATGCGGCTGTTGTAAATTGGGCATGGGTTAGTTCATACGTGGATGGGAGCTGCTCGACGGGGCTAGGGCTTGGCTTCAGGAGACGAAAAACTCGCGGCTACGAGAAGTCGGACACGGTGCAAGGGGGATCGTAATCGGGAGGCTGGATGGGTTATCATTAGCGTGCTTAGTCGTACGGCTCGGTCGGGATCAAAAGTGCAAGAAGAGAGCAACGTACGGAGCATGAGAGCTTGATGGTGTGAAAAGGGGCGGACAGGGGGTGTTTGCAGCTTAGAGATCACGAACAGGGAGTGAGAGGAAATGAAGGGACCTCGGACCAAGCTGTGTTTGCATGATGTAGGACGGATCCGCGTGAGGAAGATCAAAACCAAAGAGCTCCGTCTACATTCGTTTTAATAATGAGAATGACAACGTAATCAAGTCGAGCTCGCATGATTCGCGAGATGCGATGCGAGTGGTGTCGATGTCGAAAAGGAATAGTGTCTCTTTTTTTTAATTTATTAAAAAAGAGTATTTTGTCTTTTTTTCAACATAGAATATATATATATATATATATATATATATATATATATATATATATATATATATATATATATATATATATATATATATATTCTTTTTTAATTTTTTAATTTTTGTGCACCTTTCATTTTCTGTGTCGTCGCTTTGGAAATTTGTGCCAATTTTCTCGTGCAAGGTCCCTAGGCGATATCACAATCATTTTTATATATTTTCAATGCTTCAGACACAACAGAGATTTGTAATCGGACGTTGTTTGGACAGTGTCGCGTAACATTTCGTGCGCAGAACATCAATTTTAAACATCTTAGATTGATTCGACTACGAGGGGCTTCCTCTTAGGTAAATTCAACATTCTGATTGCATCAACGCAATCAGTTTGACGATCAGAGATCATTTGAGCATTTTAGTGACGCATCATGTTGCTCTCATCATCAATTTTAGTCATTTTTGTGCTTGTTAGTGTATGGGTCAACAAATGCCCTCCAATAAATGTGGTATACGTCTAGACCATACCACATGTGTTGTAACGTGGTTAACCATCATTTGATGGACTTGTTTGTAGTTTTTCTTTCATGCATTTAGATTTATTATATTTCCTCTAATGCATTTTCATCATCCTTTATCCAGGAGAATCTTCCACTGGCATAGATCTGATGATTTGCCTCCTGGTGAGCCTAGCGAGAATGACATTGGGGATGTTATTGACAGACATGATCCCCGGAGGGAGGCTGATATTAGGGACAGACTCGAGCAACATGAAGACATGTTGAGGGGGCATGATGTCTTTCAAAGTTTTTTCACCTACTCCCCTATGCTTCCAATATGCTCTTCAGATTCCATTACCTTTGATTCTAATGAATGGGCCAGTAACATCATGTTGAAATGCAGGGAGTATAATCCGCTGGAAAGCACCATGGATCGGATCAATTACGATATATGCGACATCTTATAACCTGCAGCTGATACTATTAAGCAGACAGGGCAGTCCAGATTGTTGAGTTACCGTCAGTTATAGTCAGCTTCACTAAAGTAGCCACAGGATTCATCTATTCGAGAGGTTCAGAGTCCTGTTTGCGGATATGTGCCTTTGGCGAGTATATTAAAACATCTAATACATAAGATGCATTTATGCATGTCATATGATCATTAATTTATATGATTCCAAGTTAATCTTCATTAAATTTCAAATATAAAATTATTAAATGACAAATGACATTTTTGCATATATCATATTTTATCATCACGTATGTACACATCATGAAATGATAAATAAATATATGTCAATGTCAAGAAATAAACCAATGAGAATGAATTTAAGGATCCTACGGAAGGTCATATAATATTAGTTAGGTGGGTTGATTTATCGAAGAGTTGGTTGGCCCAACCATTACCTAGAAAAGATGAATAAAAAGGGACTTTTTAGCTCTTGATACTTGAGAGTTGGTTAGCCCAACCTTCATCAAGAGTATAAAAAGAAAATTTGTTATCCTTAATAATGAAGATTTGGTTAGCCCAACTATTATAAAAGGAATGATGATATAAAGGGCTGAAGCCCATAAACATGATATGATCAAGAATAAGTAAAAGAATGAAAATGAGTAATTCATGGTTAACTTCATACTTAGATAACAATTATACTTGTTCCTTTTGATGCGCTCATTTGCATTGATGAATCATAATTCATGTAATGAATTGACATATACTGTACGAAATTAAATATAATTATTTCTTTTACATCATATGATCAATATAGCATTTTCTTTACATTCATTGTATATTTGACTTTAGGTTAGAAATGATTATCTCATTGAGCCCATGGCTCATTTGATACTATTCTATGATATCATGAAAAAGGAAGGGGGCACGATGAATAGGAGACAAGCAAAGTGTTTTGTCCTTAGGATGTATAAATTTCAGATTGTGTAACAATTATGTATGATGATGATGTAAATAAAAGACCTTTAGCATATATACATAGTTATTTTAGAAATTATATTAGTATCTCCGTAATCGACTCAAGGATTTTAGTTATATAAGCTTCCATTTCAATGTATACGATGAAAGTATTAGATAAGTATTAAATGTTAGGTATGTTTTGGGATGATCGAGTCAGACTGATTTCACTCATTCTATCACGAGGAATTAATCATAATAAGTATGACAAAATTCAATCTAGTCAGATTGTCCACTTCTATTACACTCAAGATGGTAAAAAAAGATGAAAATAGAGTGTGACAAAAGTGCCTATCTGGGGTTCTTGACTCACCCTATCAGCACCAACTACCACTCAATCCCTCAACTAGCTCATCCCACTTGCATGTTCCCTCACAATGACTTAGGATTCGCCGTAGTTATCTAGCGACTCCCAGTCAGTTTCATGTCACTATATCCATCTTGTTTTGTACTGGGCCACTGGCTAACAAGACCAACCGACACCATGGGGCTCATCCTCTTCTGAATTCACCTCCTCGAACTCAGCTATCCCTTACTCGATAAGGGTACGACCCGTGCCTAGAATGTACTGTGGCACTACATACGTGGATTGTATAGCATTGTACCATTTTACTTTTTCTTTGTCGTATTTTCTATAGCCCCGTGACCTTATAAATAAGGGATCATGAAAAACAATAGAGGAGAGACTTTTCCTTCTGAAAAATTCTGTCTGAAAGCTCTTATCTTTTTAAGCATTTTCTAGTTTCCTTTTCATTCTCCCATTTCATTCTTTACTCTCCATCTTCACCCAGTTTCTACCCATCTGCTTACCTTAGCAACTTGTGTCTGCATCATCCACAGAAAGATTTGGATCCAAGAGCAGTGACTTTAAGGTAAGCATTTTAGTGGGTGTTAACAAAGTAAACAAATCCATGCTCAAAACCAAGCAAATGAGTTGAAAATGCTCTCATAAAACTGAGATAATCTCTAGGAATAGTTCACTGTATGATAACATGCAATAAAAAAATGAATACCTGAAAAACTTTATTCCTTTTTAACTCCTTGGATGAAGATCCTTGGCCTTGCAAGGTAGTTCCAATCTTTTTGCACGTGAAAAGAGTAGCACGGAGACAGATGTGTTAAATTATCAAAAAAGAAAGTTTATGCAAGCATATGGCATGAGTTTCACTGACCTGAGGGATAGGGACGCCAAGTTCAGTATTTTGTAGCATGCCAGATTCTGGATCAACTTGAAATAGGTTTGCCCGATTTTCTTCATGGAAAAATCCAGGTTTTGAACTGTGCAGCTAAAATATTGAATAAGCTCCATCATGATAATTTAAGACTACTTCTGGTGGAAAAAAAAAAACATTATCGAAGAAATTAAGTGATGTCTGCAAGGCTCTAATCAAAGATACTCGCAACTAACAATAAATGAACAAATAAGATGCCGGCTTAAATGAGACTTAAGCCACGCTTAAAGAGACTAAAAATAGTAATATTTCTGTTTTTAGGAGATCTTGTAAACTCTGAGATACGGGAAACATGAAAATACATGTAAAACAATTTGCACAATGGCCCCACCTCTTATGTTTCAAACTTATCCTATCCAAATATAAAACTGCAGATAAACATAAAAATCCCGAGCCAATGATACAAACATGGCATAAAGAAAAACGCCATAGCTAGTGTTAAGTTTAGATGAAACAAATCAAATATGAAGACAAAACTCATCTACCATAAAAAGATTTAAGCATGGATAGCCTTGAGAAAGTTCAGGACACAACAGGAATAGAGAAAAGAATTATGTGCGTGTGATTAAAAAAAATCAGTACTATAATCTCCGAAAAAAAAAAATTTGTGGCCGTTCTTGTAAATCACAAAATTTAGAAATGTCAGGTGGTAACGATATTAATAGAGCAATAAAAAAGGAAGAAATAGACTAGGAATCTAAATAAGTTTTGTTTTGCATATAATAAAGTAAGATTGACAAAGTTTGTGTTACTGTCTCCAACATATCTTCATGTTGTTTCCATATTTGTTTGAAAATTGCTGGATTTTTTAAAGAACAAGAAGAAACAGGAGAAGACCACATGGTGAGTCCAGTATGGCGTCCTATGATGTTCGAGCATCTTTGGCATGACAAATGGTCATCTAAAAGTGCTTTGTGTCATAAATATTAACGCATGCTGGTATCAAAATTGTCAAGAAAGAGACGCACCTGCCCGTGATAACCAGATCAAATTTTTCTATCCAGTCAAATTTGCAAGGCAAGCCAACTTCCATGTTGTAGGTCCCACAGAGAAAATTCATGACAACATTTGTATAGTCCCACAAGCTGCAATTTGCAAACTAGGAGATGGAGCAACAAAATCAAAGAAACCATTGAAAGAAAAAGTATTCGATTTATTTAGCACTCAGTCCATGATTTGGATCAAAGAGATATTTCATTCTGTACAAAATATGCAAATTATAAAGGACAAAGAAAACTTATCACTGAATTCAACTGCAACGTTCCCACAAAAACGTGCTGCAACTGGAATACGTTAATGCAAAACTAGGTGCAAAGCACATTTTGCTGATAAAAATTAGTGCGTAATTTTCAGGAAAAAATTAGTACATATGAATATGAAGTTCATGCTTTGAATCAAAGTAGCACCTCGCTCTCTATAAAACATGTAATTAGACTACGAATCAAAAGGGAAAATTGATACTGAATACACCTGCAACATTCCTACCAAAAAGTTTTGCACCATTAATAGATTCATGTTAATCCTGTTGGAACTGAACCCAAATAGTTGGAATGGGCTAATGATGATGATGCTAATACTCTTGGAAGTAAGTATAAATATCAATACAAAAAACCCCATCCCCTGTCCATGTTAACTACAACAGAAAGTTGTACACAATTTTATCAAAGTAATGTTGCTCTTACATATGTATATCACTTTCAAATATTAACACGAAGCATTTCCTCGAGATATGCTTGGTTACTATCCATCCAGGCAAAACTACTGCACAATTAGTTTTAGTGATTTATGAGTTCTATCAAAAGAATTTTGAAGAGACACTTGGATGCTTTGAAATGTAAGAATACTTGTCAGGGCATGCAATATTTTTTTTTATGTTTCGAAAATCTTACCAAGAATAGGTGGATACTTCTCAGTAAGTATATAGCAAGGCTAGGATGCACTTGGCATATGAAGAAGCACACCTAAGATGGATGTCCTAGAAACCTACTACGAGTAGGACTTTGCCAGGATGCTCTGGTTACATTGTTGGGATACTTATGATTATCGTTTCTTCATGTTATTTCTTGCAAGCAATTTATCAGTTCTTGCAGAGGTGCACCTGAAAATATGCCCATAATTACAAGCGAATCAATTCAGAGGCGTGCTTCTATATTTACATAAGCACCCATGAGCATTTTAAAATGCACGCAATTTATTTACATGTCCGGATATATATGCTTGCAAAGAAATATTGCAATTCTGTCTATTGATTTCAGTATACGATTATGTAAAAGTTGCACTCATCAAAAATATAATAACCAGCTAAGCCCAGCTGAACAAAACTTGTTTTCTTCAGGGTTTACCTACAACGGCTTACAAATAGAATTGATGAGAAAAAGACCTAATAAAGATAAATTGTATGAAATGAACCATAGCAAGAGAAGAATGTACCTGTTGGTTACCAAGAATACAGAACGCCCAGATTCTCGAAGCATTTTAATCATAGGCACAATTGATAGATCTTCATTAATATACCTTGTTGAATAATTCAAGAGAAAAATAATTAATTGACCTTGCTAAGGATGTAATTTTGAGTGGTTGGTACTTAAATGAATGTAGAATGCTCAAAATTCTACAAAGAATGATATGTGCAAATGAAGGTAAATAATGACTAAATATGATTAAGTAAGCTAAATAAGCTCAATTAATCAAACTAATTTTCATACTTTTTAAAATGTCTGTAAAGATAATTGAGAGCCCTTATGTCATTAAAATACCTAAGAAGCAGTAACAGATATTTAAGGTTAATGATCAAATTCATTTGAATAAATTGAACTTCAATGAACATTTTCTGAAAATTTATTGCTAATAAATGAATAATGATGAACAACATAATTATTTCGAATGTGATAAAATTTTGGTAGAAATTCCATCACGTTTATGACCTAATTTTTCTACAAAAAATATATCATATAAATAATATATAAAATAATTTATAATACTATTTATACATATAATTAGATATAGACGAGAAGGGGAGAACCAAATAAAGCAGCAGAGAGGATTCAAGCACAGTTTGTCCAAGACTTGAGAGAGATAGACTGAAAGGACAAGAGGGTAATTGACATTGAGAGATCAAATCATAGAAGAAAACTGAGTAAGAGGGAGATCCAGAGAAAGGGATACAAGCAGCTAGAGGTTAGTCGGATTAAACTATAGAGCGGGGGAAGGCAAACCACTGCTACGATAAAGGCCATGCGAGGATGAAGAAGATATAAGGCTTGATCTTCCTCCAACCTCTTCATCTTGAGGTGCTCAAGAAGGTTAACTTAAACGTAACACTACATCATTTCTTTTAAATTGCCATTAAATTGACTTAAAAGTGGATTTATGGGAAAGGAAGCAAGAAGCTTTATATGAGTTTAATGTTGATCTATGCTACACAGTTTTTGCAGAGGCCAAATTTTAGTGTAAGGAGCATATTTGAGAAATAATTTAAAAAGGAGCAAAATCGTCAAATGATTTGGCGCATTTTGAATGCCTCAAATCATTTGGCGCATTCAACTTATGGGGAGAGAGATAGAGAGATTGAAAGAGAGGAAGAGAGCGAGAAACCGGGAGCGAGAGAGTGAAACGGGGAGAGAGAGATGGGAAGGGAGAGAGGAGAGAGATGGGAAGGGAGAGAGAGAGAGAGAGAGAGAGAAATGGGTAGGGAGGGAGAGAGAGAAAACGGAAAGAGTAAGAGAGAGAGAGAGAGAGAGAGAAATGGGTAGGGAGGGAGAGAGAGAAAAACGGAAAGAGTAAGAGAGAGAGAGAGAGAGAGACGGGAGAGAGAAACATTAAAATTTTTGGGAAAATCTTATAACTATTAATTTTATAAAAATTTTGATAAAAATTTGATCATAGTTATAATATTTTCCAAAAAAACTTTGGTAAAATTAATCATAAATTTTGATAATAGTTATCATATTTATTAAATTAGTTTGAAATATTAAAAAATTATTAGAAGATGAATATTATAACTATTATATTTATTTTAAGATAAATGGAATATAAATTAAAATTATTTTAATATAAATATAATTTAAAATTTATTGATTATCATATATAATATGTTATACTAATTTATAATAAACTTAACCATTTAAATTTCATTATAATTAAATTTTGATAAATATATATATAAATTTTAATAAAATATTATTTTATATAATATGTATGCATCTATATTAATTTAATAAAAAGTTTAATTTAATAAATTTATGTATAATTATTTATTTTAATTATTTTTTTTGTAAAAATTTATTTAATAAATTAAATTACTAATATTTAAAATAATATTTAACTAATATTATATAAAAAATAAGTTTAATATTATATTATAGTTTTGGTATGTTTTTCTTCGTAATTTCTTATTATCATTTGTTGATTTCAAAGAAATGGCATCCACTTCCAATCAAAGTGATATCAGAGCACTTTTATGGGACCTATGGCTGCAAAGAAAGTTATGGCTTGGAAAAGCGTCTTAAAGGAAAAGTTGGCCAATTCAAATCGGCGTTTGAGGATAGAATGACATCAATGGAGGAAAATTTTTCCAACCTATAATGAATGATAAGGAAATTATTAGAGCTTCAAACCCAACTAATAATATCGGAGATGAGAGCACCGTTGATTAGACTGGAAAGTGGGGGAAACCCTAATATAGGGATGATGAGGGAGGATCAGGAAGTAGAAGTTTTGGGGGGAAGAAGAGAGATGCCATTTTTGGAGCCACTTCCAAAGGAGGGGAATGGGTGAATGAGTGAGATTTTTTATGGAGCTGAAAAGTTTGGAAGGAGAAGAAGATTGGGAGAAGATAGAAGCACCAAAAATGGTTTAGCCACTCCTACAGCAATATCGAGAGGTGTTCCAGCTAGTTCAGAGGTTGCAACCTCCATAGGAATGCGAGCATGCTATCATCTTGAAGGAAGGAGTCTCACCTATCAGTGTACGTCTGTACCGTCATCCCCAAATCCAGAAGGATGAGATCGAGAGATTGATTAGGGAGATGCTAGAGAAAGGGATCATTCGATCCAGAGTCAATCCATTTTTTAGTCCAGTGCTTCAATAGCAGTTCCCTTCGTTTCACCTTGAGGATAAGGTGGCACTTTGGAAGGGCAGTATTAATGGACGGCCGATTTGATTGAGAGGGAATCAAGAAGTTTTCTAATCAAGAGGGAGCTTTTTAGGAATGTTCTTAATCAAAAGGAAATTATTTATGAATATTTAAATTACAATTGGGAGTGAATTATTTAAGCAAGAGATCTAATTTGAATTCAAAATCTAAGAGAGAATTATTTATGAAAAAGGAGGAGGAATTAAGGGGGGATTATTTAGGAAAGTTTTAATTACAATTGGGAGGGAATTAATTAAGGAAAAAAATCTAATTTGAATTCAAATTTTACAGGGAATTATTTAGGAAAAGGGGGCTGATTTGAGATGGAATTATGGAGCCTATTTAAGGCTTACAATAAGGTGATTTCAAAGGTTTTGGGAGTTTGTTGAATTTAGTTTATTCTTAAGTTATTTGGGCTCTAGCCGGCGGCTAGGAATTTGGGAGAGCCGGATCTTCCTCTCCAATTGAAGATCCAACTGTATCTTGCTATTTTCTTTCATATACCTTCTAATAAAAATAATTTTGGTGTATTATTGTTCGCTGATTTCGAGGAAATTGCATCCACTTCCTATCAATTAACTCATTGACCAAACCAACCAGTTCCTTGTGCCAATAATGTAACACTATTATAAGGTTTGCATAGTCAGGTATCTGTAGTGTAAATGCTAAGAAAAAGTTTTAATATTGGATTTTATGCTAAAGAAAATCCGCATCAAATTAGTTAACAATGATAAATGTAGTAAGAAATGTCTGATTGAGATCATAAGTTGCAGCAATTGTGACATAATAAGTAGAAGAATATGCGAATTTCGTCAATTGAGGTTGACAGTTCTGAAACAAATTTTAAATAGATTATAAGATAAAAATTAGCTAAATAAAACCAAAAAAATCATACATGGGTGGTAGATTTAGTCAATCCAAATGTATTTAATGGGTAAAGCGTTGAAACTATTTATTGCTTACTTCCCAGGATTTTGTGCAACCATTCGTTTTAAAGTTCCATCACGATGGCACATGTCTACTGCAGCTCTAACATCTTTATACATACGGATATAACTGCAAAGAAATAGGAACCCCTCATTAAACAAACATCTTCTATACAATTGAATATAGAAAATAATTCAAATGCTGCTGACAGAATAGGGACCCTGAACGATATAGAAAACCAAATCTTTAGATGACTCTAATTGAAATATTTATCTGCCAAAAACAGCTCTACAACAAAAATTAGCAAAATACGCGGTTCTATGAGAGTCAATTAAAAGAGAAGCTACGAAGCAAGGACATGAGACAATAAAACTAGCCTTACGGTATAGTAAGGCATGATGTATAAAGCACTTCTAACATGCATAATTGCATGAAATCCATAAATAGCAAATACATGTGCATCCACCGATCTACATTATTCATACTGAAATGTAAATAGACTACTATGAATAAGCATCCAGCAATCAAAAGATACATATCCAGCCACTCAATTACTTAATCACGGAAGCGTCTTAGGGTCTTTAGGTCATCCCTGATGAGATTTAGGAAGGGGATACAAAAAACACAAACAAAATCAGCTCCAAATTACCAGCACTTCTTATATCCATCTAGAGTGCTGTGGGCACCAAAAATTCGCACCCCGAACTCCCCTGCTTTCGGTAGGAGTTTTAAAAGATTAAGTTCTGGGGTAGATTTTTAGAAGTCAGATTGAGTTTGAAATAAGACACTATCAAAAGATTTCGCCCTCATTTTGCGAGGACTTTTTTATCTGAGTTTTGGTTTCCTATAGGATAAATTTCCTAAGGGTATGAAATCTCTAAATGTCTGTGGTGTTAAACATTATGAGTTATAAAGGTCTATTATCTGATATGCTAGTATAAAGAGTTATAAAGACATAAATTTTAAATTTTGATATTTATTGGGAGATATAAGGACCTGAGGAAAATGTTCTGATTTGAGAAATGGATGTCATTAGTGCATTGGAGTTATTGTGTGTTATTCTATAGATGTCTATTTATTAAGATCAACCTGATTGACTTCTGTGCGGATTAATGTTTTTTTAACATTTTTTGCTTCATCAATATAAATTTTATTACTAAAGACTTAGGTAGGTTTAATGTGACCTACAGAGATATGTATGCTCATACCTGCTTTTTGTAACTGTTCAAGTCAAGATAACAGGAAGGGGAAATCTGAATAAAGAAAAGTTATCGGTTTCCGAGATTTGAGTTTGTATAGATATGCCTGATTAGATTTTGATAGTCATAACTCATTATGTTCTTCTTTATATTGTTTGTGACATGTACTATTTGTAGATAATTATTTTTCTTATAAATAATTTTGAGATGAATAAAAAGAATTTGATGATGAGTAATTTTGTATTTTTTGAAGTTTAGTAGCTCTATAGTCTCTCATATAAATAACTTGGAAAAGTATGCAATTCTTTCCAAATAAGTCTTTTGGGATTTTTGTAATGTAACCATCTGACACGGTATGGCCCATATGTACGTGGGTTATATCGAATTGGGTTGTAACATAAGAAAACCTTGATTTGGCTGGCCTGGACAAGCCTTCGTGATATGATCCCAGTAAAAGGAAGTGACCACGAGTCCCTCTGCGTGCTGACCAGCTTGAGGTGAGGTTGTGCTTTCCTTAAGACCCGGTACTCTTACGCAGGCTCCAGTTCACTCCCATTGGGGGAAAGACTGTCCGACAATAGTCTAAATACCGGGGGCAGAGGCGATCAAGACCCGATACTCTTACGCAGGCTCTAGTTCACTCCCAGTGGGGGAAAAACTGTCCGGCAAGAATCTAAATACCGGAGGTGGAGGTGATCAAGACCTGGTACTCTTACGCAGGCTCCAGTTTACTCCCATTGGGGGAAAGACTGTCCGGCAAGAGTCCAAATACCGGGGGCGGAGGCGATCAAGACCCGGTACTCTTACGCAGGCTCCAGTTCACTCCCAGTGGGGGAAAAACTGTCAGGCAAGAGTCTAAATACCGAAGGTGGAGGCGATCAAGACCCGGTACTCTTACGCAGGCTCCAGTTTACTCCCATTGGGGGAAAGACTGTCTGGCAAGAGTCCAAATACCGGGGGCAGAGGCGATCAAGACTCGGTACTCTTACGCAGGCTCCAGTTTACTCACAATGGGGAAAAAACTGTCTAGCAAGAGTTTAAATACCGGAAGTTACGATCAAGTCCTAGCGGCTATAGTTTTCTCTTATTGGGAGGCAAATGTCGTCAGCCAGAGGAGAGGGTGCTCTGAATAGTACCCAAAAAGGTGGTTCTGGCTCGTCCGATAGGAGACGAGTTTCAAAGAACCAAGATGATCTTCCACGTATATTCTTTCTCCCTCCTCTCTTTCTTATTTTAGATGCATTAATCCTTAAGTATTTTCTCTTTATTTATGTATGCCCCTCCAGGCAACAGGCCGCTAAATATGCCAGATGTTGTTCCTTCTACTGATGAAGTGGTTGAGCTAGTGCGAGCTCCTCGAACTATGGAGGTCGATGAGAGTAGGAGATCGTCATTAATTGACAACATTTCATCATCAATTACTTCTGATGGCTTGATTGTTATTCGCAAGAAATATCATCTGCCGAATGACTTAGTGATGGTTACTCCTAAAAAGATTGATCGAGCACGAGATCCTCCAAATGGGTTTATCACCATATACGAGATGACATTGCGTGCGGGTTTGAGATTTCCTCTAGCCCCTGAGTTGCTTGAGATCTTTAGAGCATGTGGTGTACCCTTGGCCCAATTCTTATGCATGACGGTTACGATCATTGTGGGCTTGACAGTTTTTTATAGGGAGCGCAGTGTCAGGCAGACCATTGACCACTTATCCAAGATGTGCAGGCTTACAAGTGATTTTCAAGGGCATGTTTTATGTAGAGGTAGAAAGTGGTTGGATTTCTCAACACGCGATACTTCTAAGAATTGGTCCAGCTCGTTCTTTTTTGTGAATAATGATTGGGGACTTTCTGAAAAATGGGGGAGGTTAAAGGAGCTGCCGAACTTCCCACACCTAGGGGAGGAGGAGATATTGAAAACTCTTAATTTTTCTGACACAAAGAGTCTCCAAGAGGAGTTATGTCATATTAGTCAGTATGTGCTGGAGAAAAAACTTTTTACAGTTGACTTTTCTATTCACGCGGGAAGATCTCATGCGATTCAGTTAAAGAAGACTAAGAAGATTCACGAGGCAAGTCCCAACACTCTAAGACCTTCATCCAACAATCCTTCGAGAGGACAAGGAGAGGAGGGATCTTCTCTTAAAAGAGAAGAGTGAATGATGCAGCGGGCTTTCCAAGCGATGGCAAAGTATGCAGGGAGCCCATTCGCCCTTTGATGATCGATATTGCTACCCTTAATTCAGATAGAGAGATTCGACCCCTCAAAATACCGATCCCTGAAGATATATTAAAATATGTCTGTATTTGACGGCAACGTGCAAAAAAAATGATTAGTTGTCTTGATCTCCTTTTCCTTCCCCTCCCCCCCCCCCTTTTTTTTTTAATGTTCATAATCACATGTCTACTGCAGATGATACAGAAGATGGATATGGAGTCCCAGTTTGACCTAGTGCTGGATGAATGGAATGCAGAGTTTGTGAAGGTTAAATATATGCATTTGGAGTATAAACGAAGGTTGGATACAAATATTAAAAAGATGTTTGCATTGGAAAGCCAACTAGCAGAATGTCGAGCTGAGCTGGTGACGATATCCACTCCTCATTTCCTTCAAAATCGGGAGGCTGATCGCTCTCACACCGAGTTGATTGAGGCTCGTACAAAGATTAATCAGAAGAATGAAGTCTTAAAAGTACTTGTAGTAGAGAAGAGTGCCCTTGAGGTAGCTAATAAAGAGTTACAAGATCATATTTTGGAGAAAGATGCGGCCATACTAGACGTTGATCTCGTACATAAGCTATATCATTGGAGGCTGTAGAAAAATTCAAGAAGTCTTCAGCTCATCATCGAGAGATTTAGAATCAAGTCCAAGAGGCTTATAATAAGCTATTTGATGCCGAGGCAAGGGATCTAGAGCGTCGGTGCCTTGAGGAAGGCTTCGTCCGTAGTTTTTTAAAGGGTGCTCGATTGGTGCAGCGCAAGGCAGGGGTTACAATCGAAGGGATATCTCTTAGTCAGGCCTCTGAGAGGTTCGACCCCTCAACCCTTAATTCAGATAGAGAGGTTCGACCCCTCAAAGTACCGATCCCTGAAGATGTATTAAAATATGTCTGTATTGGACGACAACGTGCAAAAGCAATAGTTAGTTATCTTGATCTCCTTTTCCTTCCCCTCCCCCCCCCCCTTTTTTTAATATTCATAATCACATGTCTTCTGCAGATGATACAGAAGATGGATATGGAGTCCCAGTTTGACATAGTGCTGGATGAATGGAATGCAGAGTTTGTGAAGGTTAAATATATGCATTTAGAGTATAAACGAAAGTTGGATACAAATATTAAAGAGATGTCTGCATTGGAAAGCCAACTAGCAGAATGTCGAGCTGAGCTGGTGACGATATCCACTCCTCATTTCCTTCAAAATCGGGAGGCTGATCGCTCTCGCACCGAGTGGATTGAGGCTCGTACAAAGATTAATCAGAAGAATAAAGTCTTGAAAGTACTTGTAATAGAGAAGAGTGCCCTTGAGGTAGCTAATAAAGAGTTACATGATCATATTTTGGAGAAAGATGCGGCCATACTAGACGTTATCTCGTACATAAGCCATATCATTGGAGGCTGTAGAAAAATTCAAGAAGTCTTCAGCTCATCATCGAGAGATTTAGAATCAAGTCCAAGAGGCTTATAATAAGCTATTTGATGCCGAGACAAGGGATCTAGAGCGTCGGTGCCTTGAGGAAGGCTTCATCCGTAGTTTTTTAAAGGGTGCTTGATTGGTGCAGCGCAAGGCAGGGGTTACAATCGAAGGAATATCTCCCAGTCAGGCCTCTGAGAGGTTCGACCCCTCAACCCTTAATTCAGATAGAGAGGTTCGACCCCTCAAATTACCGATCCCTGAAGATGTATTAAAATATGTCTGTATAGGACGACAACGTGCAAAAGAAATGGTTAGTTGTCTTGATCTCCTTTTCCTTCCCGTCCCCCCCCCCTTTTTTTTTAATGTTCATAATCACATGTCTACTGCAGATGATACAGAAGATGGATATGGAGTCCCAGTTTGACATAGTGCTGGATGAATGGAATGTAGAGTTTGTAAAGGTTAAATATATGCATTTGGAGTATAAACGAAGGTTGGATACAAATATTAAAGAGATGTCTGCATTGGAAAGCCAACTAGCAGAATGTCGAGCTGAGCTGGTGACGATATCCACTCCTCATTTCCTTCAAAATCGGGAGGCTGATCGCTCTCGCACCGAGTTGATTGAGGCTCGTACAAAGATTAATCAGAAGAATGAAGTCTTGAAAGTACTTGTAATAGAGAAGAGTGCCCTTGAGGTAGCTAATAAAGAGTTGATCATATTTTGGAGAAAGATGTGGCCATACTAGACGTTGATCTCGTACATAAGCCATATCATTGGAGGCTGTAGAAAATTCAAGAAGTCTTCAGCTCATCATCGAGAGATTTAGAATCAAGTCCAAGAGGCTTATAATAAGCTATTTGATGCCGAGGCAAGGGATCTAGAGCGTCGGTGCCTTGAGGAAGGCTTCGTCCGTAGTTTTTTAAAGGGTGCTCGATTGGTGCAGCGCAAGGCAGGGGTTACAATCGAAGAGATATCTCCCAGTCAGGCCTCTGAGGATTCCTCTCCAGACTTAGATGATGATGATGTTCAAAGTGAGCTGAGGAAGGCCTTCTCTAGTGATGATGATGATATTGATATCATATAACATGTAGTTTTTTTTTCTATATGATTGTCACTTTTTATTTGTCTCAGTATGTATGTTTAGTTACTTGAGATATCTATATTTTTGGAGCATAATAATATATTATGTTATTTGTATTTTTAATAAAGCTTCTCATATCGGTAGCCCTGTATCTTTGAAGGCTAGAGAGGGCTTACCAAATACCTCATCCTTTCCTTAATTATATATTAGAGGCCACTCAATAAAGTTAGCCAATTCGAAAGAGGTTGAGAGATATCCACCTAGGATATTTGACCTATTCGAGGTTGTTTGTCAAAACGTTGCTTGATGACATTAACCTGTGTGGAATAGGTGAGATCGAATCCCCTTGGGATTGATCATCCAATGACTGAGATATAACGAATGTTGTGTATTTCTTGAATCAGTGGTGAGTTTTGAATTTTGTGGGATCATAATGATCTTTTTTAATGATCAAACAATTTATTATCTTGAAAAGAAGACACAATGCAGCTTAAAAAACATAAAAGTCACATAACACTTAATATATAAACTATATAGTAGGAAACTTCAGTAATAGCTACTGATAATATTTTCGAAGATTCTCAGAATTCCAGGTCCAGGGCAGCATCTTTCCATCAGCATCATTCAGCTTAAAAGTCTCAGGCTTAATCATAGCTGCTACTATAAAAGGGCCTTCCCAAAGGGGGGAGAGTTTATTGCGTTGGGGTCCTTTACCGACTGCCTCGAGGCTGCGCAGAACCAAGTCTCTGATAGAGATGCATCGAGGTATAACCTTTCGGTTATAGTGACGAGCCACCCTCTAGTGATAAGCAGCAATTTTGAGTAAGACTACGTCTCTAACTTCTGGGAGAAAATCCAAGTTATTCTGGAGTTTCTCACCATTATTATTGAAATCAAAAGTTTTGCACTCTAAGGCTTGGAACTCCAATATCGATCGGGATAACAGCTTCAGTACCGAAGTAGAGATTGTATGGTGTTTCTCCTGTAGGAGTCCTAGAGGTGGTGCAATAGGCCCAGAGGACATTGGGGAGTTCATCAGCCCATTGCCCCCCAGCCTTCCCGAGACGTGTCTTCAGTCCCTTCAATATAGTTCGATTTGTAACCTCAGTCTGCCCATTTGTTTGAGGATGAGCCACGGCTGTGTGTAGTAATTGAATATGGAGATCCTTGCAAAATGTTGTGAAAGTTTTTCTAGTAAACTGAGTTCCATTATAGGTAATGATCTTTGCCGGAATGCCAAAACGACAAATTATATTTTTTCAAACAAATTGTTTGGCATTTGCTTCGGTGATTTTCGCTAGGGGTTCAGCCTCTACCCATTTAGTAAAATAGTCCACAGCCAAGATGATAAACTTTCAATGTCCATCAGCCATAGGAAAGGGCCCCATTATATCAATCCCCCATTGGGTGAAAGGCCATGGGCTTTGAAGTGATGAGATCTCCACAGTAGGTGAACGGGTGAGGTTGGCATGCAGTTGACAATTGTTACATTTTTGAGCGAACTCTAATGCATCTTGCTTTATTATGGGCCAGGAGAACCCTTGCCTCATAATTTTAAGAGCGAGCGCTTTTCCTCCTAAATGCTCTCCACATATACCTGAATGAACTTCTCATAGCACATAATCAGCCTCAGACGGTGGGAGACACTTAAGATATGGCCCGATAAAGGCTCGCTTATATAACTCTCCACTAATAATAGTGAAGTTAATTGCTTGCCTTCAGAGTCGCATTGCAACTGTTAAGTCTTCGGGCAGCAAACCATTTTGCAAGAATGATAAGATAGGATCCATCCAAGATGGCTCTCTTGACTCATCAATGGATTATATAATCCAGGGACCTTCAATACTCAGGAAGTGTATTTGCTCAATATATCTTCTTTTGAAAAGGTCCCCTGCTGCTAATGTAGCGAGCTTTGAGAGGGCATCTGCACGGGCATTCTGCTCCCGAAGTATATGAACAATTTGATACTTTTTATGTGGGTAAGAAGTGACTTCACTATGCCGCAATATTGTGCCAAAAATGAATTATGGGCATCAAATTCTCCTTCTACTTGAGAGGCGACGAGTTGTGAATCAGTATGAATTATCAAATTTTGAACCTCATAGTATATAGCCAATCATATTCCTGTAATAAAGACTTCATACTCAGCAACATTATTTGTAGCATGAAACTTCAGTCGAGGCCCATATTCAAAAGTGACTTGTTGTAGAGATATTAATAAGATCCCGGCTCCAGCACCAGAACTCCCAGAGACTCCATCAACATATAGTGTCCAGCAAGGTGAAGGAGGAGGAATGACTAGTCGTTCATCAGAGGTAGGGTTGGTACATTCCACCACAAAGTCCGCAAGAATCTGTGACTTGATGTCGGGTCTAGGAAGAAAACGGATGTCAAACTCTCCAAGTTCCACGGACCACTTGATTAATCTTCCAGATGCTTCAGGTTTTTGGATAATATTTCTTAATGGGAGATTTGTATAAACCCCAATCGTATGAGCTTGAAAATAAGGGCGTAATTTTTTGGCTGAGAAGACTAACGCCAAAGCCATCTTATCTACTAACAGATAACGTATTTATGTTTCAGAAAGGACCTTACTAACATAATAAACAAGACGTTGAATACCATTCTCCTCCCGGATCAAGACTGAGCTTATAGCATGTGAGGTAACAGCCATATATATGTATAACATTTCTCCTTGTATTGGCTTTAAAAGTAGCGAAGGTGAGGATAGATAAATTCGGAGTTGTTCGAAAGCCTCTTGGCATTCATCTGTTCATTGGAATCCCGAGTTACGGGCTCCTCTTAATATCTTACAGAAAGGCGGGTAATTATCACCCGAGCGGGCCAAAAAGCGAGAAAGAGCTGCAATTCTTCCATTTAGAAGTTGCACTTCTCTGATGCTCCTTGGGGAAACCATATCTTTTAATGCCCTTATCTTTTTAGGATTTGTCTCGATTCCACGGTGTGTAACCATGAAACCTAGGAATTTTCCTGAGGTGACTCCGAATGCACACTTGGCAGGATTGAGATGCATGTTATAGGATTGAAGGAGAGAGAAGCATTGTTCTAAGTCAGAGATATGTCGTGATTTTTCAAGACTTTTCACCGACATATCGTCTACATATACCTCCATACTTCTCCCTATAAGATCTTTTAAAACCTTATTCATAAGACACTGATACGTGGCTCCAGCATTCTTAAGTCCAAATGGCATGACTTGATAGCAATATAGTCTTTTATCCGTCTGAAAAGCTATTGCTTCCTCATCTACGGGATCCATCTTTATCTGGTTGTAGCCAGAGTATGCATCCATGAAGCTCAGCATTTGGTGCCCGGATGTGGCATCGACCAGTTGGTCAATACGAGGTAGCGAAAAACTATTCTTCGGGCAAGCCTTATTGAGGTCCGTGTAGTCCACACATCCTTCAAACTCCACTAGCATTCTTAACCATGACGACATTTGCCAACCAAGCGGAGTAGTGCACCTCCAGCATAAATTCGGCTTCCAAAAGTTTATCAACTTCCTCTTCGATGGCTCGTTGACGATCTAACGCAAAATTTTGTTTTTTTCTGGATAACAGGCTTACAAGCTGGATTTATTTTGAGGGAATGCATAACTATCTCTGAGTCAACTCCTGGCATATCTGCTGGACTCCATGCAAAAATGTCTTGATTTTTATGTAAAAAATCCACGTATTCTCTCTTCTCTTCCTATGAGAGCATGGATCTGACCTGCACTATTTTGGATGGGTGCTCGTCTGATATGGAGATATATATAAGGTCTTCGACTGGGGAAGCCCTTTGAGGGACGTCCTCATTTCGAAGGTCAAAATTTTCAATACTTAGAGAAACTGATGGCGTGGTTGAGCCTGTCTCAAATAACATGATTGTGTTATTTGTTAATTTCCATGCACCATGCCAATCCCATGTGGGGTTAAAAACATCATCTTGAGATATGGAATGGAGGGAATAGCTCCAAAAATTGATTGTAGTGGTCTCCCGAAGATAGCATTATAAGCTGATTCTGATTTTACTATAATGAATTGGATTGGATGAGTAGCCTGCCGAGGAAATTCCTCAAATGTCATCATCCCTTCTACCCGTGTAGGTCAATTATCAAACCCATATAATGGTCCTGCAGTTGGCTGAAGCTTTTCCCTAACCAGGCTCATACTAAGAAAGGTGGAGTAGAATAGGACATCCACTGAGCTCCCATTATCAACTAAGACTCTTTTGACATTGAAGCATGGATCGCCAATCCCCGCGTTAATTACAAGTGGATCTTGATGAGGGGGGTATGAATGCCCTCTAGATCGGCGTCATCAAATGTAATACAATGGTCAGCACGAACCTTCTTTTGTGTTGGCTCCTCGTTCACTGCAAGTAAAACCTGGTTGGATAATAATAGACCCCCAGCGATGGTCTCGATCTCTCCAACCATTTGGAAATTGTTTTGTGGTTGTCTTTATGTCGGTTGCCCCCCAGCAGGAGTCTCCTTACGACCAAGTGGGTTTGCTATGAACCGACTAAGGTAGCCTTGTCGGATTAGTCTCTCGATTTCCTCTTTAAGTTGTTTGCATGCTTCAGTTGTGTGTCCACGACTAAGGTGAAAGTGGCAATATTGCTCTTAATTTTCCGAGTTTGGCTTTAAGGGATTTTGCCACTTAACACTCTCTTCATCTCAGATGGCCATTAAGACATTTACTCAAGAAGTATTAAGAGGCGTATACTCTTTCTCTGTTCGAGGCTCCCGTTGAGACTGTGAAGGTCGAGGGGGCAAGTTATTACCTCCTCGCTTATTCCGCTGTGATGATGAATCACCCATCCCTGGTGCATTCTTACGCTTTCCAATTGTTTGCTCAAATTATTTCTTATGAGCATTGATGGCTTCATCTGCTAAGATTTGAGCCTCCACACGATGAATTAGGTCAGCGTATGAATATATCGTATCTCGCATGAGTGCTGAGTAAAAAGGGCCAGGACAAAGCTCTCCAAGGAAAACTCCTCTTAGCAACTCAAGATCCACCCCTGCAATTTGTCGAGCTTCGACAGAGAACCTTTGGAAGTATTCTTTGAGTGATTCTCCTTCATTCTGGCGGATCCCAAAGAGATGGGAAGAGTCCTTAATAATTCTTCGATTAGCGACAAATTGTTCGACAAACAATTTGGCTAACTTGACAAACGAAGGAATAGTCCTAGCCGGGAGTGAACAGAACCACGTACGAGCTTGCCCTTTGAGGGTAGCAGGAAATACTTGATAAAGGAGCGCATCTGAGGCTCTCTGAATATGCATAATAGTTCTGTAGTGATCGATGTGCCGTCATAAGAATCAATGCTCGGTAGTTTGAACCCTACAGAAATGGGATGTTAAAGGATGACTTCTGTTAGTGGTGAGGTCTCCTGGAAGTCCCACTGATGGAGAGATTGTCTTCCACCCCTACTGGGGAACTTTTCTTGGACCAAGCGCCTCAGTTCATGGCGTAAGACATTATGCGGGAGGTCAGTAATGTGAGGCTGGATCATGTCCTCATGGATGTCCGACGAAATGCGGACTAACTGACTGGGGAAAAAAGGATGGGTAGAGCTAGTGGTGTCGGCAAGGTCAACGTCTTGTTGTGTTTTAGGACGACCCCTTGATTGAGGGATAGGGATGTTTGCATGAACACGTTCAGGTTGAACACCCCTTACTAGTGATGGATCTTGAGAAAGACGAACCTCCTCTTGCTCTGCTAGCATTAGTTGTCGGGCCCCTCGCAGGAGTTGAAGGATCTCCTTCTGAGATTCCTCCATTTTTCGGATGCGGTCTTCCATAGATGGTCGTGATGTCCCTTCTCTAGCAGGGTTCTGCCCACCAGGGTGAAAAGAAGTAGATGCCTGGCGTCCTTGATTCAGGGACTGATTCCTGGACATGTGAGAGTTGGAACGAGAGGCTCCCTGGTGGCGATTGCTACGCCTGTTGGCCATTGAAGTAATGGTTAATATTGTGGGACTGTCGGTTCCCACAGACGACGCCAAACTATTGCGGGATAGGATATTCGTAGCGGTAGAGTGAGTAAATTTCTCGTCTTAGCAATGCACAGATATCCAACACACAAATAGAAAAAGAGAAGTAAAACACCCAATATTTTTTTACGTGGAAAGCTCAAAGAGGGAAAAACCACGGGGCCTCGCCCAGGTGAAAAGATTCCACTAAATTTGAGTGAAATACAAATATTGACTCGTCCCTTGACTTAGGAGCGGTCAAATTACATTAGTTTGGAGAGTTAGGCCAAGGTCTTGCAACTGTCGGGCAACAGGAAAGATCCGAGAAAAGTCGGGTGAACGTACGATGTCACTCGGCTGCTAGGTAGAAGTCCGGAGGCGATCGGTGGTGATCCGATGAAGGTCGAGCTGAAGTTCGGCGGCGGTCAATGACCGGGCGGTGGTCAGACGAAGGTCGGGCTGAAGTCCGGCTGTGGTCGTTGGCCGGGCGGTGGTCCGACGAAGGTCGGGCTGAAGTCTGGCGGTGGTCGTCGGCTGGGAGGTCTTGCGGTGGATCGACGACCGGGCGATGGTCCAACGAAGGTCGGGCTGAAATCCGGCGGTGGTCGTCGGTCGAGAGAAGGTCAGGCGGCGAATCGGTGGCCGGGCGGGGGTCAGGAGAAGGTCGGGCTGAAGTCCGGCTGTGGTCGTCGGCGGCGGATCGACGGCAGGGCGGTGGTCCGACGAAGGTCGGGCTGAAATTCGGCGACGGTCGGCGGCCAGGCGGTGGTGGTGGAGCTCTAGTGGCTTCAAAGCTCTCTCCAATTTCTAACCAAAAGTCCCCTTCATGTATAGAGAGTGGGGGTCTATTTATATGTTTTCATGAGTGGCACACCCCATAAATATAGAGAAGATTCGTGGTAGGTTTGGAGTGCTCCATCGGATGGCCCGTATTGATTCCCACGATCATAGAGCATTTATCGGACATTTGAGTGTCTTAATGATATCAGAATTTGATGATCTTAAGCTCGTTGGATTTGTCTCGTTGAGCCGCTCGATTCGACTATAAGCATGTCACGTTTGGAAGCTGATTGGTAATCCAAATTGTAGTTTGAACCTTCCAAAAGCGCTTCATGTCTTTGATTTGGACCCATTTGAGCTTAGATTTTGTCGAACTTGGTGTCGTTGGGTTCGTATTTTTGAGATGATCAATTCGACTATAAGTTTGCTTAAATCAGAGTTCAGATGATCCCATTTTTAATTTCGGAAGATTATAATTCAATTTTGCCTCAAGATTCGTGCTGATCAAGACGATTTTTTATGACATATCAAACTGGAATATGATATTAACCATCCCACATCAACTCAATTTTAAAAACCTATTTTCTCAGAATAATGATGAGATAATATATATATGAATGGTGTCGCAGCCTTCACAAACACTGCCTGTTACAGAGGTAGTACTCAATTTTCTCCACATTTTAAAATTATTATGATGTAAATGACAGAAAATTTTGATGTTGAAACTCCAAAATATGGCAAAGGAATAAACAGAATGCGAAAAAGGTTATCATTAACCATTCCATTTTTCACAAGCTTAGCATCTTGATAAATCCAATGATTAACATGCATGCAAGCCAGTAAATTGTAAATGTTTGGAAACAAATAAATTAGTATAGATCCACTACATAGATGTCACAAAATACCTACACAAAAAATGAAAAACCGCAAAAAGTATAATCTCGCAAGGTTTGCAACCAACTTAATGCTCGTACGTGAGCATACATCCAAGCAACACTCTACATGAACATTTAAAGATAGATTTATACATTAGCATACATACAAAGATATATTTATATTAGGAATGCCCTATATTTTATGAATAGAGTATTATCAATGTGTTATACTCATTTATGATTTATTTTATCATCATATCCATAACCACAATATGATTATATTTACTAGGTCATAACTCACAAGTCGCAATCGTCTTTGCTTGTATTTACATCCTACTAAGTAAAAAGATGACAGTTATTTGTTCAGCATGCAAGGCTTTTGAATTACAATATTATAGAGAGATGAATAAATAAACATGAATTGTGCAGGGGAAACCTAACCGCAACTCTTTCAAAAATACTTCAGGAAAATAATCAACGGTTATACTTTAAAAGAATGGTAAAATTATTTAAGAAGGCGAATGATGCAGCATTTAAATGTGTAAAAACTAAATCATGTCTCAATCAATAATCAGAAGAAAGTGTAGACATTCTAAATTTGAAGCGCATACTCAGTTTCGGGAGGAAATTTTCCTGGATATTTATCTTTAAAGTCAACAAGCTGTGCAAAAAGATACGCTTCAGCAAGAGAGAAAAGTGTATCTATCAAAGCATATTCAGGTTCATCAAATGCATCTCGTATCAATGTTTTTCCATAAGCTTTAATCTTCTCTTCCTTGGACATTTCCTTGAAACCATGATATGCTACTTTAACATATTTATGTCGATCCATCTGGAGAATAAAAAAATTTTTATGCTTCAGTCATTCAAAAAGTTAGAAGCACTAGTGAAACATTATTATGCTATGGAAGTAATCAATACACAAACAAGTTACATACCATTAGGAAAACAGGTAGAAAACCTGTTAATCCAAATGATACATGACATTCGAAATACAAAATGTTTATGCTGATTTCCTCTTAGTTCTTCTTCTCCTTTCCAATACTTTCTTTAGAGATTGATTTGACTTGTGACTGATTCAGATTTATATTCCTGATTTCGTTTAAGTTCATAAAATTTAATCATCCATGTTTCTTTTTAACTCTAATTGTGATATGTTACAACTTTGACATCAAAATCTTATTGATGACCAATTGATGATTGAATTTCGTTTATTTTTGTACCATCCATCATTTATAGAATTTTATTTTTGTCATAGATTGTTTGCTTCCCCACAAAATTTACATGATAATTCTGCGTTCATAAGTATAATGACAGCATAATATTGTACATCTCTCTATTATATGTTGACCCAGCTATGGGTTTATTTGATATGGCATGATGACCACTTCTGTGCCAATCTACATGCTTCTTAAATTCATTTTCTCCACGACAGTACAATTATCTTATCCAGGATTCCACCAGTTGCAAAGAATGCATATCACTCGCTAAGATTTGTTTGTAATGTTAATCCCATAATCACATTGCATGATTCTAGTGAGTTCATATTAAAAAATTGATAGCTTGACATCATACTATGCATCTGTAGTTATGTCAAAGCTATGTCAACCAACCTTAAGCCAAGGATACAAAGACAAAACCATCAATTGACAATAACTGACAACCCCACCCACCGTCACCCCAACCCTTCATTTTTTTCCCTTTTTAAACAATAGATGTTCACAAGCTCTTTTTATCTCAGTTAAGTGAGAATTGAAACAAAAATAGAGTGGATTAAAATATTAATTTCAAAAAATATTACAAACAACGGAAATGAACTGTCAATGTTCTCTAGATGATGCATACTTTATAAAACCAATACACCAGCAGCAGCAAAAGAACTAGGAAAAGTGGCAATTACTTACCTTCAGTATGTTGCCTCGCCTCTTATCAAGGACCAAACCCCTAACCATGTACTTACAATCGAATTTCCATTTCTTTATCTGCAAAGTGGAGAAGCATATGACAAATAAAATTTGAAATTCTACCAGCCACATTAAGGTAATCAGTAGAAATTAAAAATTCAAGAGTATACTCTTGTTCGTCCTCGCATGTTTAAATAAAGAGCGATGCCCATCAGACCTGCATGCCCAAAGCCCACATAAGCATGTGGCCCACCATGATTGTACTAAAAATCTTAGTCAACCAAGAACCTTAGTGACCAAGACTAAAACAGTCCAGTCACTTTCAGTTTTCATCGACTAAGATTGTTGACCAACCTCGAATTTTAATACAATCACAGTCGAACACGGGATTGAGTGGGTTGAGGGAGCGTGGTATGAGAAGCATTAATTTTAAATGAAACAACCTTAAAATAAAGAAATAAAACAGCAGCATTGTGAACCCTATATTTTAAACCAGTAAGGTCCTAAAGTCTCGGGGCGACAGAATTAGTCAAACAAAGTCAAAAGCAAACGAACCATCGAAATCCTGACTGTTGGAAATTACCGGACACCGGTACTCCACCTGATTCCTTCCAAAATCATGCCGAAACATCTTACAATCACTAGAATAACCAGCTCCATTGTGGAAAACACAACTTCCGCTCCAAAACACAAAACAAACAAAACAAAAAGCATTAAAAGAATTAGTCGACACAGACCTCAACGGGATACTGCAAATTCGTCACCAGATTCCTCACGGTCCCTTCATACGCCAACGCCTCGAATGTTTCCGGCTTGTACTGCGCCAGTGTATAGTCCATGTCAAACCCCACGGCCGCAATATTCTTCATATTCAGCGATCGGTTGCAGAATATCATCCTTCCCATCTTAAACTCCTTGTCCTTTCCAGGTAACGACCAGGTTTTCGCCTTCTTATTCCCCTCCATTCCGCACTCCTCCATCTCCTTCTGGCAAGCCGACCCTCTGTATCCTACCAAAAACCGGCGATTCAAAACCCCGAAACCCAAAACCCCCCAACAGCTTAAATCAAGAACCAAAATCGAGAAAACGGAGTAAAAAATAAATCACGAACTGCAAACCTCTTCGAGAGAAGAGATTTCCCCCGACCGAAACGCGAGAATCGGCGAGAATTGAGAAAGCTGAGAGACGAAAGGCAACGAAGGGTTTCCTCTGAATCCGCATCGTCGGGGGTTTAAATAGGCATCCGAAGGGCGCCGAAGACGAAGAAGAAGAAGGAGAAGGAGAATAGGAATCGGGTCCGCAGCCGCCAGTGGCTTCACTTGCTCTTCGTATCTCCCTCGTTATCAGAGCACGAAGCGGACAGCTAAACGGAGGCTGCTGTGGGTAAGATGGCATCCGGCTCGATGCGAATGTTCCGCAGTCCCATGTGCTCTTCCACGTGGCAGCCTCTGATTGGAATTCTGGCGGAGTGCTAGAGTGCGCCAGCAGTGGAGCGGGCGCGGGATGGCTGAAGAAGCGAACGATAAACGGAATAACGGCTTTAGGGGTTCCATTTAGGCGCGGGGGGGATGGTACCGATGGGCGTGTGGACATTTATAGCGGAAAAAAAAAATAAATACAGATGATTTCATGCTTAGATTTGGATTGGGTATTTTCGTCATTATGAATTTAAAATTTTAATAAGTATCTTTTTAATAATTATTCTATCAATTATATAATCTTTTTTTCATATTTTCAATATTTCATAATCACAGTCTTTTTTTCTATTTTAATGTTTTTATTATTTCATAATAGCTCTCTTTTTTTAAATATATTAAAAAATTAAAATCATGTACATTCAATAATATATACCAGCAAAATATGATTAGAAAGCTGTTGTGAGAAAAAATAGATTTTTTTTAAGCTGCTATAAGTATTCTTTATTTTTTCTCCTTTCAAAAAGTAATATACTTTTCAATTCTTAATAGTATAAACAAAGAAGTTGTTGTGATGCAATTTATGAATATAAAGTATATTGGTTGCTGTCAAAATTTTCATGTACTATATGGTTTATATTTTATAATTATTCTTAATATTCTTATATTTCACTAATGCATTATTATAAAATAAAAAGCCATTTAATGTTAGGGATGCATAACAGAGAGTTTGGGGAGGAATTAGGGAAGAAAAAGAGAGGAGAGAGAAAACCAAAATCTGATTTGGGACAAGTACGGGCCATTTTCGTTCGTCAGTCCAGTTGAGAAACTTGTTCATCTCGAGATAAGACACATTATATCTATTGCGGACTAGAATATACGCGGCGATAGAGTTAGAAAGTTTTCGTCTTAGGGTTGCACGAATATCCAGCACACAAACATGAGAGAAATAAAAAACACTAGAATTTTTAACTGGAAAACTCTGGAAAGGAAAAAAACCATGAGACCACGCCTAGTTAAAATAATTCCACTAGTGTTTGCTTGTGGTACAAGAGGCTGACTCGTCCTTAAAATTTAGGACGATCATATTACAATGCTTCACTTCCGGATTGAAATCAAATTACTAACAAGTTGTATATTTGAGCTGAATTCAGAGTCACTTAGAATTTCGGCGTCACTTGGAAATCGGTCAGAGTTCCGGTGTCACTAAAAAGTTAGGTGGAATTTCGGTGTTACTTGAATGTCAGGTAGAATTCTGGGCGTTACTTGGGCAGAATTCCGGTGTTACATGGGCGTCGGATAGAATTCCGACGTCACTTCAGCGTTGGGCAGAACTCCGGCATCACTTGGGCGTCGGACATAATTATGGCGGTACTCAAGGAGTTTCTTTCCTCATATCCTTTTATTCTTCTTCTCTTATTCTTCTTGCTTGGGTCCCCTCTAAAGAGAAATGAGGGGCTATTTATAGTTCTTTGAGGATGGCATGACCTGTAAATAGGAAAGGATCAAGGGCAAATGTGGAGTGGTTCGGATGCACGGTCGATATTGAATCCTTTGATTGTGGACCGTTTATCATACATTTGAAGGTCTTAACAATATTGGAATTCAACGATATTGAGCTCGTTGGATTCGTCTCGTCGAGCAGCTCGATTCGATTATAAGCATATCATGTTTGAAAATCATTTGGTAATCTAAATTGTGGTTTGAATCTGTCAATAGTGCTTTGGGTCTTCGATTCGAACTCATTTGGGCTTATATCAATTTGAATTTAGTGTCGTTGGTTTTTATATTTCCGAGACGCTCAGTTTGACTATAAGTTTGTTAAAATCGAAGTTCATGTGATCCCAAATTTAATTTTTGAAGTCTTCAGCTTGATTTTTCCTCGAGATTTGTGCCCGATCAAGATAATTTTTTGATGATATATCAATGTCCATCTCAATTTCCAAAAATATGTAAGTCTTAGCAATTTTTTCAATTAAAATTTTATATCCGTTAGCGAAAAATATGAATAATTTTGTATAGGTAAAACTTTGATCGAATAACTTTTAGTATATTATAGATATTACGATTATGCACATTTTGAATATTTTTTGAAAATTTTACTATGAGGGTTTTGAAATTTGTGGGGTTTTATTTAAAAGAAATTTATCTAGATGTTGAAAAATAATGTTATAGTGCAATAGAAGTCTTAAAATATCATTTTACAAAATCTATGATAATTTGGTAATTTTATAAAAATGTGCATTTTTACTTAGTTAGAATTTCTATTGTCTACCGTTATAAAATACTATGACATATTGATGCATGTTCAATTACTATTTAATTGTTATAATGTGATGATATATGTGCATATATATATGGAGCCATAAAGGACTAGAATCTTTTAGGATTTTATCTGTGTTAGGAAATTATTTGGAGCTATAATAGGTCAAAATCATTTGAGATTCTGTTTGAGACATATATATGTGATATGTTCTGGTGCTATAAGCACAAACAAAAAGAGAGTCATAAGATGCTAGAATCCTTTGAGATTTTGTCTGGGTTCGAGACATATGATATAAATTTTAAATGATTTATTTATTTTGTATTGTTATTTAAATCAGAGAATAACTATTATGCATTTATTACATTTTATAATTTAATGAT
Source organism: Dendrobium nobile (assembly GCA_022539455.1). Taxonomy (NCBI): domain Eukaryota; kingdom Viridiplantae; phylum Streptophyta; class Magnoliopsida; order Asparagales; family Orchidaceae; genus Dendrobium; species Dendrobium nobile. The sequence goes on from CM039728.1 coordinate 471,665, forward strand.
TCTCAGCTTAATTTATTTAAACTGCATTTAATTGATTTTAAATATTCAGTGAAATATTTGATGATAACATTTAATTTATTACATTTTCATGTTAAATATTCGACTGGCCCGCGCATGTCGCGCGCCGTTTGGCCTCCGCATGGTGGTTCTCCGCTTGCGGTTTGAAAACCGCCGGCCATATATTTTATATTTTTTTATTGTAAAAAATCCCAAAAAAATTCCAAAAAATTTTAAAAAAACTCAAAAAAGATTCAAAAAAATTCCAAAAAAAATCCAAAAAATTCTAGAAAATTTTGGAAACTTCTTTTGATGCATGTTCAATTACTCTTTAATTGTTATAATTAATGTGATGATATATGTGATTAAATTATATATATAGGGAGCCATAAGGGCTAGAATCTTCTAGGATTTTATCTGTGTTAGGAAATTATTGGGAGCTATAAGGGATCATAATCCTTTGAGATTATGTTTGAGACATATATATGTGATATGTTCTGATGCTATAAGCACAAACAAAAAGAGAGTCATATGGGGCCAAAATACTTTGAGAATTTGTCTGGGTCTGAGAAATGTGATATGAAATACTATGTGGTATGAATTTTAAATTATTTAGTTATTCTTTATTATTATTTAAATCAGAGAATAATTGTTATGCATTTATTACAATTTCTAGTTTAATGATTCTCAGCTTAGTGATTTATTTAAATTGCATTTAATTGCTTTTTAAAAATATTCAGTAAAATATTTGAAAATTTAGATTAATTTGTGTGGCTTACTTAGTTGCTATAACTCACTATAGTTTTGCTTCTAATTTTTAGGATCTAAGAAGGGGAAAGAGGTTGTGAACTAGTAGCTCGTTCAAACTTAGATATGAGGTCATAGATATTTTATTATTTTGATTTTTGTATAGTCATGACTAGTTAAATTTTAAATTATACAGTCTTGCATTTAGTCATGTATTGTGTGTAGATGTTTATTTTGATGAAATGAACGAAACTTGGTGGATGAGTTTTTTTCAATATTTTGATATTTTAATAGAGCTGTAGTCTGTAGTTTATTTCAATGAATTGGTACAGATATCTAGAGCAGATCCTAAGCGGCTCATTGGCTTATATAGGGTGAGAGGCTGATGTGATGAAGACAGGTTTCAATACTCATTATGGACAGTATGAGTTCTTGGTCATGTCATTTAAGGTGACTAATGCACTAAATGTCTTTATGTATCTGATGAACAAAGTATTCAAAGATTATCTGGATCAGTTTGTGATTATTTTCATAGACGAAATTTTGGTATATTCTACTTCCGAGCAAAATCACGTCAAGCATCTAAGGAGTGTCTTAAAGATTTTGAGTCAGCTGTATCTAGGTTTATTTTGACTCATTCTACTTTGAAAATATTGAGGACAATATTTTTTTTTTAAGATTGGTAGATTGTGAAACCCCTAAATTTTCTTATAAGAATTTTTGACCTAGAACATTTCATATTTATTTCTACAATCATAATAAGTCCAAATCATAAACTATCTTCGTCATAACTTTTATAATGTTGTGTTATAGCTTCCCTAATTTTTTCATATTATGAAACTCCTAAATTTTCTTATAAGAATTTTGGGGTTTCACAGAGAGGGTAGCACTATTGTGCTCACAAGCACAGCTCAACATCGCTCCCACACAATTTTTCATGCATGTAAGAAATTTCATATAGACATTACATGTCATCAATCTAATGGAGATGAGGACTATTTAACATCACAACCAAAGTAATGATTAGTCTCAAATTATTTATCCAAATAATTTATAACAACTCTATTTTATATGTGGCCCGAATTCCAAACCCTCTCAATTGGTAGGATTATAACATACATCTATATACAAGTGGTAGGATGATAATTCGACGATGTTTGAATTATGTTGGATATGATCAACTAATCAACTTCAATGCTTGAGTAGACCATTTTTGATGCATGAATGGACCTTCTTCAACCCTGTTTTTCAAAGATGGTTTGGTTATGATCCATGAAGGTTGAAGAAGTTTTGATCTTGTGCAAAGATGATTTGAAGATTGCACAATTTTTGCTTGAAGATAATTCAAATAATATTCAATTATAGATTATTTAGATGAAAATAAATGTTATTGAAAGATGATTTAAAAATATATATTTTTTGAGTGGTAAATTGAAGTTGAACTCTCATTGCATGGGTTTTAGATTCTAAGAGGTAATGCTAATTTTTTTATATATATAGAAAAAGTGCAGTATCTAATTTACACTGTTTTGTGGGCTGTAAAGTAAAAATTCCCAACCTTGTCCGTTGGCTCGCGCGCTCCACCACTCACCCACAACACGGTCAAGACCGCCATGGGAATACTGCTGGGATCCATCACTGTTCGAAGCGCCTTCACCCATCCGCACACATCCACCCACCCTTCGCGGACGCGGCCGCGGCCGCCGCAGCAAAACCGTATCGCTAGTCGCCGACCACGGAGCTACCCGATCCAAACCATAATTGCCCGGAAGCGTCTCGCCGAACCGCACTTCTTTTCCTCTCCCTGCCGGCCGTCACAGCATTGCTCTCCATACCCCGCCGCGCATCCGCTTTCTCAATTGGCATTAGTGAGTCTTTTTTGTCTCTGTTATGTTCTTGCTTCGATTTACAAAGTTGCGCTCATGGATTTTGGGAATTATTTGTAGCTGGACCGAAGGAATGGCTCCGAGATCAGAAGAAGAAGGCGGCAAGGTTCGTCCTGGCTCCCATCGACGCCTCTCGCGAGAGTCTCCGCAATGCATATCGGGTGTTTGGTACCTAGCGCTCTTTCTTTGCCTCTCTTGTGCGTCGTTAATTTTAGATGCTGTTTACGTTGAAGGAATTTGAAGTATGCAAATGCTTTTCAATTAACAATTATGTACCTAATTGGCTGCTTGATTCCAATGTAATTAAGACTTGTTGCTTGCTAAATATGTAGTGGGGAGAGGGAGGGATGCAGGGTGGGACAATCTTTTTTAAGCGAGAACCAATTGAAAGTTGGCTGTGGCTACTATCCTAAATCACTAAGGATGCCTGTAATGGTTCTCCTCCTGGAGGCGGAGGCAAAACAACTTTAGGTCAATAGATGAGATGGCGCCAAGAGATTATGTAGGAAAACTACTAAGGATGGGTGGGGCGGCTCTCTTCTAGGAGGTGAAGGTGGCACGTCCTGAAGGTGTTAAAACAAAATTATTGAGGTGATTGAGGGTTGTAGTTAAGGCAATTTTTCTTTTGAGGAGGAGACAACATGAATTGAAGGTAACACAAGTAAATCAATGAGGTCATTGAGGGCAGTCATGATAAATCTCCTTTTTGGAGATAGAGACACAAGACTTAAAGCTGGTGGGTGTGATGGTAATTGAGGGAAAGTAGGATGATTGTTCTTGTGTTAGTATATATGCCAACACTTTAAAGGTGATGGCATAGGTGGTTGAGGGAAATTAGGGTAGTCATCATTTGAAATGGCATGCGGTTCTCCTTCTAGAGGTGGAGAAAGTTCATAATCTGAATTGAAGAGGTAATAAAAATGGACATAAGGTCACCGTTAAAGTTCAGAAATTCTCCTATGATCTAAGAGTTCAGAATGTTTGAAAAAAGCATTTATGGGATCTATTTTAAAAATTTGAAAGAGATGTAACGACCCTTATTCAAAATATATAAGAATATTCCTTATTCTTATTAACAAACGAGCATACTTGATCGGGATCTCTATTGATCCCTCTCTTCATTGAGAATTGATTTGATCAAACCTTACCTTGAGTTAGCCTGATCGACCAACCTGAGTTAGGGGTTGGCATCAGTGGCCCTAAACATTTATCATTGATGATGTCTGTGATCATTGAACCAAACTAATCATTTTGCATATATTGGCACCATAATTCCAACATAGTTGAAGAATTGAAATTCTGACCATCAGATTGATTAGAATACATTTGAGAATGTCTGTGGAACAAATTTAGTAGTCATTGTAGATTGTTGGTGATATCTAGCCTTTTTTTTTGGTCAAAATGTTCATCCTCTATAGCTATAGTTAGCCATAAATGAATCTCAAAATGGAGGTATGTGGAAGTAGCAAGAACTACAGGCGGTATAAACATCTTTGGAAGAACTGCAATATAATTTGCACTCGTTGTCACGGTTAGACACCACCATTGTGTAGCTAGTTTTAAGAGCTTTTTTGTAGGCCGACCATTGGCTGCTGCTGCTCGAACTCCTCCTATGGTGGAGGAAGAGGCTTGGACCAACTACTTCATTTTTGTGCGTGGATTTGGATGTTTTTGGATTTGTTGGAATTATTGCTATGAGGTGGTCATGTTGGCAGTAGTTTTCCATCTTTTTAGCTTATTTGATCTCATATATATATATATATATAAGCAAAATTGGGTGCTAGTTTAGCTTATTTGAGTTGCTTTGAGATGTGCGCTTTATGTTGTGCTTTATAAGATATATAGAGATTTTTACAATCCTAACAAGATTATTATTTATTTATTTGATGAGGAGATCGATCCAAGGTTCAAACAGGTGTATCGTCGGAAGCATCGCAGATCGACGGCCATGATTCAGAGCTTATATTTTTAGTTATTATGCATTTTATTTTATGTATTCCTTTTGTACCCTTATGTTGAGTTGAGTCATGTTGGGGCCCTGAGGGCAATTTAGTCTTTATTTCTTCTTGTATGCTTGAGACCTATATATATGGGTCTTTTCTCTTGTAATAGCTAATGAAGATTTGAATGAAAAAAAATTTTGTGTTTCTACTTCTTCTTCTTGCATGAGGGCTTGAGAAGGGAGAGAGCTCAAGGGGAGCAAATCGCAAGGCCCATCAGTCGTTGGAAGAGTCCGCGGCTCGTGGTTAGGTTTTCAATCTTCTCATTCGTATTCCCCTCCATCGTCCTTCTCCTCCACCACAAGAAAACCCCTTCCCAACCCTAGTTGCGGCCACCCCTTGGAAGCCGCCGCCGGCCACTTCCACGGCTCCGGCCGGCTACCTTGCCGGCGACTTTCCCCCCACCCGTCCAACCCTTCCATCCACATGTTTCAAATTTGAAATTTGAATTTCAAATTTCAAATTCTTTCCTAATTTGGAAATCCAATTTAGGAAAGTTGTTATGATAAACCCCAATTTCAAATTCAAATAAATTGGATTCTTCATAACTTAATTCCACGTCATCACCTCGAATTGGAAACCCCTTCCTTTTGATTTCTCTCTCTCTCCCTCTTAGCATGTCGCCGGCCCCTTAGTGGGAATTAATCCCATTAATTGCTACTTAACTCCCCTTCCCCCAAATTTGAAATCAAATTGATTTCAAATTAATTTCCCACCCTTTCTATTCAAAATCCTGAAATTAATTTCAGGTTTTGAGTTTTTAAACTCCCTCCCTCCTCTAATGAAACCGCCGGCCCCATATATGGCTCCCATCCATTAAACCCTCATTCAATGCATTAATTCCTATTATTTGAATTTTAAAATTCAAATCAATCCCCTTCTAATTAATCAAATCTGAGATTAAAATTTCAGATTTGGTTGAACCCTTAACATTCCACTAAACCTAGCTTCTCCCAAACCCAAGCTCCCTCCTCCCTTGCCCCGCCGGCCTCACCCTCTCCCCTTGGAGATCCCGCCACCTCCCCTCCTCTCTTTGGTGCTCTCTCAACAACGCCAAGCATGCATGGCGGATTCGGAGATCGATAGTGGATTGGTGTTTGATATCTACGGTGACATCCATATCACCCGATCTCCTTTCTTTGACGTCGGGTTCGGATCCGACGACACGGTTGAAGACTACTTAAATCGCATTCTTCCCACGCTCATCGACGTCATCGACGAGCAATTCGAATACTATTCGTGGACCGTCATCGGCTATCCGTCCGTGCCTCCACCACCGCCAACCTTTCCGTGGCTCAAGACCATCGGTGTTGCGGCCCTCCTCATGGCATCGTTAAGTGTGTTGAAGATCATCTCCCGCTAAGCCTAGTATAGTTGAGTGATTAATCCCCAAGGTGAAAACTCTCATTATTAATTTGATTAATAGCTTTTGGTATTGCTACTATCTTTGGTTACCTATGAGTTTTGGTTAATCTACTTGTACTCCTTCGCCTAAGCAAGTCAAAGATTAAGGTTCTTTAATGAATTTACTTGTTCTCTCAATTAGCTCTTAATTGTAATTTCATTGTCAATCACTTTTAATTTTCTTAAGAAGCTCCTTCGCATGTGGTATCACATCATCTTGGTATCAGAGCATGGCTATCATGCTTGGCATGTTTAGAAAACATCCTAGGGTCTAGCTTCTTGTTGTAGTTTAAAATTGGCATGCATATCATTACTTAGATAGCAAATTTTCACTGTTTTTATCACTGTTTTTGTATTTCCTGCACTCATCTAGCTGAGTTAGGTCATATTAACTAGCATCTTAGTGTTGGCCTTTTGTTCGGAAGGTTCCTAAGTGTTTAGAGCAACTACACCTTGATTTAACAACGCTGTCCTCACTGTTCCTGCAGCTGTTAGACGTTGTTTAGAGAATCTAAACACTTGTTTGGCTGCTGCCTTTTAATTCCTGCAGTGTTTAGAGGTCGTTGGGAGTCTCTGATTGAAGTCCTAATTGCTGTCCACACCTTAGAAGTCTCCCTACACACTTAGGTTATTATTCCTAGTGGTGTTAGATTGCTGTCCACTCAAAAACTGCACCATCTAGAGGCATTTTAGAGCTTGTCCACATAGCATTTAAGTGCTGTTTCCACCTCAGATCCTACCCTAATCACCCGTGTCCACCCCTTGCTGTAATTTGCTTTCCACTCAAAAACTGCACCGTTTAGGGGCGTTAGAAGCTTGTTTTCTTTGAATTTAGGTGCTGTCTTTAACTTTACAACCTCCCTAACTGCCTAGATTTCTTAAACCACTTTTGTAGCTTGCTGCCCATTATTTTCCTGCACCTTATAGCAAGTCATAATTATGTTTCCTCCTCGTAGAGTATTGCCCCTGACACCCATTCTTCAATAGGCATCACTTGACGCTTCCCAATGGACCCGATAAGACTCCAAAAGAGTTTAGATCACATCGTTAACCTAGTGGGCAATATGACTAGAATTATGACGGAGAAACCCGTTGACTATCCCCACTCTGATTACATGCCCCACTCAGCTTATCACCCGAGACTTGAACCTAGGCCTCCTCGACCTCACTTAGAGTCACCTTATCGTCTGCCTACCTTTGATGGTTCCTCGGATCCTTACCACTTTAAGAAATGGGCTAAATAACTAGATGACTATTTTGAATCATGTCATATCCCTGAATCCCACTAGGTTAGCATCGCTAGGTCTCACCTTAAAGGACGAGCTCTTCAATTTTGGGCAAGATTGGAAGATCATAAAGAGTCTCGCGGTGAATACACTACTTGGAAAGACATGAGGCGAGATCTTAATTTAAAATACCGACCCTCTATTAGTGACCGTCATCTAAAGCATCACCCTACCTCTTTCGTTGGGACAACCCGTAGACCTTACTGTGGTCAAGACCACCCACCTCTTAGTAACATCCGGGTTGCTGCCCCACCCTGTAGGTCTTCACTTAGTCTTGATGAGCGACCCTTTAGTAGGTCTTCTGTTGGACCAATCTCTTATGACTCCCCACTTAGACCTACTTCCAACCATCCCAGTCAACCTTTAGCCTCCCCAATCCTTGACCCTGCAAGTGATTATAATCAAGGAAGATATTAAGAAGAAGAGGTTCCCTGAACCTGAGACTGAGTGCATCCATTTCATGGATGCTAGTGATGTCACTAATTACGAGGACTTCTTTGAGGATGGAACAAAAGAGATTGAATTAGACTCCCAGAATGACTTAAACCCTGAGCTAGGAAAGCTAGAACTTTTAAACGTCGACGCCTTAACCCACCCCGGTCCTAATCTCCTCAAGGATAAGTCTTTGGACAAAGTATGCCTGGATGATAGTCGGACTTCGAACACATTAATTTTGGAAGATCCTGATTTAGTTGTAACAACTACTGAGATGACTTTAGGTAATCTGGATGGTAATAATTTCGAGTTGGAAGTGAATCAATTGAAACTATCACCTGAATTAAATGAACCGGAACCCATTGATCTTAAGCTTATGACCCTACCTCATCATATTGAGAATATTAGTACGAATTTGGAAGATAGTGATTTGACCCTGAGTGATTTTGAACCTAATTGGGAAATTGGGCATCCTTGTATTTTATTGGAGTCTATTTTAGGAGTTGCCCCTTTGGAATTGCATTTGAAGGAGTGTGATTTTCTTGATTGGACGTATCTCACCACTCATACTGACTTTAATGTTAGAGAGAATGTTAGCCCTAACTTTCATGTCACCACTCTAACTGTTGTGCCCACTTCTGTTTTGGATACCATACCCCATTTCTTAAGTCCCATACCTGCTGGTGACTCGTTTGGCTATCCCATTATTGTTGTGAGTCAGGACCCATCATCTTACTTTGTTCCTGATTCAATTGTTTTGCCCACTATGTTCTTATCCTTCCCTGTTAAAGACAATCTCTCTCCTAGTTGGATGAATTTGCTAGATGACACTGTCAACCCTAGGAGACTACCTGCGACTTTAACTCAGACTTCCCATAGAAGTACCCTGGTAGCTAAGAATGTCTTCATTGCTCCTCCTACACCAGTCCCCTTAGACCGAACACCTTAGACCTATCTTTTCGTGACTCATCCACCTTTTTCTAGCCGTGTTCGTTTGAGTTAGTTTGTTGTGTGTGTGAGTGTTTGTGTAGCCCGTTGTCTTCCAAAGTTTTCTGTTTAAAACTTTAGTGTGAGCCTTGATTCTTGTCATTTGTCATGCATACCAGTTCTTTTGCATATGCATTTGCATCTCATCTCCAGGAGCTTTATAAAGAAATTAAAAGAAGAATTGAACAACGTAACTCCAATCATAAGCTTATTTCAGATCACAAGAAATGATTTAAAGAATTCGAGGTTAGAAACTTTATGATGGTACGGACCCCTCCGTGAAGAAGTTACATGCTAGAAGCGCCGGTTCCTTTTAGGTAATTTCAAAGGTAAATAGCAATGCTTATGTGCTGGACCTTCCTAAAGGTTTTAACATCAATCCTACATTTAATATAGAAGATCTAGTAACCTTTGAGGGACCAGAGCTAAACCCTAATAATCCACTTCAAATTGAGCCTTTTGAGAACCCACCCAGTGAGATCCTCAGCCTACCCTCACTCCCCGATTTACCCACTTACCTATTGCGGAGAAGGTTGAAGTTATACTTAACGATGAAATAATTTCCATGAAGGAAGGCGGGCGCCACAGGTACTTGGTTCATTAGAAAGGGAAGCCGATGACCGAGGATACATGGACTGATCGAGAGGAGTTACAGAGATTGGATCCAGATCTTTTAGAGATGTACGAGAGCTCCAGAGATTTTCACTCGACGGGGTCGAGCTTTCTCCCACCTGGGGAGAATGATGAGGACATCGATCCAAGGTTCAAACAGGTGTATCGCCGGAAGCATCGCAGATCGACGGCCATGATTCAGAGCTTATATTTTTAGTTATTATGCATTTTATTTTATGTATTCCTTTTGTACCCTTATGTTGAGTTGAGTCATGTTGGGGCCCTGAGGGCAATTTAGTCTTTATTTCTTCTTGTATGCTTGAGACCTATATATATGGGTCTTTTCTCTTGTAATAGCTAATGAAGATTTGAATGAAAAAAAATTTGTGTTTCTACTTCTTCTTCTTGCATGAGGGCTTGAGAAGGGAGAGAGCTCAAGGGGAGCAAATCGCAAGGCCCACCAGTCGTTGGAAGAGTCCGCGGCTCGTGGTTAGGTTTTCTATCTTCTCCTTCGTATTCCCCTCCATCGCCTTCTCCTCCACCACAAGACCATAAAATCCCTTCCAACCCTAGTTGCCGCCGCCCCTTGGAAGCCAGCCGCCGGCCACTTCCACGGCTCCGGCCGGCTACCTTGCCGGCGACTTTCCCCCACCCGTCCAACCCTTCCATCCACATGTTTCAAATTTGAAATTTGAATTTCAAATTTCAAATTCTTTCCTAATTTGGAAATCCAATTTAGGAAAGTTGTTATGATGAACCCCAATTTCAAATTCAAATAAATTGGATTCTTCATAACTTAATTCCACGTCATCACCTCGAATTGGAAACCCCTTCCTTTTGATTTCTCTCTCTCTCCCTCTTAGCATGCCGCCGGCCCCTTAGTGGGAATTAATCCCATTAATTGCTACTTAACTCTCCTTCCCCCAAATTTGAAATCAAATTGATTTCAAATTAATTTCCCACCCTTTCTATTCAAAATCCTGAAATTAATTTTAGGTTTTGAGTTTTAAAACTCCCTCCCTCCTCTAATGAAACCGCCGGCCCCATATATGGCTCCCATCCATTAAACCCCCATTCAATGCATTAATTCCTATTATTTGAATTTTAAAATTCAAATCAATCCCCTTCTAATTAATCAAATCTGAGATTAAAAATTCAGATTTGGTTAAACCCCTTAACATTCCACTAAACCTAGCTTCTCCCAAACCCAAGCTCCCTCCTCCCTTGCCCCGCCGGCCTCACCCTCTCCCTTGGAGATCACGCCACCTCCCCTCGGAGATCACGCCACCTCCCCTCCTCTCTTTGGTGCTCTCTCAACAACGCCAAGCATGCATGGCGGATCCGGAGATCGATAGTGGATTGGTGTTTGATATCTACGGTGACATCCATATCACCCGATCTCCTTTCTTTGACGTCGGGTTCGGATCCGACGACACGGTTGAAGACTACTTAAATCGCATTCTTCCCACGCTCATCGACGTCATCGATGAGCAATTCGAAGACTATTCGTGGACCGTCATCGGCTATCCGTCCGTGCCTCCTCCACCACCGCCAACCTTTTCGTGGCTCAAGACCATCGGTGTTGCGGCCCTCCTCATGGCATCGTTAAGTGTGTTGAAGATCATCTCCCGCTAAGCCTAGTATAGTTGAGTGATTAATCCCCAAGGTGAAAACTCTCATTATTAATTTGTGGATTGTTGATTAATAGCTTTTGGTATTGCTACTATCTTTGGTTACCTATGAGTTTTGGTTAATCTACTTGTACTCCTTCGCCTAAGCAAGTCAAAGACTAAGGTTCTTTAATGAATTTACTTGTTATCTCAATAAGCTCTTAATTGTAATTCCATTGTCAATCACTTTTAATTTCTTAAGAAGCTCCTTCGCATGTGGTATCACATCATTATTATTATTATTTTTTAAAATCCTAACAAGATTTGTTTGTTGCTTGTGGATTTAAAACAATCTTCGAAAATGATGAATTCATTTGTACTCATTTTATGATGAAATTGAAATCATTGCATTTGAAGAGTTTTTTAGAGGGTTTTGTGAAGCATATAGCTTCAATGATGATATCTAACTAAACTCAACCAAATAATCGATTGAGCAAATTTTATTATTTTCAAAAATATGTTTTGTAACTTTAGGCAACCAAATGAGGTCTTATAGGAAATGGCATTTACTTATGAAATGCAAACAAATACATTTTTCCAGTTACAATTTCATGTCTCTTCCTAATGAAAAATGGGAAGAAAAAATTATTAGGCAATCGCATAACTTGTACGATCCCTCAGAAGAAAAAACAAAAAAAGAAAGAAAATATGTCATTCACTCGTATTCTTCTCAGCCAAGCAGGTGTGGGAAAAAAGTTTCAATTCAATCTCTTCATCATTTTAATTATTATTAAATTTTCAGTTCATTTCTTGTAATTCCTACAAACCACGCGTAGACTTGCTGCCTTGAATTTCATGAATTTATTATGCATGGCAGATTTGAAATCACCGGTAGAGGATGCTGGGGAGCTCCGGAAGTTGCTGAATTCTGTCGCTAGGGATTGTGTCCCTCAGTATAGGAATTCTTTTGTAGCATTTCAAGCCAGTACGGGAGTGGAGGTTGGCTTTCTCTCGGGAAGACCGCCAGATAGATTGAACTATAACTTTAGCTGAAAACAGTGTTTTTTCCACATTACTGGTGTTAGAAACGTGTCAGCTTTCAAGATGACGACAACAACAAGCCTTTATCCCACTAAGTGGGGTCGGCTACATGAATCCTTTTTCTCCATTGTGCCCTATAAGAATCAAATTCTCATTTAACTTAAAAAAAAAAAAGTTCAAGAATGAAGGTTAAAATCTGAAAGTTTCATGGTCTTGTAGGTTTGTACCTTTACATTGATTGTAAAGAATGCTGCATCGCTACTTGATGATGGGATCCGTTGAAGTTAGAGGCAGAGACTAGACTTGACAATCTCATAAGGTTCACAGAATGGTCATTTGATATCATATTTTTTTTCCTTTGCATTTCAAATTCTTATATTGAATTTTTTAACGTTGGAACCGTTCCAAGCCAATTAGGATAACCACAACTTTAGTAGTATGTTGGTCATCATTGGAAGAATGTTGGTTGAAATATTGAAGATGTGGAGATGAAGAGGTGAGAAAGGCGCATATATTATTACGTAAAGCTGACAATGGTTCTAAAGGAATAACTAATGATTTCATCATGTTCAAACTCCTTATATCACGTACTTTTTGTTGGCACTTAGATAGCCTTATATCATGTTCAAACTCCTTATATCAGAAAATGTATAGTTAAATTTATCTTCATAATGTTTTGTACATGCAGATCATTTTCATTTCTTGGTGGTACCATTGATGCAAGTGATCTCAGAGTCACTTCGGATAGGTATGGTTTTGTTTAAGAAAGGTTCTTTCACAAAATTAACATCATTACCCTTATCCCTAGGGATGTAACTGAGTTTATTCGGCACAAACTTGACTTGATAAATGTTTCATTAGCCAAATCTAATGAAAAAGTAAGCCGAGCCAACCTAAAATATCCTTGTTGGCTTGTGAAATAGCTCGTTTAAAGAAATTTTAAATAATATATACTTAAAACTATTCTAATTTAAGGTTTTAATTACAAATTTACAAAAAAAAAAAACAAAAAATTATTATTCTTCTTTTTCTCTCTTATAATTATGTCCTTGAGTTTCTTCTTGTTTACATGATTACATCGTGGCAACCTCTAGGATTTATCCTCTTCTTCTTTTCTTGAACAAGAAGTTGAGACAAAACAAATTTGTTGAAGTCAACTCGAGCGCAATTAGTTGAGTCAACTCAAGCTCAAGAAGGGGCAATTTGAGCTCAAGGGACTTGTTTTCATAACTACTTAAACAAACTATTTGGAATCAGATTTACAAGTCCTCATTATTTTAGTCTTGTTGAATGCTACATAATATGCTAACTCTATTTTTTATAAATTCGCTTGCACAACTTTTAGTTATATAACTTTTACTCAACTTTTTTTCTTCTATATTCTTTTTACATTATCCAACATACATCTACAAACACAATTAGTCTATTTTATGGTACTTTATCTTCAACAAGTACTTAACTAAACTCTAATAATAATGTCCACAATGTGTTTCGATTAATTTGAATGATAGCTCAAAGTTACTAGTCTATAACAATTAATGTCAATTGATCATCTAAAAATAATGACTGAGAATTATCTATCTCACATCTACTATTATTATACATTTGTTCCTAATTTTTTCTATTAATCTTATACCTCATATCATTTAAAAGTTCTCTCCATGTTAATTTTAATACATAAGTGATATGTTCTATCCAAATTATGTCACATGCAGATAGCAAGGATACTGCACTTTGAAAAACTGTTACATGCGCCTCCCTGGTCAATATAATATAAAATTATGTAGACTTAATATTGATACATGATGTAAGTCTACTCTAATTGAGATGATGTTTACTCATATGACAAAGGTATAAACTCTTTCAATCCTATAAATTGATGTTGATCATTTGCTACATTGTTCCAATTAAATTATTGCTTGTCGAGAAGTTTAGAGTCCTTGTACGAAAAAAACTTCTCAATTTGATTTAAAGTTGTTTTGAGAAATGTTAATTTAGCCATGTTATTGTTCATAATTCTTCAAGATTCTAGGAAATCTTTTTGCGTAATTGAAGCACTTGGGTTGTTTATATGAAATGGATATTCCTTCATAGAAATTCTTAATTTGTATTTTATGTTGTACAAGTGGACTTTGTTCTTCTTGAAGAGAGCGCTCCATGGTATGGGAAATAGTGAATGCCGACATTCGATAAATCCACTTATATTGAATTTCTTCCTGAATGCAGGGAAAAGCTGAAAATTGGCCTGATGCAATCAATCTCCGCCCTTGACAAATTTGAACAGGGTATTAAAGATTGTTTAGGCGTCTGAATGCTTAAATCTTTTTACTACATTCTCCAGTATCCTTTTTCTTCTTAGATTTTGCCTCCAAGTATTGAAGCTTAGGATTTGATGTTTTCTTCATGTAAAACTACCACTTTAGAGATTGCTTTCCCTGATTGAGGGAAGTTTATCAAAGAATAAAGTCATTGAAAGTACTTGTAATAGAGAAGAGTGCCCTTGAGGTCGCTAATAAAGAGTTACATGATCATATTTTGGAGAAAGATGCGCCATAGAGACGTTATTCATCGTACATAAGCCATATCCTTGGAGGCTGTAAGCAAAACTCAAGAGTCCTTCAGCTCATCATCGAGAGATTTAGTATCATGTCCAAGAGGCTATAATTAAGCATTTGATGCCGAGACAAGGGATCTAGAGCGTCGGTGCCTTGAGGATGGCATCTATCCGTAGTTTTTTAAAGGGTGCTTGACTTGGTGCAAGCGCAAGGCAGGAGGTTACAATCGAGAAATATCTCCCTAGTACAGGGCCTCTGAGAGGTTGACCCCTCTCAACCCTAATTCAGATAGAGAGGTTCGACCCCCCTCAATATATACAACGATCCCTGAGATGTTTATTAAAATATGTACTGTATTAGGACCGACAACGTTGCCAAAAAGGAAATGTGTTAGTTGTCTTGACTCCTTTTCCTTCCCGTCCCCCCCCCTTTTTTTTAATGTTCATAATCACATTCTACTGCAGATGATACAGAAGATGGATTATAGGATAGTCCCAGTTTGACATAGTGCTGGATGATGGAATGTAAGTTTAGTAAAGTGTTAAAATATAATGCATTTGAGAGTTTATAAACGAAGGTTGGATACAAATATTAAGAGATGTCTGCATTGAAAGCACCTAGCAGGAAGTCGAGCTGAGCTGGTGACCCCGACACACACCTATTTCCTTCAAATAACGGAGGCTCGGTCGCCTCTCCGACCGAGTTGATTGGGCTACGTACAAAGATTAATCGAAGAAAGAAGTCTTAAATTACTTGTAGAAGGAGAAGATGCCTCTAGAGCGAAGCTAAAAAAGAGGTAAGATCATATTGTTGGAAGAAAGATGATGGCCATACTTGACGTATGATCTCCGAACATAAGCCATATCATTGGAGGCTGTAGAAAAATTCAAGAAGTCTTCAGCTACATCATCGAGAGATTTAGAATTTTTCAAGTGTCCAGAGGCTTATCAATAAGCATTATGATGCCGAGGGCAAGGGATTAGCAGCGTCGGTGACTTAGAGAAGGCCTTCGTCCGTATTTTTTATAAGGGTTGCTACCGATAGGTGCAGCGCAAGGCGGGTTACAATCGAAGTGATATCTCCCAGTCACGCCTCTGAGGACCTCTCGCTAGACTTAGATGATGATGATGTTCAAAGTGAGCTGAGGAGGCCTTCTCATTAGTGATGATGAAGATATTGAATCACTATAAACATGTAGTTTTTTTTTCTATATGAATGTCACTTTTATTTGTCCAGTATGTATGTTTAGTTACTTGGAGATATCTATATGTTTGGAGCATAATTAATTATTCGGTATTTGTATTTTTAATAAAGTTCTCATATCGTAGCCCTGTATCTTTAAGGCTAAGTGGGCTTACCAAATTACCTCATCCTTTCCTTAATTATATTTAGGCCACTCAATAAAGTTAGCCAATTCGAAAGAGGTTGATGGATATCCACGCTAGATATTTGACCTATTCGGGTTGTTTGTCGAAACGTTGCTTGAATACATTAACCTGTGTGGAATAGGTGAGATCGAATCCCCCTTGGATTGATCATACAATGGACTGAGATATAACGAGTGTTGTGTATTTCTTGCACGAATCAGTGGTGAGTTTGAATTTTGTGGAGTCATAATGATCTTTTATTAATGATACAAACAATTTATTTCTTTGAAAAAGAAGACGACACAGATACGCTTAAAAAACATAAACGTCACATAACAACTTAATAATAAACTATATAGTAGAACTTCAGTATAGCTACTGATATATTTTCGAAGATTCTCGAATTCCAGGTCCAGGGCAGCATCTTTCCATCAGCATCATTCACTTAAAGTTCAGCTTAATCATACTGTACTATAAAAGGCCTTCCCAAAGGGGAGAGGTTTATTGCGTTAGGGATCCTTATTAACCGACTTGCCTCGAGGCTGCGCAGAACCAAGTTCCTGATAGAGATGCATCGAGGTATAACCTTTCGGTTTAGTGACGAGCCAACCCTCTAGTGATAAGCAGCAATTTTGAGTAAGACTACGTCTCTAACTTCTGGGGAGAAAATCCAAGTTATTTCTGGAGTTTCTTTCTCACCATTATATTGAAATTCAAAATTATGCACTCTAAGGCTTGAACTCCAATATCGATCGGGATCACAGCTTCAGTACCGAAGTAGAGATTGTAGGGTTTCACTGTAGTGAGTCCTAGAGGTGGTGCAGCCGGATGATAGTGCCCAAGAGGACATTGTGGGAGTTCATCAGCCCATTGCCCCCCAGCCTTTCCAGAGGTGCTTCAAGTCCCTTCAATATAGTGCGATTTGTAACCTCAGTCTGCCACATTTAGTTGAGGGAATGAGCCACGGCCCTGTGTGTAGTAATGTGAACTATGGAATCCTTGCAAAAATGTTGAAATGAAAATTTTTTCTAGTAATACTGAGTTCCATTATAGGTAATGATCTTTGCCCGGAATGCCAAACGACAGAATTATATTTTTTCAAACAATGTTTGGCTTTTGCATTCGGTTGATTTTCGCTAGGGGTTCTGCCTCTAACCATTTGTAAAATGTCCTCAGCCAAGTGATAAACTTCATGTCCGAATCACCATAGAGGGAGAAAAAAAAAAAAAGGGCCCCAATTATATCAATCCCTCCATGGGTGGAAAGGCCTGGGCTTTGAAGTGATGAGAATCTCACAGTAGGAGAACGGGTGAGTTGGCTGCAGTATGACAATTGTTACATTTTTGAGCGAACTGCTAATGCATCTTGCACTTCTATTAGGTCCAGGAGAAAACCCTTCTCATAATTTTAAGAGCGAGCGACTTTTCCTCCTAAATCTCTCCACATATACTGAGAAACTTTCATATCAATATCAGCCTCGAACGGTTAGGGAAAATTAAGATATGGCCCGATAAAAGGCTGCTTATATAACTCTCCAACTAATAATAGTGAAGTTATTGCTCTGCCTCTGAAGTCGTCAATGCAACTAGTAAAGTCTTCGGACAGCATAACCAATTTGCAAGAATGCTAAGATAGGATCCATCCAAGATGGCTCTTTGAATCATCAATGATTATCTAATCCAGGGACCTTCAATACTCAGAAGTGTATTTGCTCAATATCTTCTTTTGAAAAAGGTCCCCTGCTGCTAATGTAGCGGGCTTTGAGAGGGCAGCTTCACGGGATCTGCTCTCGAGTATATGAACAATTTGATCTTTTATGCTGGGTAAGAAGTGACTTCACTATGCCGCAATATTGTGCCCAAAAATGAATATGCATCAAATTCTTCCTTCTACTTGAGAGCGACGAGTTTTGTGATATCAGATTAAATTATTCAAATTTTGAACCTCATAAGTATATAGTCCAATCATATTCCTGTAATAAAACTTCATACTCTGCAACAGATATTATGTAGCAAGAAACTTCAGTCCGAGGCCCATATTCAAAAGTGACTTTTTGTAGAGATATTAATAAGATCCCGGCTCAGCACCAGAACTGCCCAGAGACTCCATCAACATATAGTGTCAGCATCGGGTGAAGGAGGGAGGAAATGACTAGTCGTTCAACAGAGGTAGGTTGGTACATCCACCTCAAAAGTCCGCATAGAATCTGTGACTTGAGTCGGGTCTAGGAAGAAAACTGATGGCAGAAGCTCTCCAAGTTCCACGATCCACTTGATTAATCTTCCAGATGCTTCACAGGTTTTTGATAATATTTCTTAATGGGGGAGATTATGTAAAACCCCAATCGTAAGAGTTGAATATAAGGGCGAATTTTTTGGGCTGAGAAGACTAAACGCCAAAGACCATCTTATCATACTAACAGATAACGTATTTATATGTTTCAGAAAGGACCTTACTAACAAATAAACATAGACGTTGAATACCATTCTCCTCCCGGATCAAAGCGTAAGCTATAGGATGTGAGGTAACACCATTATATTATTAAACAGTTCTCCTTGTATTGTCTGTAAAAGTAGCGAAGGTGAGGATTAGATAAAATTCGGAGTGTTCGAAGCCTCTTGGCATTCATCTGTTTTTTGGAATCCCGAGTTACGGGCTCCTCTTAATATCTACAGAAAGGCGGTAATATAATCACCCCGTGCGGGCCAATAAAGCGAGAAAGAGGCTGTCAATTCTTTCCATTTAGAAGTTGCACTTCTCTGATGACTCCTTGGGGAAACCATATCTTTTAATGCCCGTATTCTTTTTAGTATTTGTCTACGATCCACCGGTGTGTAACCATGAAACCTAGGAATTTATCCTGAGGTGACTCCGAATGCACACTTTTGGCGGATTGAGATGCATGTTCATAGGATGAAGAGAGAGAAGTCATTGTTCTAATCAGAGATAATTCGGATTTTTCAAGACTTTTCACCGACATATTCGTCTACATAACCTCAACTTCTGCCTCTTATCTATTAAGACAATAAACTATTAAAACCTTATTCAAAAGTCACTGATACGAGGGCTCCAGACATTCTAAGTCCAAATGGCTCATGACTTGATAGCAATATAGTCTTTTATCGTCTGAAAAAGCTATTGCTTCCTCATCTAACGGGATCCATCTTTTATTTTTTTTATTTTTTCTTTTTCTTTGGTAGCCAGAGTATGCATCCATGAAGCTCAGACATATTGGTGCCGCAGATTGTGGATCGACCAGTTGGTCAATACGAGGTGCGAAAAAAACTAATTCTTCGGCAAGCTTATTGAGGTCCGTGTAGTCCGACACTCCTTCAAACTCACTAGCATCTTAACCAGTCGACATTTGCCAAACCAAGCTGAGTAGTGCACCTCCAGCTTATAATTCGGCATCCAAAAGTTTATCAACTGCCTCTTCGATGGCTCGTTGACGATCTAACCGCAAAATTTGTGTTTTTTTCTGGATAACGGCTTACAAGCTGGATTTATTTTGAGGAATGCCATAACTATCTCTGAGTCAACTCCTGAGCATATCTGCTGCGGACCCATGCAAAAATGTCTTGATTTTATGTAAAAAATCCACGTATTCTCTCTCTCTCTTCCTAATGAGAGCTGGATCCCTCCGACCTGCACTTATTTTGGATGGGTGCCTGTTCTGATATGAGTATATAATAAGGTCCTTCAGACGGGGAAGCCTTTGAGGTCGTCCTCATTTCGAAGGTCAAATTTCAATACTTAGAGAACTGATGGCGTGGTTGAGCCGTCTCAAATAACATGATGTGTGTTATTTTGTTATTTCCATGCACCATGCCAAACCCATGTGGGGGTTTGAAAAACATATTTGAGATATGGAATGGAGGGAATAGCTTCAAAAATTGATTGTTAGATGGTCTCCCGGAAGTATAGCATTATAAGTGATTCTGATTTTATATAATGAATTAGGATTGGATGAGAGCTCAGCCGAGGATATATTCCTCAAATGTCATCATCCCTTCCACCGTGTAGTCAAGTTATCAACCCATATATATGGTCCTGAGCTATGGCTGAAGCTTTTCCCTAACCATGCGATCATACTCAAAAGGATGAGTGAATAGGACATACACTGACTTCCATATCACAAACTAAGACCTCTTTTGACTTGAAGCTATGGAACGCTCAATCCCCGCGATAATTACAATTGGACTTGATGAGGGGGGTATGAATGCCGCTCTAGATGCGTCAGATCAATGTAATACAATGGTCAGCACGAACCTTCTTTTGTGGTTGGCATCCTCGTTCACTGCAAGAAACCTGGTTGGATAATAAAGACCCCAGCGATGGTCTCGCATCTCTCCACCATTTGGTAATTGTTTTGTGGTTGTCTTTATGTCGGTTGCCCCCAGCAGGAGTCTCCTTACGACCAATGGGCGTGGGGGGGGTTTGCTATAACCAGACAAAGGTAAGCCTTGTCGGATATGTCTCTCGTTTCCCCCTCTTTAAGTTGTTTTGCATGCTTCAGTTTGTGTGTCCACGACTAAGGTGAAAGTGCAATATTGCTCTTATTTTCCGAGTTTGCTTTAGGGATTTTGCCACTTAACACTCTCTTCATCTCAATGGCATTAAGACAATTATACTGCAAGAGTATTAAGAGGAGTATAATCTTTCTTAGATCGAGGCTCCCGTTGAGACTGGAAGTCGTGGGGGCAAGTTTATTACCTCCCGCTTATTCCGCTGTATGATGAACACCCATCCCTGGTGCATTTTCACGCTTTCCAATATGTTTGCTCAATTATTTCTATATGAGCATTGATGCTAGCATCTAAGATTTAGCCTCCACACGGTATGAATTTAGGTTCAGGTTATGAATATACTGTATCTCCGCATAGTGCTGAGTAAAAATGGGCCAGGACAAAGCTCTCCAAGAAAACTCCTCTTAGCAACTCAAGATCCACCCCTGCAATTTGTCGAGCGTTCGACAGAGAACCTTATGGAAGTTTCTTTGAGTGATTCTCCTTCTATTCGCGGATCCAAAGAGATGGGAGAGTCCTAATAATTCTTCGAATTAGCGACAAATTGTCGACAAACAATTTGGCTAATTGACAAACGAAGGAATAGTCCTAGCCGGAGTGAATGAACCACGTACGAGCTTGCCTCTTGAGGTAGCAGGAAATACTATGATAAAGGATGCATCTGGGCTCTCTGAATAATTCATAATAGTTTCTGTAGTGATCGATGTCCGTCATAAAAGAATCAATGCTCGGTAGTTTGAACCCTACGAAAATGGGTATGTTAAAGATGA
The DNA here is from genome assembly GCA_022539455.1 of Dendrobium nobile. Taxonomy (NCBI): domain Eukaryota; kingdom Viridiplantae; phylum Streptophyta; class Magnoliopsida; order Asparagales; family Orchidaceae; genus Dendrobium; species Dendrobium nobile. The sequence goes on from CM039728.1 coordinate 492,888, forward strand.
CTTACTGTTAGTTAGTGGAGAGTCCTCCTGAAAGCCCATGATGGAGATTGTCTTCCACCCTATGGGGAACTTTTCTTGGAACCAAGCGCACAGTACATGGCGTAAGACATTATGCGGGAGGTCAGTAAGGTGAGGCTGTGGATCATGTTCCTCATGGTGTACCGACGAATGCGGGACTAACTGACGGGGAAAACAGGATGGGTAGAGCTAGTGGTGTCGCATAGGCTTTTATACGTCTTGTTGTGTTTTAGGACGAACCCCTTGATTGAGGGATAAGGGATGATTTTGCAAGAACACGTTCAGGTGAACACCCCTTACAGTGATGGATCTGAGAAAGGACGAACCTCCTCTTAGCCTGCTAGCATTAGTTGTCGGGCCCCTACGCAGTATTGAAGGATCTCCTTCTGAGATTCCTCCATATTTCGGATGCTGTCTTCATAAGATGTGTCGTGTTGTCCTTCTCTACAGGGTATCTGCCACACAGGGTGAAAAGAAGTAGATGCCTAGGCGTCCTTGTTTCGGGACTGATTCCTGACGATTGAGATGGTTGGAGCGAGAGGCTCCCGGTGGCGATTGACTGCCCTGTGTGGCCATTGAAGTAAGGTTAATTATTGTGGGACTGTCGGTTCCCACAGACGGACGCCAAGACTATTGCGGGTAGGATATTTAGTAGCGTAGTGTGAGTAAATTTTCTCGACTAGCAATAGCCAGATATCCAACACAATCAAGAATTGAAAAAGAGAAGTAAAACACCCCAATATTGTTTTACTGGAAGCTCAAAGAGGAAAACCACGGGCCTCGCCAGGTAAAAGGTTCCCACTAAATTTGAGTGAAATACAAAATTGAACACCGTCCCTTGCTTGGAGCGTCAAATATACATATTTGGAGAGTTAGGCCAAGTCTTGAACGTCGGGCAAACAGGAAGATCCGTAAAAGTCGGGTGAACGACGATGTTACTCGGCTTGCTAGGTAGAAGATCCGGAGCGATCGGTGGTGATCCGATGGAAGGTCGAGCTGAAGTCGGCGGCGGTCAATGACCGGGCGGTGCGGTGCACGACGAAGGTTGGGCTGAAGTCCGGCGGTCGATGGCCGGGCGGTGGTCCGACGAAGGTCTGGCTGAAGTCTGGCGGTGGTCGTCCGGCTGGGAGGTTTTTGCGTGGGATCGACTCCGGTGCGATGGTCCAACGAAGGTCGGCTGAAATGCCCGGCGGTCGTCGACGGTCGAGAGATAGGTCAGGCGGCGGATCGGGGCCGCGGAGGGCAGGGGAAGTCCGGGCTGAAGTCCGGCTGTGGTCACCGTCGGCGGCGGATCGACGCAGGGCAGTGGTCCGACGAAGGCGGGCTGAAATTCGGCACGCGTCGGACGGCCAGGCGGTGTGTGGTGGAGCTTCTTAGGGCTTCAAAGCTCTCTCCAATTTCTAACCAAAAGTCCCCTTCATGTATAGAGAGTGGAGGTCTATTTTATATGTTTTCATGAGTGGCACACCCCATAAATATAGAGAAGATTCGTGTAGGTTTGAGATGTCTCCATCGGATGGCCGTATTGATTCCCACGATCATGAGCATTTATGGACATTTGAGTGACTTAATTCTAATAAATTGATGATCTTAGGCTCGTTGGATTTGTCTCGTTGAGCCGCTCGATTCGACTATAAGCATGTCACGTTTGGAAGCGATGGTAATCCAAAGTAGTGTAAACCATCCAAAAGCGCTTCATGTCTTTGATTTGGACCCATTGAGCTTAGATTTAGTCGAACTTGGTGTCGTTGGGTTCGTATTTTTGAGATGATCAATTCGACAATAAGTTGCTTAAATCGGAGTTCAGATGACCCATTTTTAATTTCGGAAGATATAATTCAATTGCCTCAAGATTCGTGCTGATCAAGACGATTTTTATGACAAATCAAACTGGTATGATTAATAACCATCCCACATCAACTCATTTTAAAAACCTATTTCTCAGAATAATGTTGAGATAATATAAATATGAATGGTGTCGCAGCCTTCACACACACATGCCTGCAACAGAGGTAAGACCAATTTTCCCTCACACTTTAAAAATTATTATGATGTAAATGACAGAAATTTTGATGTGAAACTCCAAAATAGGCAAAGAAATAAACAGAATCAAAAAGGTTATCATTTAAAACCATTCCATTTTCACAAGCTTCGCATTTGATAAATCCAATGATTAACATGCATGCAAAGCCAGTAAAATTGTAATGTTTGGAAACAAATAAATTAGTATAGATCCACTACATAGATGTCACAAAATACCTACACAAAAAATGAAAAAACCGCAAAAAGTATAATCTCGCGGATTGCAACCAACTTAATGCTCGTACGTGAGCATACATCCAAGCAACACTCTACATGAACATTAAAAGATAGATTTATACATTAGCATACATACAAAATATATTTATATTAGGAATGCCCTATATTTTATGAATAGAGTATTACAATGTGTTATACTCATTTAAGATTATTTTATCATCATATCCATAACCACAATATGAATATATTTACTAGGTCATAACTCACAATTCGCAAATCGTCTTTGCTTGATTTACATCCTACTAAGTAAAAAGATGACAGTTTTGTTCAGCATGCAAGGCTTTTGAATCACAATATTATAGAGAGATTGAATAATATAAACATGAATTGTGCAGGTGAACCCTAACCGCATACTCTTTCAAAAATACTTCAGGAAAAAAAACAACGTATACTTTAAAAGAATGGATAAAATTATTTAAGAAGGCGAAGATGCAGCAATTAAATGTGTAAAAACTAAATCATGTCTCAATCAATAATCAGAAGAAAGTGTAGACATTCTAAATTTGAAGCGCAAACTCAGTTTCGGGAGGAAATTTTCCTGGATATTTTATCTTTAAAGTACAACAAGCTGTGCAAAAAGATACCTTCAGCAAGAGAGAAAAGTGTATCTATCAAAGCATATTCAGGTTCATCAAATGCATCTCGTATCAATGTTTTTCCATAAGCTTTAATCTCTCTCTCTTGGACATTTCCTGAAACCAGATATGCTACTTTAACTATTTATGTCGATCCACTGGAGAATAAAAAAATTTTTATGCTTCAGTCATCAAAAGATTAGAAGCACTAGTGAAACATTATAATGCTATGGAAGTATCAAAACACAACAGTTACATACCATTAGGAAACAGGTAGAAAACCTGTTAAATCCAAATGATACATGACATTCGAAATACAAAATGTTTTTATGCGAATTCCTCTTAGTTCTTCTCTCCTTTCCAATACTTTTCTTTTAGAATTGATTTGACTGTGACTGATTCAGATTTATATTCCTGATTTCGTTAAGTTAGTTCATAAAAATTTAATCATCCATGTTTCTTTTTTAACTCTAATTGGGATATGTTACAACTTTGACATCAAAATCAGATGATGACCAATTGATGATGAATTTCGTTTATTTTTGTACCATCCATCATTTATAGTAATTTATATTTGTCATAGATTGTTTGCTCCCCACAAAATTTACATGATAAATCTGCGTTCATAAGTATATGACAGCATAATATTGAACATCTCTCTATTATATGTTGACCCAGCTATGGGTTTATTTGATATGGCAGATGACCACTTCTGTTGCCAATCTACAATGCTTCTTAAATTCATTTTCTCCACGACAGTACAATTATCTTATCCAGGATTCCACCAGTTGCAAAGAATGCATACACTCGCTAAGATTTGTTTGTAATGTAATCCCAAAAATCACATTGCATGATTCTAGGAGTTCAATATTAAAAAATGGATAGCTTGACATCATACTATGCATCTGTAGTTTATGTCAAAGCTATGTCAACCAACCTTAAGCCAAGATAACAAAGACAAAACCATCAATGACATAACTGACAACCCCACCCACCGTCACCCCAACCTTCATTTTTTTTCCCTTTTTAAACAATAATGTGTCACAAGCTCTTTTTATCTCAGTTAAGTGAGAATTGAAAACAAAAATAAGTGGATTAAAAATTAATTTCAAAAAATATTACAAACAACGGAAATGAACTGTCAATGTTCCTAGATGATGCATACTTAATAAAACCAATACACCACAGCAGCAAAGACACTAGGAAGTGGCAATTACTTACCTTCAGTATGTTTCCTCGCCTCTTTTAACAAGGAGCCAAACCCTAACCATGTACTTACAATCGAATTTCCATTCTTTATCTGCAAAGTGGAGAAGCATATGACAAATAAAATTTATTAAATTCTACCAGCCACATTAAGTTAATCAGTAGAAATTTAAAAATTCAAGATTATACTCTTGTTCGTCCTCGCATGTTTAAAATAAGAGCGATGCCCATACCTGCAGCCCAAAGCCCACTAAGCATGTGGCCCACATGATTGTACTAAAAATCTTAGTCAACCAAGAACCTTAGTGCCCAAGACTAAAACAGTCCAGTCACTTTCAGTTTTCATCGACTAAGATTGTTGACCAACCTCGATTTTAATACAATCACAGTCGAACACGGGATTGAGTGGTTGAGGGAGCGTGTATGAGAACATTAATTTTAAATGAAACAACCTTAAATAAAGAAATAAAAACAGCAGCATTGTGAACACTAATATTAAAAACCAGTAAGGTCCTAAGTCTCGGGGCGACAGAATAAGTCAAACAAAGTCAAAAGCAAACGAACCATCGAATCCTGACTGTTGGAAATACCGACACCGAACTCCACCTGATTCCTTCCAAATCATGCCGAAACATCTTACAATCACTAGAATAACCAGCTCCATTGTGGAAAACACAACTTCCGCTCCAAAACACAAAACAAACAAAACAAAAAGCATTAAAAGAATTAGTCGACACAGACCTCAACGGGATACTGCAAATTCGTCACCAATTCCTCACGGTCCCTTCATACGCCACGCCTCGATGTTTCCGGCTTGTACTGCGCCAGTGTATAGTCCATGTCAAACCCCACGGCCGCAATATCTTCATATTCAGCGATCGGTTGCAGATATCATCCTCCCATCTTAAACTCCTTGTCCTTTCCAGGTAACGACCGAGATTTTCGCCTTCTTATTCCCCTCCATTCCGCCCTCCTCCATCTCCCTCGGCAAGCCGACCCTCTGTATCCTACCAAAAAACCGGCGATTCAAACCCCCAAAACCCAAAACCCCTTAACAGCTTAATCAAGAACCAAAATCAAGAAAACAGATAAAAAATAAATCACGAACTGCAAACCTCTTCGAGAGAAGAGATTCCCCCGACCGAGACGCGAGATCGGCGAGAATTGAGAAAGCTGAGAGGCGAAAAGGCAACGAAGGGTTTCCTCTGAATCCGAATCGTCGGGGTTTAATAGGCATCCGAAGGGCGCCGAAGAAGAAGAAGAAGGAGAAAAGGAATCGGGTCCGCGCCGCCAGTTGCTTCACTTGCTCTTCGTATCTCCCTCGTTATCAGAGCACGTAGCGGAAGACAGCTAAACGGAGGCGCTGTGGGTAAGATGGCATCCGGCTCGATGCGAATGTTCCGCAGTCCCATGTGCCTTCCTACGTGCAGCCTCTGATTGGAATTCTGGCGGAGTGCTAGAGATGCGCCAGCAGTAGAGCGGCGCGCGGGATGGCTGAAGAAGCGAACGATAAACGAATTAACGGCTTAGGGTTCCATTAGGCGCGGGGGGGATGGTACCGTGGCGTGTGGACATTATAGCGGAAAAAAAAATAAATACAGATGATTTCATGCTTAGATTTGGATTGGTATTTCGTCATATGAATTAAAATTTTAATAAGTATCTTTTTATAAATATTCCTATCAATATATAATCTTTTTTTCATAGTTTTTCAATATTTCATAATCACAGTCTTTTTTTCTATTTTAAGTTTTTATATTTCATAATAGCTCTCTTTTTTTAAATATATTAAAAAAACTTAAAATCATGTACATTCAATAATACATATCGACAAAATATGATTAAAAAGCAGTTGTGAGAAAAATAGATTTTTTTTAAGCTGCTATATAGTATTCTTTATTTTTTCTTCTTCAAAAAGTATTTACTTTTCAATCTTTAATAGTATAAACAAAGAAGTTGTTGTGATGCAATTATGAATATGAAGTATATTGGTTGCTGCAAAATTTTCAGTACTATATGGTTTATATTTTATAATTATTCTTAATAATTCAATATTACACTAATGCATTATTATAAAATAAAAAAGCCATAATGTGAGGGATGCATAACAAGAGTTTGGGGAGATTAGGGAAGAAAAAGAGAGGAGAGAGAAAACCAAAATCGATTTGGGGACAAGTACGCCATTTTCGTTCGTCAGTCCCAGTTGAGAAACTCGTTCATCTCGAGATAGACACATTATATCTATTGCGGACTAGAATATACGCGGCGATAGAGTTAGAAAGTTTTCGTCTTAGGGTTGCACGAATATCCAGCACACAAACATGAGAGAAATAAAAACACAAGAATTTTAACTGGAAACTCTGAAAGGAAAAAAACCATGACACACGCCTAGTTAAAATAAATCCACTATGTTTGCTTGTGGTAACAGAGAGCTGACTCTCTTAAAATTTAGGACGATCAAATAACAATGCTTCACTTCCGGATTGAAATCATATACTAACAATTTGAATATTTGAGCTGAATTCAGAGTCACTTAGAATTTCGGCGTCACTTGAAATCGGTCAGAGTTCCGGTGTCACTAAAAGTTAGGTGAATTTCGGTGTTACTGAATGTCATGAAGATTCTGGGCGTTACTTGGGCAGAATCCGGTGTTTACATGGGCGTCGGATAGAATTCCGACGTCCCTTCTACTGTTGGGCAGAACTCCGCATCACTTGGGCGTCGGACATAATTATGGCGGTACTCAAGGAGTTTCTTTCCTCATATCCTTTTATCTTCTTCTCTTATTCTTCTGGCTTGGGTCCCCTCTAAAGAGAAATGAGGGGCTATTTATAGTTCTTTGAGGATGGCATGACCTGTAAATAGGAAAGGATCAAGGGCAAATGTGGAGTGGTTCGGATGCACGGCGATATTGAACCCCTTGATTGTGGACCGTTTATCATACATTAAGGTCTTAACATATTGGAATCAACGTATTATGACTCGTTGGATTCGTCTCGTCGAGCAGCTCGATTCGATTATAATCATATCATGTTTGAAAAATCATTGGTAATCATAAATTGGTGTTTGAATCGTCAATAGTGCTTTGGGTCTTCGATTCGAACTCATTTGGCTTATATCATTTTGAATATAGTGTCGTTGGTTTTTATATTTCCGAGACGCTCAGTTTGACTATAAGTTTGTTAAAATCGAAGTTCATGTGACCCAAATTTAATTTTTGAGTCTTCAGCTTGATTTTTCCCTCGAGATTTGTCCCGATCAAAGAATATTTTTTGATGATATATCAATGTCCATCTCAATTTCAAAAATATGTAAGTCTTAGCAATTTTTTCAATTAAAATTTTATATCCGTAGGAAAAATATAAGAATTTTGTATAGGTAAAACTTTGATCGAATAACTTTTAGTATATATAGATATTACAATTAAGCACATTTTGAATATTTTTTGAAAATTTTACTATGAGGGTTTTGAAATTTGTGGGGTTTATTTAAAAGAAATTATCTATGATTGAAAAATAATGTTAAGTGCAAATAGAAGTATCTTAAAATATCAATTTACAAAACATGATTAATTTTGGTAATTTTATAAAATGTGGCATTTTTACTTAGTTAGAATTTTATATGTACTACCGTTATAAAATCCAATACATATTGATGCATGTTCAATTAACTATTTAATTGTTATAATGTGAGATATCATGTGCATATATATATGGAGCCATAAAGGACTAGATTCCTTTTTAGATTTTATTGTGTTGGAAAATAATAGGAGCCATAATAGTCAAAATCATTTGAGATTCTGTTTGGACAAATATATGTGATATGTTCGGTGCTATAAGCACAACAAAAAGAAGTCATAAGAGGCTAGAATCCTTTGAGATTTTGTCTGGGTATCGAGACATAGATATAAATTTTAAATGATTTTATATATTTTGTATTGTTATTTAAATCAGAGAAAAACTATTAGCATTTATTACATATTTATAATTAATGATTCTCAGCTTAATTTATTTAAAACGCATTTAATTGATTAAATATTCAGTGAAATATTTGAGATAACATTTAATTTATTACATTATTTCATGTTAAATATTCGACTGGCCCGCGCAGGCGCGCGCCGTTTTGGCCTCCGCATGGTGGTTCTCCGCTTGCGGTTTGAAAACCGCCGGCCATATATTATATTTTTTTTATTGTAAAAAATCCCAAAAAAATTCCAAAAAATTTTAAAAAAACTCAAAAAAGATCAAAAAAAATCCAAAAAAAATCCAAAAAATTCTAGAAAATTTTGGAAACGTTTTGATGCATGTCAATTACTCTTAATTGTTATAATTAATGTGATGATATATGTGATTTAATTATATATAATAGGAGCCATAATGGGCTAGAATCTTCTAGGATTTTATCTGTGTTAGGAAATTATTGGAGCTATAAGGATCATATCTCTTTGAGATTATGTTGAACATATATCATGTGATATGTTGATGCTATAAGCACAAACAAAAAGAGAGTCATAGGGGCCAAATACTTAGAGAATTTGTCTGGGTCCGAGAAATGTGAAATGAAATACTATGTGATATGAATTTTAAATTATTTAGTTATTCTTTATATTATTTAAATCAGAGAATATTGTTTATGCATTTATTACAATTCTAGTTAATGAAATTCTCAGCTTAGTGATTTATTAAATTGCATTTAATTGCTTTTTAAAAATATTCAGTAAAATATTTGAAAATTTAGATTAATTTGTGTGCACTTAGTTGCTATAACTCACTATAGTTTTGCTTCTAATTTTTAGGACTAAGAAGGGGAAAGAGGTTGTGAACTAGTCAGCTCGTTCAAACTTAGATAAGGTTCATAGATATATTTATTTATTTTGATTTTGTATAGTCATGACTAGTTAAATTTAAATTATACAGTCTTGCTTTTTAGTCATGTATTGTGTGTAGATGTTTATTTTGATGAAATGAACGAAACTTGTGGATGAGTTTATTCAAAATTTTGATTATTTAATAGAGTTGTGTCTGTAGTTTATTTCAATGAATTGGTACAGATATCTAGAGCAGATCCTAAGCGGCTCAGTCAGGCTTATATAGTGTGAGAGTCGATGTGATGAAGACAGGTTTCAATACTCATTATGGACAGTATGAGTTCTTGGTCATGTCATTTAGGTGACTAATGCACTAAATGTCTTTATGTATCAATGAACAAAGTATTCAAAGATTATCTGGATCAGTTTTGTGTTATTTTCATAGACGAAATTTTGGTAAATTCTCTATCCGAGCAAAATCACGTCAAGCATCTAAGAGAGTGTCTTAAAGATTTTGAGTCACTGTATCTAGGTTTTTTTGACTCATTCTACTTTGAAAATATTGAGAACAAATATTTTTTTTAAGATTGGTAGATGTGAAACCCAAAATTTTCTTATAAGAATTTTTGACCTAGAACATTTCAATATTTATTTCTACAATCATAATAAGTCCAAATCATAAACTATCTCGTCATAACTTTATAATGTTTTGTTATAGCTTCCCTAATTTTTTTCATATTATGAAACTCCTAAATTTTCCATTATAAGAATTGGGGTTTCACAGAGAGTGCACTATTGTGCTCACAAGCACAGCTCAACATCGCTCCACACAATTTTTCATGCATGTAAGAAAATTTCATATAGGACATTACATGTCATCATTCAAATGGAGATGAGACTATTTAACATCACAACCAAAGTAATATTTAGTCTCAAATTGTTTATTACCAAATAATTATAACAACTCTATTTTATATGTGGCCCGAATTCCAATCCTCCAATTGGTAGGATTATAACATACATCTAAATACAAGGGTAGGATGATAATTCGCGTTTTTGAATCATGTTGGATATGATCAACTAATCAACTTCAATCTTGAGTAGACCATTTTTTTATGCATGAATGGACCTCTTACTTCAACCCCTTTTTTCAAAGATGGTTTGGTTATGATCCATGAAGGTTGAAGAAGTTTTGATATTGTGCAAAGATATTGGAAGAATGCACAATTTTTGCTTGAAATAATTCAAATAATATTCAATTATAGATTATTTTAGATGAAAATAATATTTTATTGAAGATGATTTAAAAATATATATTTTTTGAGTGGTAAATTGATGTGAACTCTCAATTGCATTGGTTTATAGTATCTAAGAGAAATGCTAATTTTTTTTATATATATAGAAAAAGTGCAGTACCTAAATTACACTGTTTTGTGGGCTGTAAAGTAAAAATTCCCAACCTTGTCCGTTGGCTCGCGCGCTCACACCACTCACCCACAACACGGTCAAGACCGCCTGGGAAAACATGCTGGGATCCATCACTGTCGAAGCGCCTTCACCCATCCGCACACATCCACCCACCCTTCGCGGACGCGGCCGCGGCCGCCGCAGCAAAAACCGTATCGCTAGTCGCCGACCACCGGAGTCTACCCGATCCAAACCATAATTGCCCGAAGCGTCTCGCCGAACCGCACTTCTTTTCCTTCCCTGCCGGCCGTCACAGCTTGCTCTCCATACCCCAGCCGCGCATCCGCTTTCTCAATTGGCATAAGTGAGTCTTTTTGTCTCTGTTATGTTCTGCTTCGATTTACAAAGTTGCGCTCATGGATTTGGGAATTTTTGTAGCTGGACCGAAGGAATGGCTCCGAGATCAGAAGAAGAAGGCGGCAAGGTTCGTCCTGGCTCCCATCGACGCCTCCGCGAGAGCCTCCGCAATGCATATCGGTGTTTGGTACCTAGCGCTCTTCTTTGCCTCTCTTGTGCGTCGTTAATTTAGATGCGTTTACGTTGAAGGAATTTTGAAGTATGCAAATGCTTTCAATAACAATTATGTACCTAATTGGCTGCTTGATCCAATGTAATAAGACTTGTTGCTATGCTAAATATGTAGTCGGGAAGAGGGAGGGATGCAGGGTGGGACAATCTTTTTAAGAAGCGAGAACCAATTGAAAGTTGGCTGTGGCTACTATCCTAAATCACTAAGGATGCCTGTAATGGTTCTCCTCCTGGAGGCGAGCAAAACAACTTAGGAATAAAGGAAGTGGCCCAAGAGATTAGTAGGAAAACTACAAAGGATGGTGGGGCGGCTCTCTTCTAAGAGGTGAAGGGGCACTTCCTGAAGGTTTAAAACAAAATTATTGAGGTGATTGAGGTTGTAGTTAAGGGCAATTTTTCTTTTGAGGAGGAGACAACATGAATTGAGGTAACACAAGTAAATCAATGAGGTCATTGAGGGCAGTCATGATAAATCTCTTTTGTAATAGAGACACAAGACTTAAAGCTGGTGGTGTGATGTAAATTGAGGGAAAGTAGAATGATTGTTCTGTGGTTAGTATATAAGCCACACTTAAAGGTGATGGCATAGGTGGTGAGGGAAATAAGGGTAGTCATCATTTTAAATGGCATGCGGTTCTCCTTCTAGAGGTGGAGAAAGTTCATAATCTGAATTGAAGAGGTAATAAAAATGGCCATAAGGTCACCGTTAAAGTTCAGAAATTCTCCAATGATCTAAGAGTTCAGAATGTTTGAAAAAAGCATTTATGGGATCTATTTTAAAAATTTGAAAGAGAGGTAACGACCTTATTCAAAATATATAAGAATATTCCTTATTCTATTAACAAACGAGCATAACTTGATCGGGATCTCTATTGATCCCTCTCTTCATGAGAATTGATATGATCAACCTTACCTGATTAGCCTATCGACCAACCTGAGTTAGGGTTGGCATCATGGCCCTAAACATTTATCATTGATATGACTGTGATCATGAACCAAACAATAACATTTTTGCATATATTGCACCATAAATCCAACATGTTGAAGAATTGAATACTGACCTCAGATTGATTAAAATACATTTGAGAATGTCTGTGGAACAAAATTAGTAGTCATTTGTAGATTGTTGGTGATATCTACCTTTTTTTTGGTCAAAATGTTCATCCTCTATAGCAAAGTTAGCCAAAATGAATCTCAAAATGGAGGTATGTGGAAGTAGCAAGAACTACAGGCGGTATAAACACATTTGGAAGAACGCAATATAATTTGCACTCGTTGTCACGGTTTAGACACACAACACGCAAGTTGACTGAAGCACGAACAGCCCTCAACCCTTCCAAAATACCTACCAACTACCAACAAACTGAATCAAACTCACTCCTCACAGAAACCATCAAACAGTGCTCGAAAACGAGTATAAGAATTGAATAAATAGAGAGAACACTCTTGGTGAGAAGAGTCCCAATTAACATCATTTTTGTGCTGGATTAGGATGTAATTTGGATTTGTTGGAATTATGCTATGAGGTTGTCATGTTGTCAGTTAGTATTTCCATCTTTTTAGCTTATTTGATCTATTCTATATATATAACTATATATTGCAATATATATAATTATATAATAAAGAAAGGGCTAGTTTTCTATTTGAGTTGCTTTGAATTGCGCTTTATGATGTGCTTTATAAGAATATAAGAGTTTATTTAACAATCTAACAAGATTATATTTATTTATTGATGAGGAGATCGATACAAGGTTCAAACAGGTGTATCGTCGGAAGCACGCAATCGACGGCCATGATTCAGAGCTAATTTAGATTATTATCATTTTATTTTATTGTATTCCTTTTGTACCCTTATGTGAGTGAGTCATGTTGGGGCCCTGAGGCAATTTAGTCTATTTCTTCTTGTATGCTTGAGACCTAATATAAGGTTTTTTCTCTTGTAATAGCTAATGAAGATTTGAATAAAAATAATTTGGTTTTCTACTTCTTCTTCTTGCATGAGGGCTTGAGAAGGAGAGAGCCAAGGGAGCAAATCCGCAAGGCCCATCCAGTCGTTGAAGAGTCCGCGGCTCGTGGTTAGGTTTTTCAATCTCTCATTCGTATTCCCTCTCCATCGTCCTTCTCCTCCACCACAAGAAAACCCCTTCCCAACCCTAGTTGCGGCCACCCCTGGAAGCCGCCGCCGGCCACCTTCCACGGCTCCGGCCGGCTACCTTGCCGCGCCATACCCCCCACCCGTCCAACCTTCCATCCACATGTTTCAAATTTGAAATTTGAATTTCAAATTTCAAATTCTTCCTAATTTGAAATCCAATTTAGGAAAGTTGTTATGATAAACCCCAATTTCAAATTCAAATAAATTGGATTCTTCATAAACTTATTCCACGTCATTCACCTCGAATATAACCCCTTCCTTTGATTTTCCTCTCTCTCCCCTCATTAGCATGTCGCCGGCCCCTTAGTGGGAATTAATCCCATTTAATTGCTACTTAACTCCCCTCCCCAAAATTTGAAATCAAATTGATTTCAATTTAATTTCCCACCCTTTCTATTCAAAATCCTAATATTAATTATTCATGGTTTGAGTTATTAAAAATCCCTCCCTCCCTAATGAAACCGCCGCCCATATATGGCTCCCATCCATTAAACCCATCATTCAATGCATTATTCCTATTAATTTGATTTTAAAATTCAAAATCAATCCCTTCTAAATAATCAAATCTAGATTAAAATTCAGATTTGGTTAACCCCTTAACATCCACAAACCAGCTTCTCCCAAACCCAAGCTCCCACCTCCCTTGCCCCGCCGCCTCACCCTCTCCCTTGGAGATCCCGCCACCTCCCTCCTCCTTTGGTGCTCTCCAACAACGCAAGCATGCATGGCGGTTTCGGAGATCGATAGTGGATTGGTGTTTGATATCATACGTGACAATCCATATCACCCGAACTCCTTTCTTTGACGTCGGGTTCGGATCCGACGACACGGTTGAAGACTACTTAAATCGCATCTTCCCACGCTCATCGACGTCATCGACGAGCAATTCGAAGACTAATTCGGCGGACCGTCATCGGCAATCCATCCGTGCCTCCACCACCGCCAACCTTCGTGGCTCAAGACCATCGGTGTCGGCCCTCCTCATGGCATCGTTAAGTGTGTTGAAGATCATCTCCCGCTAGCCTAGTATAGTTGGTGATTAATCCCCAAGGTGAAAACTCTCATTATTAATTTGCGGTTTGATTAATAGCTTTTGGTATTGCTACTTATCTTTGGTTACTATGAGTTTTGGTTAATCTACTTGTAGCTCCTTCGCCTAAGCAAGTCAAAGATTAAGGTTCTTTAATGAATTTACTTGTTCTCTCATTAGTCTTAATTGAAATTTCATTGTCAATCACTTTTAATTTTCTTATAAGAAGCTCCTTCGCATGTGTGTATCACATCACCTTGGTATCAGAGCATGTGCTATCAGCTTGGCATGTTTAGAAAACATCCTAGGGTCTAGCTTCTTGTTGTAGTTAAAATTGGCATGCATACAATTACTTAGATAGCAAATTTTCACTGTTTGTTATCACTGTTTTTGTATTTCCTGCACTCATCTAGCTGAGTTAGGTCATATTAACTAGCATCTTAGTGTTGGCCTTTGTTCGGAAGGTTCCTAAGTTTTGAGGCAACTACACCTTGATTTAACAACGCTGTCCCTCACTGTTCCTGCAGCTGTTAGACGTTGTTTAGAAGAATCTAAACACTTGTTTGGCTGCTGCCTTTTAAATTCCTGCAGTGTTTAGAGGTCGTTGGAGTCTCTGATTGAAGTCCTAATTGCTGTCCACACCTTAGAAGTCTCCCTACACACTTAGGTTATTATCCTAGTGGTGTTAGATTGCTGTCCACTCAAAAACTGCACATCTAGAGGCATTTTAGAGCTTGTCCACATAGCATTAAGTGCTGTATTCCACTCAGATCCTACCCTAATCACCGTGTCCACCCCGTGCTGTAATTGCTTTCCACTCAAAACAGCACCGTTAGGGGCGTAGAAGCTTGTTTTCTTTGAATTTAGGTGCTGTCTTTAACTTTACAACCTCCCTAACTGCCTAGATTTCTTAAACCACTTTTGTAGCTTGCTGCCCATTATTTCCTGCACCTTATAGCAAGTCATAATTAGTTTCCTCCTCGTAAGATATTGCCCCTGACAACCCATTCTTCAATAGGCATCACTTGACGCTTCCCAATGGACCGATAAGACTCCAAAAGGTTTAGATCACATCGTTAAACCTAAGTGGGCAATATTACTAGAATTATGACAGGAGAAACCCGTTGAACTATCCCCACTCTGATTACATGCCCCACTCAGCTTATCACCCAGAGACTTGAACCAAGGCCTCCTCGACCTCACTAGAAGTCACCTTATCGTCTGCCTACCTTAGAGTTCCTCGATCCTTACCACTTTAAGAAATGGCTAAATAACTAGATACTATTTTTGAATCAGTCATATCCCTGAATCCCACTAGGTTAGCATCGCTAGGTCTCACCTTAAAGGACGAGCTCTTCAATTTTGGGCAAGATGGAAGACATAAAGAGTCCCGGTGAATACACTACTTGGAAAGACATAGGCGAGAACTTAATATAAAATACCGACCCTCTATTAGTGACCGTCATCTAAAGCATCACCCTACCTCTTTCGTTGGAGACAACCCGTAGACCTTACTGTGGTCAAGACCCCACCTCTTAGTAACATCGCGTGCTGCCCCACCCTGTAGGCTTCACTTAGTCTTGATGAGCGACCCTTTAGTAGGTCTCTGTTGGACCAATCTCTTATGACTCCCACTTAGACCTACTTCCAACCATCCCAGTCACTTTAGCCTCCCCATCCTTGACCCTGCAAGTGATTAATAATCAAGGAAGATATTAAGAAGAAGAGGTTCCCTGAACCTGAGGACTGATTGCATCCATTCATGGATGCTAGTTGAGACACTAATAACGAGGACTTCTTTGAGGATGGAACAAAGAGATTGAATTAGACTCCCAGAATGACTTAAACCCTGAGCTAGGAAAGCTAGAACTTTAAACGTCGACGCCTTAACCCACCCGGTCCTAATCTCCTCAAGGATAAGTCTTGGACAAAGTATGCCTGGAATGATAGCGGTACTTCGAACACATTAATTTGGAAGATCCTGATTTAGTTGTAACAACTACTGAGATGACTTTAGTAATCTGGATGGTAAATAATTTCGAGTTGGAAGTGAATCAATTGAAACTATCACTGAATTAATAGAACCGAACCCAATTATCTTAAGCTTATGACCCTACCTCATCATATTGAGAATATAGTACAATATGGAAGATAGTGATTTGACCTGAGTGATTTTGAAACCTAATTGGGGAAATTGGGCATCCGTATTTTATTGGAGCTATTTTAGGAGTTGCCTCTTTGGAATTGCATTTGAAGGAGTGTGATTTTCTTGATGGACGTATCTTCACCACTCATACTGAACTTTATAATGTTATAGAGAATTGTTAGCCCTAACTTTCATGTCACCACTCTAAGTGTTGTGCCCACTTCCATTGTTTTGGATACCATACCCCATTCTTAGTCCCATACCTGCTGGTGACTCGTTTGGCTATCCCATATTGTTTGTGTAGTCAGACCCATCATCTTACTTTGTTCCTGATTCATTGTTTTTGCCCACTATGATCTTATCCTTCCTGTTAAAGACATTCCTCTCCTATTGGATGAATTGCCTAGATGACACTGTCACCCTAGGAGACTACCTGCGACTTTATACTCAGACTTCCCATAGAAGTACCCTGTAGCTAAGAAGTCTTCATTTGCTCCTCCTACACCAGTCCCCTTAGACCGAACACCTTAGACCTATCTTTCGTGACTCACCACCTTTTCTAGCCGTGTTCGTTTTGAGTTAGTTGTTGTGTGTGTGATGTTTGTGTAGCCCGTTGTCTTCCAAGTTTTCTGTTTAAAACTTTGATGTGAGCCTTGATTCTTGTCATTTGTCAGCATACAGTTCTTTTGCATATGCATTTGCATCTCATCTCCAGGAGCTTTATAAAGAAATTAAAAGAAGAATTGAACAACGTAACTCCAATCATAAGCTTATTTCAGATCACAAGAAATGATTTAAAGAATTCGGGTTAGAAACTTTATGATGGTACGGACCCCTCCGTGAAGAAGTTACATGCTAGAAGCGCCGGTTCCTTTAGTAATTCATCAAAGGTAAATAGCAATGCTTATGTGCTGGACCTTCCTAAGGTTTTACCACAATCCACATTTAATATAAAGATCTAGTAACCTTTGAGGACCAGAGCAAAACCCAATAATCCACTTCAAATTGAGCCTTTTGAGAACCCACCCAGTGAGATCCTCAGCCTACCCTCACTCCCCCGTTTACCCACTTACCTATTGCGGAGAAGTTGAAGTAATACTAACGATGAAAAAATTCCATGAAGGAAGGCGGGCGCCACAGGTACTTGGTTCATTAGAAAGGAAGCCGATGACCGAGGATACATGGACTGATCGAGAGGAGTTACAGAGATTGGATCCAGATCTTTTAGAGATGTCGAGAGCTCCAGAGATTTTCACTCGACGGGGCGAGCTTTCTCCCACCGGGGAAAATGATGAGGACATCGATCCAAGGTTCAAACAGTGTGTATCGCCGGAAGCATCGCAGATCGACGGCCATGATTCAGAGCTTATATTTTAGTTATTATGCATTTTATTTTATGAATTCCTTTTGTACCCTTATTGAGTTGAGTCATGTTGGGGCCCTGAGGGCAATTTAGTCTTTATTTCTTCTTGTATGCTTGAGACCTATATATGGGTCTTTTCTCTGTAATAGCTAATGAAGATTTGAATGAAAAAAATTTGTGTTTCTAACTTCTCTCTTGCATGAGGGCTTGAGAATGGGAGAGAGCCAAGGGGAGCAAATCGCAAGGCCCACCAGTCGTTGGAAGAGTCCGCGGCTCGTGGTTAGGTTTTCATCTTCTCCTTCGTATTCCCTCATCGCCTTCTCCTCCACCACAAGAAAATCCCTTCCAACCCTAGTTGCCGCCGCCCCATTGGAGCCAGCCGCCGCCACTTCCACGGCTCGCCGGCTACCTTGCCGCGGATTTCCCCCACCCGTCCAACCTTGCCACCACATGTTTTCAAATTTGAAATTTGAATTTCAAATTTCAAATTCTTTCCTAATTTGGAACCAATTTAGGAAAGTTGATGATGAACCCCAATTTCAATTCAAATAAATTGGATTCTTCATAACTTAATTCCACGTCATCACCTCGAATTGAAACCCCTTCCTTTTGATTTCTCTCTCTCCCCTCTTAGCATATGCCGCGGCCCTTAGTGGGAATTAATCCCATATAATTGCTACTAACTCTCCTTCCCCCAAATTTGAAATCAAATTGATTTCAAATTAATTTCCCCACCCTTTCTATTACAAATCCTGAAATTAATTTAAGATTTTGAGTTTTAAAACCCCTCTCCCCCTCTAATGAAACCGCCGGCCCCATATATGGCTCCCATCCATTAAACCCCCATTCAATGCATTAATTCCTATTATTTGGAATTTAAAATTACAAATCAATCTCCCTTCTAATTAAATCAAATCTGAGATAAAAATTCAGATTAATGTTAAACCCTAACATTCCACTAAACTAGCTCTCCAAACCCAAGCCCCTCCTCCCGTGCCCCTGCCGGCCTCACCCTCTCCCTTGGAGAATCAACGCCACCTCCCCCTCGAGGATCACGACCAACCTCCCTCCTCTCTATTGGTGCTCTTCACACAAGCAACGCCAAGCATGCATGGCGGATCCGGAGAACGATATTGGATTGTGTTTGATATCTACGGTGACATCCATATACACCCGATCTCCTTTCTTTGACGTCGGTTCAGGATCCGACGACACGGTGAAGACTACTTAAATCGCATTCTTCCCACGCTCATCGGACGTCAGCGATGGCAATTCGAAGACTATTCGTGGTACCTGTATGGCTATCCGTCGTGCCTTCCTCACCAACCGCCACTTTTCGTGGCTCAGACCATCGGTGTTGCGGCCTCTCATGGGCATCGTTAAGTGTGTTGAAATCATCTCCCGCTAAGCCATGTTAAGTTGAGGATTATCCCCAAGTGTGAAAAACTCTCATTAATTTGTGGATTGTTGATTAATACTTTGGTATATGCTACTATCTTTGGATCAACCTATGATTGTTATGGTAACTACTTGGTACTACCCTAACTCCAAAAGTCAAAGACTAAGGTTCTTTAAGCATTTACTTGTTATCTCATAAGCTCTTAATTGTAATCCTTGTCAATCACTTTTAATTTTCTAAAACCTCGCATGTGTATCACATCATTATTATTATTATTTTTAAAATCCTAACAAGATTTGTTTGTTGCTTGTGGATTTAAACACAATCTTCAGAAAAATGAATTGATTTCATTTTGTACTCATTTTATGATGAAATTGAAATCATTGCATTTTGAATAGTTTTTTAGAGGGTTTTTTGTGGAAGCATATAGCTTCAATGATGATATCTAACTAAACTCAACCAAAATAATCGATTGAGCAAATTTTTATATTTTTCAAAAATATGTTTTTGTAACTTTAGGCAACCAAATGAGGTCTTATAGAAAATGGCATTTACTTATGAATGCAAACAAATACATTTTTCCAGTTACAATTTCATGTCTCTCTCCAAATGAAAAATGGGAAGAAAAAATTATTAGGCAATCGCATAATTGTACGATCCTCAGAAGAAAAAAAAAAAAAAGAAAGAAAATATGTCATTCACTCGTATTCTTCTCAGCCAAGCAGGTGTGGAAAAAAAAGTTTAATTCAATCTCTTCACATTTTAATTAATATTAAATTTTCAGTTCATTTCTTGTAATTCCAACAAACCACGCGTAGACTTCTGCCTTGAATTCAGAATTTTATTATGCATGCAGATTGAATATCACCGGTAAGGATGCTGGGAGCTCCCGGAATTTGCTGAATTCTAGTCGCTAGGGATTGTGTCCCTCTAGTATAGGAATTCTTTTGTAGCATTTCAAGCCAGTACGGGCCAGTTTACTCACAATGGGGAAAAAACTGTCTAGCAAGAGTTTAAATACCGGAAGTTACGATCAAGTCCTAGCGGCTATAGTTTTCTCTTATGGGAGGCAAATGTCGTCAGCCAGAGGAGAGGGGTGCTCTGAATAGTACCCAAAAAGGTGGTTCTGGCTCGTCCGATAGGAGACGAGTTTCAAAGAACCAAGATGATCTTCCACGTATATTCTTTCTCCCTCCTCTCTTTCTTATTTTAGATGCATTAATCCTTAAGTATTTTCTCTTTATTTATGTATGCCCCTCCAGGCAACAGGCCGCTAAATATGCCAGATGTTGTTCCTTCTACTGATGAAGTGGTTGAGCTAGTGCGAGCTCCTCGAACTATGGAGGTCGATGAGAGTAGGAGATCGTCATTAATTGACAACATTTCATCATCAATTACTTCTGATGGCTTGATTGTTATTCGCAAGAAATATCATCTGCCGAATGACTTAGTGATGGTTACTCCTAAAAAGATTGATCGAGCACGAGATCCTCCAAATGGGTTTATCACCATATACGAGATGACATTGCGTGCGGGTTTGAGATTTCCTCTAGCCCCTGAGTTGCTTGAGATCTTTAGAGCATGTGGTGTACCCTTGGCCCAATTCTTATGCATGACGGTTACGATCATTGTGGGCTTGACAGTTTTTTATAGGGAGCGCAGTGTCAGGCAGACCATTGACCACTTATCCAAGATGTGCAGGCTTACAAGTGATTTTCAAGGGCATGTTTTATGTAGAGGTAGAAAGTGGTTGGATTTCTCAACACGCGATACTTCTAAGAATTGGTCCAGCTCGTTCTTTTTTGTGAATAATGATTGGGGACTTTCTGAAAAATGGGGGAGGTTAAAGGAGCTGCCGAACTTCCCACACCTAGGGGAGGAGGAGATATTGAAAACTCTTAATTTTTCTGACACAAAGAGTCTCCAAGAGGAGTTATGTCATATTAGTCAGTATGTGCTGGAGAAAAAACTTTTTACAGTTGACTTTTCTATTCACGCGGGAAGATCTCATGCGATTCAGTTAAAGAAGACTAAGAAGATTCACGAGGCAAGTCCCAACACTCTAAGACCTTCATCCAACAATCCTTCGAGAGGACAAGGAGAGGAGGGATCTTCTCTTAAAAGAGAAGAGTGAATGATGCAGCGGGCTTTCCAAGCGATGGCAAAGTATGCAGGGAGCCCATTCGCCCTTTGATGATCGATATTGCTACCCTTAATTCAGATAGAGAGATTCGACCCCTCAAAATACCGATCCCTGAAGATATATTAAAATATGTCTGTATTTGACGGCAACGTGCAAAAAAAATGATTAGTTGTCTTGATCTCCTTTTCCTTCCCCTCCCCCCCCCCCTTTTTTTTTTAATGTTCATAATCACATGTCTACTGCAGATGATACAGAAGATGGATATGGAGTCCCAGTTTGACCTAGTGCTGGATGAATGGAATGCAGAGTTTGTGAAGGTTAAATATATGCATTTGGAGTATAAACGAAGGTTGGATACAAATATTAAAAAGATGTTTGCATTGGAAAGCCAACTAGCAGAATGTCGAGCTGAGCTGGTGACGATATCCACTCCTCATTTCCTTCAAAATCGGGAGGCTGATCGCTCTCACACCGAGTTGATTGAGGCTCGTACAAAGATTAATCAGAAGAATGAAGTCTTGAAAGTACTTGTAGTAGAGAAGAGTGCCCTTGAGGTAGCTAATAAAGAGTTACAAGATCATATTTTGGAGAAAGATGCGGCCATACTAGACGTTGATCTCGTACATAAGCTATATCATTGGAGGCTGTAGAAAAATTCAAGAAGTCTTCAGCTCATCATCGAGAGATTTAGAATCAAGTCCAAGAGGCTTATAATAAGCTATTTGATGCCGAGGCAAGGGATCTAGAGCGTCGGTGCCTTGAGGAAGGCTTCGTCCGTAGTTTTTTAAAGGGTGCTCGATTGGTGCAGCGCAAGGCAGGGGTTACAATCGAAGGGATATCTCCCAGTCAGGCCTCTGAGAGGTTCGACCCCTCAACCCTTAATTCAGATAGAGAGGTTCGACCCCTCAAAGTACCGATCCCTGAAGATGTATTAAAATATGTCTGTATTGGACGGCAACGTGCAAAAGCAATAGTTAGTTATCTTGATCTCCTTTTCCTTCCCCTCCCCCCCCCCCCTTTTTTTAATATTCATAATCACATGTCTTTTGCAGATGATACAGAAGATGGATATGGAGTCCCAGTTTGACATAGTGCTGGATGAATGGAATGCAGAGTTTGTGAAGGTTAAATATATGCATTTAGAGTATAAACGAAAGTTGGATACAAATATTAAAGAGATGTCTGCATTGGAAAGCCAACTAGCAGAATGTCGAGCTGAGCTGGTGACGATATCCACTCCTCATTTCCTTCAAAATCGGGAGGCTGATCGCTCTCGCACCGAGTGGATTGAGGCTCGTACAAAGATTAATCAGAAGAATAAAGTCTTGAAAGTACTTGTAATAGAGAAGAGTGCCCTTGAGGTAGCTAATAAAGAGTTACATGATCATATTTTGGAGAAAGATGCGGCCATACTAGACGTTATCTCGTACATAAGCCATATCATTGGAGGCTGTAGAAAAATTCAAGAAGTCTTCAGCTCATCATCGAGAGATTTAGAATCAAGTCCAAGAGGCTTATAATAAGCTATTTGATGCCGAGACAAGGGATCTAGAGCGTCGGTGCCTTGAGGAAGGCTTCATCCGTAGTTTTTTAAAGGGTGCTTGATTGGTGCAGCGCAAGGCAGGGGTTACAATCGAAGGAATATCTCCCAGTCAGGCCTCTGAGAGGTTCGACCCCTCAACCCTTAATTCAGATAGAGAGGTTCGACCCCTCAAATTACCGATCCCTGAAGATGTATTAAAATATGTCTGTATAGGACGACAACGTGCAAAAGAAATGGTTAGTTGTCTTGATCTCCTTTTCCTTCCCGTCCCCCCCCCCTTTTTTTTTAATGTTCATAATCACATGTCTACTGCAGATGATACAGAAGATGGATATGGAGTCCCAGTTTGACATAGTGCTGGATGAATGGAATGTAGAGTTTGTAAAGGTTAAATATATGCATTTGGAGTATAAACGAAGGTTGGATACAAATATTAAAGAGATGTCTGCATTGGAAAGCCAACTAGCAGAATGTCGAGCTGAGCTGGTGACGATATCCACTCCTCATTTCCTTCAAAATCGGGAGGCTGATCGCTCTCGCACCGAGTTGATTGAGGCTCGTACAAAGATTAATCAGAAGAATGAAGTCTTGAAAGTACTTGTAATAGAGAAGAGTGCCCTTGAGGTAGCTAATAAAGAGTTGATCATATTTTGGAGAAAGATGTGGCCATACTAGACGTTGATCTCGTACATAAGCCATATCATTGGAGGCTGTAGAAAAATTCAAGAAGTCTTCAGCTCATCATCGAGAGATTTAGAATCAAGTCCAAGAGGCTTATAATAAGCTATTTGATGCCGAGGCAAGGGATCTAGAGCGTCGGTGCCTTGAGGAAGGCTTCGTCCGTAGTTTTTTAAAGGGTGCTCGATTGGTGCAGCGCAAGGCAGGGGTTACAATCGAAGAGATATCTCCCAGTCAGGCCTCTGAGGATTCCTCTCCAGACTTAGATGATGATGATGTTCAAAGTGAGCTGAGGAAGGCCTTCTCTAGTGATGATGATGATATTGATATCATATAACATGTAGTTTTTTTTTCTATATGATTGTCACTTTTTATTTGTCTCAGTATGTATGTTTAGTTACTTGAGATATCTATATTTTTGGAGCATAATAATATATTATGTTATTTGTATTTTTAATAAAGCTTCTCATATCGGTAGCCCTGTATCTTTGAAGGCTAGAGAGGGCTTACCAAATACCTCATCCTTTCCTTAATTATATATTAGAGGCCACTCAATAAAGTTAGCCAATTCGAAAGAGGTTGAGAGATATCCACCTAGGATATTTGACCTATTCGAGGTTGTTTGTCAAAACGTTGCTTGATGACATTAACCTGTGTGGAATAGGTGAGATCGAATCCCTTGGGATTGATCATCCAATGACTGAGATATAACGAATGTTGTGTATTTCTTGAATCAGTGGTGAGTTTTGAATTTTGTGGGATCATAATGATCTTTTTTAATGATCAAACAATTTATTATCTTGAAAAGAAGACACAATGCAGCTTAAAAAACATAAAAGTCACATAACACTTAATATATAAACTATATAGTAGGAAACTTCAGTAATAGCTACTGATAATATTTTCGAAGATTCTCAGAATTCCAGGTCCAGGGCAGCATCTTTCCATCAGCATCATTCAGCTTAAAAGTCTCAGGCTTAATCATAGCTGCTACTATAAAAGGGCCTTCCCAAAGGGGGGAGAGTTTATTGCGTTAGGGTCCTTTACCGACTGCCTCGAGGCTGCGCAGAACCAAGTCTCTGATAGAGATGCATCGAGGTATAACCTTTCGGTTATAGTGACGAGCCACCCTCTAGTGATAAGCAGCAATTTTGAGTAAGACTACGTCTCTAACTTCTGGGAGAAAATCCAAGTTATTCTGGAGTTTCTCACCATTATTATTGAAATCAAAAGTTTTGCACTCTAAGGCTTGGAACTCCAATATCGATCGGGATAACAGCTTCAGTACCGAAGTAGAGATTGTATGGTGTTTCTCCTGTAGGAGTCCTAGAGGTGGTGCAATAGGCCCAGAGGACATTGGGGAGTTCATCAGCCCATTGCCCCCCAGCCTTCCCGAGACGTGTCTTCAGTCCCTTCAATATAGTTCGATTTGTAACCTCAGTCTGCCCATTTGTTTGAGGATGAGCCACGGCTGTGTGTAGTAATTGAATATGGAGATCCTTGCAAAATGTTGTGAAAGTTTTTCTAGTAAACTGAGTTCCATTATAGGTAATGATCTTTGCCGGAATGCCAAAACGACAAATTATATTTTTTCAAACAAATTGTTTGGCATTTGCTTCGGTGATTTTCGCTAGGGGTTCAGCCTCTACCCATTTAGTAAAATAGTCCACAGCCAAGATGATAAACTTTCAATGTCCATCAGCCATAGGAAAGGGCCCCATTATATCAATCCCCCATTGGGTGAAAGGCCATGGGCTTTGAAGTGATGAGATCTCCACAGTAGGTGAACGGGTGAGGTTGGCATGCAGTTGACAATTGTTACATTTTTGAGCGAACTCTAATGCATCTTGCTTTATTATGGGCCAGGAGAACCCTTGCCTCATAATTTTAAGAGCGAGCGCTTTTCCTCCTAAATGCTCTCCACATATACCTGAATGAACTTCTCATAGCACATAATCAGCCTCAGACGGTGGGAGACACTTAAGATATGGCCCGATAAAGGCTCGCTTATATAACTCTCCACTAATAATAGTGAAGTTAATTGCTTGCCTTCAGAGTCGCATTGCAACTGTTAAGTCTTCGGGCAGCAAACCATTTTGCAAGAATGATAAGATAGGATCCATCCAAGATGGCTCTCTTGACTCATCAATGGATTATATAATCCAGGGACCTTCAATACTCAGGAAGTGTATTTGCTCAATATATCTTCTTTTGAAAAGGTCCCCTGCTGCTAATGTAGCGAGCTTTGAGAGGGCATCTGCACGGGCATTCTGCTCCCGAAGTATATGAACAATTTGATACTTTTTATGTGGGTAAGAAGTGACTTCACTATGCCGCAATATTGTGCCAAAAATGAATTATGGGCATCAAATTCTCCTTCTACTTGAGAGGCGACGAGTTGTGAATCAGTATGAATTATCAAATTTTGAACCTCATAGTATATAGCCAATCATATTCCTGTAATAAAGACTTCATACTCAGCAACATTATTTGTAGCATGAAACTTCAGTCGAGGCCCATATTCAAAAGTGACTTGTTGTAGAGATATTAATAAGATCCCGGCTCCAGCACCAGAACTCCCAGAGACTCCATCAACATATAGTGTCCAGCAAGGTGAAGGAGGAGGAATGACTAGTCGTTCATCAGAGGTAGGGTTGGTACATTCCACCACAAAGTCCGCAAGAATCTGTGACTTGATGTCGGGTCTAGGAAGAAAACGGATGTCAAACTCTCCAAGTTCCACGGACCACTTGATTAATCTTCCAGATGCTTCAGGTTTTTGGATAATATTTCTTAATGGGAGATTTGTATAAACCCCAATCGTATGAGCTTGAAAATAAGGGCGTAATTTTTTGGCTGAGAAGACTAACGCCAAAGCCATCTTATCTACTAACAGATAACGTATTTATGTTTCAGAAAGGACCTTACTAACATAATAAACAAGACGTTGAATACCATTCTCCTCCCGGATCAAGACTGAGCTTATAGCATGTGAGGTAACAGCCATATATATGTATAACATTTCTCCTTGTATTGGCTTTAAAAGTAGCGAAGGTGAGGATAGATAAATTCGGAGTTGTTCGAAAGCCTCTTGGCATTCATCTGTTCATTGGAATCCCGAGTTACGGGCTCCTCTTAATATCTTACAGAAAGGCGGGTAATTATCACCCGAGCGGGCCAAAAAGCGAGAAAGAGCTGCAATTCTTCCATTTAGAAGTTGCACTTCTCTGATGCTCCTTGGGGAAACCATATCTTTTAATGCCCTTATCTTTTTAGGATTTGTCTCGATTCCACAGTGTGTAACCATGAAACCTAGGAATTTTCCTAAGGTGACTCCGAATGCACACTTGGCAGGATTGAGATGCATGTCATAGGATTGAAGGAGAGAGAAGCATTGTTCTAAGTCAGAGATATGTCGTGATTTTTCAAGACTTTTCACCGACATATCGTCTACATATACCTCCATACTTCTCCCTATAAGATCTTTTAAAACCTTATTCATAAGGCACTGATACGTGGCTCCAGCATTCTTAAGTCCAAATGGCATGACTTGATAGCAATATAGTCTTTTATCCGTCTGAAAAGCTATTGCTTCCTCATCTACGGGATCCATCTTTATCTGGTTGTAGCCAGAGTATGCATCCATGAAGCTCAGCATTTGGTGCCCAGATGTGGTATCGACCAGTTGGTCAATACGAGGTAGCGAAAAACTATTCTTCGGGCAAGTCTTATTGAGGTCCGTGTAGTCCACACATCCTTCAAACTCCACTAGCATTCTTAACCATGACGACATTTGCCAACCAAGCGGAGTAGTGCACCTCCAGCATAAATTCGGCTTCCAAAAGTTTATCAACTTCCTCTTCGATGGCTCGTTGACGATCTAACGCAAAATTTTGTTTTTTTCTGGATAACAGGCTTACAAGCTGGATTTATTTTGAGGGAATGCATAACTATCTCTGAGTCAACTCCTGGCATATCTGCTGGACTCCATGCAAAAATGTCTTGATTTTTATGTAAAAAATCCACGTATTCTCTCTTCTCTTCCTATGAGAGCATGGATCTGACCTGCACTATTTTGGATGGGTGCTCGTCTGATATGGAGATATATATAAGGTCTTCGACTGGGGAAGCCCTTTGAGGGACGTCCTCATTTCGAAGGTCAAAATTTTCAATACTTAGAGAAACTGATGGCGTGGTTGAGCCTGTCTCAAATAACATGATTGTGTTATTTGTTAATTTCCATGCACCATGCCAATCCCATGTGGGGTTAAAAACATCATCTTGAGATATGGAATGGAGGGAATAGCTCCAAAAATTGATTGTAGTGGTCTCCCGAAGATAGCATTATAAGCTGATTCTGATTTTACTATAATGAATTGGATTGGATGAGTAGCCTGCCGAGGAAATTCCTCAAATGTCATCATCCCTTCTACCCGTGTAGGTCAATTATCAAACCCATATAATGGTCCTGCAGTTGGCTGAAGCTTTTCCCTAACCAGGCTCATACTAAGAAAGGTGGAGTAGAATAGGACATCCACTGAGCTCCCATTATCAACTAAGACTCTTTTGACATTGAAGCATGGATCGCCAATCCCCGCGTTAATTACAAGTGGATCTTGATGAGGGGGGTATGAATGCCCTCTAGATCGGCGTCATCAAATGTAATACAATGGTCAGCACGAACCTTCTTTTGTGTTGGCTCCTCGTTCACTGCAAGTAAAACCTGGTTGGATAATAATAGACCCCCAGCGATGGTCTCGATCTCTCCAACCATTTGGAAATTGTTTTGTGGTTGTCTTTATGTCGGTTGCCCCCCAGCAGGAGTCTCCTTACGACCAAGTGGGTTTGCTATGAACCGACTAAGGTAGCCTTGTCGGATTAGTCTCTCGATTTCCTCTTTAAGTTGTTTGCATGCTTCAGTTGTGTGTCCACGACTAAGGTGAAAGTGGCAATATTGCTCTTAATTTTCCGAGTTTGGCTTTAAGGGATTTTGCCACTTAACACTCTCTTCATCTCAGATGGCCATTAAGACATTTACTCAAGAAGTATTAAGAGGCGTATACTCTTTCTCTGTTCGAGGCTCCCGTTGAGACTGTGAAGGTCGAGGGGGCAAGTTATTACCTCCTCGCTTATTCCGCTGTGATGATGAATCACCCATCCCTGGTGCATTCTTACGCTTTCCAATTGTTTGCTCAAATTATTTCTTATGAGCATTGATGGCTTCATCTGCTAAGATTTGAGCCTCCACACGATGAATTAGGTCAGCGTATGAATATATCGTATCTCGCATGAGTGCTGAGTAAAAAGGGCCAGGACAAAGCTCTCCAAGGAAAACTCCTCTTAGCAACTCAAGATCCACCCCTGCAATTTGTCGAGCTTCGACAGAGAACCTTTGGAAGTATTCTTTGAGTGATTCTCCTTCATTCTGGCGGATCCCAAAGAGATGGGAAGAGTCCTTAATAATTCTTCGATTAGCGACAAATTGTTCGACAAACAATTTGGCTAACTTGACAAACGAAGGAATAGTCCTAGCCGGGAGTGAACAGAACCACGTACGAGCTTGCCCTTTGAGGGTAGCAGGAAATACTTGATAAAGGAGCGCATCTGAGGCTCTCTGAATATGCATAATAGTTCTGTAGTGATCGATGTGCCGTCATAAGAATCAATGCTCGGTAGTTTGAACCCTACAGAAATGGGATGTTAAAGGATGACTTCTGTTAGTGGTGAGGTCTCCTGGAAGTCCCACTGATGGAGAGATTGTCTTCCACCCCTACTGGGGAACTTTTCTTGGACCAAGCGCCTCAGTTCATGGCGTAAGACATTATGCGGGAGGTCAGTAATGTGAGGCTGGATCATGTCCTCATGGATGTCCGACGAAATGCGGACTAACTGACTGGGGAAAAAAGGATGGGTAGAGCTAGTGGTGTCGGCAAGGTCAACGTCTTGTTGTGTTTTAGGACGACCCCTTGATTGAGGGATAGGGATGTTTGCATGAACACGTTCAGGTTGAACACCCCTTACTAGTGATGGATCTTGAGAAAGACGAACCTCCTCTTGCTCTGCTAGCATTAGTTGTCGGGCCCCTCGCAGGAGTTGAAGGATCTCCTTCTGAGATTCCTCCATTTTTCGGATGCGGTCTTCCATAGATGGTCGTGATGTCCCTTCTCTAGCAGGGTTCTGCCCACCAGGGTGAAAAGAAGTAGATGCCTGGCGTCCTTGATTCAGGGACTGATTCCTGGACATGTGAGAGTTGGAACGAGAGGCTCCCTGGTGGCGATTGCTACGCCTGTTGGCCATTGAAGTAATGGTTAATATTGTGGGACTGTCGGTTCCCACAGACGACGCCAAACTATTGCGGGATAGGATATTCGTAGCGGTAGAGTGAGTAAATTTCTCGTCTTAGCAATGCACAGATATCCAACACACAAATAGAAAAAGAGAAGTAAAACACCCAATATTTTTTTACGTGGAAAGCTCAAAGAGGGAAAAACCACGGGGCCTCGCCCAGGTGAAAAGATTCCACTAAATTTGAGTGAAATACAAATATTGACTCGTCCCTTGACTTAGGAGCGGTCAAATTACATTAGTTTGGAGAGTTAGGCCAAGGTCTTGCAACTGTCGGGCAACAGGAAAGATCCGAGAAAAGTCGGGTGAACGTACGATGTCACTCGGCTGCTAGGTAGAAGTCCGGAGGCGATCGGTGGTGATCCGATGAAGGTCGAGCTGAAGTTCGGCGGCGGTCAATGACCGGGCGGTGGTCAGACGAAGGTCGGGCTGAAGTCCGGCTGTGGTCGTTGGCCGGGCGGTGGTCCGACGAAGGTCGGGCTGAAGTCTGGCGGTGGTCGTCGGCTGGGAGGTCTTGCGGTGGATCGACGACCGGGCGATGGTCCAACGAAGGTCGGGCTGAAATCCGGCGGTGGTCGTCGGTCGAGAGAAGGTCAGGCGGCGAATCGGTGGCCGGGCGGGGGTCAGGAGAAGGTCGGGCTGAAGTCCGGCTGTGGTCGTCGGCGGCGGATCGACGGCAGGGCGGTGGTCCGACGAAGGTCGGGCTGAAATTCGGCGACGGTCGGCGGCCAGGCGGTGGTGGTGGAGCTCTAGTGGCTTCAAAGCTCTCTCCAATTTCTAACCAAAAGTCCCCTTCATGTATAGAGAGTGGGGGTCTATTTATATGTTTTCATGAGTGGCACACCCCATAAATATAGAGAAGATTCGTGGTAGGTTTGGAGTGCTCCATCGGATGGCCCGTATTGATTCCCACGATCATAGAGCATTTATCGGACATTTGAGTGTCTTAATGATATCAGAATTTGATGATCTTAAGCTCGTTGGATTTGTCTCGTTGAGCCGCTCGATTCGACTATAAGCATGTCACGTTTGGAAGCTGATTGGTAATCCAAATTGTAGTTTGAACCTTCCAAAAGCGCTTCATGTCTTTGATTTGGACCCATTTGAGCTTAGATTTTGTCGAACTTGGTGTCGTTGGGTTCGTATTTTTGAGATGATCAATTCGACTATAAGTTTGCTTAAATCAGAGTTCAGATGATCCCATTTTTAATTTCGGAAGATTATAATTCAATTTTGCCTCAAGATTCGTGCTGATCAAGACGATTTTTTATGACATATCAAACTGGAATATGATATTAACCATCCCACATCAACTCAATTTTAAAAACCTATTTTCTCAGAATAATGATGAGATAATATATATATGAATGGTGTCGCAGCCTTCACAAACACTGCCTGTTACAGAGGTAGTACTCAATTTTCTCCACATTTTAAAATTATTATGATGTAAATGACAGAAAATTTTGATGTTGAAACTCCAAAATATGGCAAAGGAATAAACAGAATGCGAAAAAGGTTATCATTAACCATTCCATTTTTCACAAGCTTAGCATCTTGATAAATCCAATGATTAACATGCATGCAAGCCAGTAAATTGTAAATGTTTGGAAACAAATAAATTAGTATAGATCCACTACATAGATGTCACAAAATACCTACACAAAAAATGAAAAACCGCAAAAAGTATAATCTCGCAAGGTTTGCAACCAACTTAATGCTCGTACGTGAGCATACATCCAAGCAACACTCTACATGAACATTTAAAGATAGATTTATACATTAGCATACATACAAAGATATATTTATATTAGGAATGCCCTATATTTTATGAATAGAGTATTATCAATGTGTTATACTCATTTATGATTTATTTTATCATCATATCCATAACCACAATATGATTATATTTACTAGGTCATAACTCACAAGTCGCAATCGTCTTTGCTTGTATTTACATCCTACTAAGTAAAAAGATGACAGTTATTTGTTCAGCATGCAAGGCTTTTGAATTACAATATTATAGAGAGATGAATAAATAAACATGAATTGTGCAGGGGAAACCTAACCGCAACTCTTTCAAAAATACTTCAGGAAAATAATCAACGGTTATACTTTAAAAGAATGGTAAAATTATTTAAGAAGGCGAATGATGCAGCATTTAAATGTGTAAAAACTAAATCATGTCTCAATCAATAATCAGAAGAAAGTGTAGACATTCTAAATTTGAAGCGCATACTCAGTTTCGGGAGGAAATTTTCCTGGATATTTATCTTTAAAGTCAACAAGCTGTGCAAAAAGATACGCTTCAGCAAGAGAGAAAAGTGTATCTATCAAAGCATATTCAGGTTCATCAAATGCATCTCGTATCAATGTTTTTCCATAAGCTTTAATCTTCTCTTCCTTGGACATTTCCTTGAAACCATGATATGCTACTTTAACATATTTATGTCGATCCATCTGGAGAATAAAAAAATTTTTATGCTTCAGTCATTCAAAAAGTTAGAAGCACTAGTGAAACATTATTATGCTATGGAAGTAATCAATACACAAACAAGTTACATACCATTAGGAAAACAGGTAGAAAACCTGTTAATCCAAATGATACATGACATTCGAAATACAAAATGTTTATGCTGATTTCCTCTTAGTTCTTCTTCTCCTTTCCAATACTTTCTTTAGAGATTGATTTGACTTGTGACTGATTCAGATTTATATTCCTGATTTCGTTTAAGTTCATAAAATTTAATCATCCATGTTTCTTTTTAACTCTAATTGTGATATGTTACAACTTTGACATCAAAATCTTATTGATGACCAATTGATGATTGAATTTCGTTTATTTTTGTACCATCCATCATTTATAGAATTTTATTTTTGTCATAGATTGTTTGCTTCCCCACAAAATTTACATGATAATTCTGCGTTCATAAGTATAATGACAGCATAATATTGTACATCTCTCTATTATATGTTGACCCAGCTATGGGTTTATTTGATATGGCATGATGACCACTTCTGTGCCAATCTACATGCTTCTTAAATTCATTTTCTCCACGACAGTACAATTATCTTATCCAGGATTCCACCAGTTGCAAAGAATGCATATCACTCGCTAAGATTTGTTTGTAATGTTAATCCCATAATCACATTGCATGATTCTAGTGAGTTCATATTAAAAAATTGATAGCTTGACATCATACTATGCATCTGTAGTTATGTCAAAGCTATGTCAACCAACCTTAAGCCAAGGATACAAAGACAAAACCATCAATTGACAATAACTGACAACCCCACCCACCGTCACCCCAACCCTTCATTTTTTTCCCTTTTTAAACAATAGATGTTCACAAGCTCTTTTTATCTCAGTTAAGTGAGAATTGAAACAAAAATAGAGTGGATTAAAATATTAATTTCAAAAAATATTACAAACAACGGAAATGAACTGTCAATGTTCTCTAGATGATGCATACTTTATAAAACCAATACACCAGCAGCAGCAAAAGAACTAGGAAAAGTGGCAATTACTTACCTTCAGTATGTTGCCTCGCCTCTTATCAAGGACCAAACCCCTAACCATGTACTTACAATCGAATTTCCATTTCTTTATCTGCAAAGTGGAGAAGCATATGACAAATAAAATTTGAAATTCTACCAGCCACATTAAGGTAATCAGTAGAAATTAAAAATTCAAGAGTATACTCTTGTTCGTCCTCGCATGTTTAAATAAAGAGCGATGCCCATCAGACCTGCATGCCCAAAGCCCACATAAGCATGTGGCCCACCATGATTGTACTAAAAATCTTAGTCAACCAAGAACCTTAGTGACCAAGACTAAAACAGTCCAGTCACTTTCAGTTTTCATCGACTAAGATTGTTGACCAACCTCGAATTTTAATACAATCACAGTCGAACACGGGATTGAGTGGGTTGAGGGAGCGTGGTATGAGAAGCATTAATTTTAAATGAAACAACCTTAAAATAAAGAAATAAAACAGCAGCATTGTGAACCCTATATTTTAAACCAGTAAGGTCCTAAAGTCTCGGGGCGACAGAATTAGTCAAACAAAGTCAAAAGCAAACGAACCATCGAAATCCTGACTGTTGGAAATTACCGGACACCGGTACTCCACCTGATTCCTTCCAAAATCATGCCGAAACATCTTACAATCACTAGAATAACCAGCTCCATTGTGGAAAACACAACTTCCGCTCCAAAACACAAAACAAACAAAACAAAAAGCATTAAAAGAATTAGTCGACACAGACCTCAACGGGATACTGCAAATTCGTCACCAGATTCCTCACGGTCCCTTCATACGCCAACGCCTCGAATGTTTCCGGCTTGTACTGCGCCAGTGTATAGTCCATGTCAAACCCCACGGCCGCAATATTCTTCATATTCAGCGATCGGTTGCAGAATATCATCCTTCCCATCTTAAACTCCTTGTCCTTTCCAGGTAACGACCAGGTTTTCGCCTTCTTATTCCCCTCCATTCCGCACTCCTCCATCTCCTTCTGGCAAGCCGACCCTCTGTATCCTACCAAAAACCGGCGATTCAAAACCCCGAAACCCAAAACCCCCCAACAGCTTAAATCAAGAACCAAAATCGAGAAAACGGAGTAAAAAATAAATCACGAACTGCAAACCTCTTCGAGAGAAGAGATTTCCCCCGACCGAAACGCGAGAATCGGCGAGAATTGAGAAAGCTGAGAGACGAAAGGCAACGAAGGGTTTCCTCTGAATCCGCATCGTCGGGGGTTTAAATAGGCATCCGAAGGGCGCCGAAGACGAAGAAGAAGAAGGAGAAGGAGAATAGGAATCGGGTCCGCAGCCGCCAGTGGCTTCACTTGCTCTTCGTATCTCCCTCGTTATCAGAGCACGAAGCGGACAGCTAAACGGAGGCTGCTGTGGGTAAGATGGCATCCGGCTCGATGCGAATGTTCCGCAGTCCCATGTGCTCTTCCACGTGGCAGCCTCTGATTGGAATTCTGGCGGAGTGCTAGAGTGCGCCAGCAGTAGAGCGGGCGCGGGATGGCTGAAGAAGCGAACGATAAACGGAATAACGGCTTTAGGGGTTCCATTTAGGCGCGGGGGGGATGGTACCGATGGGCGTGTGGACATTTATAGCGGAAAAAAAAAATAAATACAGATGATTTCATGCTTAGATTTGGATTGGGTATTTTCGTCATTATGAATTTAAAATTTTAATAAGTATCTTTTTAATAATTATTCTATCAATTATATAATCTTTTTTTCATATTTTCAATATTTCATAATCACAGTCTTTTTTTCTATTTTAATGTTTTTAATATTTCATAATAGCTCTCTTTTTTTAAATATATTAAAAAATTAAAATCATGTACATTCAATAATACATATCAGCAAAAAATGATTAGAAAGCTGTTGTGAGAAAAATAGATTTTTTTTAAGCTGCTATAAGTATTCTTTATTTTTTCTTCTTTCAAAAAGTAATATACTTTTCAATCTTTAATAGTATAAACAAAGAAGTTGTTGTGATGCAATTTATGAATATGAAGTATATTGGTTGCTGTCAAAATTTTCATGTACTATATGGTTTATATTTTATAATTATTCTTAATATTCTTATATTTCACTAATGCATTATTATAAAATAAAAAGCCATTTAATGTGAGGGATGCATAACAGAGAGTTTGGGGAGGAATTAGGGAAGAAAAAGAGAGGAGAGAGAAAACCAAAATCTGATTTGGGACAAGTACGGGCCATTTTCGTTCGTCAGTCCAGTTGAGAAACTTGTTCATCTCGAGATAAGACACATTATATCTATTGCGGACTAGAATATACGCGGCGATAGAGTTAGAAAGTTTTCGTCTTAGGGTTGCACGAATATCCAGCACACAAACATGAGAGAAATAAAAAACACTAGAATTTTTAACTGGAAAACTCTGGAAAGGAAAAAAACCATGAGACCACGCCTAGTTAAAATAATTCCACTAGTGTTTGCTTGTGGTACAAGAGGCTGACTCGTCCTTAAAATTTAGGACGATCATATTACAATGCTTCACTTCCGGATTGAAATCAAATTACTAACAAGTTGTATATTTGAGCTGAATTCAGAGTCACTTAGAATTTCGGCGTCACTTGGAAATCGGTCAGAGTTCCGGTGTCACTAAAAAGTTAGGTGGAATTTCGGTGTTACTTGAATGTCAGGTAGAATTCTGGGCGTTACTTGGGCAGAATTCCGGTGTTACATGGGCGTCGGATAGAATTCCGACGTCACTTCAGCGTTGGGCAGAACTCCGGCATCACTTGGGCGTCGGACATAATTATGGCGGTACTCAAGGAGTTTCTTTCCTCATATCCTTTTATTCTTCTTCTCTTATTCTTCTTGCTTGGGTCCCCTCTAAAGAGAAATGAGGGGCTATTTATAGTTCTTTGAGGATGGCATGACCTGTAAATAGGAAAGGATCAAGGGCAAATGTGGAGTGGTTCGGATGCACGGTCGATATTGAATCCTTTGATTGTGGACCGTTTATCATACATTTGAAGGTCTTAACAATATTGGAATTCAACGATATTGAGCTCGTTGGATTCGTCTCGTCGAGCAGCTCGATTCGATTATAAGCATATCATGTTTGAAAATCATTTGGTAATCTAAATTGTGGTTTGAATCTGTCAATAGTGCTTTGGGTCTTCGATTCGAACTCATTTGGGCTTATATCAATTTGAATTTAGTGTCGTTGGTTTTTATATTTCCGAGACGCTCAGTTTGACTATAAGTTTGTTAAAATCGAAGTTCATGTGATCCCAAATTTAATTTTTGAAGTCTTCAGCTTGATTTTTCCTCGAGATTTGTGCCCGATCAAGATAATTTTTTGATGATATATCAATGTCCATCTCAATTTCCAAAAATATGTAAGTCTTAGCAATTTTTTCAATTAAAATTTTATATCCGTTAGCGAAAAATATGAATAATTTTGTATAGGTAAAACTTTGATCGAATAACTTTTAGTATATTATAGATATTACGATTATGCACATTTTGAATATTTTTTGAAAATTTTACTATGAGGGTTTTGAAATTTGTGGGGTTTTATTTAAAAGAAATTTATCTAGATGTTGAAAAATAATGTTATAGTGCAATAGAAGTCTTAAAATATCATTTTACAAAATCTATGATAATTTGGTAATTTTATAAAAATGTGCATTTTTACTTAGTTAGAATTTCTATTGTCTACCGTTATAAAATACTATGACATATTGATGCATGTTCAATTACTATTTAATTGTTATAATGTGATGATATATGTGCATATATATATGGAGCCATAAAGGACTAGAATCTTTTAGGATTTTATCTGTGTTAGGAAATTATTTGGAGCTATAATAGGTCAAAATCATTTGAGATTCTGTTTGAGACATATATATGTGATATGTTCTGGTGCTATAAGCACAAACAAAAAGAGAGTCATAAGATGCTAGAATCCTTTGAGATTTTGTCTGGGTTCGAGACATATGATATAAATTTTAAATGATTTATTTATTTTGTATTGTTATTTAAATCAGAGAATAACTATTATGCATTTATTACATTTTATAATTTAATGATTCTCAGCTTAATTTATTTAAACTGCATTTAATTGATTTTAAATATTCAGTGAAATATTTGATGATAACATTTAATTTATTACATTTTCATGTTAAATATTCGACTGGCCCGCGCATGTCGCGCGCCGTTTGGCCTCCGCATGGTGGTTCTCCGCTTGCGGTTTGAAAACCGCCGGCCATATATTTTATATTTTTTTATTGTAAAAAATCCCAAAAAAATTCCAAAAAATTTTAAAAAAACTCAAAAAAGATTCAAAAAAATTCCAAAAAAAATCCAAAAAATTCTAGAAAATTTTGGAAACTTCTTTTGATGCATGTTCAATTACTCTTTAATTGTTATAATTAATGTGATGATATATGTGATTAAATTATATATATAGGGAGCCATAAGGGCTAGAATCTTCTAGGATTTTATCTGTGTTAGGAAATTATTGGGAGCTATAAGGGATCATAATCCTTTGAGATTATGTTTGAGACATATATATGTGATATGTTCTGATGCTATAAGCACAAACAAAAAGAGAGTCATATGGGGCCAAAATACTTTGAGAATTTGTCTGGGTCTGAGAAATGTGATATGAAATACTATGTGGTATGAATTTTAAATTATTTAGTTATTCTTTATTATTATTTAAATCAGAGAATAATTGTTATGCATTTATTACAATTTCTAGTTTAATGATTCTCAGCTTAGTGATTTATTTAAATTGCATTTAATTGCTTTTTAAAAATATTCAGTAAAATATTTGAAAATTTAGATTAATTTGTGTGGCTTACTTAGTTGCTATAACTCACTATAGTTTTGCTTCTAATTTTTAGGATCTAAGAAGGGGAAAGAGGTTGTGAACTAGTAGCTCGTTCAAACTTAGATATGAGGTCATAGATATTTTATTATTTTGATTTTTGTATAGTCATGACTAGTTAAATTTTAAATTATACAGTCTTGCATTTAGTCATGTATTGTGTGTAGATGTTTATTTTGATGAAATGAACGAAACTTGGTGGATGAGTTTATTTTCAATATTTTGATATTTTAATAGAGCTGTAGTCTGTAGTTTATTTCAATGAATTGGTACAGATATCTAGAGCAGATCCTAAGCGGCTCATTGGCTTATATAGGGTGAGAGGCTGATGTGATGAAGACAGGTTTCAATACTCATTATGGACAGTATGAGTTCTTGGTCATGTCATTTAAGGTGACTAATGCACTAAATGTCTTTATGTATCTGATGAACAAAGTATTCAAAGATTATCTGGATCAGTTTGTGATTATTTTCATAGACGAAATTTTGGTATATTCTACTTCCGAGCAAAATCACGTCAAGCATCTAAGGAGTGTCTTAAAGATTTTGAGTCAGCTGTATCTAGGTTTATTTTGACTCATTCTACTTTGAAAATATTGAGGACAATATTTTTTTTTTAAGATTGGTAGATTGTGAAACCCCTAAATTTTCTTATAAGAATTTTTGACCTAGAACATTTCATATTTATTTCTACAATCATAATAAGTCCAAATCATAAACTATCTTCGTCATAACTTTTATAATGTTGTGTTATAGCTTCCCTAATTTTTTCATATTATGAAACTCCTAAATTTTCTTATAAGAATTTTGGGGTTTCACAGAGAGGGTAGCACTATTGTGCTCACAAGCACAGCTCAACATCGCTCCCACACAATTTTTCATGCATGTAAGAAATTTCATATAGACATTACATGTCATCAATCTAATGGAGATGAGGACTATTTAACATCACAACCAAAGTAATGATTAGTCTCAAATTATTTATCCAAATAATTTATAACAACTCTATTTTATATGTGGCCCGAATTCCAAACCCTCTCAATTGGTAGGATTATAACATACATCTATATACAAGTGGTAGGATGATAATTCGACGATGTTTGAATTATGTTGGATATGATCAACTAATCAACTTCAATGCTTGAGTAGACCATTTTTGATGCATGAATGGACCTTCTTCAACCCTGTTTTTCAAAGATGGTTTGGTTATGATCCATGAAGGTTGAAGAAGTTTTGATCTTGTGCAAAGATGATTTGAAGATTGCACAATTTTTGCTTGAAGATAATTCAAATAATATTCAATTATAGATTATTTAGATGAAAATAAATGTTATTGAAAGATGATTTAAAAATATATATTTTTTGAGTGGTAAATTGAAGTTGAACTCTCATTGCATGGGTTTTAGATTCTAAGAGGTAATGCTAATTTTTTTATATATATAGAAAAAGTGCAGTATCTAATTTACACTGTTTTGTGGGCTGTAAAGTAAAAATTCCCAACCTTGTCCGTTGGCTCGCGCGCTCCACCACTCACCCACAACACGGTCAAGACCGCCATGGGAATACTGCTGGGATCCATCACTGTTCGAAGCGCCTTCACCCATCCGCACACATCCACCCACCCTTCGCGGACGCGGCCGCGGCCGCCGCAGCAAAACCGTATCGCTAGTCGCCGACCACCGGAGCTACCCGATCCAAACCATAATTGCCCGGAAGCGTCTCGCCGAACCGCACTTCTTTTCCTCTCCCTGCCGGCCGTCACAGCATTGCTCTCCATACCCCGCCGCGCATCCGCTTTCTCAATTGGCATTAGTGAGTCTTTTTTGTCTCTGTTATGTTCTTGCTTCGATTTACAAAGTTGCGCTCATGGATTTTGGGAATTATTTGTAGCTGGACCGAAGGAATGGCTCCGAGATCAGAAGAAGAAGGCGGCAAGGTTCGTCCTGGCTCCCATCGACGCCTCTCGCGAGAGTCTCCGCAATGCATATCGGGTGTTTGGTACCTAGCGCTCTTTCTTTGCCTCTCTTGTGCGTCGTTAATTTTAGATGCTGTTTACGTTGAAGGAATTTGAAGTATGCAAATGCTTTTCAATTAACAATTATGTACCTAATTGGCTGCTTGATTCCAATGTAATTAAGACTTGTTGCTTGCTAAATATGTAGTGGGGAGAGGGAGGGATGCAGGGTGGGACAATCTTTTTTAAGCGAGAACCAATTGAAAGTTGGCTGTGGCTACTATCCTAAATCACTAAGGATGCCTGTAATGGTTCTCCTCCTGGAGGCGGAGGCAAAACAACTTTAGGTCAATAGATGAGATGGCGCCAAGAGATTATGTAGGAAAACTACTAAGGATGGGTGGGGCGGCTCTCTTCTAGGAGGTGAAGGTGGCACGTCCTGAAGGTGTTAAAACAAAATTATTGAGGTGATTGAGGGTTGTAGTTAAGGCAA
This sequence comes from Dendrobium nobile, assembly GCA_022539455.1. Taxonomy (NCBI): domain Eukaryota; kingdom Viridiplantae; phylum Streptophyta; class Magnoliopsida; order Asparagales; family Orchidaceae; genus Dendrobium; species Dendrobium nobile. The sequence goes on from CM039728.1 coordinate 533,448, forward strand.
TTTTTCTTTTGAGGAGGAGACAACATGAATTGAAGGTAACACAAGTAAATCAATGAGGTCATTGAGGGCAGTCATGATAAATCTCCTTTTTGGAGATAGAGACACAAGACTTAAAGCTGGTGGGTGTGATGGTAATTGAGGGAAAGTAGGATGATTGTTCTTGTGTTAGTATATATGCCAACACTTTAAAGGTGATGGCATAGGTGGTTGAGGGAAATTAGGGTAGTCATCATTTGAAATGGCATGCGGTTCTCCTTCTAGAGGTGGAGAAAGTTCATAATCTGAATTGAAGAGGTAATAAAAATGGACATAAGGTCACCGTTAAAGTTCAGAAATTCTCCTATGATCTAAGAGTTCAGAATGTTTGAAAAAAGCATTTATGGGATCTATTTTAAAAATTTGAAAGAGATGTAACGACCCTTATTCAAAATATATAAGAATATTCCTTATTCTTATTAACAAACGAGCATACTTGATCGGGATCTCTATTGATCCCTCTCTTCATTGAGAATTGATTTGATCAAACCTTACCTTGAGTTAGCCTGATCGACCAACCTGAGTTAGGGGTTGGCATCAGTGGCCCTAAACATTTATCATTGATGATGTCTGTGATCATTGAACCAAACTAATCATTTTGCATATATTGGCACCATAATTCCAACATAGTTGAAGAATTGAAATTCTGACCATCAGATTGATTAGAATACATTTGAGAATGTCTGTGGAACAAATTTAGTAGTCATTGTAGATTGTTGGTGATATCTAGCCTTTTTTTTTGGTCAAAATGTTCATCCTCTATAGCTATAGTTAGCCATAAATGAATCTCAAAATGGAGGTATGTGGAAGTAGCAAGAACTACAGGCGGTATAAACATCTTTGGAAGAACTGCAATATAATTTGCACTCGTTGTCACGGTTAGACACCACCATTGTGTAGCTAGTTTTAAGAGCTTTTTTGTAGGCCGACCATTGGCTGCTGCTGCTCGAACTCCTCCTATGGTGGAGGAAGAGGCTTGGACCAACTACTTCATTTTTGTGCGTGGATTTGGATGTTTTTGGATTTGTTGGAATTATTGCTATGAGGTGGTCATGTTGGCAGTAGTTTTCCATCTTTTTAGCTTATTTGATCTCATATATATATATATATATAAGCAAAATTGGGTGCTAGTTTAGCTTATTTGAGTTGCTTTGAGATGTGCGCTTTATGTTGTGCTTTATAAGATATATAGAGATTTTTACAATCCTAACAAGATTATTATTTATTTATTTGATGAGGAGATCGATCCAAGGTTCAAACAGGTGTATCGTCGGAAGCATCGCAGATCGACGGCCATGATTCAGAGCTTATATTTTTAGTTATTATGCATTTTATTTTATGTATTCCTTTTGTACCCTTATGTTGAGTTGAGTCATGTTGGGGCCCTGAGGGCAATTTAGTCTTTATTTCTTCTTGTATGCTTGAGACCTATATATATGGGTCTTTTCTCTTGTAATAGCTAATGAAGATTTGAATGAAAAAAAATTTTGTGTTTCTACTTCTTCTTCTTGCATGAGGGCTTGAGAAGGGAGAGAGCTCAAGGGGAGCAAATCGCAAGGCCCATCAGTCGTTGGAAGAGTCCGCGGCTCGTGGTTAGGTTTTCAATCTTCTCATTCGTATTCCCCTCCATCGTCCTTCTCCTCCACCACAAGAAAACCCCTTCCCAACCCTAGTTGCGGCCACCCCTTGGAAGCCCGCCGCCGGCCACTTCCACGGCTCCGGCCGGCTACCTTGCCGGCGACTTTCCCCCCACCCGTCCAACCCTTCCATCCACATGTTTCAAATTTGAAATTTGAATTTCAAATTTCAAATTCTTTCCTAATTTGGAAATCCAATTTAGGAAAGTTGTTATGATAAACCCCAATTTCAAATTCAAATAAATTGGATTCTTCATAACTTAATTCCACGTCATCACCTCGAATTGGAAACCCCTTCCTTTTGATTTCTCTCTCTCTCCCTCTTAGCATGTCGCCGGCCCCTTAGTGGGAATTAATCCCATTAATTGCTACTTAACTCCCCTTCCCCCAAATTTGAAATCAAATTGATTTCAAATTAATTTCCCACCCTTTCTATTCAAAATCCTGAAATTAATTTCAGGTTTTGAGTTTTTAAACTCCCTCCCTCCTCTAATGAAACCGCCGGCCCCATATATGGCTCCCATCCATTAAACCCTCATTCAATGCATTAATTCCTATTATTTGAATTTTAAAATTCAAATCAATCCCCTTCTAATTAATCAAATCTGAGATTAAAATTTCAGATTTGGTTGAACCCCTTAACATTCCACTAAACCTAGCTTCTCCCAAACCCAAGCTCCCTCCTCCCTTGCCCCGCCGGCCTCACCCTCTCCCCTTGGAGATCCCGCCACCTCCCCTCCTCTCTTTGGTGCTCTCTCAACAACGCCAAGCATGCATGGCGGATTCGGAGATCGATAGTGGATTGGTGTTTGATATCTACGGTGACATCCATATCACCCGATCTCCTTTCTTTGACGTCGGGTTCGGATCCGACGACACGGTTGAAGACTACTTAAATCGCATTCTTCCCACGCTCATCGACGTCATCGACGAGCAATTCGAATACTATTCGTGGACCGTCATCGGCTATCCGTCCGTGCCTCCACCACCGCCAACCTTTCCGTGGCTCAAGACCATCGGTGTTGCGGCCCTCCTCATGGCATCGTTAAGTGTGTTGAAGATCATCTCCCGCTAAGCCTAGTATAGTTGAGTGATTAATCCCCAAGGTGAAAACTCTCATTATTAATTTGATTAATAGCTTTTGGTATTGCTACTATCTTTGGTTACCTATGAGTTTTGGTTAATCTACTTGTACTCCTTCGCCTAAGCAAGTCAAAGATTAAGGTTCTTTAATGAATTTACTTGTTCTCTCAATTAGCTCTTAATTGTAATTTCATTGTCAATCACTTTTAATTTTCTTAAGAAGCTCCTTCGCATGTGGTATCACATCATCTTGGTATCAGAGCATGGCTATCATGCTTGGCATGTTTAGAAAACATCCTAGGGTCTAGCTTCTTGTTGTAGTTTAAAATTGGCATGCATATCATTACTTAGATAGCAAATTTTCACTGTTTTTATCACTGTTTTTGTATTTCCTGCACTCATCTAGCTGAGTTAGGTCATATTAACTAGCATCTTAGTGTTGGCCTTTTGTTCGGAAGGTTCCTAAGTGTTTAGAGCAACTACACCTTGATTTAACAACGCTGTCCTCACTGTTCCTGCAGCTGTTAGACGTTGTTTAGAGAATCTAAACACTTGTTTGGCTGCTGCCTTTTAATTCCTGCAGTGTTTAGAGGTCGTTGGGAGTCTCTGATTGAAGTCCTAATTGCTGTCCACACCTTAGAAGTCTCCCTACACACTTAGGTTATTATTCCTAGTGGTGTTAGATTGCTGTCCACTCAAAAACTGCACCATCTAGAGGCATTTTAGAGCTTGTCCACATAGCATTTAAGTGCTGTTTCCACCTCAGATCCTACCCTAATCACCCGTGTGACTCCACCCCTTGCTGTAATTTGCTTTCCACTCAAAAACTGCACCGTTTAGGGGCGTTAGAAGCTTGTTTTCTTTGAATTTAGGTGCTGTCTTTAACTTTACAACCTCCCTAACTGCCTAGATTTCTTAAACCACTTTTGTAGCTTGCTGCCCATTATTTTCCTGCACCTTATAGCAAGTCATAATTATGTTTCCTCCTCGTAGAGTATTGCCCCTGACACCCATTCTTCAATAGGCATCACTTGACGCTTCCCAATGGACCCGATAAGACTCCAAAAGAGTTTAGATCACATCGTTAACCTAGTGGGCAATATGACTAGAATTATGACGGAGAAACCCGTTGACTATCCCCACTCTGATTACATGCCCCACTCAGCTTATCACCCGAGACTTGAACCTAGGCCTCCTCGACCTCACTTAGAGTCACCTTATCGTCTGCCTACCTTTGATGGTTCCTCGGATCCTTACCACTTTAAGAAATGGGCTAAATAACTAGATGACTATTTTGAATCATGTCATATCCCTGAATCCCACTAGGTTAGCATCGCTAGGTCTCACCTTAAAGGACGAGCTCTTCAATTTTGGGCAAGATTGGAAGATCATAAAGAGTCTCGCGGTGAATACACTACTTGGAAAGACATGAGGCGAGATCTTAATTTAAAATACCGACCCTCTATTAGTGACCGTCATCTAAAGCATCACCCTACCTCTTTCGTTGGGACAACCCGTAGACCTTACTGTGGTCAAGACCACCCACCTCTTAGTAACATCCGGGTTGCTGCCCCACCCTGTAGGTCTTCACTTAGTCTTGATGAGCGACCCTTTAGTAGGTCTTCTGTTGGACCAATCTCTTATGACTCCCCACTTAGACCTACTTCCAACCATCCCAGTCAACCTTTAGCCTCCCCAATCCTTGACCCTGCAAGTGATTATAATCAAGGAAGATATTAAGAAGAAGAGGTTCCCTGAACCTGAGACTGAGTGCATCCATTTCATGGATGCTAGTGATGTCACTAATTACGAGGACTTCTTTGAGGATGGAACAAAAGAGATTGAATTAGACTCCCAGAATGACTTAAACCCTGAGCTAGGAAAGCTAGAACTTTTAAACGTCGACGCCTTAACCCACCCCGGTCCTAATCTCCTCAAGGATAAGTCTTTGGACAAAGTATGCCTGGATGATAGTCGGACTTCGAACACATTAATTTTGGAAGATCCTGATTTAGTTGTAACAACTACTGAGATGACTTTAGGTAATCTGGATGGTAATAATTTCGAGTTGGAAGTGAATCAATTGAAACTATCACCTGAATTAAATGAACCGGAACCCATTGATCTTAAGCTTATGACCCTACCTCATCATATTGAGAATATTAGTACGAATTTGGAAGATAGTGATTTGACCCTGAGTGATTTTGAACCTAATTGGGAAATTGGGCATCCTGTATTTTATTGGAGTCTATTTTAGGAGTTGCCCCTTTGGAATTGCATTTGAAGGAGTGTGATTTTCTTGATTGGACGTATCTCACCACTCATACTGACTTTAATGTTAGAGAGAATGTTAGCCCTAACTTTCATGTCACCACTCTAACTGTTGTGCCCACTTCTGTTTTGGATACCATACCCCATTTCTTAAGTCCCATACCTGCTGGTGACTCGTTTGGCTATCCCATTATTGTTGTGAGTCAGGACCCATCATCTTACTTTGTTCCTGATTCAATTGTTTTGCCCACTATGTTCTTATCCTTCCCTGTTAAAGACAATCTCTCTCCTAGTTGGATGAATTTGCTAGATGACACTGTCAACCCTAGGAGACTACCTGCGACTTTAACTCAGACTTCCCATAGAAGTACCCTGGTAGCTAAGAATGTCTTCATTGCTCCTCCTACACCAGTCCCCTTAGACCGAACACCTTAGACCTATCTTTTCGTGACTCATCCACCTTTTTCTAGCCGTGTTCGTTTGAGTTAGTTTGTTGTGTGTGTGAGTGTTTGTGTAGCCCGTTGTCTTCCAAAGTTTTCTGTTTAAAACTTTAGTGTGAGCCTTGATTCTTGTCATTTGTCATGCATACCAGTTCTTTTGCATATGCATTTGCATCTCATCTCCAGGAGCTTTATAAAGAAATTAAAAGAAGAATTGAACAACGTAACTCCAATCATAAGCTTATTTCAGATCACAAGAAATGATTTAAAGAATTCGAGGTTAGAAACTTTATGATGGTACGGACCCCTCCGTGAAGAAGTTACATGCTAGAAGCGCCGGTTCCTTTTAGGTAATTTCAAAGGTAAATAGCAATGCTTATGTGCTGGACCTTCCTAAAGGTTTTAACATCAATCCTACATTTAATATAGAAGATCTAGTAACCTTTGAGGGACCAGAGCTAAACCCTAATAATCCACTTCAAATTGAGCCTTTTGAGAACCCACCCAGTGAGATCCTCAGCCTACCCTCACTCCCCGATTTACCCCACTTACCTATTGCGGAGAAGGTTGAAGTTATACTTAACGATGAAATAATTTCCATGAAGGAAGGCGGGCGCCACAGGTACTTGGTTCATTAGAAAGGGAAGCCGATGACCGAGGATACATGGACTGATCGAGAGGAGTTACAGAGATTGGATCCAGATCTTTTAGAGATGTACGAGAGCTCCAGAGATTTTCACTCGACGGGGTCGAGCTTTCTCCCACCTGGGGAGAATGATGAGGACATCGATCCAAGGTTCAAACAGGTGTATCGCCGGAAGCATCGCAGATCGACGGCCATGATTCAGAGCTTATATTTTTAGTTATTATGCATTTTATTTTATGTATTCCTTTTGTACCCTTATGTTGAGTTGAGTCATGTTGGGGCCCTGAGGGCAATTTAGTCTTTATTTCTTCTTGTATGCTTGAGACCTATATATATGGGTCTTTTCTCTTGTAATAGCTAATGAAGATTTGAATGAAAAAAAATTTGTGTTTCTACTTCTTCTTCTTGCATGAGGGCTTGAGAAGGGAGAGAGCTCAAGGGGAGCAAATCGCAAGGCCCACCAGTCGTTGGAAGAGTCCGCGGCTCGTGGTTAGGTTTTCTATCTTCTCCTTCGTATTCCCCTCCATCGCCCTTCTCCTCCACCACAAGAAAATCCCTTCCCAACCCTAGTTGCCGCCGCCCCTTGGAAGCCAGCCGCCGGCCACTTCCACGGCTCCGGCCGGCTACCTTGCCGGCGACTTTCCCCCCACCCGTCCAACCCTTCCATCCACATGTTTCAAATTTGAAATTTGAATTTCAAATTTCAAATTCTTTCCTAATTTGGAAATCCAATTTAGGAAAGTTGTTATGATGAACCCCAATTTCAAATTCAAATAAATTGGATTCTTCATAACTTAATTCCACGTCATCACCTCGAATTGGAAACCCCTTCCTTTTGATTTCTCTCTCTCTCCCTCTTAGCATGCCGCCGGCCCCTTAGTGGGAATTAATCCCATTAATTGCTACTTAACTCTCCTTCCCCCAAATTTGAAATCAAATTGATTTCAAATTAATTTCCCACCCTTTCTATTCAAAATCCTGAAATTAATTTTAGGTTTTGAGTTTTAAAACTCCCTCCCTCCTCTAATGAAACCGCCGGCCCCATATATGGCTCCCATCCATTAAACCCCCATTCAATGCATTAATTCCTATTATTTGAATTTTAAAATTCAAATCAATCCCCTTCTAATTAATCAAATCTGAGATTAAAAATTCAGATTTGGTTAAACCCCTTAACATTCCACTAAACCTAGCTTCTCCCAAACCCAAGCTCCCTCCTCCCTTGCCCCGCCGGCCTCACCCTCTCCCCTTGGAGATCACGCCACCTCCCCTCGGAGATCACGCCACCTCCCCTCCTCTCTTTGGTGCTCTCTCAACAACGCCAAGCATGCATGGCGGATCCGGAGATCGATAGTGGATTGGTGTTTGATATCTACGGTGACATCCATATCACCCGATCTCCTTTCTTTGACGTCGGGTTCGGATCCGACGACACGGTTGAAGACTACTTAAATCGCATTCTTCCCACGCTCATCGACGTCATCGATGAGCAATTCGAAGACTATTCGTGGACCGTCATCGGCTATCCGTCCGTGCCTCCTCCACCACCGCCAACCTTTTCGTGGCTCAAGACCATCGGTGTTGCGGCCCTCCTCATGGCATCGTTAAGTGTGTTGAAGATCATCTCCCGCTAAGCCTAGTATAGTTGAGTGATTAATCCCCAAGGTGAAAACTCTCATTATTAATTTGTGGATTGTTGATTAATAGCTTTTGGTATTGCTACTATCTTTGGTTACCTATGAGTTTTGGTTAATCTACTTGTACTCCTTCGCCTAAGCAAGTCAAAGACTAAGGTTCTTTAATGAATTTACTTGTTATCTCAATAAGCTCTTAATTGTAATTCCATTGTCAATCACTTTTAATTTTCTTAAGAAGCTCCTTCGCATGTGGTATCACATCATTATTATTATTATTTTTAAAATCCTAACAAGATTTGTTTGTTGCTTGTGGATTTAAAACAATCTTCAGAAAATGATGAATTCATTTGTACTCATTTTATGATGAAATTGAAATCATTGCATTTGAAGAGTTTTTTAGAGGGTTTTGTGAAGCATATAGCTTCAATGATGATATCTAACTAAACTCAACCAAATAATCGATTGAGCAAATTTTATTATTTTCAAAAATATGTTTTGTAACTTTAGGCAACCAAATGAGGTCTTATAGGAAATGGCATTTACTTATGAAATGCAAACAAATACATTTTTCCAGTTACAATTTCATGTCTCTTCCTAATGAAAAATGGGAAGAAAAAATTATTAGGCAATCGCATAACTTGTACGATCCCTCAGAAGAAAAAACAAAAAAAGAAAGAAAATATGTCATTCACTCGTATTCTTCTCAGCCAAGCAGGTGTGGGAAAAAAAGTTTCAATTCAATCTCTTCATCATTTTAATTATTATTAAATTTTCAGTTCATTTCTTGTAATTCCTACAAACCACGCGTAGACTTGCTGCCTTGAATTTCATGAATTTATTATGCATGGCAGATTTGAAATCACCGGTAGAGGATGCTGGGGAGCTCCGGAAGTTGCTGAATTCTGTCGCTAGGGATTGTGTCCCTCAGTATAGGAATTCTTTTGTAGCATTTCAAGCCAGTACGGGAGTGGAGGTTGGCTTTCTCTCGGGAAGACCGCCAGATAGATTGAACTATAACTTTAGCTGAAAACAGTGTTTTTTCCACATTACTGGTGTTAGAAACGTGTCAGCTTTCAAGATGACGACAACAACAAGCCTTTATCCCACTAAGTGGGGTCGGCTACATGAATCCTTTTTCTCCATTGTGCCCTATAAGAATCAAATTCTCATTTAACTTAAAAAAAAAAAAGTTCAAGAATGAAGGTTAAAATCTGAAAGTTTCATGGTCTTGTAGGTTTGTACCTTTACATTGATTGTAAAGAATGCTGCATCGCTACTTGATGATGGGGATCCGTTGAAGTTAGAGGCAGAGACTAGACTTGACAATCTCATAAGGTTCACAGAATGGTCATTTGATATCATATTTTTTTTCCTTTGCATTTCAAATTCTTATATTGAATTTTTTAACGTTGGAACCGTTCCAAGCCAATTAGGATAACCACAACTTTAGTAGTATGTTGGTCATCATTGGAAGAATGTTGGTTGAAATATTGAAGATGTGGAGATGAAGAGGTGAGAAAGGCGCATATATTATTACGTAAAGCTGACAATGGTTCTAAAGGAATAACTAATGATTTCATCATGTTCAAACTCCTTATATCACGTACTTTTTGTTGGCACTTAGATAGCCTTATATCATGTTCAAACTCCTTATATCAGAAAATGTATAGTTAAATTTATCTTCATAATGTTTTGTACATGCAGATCATTTTCATTTCTTGGTGGTACCATTGATGCAAGTGATCTCAGAGTCACTTCGGATAGGTATGGTTTTGTTTAAGAAAGGTTCTTTCACAAAATTAACATCATTACCCTTATCCCTAGGGATGTAACTGAGTTTATTCGGCACAAACTTGACTTGATAAATGTTTCATTAGCCAAATCTAATGAAAAAGTAAGCCGAGCCAACCTAAAATATCCTTGTTGGCTTGTGAAATAGCTCGTTTAAAAGAAATTTTAAATAATATATACTTAAAACTATTCTAATTTAAGGTTTTAATTACAAATTTACAAAAAAAAAAAAACAAAAAATTATTATTCTTCTTTTTCTCTCTTATAATTATGTCCTTGAGTTTCTTCTTGTTTACATGATTACATCGTGGCAACCTCTAGGATTTATCCTCTTCTTCTTTTCTTGAACAAGAAGTTGAGACAAAACAAATTTGTTGAAGTCAACTCGAGCGCAATTAGTTGAGTCAACTCAAGCTCAAGAAGGGGCAATTTGAGCTCAAGGGACTTGTTTTCATAACTACTTAAACAAACTATTTGGAATCAGATTTACAAGTCCTCATTATTTTAGTCTTGTTGAATGCTACATAATATGCTAACTCTATTTTTTATAAATTCGCTTGCACAACTTTTAGTTATATAACTTTTACTCAACTTTTTTTCTTCTATATTCTTTTTACATTATCCAACATACATCTACAAACACAATTAGTCTATTTTATGGTACTTTATCTTCAACAAGTACTTAACTAAACTCTAATAATAATGTCCACAATGTGTTTCGATTAATTTGAATGATAGCTCAAAGTTACTAGTCTATAACAATTAATGTCAATTGATCATCTAAAAATAATGACTGAGAATTATCTATCTCACATCTACTATTATTATACATTTGTTCCTAATTTTTTCTATTAATCTTATACCTCATATCATTTAAAAGTTCTCTCCATGTTAATTTTAATACATAAGTGATATGTTCTATCCAAATTATGTCACATGCAGATAGCAAGGATACTGCACTTTGAAAAACTGTTACATGCGCCTCCCTGGTCAATATAATATAAAATTATGTAGACTTAATATTGATACATGATGTAAGTCTACTCTAATTGAGATGATGTTTACTCATATGACAAAGGTATAAACTCTTTCAATCCTATAAATTGATGTTGATCATTTGCTACATTGTTCCAATTAAATTATTGCTTGTCGAGAAGTTTAGAGTCCTTGTACGAAAAAAACTTCTCAATTTGATTTAAAGTTGTTTTGAGAAATGTTAATTTAGCCATGTTATTGTTCATAATTCTTCAAGATTCTAGGAAATCTTTTTGCGTAATTGAAGCACTTGGGTTGTTTATATGAAATGGATATTCCTTCATAGAAATTCTTAATTTGTATTTTATGTTGTACAAGTGGACTTTGTTCTTCTTGAAGAGAGCGCTCCATGGTATGGGAAATAGTGAATGCCGACATTCGATAAATCCACTTATATTGAATTTCTTCCTGAATGCAGGGAAAAGCTGAAAATTGGCCTGATGCAATCAATCTCCGCCCTTGACAAATTTGAACAGGGTATTAAAGATTGTTTAGGCGTCTGAATGCTTAAATCTTTTTACTACATTCTCCAGTATCCTTTTTCTTCTTAGATTTTGCCTCCAAGTATTGAAGCTTAGGATTTGATGTTTTCTTCATGTAAAACTACCACTTTAGAGATTGCTTTCCCTGATTGAGGGAAGTTGGTAGAGTCCAGTAATGTCTCAGTTCCTCTGCTTCTTTGTGCTGCATTTTTTAATGATAATCATACTTTTATTTTACTTACGTGATCAAGTAGAACATTGATTACAGTGGCTTGGCTCAATAGAATCATGTATGTACATAAATTCGTGAAAGGGTTCGATCCTGGGGTTCCATGCTAAGCCTTTCAATTGTTTATGTATTCAGTTGAAGGTCACTTGGTATTCTGAATAGTGAAGTTATTATTCTCATATGATGTACTTTAGTGAGTTATCAGGTCAAGGCTTTGTTCAGGGCAGTCTTCTTACTGCTTTCTAAAGCAATTTTTTAGTACAAAAATTTTTAGCTAAAAAAAATTTATACTAAATAACTGTCATAGAAAGTAACAAAAAACTGTCCCGAATTGCACGAAAAGCCATTCTATTATTCCTTTGAGAAGTTTGTGCACCTCTAATGTGGTACAGGGTTCAAAAATTTAATAGACACATTCTTTGCTGGGCATAGAATTGGTCATTTTCCATAACAGTTGGGGCATCACTCATGGGAAGCTTTGTGGAGGATGCCAGAACTACTGAGATCCCCGGAGTTTTGCTTCTGCACTATTTTCATTATTGTTTGATGTTACCATTTTGTTTATCATGAGAGATACCCCTCAATCTCTAATAAATTTGAAGTTTTCTTTACCAAGATGATTGAATTTGACCACCTTCTTGCAACAATCTATAGTGATGAAATGACTATATAACTGATCCATCATTAAGTTTTTATCAAATGTATATAGTGGCAAGAGAATCAAATTTGCCTCTTGCATCTCTCTATGTTTGTTTGACATATTCAGTTAACATCTATATGAGTCTTATTTGGCAAAACTACCAATAATGTCGGGTACATGATCGATGAATTTAAATTAAGGGGTTTGGCAAATTTTCTTAAAAATGAAAGAAAATAATGTTCCAGTGTCAAATAAAATTCTATAAAAAGAATCTTACTGAGAAAGTCAATATTGCGACAACCACCGGAAATTTTTCACTTAAAAAATGAAGGCTAAACCGCCGGTAAACACCGACATGAAAACAAAAAAACGGCGTAAATTCCGAAGGTCAATTGACCACCGAAATTAACGGTGGTTTACTCCTAATTATCGCCGGTTTAACCGCCAGTATTTCCGGCTGTCAAATGACCGCCGGAAGTTCCGTTGGCATTCAATGAATTTCCTGTAGTGGACTAATGGGATCCACAGTCTAATTGTTGGACATGTCTTTAGGCATGAGTTTGAGCTGCAAGTTTTTCATTTATTGCTCATCATTGAAAGAAGTTATTATTGTATCATCATACTTATTGATTCATTTGTTATAATACATTTCAAGAAGACCTTAAATTAAAAATAATGTATGGTTGAACCCACTCTAAAGATGTTAATTCATAATGTTTTAATTAAAAAATCATTTGGATCACTTTTTAAAAATGGTTCATACATGTTACATATAAATTTTAGTTGCATAAAATCTATCTGTACAATTTGGGACTTATTAGAGGAAGACTACGTGGGAACTTATTAATATTTATTTTAAGTTTTATTCATCATTTACCTTTTAAGAAATTATTTGAGATTTAATTGGAGATTTGATTAATGTATTAATTAGGGAATCTAATTATTGCATTAATTAAAAATTTGATTGAGATTTGATTAGGATTAGATTAGAAAGCTTTCTCCTAGTTTACTTTGGCTCAAATATATAAATAGAGCTCCCGGGGCTGCTGTTGAATGCGAGAGAGGAAAAGAGAAAGCTTGAGAGATATTGTAATTCCATATTATTCTCAAATATATTGAAATCATCATCCCCTCCCCATGGGCGTAGGCATCTTCGCCAAACCACGTAAATTTCTTTGTTTATTGTGTTTGTGTTGTGTGATTTTATTTCTGCTATGATTATTTGCACAACAACTTCTTCAACTTTTCTATATGTTTTTCTACTTATTTTGCTATTATTTGAGAGTATAAGTGTGTTTAGTCAGATTTTATTTAGACCAACCCTGAGAGCTTAGAATACTAATGCTGAAATAGAAGGTGAATTTTTATTTTTTCTTAATACTTCCACATACATAAACATGCCCAACACAATTTACCATAACCATTCATTCATTACTAACTTCCAATCCTTTACAAGAGCCACAAGATATCAGTTTTGCTTGTTTAAAAATGGCAATAGACACACCATGGTGTTTACAACTATAAAATATAAATGCCTATTACTTGTTGCTCGACTTGGCAATACACAGTCTCTTCTGCACCCATTTAATCCATAGGCTGCTTTTCTATAAATATTTATTAAATAGCAAGGTGAGTTATATAAGCCTATAATGCTTAACGATATATATTCTTGTGGCAAACTAACATCCAAATCCTATTCCATCCTACTTTCTACAAAATATCGTCACTTTTCTATTTTGACCAAGTTTCAAGCGAAGTGATCCAAATGAGTTCTTTGTTCTCCTTTGTTGTTTTCCTTTTCCTATGTAGGTGGATGGTTTATCCTTTGAACTCATGCTTTATGTATTTGACCTTTTATATTTTTCTTCTTACTATGGCAATTCTTGTTTATTGCCCTTATATTGAGTGAAATTTTTAATTTATGTTCTCAAACCCTTTGAACATTCTACTTTTTTCATGCTGAAAAGCTCAGAGATTGAATGGTCATCCCATTTCAACCCCTCGGGCTTAGATTTAGGTGTGCGTTTGAACTTTGAATGTTGATTTTCTATTCCAAATGATAGTTTGTTGGCTACACAACTTGAAACCAAATAATGGTTTCACTTTTAGTCATAAGAGGTCGTCCTTTGTTCTACTAAATACAACTAAGCTTGTTTTGTTTGTATAATGTGGCAAGCTGACATGATAAGCAAGTAATCAACTTGATAATAACATTCAAACTTGCATGACAGACAGAAGAAAACAAGAAAGTGGGTCTTGTTGTGGAACTGAACATGATATTAGGCAAGAAACTTATCGCGAAGGCTTACAAACCTGCCCTAAGAAACAGAAGACGAGAAATAGAAGAGCTGGTTCTACATTCCTTCATTGTTCTCTGGTATAATGTTATTGAACTCTCTCTGGTGTCATGCTGCAAGGACACAATCCAAACCTGCGCCACCATCCACTCTGCAATCTTTTATTATATCTGGCAATCTTTTATTACTGTTTTTTCATTGATTTGAAAAAAAAAATTTGTGCTTAAAAGTTGCTGTAGAAAGCACTATCAAAACTGTCTCAAACGAATAACTGAAATATTGATTGCCTTGTAAACATTGGTTAGAAGAAATTCAAACGGTGGCTGAATCGTTAGCCACTTAAAGATATTGCTATTTCTTCTTAAACATTCTATTACCAATGTCAAACATAGTGATATCTATCTTGGTCTATATAGACTTGCTTGCTACTAGAATATTTTGAAACATTCCTACTAATTTCTATACGTATTGACTGCAAGGAGGTTTATTCCTTAGATGCTCTGTTTAGGGGACCCTGAAGCTTCTACAAGATACAGCCGACGACAAGGTGTACCATCCTCTGGATTTATCTTTGTTGATCTTGGCAAGCTTCTGAGCCTATTGAACAAATTCTGGGGGTCATGAAGCAAGCCAAAATTGGCATCAGGATCGCCGATCTGAGAAAGCTTGATATTGGGAAAGCCAAGAGCTTCCAGCATTTGGTCCGGCCAATCGCTATAAAAATGGTAAGTCGAAAGGGAGAGTGAGGCAGAGGATTCATTCATGAAGTCCGCAAGAAGAACCGTCTTTGTCAGCAAAGTTTTGGCTGCAATGGTCTGAAGCACTTTCATTGCATTGAGGTGAGGGAGGTAATATAGTATACCTTCCAACACCCACACTGTACTTTTCTCTGGAGCAAAACCAGATACCTGCAGCTTCTCAAGCCAGTCTCCATCTCTAATATCAGCAGCCACACTGGTCACAGATTTTGCTAGCATCGCCTTTCTCTGTTGCTCAGCAGATCCCATTGCTTCCTGCATAAGAGATGCTTTTATCTGCAATAGCTCTGCAAAGTCCACTTCAAAGACATTGCTTTCTTTCAGGCAGCTCAGCCTGTAGGCTCTTGCATCCATACCTGCAGAGTAATTACCTGTCTTAAGCATTTCTGCAACTAATGCTTGCTTAGGTTCTATATTAGGCTTCGTTTGGGACAACTTTCGTATTGCTTTATAAAACAACTTTTTAGTACAAAAATTTCAAATTCAAGAAATTTTGTACTAGAAAACTGTTTTAGAAAGTAAGAAGAAAACCGTCCCAAACGAAGACTGCAAGGAGAAAAAGCTCTCTCACAAATAAGCGAGATTTAGGAAATTTTCATTAGTACTTCAATTTCCAAATACAATAACTGAGATTATGTTCTTGTTCTATTTCCCTTTTAATTCTTTTTCTAGAAGGATCTCAGAAGATTCAACTTAGATAACTATGAATTTCTCTCCTTTATAGTTTTTTTTTTTACTTAATTATCATTCTGTTTGATGCAGACTTGGTTTTGATGATTATTGGCAGAATGATGGATTTACAAACCTGCACCTAGAAGAACAACCTGTGCTTCCCCTTCTCCAAATGATTTGATAGCAGCTTCAAGCTTTGAATCAAACCACAGGGTCCTGACAGCGAGTATCACCCCTGAAACTTCACGCGCATTGTTAAGCTTATCCTTACTAATCTTTTCTCGGAGGCTTTTGAGGAAGCTCTCGCCGGCGAGGACATCGGCCACCGGGTCATGGATTACATGGTTCCATAGAGCTCTCCCTGCGGCTGTCTGGCACGCCGTGCGCTGAAGCGCGCTCCATTCGCGATCTATTGTTTCGTGAAGAGTTTGGATGGTCTCCGACTTCATCTTCTTCGGCAACACTGACTGTTCTTCTTCTGACATGTTAGTGAGCTCTGTTAGCTGGGGGCATTGCAAAAGCTTAAGTTAAGAAGTGGAGTTGGGAAGGGATAAGAAAAGAGAGCCACACACAAACTACAAAGCTGAGTGTCAGTTCCCTTTATGTTTTTTTTTGGTATTTTTTTTCATTTAAGAGTAGAAATAGATTGAGAAAGGTGGTAATGAAGGAGATCCACCCATTTATTGGTCTATGATAGCGAAAATTATTAGGTCGTATATGTACTTAAAATTTGTCACATGTGCTGGGCTTTGATTGAGCTTTTTGACCGCGCTTTTTGACTCTCTTTCACTGTGCTTTACCTGCACTTTACCTGTGTTTTACCTGCGCTTTTGACGCTTGACTTAAAATTATGCGGACACGTGTATATTTCACATGTCGATACGTCCGGTGTCCGGACCTAATAATTTTTCCTATGATAGGAGGTTGGGCTTGGGATACTCGTTAAAGGAGAGAAGAGATGTTGACACATGGGGACAAGTTACATGGCTGTCGCTTTCCCAAGTTCTTTTGCAGATACAGAAGCTTGATTGGGTTGTCAGTTTGTGAGGCTGGAGGGATGCTGGGAAACCTGATCTGTTTTGGATGGTCAGGAGGCCCTCGCAGTGCAAAGATTTTGCTCATGCAACTGCTACAATCTGGTGCCATGCTTAGTGCAAGAATGTTCAGCTGGTGGAAAAAGAAAATAATAAGAAGGTTGGCATATTGTGAAATGGCCCTCAATTCACTTTTGTTAGATTCAACCACTGAAATCAGGGATGAGGCTTTTAGGCTTTTTTTCTGGACTGCTTTCTTTTTTTTTTTTTTGGTTGACAAGGAACCCTCCGCTGTCATCCTGGCTTCGCCAGGCGCTTGGCAGTCCGTAAACCCTGGCCGACCTATCGGGCCACCCACATCACTAAACCCACAGCCGGCGCTTAAGGACCCTCCACTGAAGGGGCGACTGCCGCTCGAGGGAATCGAACTCGGTATGGGGGTTCCCACCCAAGCACGCCCACCAACCGAGCTAAGCATCAGTGGGTTTTCTTATTATTTTTAAAAGCAACATTTTAGTACAAAAATTAAAAAAAAAATTATTTTAGAAAATAAAAAAAAAAATTGTCCCAAACAAAATCTTTATTTCTACCCGAATAAATTTAATCAGCAAATATGCCTATTTTTCAAATATAAAAAATGGAACGTTTTTCGACCTATTATAATTATTATTATTATAAATATTATATCATTTAAATAATTTTTATTAATTTAAATAATATTTACATCACTATCGTTGGCTCTACAATTGAATCTGATTAAAGTATATATATATATATTCACTGATTTGTTGGACAGATGCATTAAAACATTTGTGCAAATAAAATACTTGAGCATTTTGATGTTTCTTTGGTGTCAAGTTCCGGAATTTTTTATGGCTTTCCCATTTATTATTATAGTTGTGTGCCGGTTTATTTGCAGCTGTAGAGACATAGAAAGCTTAACGTCTTAATTTTGTACGAAGGCCCAACAAACACAGATAAGAGAACAAACACAGATAAGAGAAGAGATGTAATAATTATAAGAGACATTATTTTTTATTTTTTTTGTTGAAAACTCAAAAAATGAAAAAAAAAAACCCCTAGCTCAATTAAAATGATTAAACTAGCATTTGTCATTGATAACAATTGATGTTTTTTCTCAAGGAAAGGAACTAATAAAGTACATATTGCATAATTGAAGTTCAAGGAACCCTATGGTAGAAATCCAGCACAAATCTCAATGCTAAAATTGGGAGTCATAATTGATGTGAATAGTCTTCCATTGATCTTATAAGTGATAATATGCATTGACATTATCGGTGATGGTATGTGATGAAATCGGTAGGTATTAGAGTAGCCAGGTGACTCTGGCCAAGAGCTTGTGGGTTGGTAGTAAGTGGTTGGGAAATAGTTACCAGAGGGCTTTTACTAGTAGATGACAAATGTTACAGGATCGTGCTCAGTGAGCAACGAAGGTTAAAAAGATCATAGTCGGCGAGTGACTGTTGTCGGTGAGCGACAGAGGTCGGATATATCGTAGTCAGGTGAGAGTGGTCAGAGGATTATAGTCAAGTGATAGTGGTCTTAGGATTGTAGTTAGAAAATGGTGGTTTAAGAACTATAGTCAATCGATGATGGAGATTAGAGGACTGTTGTCGATAGACGACGGATGTTGGAATAACTGTATTCAGAAGCTGATGTTCAAGGAATGTAGTCAGGAGATGGTGGAATGATTACTATTGTTGGCATGAAGGATTGTAATCATCAGTACAATAGGGGTAAAAAGAAATGTAGTCAGACAATAGTGGTCGGAGGACCGTAGTTGAGAGATAGGGTCCAAGGGCAGGACCATAATCAATAAAAAGTTTGATGGCATTGGCTAGGTGGTAAAAGTTCGATGATGATTGTCAGGTATGAAACATTGATTGTAAGGTAATGAAACATTGATGGCCACCAAAACCTACAACTAAATTCAAAGCATGACAAAATAACAATATGCATGTCAATAGTCAAATCATAGTAGTTGCATCCATTTGATCATTGAATCAGTGTAGAAATACAAAAATTCACATACAATAGTAGTATAATTTATAAACATTAAAATACTACAATAAGGAAGCCAGTAAATTAGTACGAGCGTCAAATTTATAAATTAATCATGTCTCCATGATCGTATAAAATATCAAATCAAAATAAAGATTGTCAAAATCAAATCAATGTAATAAAATCATATAAAAATATATACATGCTATCTAAATCTTCTATATCATGTGCTCAGTATATTACCAAATTACTTAGCGCGTGGAAATTGAAAAAGAGTTCAATCACGGCAAATAAAAAAGATGAGAGGGAAAATTACCAAATTGCACCCCAAGATAACAAAGGCAAATTGGTTGAGATTCTTCTCTCTAATTCTAAAAAAAAAAAAAAAAACCATGTAGAGTCCGGACGTATCGCGTGTGTGAACTCCAACGTATACAAACGACATGGCCGAGTCATTTGGAGTCAAGCATAATGTTCTTCATGACCGAGTCATTTGTATAAAATTATTGGTGGCGACTGACCTGTGAAAAATCTTCGTTGTTCATTGACTCTTTGGAATTATGGCCCTCCTAACC
Organism: Dendrobium nobile; assembly: GCA_022539455.1. Lineage (NCBI taxonomy): Eukaryota > Viridiplantae > Streptophyta > Magnoliopsida > Asparagales > Orchidaceae > Dendrobium > Dendrobium nobile. The sequence goes on from CM039728.1 coordinate 552,733, forward strand.
TCATTTTTTAAATAAAAAAACCGAACTTTTGGTCATCCTCGCTGGATTCAGCTGCCGCGTCTCTTTTTCTTCGCTTGGATCCGCTTCCTTTTACACTCTGCGGCACCAACTCTGGTTGCTCGCCATGGCCGGAGCTCGACTCGGCCGAAACGCGAAACCTCGGGCTCCACTTAGCTTTTGCTGGAAAATCTTGCTTGCGAGCTTCTTAGGTCTGTCATTCGTCATCGTCTGGTCTATCTTCTCCTCACCCTCTGCCTCAATCTCCACTGGCCGAGACAGCTTCGACAACATCCAAGGGAACCCTTCAGCTCCAACTCACTCCATAGCTTCCAAACTTCCCCCTCCCGTAACGGTGAAGCCGAGCTCGAGCAGGAATGAGAGCGAGTCTTCGCTTCGGAAGGAGGAGAAGAAGGGGGTGGTCGAACAAAAACATGATGCCAAGGCGAATCCCCACGAGGCGCATGCTGATGGTGAAGAGGAGATAGAGATCGACGTCGAAGACGGAGTGGATGTGAATCCAGAAGAGGAGAATCAATCGTCGCAAGGGGATACATCTGGTGAGGAGAATGAAAGCAATACTGATAAGAAGAAGAGTAAGAAGAAGAATTCGGGGCCTTTGTTTGATCCGAAAGCCAGGTATGAGTGGAAGCTATGCGGTGGTAGAAACAAGCAGAACTATATGCCTTGCATTGATATGGAAGGAGCGGGAGGAAGGAGGCACCATGAAAGGAGCTGCCCTAATGGCGCGGTGACGTGTTTGGTACCTCTACCAAAGGGGTATTCGGCTTTGGTGCCATGGCCAGAGAGTAAATCCAAGGTGTTGAGTTTTTATTGACTGTCACAGTGTGATTTTGGTATTTAGGGGTTTGAGTTTGTGAAAGTTGTGATTTTTGGTATGATTTGTCGCTGCAGGTGCTTTTTGGGAATGTAGCTCATCCGAAGCTTTCTGCTTTCGTGAAGACGAAGAATTGGGTGAATGTGTCTGGGGAATATCTGACGTTTCCTTCCCAGGAATCTGAGTTTAAGGGTGGAGTTCAGCACTATCTTGATTCGATTGAAGAGGTGAGCATATTTCATATTTGCTTCACGAGTTATTGCTTACTAGTTGTTTCTGGAAGAAATTAATTCTTATTTGCTCTGTGGCATTAGCAGTCGTATGCCATTATCAATATAAAGGGCTGTTTGGTAGCACCCAGGATTTGATTTAAGAAGGATTTCTTAAATCCGCTAAATCCGGATTTCGAAAATTCTGAGGGGCCGAAATCCTAAACACTGTATAGTAACATTCATGATAAATCCTATTAAATTTCGTGTGACTGTTTGGCTATATAACAGATTTAATGAGCGGACTCTTCCTCTCCTGCCAACGGATTTCGTAAATCCGGCAAAAAGCAGGATTTTAGAAATCCGGGATTTAGCACGAAAAGACAAAATTTTCCGTCTATGGTGGCTCTCATTTGCCGTGAGATTTGGTTTTGCATTTTAGGCCGTTTGGCTGGATTTCGCTCAAATCCGCCTCAAATCCAGCCTAAATCCGGCTACCAAACAGCCCCAGAAGGGGCAGTTAAACTGCATTTCTTCCTAAACCTGGGAAGGAGATATAGTAATTGAAAACATGAAGTGAGGGATGATTCTTCTTACCCTATGTAGCTATTGCAATCCATATTAAATTAACTGTAACATGCTTGTTTCACATTGATGTATTAACTTCCTACATATGTTACATAAAATCCCTTTTCTAGTTTAGATTATTAAAGCTAAATGATGGGTGGGATTAGGCTAAAGTGATATGATTGATGCATTGATATCATAGAGACAGGACTAAAATTTTTTCTTCCTGAGATCTAATAATTTTTTAGCTTCTGCTAAACTTTCTGTGTCCTACATTATTGTTAAGAGGGTAAATTGGCACGCAAACATGTCAAAGTTTAAAAAAATTAACTTAATAAGGAGTTAGCAGTGGTATGTGTGTTATTATCAATAGAAGAGGGCAGTAAAACTCCATTGCTTCCTAAATTTGTGGAACATGGAAGAATTAGGCCTCTTTTGTTTCGGTGTTTTTTTTCCCTTTTCTGTTTAGAAACGGAGGAATTATTTTTTGGTCGTTGTTTGGATGAGAGGCTTCTATAGAAATGCTTTTTAGGGAACTTCATTTTTCTACTGTTTTGATAAGCTTTTATATTTGCTTCTCCATTAGAAAATTCTATTCTCTTAACCATTATTTCTCAAACTATTTTTTACAAAAAGAGAGGAAGAACCAAACGAAGCCTTAATTGATAGCATGAATGTGAGGGATGATTCTGCTTTAGCTATTTTTGGATAAAAGATTGTATAGCCATTTAAGTCGATATTGAATTAATTGACAATTGTTTATGCTTTCTTGCTTCTTAAACATTCTTGCATACACTTAAATAAATTAATCTAATGATAGATTATCAGAGAATTTAGCTTTTTTTATGCAACTTCATCTTTTGATTTTTTTTTGTTGGTTTGAACATTTGAGCAGTTATTATTGTATATTATTGACTTTTAATGCATTTTCATCTACATCAGCTTATGTGATGCAACTTCAGCTTCGTTTGAGACGGCTTCCTTCCTCCTTTTTTCATGTTTTTTAATTTTTGTACTAAAAAGCTGTTTTAAGAAACAGTAAAAAAGTCATCTCAAACGAAGCCTTCGTTGCTTTATTTATTTATTTATTTTTGTTGGTCTGAAGTTTTGAGCAGTTATCATTGTTTATTAATGGCTGAAAATGCAAATGCGTCTGCATACAAATTTATGTATATCTATTTAGCTTTCATTGGGGTCATCTGATTCGGAATTCATTGCTAATTGTGGTTCTCTTCTTGCTTGACTAGATGGTACCTGACATTGAATGGGGGAAGAACATCCGCATTTTATTGGACATTGGATGTAGTGATGGTAGCTTTGTGGGCACTCTTCTTGAGAAGGATGTTTTAACTCTTTCTTTAGGTATGATGAATGATCAGACAGACTTGGCTCAAGTTCTATTGGAACGTGGCATACCTGCGGTGGTCGGAAATCTAGGCATTCGGCGACTTCCTTTTCCCGGTGGCATTTTTGATGCTATTCATTGCAGTGGGTGCAATATACACTGGCATTCTAATGGTTGGTAACAAGACACAAACATTTTAATAGAAAAACAACCATTTTTTCTTTAGTTTGAATGCTTTTTTGCTTTATCATGCAGGTGGGCGGCTCCTTCTGGAGATGAATAGGATCCTACGTCCAGGCGGATACTTTATCATGTCAACTTCGCATGGAGATGCTGAAAGTGAAGTGGGTACGCTTATGGTTTGCCTTTAATATTAGTTTGTAGATTTTTTTTCAGATTGGGTTTGAGAGTGATAGGAAACACTTGAAGATCTCAAGAATTTCCTATCTATCTTGAGAATAGCAAAAATTCTCCGCAAGAATCCCCACATAACCATGAAAACAGTAGATAATTTGTATTATTTGATGAAATAGAAGGAAAATACAAGATACAATTGATCCTCTATTCGAGAGGAGGATCTATCTCTCCCAAATCTCTAGACGCTGCTAGAGCCCAAAAGAAACCTAAGAGATCTAAAATTTCAGCCAAATTCAAGATAGTCTAACACTAGGAAAACAAACTATTTAGTGCATACAATTCAAAAGAAAATTTCTAAACACTCCATACATTCAAGTTTCCCTCCCAAATCCCTCAAAAATCTTTCCTAAACAGCTCCGTCTGGGCGTTCAGATCGTGCGGCATCTGCAGGAGGCGGAGATTCGGCCTCTGTTTTGCAAGCCGGTCCTGTATGGACTGGTTGGACCGGTCTAATAGAGAGTTGCTTTGCATAGCATGCCATTTGATTGCCTCAGGTGGTACATGATTCAACCATTGGACTACTTGTTAGATGTGAAGCCTAATGTCTGTCAACAACACTATGAGAGTCAAATGAAATTCTTGAAAATCATAGATAAGATTTGGGCCAAATCTAGTTTTGATATTTTAAAATTTGGTGGGTCCGAACTCAGGATCAATTCACACCTAAATTAGCTTTTACCTATCATCTCATTAAAAAAAAAAAGAGAGATCTTATAAGTGCAAAAGCACTGGCACATGATCTTTTCCAAATGATTGAAACTAAGTTTTTTAGATAAGGGTTTAGGTTGTGTAGAAAGAACTGTTATTTCAAGTTCCTTGACTATGCACCCGCAAACCACTTAGATGAAATGAATAGATTTAAATTTGCCAAATAAACTTTCCTACAATTAGAATAAGTTAAATTTTGCCTTAGTGAAGTCTTGATTTTGTTAATTAAACATTTGATTGTAATAGTGAAATCAACAGACTAATTAATTTTACAAATTAATTAGTGATATCCTTTTCACTAAACTATGCACAACATATGACTAATAGATGCTTGCAACCAATCAAGCCTAATAATAACGAGGTATTTGATTAACTAGACAAGAATGTCTTGCAATAATGAGAGGAAGCTTATTTGTCCAAAACAGTAATCAAGTTTATAAATCTTTAATCAAGAATCTTGCAAAATTAAATATAAATAAGATAAATGCGAAGAACCATAAGATCAGCCACCAAAGACAAAGAACACATATTTACATGTTTCGGCACGTTTGTGCCTACATTCATGGGGGAAAGAGAGGGCTAGGTTTTAATTAAGATGCACAATCAAATTACACAACCCTCTAGCATGCTTTAGATCTAGGTTAATCTTCCAAAGTAAAACAAATTTATTCATTTAAAGATGTCAGGAACAAAATCACCTAATTATATCTTGTAGAAATAGAAAGAAGAAGAAAAACACTAATCAACCAAATCTCTAATCCTCGGTCACATGAAAGAATTTTGCAAGAAGAAGCTTATGATCCTTCTTCTTGGTTCACCTAGGTCACACACAAGGGGCTTCCGATCATTCTCCTCTCTCTAGCTATTACCTTGAATTGCAAGAAGAAGTCCTTATCGCTCGTCTCCTTCTCTAGGAATTGCGAGATTATCTTAATTTAAAGTTCTTTCTCGTCACTAGGAGGGGTAATTAACCATATAGGTTTGTGACCATGAGAAACCTAGAACCAGATCATCTTCTCGCAAATTAAGAGTGAAATATTCTCGCAAATTAAGATTGAAATATTTGGAGTGTCTTTTTTGTTGGTTTTCTTTTCACTTTGAGAAATAAAACTCATTCTAATAAAGAAAATGTTCACTTTATTTATTTTTTATTATTCTTCCAGGCATGTCATCATTGACAGCATCGATTTGTTGGAATGTACTAGCTCATAAGACTGACGAAATCAGTGAACTAGGTGTCAAGTTATATCAGAGACCAGCATCAAATGAGATATATGACTTGAGAAGGAGAAATGAACCGCCATTCTGCAAGGATGGTGAAAACCAAGACTTTGCTTGGTAAGTGGGAAAGAGTTTCTTTTCCAGGGAAGACCATGCTGTTTAATCAGCAATGCTGTTCTATTTATTAATTATAGGAATGATGCGGTACAAGATTGTGGTATTAATCGAAGGCAATGAAGAATGAAATAAAATGGTATGGCTACATGGTTGGCCTCCTCCACAAGTTTATTCCACAAGTTTATTAAAAATTTAAAATCTATTATAATTTTACAATCTCTTATGATTCATAATAATCTCCTACAATCTCTTAAAACATGATGGTTGGCCGCCTCCACTAGAGATCACAATCAATTGAAACTTTTACATAAGAATCTTATATTTTATTTACAATCTCTTATGATTCACCTGAAGAAAATCCTACATTTGAACCAGTGAAAGTATTTTTCGAAACTCCTCTTGCTATTCCTACTCCAGAAAAAAAATCTTGTGAATGTATGTCTTCTATTAAAGATCCTTATGTTTTTATTAATTCAGTAATCATAAATGAAATTTATGAAGATTTTTAATCTAACATCTTCACAGTATAAGATATTGTTTTTGTGCATATTGAACCTCTCCCTCCATTTGTGCATCCTCTAAGGACTTCAACTCTTGATCAAATAGTTTTTAAAGTAGAGGGAATTGATGCTGCTCAGTACCCAGCCCGGTACTACTCGGTACCGCGGCATGTTACTGATGACATGGCACATTCCGATTGGTCTCCAGACGGTAAACTGCATTTGGCATCCGCACAGAATAATTTCTACACCAACACACCCAACCATAAACCCTAGAACCTTATAACTTAAACTAAACCTCACCTCTCTATACCAAATCCTAAAGGCCCCAACTTCCTTTCACACTTCTCAGCCACCACTAGTTGTTTACCTTCCCATGACTATTTCATCTCAATATCGCTTCCAATAGCTTCTCACATCCTCCATAATCTCTGGTCCTTTACCAAAAGTCAGCCCACCACTACGTTTGGTATTTTTAGAGCATTTTTCTGTCAAGCATTCTGAAGTACGCATATGTTTAATTCCAGTTGCTTGCGTTTAAGCTTGATCAGCACCTTTAACTTGTCATGTAGGTATGCTCCAATAAAAACATGCCTTCATAAGCTTCCTGCTGCCATAGAAGAGCGAGGTACTGACTGGCCTGAGGAGTGGCCAAACAGGCTTGAAACTTTCCCTGAATGGCTTGGTGATTTGCAGGAAAAAATAATTGCTGATAATGAGCATTGGAAGGCTATCATCAGTAGATCATATCTTGTTGGGCTTGGTATTGATTGGTCAAAGATACGTAATGTGATGGATATGAAAGCCATCTATGGCGGGTGTGTAGGCTTAACCATTCTTTTTAAATTTAGGTTTCGTTTGGGACGGCTTTCTTACTGCTTCTTAAAGCAGCTTTCTAGTACCATTACTGTCTAAAATTTTGTTTTGTAATTCTCTCAGATTTGCGGCAGCTCTAGCACCTCAGAAGGTTTGGGTTATGAATGTAGTTCCTGTACACGCTCCAAACACTCTTCCTATCATTTTTGAGCGCGGTCTTCTTGGTATCTTCCATGACTGGTGTGAACCTTTCAGTACCTATCCAAGATCTTATGATCTTTTGCATGCAGATCATTTGTTTTCCCGCCTCAAAAACAGGTGTTTTGCAATATTGCTATTAATCTTTGTCTTTCATCTTTGGTAGTGATGAAAAATTCACAGTTCAAAATAAAAGCATGCTTTCATTTGTTTGAAGTTTTATTTTGACACCATCATCAGTAGTGGCCTTATCTCAACTGTTCGAGTGAAATTTGATGGTTTTCAACTTAGACTTCGTTTTTATTTTTTAAGATGTTTTAAGAAGCAGTAAAAAAAATGTCCCAAATGAAACCTTACAAGCATAACATGTACTTGCCATCATGAGGAATGCAATATTTTGTTTCTAGCTTAAAGAATCTGCAAATCAACTGGAACTAGTCTGATGGCTGAAGGGCCATGTTGACTTTGGCATGTGCTAAAGACATGATATGCCCATATGCATGGTAATTTTCATTGCACCATGATGACTTTGGCATGTGCTAAAGACATGATATGCCCATATGCATGGTAATTTTCATTGCACCATGGTGACTTTGGCATGTGCTAAAGACATGATATGCCCATATGCATGGTAATTTTCATTGCACATGTAATTTTTTGATGTTTTTATTTTTAACAACTCAGTAATGAAGACCCTTGAATTATAATAGTTTTTAGTTAATTTATATTAATATTTTCTAAATGAGCTACTTATCAGTTGATGAGCTAAGTAATGATTAGTTCAAATTTGACTCGTAAGCCATTTATCAAGCTAAATTTGATCCAACTCAAAATCAACTTCACTGAATTGCAAGCCTAGTTGCCACATATCAATGGATGACACTGAAAAAGGTCCTCGGTTTTTCAGCATATTCTAAATAGGTTTGAGAGGAGCGTGAAGATTGGTTGTTGACTACCTAACACAATCTTTTACTTTTGTTTACCTAACTGTTTATAACGAATTTTTGTTTCTATTATTTGAATAGTTTCATTCATATTTAAAATTCTTACTAGAAAGAAATTTGCAAGAGCTTGACCTCCTGGTTTTCTTTTAACAGGTGTAAAGAACCCTTTGCCATTCTAGTTGAGATGGATAGAATACTAAGACCAGGAGGATGGGTCATTATCCGGGACAAATCAGAGATCTTGAATCCTATAGAGAAAATCTTTAAAACATTGCAGTGGGATATTACTATGACATTTACACAGGACAAGGAGGGTATTATTTGCGTTAAAAAAACAATGTGGAGACCATTAACTTGAAATTTACATGGAAAAAAATTCTCTTCTGACATTCATCAAAGGCACACCACCATTTGCCACCATTTCAGCTTCTTCTTAGTTACAAAATAGAGGTACATTTTGATTTTCAACTCATTTCTTATTAATTTTTATTATATTTAGGCTTCATTTGGGATAGCTTTCTTATGATTTTATAAATCAACATAAAATTTTTTTGAACTAGAGATTTTTATGTTAAAAGTTGCTTTATAAAACAGTAAGAAAACTGTTTCAAACAAAGATGCTAGCTAAACTTTTTTTTTTTAGTTTTGTTTTGGGATGATCTTCCTTATTGTTTATATTGATTCAATGTGTTTGGCTTGAAATTTGCATGGAATAAACATTTTTACACCAAGCTTCTTCATACTCATCCAGGTACTTGTACTGTGTTTCCAGCTTCTATTAATTCATAGGCTCCTGGAACGAGTGTTTGTCCTTATTTAGCTTTGAAAAGATTGTAAGATTTGCCAGATTCAGTGCATGAAGAAATGTGTGTTATTGGAAATGGGATAGTATCCCATATGGTTAATCTCCATTCATTGTCTTTGGATCGAGTTCCAGAGATTTTTTTCTCATACTTTTGATATTTTTTGTCATTTCTTAGTGTTTCTATTACTTTCACTTCACACAGCTCGCCGCTCATCTTGATTTTTAATATCAATCAAAATATTTTTAAGTCAAATCTTCTGAGTAAATGTCCCAAAAAAATTTTCACCTCTAAATTTATTATTTAGCTGATTATTTTTTAAAAAATTCAAGCTAAAATATATTCAAATATTTTTCTAAGTTTGACACTCTAAATGTTTAACATTTTTTTAAGAGTTATTTGATTAAATATTTATAAAAATATATTTATTTTAGAATGCATATATTTCAAAAGTACACAAATTCTTTAATTGGATGCAAATAAAATCTGATATGCATATTATTTCCTCTATCATAAAAAAGAAACCCAAACTAGCCATTGGATTTTTTTCTGTAATTTGAAATTTTTTCGCTGTTTTGCAAACTTGTGCTCATTTTTGTCAAAATGTTTGGAGCCCAATTTTACAAAATTACAAAAATAGTGATAGACATACTGTTCCACAAAGAAAATTATCACAGTAACTTCCACAAGCAGGCAAGCACAGGGGTCTCTCCTAATACTTAGCAATCATACTTTGAATGTATTTTGCAAATTAAACCCATGAACAATTTTTTTTGGTACATAGAAATAGGAACTTGAATCTTATTGAATTACCATGGTTATTGCCTCATGTCTAGTTTTGTTAAAATCGATCACATACCCACCATTGTTTAGTTTAGTTTGGTTGATGGGCGAGTACGGTTGAGAACCTTCCAACCCATGCTCTATTACACTCAAGCAACAACGCCTCTTAAGTGGGGCCCAATCAAATGCGGGCCAAAAGATTTCTGAGGGGTGCCTATTCTAGGCAGCTGAAAATTAGTCACACCGCCAAATGTCTTTTCGGAATGGCAACGGGTGGATTCCCTGTTTAAAAAAAAAAATCCATCACATAGAAAGAGAATGCTTTCTCCCATTAGCTCAGTTCAAGCTATAAATAAGAAAAAAATGATAGCAACAATTTCCTGATAACCATCCACTACATTATACATCTGCAGCAGCCGACCACACTACACACTACACATTATAAGAAAGATAATATTCCAAAAAGAAGAACAGATGAAGAAAGACCAAGAACAGGTAGCTCAGTTGACAACGGGATCCATGAAAAAATAAAAATAGAGTAGCTTTCTTCAAATCATTATACATGAATTTTAAAATATCATCGAAGGAACAATGAAGTCGAACATCCACGCAACAACATCGAACAACAATGACGAAATAGAGAAGATGAAAAGCAAAATCTAGACGCCCACTAACCTAATCGAACGGCGGCAAAGTCGAACAATAATGTAATTGAACGTCATTCGAAGATGTTGTGCTTTTCGATCAAACAAGGGAACATTGTCAAAAGAGTTAAAATATCATCGAAGGAACAACGAAGTCGAACACCCACGCAACAACGTCGAACAACAACGACAAAATAGAGAAGATGAAAAGCAAAATCTAGACGCCCACTAACCTAATCGAACGGCAGCAAAGCAGAACAATAATGTAATTGAACGTCGTTCGAAGATGCTGTGCTTTTCGATCCAACAAGAAGGGAACATTGTCAAAGGAGTGAAGTCGAATAGCAGTGAAGGGAGCGGAAGAAGCTACTAGTTCTCACGCAAAGCAGCAAATGTCATCGAAGGGAACGAAGATGGTTCTCGCGAGCTTTACACACGCCTGGGTGATTTCCTTTTTTGCTCAAAAAAGGCGATTTTACTTTACGTGCAAAATGAACTGCAGCGAAGAGTTCCTAATACATTAGGAATTTAATTTACTTTAAACTTCGTCCAATCAAATATCAAAAAGTGAAAAAGCACTGATTTCCTTTTATGCTACCTTCATTTTCTCTCAACTAAACTACCCCATAATGAAAACTGAAGCCCTCAAATTATATAGGCAATGGACTATTATCTTTTAGAAGAATAACAACACTCACCAAGAGAAACGGTTAGATTGTTATCCATTTTACAAGAATAATGGCCTATCCTCACACATCTTGATACCATTCATCCATTTTTTTTTTTTGAATGATTAAGATTTACAATTCTTCGTCCCTTCCAAGCTCCCAATATCAAATTTTATTAGTTAAAATTGCTTTAAACCTCAATCATTTAAAAAATTAAGCTCAAAGATACAAGGTAAGGAAGGATTATTAGTAATGGATAGTGCAAATATTAATTAAATAATTATTTATTTATAAAATATCAAATTGATTAAATTTAGTATTTATAAGTTTAATTAGTAATTAAAATTTATTAAAATAACATATAAATTAATTAAATATTAAGTGTAAATAGTAATTAAATAATTAATTATTTTAAACCATAATTAAATAATTAACATTATAATTACTATTGGTATACTAATTAAAATAATATCGAAATAAATTATTAATAAAATATTTATTAAAAGAACACTTTAATTATAATATTCACAATTATAAGTTATAGATATTAATTAAAATTAAAATTAATTAGTACAAATCTTATATGAGTTAACCATTTTAAATCCCAACTAGCATTGTCAAATAGTCTCACAGAATTCATCAAGATTTAATATATTTCTTACCAAATAATTTTAAGATTTAACTCCTCAAGATCTAATAAATTCGGATTTAGAAATAATACTTAAATTAAATCCTAGTTCCATCCAAAGTTAAATTCTGCTGAAAGCAAAAGAGACAACCAGAGCTTAATATATGGATGACCACAGAGTTTACCTTTTGCAGCTTCTAATTCAGTGTCATTGCCATTGAAGTTGCCTACATGGTGGTTTCTAGTTTAATCTTTGGATTCGTTTGGAATGGCTTTTTTTACTGCATTTAAAGTGACATTTCAGTACAAAAATTTTATTTTTTTACAAGAAAGTTGTTTTAAGAAGCAATAAAAAAGCCGTCCCAAATCAAACCTTTAGCTTTACCGTTGCCAAGCGCCGCATGACTAGGGAATTTCATTATTGAGGTGCAGCAGGCTAAATTAAGGCTACGTTTTAGACGGCTTTCTTATTGCTTCTTAAAATAATATTTTTAAATAAAAATTAAAATTTTTGTACTAAAAAAATGACTTAAGAAACAGTACCTCGATCGCCTTGCACACTGCCGCATAAAAAAGGCAGACCATGTCCCAAAAATTTGATCTGAAGCTGGAAAGGTTCATAAAAGTCTTCACATAAAACTCATTCCTTGTTTTGCAACTTAGGCTCAAATATGTTCGTCTTCTCGAGAGAAACCACATTTGCCAGCAAAATTCCTGCATCGGATCAGTGCAATAAAAATTTCCAATGAATGGTGAAAGAAATATTTAAATAAAATGAAACCCAGCCTTGCAAATCTGATTAATGCAGGCAATTATGCATGCACATATAAAGTGAGAGGATACTTGTTGAGCAGGAAAATCAACATAGTATCTTCCACCAACGGAAAAATAAGGGACGAATAAGAAGAAGAATTCAAAGAATATGGCTCAGATTATAGTGGAATCCATGAAACAAGACCAAGCGCCAAAGCTTCCTATTAATAGCTACACAAGAATTCCCATGGTAACTGCAGCTGCGGTTGCTTGAGAGCTCCAAGCCATCCAAATATGCTACATCATTACCGTAACAAACATAAAGATATTCCATAGACGCCAAGTGAATGGTCAAGGCATTATATTGGGATTAATATTCTATCAGAATTATAATATATGGGACTATTTTGGATCAATTTTATATAATCAAGGGACAAAATTGAAGTAACATGAGACTCTACAACTAAATGGTAAATTGGCCTTTGGGGACTTTCCGTAGCAAACAATAATCCTTCCGACCTCTGTCGCAAGACTACAGTCTTTCTGACCTTCATCACACGTCGACTATGGTCCTTCCGACATCCATCTCCCACCGACTACGGTCCTTCCGACCACCATCACCCAATTACAGTTTTTACGACCTCCGTCACTTGTAGCCTAAAGTCCAGTGACTAAACCAACATGTCAATACTGATTCTTCCAATTCCCACCATGTAATGCACTTTATATGATCCATATTTGTTGCATTAAACCAAGACCTTCCCTCAAAGAAAGGCCTCATTTGTAATTGACTGCAAACACTGGTGGATTCATTCAAACTGGGTCAAGCCCCATGATTTTCCCCTATTGAGGGGTTTCCACATAAAACTAAGTCCTCTAATGAATGCTACATCTCTTTTACCTGATTGTGTGTTGGATCTTCCTACAAAGCCAAGACGTTAAACATAATATTTATCTATCACTGTGAATATTCCAGGATATATATATATATATATATAGAGAGAGAGAGAGAGAGAGAGAGAGAGAGAGAGAGTTGAGTTGTTGTTACCCAACACAAAAAAGAAAAAAAAAAACTTCTCCTGTCTTCTTCGTGCAAGACCAAAATAAGAAAAAATGATGCATCATTTATATCCGGTCCGACCGGTCAAGCCATCCTTGGCATCTCATCCATGTAAGAACCGTCCATAGCTAGAAATAAGTCACAATGTCAATGGCTGGATATTATAGCCACTGCATCTCCAATATAAATTAACTTGAGCTGAGAAAAATGAAAAAAGGTAATGCTTCACCTTCTTAACATCGAACATATCTTATCTGGTAACAGAAATAATTCCCAGAAGTTGATAAAGGAAAAAATTACCTTTAGTTGAAGTGATCATTAGAGAAGAAGAAAATGTGAATCCTGGTCCTTATCAAGCACAATAGCAGTCATTAGCATGGAATTCAAACTTGCAAACAGATTCAAGCATACAAAATAAACATCTAAACCAGACAAGATTGGGTTACCAGCGACCGTAGCAAAAAAGAATAAAGTACTTCCCTATAGTAGGCAGGAGCAGCAGAACTTAAAAACAGTAGACTCAGTACAGGAATATGGAATACAGCCAAATGATATGGTTTGAATTACCTCTACGCCATCAACACCTTAATGAAGCTAAGACATCAATAACAGAGGAAAAAAAAACAGCAACATTAATTATATGCTTCTTTATTAATGGTCAACATTCTGCACCATAGAGCATTACAAGCCTCACCACCATCTAATAAAATTTCCCCTTAAATTTCAAGGACACTTTTCTAACACACAACAGGCCCGACACATTCCTTCACTTCAAGCTAGGGGTGTCAATATTTGACCCGACCGGAACCCAAACCAAAAATTTCGGGTTCAGGTTAGGAATTTCGACCCGTTTATAAAACTGGGTCGGATAGACCCGGAAACCCAAAATCAACCTGGTTTGACCCATTTTAAACCCAAGATTTTTATGAAATAAGTAAATGATATTTCAAAAAATTATAAACATTGTTGCCCAAATTAAATTAAGCTTGATTTATTTTAAAATGATTGAAGTAAATATTATCTTAATTTGATTTAGATTTAAAAAAAATTGAATTAAATAATCCAATTTTAGTATAACTTACCCGAAATGGATCAAGTTCGGGTTGACCCGGTTTCGGGTTCAGAAAACAGACCCGTTTGTAAAAACGGGTCGGGTTGAAGAGCGTCGGGTCAACCCATTTGTAAAAGGAAAGAAGAATGAAGTACCAATAAGAAGACAAGGGCTGAGATAAAAGTGAAAATCATGAAATAGGACAAGTGTAGCAGCTTTCTACCAATGGTTGTACATGAATCCCCATGGTAATGGCAGGTATGGTTGCTTGAAAAGATCAAACCATCCAAACATGCCACATCATTACCATAGAAAATAAAAATCTTTGATAGCAATCATATGCAACCGATGGCTAAATTATAAATCATCATCATCAACACCCTCACAAATTCTTACTAGAAAGAGACATCAACATGCAATAGTGTGTGGCATTAATCTTGACAATTTTCATATGACAATACCCTCCTAACCATATTTCATGCCAAAGATAAAGAGAGTAAAAGGATTTCCTTATAATGGAGCTTCATTTTTTTTCCTTTTCATAAATGATATATTACAATCTTACACCTCTTCAAACATCATCTCTACGCAAAGAGCCACAATACTCGATCATATGGACAAAAATTCTATATTAAGTTCCATCTAAGATGGGTTGATGGATCACTTCATCATGTTCATATAAGCCCAATTTCACCTATTATGGTAAAGAAAAACTCTTTCCACACATAGCACCTTTATATTACGAAGGAAGCAACACAAATAAGCACAAAATTTATTTGCAAGAATGTTCTGCTTTGATGGCCCTTAGATTTGCTTAGAGAATTTCTATAAGCAATACTCCAAAAATTCTTTTGAGAGACCAGCATCATCATTAGCATTTAGCCATCATCATCATGAGCTCAAAGAGAAGAGTGCAAAGAAAATTCTTTGCAATGTCCACAATAATGAGTTAATACTAATGCATTGTGAAACTTTTATCTATCAGCACACTAACAATTTGCGGCCCTAAAGTTTTGGCCATTATCATGAGAACTTCCCCTATCAACATAATCCTCTCAAACACCATAAAACCCAATAAAAATTTAAAAATCCCTGTACCACGGATTTTAAACCAAGTTCAATCATTATAGTCATAAGAAATGCTTATCACACCGTATCATAGAAATGATGATGATGATGATGATGATGATGATGATAGAAATGATTATGTTATTTTCATTTATTCTATGCCTGAAATAAAAACCATTTAGTCAGTGTAACTTTGGAGAAAGGATATCTTCTAAATTCAAAAAAATAAATGAGCCATATAAAGAAATCTTTGTAATTCATATTCTCCATTTCTTCGCCAAACTACGGGACTGTTTGGATACAGAATTT
Organism: Dendrobium nobile; assembly: GCA_022539455.1. Lineage (NCBI taxonomy): Eukaryota > Viridiplantae > Streptophyta > Magnoliopsida > Asparagales > Orchidaceae > Dendrobium > Dendrobium nobile. The sequence goes on from CM039728.1 coordinate 568,377, forward strand.
AAGCTAAATCCTGCCAAACAATATTTAGGGAACCGTTATCTCACAGTGAGTTACATCCTCCATTTTGCTCATTGTGCCGTACATCCCACATTTACTAAATCCAGGAGTTTGGCGGAATTACAGGATTTGAACAAACTATTTTAAATCTTAGATTACATTATCAAACGGTTTCACAGGATTTAAATTTGTTTTGCCAAATATTTTTTAGGATGGGGGATTTACATACATACCACTTTATTTCATGCTATTTACAAATCTAACATCCAAAATTTTAATATTTCTTACCTACCATCCAAACATGCCACATCATTATCATAGAAAACATAAAGATATTCTATAGCAGCCAAGTGCATAGTGGAGGATTAATATGGGATCAATATTAGATCACAATTACAACATATGGGATTTTTTTTTGGATAAATTTTGTATGGTCGAAGTACAAAATTGGAGGTATATGATACTCTTGAACTAAATTGGACACATATGAATGATCTGGAGACTATATATATATATATATACATATATATATATACATACCATCCTATACTATTTTATTTACATATTTAACATCTAACACTTTAATATTACATAAATACCACCCATAGTTCATTTTCACATCAAATATGAGTGGTAGGAAGGAAATATGAGGGATATATTTGATATTAAAATAATATATGGTGGTATATATGTAATATTAAAATTTTGGGTGTTAGATATGTAAATAGGATGGTATAAAGTGTTATGCATGTAAATTTCCCTATATATATATATAGATAGAGAGAGAGAGAGAGAGAGAGAGAGAGAGAGAGAGTCTAGTGGTTACCCAACACAAAAAAAAACTCTCTTTCCCGTCCTCTAGGTTCAAGACCAAAATAAGGAAAAATAAAGCATCATTTACACGCCTTTCAAGCCATCCTAGACATATAATCCAATGCAAGATCGATAAGAATAAAAGTTAGCCATGGAAGAACCGTCCATCTAGAAATAAGTCACAATGTCAATAGTTGGATTTTATGCCGCCATATCTCCAGTAGAAATTGACTTTGAGCAGAGGAAAATGAAACAAGGTGATGCTACAGTTTCTTAACAATATAAGCACTGATCATAGATATTTGGTAACAGAAATAATTCCCAGAAGTGGATCAAGGAAAAAACTACCACTAGTTAAAGTTCTCATTAAAGAAGAAGAAATTGTGAATCCTGGACCTTATCAAGCACCATAACAGTCATTAAAATGCATGGAATCCGATCTTGCAAACATCTAGGTCTATATATAGTGACATAGATCAGTATCCTTTCACAAAAAGACAAGAACATGGAGCTTCCCTAATACCTCTACAGCCGCAAAAACGGAAAAAATTAAGCTTGCATAATAAACATTTAAATCAGATAAGATTGGGTTACCAACCACCGTACTAAAAAAAATAATGTTTTTCCCTAGAGTAGGCAGGTGCGGCAGAACTTTTGTACAAAGGATTCTGTACAAGAATATGAAATACAATCATATAATATGGTTTGAATTACCTTCTACATCATCATCTTCCTTGATGAATCTAAGGCATCAATAACAAAGGAAAACAAAACGCAAGATTAATTTTATGTTCTCTATTAATGGCCAACATTCTGCGACACAGAGCATTGTAGGTCTCAACACCATCTTATAAAAATTTTCCTCAAGTTTGATTTCTATCACACAATAGACCCGATGCATTCCTTCACTTCAACTATCCAACTTGTGAAGTACTCCACTCCATTTGTTGAGAGGTTTGATGGAGAAGTAGAGAGACAGTAAGCAAGATCTACATATGATATTTATTGATTTTGAGAAAGCATATCATAAATTCTAAGAGAAGTGCTTTGAAGAGTTTAAGAAAAGGAGTTAATAATGCTATATTCAAGTTATTAAGAGTATGTATATAGGACATGCTACTTGCTCAAATACAAGGTGATTTCACCAAGTGTTTTACTATTTCAGCTGGATTACAACAAGGACCAGCTTTAAGCCCATATCTTTTTGCTTTAGTCATGGATATTCTTGCTAGACATTTGCAAGAGAATGTATCTTGATGTATGTTTTTTGCTGATGCTATTATTCTTGTTGATAAGGCTAGAAAGGAAGTTGATGGAAAACTTGAATTATAGATGTAAACCTTTGAGCCTAAAGGTATTCATTTGAGTAGATCTAAAACAAAATACATGAAGTGTAATTTTAAGAGTGATATATCTAGTGGTGGGATTGTGAGATTTAGTGACGAAGTCATTAAAAATAATTCACGTTTTAGATATCTTAGGTCTCTCATTCAAAGCTTCGTCAAAGCTATAAATAAGGAAAAAATGATAGCAACAATTTTCTGACGATTTTCAATTTGCCCTTTAATCAAAAAATACAATCAGATTGAGGTATAGAAAACTCAACCACAGAAGATCCACTGAAAGTTGGAATACAGTAGCTACAAAAACAAGATAAGCACTTATTATAGATATTTGATAACAACCACAACAACAGAAGTAGGTGTAACAACACCATCCATGACAAATATAAATCTACAACAACCTTATTAGAACTTCAAAGATTGTAATACTTAGCACACTCGACATTGCATAGCACCCAAAACCCCAAAAGTCTATATTTCAAAAAGGAAATAAGTTGATATCAAAGAAGAAGATGAAGAGATCAGGAATTAGTAGGCTAAGATAAGAAGCGGATCAATGAAATAAAAGAAGAGAAGCTTTTTCCATATCATTATGCACGAATCCCCCTTCTGATAAGGCAGTTGTGTTTGCCTGAAAAGTTCCAGGCCATTCTGTAATGCCACATCATCACCATAGAAAATATGAGAAAATACATAATAGTTGATATTCCATGGTTGCCATGTTTGGAGAATGGCAGACCCTTAATCATCATCATCGCCAACAAAGATTCTTTATTCATAAACAAAAAGCGGAAATATGCTCCTTTATGTTATATGCATGGCACTATTCCTGCTAACTGACACATAATTAAGAAGAAGAATTAAAAGAATATGGCTCAGATTATAGTGGAATCAATGAAACAAGACCAAGTGCCAAAGCTTCCTACTAATAGCTACACATGAATTCCCATGGTAACTGCAGCTGCGGTTGCTTGAGAGCTCCAGGCCATCCAAACATGCCACATCATTACCATAGGAAATATAAAGATATTCCATAGCAGCCAAGTGTATGGTCAAGGCATTAAATTGGGATTAATATTATATCACAATTATAATATATGGGACTATTTTGGATCAATTTTATATAATCAATGGACAAAATTGAAATAACATGATACTCTGGAACTAAATAGTACATTGGCCTCGGGGGGCAATCTTGTGTGTGTGGTGTGTGTGTGTGTGTGTATATATATATATATATATATATATATATATATATATATATATATATATATATATATATAGAGAGAGAGAGAGAGAGAGAGAGAGAGAGAGAGAGAATCGAGTTGTTGTACCCTACACAAAAAAGAAAAAAATGCTTTTCTCCCGTCCTCCCGGCACAAGACCAAAATAAGGAAATATGATGCATCCTTTATATGCCTTTCAAGCCATCCCTAACGTCTAATCCATGTAAGAATCGTCCATAGCAAGAAATAAGTCACAAATATTATAGCCACCACATCCCCACTAGAAATTAACTTGATCAGAGGAAAATGAAACAAGGTAATGCTACCCTTCTTAACAATATAAGAACTGATCAAAGACATCTGGTAACAGAAATAATTCCCATAAGTTGATCAAGGAAAATAATACCTTTAGTTGAAGTGATCATTAGAGAAGAAGAAAATGTGAATCCTGGTCCTGATCAAACGCAATAGCAGTCGTTAGCATGGAATCCAATCTTGCAAACTGATTTATGCATGCAAACATGTATATCTACATATAGTGGCATAATCAGTATCCTCCACAAACAAACAAGAACATGAAGCTCCCCTAATACCTCCAAATCATACTGCTGTAAAGACTGAAAAAAATAAGAATACATAATAAACATCTAAGCCAGACAAGGTTGGGTTACCAACCACCGTAGCAAAAAGAAAAAGAATAACGTACTTCCCTATACTAGGCAGGAGCAGGGGCAGCAGAACTTAAGAACAGTGGACAGTAGAGGAATATGAAATACAACCAAATGATATGGTTTGAATTACCTCTACCTCATCATCACCCTTAATGAATCTAAGACATCAATAACAAACAACAAAAACATCGTCTTTATCCCACTACTTAGGGTCGGCTACATGAATCCATTTTCTCCATTGTGTACGGTTAATAGTAAAATCATTTAGATCTAAAACAGAAAAGTCATTTCTAATATTTTCTAACCATGTTTTTTAGGCCAACCTCTACCTTTCTTAACATAGGTTAAATCTAATACATCTACTCACCTAACCGGGTCATTAGAAGGCCGCCGTTTTATATGACCAAACCATCTAAGGCGACTTTCTGTAATCTTATCAGCCACTAGAGCTACTCCAACCTTTTCACATACATGTTCATTTTGTATCTTGTCTCGAAGAGTAAAGTCACTCATCCACCTAAACATCCTCATCTCCGCAACACTTAACTTAATATGCTCCTCGAGCAACACCAAAAGGGAGAAAAAAAAAAGCAGCATTAATATTATGCTACCTATTAACGGGCAACATTTTGCGCCATAGAACATTACAAGTCTCAGCACCATCTTATAAAATTTTTCCTTAAATTTGAAGGGCACTTTTCTATTACCCAACAGGCCCAACGCATTACTTCACTTCAACCATACAACTTGAATTTCGCCATTCCTTTTGTTGAAAGGTTTGATGGAGAAGAATAGAGAGAGTAAGGAGGATCTGCATATGATATTAATTGATTTTGAGAAACCAAAAGAAAAAGTTCATAAGAAGATTGATAGTTTAGTGTTTAAACTTTAGTATTCTGATAGGAGTCGTGCTAGAAATAATGCAGGTTTGATTATAGATAAGAGTTTGAAAGATAATGTTGTAAAAATTGATATAATTGAAAAAAGAATTATAGCTTTAAAGATTATTGTTGATGATAAGATTAGTAATATTACAAGTGCTTATGCTGCTCAAGTAGTTGGGAATACGTTCAAAATTAAAATTTTGGAATGACTTAGAAGAATTAATACAAAAAATGCATATTGAAGAAAGAGTTTTTATTGGGGAAATTTAAAATGGACATGTTGGTAAATAGGTAGAGGAATTTAAAAAGGCATTCATGGTGGCTATTGATTTGGAGAGACTAATGAAGATGGTAGCTTATGATTTTGTAATTGCTAATACCTTATTTAAAAACATCTCATCACTTATAAGAATGGATATAATAAAACTCAGATTGATTATTTTCTAATAAGAAAAATAGATCTTTTGATTGCAAAAATTGTAAAGTTATTCCAAGTACAAAGAAAATGTTTTAAAATGTGCAGAATAATTAATGCATTGAGATTTTTTTCGGCAAGCAACTCTTGGCCTTATTGTTGTCAAACAGCATCTTAACAATTTGCAGTCCTAAACAGTCCTAAAGTTCTGGGCATTACCATAAGAGCTTCCCCTATCAACATCCTCCTCCTCAAGCACAACCAAACCTTAAAAAAATAATTAAAAAAACCCTTGAAGTTGGGAATGATGCATCACCGTACCATGGGTTTCAACCTAATTTCAATCATTATAGTCATAATAAATGTTTATCACACTGCATCATAGAAATCATGAAGATGAAAAAGAAGATGATATAAATAATTATGTTAGTTTCACTCATCCGATGCTTGAAATTAAAACCATTTCCTCATTGTTACTTCAGAAGAAGCATATTTTCCAAATCGAAGCAACGAAATAAGCCCTGCAAAGAATTCTTTGCAAGAATGCTAAAGTAAATACTACTTCATTTTACATGGACATGCAGAGCATATAACAAACTGCATTTGACCAGTGCAATAAAAATTTCTAAAGAATGGTGAAAGAAATATTTAAATAATTTGGAACCCAGTCTTGCAAATCTCATTTATGATGCAAACACGTATGTGTGTATAAAGTGAGAGGATACGTGCATGGTATCTTCCACCAACGGCAAGCACAGGTAGCTCTCCTAATACCTCCAAATTCATACTGCTGCAAAGATTGACAGAAGTAAACATGCAGATAAAAAACATCTAACAAAATAGAATTGGACTGCCACCCACCATGGGTAAGAGAATCAAGTACTTGCCAATAGTAGGCAGGAGCAGCAGCAACTAAAGTGAAGAACAGTGGTCAGCGTACAAGAACATGGAAAACAAACAGTGCCAAAACATGGAAATAACGGAATATTAATATGATAGTGGAATTCATGAAACATGAAACAAGACCAGCAGAGAAGCTTTGCCTATAATATTGCACATTATGTACCACCCAAAAACCAATAGGACTGCAATCCAAAAAGGAAACAAAATAAGGGACGAATAAGAAGAGGAATTCAAAGAATATGGCTCGGATTATGGATTATAGTGGAATCCATGAAATACGACGAGTGCCAAAGCTTCCTACTAATTGCTACACATGAATTCCCATGGTAACTGCAGCTGCGGTTGCTTGAGACCTTCAGGCCATCCAAACATGCCACATCATTACCATAGGAAACATAAAGATATTCCTTAGCAGCCAAGTGTATGGTCAAGGCATTAAATTGGTATTAATATTATATAACAATTATAATATGGGACTATTTGGATCAATTTTATATAATCAAGGAACAAAATTGATGTAACATGATACTCTACAACTAAATGGTAAATTGGCCTCCGAGGACTATCCATAGCAGACAACTATCCTTCCGACCTCTGTCGCAAGACTAAGGTCTTTCTGACCTCCATCGCACGTCAACTATGGTCCTTCCGACCTCAGTCACCAGATAATGTCCTTCCGACCTCCATTGCCCACCGACTACGGTCCTTCCGACCACTATCACCCGACTACGATCTTTCCGACCTCCGTCGCTTGCCGATTATGGTCCTGCTGACTAAACGAACAAGTAAATATTGATTCTTCCAATTCCCACCATGTAATGCATTTTATATGATGTATATTTGCAGCATTAAACCAAGGCCTTCCTTGTTTCAAGGAAAGGCCTCATTTGTAATTGACTACAAACACAAATGGATTCATTCAAACTGGGCCAGGCCCCATGGGATTTCCCCTTTTTAGAGTTTTCACATAAAACTCTGGTGTCTCTTATGAATAGTACAACCTCTCTTTTATCTGATTGTGTGATGGATCTTCCTACAAAACCACGACGTTAAATATAATATTTCTCTATCACCGTGAATATTCCAAGAGGCAATATATATATATATATATATATATATAGAGAGAGAGAGAGAGAGTTGTGGTTACCCAACACAAAAGAAAAAAAATGCTCTTCTCCCAAGTCCCATCTTCCCGGTACAAGACAAAAATAAGAAAAATGATGCATCATTTACATCCCGTCCTCCTGGTCAAGCAATCCATGACATCTCATCCATGTAAGAACCGTCCATAGCTAGAAATAAGCCACAATGTCAACGGTGTGAAATTATAGCCAGTGCATCTCCAATAGAAATTAACATGAGCAGAGGAAAATGAAACAAGGTAATGCTACACTTTCTTAACGAAATAAGAACAGATCAAAGATATCTGGTAACAGAAATAATTCCCCGAAATTGATAAAGGAAAAAATTACCTTTAGTTGAAGTGATCATTAGAGAAGAAGAAAATGTGAATCCTGCTCCGTATCAAGCACAATAGCAGTCATTAGCATGGAATCCAATCTTGCAAACTGATTTATGCATGCAAACATGTATATCGACATATAGTGCCATAGATCAGTATACTCCACAAACAAACAACATGGAGCTCCCCTAATACCTCCAAATCATACTGCTGTAAAGACTGAAAAAATTAAGCATACATAATAAACATCTAAACCAGACAAGATTGGGTTACCAACCACCGTAGCAAATAGAATAAAGTACTTCCCTATAGTAGGCAGGAGCAGGAGCAGTAGAACTTAAGAACAATGCACTAGGTACAGGAATATGAAAAACAACTAAATGATATGGTTTGAATTACCTTTACGTCATCATCACCCTTAATGAATATAAGACATCAATAACAAAGGAAAAAAAACAGCAACATTACTTTTATGCTTCTTTATTAATGTCCAACATTATGCGCCATAGAGTATTACAAGCCTTACCACCATCTAATAAAATTTTCCCTTAAATTTCGAGGGCATTTTTCTAACACAATAAGCCCGACCCATTCCTTCACTTCAACCATACAACTTGAATTCCTCCACTCCATTTGTTAAGAGGTTTGATGGAGAAGTACAGAGAGAGTAAGGAGGATCTACATAAGATATTTATTGATTTTGAAAAAGCATATTATAAAGTTCTAAGAGAAGAGCTCCAAAAAGTTCTAGAAGAAAAAAGAAGATAATAAATGTTATATTCGAGTTATTAAAGATATGCATATAGGAGATGTTACTTGTAATCAAACAAAAGGTGATTTGACCAAGTATTTTACTATTTTAGTTGGATTACACTAAGGACCAGCTTTAAGCCTGTATATTTTGGCTTTTGTCAGGGATATACTTACTAGGCATTTGCAAGAGGAAGTACTTTGGTGCATTCTATTTGTTGATAATATTCTTTTTGTTGATAACGCCAGAGAGGGAGTTGAGGAAAAACTTGAATTATAGATGTCAATCTTAGAGTCTAAAGGTATTCGTTTGAGTAGATCCAAAACCAAATACATGGTGTAATTTTAGTAGTAATAGATCTATGAAATAAGAAAAGTTCAAAAGCTTTTTTCATTTCATTATGCATGAATCCCCTCTAGTGATAAGGCAATTGTGGTTGCCTGAAAAGTTCCAGAACAACCTGAAATGCCACGGCATCACCATAAAAAATAAGTGAGAGTACATAATAGTTGATAGTCTATGGTTTCCATGCTTAGACAACGGCTGACCCTTAATCATCACCATCATCCCCAACAAAGATTCTTTATTCATAAACCAAAAAGCAGCAAAATGCTCCAGTATGTTATGTAAATTTCGCTATTCTTGCTATGTGTCACATAATTAAGCCCTCCTAATTGCATTTCATGTTGAAGATAAGCAACTTATAGAATTTTCATCTTTAGCTCACTCATCAAGATTTGCCTCTTAATGAAAACACCACTTTCCCTTTTTTATAGAGAAAGATTGCACGTTTCACCTTCATGCATTCAAATTAGAATGAAATCAGCAACCCTCAAGCTTATAAACTGACTATCCTCAAACTCATAAAAAAGGCAAGATTCCCGCTCCACAACAACAACAACAACATCAAGCCTTTATCCCAATATGTGGGGTCGGCTACATGAAAATTTTTTCTCCATTGTGTCCAGTTAAGATTCCCCCTCCATGCAAAACGAAAAAGAATGGGGACAGGCTCTCAAACTTATTAAGGCTTCTTTTGTTGCAAGTGGGATGTGTGTGTGTATATATATTAAGAGAGACAGAGACAGAGACAGACAGAGAGAGTTGGACAATAATCTTTTCTAGAAGAATTGTAGCTCTTATACTCATACATCTTATTTTCAAAAAAGTGGATGAATAGTATAAGGAAAAGATCTCTTGTTCTTCTAAAACTAAGAAGAAAAATTAGTTTGCAAACAACACCCACAACTACATTTCTAAACAAAATAAGCATTGACCATTGATGTTTAGTAAGACATTAAACAAAAGAACTCGGTGCAACAATCCAAAAGTTGTGTATATATACCCACACACACACGCGCGCCACAGCCTCATAAAGGAATACTAATGGAACTTTAATGTGATGCGTAGTACAGAACCAAAAGCAAGGCATTCCCAAAATGAAAGAAGAATAAGTACTAGAGAACAAGAATAAGAAGGATTAGATGATAGTGGAATCCATCAAACAAGACAAGCAGAGTCTTAGCCTACTACATTACACATTGTGTAGTACCTAGAACCCAAAAGGACAACATTCCAAAAAAGGAAAGAAGAATGAAGTACCAATAAGAAGACAAGGGCTGAGATAACAGTGAAAATCATGAAATAGGACAAGTCTAGCAGCTTTCTACCAATGGTTGTACATGAATCCCCATGGTAATGGCAGTTATGGTTGCTTGAGAAGATCAAACCATCCAAACAGGCCACATCATTACCACAGAAAATAGAGATATTCCATAGCAACCATATACAACCAATGGCTAAATTATAAATCATCATCATCAACACCCTCACAAATTCTTACTAGAAAGAGAAATCAACAGCACACTATTGCAAGCAATGTGTATGGCATTAATCTTGATAATTTTCATATTACAATACCCTCCTACCAATATTTCATGCTGAAGATAAAGCGAGTAAAAGGATTTCCATTTGTAAATAATAAAAAAATTCCCTTATAACGGAATTTCATTTTTTTCCCTTTTCATAAATGATATATTACAATGTGTCTTCAAACATGATCACTACTCAAAGAGCCACAATACTCGATCATATGGACAAAAATTCTATATTAAGTTCCATGTAAGATGGGCTGATGGATCAATTCATCATATTCATATAAGCCAAATTTCACCTATTATGGTAAAGAAAAACTCTTTCCACACATAGCACCTTTATATCACGAAGGAAGCAATACAAATAAGCACAAAATTTATTTGCAAGAATGTTGTGCATTGATGGTCGTTAGGTTTGCTTAGAGAATTTCTATAAGCAATACTCCAAAAATCCTTTTGAGTGACCAGCATCATCATTAGCATTTAGTTATCATCATCATGAGCTCAAATAGAAGAGTGCAAAGAAAATTCTTCGCAATGCCCACAATAATTAGTTAAGACTAATGCATTGTGAACCTTTTATCTACATGCAACTCTTGGCCTCATTGCTGTCAACAGCACCTTAACAATCTAAGGACCTAAAGTTTTGGCCATTATCATGAGAGCTTCCCCTATAAACATAATTCTCGCTGTTTTCACCAATTATTGTTAGGTTTGCTTGCGAACTCAAGCATTTCCCATTAAGGTTACCTGCGAACTCAAATATTTCCTATCAATGTTGGACCTGATGATATCCCAATGGAGGTGGGGAAATGCTTAGGAGAAGAAGGAATTTCTTGACTTACTAAACTTTTTAATATTATTTTAAAGAATAAAAAGATGTCAGATGAGTGGAGAATGAGTGTGTTAATTCTTATTTTTAAGAATAAAGATGATGCACAAGATTGTGCGAATTATAGAGGAATTAAGTTAATGTGTCATACTTTAAAACTATGGGAGAGAGTTATAGAGCATAGGTTATGGCGTGATACTAAAGTTTCTCAAAATCAAATTGGATTCATGCCGGGTAGGTCTACTATGGAAGATATACATTTATTGAGAGGTTTGATGGAGAAGTTTAGAGAGAATAAGGAGGATCTACATATGATATTTATTGATTTAGTGAAAGCATATGATAAAGTTCCAAGAGAAGTGCTATGGAGAGTTCTAGAAAAGAAAGGGGTTAATAATGCTTATATTCAAGTCATTAAGAAGAGGTATGCAGGAGCTATTACTTGTGTCCAAACACATGATGGTGTGAGAAAACCCTTTTGCCAACGAAATCCCTGCATCAGACCAGCGCAATAAAAATTTCCAAAGAATGGTGAAAGAAATATTTAAATAATTTGGAACCAAGTCTTGCAAATCTGATTTATGTATGCAAACATGTATGTGCATATAAAGTGAGAGGATACTCGTTGGGCAGGAAAATCAACATAGTATCTTCCACCAACAGGCAAGCACAGGGAGCTCTCCTAATACCTCCACATTCATACTGCTGCAAAGATTGACAGAAGTAAACATGCAGATAATAAACATCTAAACAAAAAAGAATTGGACTTCCACCCACCGTGGATAAGAGACTCTAGTACTTGCCGATAGTAGGCAGGAGCAGCAGCAACAGAAGAGAAGAACAATGGCCACTGTACAAGAATATGGAATACAACTAGGTGGCAAAAAGGAACTAAGAGAATATTAATCTGATAGTGGAATCCATGAAACAAGACCAGCAGAGAAACTCGGCCTATTATGTTGCACATTATCTACCACCTAGAACCCAGGACAGCAATGAAAAAGGAAAGAAAAAAAAAGGGACGAAGAAGAAGAATTCAAAGAATATGGCTCAGATATAGAGGAATTCAAGAAATTCGACAAGTGCCAAAGATTCCTACTAATAGCAACACATGAATTCCCATGGTAACTGCAGCTGCGGTTGCATGAGAGCTCCAGGCCATCCAAACATGCCACATCCAAACATGCCACATCATTATCATAGGAAACATAAAGATATTCCATAGCAGCCAAGTGTATGGTCAACGCATTAAATTGGGATTAATATTATATCACAACTATAATATATGAGACTATTTTGAATCAATTTTATATAATCATGGGAAAATTTCAAGTAACATGATACTCTGGAACTAAATGGTACATTGGCCTCTAGGGACTATCTTGGAACTTTTTTGTGTGTATATATATATATATAGAGAGAGAGAGAGAGAGAGAGAGAGTCGAGTTGTTGTTACCAAACACAAAAAGAAAAAAAAAAGCTCTACTCCTGAATTCCTGGTACAAGACCAAAATAAGGAAAATTGATGCATCATTATATCCGGTCTTCCCGGTCAAGCCATCCTTGCCGTCTCATCAATGTAAGAACCGTCCATAGCTAGAAATAAGTCACAATGTCAATGGTTGGAAATTACAGCCCCTGCATCTCCGAATAGAAATTAACTTGAGCAGAGGAAAATGAAACAAGGTAATGCTACACTTTCTTAACAATTTAAGAACTGATCAAAGATATCTGGTAACAGAAATAATTCCCAGAAGTTGATAAAGGAAAAAATTACCTTTAGTTGAAGTGATCATTAGAGAAGAAGAAAATGTGAATTCTGGTCCTTATCAAGCACAATAGCAGTCATTAGCATGGAATCCAATCTTGCAAACTGATTTATTATATCGACATATAGTGACATAGATCAGTATCCTCCACAAATAAACAACATAATAAACATCCAAACCAGACAAGATTGGGTTACCAACCATAGAAAATAAGAGAGAGTACATAATAGTTGATATTCAATGGTTTCCATGCTTGGACAATGGCTGACCCTTAATCATAATCATCGCCAACAAAGATTCTTTATTCATAAACATAAAAGCAGAAAAATGTTCCTGTATGTTAAGTGAATGTCGCTATTCTTGCTGTGTCACATAATTAAGCCAACCTAATTGCATTTCATGGCGAAGATAAGCAACTTATAAAATTTTCATCTTTAGCTCACGCATCAAGATTTTGCCAATTAAAGCAACTCCATTTCCCTTCTTCATAGAGAAATATTACAAATTTCACATTAATGCATTACAATTAGAATGAAGTCAGCAACCCTCAAGCTTATAAAGTGACTATTATCCTCAAACTCATTAAAAAAAGGTAAGATTCCTCCTCAACAACAACAACAACATCAAGCCTTTATATCACTATGTGAGGTCGGCTACAGTGAAAATCATAAAATAGGACAAGTGTAGCAACTTTCAAGCAATGGTTGTACATGAATCCCCATGGTAATGGCAGATATGGTTGCTTGAGAAGATCAAACCATCCAAACATGCCACATCATTACCACAGAAATACAGATATTCCATATCAACCATATGCAACCGACGGCTAAATTATAAATCATCATCATCAACACCCTCATAAATTCTTACTAGAAAGAGACATCAACAGCACACTATCGCATGCAATGTGTATGGCATTAATCATGATAATTTTCATATGACAATACCCTCCTAACTATATTTCATGTTGAAGATAAAGCGAGTAAAAGGATTTCCATATGTAAATAATAAAAAATTTCCCTTATAATGGAGTTTCATTTTTTTATCCTTTTCATAAATAATATATTACAATGTTACAACTCTTCAAACATCATCTCTACTCAAAGAGCCACAATACTCGATCATATGGACAAAAATTATATATTAAGTTCCAGATAAGATGGGTTGATGGATCACTTCAACATATTCATATAAGCCCAATTTCACTAATTATGGTAAGGAAAAACTCTTTCCACACATAGCACCTTTATATTATGAAGGAAGCAACACAAATAAGCACAAAATTTATTTTTGAGAATGTTGTACATTGATGGCCCTTAGATTTTCTTAGAGAATTTCTATAAGCAAAACTCCAAAAATCCTTTTGAGAATGGTGTACATTGATGGCCCTTAGATTTTTTTTTTTTCTTCTCAAAAAAAAAAAAATCCTTTTGAGTGACCAGCATCATCATTAGCATTTAGCCATCATCATCATGAGCTCAAAGAGAAGAGTTCATAGAAAATTCTTTGCAATTCCCACAATAATGTTCAGACTAATGCATTGTGTAACTTTTATCTACATGCAACTCTTGGCCTCATCGCTGTCAACCAACACCTTATCAATCTGCGGCCCTAAAGTTTTGGCCATTATCATGAGAGCTTTCCTTATCAACATAATCCTCCTCAAACACCATAAACCCTGAAAAAATAATTAAAAAATCCCTGTGCCACGGGTTTTAAACCTATTTCAATCATTATAGTCACAAGAAATGCATATCACACCGCATCAAAGAAATAATCGCGAAGATGGTGATGATAATGATAAAAATGATTATGTTATTTTTGGAAGAAGAATATTTTCCAAATTCAAGCAACGAAATGAACCGTATAAAGAAATCTTTGTAATTCATCTTTCCATTTCTTTGTTACTGTTACCCTTCCTCGTCGCCCTTTCTTCGTGCTTGCTTCGGCCTCGCCTGCTTCGCGTGAAGTAATTTGTTGAAAGAGTCGCTAAAGAAGCTTCTTCGCCGAACTACGGGACAGTTTGGATACAAGATTTATGCAGAATTTGAGCAGGAATGCTAAATAGGGAACCGTCAAATCTCACAGCGATTACATTCTCCGTTACGCTCTTTTTGCCGTAAATCCCGGATTTAAAATGCGGGAGTTCGGCGGATTTACGGGATTTGACCGAATAAGCGCGCGAACAGAAGAAAGATGGCTACCTTCGCAACGAGAAAGCTCCCGTCGTCGTCGTCGTTACTTCCGATCGAACAGACGAACGGCGAGGAGGTGTGATTTCTGAATCCGACAGGAAGGAACGTCGTCGAAGGAGGCGAAGAAGCTATTTAGCTACTCGATCAAAACTCTACTGGTCACGCACAGTAGGCGAAGGCGAAGGCGAAGGCGAAAAGAAACCCTAGGAACAATTATTACGTGTCCTCTGACCGGAAGTATGAGCTACTTTCAGCTGCCTATAATATATCGTCAAGTATTCTTATTCTTTACATTGCGGCCTAACGACTTGATCCGGACCGGAATCCGGGAATGCTATGTTCGCGTATTGCAAGGTATTACTTGGTATTTGCTCGGTATTGCTCCGTATTGCTCGGTATTGCTAGGTATTGCATGGCAATAACGAGAAATACCGCTTTGTGAAGATCAATACCGAGTAATACCGAGTTGTACCGAGTTTTTCTGGAAAGACTCGATACAACTCGGTATTACTCGGTATTTGTTTGGCATTGCTCGGTATTGGTTATTGCCAAGCAAAATCGACCAATACCTAGCAATACCGAGCAATACCTAGCAAAATTGAGAAATATAGAGACATCCTTTGTCCGTTCCGGGTCAGGTTGTCGGGGCGCGCGATAAATAATAAGAACGCGTGGCGCGATTTTACTGGCGGCCGAACGTAGAGCGACGTCTTGTGACCGGACCAAATAAAAGTTTAGCAAAACCAGCGGCTATAGGAAGATAATGCAGAACAGACAGAAATATGCATAGGATGATAGGAATAAATTAAGCGCAAATTTTAGTACAGCTTATTTTTAAAGTTTTTCTAATTTTAAAGTTATAAAAAATATATGTTAAAATTTTTTTCAAATTTCAAAGTTATAAAAAATATATACTAAAATTTTAATAGTTATAATTATTAAAAATTAAAAATTTAAAGTTATTAATGTATATATATTAAAATTTTAATAGTTATTGTTGCGGCTAGGAGTATTCGCGGCGGTAGAGAAATATCATATTTAACGTCTTAGCATTGTACGAAAATTCGGCACGCAATCAGATAAGGATAGAGGGTCTAGCATTTATGAGACACCAAGATTTTTACGTGGAAAACCCCTGTAAAAGGGGGAAAAACCACGGGGCCTAGCCCAGTTTGAACGAATCCACTAATATTTGCAGTCGATTACAAATGAGGCCCTTCCTTGGGAGAAGGCCTTAGCTTGATGTACATCTTATGGAGTACATTACATGATGTTAACACAAAGAGTCATTATTGACATGTTCGTTTGGTCAGAAGGACCGTAGTCGGAGGGCAACGGAGGTTGAAAGACTTGTAGTCGGTGGGCGACGTATGTCAGGAGGACCGTAGTCCGTTGGCTACGGAGGTCGGAGGGACTGTAGTCGGCGGGCGACGTAAGTCAGAAGGACCGTATTCAACGGGCGACGGATGTCGGGAAGACTATAGTCGGCGGGCGACATAAGTCAGGAGGACCGTAGTCGGCTGGCGACGGAGGTCGAAAGGACTATAGTCTGACGACGAAGATCAGAAGAACATCGTGTAATATCAGTTCTGCTCCAGGTTCGTCCGGGACGAAGTTGGATCGTCCGGGACGATCGGTACAGGTTGTGCAGAAAATCAGTTTTGGTTGTATGATTCGTCGGGACGAAATTTGGATCGTCTGGACGAAAATTCTCCCGAGGACCTGTCGCCGGGGACGATGATGAAAATTTCGTCTGGACGAGGATTTTCCAGAGCACACATCGTCCGGGACGAAGTGCGATCGTCCAGGACGATCTGAGCATTTCTTAAGGGAAATGAGATATTTTGAGGAGAGAGAAAAATTTTATAAAATATCAGATTTTGATCCGAGGAGAGAGGAAGAAAAAGAGAAAAAGGAAAAGTTGATTTCGGGAAGCCGCGGGTCCGTTTTCGTTCGTCGAGACTGTTGAGGATTTTGCTGTACGCAAGGTAAGACACATTCCGCCTTTCTCAATTTTCAGAACCGTCGAGTTTGGCGGTGTTTTCTGTCCGGATTTCGTTTCCGTTACCGATTTTCGTCCGTAACTTTTGATTGATTCAGTTTTTATCGCGTAACTTTCTGTATATTGTTGAAGTGCCGAGTGTGCAGTTTTTGGTTATTTTCCGAAGATTTTTGTCCGGGTATTTTTGATTCGGCAGCGTTTTCAGTTGATTACATTTTTCTGTGAATCCGTAAATTCTCTGTGCAGTAGAATAAATGTTCTGGAATATGATTATCTATGTTCTGTGCGAATTTGGTAAATTTTCTTTGCAGGAAATTTTGTGTAAATTCCGTCTACTGCCGTTGTGCTGCCCGATTTTTTGTCTGATTTCTGATTTGCCGGATTTCTTCTGAATTGAAATGCTATCTGTATGTGCTATAAAAAGGGAGTTATAAGGGGCCTGGATCCTATGAGATTCAGTAAGTGTCAGGGAAATCTGAAATGAGCTCAAATCTGAAAATCTGATATCTGTTCTGTTCCGGATCCGATGAAATCTGTTCTGGTGCTGTAAGCACATCTGTTCTGGTGCCGTGAGCACAAAGGGAGTTATAAGGGGCCTGAATCCAAAGAGATTCAGTCAGTGTCAGGGAATTTAGCTATTAAATATATATCTGATATCTGATATCTAATTTGATCTGACTCTGCTTTCTGTATCCGTTCTGTAAGCGATAATAAGTTCCGTACGATATGATTTGATATGTCTGATATCTAATTTGATATGATTTCGAATTCAGTATCTGTTCGGTAAGAAATTCTGATTTCTGATTTTGTTAATGTGATATGTCTGATTCTGTCCTGTTTCTGATACGATTTCTGTTCCGTACAACTCTGTATAATTCTGACTCTGTTGATTTATTATGTTCTGTTTGTACTCTGAATCCGTACGACTCTGATTCTGATTTGATATCTGTCCGTATCTATTCTGTTTCTTTCTGATATGTCCGGTTTGACAATCTGTACGATTCTATTCCGATTTCTGATCTGATTTCTGTCAGATGAGTTTGGTTTTGAATTCTGAAAGTTTTGATTGGAGGTTTGTTGCTTTGCTGAGCTGTTGAGCTCACTCTTGTTTTCTGGTGGTTTTCAGGTTCTGGGAAAGGGAAGGAAGTCCAGGAGTGGATTTCTGAGTCTGATTCGTATAGGTATTTGTTGTACCTTTTGATTTTTGTACAGTCATGGCTTTTCTGTTCTGTCTTTCTTTCTGTTCAAAAGCCATGCACTGTATTTGTAGATGATTGTATTGAGGAAAAGACAAGATAGATGTTTTGTTCCGCTGTATTTGGTGATTTATAGTAGCTCTGTTGTTCTGTGTTTGTCTGGCCGTTTTGAGAATTATTTGGAAGATTCAGTTCCGAAACCAATTCCCAAACCAGATCCTGGTTAGTTTGTTTAGGCTGGTCGCGATCCGGTTTGGGCGGGATCCGTCCCCGTCGAATCGGGTCGTGACACATCGTCAGGTAGAAGTCCAGCAATGGAAAGAAATCCATCTTCGCATAGACGTCTAGAGGAGTCCGATAACCGGTAGAAGTCCGGCGTCGGGTAAAAATTTGGCGGAGAGTGAAGGTTAGACGTCGGGTAGAAGTCCGACGTCTGTTGGTGGCAGATGAGAACTCCGGCTTCACTTGGGCGGAGTTTTGGCATTAAGAGGGAACTCTATTTTTAATTGGGAAGGATTTCAACATCACGTGGAAGTTGTGCAGAATTCCTGCGTTTCCTGAAAATCCGGCAAAGTTCTGGCGTCTTCAGGCGGCAGGAAGAGCTCCGGCGGTGGTCGAGCAGGTGAGGAATCTCCTTTTCCCCTTTCTCCTCTTCTTCTTCTCTCTCTTCCCTTGAGCCCCCTTGGTGTAGAATGAGGGCTCTATTTATAGTTTTTCTGGAGTGATATAGCCCGTAAATAAGCGTGAGATCAAGGGCGAATTGGGAGTGGTTTGAATGGACGGTCGATATCGAATCCTTTGATCATGCACCGTTTGTTGGACGTATGAAGGCCTTAATGATGTCGGAATTCGATGATCTTGGGCTTGTTGGATTTGTCTCATCGAGCCGTTCGATTCGAGTATAAGCTCGTCAAAATCGGAGACCGTTTGGTAACTCAAATTGCGGTTTGAACATTCCAACAGCGCTTTGAACCCTTGATTTGGACTCATTTGGGCTCGGATTGGGTTGATCTTGGTGTCGTTGGGTTCGTATTTCCGAGAAGCTCAGTTTGACTATAAGCTCGCTGAAATCGGAGTTCATGTGATCCCGGATTTAATTTTTGAAGTTTCCGGCTAGCTTTTTGCCTCGAGATTCGTGCCCGATCAAGATAATTTCAAGATGACGTATCAGTTATATTTATTGAATATTAAATATTTATAACTTTAAATTTTGAAAAAAAATTAAAATATATATTTTATAACTTTAAATTTTAAAAAATTAATAGTTATAATTATTAAATTTAAATATTATAATTATGATTTAATTTTAAATTATATTTCTATTTAAGCTATAAATTTACAAAATTTATTAAATCCTATTAAATTTAAATCCTGCTTGTTGCTAAACAACCTCATATAGGATTTTGTAAATTTAGGATTAAATTCAAGATTTACGAAAAAAAAGGGGAAAACGGATGATTTATTCTACTTAGAATTTATCGGGCGCCCAAATGCGATTTGGTAGGGTTTAACATAAATCCTACTCAAATAGTGTTAAATCGTGTTGCCAAACAACCCCTAAAGTAAATACTCCCTTTGGGTGGATTGGACTTTGTTGCGTGCGAGAATATACGCGGCGGTAGAGTTTGTAAATTCGCATCCTAGCGTTGCACGAGTATTCCGCACACAAATAGAAAATAGAAAGTGAACATCAAGGTTTTTACGTGGAAAACCCAAAAAGGGAAAAAACCACGGGGCCTCGCCCAGTTGTAAAGTTCCACTAGTGTTTTTGTAGATTACAAATGGCGGATTCGTCCCACAAATTGGGATAATCCGAATACAATTTGTTTCTCCCAAGGAGTTTACAAAATTCTGCAGATTCTCTACGTTTTCCGAAAATCCGGCAGAGTTCCGGCGTCTTCAGGCGGCAGGAAGTGCTCCGGCGGCGGTGGTCGAGGAGGTGAGGAATCTCCTATTCCCCTTTCTCCTTCTCCTACTCTTCTTCTTCTCTCCCTTCACTTCCCTCCTCTTGGTGTAGAATGAGGGCTCTATTTATAGTTTTTTTGGAGTGGCATAGCCCGTAAATAGGCGTGAGATCATGGGCGAATTGGGAGTGTTTTGAATGGACGGCCGATATCGAGTCCTTTGATCATACACTGTTCGTTGGGAATTTGAAGGCCTTAATGATGTCGGAATTTGGCGATCTTGGGCTCGTTGGATTCGTCTCGTCGAGCCGTTCGATTTGAGTATAAGCTCGTCAAAATCGGAGACCGTTTGGTAACTCAAATTGCGGTTCGAACCTTCCAACAGCGCTTTGAACCCTTGATTCGGACTCATTTGGGCTCGGATTGGGTTGATCTTGGTGTCGTTGGGTTTGTATTTCCGAGACACTCAGTTTGACTGTAAGCTCGCTGAAATCGGAGTTCATATGCTCCAGAAATTAATTTTTGAAGCTTCCAACTAGTTTTTGCCTCGAGATTCGTGCCCGATCAAGATGATTTTGCGATGCCGTATCATTGGACTTAAATCCGCAAGTCTCAATAAATCGTATTCTCCGTCACACTCCATCACACACTGTTATTGGTCCCGTCGATCTATTCTTCAATCGACTTCCATCGACTACCCTTTAGAACAATTTGAATCTACCATTTGTGATAAGTTTTTCCCATTGTGTATAGGATAGTCCAATAATGATTCAATAAAATAAAGATTAAGGCTTCGTTTGAGATAGCTTTCTTACTGTTTTTTTAAATAACTTTTTAGCACAAAAATTTTACTAAAAAGCTGCTTTAAGAAGTAGTAAAAAAATTGTCCCAGACAACCTAAGAGGTCAAAGATACGACAATCAAAAGAAGCCGTTAATGGAACCTTGAAGGAAAAATCATCGCAGTGTTGCAATTTTGAAAAAGATGACCGTTACTTTCTTAACAAGGAAAGTATGATAAAGATAACAGGATCCATCATATAACAACTAGAAATAGTTCAAATTGTTCCACCAAACCTAATTTTTACATACAATTATGATAATATCAACTTAATTTTATATTATTTGATCTAACTATAACTTGTTTCAAATTTTAAATATTTTACTTTATCTCAATTTTCCAACGCCCAATTAAATATTCATTTAGGCTTCTTTTGAGACAGCTTTCTTATTATTTTCTAAAACAGCATTTTAGTACAAAATGTTCTAGCTCAACAAATTTCTGAACTAAAAAGATGATTAAGAGAGCAGCAAGAAAGCCGTTTAAAACGAGATAAATTATTACGTGCGGACTCTGAAAGGGAAAATGATCCGAATTCTGTGAGCGTACACAGTAAATACACAACAAATACTCAGCAAAAAATAAAATTGTGTATTTGTTATGTATTTATTATGTACTCTCATAAAATTTGAATGATTCTCTCGTGCAGACTCCGCATGTAATAATTTCTCCTAAAACGAAGTCTTTAATTGAATCAAATCCATGCAAAGGCTTAACTTTTTGAATTTCACTCTCATCCTTAAAGCATTTCTATCTAAAGATTGAATAGTGAACATTAAATTATGACCTTCCACCTCAAAAGGAAGGGAATGGTTTCTTAAAAATGTGGAACTCATTTTTTATGTGATAATTTTTTTAAACACAAAAAATTGACTAATTCTTTTTAGCAAATTGGTTAATATGATCAAAAGTAGAATAAAGTAGCAAGTGTGAACTCGGTGACCCTCTTGGTGATTAACACACATTCCATCCCTAAGGCACTTGATAAACTCAATTAAGGCTTCGTTTGGGACAGCTTTCTTAGTGCTTTTTTAAAGCAGCTTTTCAGTACAAAAATTTTAATTTTTGTACTTGAAAGCAGCTTTAAGAAACAATAAAAAAGCTGTCTCAAACAAAGCCTAAGGCTTAGTTTGGAACGGCTTTTTTAATGCTTCTTAAGAAAGCTTTTTAATATAAAATTTTAATTTTTTTACTAAAAACTGCTTTAAGAAGCATTAAAAAAGTTATCCCAAACGAAACCTAAGTATCATACTAGATAACACATAAAAACTACAATACAGACACTAAAGCTTACATACATACAATTATAATACCACACGAAATTTTCATGCACATAATTAAGTAGAAATTTATTTAAAAATTTTCACATAATTACGTAATTTTTTTTATTGGTTTGAAGTTTGCATGACTTAAAATCATATAAATATATGATTATGTGCATGTTATAATTTTTTTTTTTATAATAAGATAATCATAGGTTTATGTGTAATACAGTTAATAGAATATTGAACATATAATTTAATATTTATTGAAAATAAATATTAATATTATTAAAACATCAAAATATTGTTTCACTATGAACTATTAAATTGAAAGATCAAAAAAATCACTGAAAAATGATCAAGAGTACTTTGAAAATCATCCATTTGCATCCCAACAATAAAATTTTTGGTCATCCACATTATATACATGTGGATAAATATAAAAAATCATTCTCTCTCTCTCTCTCAAACTCCTCTCCTTTTTAAAATCTCCCTAAACACTAAACACTTGTAAGATTTTGGTGTTACTTACGGACAAATTCGAATACAACAATAATCACGTTTGAATAATAACCAAACAAGTTTCAGATCATATTTGAGTAAAATTTTCACAAGGTTCAAACTTTATTAGAATATGATTTGAATCATATCGAACAATTTTCAAACAAAGTTGGTATTCCATTTGATCAATGGTTTGAGCATTGATCATACTTGATCGAATATAACTCCAACCTTATTCGAACATGATTCGAACATTATCCAAATCTCAAAATTATGACTATTACGAAATAAAATCTCTAATTATGGCTATTATTATGTGGCATATTATGATTTCAACATTTAAAAAATAATAGATTAAATCAAAGTCAAACTGAAATCCTTAGTTTATTCCATCTTGATCGCACTTCCTCTTACCACAGAAATTATTCTGTGCAGATGCCAGACATAGCTCTACGTCTAGAATGAATCAGGTGTAGCCACGTCAACGGTACCAAGCCGCGATACCGACCGAATATTAGTGAACAGAAGGGTGACGTGACGCATTCTGGTTGGCCTCCAAACGACGTCCGCACATGATAACTTTTCCTAGCTTACCAGAACACCACTAAAGGCTGAAATCTTGAGAAGAAAGCAGATATAATCACAGAAAAGAAAGAGAACTGCTTTCAATCTGCTGAGCTCCAACCTTGCTTGGAAAGTGGAGGAAGCCAAAGCACCACTCAATAGAAACAGCGACCAGATCTAGCTTTCACGTCAAACCTCAACACCTCTATGTTTGAAAATAAGAACACCCAACTGATAACTACTTCCCAACCCACACAAGTGCGCAAAGAGTCACCTAACCGTTGAAAGAAACATCCATTAGTAATATTACTCCTTCTGTCCTATCTTTCTTCTATTCTCTTCTTTTTATTCTTTCATGAGGGGGAGAAATTAGGAGAGCTGGAACAGACATTATTGAGGAGAACTAGCTAGAGAGATGGCGAGGAGATCTGATTTCACGCAGAAGCTGCTTGATGATCTTCGGTTGAGGAAGGAGAGGATGGGGTTCTTGCCACCAGGCCAGCAGAGATCATCGTCTTCCTCCTCTGGATCAGTTACTGCTGGTGAGATTTTTTTTTCTTTTCCATAATGTTAATCTACAGCTGCTTCCATTGACGGGAAAAAAAAAATCTAAATAGCTTCAAGTTCTTAATTTTTGGAGTTTTTTTTTTTTTTTTTTGGATTTACATATGAATTCTTATATAAATTTTTACAGAATTATCTAATGTTACTACATTCTTACAGAATTATCTAATGTTATATTGAATATTTTTTAATTTTTTGAAGAGATATTACTACATTCTTACAGAATTATCTAATGTAATATTAAAGTTTTATATTAATTTATATATTATTTTAATTTTTAAGTAAAAAAAATATCACTCATTAAATAACTTATTTATTTATGTAATATTATAATAGATAAACTATATATTGTAATATTATATAAATAAATAAATAAATAAATTCACATATATAGTACTTCTACATTCATTTAGTTATACGCTTTAGCCTGACCTCAAGGAATCAATTAGGAGGCTTTTGACTTAAAATATTCAGCTATGAATAAAACAAGTTTGAAAAATTGTGAAGAAGATTTTAATAGAATAATTATTAAAGTTTATGACTAAATAAATTCTATTAGGTGATCATTTGATGTGATATTATTGAACACACAAACTGCCAATTCTTTCAAGCTTTGGGCCCACTCAGTTGTTTTGGAGAAATTATTCTGTGCGGACACCGAATTGTCCGGAAGCGAATACACAGCTGCGATATACAACAAAAAAGTAATGTGTCGCATTTCAAGAAATACCTTTAAGGGTAGTTTTGGCTTTATTGAGCTTGTTGTAAAGAGCAAAAATAGGATCTCTAGTGATGGACAAAGACTGAGCTTATTGAATTGTGTCTAAGATGTTATGGCATTGGCCCTAATTGTTCTTATATATGAATCTCTACTTAAGCTTGAAAGAGGTGCACATCAAACTAAGAATAAGAGAATGATGTGAAGAGAGGTCTCAATAACCTTAAAGTAAGCATCCCATAATCATCCATTTCACAATACACGAGTAGGATATTACTGATAATTTTATAACCATGCAAATCATAAGAACACCCAAGCAAAAATACACATGAAATACTCATAGTTGCAAATAGAATCTAATGAAGCAACAAAGAAGGATCATCCAAATTAGAAAATAATATTTGAAAACCTTTACTTGATTGACTCCCCAGTAATAGACTGAGAATATTCCTGCTATTTCTACCACTAGTTTCATGGAGAATTAAGATGCAGATTCGTGAGAGATTATTACGTGCCGTATCCGAACCGTTCGGAGGTGAATCCGGACGCACCACATCACCCGGATGCAACAGGCCCCAGGTAACGTGGCGCTTCCAGATTCGCCTCCGAATGAATCCGGACGCCGCACGTAATAATTTTCCCAGATTCATTACCTACATTACTTGGTTTTTTTCTTGACAGGTTCTAAGAATTCCCGATGGTCCTTTCAGGGCTCAGGACAAGCAGCAGCGAAGAACTTGGTAAGTTTCTTAACAACTTTGAGATCTTAATTGACAATTAAGATCTCATCTAATTAAATTGGCAAAAACTGTGCTGCAGAATAGCAAGAATGTTTCTGGCATGGAAAGTAAAACAAATATGTTGCTTGGGAGAAGAAATAACGCTCCAGCATTTGAAGGAGGATCACAAGAAATTGTTCCATTTGGAAGAAACGGAAGCAGGGGAAGCACTATTGATCTATCAATGGCACTTGCTATGGCACTCAGTAATAGTGGCAAACTCCAAAATATTGAAATTTTGGGCAATCCCTCTATGGGAAGGAAGATTGTGCTACACATGGATGGTAACATGGCAATGCCACAGGCTTATCAGTTCCCTTTCTTATCCCCTTCACAGATTGGAGAAGTAGCTAAAGGTGTCCAAAATCTAAATATGATACTTAAAGCGTGTTCTAATGGGTTTAATTTTAACAGAGATTCTATAGAAATTGGGAGAGAATTGCTGAGAGGGGCTATGGATCTGGAGGAATCTTTGAAAATGCTTATAACACTTCAAGACGCTTCAGATTACATGGTTGGTTCCCAGAGAAAGCAGCAGCGGGTAAAATTATTGAAAGGGAAAGAAAAAGACGAGGAGTATCTAACTCACCAGGGAAATCAACGAAGCAGGCCCAAGTTTTCCTTTATCAGAGAAGGACGCGGCGCCGAAGTTGTAGATCAGAAGAAAAAGTCTGCATCTGACAGTGACAAGTTGAGGTATCCAGGAACCAACTCAAATGGCAATTCGTCAAGAAGTTCCATACAGTTCATCTCCCATTGCAGATCCATAAGTGGCGCTTCGGGTTCAGCTAATAAGAGCCATGAATTAGTAAGGTTCATAAGTGATGCAGATTCTTCTATTTCAAAATATAATGAGACTAATTTGGTGTCAAAAAAGGTTAGGATGCCAAATGTCATAGCAAAATTAATGGGCTTAGAAGAACTTCCTGCACCAATAGAAGCAAAATCCATGAGGTCTCAACAATTGAAAGAGATGAGCTACGAGCTGGGGGAATTTGATAAAGATATCAATGAGAAGGAAGATAGCATGATAGCTAACCCAACGAAAAGAATGCTAAAAATTGACGCACAAGCAAAGGGAATGAATAATTTCAGAAGTTCAAAAAACCATCCAGAAGTTACAAGTCCAGCGTCAAAAGATTCACTGAAGAACTATGTTAGAAATAATGGGCAGATGGATGTAAATAACATTGATCACAAAAGTGAAACAAGGGTCAGGAAGGAAGGAGAGCCACAAGAGGAAATAGCCAGTACAAAGCAACAAACGAAAGGAAGAGTTGAGTATGGAAATTCACTCACAGATCACATTAATGATTCAAGGGTGAGAAGAAAGGATCTAACAATAAGCAGAGAAGAAAAAACAGCTAGAAAGCAATCAAAAATAGATAAAATTGTGCAGATTGATTCATCGGTGAAGATTATAAATTCAGACCATGAACAGAAAAGCAGTTCGATAGTCTCAGATGCAAATCAAGACAACATTGGGAAGAAGGAATTTATTCAGATAAAGGAAGAGTTGGTTTTAAAGCAACAAAGAGAAGCCCAAGTGACAACTGGAGTTTTTAATCGATTATATAATGAAAGAAATAGCGAGCAAGTACAACAACTTAAAATCCATAGCTCGCAATCTAGAGAAGGAATTAAAGAAAATAGCGCAAAAAAGAAGTATGATATAAAAGATAAATTGCAGTCCTCTACAGTAAATAAAAGAGTCATGATGTCCAAGGAAATAGAGAAGCATCCTAATGAGACGAGGGCAAGGACACAATGTAGTAAAGAAAGTGCAAATTCAGATAAAAAGGATATAATGAAGAAAACTGGCAGCCAATCAAAAAAAGAAAATCTAAAGATCATCCATAATGGAACCAATATGAGGAACAAAAGTACTTATAACCATCACATAGAAAAACAATTGATAGAACAAAGCCCAAATAAAAGATTACCATTGAAGAGCAATACAAGAGCAGAAAAGATGGCCAGAAGCTCAATCCAAGCAACAGTCATGAGGAAGTCTATGCAGATTCAATCAGCACAGAAAGAAAATATCCTAACGGCAAGAGAAAAAGTTACAAATAGTCGAAGTTCGGTGGAAGTAACTGCTCAGAATAAAGCTCTGGATGCAAGTCAAGCCATGGAACAGAGAAGTTCCATTTTAGAAGAACTGGAGCACAGATGGAAGGAAAGGAATAAGAAAGTGGAAGGAATCGATACCTGTCCTAATGTAAACCTGGAATTCAATATGCAACAGAAAATTGAAATTATTAGTTCAGGCAATCTTCCAGAAGACAATGGCAAAATGGAAATCACCACCTGTGATCTTATCTCAAGTGAAGATACAAAAAATGCCACCAGCAGCAACCCTTTTACTAGAGATGTAAACATCCAAGCCTCAAAGGATCAAACAATACAAGTAGAAATAAATGTAAGAAGATTTCACATGAATCCATTTTGCAAGCATTTCAACAGTTCAATTACCTGTAGTTTAGAAAATGTTTGGTTGATTATCAAATTTAAACAGCCAAAAAGATATCGAGCTAATTAGATTATGGAAAAATAACTTTTTATTACCACTTAACAATGCTGATAAAGATGGGATGTTACAGGTGAAATCTGAAAAAGAAAATAGTGTTCATCAGATCCCAGAGAGGTATGGTGTCACCACGATAGAATGCGTAGACAACTATTCCCAAGAATATTCTTATTCCCAAGAGGATTCCGCACAGAAATATCAAGAAACACAAATCGGCTTTTTAGAAAACAAGGAAGAAGGTATCAATCCTCTCCCGCACACTCTCTCTCTCTCTCCCTCACACACACACACAAATGCGTTCTTGTATATGCGGTATAGTATAACTCCACAATTATAGTTTAATTTTATATTTGAAGCACTTGTGCGAATATCACAAAGAAGTAAAACTTAAATGTGACCATTTCTACATTTACAGATCATAGCAGAATGATGCAACACAACGGCAATAATTCTATAGCACATGAGGATCGAACAATTATGGAAGTAGATCAGCAAGAGATACTTACAAAAGATGAAGCAACTCTCAAGAAAACGCTTACTACCAACCAGAACTTCCTGACTGTAGCACAAGCACTATTCCAAATCAAGATTCCTGTTGGCATGCTTCAAGCCGCTGAAAATGCTAGTCCAGATAATGATGCCAAACTTATCATCGATTGTGGAAATGAATTGCTAAGAAGAAAAGGCAAAAGAGAAGAACTAATTTTTTCAAGGAAGGGGTCTCTTACACCTTCGAAGAGAAGTATAGACACATTAATCAAAGAGGTGAATGCTGATTTTGAAAGCTTGAAGTATCAAAATTATACTGTGAGGTGTGATTATGATCTTGCTGACAGCCTCAATAAGATGATAGAGAAAGATATCCAGCACTGGCACCCAGACATTAACTGTTTATGGGATTTTGGTTGGGACAGCAACACATTTGTATGTTTGGAAAAAAAAGAAATATTAACGGAAGTGGAAAAACATGTGCTAAATGGCCTTCTCAATGAATTAAGTAGGGATTTACTAAATGTAAGCATCATCATACTATGAAAAAAGTTGAACAATAAGATAGGAGAACATCAGTTTTTTGTACGATCTCAGTAAGAGTGTTTTATGTCATCAATTCAGTGAGAATGTTCATGAAAATACTTGTGGTGAACAAGGAATCTGAGCTAGTGTTTGAGAGATAAGAGAAGTCGAGAGCTAAAAATGATGTGAGGAATCTTTGCATAATGGTTGAGAGCTTGTGAGCGAGTTGTAGAACATGAGGTATAACAATCCTCATAATATATCTGAATTCCCTCCCATTTCATCTGAATTCAAAAAGGAATGTGGTCATTACATTTACAAGGTAGCCATCAGATACAACTTGTGCTAATGATGCCGGTATTTTCAAACAATGATGGAAGCTGATGATTTCAACTTAAAGAGGCCTTGAATTTGAAATTAAATTTGAGAGAGAGCCTTGAATTTTTCATTGTACAGCTGGCCGATAATCTAGCTTGTATGATGTGGGCGGTTGAGTTAATGTAACTTGAATGGTCACCTTTATGAATTCAATAGGAAATACTTGCAGAAATTAAAAAAATCTTGGCTGAAATTTGAAATTTTAGCAAGATAAAACAGAAATCGAGAGAAATTTGATGGCAAAACACTAGTGAAATTTGATCATTGATGAAAGAGGGAAGAAAATAAATAAGATAGAATGGATCTTCAATTCGAGAGGAAGATCTGGCTCTCCTATTCCCTAGCCGGCGGCTAGAGCCCAAGAAAACCCTAAGAGAAATACAAATTCAGCCAAACATAACATAACCATAACCCTAGGATGAAAATAACAATTAAAAGCAAACAATACAAAGTAAAAAAGTCCAAACAGCCCCTCCAATTCAATTTTCCCGCTCACCCGACCCTATGTCTCTCTTCCTTCAAAGCAAACAATACAAAGTAAAAAAGTCCAAACAGCCCCTCCAATTCAATTTTCCCGCTCACCCTACCCTATGTCTCTCTTCCTTAATGCATGGACCCCATCCCCAAGGGGGCGGGCTAGGCCTGGGCGGAACCAGACTTCTACCTGGTATAGACTTGGACCCGCCCAGGGGCCAGTCTAATAGAATTGAACCTCCTACCACAGCCGAGTTCTAAATTACAATCCCATGCAACAAAGTTCTTTGAAAATATAATCACAACAATGAAAATAAAATAAAATTACAATAACTATAATAATGTTAAGATGAACATGAAAATTAAGATCTACTTTATATATTGCATTGCTTTTAAAATATACGAATAAATAAGAACAAATAAGGCCTCCAACAACACTGCCACTTACATAAAAAAGGGGAAACTTAACATAAGAAAGCATCATGGAGATATACATTATATGCAAATAATAATTGTTTAAAATGGCAGCCTAAACTGTTTTTAGCCAGGAAACACTACATATCAAAATACGAGTTCTATTGTTTCCATGGCTTAAAGATACAGGGATATCATTTATGCCAACATTGATAGCACTTTCAATATCATTTTCCTTCAGGAAAAAATAAAATTAAGACAATTTTATTAGCTCAAGTTATCATAAACGCTAAAAATTACAATCATAGGGAGAAAAAAGATGTTTCAGTAAACACGAGCTTTTGGTGGAAACGGTTCAATTTCATCATCCAGTGTATTCATATGAACAGGTCTATACGCCAGCCGAACCTTTTCATTCTCCCAATATCTGTAGAAAAGAAACAAGGCATGTTTATGGCGAAAGAAAAATTGGTAACACTTTTTGAAGGAAGAGAGAAATAGACCGACAGACATATAGACAGATAGAGTGGCAAGGAAATCCTTGTGATAGCATAATTAATCTGAAATTCATTTATCAGGAGAAATCTCTCACCACAAGTCAAAGTGGTATCTTAATGTTAATACTTTTACATATATCATGGAGCCTACCCTATTGCTTAAATGGCAACGAGACTGAAAAAGTGGTTCCTTGAGTTTGATTACTAGCATCTTTTATCTGGGAAATGTTCCGAAATATTATTCCAAACCTGCTTTTCAAATGACATTAAGATCTCAAAAGTAGTTCATTGAGTTTGATTATTGGTATTTTTATTTGGGAAAATATACCGACATATTATTCCATAATATAGCTCCCAGGTGACTTCATCATCATCATTATAATTAGACTTATCCCATTACTTGACGTCAAATTAATTGAGTGCTGAATTAGAGATATCGTTTCCAGAATCAACATTAACTGTAAATAATCAATTTCAAATTCACTAAAACTACATATCTACTCAATGTGTATTCTACTAACGCCAAGCACTATTCTAAGAATTTTTTATACTGTTCTAACTTTTCATTTACTTCTGAAGAGATATCATCATGCATCCTTAGAAAAGATATCACCAGAACTATTATTTATATATACTATACAACACGACTCTGAGAATTGAATAAATTATGCAAGTATCCCCACAATAAATTAAATAAGATACATATTTAACTTGGACCCTAAATATAATCCTAATTTGATTTTGTGATGGGACACTTTTTGGTATACAACTACTTTCCGTCTATAGCAATTCTGCAGTACATGGACAATAGCTTCCTATGTATAATAATGCAGCAATCCGTACATAGCAGCATTCCATTTCTAATATCT
Organism: Dendrobium nobile; assembly: GCA_022539455.1. NCBI lineage: Eukaryota > Viridiplantae > Streptophyta > Magnoliopsida > Asparagales > Orchidaceae > Dendrobium > Dendrobium nobile. The sequence continues at coordinate 600,018 of CM039728.1, forward strand.
AGTTAATTCAAGATTCCATAATTAAAAATTGGTCTAAAGAATTTTATTCTTTCCTAGATAGGTATTTATCCACATATTTATGTATAACTTATCTTTCTTATACAAAACATCAGAAAAAAATCAATTAGAAATCTCTCATTTTCTACTCTTCTCTCTTCTTATTTTGATTTTCAAGAAAAAAGTATGATGCGAAAAAGAGGACAGAAAGGCATACCCAAGTGAGTGTTTCATCCAATTAGCATCATCTCTTTTCTGCAAGCATTAAAGTGAAAAATAGTATTCGGCAAAATACTAGAAATAGAGCATTAATGATTTATTTATAAATCAAGAAAATCTCACACTAAAATCTTCACGAGCATGAGCTCCTCTACTTTCTTTCCTTGCTTCAGCAGAATGCATGGTTATACAGGCATTTATCAAAAGATTTTCTAGCTCTAGAGTTTCTATCAGATCAGAATTCCTGCAAGAAAGAAAACCAGGGTTAAAAATGAAGCTTGAAAGGGTCAGGGAGTGGAAACAAAAATGTGATGAGAATACCTACCATATTAGGGTTCGATCACTAATTTTAACATCATGAAAACTCTCCCACGCTTTGTCAATCAATTTGCAACCTGGTTCAAGGAACAATAACCACATGCTTAAATTACTACTAAGGAAAAAACGAAAAGCGATGATAAAATGACATTTGAAAATATGGCCATTGAACAATAAATTCATAAGATGAAATAGCCCGATAAATCATTTTCCCGTTGGGCTTACCTTCTTCCAATGTCTCCTGAGTTCTAAATACAGCAGCATTATTTTGCATCACTCTTTGCATATTGAGACGAATTTTTGAAGTTGGCAAGGAGCCATTGGAATTTCTCAGTTTATCAAGCCAGGCAATTGTCCTCTCCCCAGCGTCCCTTTCAAGAGGGCTCTGTTTCTCGCCTACAATGCCAAATAAACGATATAAGCTGCATTTTAACTAGAGTTTTAATGCTGACAAGATTTTAAAGAAAGAAAAAATAATGCAATCAACCTGGCTTCTGAATCTCTGCAACTCTGTTTGCACAAGCTCTGCCAAATACAACTATGTCAAGAAGTGAATTAGCACCAAGTCGATTTGCTCCATGAACTGATGCACAGGCAGCCTCACCCGCAGCCATTAGACCAGGAACTACTGCATCTGGATCACTGCCTTTAATGTGAATTACCTGAAGAGCAGAAAATTGAACAGACAAGTAATGATAAACCCACACTAGATTATCCTAATGAAATACAAAGCATGAGTCAAATTTACCTCCCCATGGTAATTAGTGGGGATTCCACCCATATTATAGTGTACTGTGGGTAGCACCGGAATAGGCTCCTTGGTGACGTCAACCCCAGCAAAAATTGCAGCAGTTTCTGATATACCAGGAAGCCTTTCCTTAAGTACCTCTGGAGGTAGGTGATTCAGGTGTAGATAAATATGATCCTTTAGTGGTCCTATCAAATATCGAGAATACAAAATCAGAAAACGACTACTTAAAAACTCAACAGAAAAGATGATAAGGCTACAAATAAAAGAAATCCATCTTTCAGACACAATTCATGGAAGATAGCACAGTGGCAGGTCACTTCATCTGTAATGTAACAACTATAGCAATCTTCCATATGATCTCAGCCTAACTCTTACCAACACCACGTCCTTCTCGAATTTCCATTGTCATAGATCTTGAAACAACATCCCTTGAAGCAAGATCCTTTGCAGTAGGAGCATAACGTTCCATGAAACGCTCACCTTCACTGTTCCTAAGAATGCCACCTTCACCCCGAGATCCTAAAGGATACATGAAAATGTCAATTAATAAAACGGGCAAGCATATAAAAATAAACCATCACCAACCATTTGGTTGAATGGTTTGTCCTTTGATCTCTAAAGTAGAGATTTAACCGTCAATTCATTGCCAAAAAAAAAGCCAGAACTCAATAAATGAGGATGCTAAACAATAAAGATCACAAAATCACTGATATCAAAAAGATATGACATGGCCTAAGCAGCTGAGAATGAATAATAACCTTCGGTAATGAGACAGCCAGCACCATAAATGCCAGTAGGATGGAACTGTACAAATTCAAGATCCTGCATCATTAACAAAACATAATTAGCTTAGGTATGTAGAATACAAGCTGATTCCAATATGGGGAAACAAGTTTTCTTTGTTTGAAGTCGCATATGAACCTCAAGAGGTAAACCAGCACGAGCTACCATAGCATTACCATCTCCAGTGCATGTATGAGCAGAGGTCGCAGAAAAGTAAGCTCTTCCATAGCCCTAAAAGTAGTATTACAGTGATATATGACTTATCTATCACAGAATAACATAAAAATAAAAATATGTTTACCCCAGTGGCTAAAATTGTGGATTTGGCACTAAATCGATGAAGTGTTCCATCCTCCATGTTAAGTGCAATCACGCCTTGACAGGACCCTATAGCATGGTAATTCCAAAACAAAAATGTGAGGCAAAATGTTGATAGTAAAAGAGATTGCATTGCATAGAACCTTAAAAGAAAGAAGAACAAAGAAGAAGACTAATTCGGAATACAAAGAAGGACAAGGAAAGAAAATACAGATGATGTACTACAGCCATCCTGAAAACCTCGACAGTATTCAGGACCAAAACTAGTACTCACAAATGTCTACGACAACAAAATGTTAGCGATGGTATATGGCAAATTCAGAAGCCTAAAAGCTCATATCTTACTCATGGTTGGTACCAACATGGAGGAACATGACTCACTGGCTCAAGCACACACCACTGATTTAATTGATCAAGTGAAATAGATACCCACACAACCACCCCACCTCCCCCCCCCCTCTCTCTCTCTCTCTCTCTCTCTCTCTTTTTCTCTTCATTTCAGGATGCACGATCAGGAAACTTTAAAATATTAGAGATTGAAAGCGTTGGAGCATGAAAAGACTGATAAAAAAATGTGTAGGGTGTCATAGCCTCAGACGGACCATAGATAACATTGCACCGAAAGCCGGTGAGCCGTCATCTTCTCTTAACCAATCTCCTTTTTTTTTTCTTTTTCCTCCTTTGCAAGTAAAAGTTTCTTGTTACATATCCCGATAGGGGAGGCCTCTACTTTAAAGTTCATAAGAAGAGTTTTGTAGCTAACTTCTCTATGTTCCCTCTCTGATATTTGGAACAACAAAAAAGGAAAACCCAAAATTTCTATTTTTATTAAACTATGCATAACTCATGTAGGCATTTACATTAGAGTGATTAATAAAAAATTTTGGTAAACAATTGCTTTAAAGATTAATTTAAACATGGAACAAGGAAATACTAAGTGGATTGGAGCTATGGTCATAAAAACTAATTTTCTTATTGCGCCCCAAAGTTAACTAAAAGAAATTTTTTAAGTAGATACTTATATCACCGAAACTGCAAAGCCTTCCCACAAAGAGACATATCTAACAATAAATAATTAAATATAGATATCTTGGAAAAGGGCGATCAAATTGACCATCTACCTTGTGATATGCTGTTACAAATCAATATATTCTATTGAATCCCAAAATTATACAATCAAATTATGATGCATTGGCTACAAATATGCCAAACCTACAAGCATAAAAGAAGAACAATGAACCAAAACTTCCACATTGACACAAAGCAACAATAAATCTTGGACAAATTGAAGAAATTGTATGGAGGGAAATTCTAATTCTATTATATTCCTTGGAATCATTACATATCTATACATTCTAGAAGAATAAAAAGAAAAAGGAAAAATATTTAATCTAATTAATTATAATAAACAAAAGAGGAAAGACATATAATCTAATTAATTATAATAATCATATCCAACGGATCTCCAACAACAACCCTCAAATTGTTGCCCATGGATTGCTGGTGTGGCCTCCCCTTGGCTGCATGATTCAATACTCCCCCTCAAGTTGGGTTGTACAGGTTGTACAATCATAACTTGCAAACAAACTATCAAGTAGAGAGACCGGTAGTGCCTTTGTTAGAACATCGGCAAGTTGTTCATGAGTTGAGGTATATACTACTTCAATTTCTAAGTTATATGTTTTCTAAAATATAAAGTGTCTATCAATAGTAGCATGTTTTGTTCTATCGTGATGTACTTGATCCTTGGCTATGCTGATCGCGGCTAGGTTGTCATATTTCAACTTTATCGTGCCTTCAATCTTAATTCCCAGTTCAATCAATATTTGCCTGATCCAAATAGCTTCACATACAGTAACTGGTAATGCTCTTAGTTCAAATTTTGCACTGTTTCTGGAAACAACAGATTGTTTCTTGCTCCTCTATGTCACTAGGATCTCCCATACAAATAACAATATTCTATGGTCAATCGACTGTCAACCTGGCTTCATGCCCAATCTACATCAAAATAAATAATCAATTTCTTTTCTATATTTTTCTTGAATAATAGCCCCATTCCAAAAGTGTTCTTGAGATATCTCAAGATTTGATAAACTACCTCTATGTGCTTCTTCATGGGATTACTTGTATATTGGCTTACCATGCTCACAACAAAACCAATATCTGGATGGGTGTGGGAGAGGTATATAAGCTTTCCTACTAGACATTGATATCTTCCTTTATCTACTAGATCTCCCTCCTTTTCTACCCCAAGTTTCTTCTTATGATCCATAGTTGTACTAGCTAGTCTGCATCCCAACATACCGGTCTCCTTCAGTAGGTCTAAGGTACATTTACATTGGGAAACAAAAATATCTTTGCTTGATCGAGCTACCACAATAACAAGTATCTAAGTGATCCTAGATCTTTAATTTCAAACTCCTTGGACAAAACTTGCTTGATCTTCATTGTTTCCTCTATACATTTCTAGTAAGGATAATGTCATCCATATATACAATTATTACTGTTACTTGTCTCTTTCTAATTGCTTCACAAATAAGGCATAATCTACCTAGCATTATCTACAATCATGGCCTTATACATACTTTGAGAATCTTCCAAACCATGCTCTAGGAGACTGCTTTAATCCATACAAGGATTTCAACAGTTTACACACTTTGTCCCTTCTATAAGACTTTTGAATCCCCATTAGAATCTCCATGTAGACTTCTTCTTCCAGGTTCTCATTCAAAAATACATTCTTAATATCTAGCTGATGTAGGGGTCAATCTAAATTTGATGCTAAGGAAAGATGAATCCTGATGGTGTTGAGCTTTTTATCAGGAGCAAAATTTTTCTAATAGTCTATTCTATAAGATTGAGTGAATCCTCTTGCAACCAATCTAGCTTTCAGCCTCTCAACACTACCATCCACCTTATGCTTTATAGTTAACACCCATTTGTAAGTCCCAACTTTCTTTCATGGTGGGAGATATGTAATAACCAATGTTTGATTTCTTTTCATGGTCATAATTTCTTCTTTAACAACTTGTCACCATCCTAGGTGATTCAAAGCTTCCTGATTATTGGTCGGAATCTGTACATCATCCAACTTAGAAAGGAAGACTTGATAAGTGTTTGATAATCTGCTATAGGAGAGAAAGTTTTCGATTGGATGCTTGGTGCATGATTCTTTCTAGCCATTTGATGACTCTATCTCTTTTTAAATTTCCTCATTTTTCTCCTTCGTATAAATTTCTACAATTGTTGGATCCATTTTAGGAGAGTTGACAGGTATAAGATGTGTCTCACTCCTTGGTATATGCTGATTTTTCTTTCTTTTTCTTTCGTATACATATTGTTGTTCCTTAATTGCTGCTCTTTGCAGGGATTAATTAGAACTTATGAGTGGAGGTAATAGGTCTGAAGGAGGAGTTTGAAACATAGGAGAAATACCTTGGGAAATACTTGTGGTTTGAATTTCTTGTGATATTTGTTGATTTTGACTAGACTCTATTTATTTGTATAATAAGGAATTCCATTCCCAAGTTTGAAAATTCTCCACTCTTCCCATGAATTTCAAAACTAGTGAAGCATGGGTTGTTTCAAAGAAGGTGACATCCATGGTTTCAAATACTTTCCAAGAAACAGGACAAAAGCATTTGTAACGTTTTTATATCAGGGAATAGCAAATAAAAATGCATTTTTTTAGCTTGGGTCAAGCTTGCTTCTATCTTGTGGATAGATATGAACAAAGACACAACACCCAAAAATTTTAGGTGGAAGATTTTTTGATATAAACCGAGCATGAGGATAGGCTTTAAATAGAGTTTGTCTAAGTGTTTCAAATTTTAGTACTCAAATAAGTAACCTTATTAGATATGCAGCAGTAAGAATGGCTTCCCCCATAGATTTTTTGGTACTATTGTGAATAGCATAATATATCTGGCAACTTCCACCAGTTGCCTATTTTTCCTCTCAGCTATATTTTATTGAGGCGTATACGCACATGAACTCACTTGAATTATCACTTAGTTTGATAGATATTTTCTATGGAAGTACTCCCATTGTCTAATTTTAAGATTTGAATTTTTTTATCAAACTGATTCTGAATCATCAGTTGAAATGATTTGAATATCCTTTCAACTTCAGTTTCCTTCATTAAATAAACCCAAGTGAGTCTAGTATGATCATCAATAAATATAACAAACAACTTTCCTCCACTTATATTTTTAACCCTTAAGGGTCCCTAAATATTGCTATGGATCAAGGCAAAGGGTTTAGAGGTTAGTAATGAACTATTCGGTAAGATGATCTGGTATGTTTAGCCAATTTACAAGTTTCACATTTGAACAAACTTGAATTTTTATTAATAAATAAATGGGAAAAAAGCTTTTTATGATACATGAAATTTGGATGACCTAACCTATAATGCCATATGATAATCTATCTATCTCGATTGACTCTAGAATGACTATCAACCAACTGACTTATAATAGGATGATTCTTAGCATCAATTAAAATTTGTATAGATTTGGATGTCTTGACGTAATATAACCCAAAACATATCTCATCATTGTTAATCTTCTTCTCCAAATCCAGTTCCTGAAAAATACATACATTAATGGAGAAAATTATTAAGCAATTTGACGGGGACATCAGATTTCAACACGTGTACCATCGCCGGAGACGCAGATCGACGGCGACAATTCAGAGCCTCTACTTCTGATTTATGTGCATTTTATTTTTATGGTTGTATTTTCTGTTTTCCTAGTTCGCCCCTGTGGGCATTGAGTCGCTTATGTAGCCTGGAAGGGCATTTGTGTCTTTTTCTTTTTCTCATTTCGGCCTATTTATATGAGGCCTCATGCATTGTATTGATTATTATTTGATGAATGAAAAATTTTCCACTATTTTGTTCTCTTTGTGAGTTCAAGAAGATCTCTTAGTGAGTTCTTGCATGAGATCTCTTTGTGAGTTCTCTTGGTGTCACATCCTTAGATCCTCTCATCATCCACTTGCATTCTCCTTGGGATCCTCACCCGTCGGCCACCCTAACCCCACCGGCCGGCCGGCCACCTTGCCGCCGGCTCCTCCCCACCACCATCCTCCCACCACCTCCCTCTCTCGTAACCTCTTTAGGAATTTGAATTTCAAAATTCAAATTCTTCTAAATTAGGAAAGTCCATTTATGGTAAGTTTTGAATGAGTCCAAATTTCAAATTTTAATTTGATTTGGATTTATTTAAAATTTGCTTAGTCATCATCCATGTTTAGAAACTGCTCTCCCCCTTTTCCTAATTCCTTTCCCCCTTCTACATACCGCCGGCCCCTTAATGGGCTTCCCCATTGATTGCCATTAATGCCCTCCTCTAATTTTGAAATCTGAAATTGATTTCAATTAGAAAACCCCTCCTCTCTCATTTAAAACTGAAATTTATTTCAGTTTTCCCCCCCATAGCTCTCTCCCCTCTCATGCCTATGCCGCCGGCCCCTCCTTGCATGACAAAAATTGATTTCTTGCCTAATGAGTCCTCCCTCTCAATTAAATTAGGTTTTGAAATTCAGATTTTTCCCTCCTAATTCCCTAAAACTGAGATTTATTTCAGTTTTCTAAAACTAGCCCCTCCTTTCACCCTATCTCTACCACCGGCCCCCTTTCATCCACCCCAAAACCGGCCCTCTTTTTTTTTTCACGTTGTTGCTTGAGAGGATTGCTAGGTTTAAAAGTTCATGATGCATGGCGGATCCCGCCATTGATTACGGGATCGAACTCGACATCTACGGCCACATTCACGTTCTTAGATCGCCTTTCTTTGATGTGGGATTTGGTTTCGACGACAACGTAGAAGACTATTTGAATCGGATCCTCCCCACCCTTGTGGACGCCATTGACGAACAATTTTCATATTACGAGTGGATCATCCAAGGTCATTCGCCCGCTTCTTCAACTCCCGCTTCCTCCCTGGCGACGAGTCCTCTCGGCGTCACATGTGTCTTGGTGGTATCGCTAAGTTTGCTTGCTATTCTCTTCTGCTAGCCTCCACTTCAAAGAGAGAGTGTCGGACCTCTAGGTGAATGGTCTAAATTTTAAACGTGTGGCTTTAGTAGTAGCTATTTGCATTATCTAGTTTTCTATTGGTTATCTTTTGCAAGACTCTTGTAATCTTCAAGTGTAATCAATGTCGTTAACTTAATCTATCACGAATTTTCTTGAATCCAACTTGAGTAAGCTAGATTTTATTATTAATATTGCAAAGTTAAGATTCTCACTAATATCTAACGTGCAATTCATGTTATCCCATGTATGTTTCACATCACAATTACTATCACGAGTCAATTTACTAATGGAAATCATATTGCACTCAAGATTGGGCACATAAAGCATCGATTTAAGGGTGATAGCTTTTGTGACAAAAGTGAAACCAGTTCCTAAAACTTTGGATGTTGAGCCATCAGCAATCTTAACTACTTGATTTGAATGATAAGGTTGATAATCATGAAGCAGTATAATGTCTCTTATCATGTGATCTGATGCTCTTGAGTCAATAACCCAAAATTTTGACTGTTTTATACCTGAGTGAGCGTGTAGGTTGGTAGCAGGTTATGGAGGAGGAAGAGGAGAAGAGTTGTTTGCAGATCCAAAGTTTCCAATGTTTAAACAGGTAATATTTGGGTAGGAGGATGAGATCTCGTTATCCATGGACATGATTGGATTTCCTCAGTTGAAAGAGAAGATGAATTTTGGGCAAGGGCTACCAATACTTGAAGAGAGGCAATCGGTAGGGATGATGGAGAGTTACCGTTGGCTGATGGTTTGAAAGAAAGGGAGAAAGGTTTGCCGCAGACACTCAGAAAAGGCTTAAGATTTTCCTAAGCTCTGATACATGAAGAAAGTGTTTAGAGAGAAATTCAAATTATATTCTATTCCTTGGAATCATTACATATATATACATTCTAGCAGAATAAACAGAAAAAGAAAAGACATTTAATCTAATTAAATATAATAAACATAAGAGGAAAGACATTTATTATAATTAATTATAATAATCATATCCCACGATCTCCAACTGCGGCCCTCAGATTGCTACCCACGGATCTCCAACTGTAGCCCACGGATTGCTGGTGTGGCCTCCCCTTGGCTGTGTGATTCAACACAAAAAAAAAATAGTTTAACCAAATTCGTGTATGTATATGTAATAAGCTCTAGTTTATTTCCTATATTCAATTTTTAGTTTGTTTTAAATAGACCAATTCTATGTTGAACAATTGGACTACCCAAGTAGTATAAATACCTCTCTTATTGTAATGAAAAACACATAGAATGAAAATTCCTGATTTCTCTCTTTCTGACCTCTCTTCTTTTTCCTCAAGGAGTCCACACCTACTCAAAAGATGCCTTCCCCTTCTTGATGTAGATCAAGAAACATATAATATGCTTCCAATAAGATTTCTTTGAAGAGGATGGTCAGATTGATGAACTCCGATCAATTAATGATAAACTGGACAAAGGATGTCCATGCCGACAAAGATGTAGAGGAATCGACTTGTTGCATAAATGGAAGTCAAGGTAGACAGCTAACAAGAGTTAGGAGAAGGGTTGTGTTTGAAGTGGACAACAACAAAGATTTACTCCATAAGATTTTCTTTGAGTCAACAATTTTGGCTCTATTATCAAATTGATATAAAGGGGCGGCATAAAGAGAAGAATCCAATGCAGAGAGTACCGGGGAGATAAAGAGAATAAGGGATAAAAAAATCACACAAAAGAACACCTCAGCAAGAAGGATGCCTCATGCGAAGGGAGGCATTAGATATAGAGGAAGATGAAGAGAATAAACCCTAGGATTAAGTGAAAAGGGGATCAACTAAGAGAAAGAAAGCCAAACCAAGGTCATAACTATTTCATTGCCAACTTCAACAAACTAAATTAAAAGACTTTGAACCCTAGTTGGAAAAGGATAATGAGTTTAAAAAAATCTCTGTAATTAATTTTTAGCTATTAAATTAAAAATGTTCCTTCTGATCAAAATCTCTTTCTTGCAAGATTTAGATGCGATGTCTTTGTTCAAGTATGAGGCTTAATTAATCTTCCTCCTATCTACTTCCTTTGTGCTTAAGTTAACAAAATAGCATAGAGAAATAGGAAGGGTAGTCTTTGGCACCACCTAGGAAGGGAAAAGCGAGGGAACTTAAGCACAAAGCAAAGAAGGGAAAGTAGAAGAACTTAAGAACCCACAACATTAATCATGGGAGAGGGGACATCTTCTGGCGAACTATTTTTAAGGACAATAGGAGAGCTTGCTTTTCTTTTAATTCGTCATTCAGTATCATCCCCATACATAAATGACTAACCCTCATGTATGTAGAAGGCCAAAAGTGAAAGCAAATCAACGCCTTGACTAATGAAATGTACTCTAAAAATAGCAAAAGACTAAAAACGGTATAGAATCAAGAATAAAGATAAACTCATAAACACACTCGTGAAACTAGATGGTCAGTCTAGACTGATCAGCATAACAATTCTAGATCAATCTATAAGAGGATTTGTGGTAACTATAAGAGCATTTGTGGTATAATCAACCTATATATTTAAAAGATGGAACTGGCTTTCAAAAAATAAGAAAAATCAAGTAGTTACGACTGACAACAAAAGTCGCTTTTGTTAAAACCCACCGCTGCTATCCATAAGAAGATCTAGTGCAAAATATTCAACGAAGAACTGAGTGTTATGCTTCATTGCCTGGCCATAAAGAGTGTGTAATAATGCATGGCCAGTGCGATCAGCAGCACAGGCGCAGCGATAGGCTTGGCCACCTACATGTGTAAAACAAGGTTTATGGCAAATGATATAAAAAGTTGACAAAAATGACAGTTAGAATGGCAAAAAATCTTTTAAGTATAAACCTTTTCCAAAATTCAAGCTTTGCCCTCCAAAAGCACGCTGATATATTTTCCCATCTTCTGTTCTAGAAAATGGAAGACCATAATTTTCAAGTTCAATGACTGCCTTTGGTGCCTCTCTACACATATATTGAATAGCGTCCTGATCACCTGAGGCAAAACAGAATATGCTATATTGGTTAATGCAATATTTTGGATTACATAATAAGGATCCATATGACTAAAAGACAAAACACTACAATTTTATGCATCTAACCTTATATATTTTAAACAAAAAAGAACCTTCATCCTATCATCGTTTGTTTAGAGTGATTAGAAAATAAACTTCCAAAGAAAAAAGATCACATGATCACATGGCAGAAAATGCACAAGGAGAACAGTAATAAATAATAAAAGGTCAATATCACCAAAGACCATAATTCAATATATTCAACTTCACAAATTTAAAATAGATACAGAGAACTTTCAATCTAGGAAAAGCTTAGTTGAATAAAACATATAATAAGTTACCGAGTGAAGAAAAATGATTGCATGCTAATCCAATGAAAGAAAAACCTCAGGGTTTGGGAAATTTTCCAACTTATTTGAGAGAAGGAACAAGAAAGAAATAAAAAAACATATGGGATGCAATGAAAATATATAAATAAGAAAAGAACCTCGTTGGGGAGTAAAAAATATTCATACAAGAATGAGAAATCCAGAGTTAGCAAATCACCTAACCAATCGCTTCCTTTGACTGTATCATACATGTGCCATCTCCAGTCATCCTCACTCATATTTCCCAATGCTGCATTAATCCCACCCTGCATGAGATGACAAAAAACTCAAGAAGCTGAGCATTTAAAGAGGATTCGAATAAAAAAAAAATCAAAGGGATGAAAGATAATATGAAATGTTGAAACTTGGTAACTTGTATGCATAAATGCTGATGAATAAGATAGAAATGTTTTTTCCATGCCTTCTGATCAATAAATTAGCGATAACCTAACAAAACATGTTAAAAAACTTTAGAAAAAGAAACAATGAATATGTCAAATGATTGGGAAATAACTAGAATCAAGTTGAACATTCATACGGATATAAAGTAAGATAATATGATGACAAGATAAAGGATGATTACAAAGAAATGCCAAGGAAGAGGCTTTAGTGAACAAAAGTTGAGATAAACGGACAAGTTCACTTTAAAAAGAAATAGAGAGAGAACGACTAAATCTTGGATACATCATTTAAGAAAGAAAAAAAAAGTTGAGGAAAACTATGAAAGAAATTATATATATATATATATATATATATATATATTATGAATAACAACAACATCAAATTTTTGTCGCACTACGTGGGGTTATATATTACATGAATATGAGACATTTAATGGAATTATTCAAAAAGAAATAACAAAACCAGGCCAGATTAGCAGTTACTATTATAGCCTAGAATAGCAGGGACATAGAAGGATGGAGTAGAAGACAGGGTTTGATCAAAGAGCCTTGTGCGTGTCCTTCCTAATTATGCTGATGGTGTGCTTAAATGATAAGATGTACGACACAACATTCAACAAATTTGATCATAATCAATTTACAGGTTAACAAGTATAATGTTTGTGTTTTGTTCATTCAATTGGTATATTCGTAAGTACTTGTACTTGAGCAACCTTTAAATGCACTTTGTCATATTTTAACAATTTTTCACTTTCCAGAGAAACGCTTTTCACGCCTCAAGAAAAATGGAGCCAAAGGTTGCTCATTTCCTTCTTTCTTTAATTATAGAGTTGTTTATCTGTGTGGCATATGCACGGATTCTAAACCAATATCAAGTACCTAAAACATTACTAAAAACTGTGTGGTTTCATTGAACACTAAAAACATAATTTACAGGGGAAATTTACTAAGCTCATTGTTTGGCCTCACAAAAACCTAAAAATGAAGATTAAGTTTCATGAACAAAAATATTTCAAATGAAATCACAATGAGATTGTAGGGATCCAACAAGCTACAAAAAGTCATTGGTCGCTGCCAACGAAACTCCAACAAAGCTATGGTAACCTCCTATCATAGTTGGGAAAAATCAATGAAGCTCCAACGATCTTTGCTCATCTTAGCCAAAGCTTTGATGATCAAGTTAAAGTCTTTTGTAGTTGTAAATTGAACTTTGTCACACATTGATGCGCTACAACAGCACTTAATAAGAACAAATGAAAAATAAGAATTCTTAAATTAGAGCAAACCCTAAATAATTACTATGAGGTCGATGATAATGATGAGGATAATCAAACACAAAATATGGATAATCAAACTCATCACTTCAAAATAGTGACTTTACAAATCAAAGAGAATTTTAAAACACATACACCCAAATACTTCAAGGGTTGTTTGGAATCCTCCTATTTTAGCAGGATTTAAGCTTAAACACTACCAAACAGAATTTTGAAAACTTTAAAACCTATTGCTTTGAAAATCTTATTTCAACCCATTACAGGCTAAATAGAAGATTTGTAAAACACCACCATTTATAGAATTTAATGGATTTGTGAATTTCTCCTCCCTAAAATTTTAAATCTTAAAACAAATAATCAAACAATTTTCAGGACTAAGCAAGATTTAACAGTTGTGATGCCAAATAAATCTTCAGGTTTTAATCCTCTCGAGAAAGTACTTATTACGTGCTAGAAAATTTGCATCGATAGAGTAGAAGATTCATGTCATAGCCTTCGACAAAAATTCAACACGCACAGATAAAACTTGTAAGAGACCATAAATTTCTTAAGTGGAACCCATAAAGGAAAAAAACCACATGCCTCAGTTGAAAAGTCCACTATATAATAGGAGATACAAGAATCTTTCTTGCCTCTCAATTGAAGAAGAATAGAACTATTTGAGAACAAAGGGAAACATCTACAAAGCCTGGCATAGTTGAAAAATTCATCATATAATAGGAGATACAAGAATCTTTCATTCCTCATAGTTGAGGAAGAAGAGGACTATTTGATAACAAAATATTTGATTTCTCTCTTGTAGAAATTACATAAGTCTAGTGTGCACAAATGAACAATTGAAACTCAACAACATGATTAAATCTTGATAGGAATCATGAAATGATGGTGGCGATTGTTAGTGGCGGTTGTCAGTGGAAATGACGACTACGGTGGTCATTAGCAGTGATAGCTGGTTGTGGTCCATCGGCGGTGATAGTTAGAAAATATTAGAGAGCTCTTTAGTTCTCTCAACCCTTAGACCTCCTCTTTCGTAGAGAATGAGGTTCTATTTATAGGCGTCTTAAAATGAGCATTTTAGTAAATTTGACCATAATCCCAAGCACTCCATCGTAGTATCAATATTGATTCTTAGCTAATAAAGTGTTTTCTCAACAATTAATGTCTTAATGATGTTGGAATTAAGTAATCTTGGGATAATTGACTTAGCCTCGTCGATTCGCTTGATTCGACTATAAGCATACTAAATTATGAAATAACTTGGTCATCCAATTAATGTCTAAAGTTTTTAATTATGTATTGAGTGCTTGATTTGGTTTCATTTAGGCTCAAATAGGACCACTTTTGATATCATTGGGTTTGTCTCGTTGAGACATTAGTTTGAGTATATGTTTGCAAAAATCAGAGTTTAGATGATCTTGAATTTAATTCTAAATGTTTCAATTCAAAGATTGCCTCGAGATTCAAGAATATCATTTGAATTTTTTGGAGTCGTACAATACTAAATATGAATTTATAGGATTAACTAAATCATGCCTGAATTAAATCCTACTTATGCTATTTGCTTTCCTCAAAAAAAAAAAAAAAGAATTAAATCCTACTTGTAGTCAAATAGCCACTTAAAAGTAGTATTTATGCCCGGAAAAGAACAAGGTCATGTTGCTATCTTACTGACATTTTCTCTCCACGAGCAAAGAGTAAGTTATTTTGAAATCATCACTGAAGCGCAGACCAACAAACTTATACATGACTTATTATTGCACATGCATGGCTGCTGAGAAGAAAATCATTTGAGGAATCAAGAGAGCGCTTAGATCTATTCATTCAGAAAGTGGTTATGTATAACAACTAACAAGACTTCCAATATCAAAAACACAAAGAAGGGTAAAAGTTGTTGGAGGCGAACCATGGAAAATAAGTACAAAATAAGTACCTGCGCAGCAACAGTATGAGATCTAGTGGGGAAGAGCTTCGTGATGCAAGCCGTATTGAAACCATGTTCTGAGAGTCCAATAGCTGCTCTAAGCCCAGCACCACCAGCTCCAACCACCACAGCATCATATGTGTGATCAACAATGGTGTATGAGGACTGGGCCAACACACAAAATTAGAATTTTCTTTTAATAAGAACAGTGAAGCTAAGATGATTATTTAACCAAAACAACGAATAAAAAAAAACACCTCTTTTCAACCCGTGATCATACAGAAGAAAATGAAATAAATCAAATAAATGGTAAACTAAGAAAACGGAACACATAAATATCATCAAATTTGCTAAGCAATCCGGATGAAGCTTGCGAAGCGTGAAAGCAAAATATCTCGGGTCGGGGTGCAGCCACGATAACATGAATGCAGATGATATCTTAGAGCTTCCAAAGACTGATTCAACCTCCTTTGGCATGAAGATTGTCAATGCCCATAGATGAGATGTTTCATTTCAGGTCAATTTTTCGCTGCAATCTCTTCAGGCCACCCAATGGCAGAAGAGAGAGATTCACATTCTGGTCTAGAACCTCCTAGTAGTTGGAGTAGATCATAATAGAAAAGGACCAGCTCCGATCTAAATGCATGGTTCACTTCTCCCTGCAAGTTGTAGTTGCGGCGGCAACCCAAAAAAACAAAGCAGAAAAAAGCACCATACATTCCGCCATCATACTGAAGAAAATTAGAAACATAAATAAATAAATAAATAGCAGAAAATCAGCCAACGGCACACTAATGAAAAAAAAAAAAAAACTCTACAATCAACCCAACTAAAGAAAATAAGCGATCCGGGTAATATGAGCTATGCGAAGGCTGTAAAGCCGAAATCAACTCGAAGATTCAGATCATTATAACCGCAATAGCCTTTCGATCAACCAAATGGGAATCCAACCCCAACCCTGCATCATAAAACCGAATTCAATGAGGATAGGTTTAGTTACCGAGCTGGTTGAAAAAAACCTCGAAGGTCTGGAGACGAGATCGCTCGTGATCGAGGCTTTCTTCGATGAGGATAGGCGAATGGCTTTGGAGAGCGCTGCACGCCACATCGTTCTCTCTCTAAAAACTTCTTGCTCGAGAGAGGGGCGGAGAGCGAGAACTACAAAAATGAATCAGAACTTCGCCGGAGATATTGACTGGAGAGAACGGTGAAGAAGAAGGGGTTCTGATTCGTAAGCCGAGGTTTAACATTCTCGGTATCGAGCTCAAGCCAGTTCGTTCTGGCAGGTTCAAAGGCGGACCTGGAGTTTGACAGAATTTACGGATGTGCCATTTTTAAGGGTTTTTTGGCGTGGCAGGCAGCATTTATCTTTTTAGCAGAACTGTTCGATAATTATCTCACAAATGTTTAAAATTATTTTGTTGCATACGAATTTGTTAAATGAGAGAAATTATTTTGTGCAGAGACAGGAAGGCAAGATCCGTCCGAATTTATCGCGCTTTTGCTGACTTTTTCATTTTGCTAAGTATTTGTAAAAAAGTGTAGTAAAAATATAGCTAATAGACAGCAAATTTGGACGGTTCTCGTCGTCCAGTCTCCATACTGGATAATTTCTCGTAAAATGGACAACGCTCTACTCTAAGGCTGATAAGGCTATTTTAAGGGGAAAAAAGCTGAAGTGGTAAGCAAGTTGAATTTGTGCGGTTGCCATTGTTTGATCGATAAGTGTCTTCTGCTTACTGTTGTATGAGTCCATGCTCTGTGCCCCAATTGAAAAAAAAAATTTCCAAGATGAGTGCCCCAATCCAGTAAGTTTTTTCCTAGGTGGATGCCAGCTAAGGCAAGTGTGCTCATTGGTCAAGCTCTTCGAGGTCAAATTCACCTGATCTCCTTTAATTCCTCATCAAACTTGTACAATCTTCGGAGCACGCTCAAACACGCAAATTGAGGTATACATACTTCATATTTTTAGCGATTTAAAAAGATATATAAACAAACTATATTAAAAATATTAAATTTAAAAGTCTAATATTCCAAATATTTATATTATATTTATTCTAAATTGTTTATCCAAAATTCAAAATTTTGAGAGTCAATCATAAATGTGAAATAATAATAATGAAAAACAAATAAATATCATTAGCATAAAATCACATACTACAAAAAATATTATTTTATTTATTTCCATAAAAACAAATCAATCCCTATGCCATAATTCAACCTTGAATTTTAGATAAATTACCTTTGTCCTTACTGCATATATAAAATAATAAAAATAATAGGATTGAAATTAAAAAAAAAAAAAAGATAATTAATATTCGATTCTTAGCCAAATTAACGGCCAACCTTTGCTGTAGTACACAAGGGTAATACTGTAATTTTGCCTATAAAATAGTGGCAAATGACTTCGGTGCATAATGAGATGTTTGGTGGAACACGGAATAAACCGCCGCTTCAAATTTTAAGCATTCAATTTAAATATTAAGGTGAATTAATTTCATAAAAATAACAAATTAATATATTATTATTTATATAATACTCTTTATTTTTTTTCATTTATATTTTTAATATAAAAATAATTGTATATTGTTTTATTGAATATTGTATGAGATGATGATGATTTTTATTTTAAGAAAATACAAATAAGTACAAATATCTAAAAAATTATTTTGAGTATTTTAAAAAATATTTTGATTTTATTTTAAAAATAAAAATAAAAATTGTTGAAAATACAAATTAAATATTTTATAATATTAAAAAATAATTTGTATTACTACATCCTAAGTCCTAATAGAAATCATTTAGTAATTTAAAATAATTTAAGTTTATGCAATACAAATATCTTTTTTTAATAAAAAAAACAAACTCAAATTAGCCCTAAGTTCTATAAGATATACTTTAATGTAACTTATATATTGATTTTAATATGATTTTATCCCAAAAAAGAGTAAAAAAACGCTAAGATTTTGTTTGCGAAAACTTTTTATTGCCTTCTAAAATTATTTTTTAGTAAAAATATTATAGTTCAAATTTTTTTTTTACTAAAAACTGCTTTAGAAAACAATAAAAATTGACTCAATTAAAGTCTAAGTCTTTATTTGGGATGAATTTCTTATTATTTTATAAAGTCATTTTTTATACAAAAATCTCTTAAAAATAAAGAAAAAACAATGATTTAAAGATGCCCCAAACGAAACCTACAGCTTTCTTACTATTTTCAAGAATTTTTAATATTAAAAAGTTTGGTTAAAAACCAGTAAAAAAGTTATTCTAACTGAAATTTAAGGCTTCGTTTAGGACATCTTTCGTACTGCTCCCTAAGACGGATTTTTAGTATAAAGTTTTATAATTCAATATTTTTTTTACTGAAAAGCTAATTCAAAAAGCAACAAAAAAGCTATCTTAAATGAAGCTTAAGACTTCATTGGGACAGTTTTTAGTCATAATTTTTTTATTGATTTTAATTAAATTTTATAATAAAAATATGATTTAAAAAAAGTATTTAAAAAAACTGTTGAAAACGAAGCATTATTTCGTTAGTCATTTTCAGAGCAGAGCATTTCTATTTTGATTTCTCAGTCTAAATCCGAAGGATTGGCAGACCAAACAAAGGCAGGGAGCGGCGAGAGGCGCGGCCACGGCGGCCCGCATGGTACGAATGGCTTATGGTAGCTATTAAGAAATCGCGGCGCTGCTTCTCACCAATGCTTTGTTAGGAATTCCACCTCAACACGCTCATACAATCACCATATATACAACAAATCGCTTGAATATTAAATTCATTATTTCTCCTAAAAACACAAATATTTTTAGATTATCTTTATTGAAAAAATCATTAGACACAGATGACAGATCGTTAGAGTTAGATATAAAGCATCAAAATACATAATTGTAATTTTCACGAACGTCGGGCTTTCGATGTCTTTGTTTGGAGTAATTATTAGGTATGTTCACTGGATGTAGAGGAAGGTTCGGTTTTAGGCAAAAAAGGCCCGTACCGAGTTTTTTCAAAAAACTATGTATTTTTTTAAAAAATTCGGTGCATGCACTTTTTTGCCTAAAACCGAACCTTCCTCTACGTCCAGTGAACGTACCAAATAAAAGTTCCTTTGTTTGGAGAGTAGATGTATTAGATCCGGCTTATGTTAAGAAAGGTAGAGGCAAATCTAAAAAGGCTTTGGAAGCGTTGAAAATGACATTTTTTATTAGAGTTAAATAAGAATTTAATTCTTTAAATTACATAATGGAGAAAAAGGATTCATATAACCGACCCCACATAATAGAAAAAAGACTTATTGTTGTTGTTGTTGTAAGAAAATATAGACTAATATGACATTGGTCAACTAGAATGGATAGTGAGCTTATCCTACAATCACTTATTTGTAGGTTTAAGCTAACATTCAACACTGGATTAGAGCTATCAACATCGGGTCACGGGTCGGGTTCAGGTCCAATCCGGGATTGACCCGGCACAATTCGACCCAACCCAAATCTGACCCATTTTTGCAAACGGGTCGATTTTTCAGACGTGAACCCGACTTGACCCACTTCAAATATGTTTTACTAATTTTTTTTATTTAATTCAATTTATTTAAATATCAATCGGATTAAGGTTAAGATTTACTTCAATCAATTTAAAATAAATCAAACTTAATTCAATTTGGACAACATATTTTATTATTTTTTAAGAAATAACATTTACTTATTTCATAGCAATCTTTTAAAATCCTCCTAAATTTATTAAAAATGAGTCAAATTGGGCTGATTTCAGGTTTCAGGGTCAACCCGAACCCGACCCTGTTTTACAAACGTGTTGAAATCCCTAACCCGAATCCGACCTTGTTTGGTTGACCCAAACCCAAAATTTTTAGGTCGGATTTGGGTCGAATTTTCGTGTCGTGCCAAATATTGACACCCCTACATTGCATGAAATATTGCATTTTAGTAATATAAATAAATTTATTTAGCAAGACTTAATAATGTTTATTGTAAAAATGAATAAATATAACTAATTTGTACTTTTATAATTACATATATAACCATGGGTGACTCCAACTTAAGGCTAGGGGGGCAATTGTCCCCCTGAAAAAAAAAAATCTTTATTATATGATTATTTAGGTAATTTGTCCCCCTCCATATTTTTTAGTCTTTATTACATGAGGTTTATATTAGTATGTAGTCATATAAGATATACATTATAATTGATTTTTATAACTATCTAAGCATGTGGGGTTTCAATTTGACACAATCACCCATAGAAAACCTTTTATTATGAAGATAAATCATGATCATTGTGGGTCTCCGAAAGGATGCTGCTTGTGGGGTTTGAATGTAAAGAGTACGATCGCACTATTCTGTAGGACAAAAAAAGATCGTAGGCCTTTACACTCGAAACAAGCAGGCCGATGGAAGAGCATATGGAGTTATACATATGATTAACCATGGAGGATAGCAGCTTTCACCTACACACTTCGATGGATAATAATATGTATAACCTAATCAAAGTCATGATATTTTCCCCATTCGATACATCAGCTCGAATGAGATTTATTTGATGTGGGGATCGATTTCCTACGGGCAAGGTCCCATAATTAATTACATCTTAGACATCGGTCTAAGAAAACTCTTGATTAAGGATGTTAGTTTATCTTCTCAAATGGATTTAGCGTAAAGGAGTTTCTAGGCTTTCCTAATCAAAAGAAAAGAGATGCTCAATTTAATTTAATCAACATGCGTGGTTCATATCAACATTCGGCCGGTCTGAAGAAGAAAAAACTAGAGAAAAGAAAAAACACTGCATCTCAAGCATGCGTGAGAGAAGGAGAGAGGTGGCGTCATCTGTGTGACGCGGATGTGTGTGATTTATAGCTTTTGAAAGAAAAGAAAGCTTACCCACTGATAAAACGTACAGTGATACACTCGTACCACTCACCTTTAGACCATAAATCTATAAAAGATGTTGTATCATACACATGACACTAACATTTATGATCTAACTAATACAATCTGTATTTATACCCCTGCCTGAAAAGGGAAGCCAGCTAAAATCATCTAATCGTATAAAATCTATGATATCTGGTCCGTATGAAAGATGGGTAGGTGGTTAGACTTTGGAATTTGAGACCGGCATCTAGAGAAGTTCCTAAATGGTATCACCCTTATGAATGTTGTTATGCTTCTAAGACTAATGTAATTAAGTTTTAATTTTACTTTATTGTTAATGCAATGTATGCTGATTAAAGTATCCAAATCAGAAATGTATAAAATTTTTAAAAGGCTTATAAAATAATTTTTTTATAAAGACTAAGCTTTCTCCAGTCTGGCACTTTATCCTCATAGGCCAGATTATCCGGACTATACCCGTAGGCGGGGAAGTGTCTAAAGAAGGAAGAGAGAATGCACTTTAAGATGCATGCGACCCCGGACGATTCTGATTATTTCCTAAATCGTTATGTTTTTATGTTATTTAATTATTAAAATTTTATTAGTAATTACGAGTAGAAAAATTTTATTCATAGAAGAGTTTAGCGAGTCAGGCACATGCACATACAAGAAAGAAATATATTAAAAACATGGCATTTCTACTACACAAATAAAGTAAATACAACAAAAACCATGAAAAAGAGTGTCCAGAGTCCATGACAAGTGTCATACAATATTACATCTCAGAGTACGGATAAAGTAGTGATGGCCGGGCTCCATCGACAACAACCTGGGTTCTACTCCTAAAGAATTACGCAAATTTTAAAACAAGACATTTTCTGTCTTCAATCTTCATTTGTGCTTCCTTGATTCGTCGATGAATCGTCTTCCTATCTTACGACTCCTCGTAGGGTGTGCTCCAAAAGGATTTCCAAATAAAAAAAAATTATTTACAAGAAATTTCATTTTTCCTTTGGACCCCTTTATACTTAAAATGCATTATTTTAAATTTTCACAACACTTGACACCAAATACATTACATAAAAAAAATGAAAATCTAGACTCTCCTACAGGGTTATCCTAAATAGTTATAATAAAATAAAAACCATCCAAGCAGTTATATATGAAATAAAATTGCTCAATATCAATCACACTTGGTCATGCTCTTATTATTTGGGGGCTAAGTAGTTGATCATTTAAAATAGTTATACATTTTTATTATTAATTTTAGCCCCCTTTAACCCTGTGTGAGCATTGTCATCTGCAAGAAGACAATGTTAATATAAAAAATGTTTCTAACCTGTGGGTATTCTATCGCTCACAACACAGTACAGAAAGGAACTAAAACTCATCAAATAAAATATCACAGAAAACTAAAGCAAGTAGAAAAACAAACAACACACGGGTCACATGCAAGTCGCCACAATATAGAGACAGAAAAAAAAGAAGACATCGGCCTAACCTAGGACTATAAGTCATGTCATAACAAAAAAGTCTATGTGTGTGTAACAAACTATGTGATTTTGGGTATGTCCTATGTAGGATAATTTAATTAAAGTTACTTGCATTTTATTTGTTAAAGAATAAAAGGAGGATTTTAATTGAAGTTTAAATATTAGTATTTTAAGATTGATTTTAGATATTTTATTTTAATATTTTTATTGATTACCACCTTTATTCCACACCGAGTCTATGAGGTTTATTTCATCTTTCTTGGGGTTAACTTAATAGCTTCGTAGGCATGTGTTACTCAGTGGCAACCAATTTTGTTTGATTATTTAGTTGGTTATAAATTAGAAAAAAATATAGATCATATGATTTATTAATAAAAGAGATTTGTTGATTGATTTTAAAGATTAGTCTAATGTTTGATCTTTAGAAATCTTTTCTTCTAATGAATTTTAGTTTTAGGTTTACTTTCCTAATTTAATCTATATCTTTTAAACTTTAAATTGGTTAGGAGTTGATTGTTAAATTAGTTAAATTTGATTTAGATTTTGCATCTTAATAGTTATGAAATATTAGTTATGATTTAAATATAAAATTAGGTGTTTTAATACATTTGTTAAGAATTTGAATTAAGGTTAATTTAGTTGGTTGATTATTAGTAAATTAAAGTACACTAAATCTAGGGAAAAAAAATGTCGCTAAGTTCATGTTTTGATGTCTCTATCCTATAAGGAGCATACACCCTAAGTTTATGTTATATAAGACTCGGTCCTTAATTTTTGTCCTTAGGTGTCACTAAAGTTGTGGGACAAAAATAAATTTTATTTTCTAACCCTTAGAACTTTCGTACATATGTCACTAGGTTTGGGGATCTAAAAATAATAATAATAATTCTAGTTATGAAATGAAGTTTCTATAGGGTCCTAAAGGGTGGAGAGCGTGCAATCATTAAGGTCGCTAAAGGTTTTCTAAGTTTTTAAGAAAATTTACAGCACCAGGGGCTATGACCCAGTGGTTCCGCCCGTAGCGCCCCCACCAGGCTGAATGTGGGCGACTGATGTTCGGATCCGACTGTCCATGCTCCATCGCCTAGTGCTTCAGTGCTCCTTATCATTTGCTTTCCAAAAGGTGCCTAACAAAACATAAAAAGAGGGGTATTATAGCACATTCATATATAAACAAACAATATGAATTGAAATACAATTAAGTAAGAACGTACCTTTTGTCATTTGTGCATTCGGTGGGCCACTTGCTATTTGAGTTTTCTCATTTTGCAAGCATCCAATATCAAAGCATAAAAAAAGATACATAAAGACTTAAAAGAAAAGTAATAGACGACTAAAGACAACAGAAAGAAAAGAATGAAAATCAAACATAAAAGGAATGTAGACATTATTGTTGTTGGGCACACTTCTTTGAAACCAAGTGTGCCTCTAAAATAACATTCTCTCCAATTCAATGTGATACGAATAAGGAAAAAGATATTTTCAATGCACTTTGCTGTCCTCACATTCTAAATAAAACACTTGATACATTTGAAACAACTAACCCAACCATTTTTCTAAATAAAGCCCAAAATGACGAAAGGAAAAAAAATCTCCCACAACTAAAACCCAAAATAAACTTTCACTACGAACACAAAACATGTTCTTACTACTCATTAATCCAAAACTCAACTTTGAAAGCAAGTGATGTGGGTCTCCGAAAGGTTTCTGCTCGTCTGGTTCGAATGCAAAGAGTACGATCACACTATCCCGTAGGACAAAATGGTCGTAGACCTTTACAATCGACACAAGCAGGCCGATGGAAGAGCAGATGGAGTTATAGATACGATTAGCCATGGAGGATAGCGGCTTTCACCTACCAACCTCGATGGATAATAATATCTATAACCCAAAAGTTTACGAGATTTCCCCCATTCGATGCATCAGCTCGAATGGGGTTTATTTGATTGTGGGGATCGGTTTCCTACGGGCGCAGGCCCCCGTAGTTAATTACATCCTAAGCCTTGACTTAGGAAAACTCTCGATTAAGGGTGTTATATTATTCACTTCTTGATTTAGTGCGCAGGAAAAGTTCCTAAGTTCTATTCCAAATAGTTTCTTCTATTTACCCTTAGTGATGATTAGACATTTTTGAATGGATAAAGATATGATTAAAATTTTGAGTTTAGAAGATCAAAGGTTGAATCACTACCCTAAGAGAGAAGACAGACTCAAAACACATATAAAAGGAGACACACTGAGGGGTGTACAACCTGGACTTATGCTTGTCTAGAGTGAGCTGCCAGCTAACATCCTAAACACAATCAATCGCCCTATATGTATACAAAATAGAAAGGCTCTATCCTAGAAAATCAAGAATTTGTAGTTTAAAAGATTTCAATCAGGGACTCTACAATATGTAAAAGAATGTACCTAGCACCATGTATGATGCATGAAATGGCTACAAAATATCCCTAGGTCTATTGGTGTAATGCATGTATGTAAGTGAAGTGTAGCGTGAAGTAAGGTGTGTAAAAACAAATGCATGCATGACATCCAGAGTACAAAAAAAATAAATAAATAAACACACCCTAAGGGTACCCTCCAGGCAAGGTACCCGCACAGAAAATCATCATAGTCATGCCCTCTTCGTGTGGGAAAACAACGATGCCCAATGGCATAAATAGGTGGCCTACTCTACAGGCCTAAATGACCCTAATGGTCTCTAAGGCTCACAGAAAAAAAGAAAAAAAGGAGGGGGGTATCGTACCCAAAACTGGAAAAGACCAAAATCCTAGCAATGTCCACTTCGTGTGGGAAAATAACGATGCCCAATGGCACAAGTAGGTGGCCTACTCTACAGGCCTAAATGACCCTAATGGTCTCTAGGGCTCACAGAAGGGGGCAAGCTTTGACCTATAGGGTCAAAGCTTCGTTAGTGAACTAACCTAAGGCTGGCTACCTAAACATGCTAGAATACCTATTAACAAGAAGTGTGTGATATAAAGCATTCTGATATATAATTAAAAAAAATTTACTTTACAAGTTGCAAAAATTATACCAGACTGTATGTGATGCTGCCACTTAAAAAGCTTATAAGCAAGCGGTCCCGTTTAGCTCCCGATCATTAAGCTCCAGTGTACCTCGCAAGAAAAGATAACAGAGGAATATATATGAGCGTAGATGCCATTCAGAAAAGAAATGCAGGTAAATATTAAAAATATATATAACTGACAGGAAATATAAAAATTGCATCTATACAACATGCGCACGTAGTAAGCACTGAACAACAAAAGAAAATGTTAGCCTAACCTAGGGCTAAAGGTCGTGGCCTAACCAGACAAGTCTAAGTGTGTGTAACAGATTGTGTGGTTTTGGATATGTCCTATGTATGATAGTTTAATTATAATTGCTTGTATTTGATTTGTTAAAGGGCAGAAGAAATATTTTAGTTTAAGTATAAATATTAATACTTTAGGATTGATTTTTAGAGATTTTACTTTAGGATTTGATTAAATTATTCAATGATTATAAATTAGAAAGAAAGATGAATTAGACAGTTTATTATCAATTCATGTTTGATTCAAATTATTAGTAATCAATTAAGTTTAGGATTTTGCCACTCCATCGAATCCATTCGTGGCGTTATGCCACCATGCTCAAGGAACCAGGCCTCCTTAGGACACTTAGCTCCGTAGCTCGGAGTAGTCCATCCAATAAACTTCATCTTTGGAGTGATTGTTATATATTAAGGGATTTGTTGACTGATTTTAAAATATTGATTTAAGAGTTTGATGGATTTTAGATGAGTTATTAGACTTTGAGTTATAATAAAATCTTTTAATAAACTCTTTATGATTCATTTAGTTTAGGTTAGGTTTGATTCACTTGACTTAATATTAAAGGTATTTTAAACTACGTGTGTTATTAATTATAAGTGAGTTTGATTAAAACTTTGATTTTATAAATCTTTTATGTTGGACTAATTTTAGTTTAGGTTTACTCTCCTAATTTAATCTACATCTTTTAAAACTTTTAGGTTGGTTAGGGGTTGTTTATTAAATTAGTTAAATTTGATTTAGATTCTGCATTTTAGGTTTGCAATTCAATGATTATAATGTTAATTATAACTTAATTAAGAATTGAAATTTTTTTGACACATTTTAAGAGTTAAGTTATAAATGGATGGTTAATTATTAGTGGATTAAGAAGAGCTAAACCTAGGAAAGCGTGTCACTAAGTTTTTGTTTTAATGTCTTTATCCTATAAGGAACATGCACCTTAAGTCTATGTTTTCTAAGACTCGGTCCTTAATTTTTGTCCTTAGGTATCACTAAAGTTGTAGGATTAAAAGAGGTTTTGTTTTCTAACCCTTAAGACTTCTATACGTATGTCAATGAGTTTCGGGATTTAGACGTGAAAATATAATAATGAGTAACAAAACAGTAGGAAGGCGAGAAGTAAAGAGAAAGAACGACTAAACACGGTAGAAAGAAAAGAATGAAAATCAAACATAAAGGGAATGTCGGCATTATTATTGTTTGGTACACTTCTTTGAAGTCAATTGTGCCTTTAAAATAATCTTCTCCCTAATTCGATGCGATACGAATAAAGAAGAAGGTATTTTCAATGCTTTTTAATGTCCCGACATTCCAAACAAGGCACTTGAATGAGACTCAACTCAAACAACTAAACCTACCCCTTTTAAACAAAGCTCCAAACAACAAAAAGAAACAAACCCCCAAAATAAACCTCCCACTTAAAACCTAGAACATGATCTTACTACCCACTAATCCCAAAACCACTTAGGAAACAAGTGCAAGCAAGAAGAAAGATAGCTTCCCTATGAAATACCACCTCGTTCTAAAAAAAAGGATATCAACGGGTCTACCAATCAAAGTTAACCATAAAGCTAGAAGTCTCAAAATACCTCATAAAAACCTCTAAATGAAATACTACACAAAATTCCACACAAAGCATCTATGAAAATCTTTGACACGAAACCCTACAAAACTCACAAATAATCAAGTGCCTCTTTGACATGAAGTGGGATAAAGCCAAGAAAAAAACCTCATAAAACATTCATAAAACTCATTACAAAACAATTCGTAAAGCTTTCCAACAGGAAGAAATACGAGAAGCACGACGCTCTAACATAAAATGAATCATAGCATTTTTTCCAATATAAATCTACTCATAAAGCTTTCCAACAAATTTCTCTTATTCCATGTTGTGTGCCAACAAAAGTTTCAAAATAAATCTTTTCCAATCCATAAATCATTTCTTAAGATTTTTCAACTCAGCTTTAAGACAAATCAGAGCTCCTTTAAGCATAAAATAAACTATAACTCATTCAAGCATAAAACAACTCCAAATTCGTGAAATTATTCTCATGCAAAATATACAACACTTTGCCAAAATTTCAAAAAAAAAATCAATCTTATATCATGGGAATAAAAGAAGATGATGGTTTAATGCCAACTGATTTTTTTTTTTAGGAAATATACTTGGAGAAACAAAGATGTATCTAAGCTTAAAACTAGCATTAAGGTATTTCAAAGCCCATGAACCTTTTGTGATTAAGCATGCTTTCAACAACATAAATCTGATCACTTTGAATCTATGAAACACATGGTTGCTCCCAACGAATTTCCTAACTCCATCATTACATGTCACTAAGAATCCAAAAGAAGCTTTTAATGCCAACTTGTAAGTCCACATTTGTATCAAATCTACCATACTTTGTCAAAAATTTATAATTAATGATACATTCATGTCTCATGGAAACTCATCAGGTCTTCCTCAATAACTAAGAAATATCTTCTTCAAATCAACGAGTATGTATAAAGTCTAAAGGTTAACGAAAATTTCATATGCATAAAGAAATGTCAACCATGCTAAAATCCATAGAAAACAAAGGTTCGCAAATTACTTTCCAAAATTCATGAAATTTTATGATACATCATAACGTCATAAAGCTCTCTAATCACGAAGCAAACTTTGAAACTTTCTAATACGAAGGATTTCACAACATGCTCTTTCTCACATAAAACAAATTTTGGACTTCTCCCAACAAAACCAAACATATTCTGTTTGCAAAAGTTTGAGGCATGAGTATATACAATACATTTGTTCCAATACAAGATAATGTATGCTCTTGTAAATTTCTTTTTAAGTAACATGTTATTTCATGAAACAAATAGAATGCAAGCTTGCATCGATGATATTCTCACGGGTCAATTGATCAAATGGTTTAGAACATGCATTGACATGAAAGTTTCTCCAAATTTCTCATCCAACACTAGTATCAAATACAATTCAGGAGAAACATTCAACAATTTTTTTTTATATACAAATGATATTATGGGAAGCTTGCATACCCATACTACAACAATTCATTAACAAGGGAATCACGCTCCATTTACCACATCCTTTGAACTTACTAACACATCTATAAATGAAATGCATTAAGCAACCACCTCATATATTACTTCATTCACTACATTCTCAACATAAGCATTCAAAATAAGACATTCAACTCTATCAAACTATTTCGAGAGAACACATTTATGATTCGTTGAATGGAATATCAACATTCATCTCCATTCTATGCCAAAGTTCACCGCATAAATGTATTTATTTACTAAAGACTTAATTATCGATTGATGGTTTTCATCTAATATGTTTCTAATATGCATGCATCTCCTCAATACACGGCTTGCCCAATGCAACATTACTACAAAGAAAACCGCAGACTCATGGCAACCAAACATGATGTCATACACAACTCCTTTATTATTCATCCAATTTGCGATATGATATCAATTTTTTTTAATTGTCAACACATTGATTCATCACATAAAGTCTCAACATGCTCAAACAATTGTAAATTTCTCCTAGAGGCATTCCATCAAACAGCTCGAATACAACATTTATAAAACTAAATGAAGTGAATTGAGATGGACATCTTACTTCACAATCATACATAAATAACCGGAAACACTATATTGAAGCTGTTACGAAACAGTTAACTTGAAATTAATAGTTATTCATGGTAAGGGCATGAAGAGAACCCTCTTTTTTCTTTACAATCTCATAAATCAACCTAAAGAACGAACCATAAATACCAAAAGAAAATGTACAGTTCGTTTGAGAAATATTCACTAGCAAGAAGGGAGACATTGAATTCCCTGTCACTTTCAGTTTAAGAGAAAGGAAAGGTAATGGTCCTGACTATTGGTCTCTTCAAAACTTCATGAAGGTGGGAAACAACTAACGATTTAATGATTTTGCTATATTCCAAAGAAGAAAAGACTGACTTCTCAATTACCATTAAAATTTAGTAGACAGAAGGAATCAAGCAGCAATAGTATTACATTCATACTCATTTACCAAAGTATAAATTCATAAAATGTATCATTCTTAATATTAGGTAGAACAAAATGTAGCTCACAGATTTCTTGATCTCAAAGGAAAGCAGGTTTGTAATGAAGATCTTATCTTCAAGGGAAGAAAAGGGAAATAGGAGTAGTAAAGGAAGAAGGAGAGAAAATCGTAGAAGAAAAGAAGAAGAAGAAGAAGAAGAAGAAGAAGAAGGGAGATGTGGAAGATGTATACCTGCCTTAGAGAAGAACTAGAAGTTCGGCTGGGGTGTGGGAAGCAGCTAGGCGGGCTTAAATGAGACGAGGCCGGCGAATCCGGCGTTGATCTTGGCTGAAGGGCGCCGAAACAGAGGAAAGGGACTTCGGCCCTGAGGGTTTCGCACACCTGGAGGTTGGACGGACTCGGTCCAGACATGCGACATAGGGAGCTCGTCGGGTTAGAGGGGCTCCGCTCGGGTCAGCCACACGAGAGAGGGAAGGAGCTGGAGCTGAGCTCTGCGAACAAGGAGGAGACAGACCGAAGGAGGGGCTTCGGCCTCTAGGCTCCTGTGAACTAGCGGGAGATGGAGAGAGCCAGAGCCTTTTTTTTTTTGTGCTGCTTCCTCTTGTCTCCTCTAAAACCGAGCCAGAGAGCGGGAGATGGAGGCTTCGGCCTCAATTAGGGCACCAAGGGGAGAGGGCAGATCGGAGCCGTCCGATCAAATTCTTGATCGGAACGTGGGATTCAAATTGGCTCAAAAAATCAACAAGCTTTAATTGAAATTTAGATGGGCCTAATAAACTAAAATTAAGTTCAAATCAAAACCCAATTTAACTTGATTTGAGTTAATTCGAGTTCGACTCGACTCGACCCAAATCAACGAAACCAAACCCAAATTAATCCTGATTCGAATTAAATCGAGCCCGACGAGACTCGACCAACTCGATCAAATGCGCTCGAGGACAAATCAGGACAAAAACGAGGTCAACAAGTGCAAACTAAAAGAAAGACAATTCCCTACATAAACAAGATCATTCATTTAAAAAACAAAGACATGAAAGACTCTTTCAACTCAAAGCTAAGCATAAAACTTCAAGTCCCAAAGTTCACTTGTGAAACCTTGAAATGAAAGGACACATGAAACCCCTTATCGAAAAGAAAGCAAGACACCAAAAAAACCCTTTTGACACAAAAACAACCAAGTGCTTTTTATTTTATTTGGTGTGGGGAAGATCCATAAAGCTTTCCAACAAGAAAGTTTCATAAAACCTCTCATTATAAAACATTTATGAAACTTATGACATAAAGCCCTCTAATACAAAACAAATCTAAAGCCCATAATAAATCATCTCAACATAAGCAAACCAAAGTCTTTTTGCAACAAAAAGAAAATTCTCAAGTTTGCAACACAAGGTATCGAAAATAAAAAAAAAAGAAATATTTAACAAAGCCCTCTAATCATAAAAAAACTCATAAGACTTTTCAAAACACTTCAAACATTCATTTTTTTAAGGGACAAAATCAAAATCTTTTATTTCCAAATATGTCATAACAGAAATATTCAAAATCGTCGTGTACGATCTTTTACTACAAAGATCATGTATATTTAGAAAAAGATGCTCTTGAAAGTTGCAAAAATGGAATTATAAAGCACATGTTAAGTTCTCATTAAATCAAGTGAAGCTCATAAATAAACCATAAAGCACATGGAGATTCTCTAAAAAAACTTCATGATGATACTAACAAGTTTAAGTGTAAGTGGAGTTGTATAAGTGAAAACACATATATAAGATTTTCTAATCAAAGTATTTTTGACCATACATGGGAGAATCTTCAAGACATGATAAAACTTATCGCTCATTCATTTTCTTGGCCTGTATTAAATAAATATTATGATAACAAATCAACACAAATATGTAAACTTTCCAACAAATTTGTATAACTAGTATGAATAGGTCTTTCACATTAAGAAGCCGTTTCCAACATACTATTTACCTTATTGCACAAAACTTTCAACATCTCAAAAATTTCCAAGAAATCCTCAAACCAAAACAAGTCTTTATAACATGAATATACATGAAAGTTTCTAACAAGCTCTTATAGTGATATTAACGAAAAAAGCATAAGCGTAATAACAAAGATGTAAAGGTTCCAATCCAAATCTTCCTACATATGCATTTTTTGTGAAGAATGACAAATCCTTTATAACATTTCATAATCTATACATAAGCTATATGATGTAGATCGTGGACAAAGTATCATCAAGATTCCAACAATATCAATGCATTTTAACATCAAAATGGTACTAATCATTGTTGACCTCATTTTTGTATGAGGTCTTTATAGGATCCTAAAATCAATCTAAAATCAATTCAAACTCAAATCAATTCATATCTCAATATCTCCAGATTTTTGATCAAATCTAGATTTAAATCAAATTCATATCCAGCATTAATTCCTAAACTTCAAACACTCAATCAATCATTCAATTCTACATATATCTACTCAATCAATCAATCTACAATCAAACTCCTAATCTATAGTCAAATCCAAATGTTTCAATCATCCTTCAATCACTGCCCTGCTTTCAATCAATCAATGATCTTGCAAATCACAATCATATATCAACAACCCTTCTATCACATCTTTTAACTTCTCTAAACTCATCATGGGTCAATTCATCACTGAGTTGACTCAGTCAACCCATAAAAAAGAGTCAAACTTCACTAAACAAGGTCTCATTCATTCATGTAATGAACCTATGTATCAAACCCCTTTGCAAACACCTTCACTATTCTCCAACATTTATTTGAACTCCACCTCATTAACCATTGACTGAGTTGACTGGTCAAACCAGTCAACTCAAGGCTTAAAGGACCATTTATATGGTCAAGCTTCTCCATCTAATTTACTCTCTTAGATCCAAGTCTATATAATAATCTAGCTCTACTCTAGGCATGAGTTAGACTCCACACCAGCAAACCTTGATCACCCTTGACCGGTCAAATGATCAATGGGAGCTGAAATGAGCTCTAGTGGTCAACTCGGCCAAACCCACTTAACCTAATTTGCTTAGTCTAAACCAATCTCTTCCAACCCACGAATTTGACTCCAGAAGCTTCTATGAACTCAACCCAATCCAGCCCATGCCCTGGGACGCTCTCTAGCTCAACCAAAAGCTCAAATGAGCTCATTTGGTCAACCTGATAAAATCCACTTAACCCAGCTTGATCAGGCCAATCTAGTCCCGTCCAGCCTATGGGATCCCTTCCAGAAGCTTCCCTGGACTCAACCAAACCCAGCCAGACCTCTTAGTGCATCTCTAGCTCAGCTCTAATGGCTTGTGGTCCCCCCATGCACATGGGAAGGACGTCCATCCTTGCCACCTGAGCAGCATGCTCTCTACTCCTCTAACCATCTGATCCAGGTGTCTTCCATCCATGTATCCTCTCCGAGTGATCATAACCCTTGTTTTTGGCTCCAAGCAGCTGAATAGGCAAGAGGGATGGGATTTTCACTCATTCGAACCTATCTCATATCCTACTTACTCTTAGAGCTCCTAAGCTTTTCATTTTGAAATCCCACAGCCTCCTACACATTCCCTGATCGTTTCCAATCGTTTGGAGCTCACCGGCGGCGAGAAGGAATTTAGACCGAGCCTATCTCCGTCCAAAATAATCCATCTCCCTATAGAAGCTTCCTCGGGGATTAAAGTCTTCAAGGGAACAACACGTGGACAATCCACAAATTCAACCGTGATTAAATCGATCAATTCCATCCATTATACCGAGGTAAATCTCTAACCCTAGGCGTTTATCTAGTTTTCTAAATAACATTTTAAACATTGCATCAAATGGTTTAAAATTAAGTCCCCACTACTCCTTAGACTATACTAGGACTCTTTTTAAAATATCAAAGCATTTGGTTAAGTATTTTATAAAAAAAATAATATCCAAAATGATTCTAGGGTTTTCGGTTTGACGGAGGAGGAAGACGAGTCGCCAGCCGTTGGATCTGTTCTATTTAGATCAATGGCTGCGATTAGGCTTGATTTATAACCCTTTTTTATTTCTTGAAACTGTAGTTGGCCAGAGCCCCTGTCCGACCAGATCTGCACCATTGATCCAAACCGCGGGATCTCTTACGACCGTTCGATCATTCTAGATCGGATTCAATACCGCGGGTTGGATCTCTATCGTTGGATCTCATCTGTGATCGATCCGATGATTAATATCACTGCTGCGCTGGATTAGTGGCGGGTCCCACTTGACCGCCGCCGTCTGCGTGGACTTACCCGTGTCCCCCATTGACCCGGCTAACCAGATAATTAAAACCTTTAAAAATAATTCTAAAAATGGCCAGAACTTCAAAATTGTGTAGGAATTTCATTTCTAATCCATTTTGGGAGTTCTTGGGCTTGTTTTGTTCGTATTTTTAATTACTATATTTTAAAAATGATTAAAAATTATTTTAAGTAATATTTTCTTAATAATTTCAATAATACATGAAACCTTATCCTATTTTTAAATAAAAATATATAAATTATTTTGGGCTGAAATTTGGCAGAGGTATAATAGGGCCTAATGCTGATCTACTCTAATTTTCCTAAGTCCATTTGATGTAATCTCATTTAGATTATGAATTTATAAAAATCTTGATCATGATTTGGTCTTGATTTTTGGAAATTCATAATCAATTCAATTTAAATTCAATCATTGCATGTTAGGGCCCTATGGAATCAGTGAGAATCTCTCATCTCATGAAGAATATTCATTCATCATAATCATGTATGGTTTGAATTCTAAATTTTCTTTTATATTTATATATTTTTATATACATAATGTTCAAATCATACTTGATTTTATCTTAAAATTGGGTTAAATTTTATTTGAAATTGTTTGCCTACACTCTCAAATGTCTCTAATTCAATTTAATGATTGTTATCTTTTATAGTTAAATATTTAAATTCATAGGTCATTATGTGCCCTATGACTTTAATAATTTACGATAATTATTCCATAGAGTATTAGGGCACTTTCTCTTGTTCATGATTTGGTTTATGGTTTGATTGTAATTAGTGTCCAAGGGTTAGTAGAACTTGATTGTAATCCTACAACTTAGTGACATTAATGACAATAATTAAGGCATGTCTTAGCTAACTTAGCCAAATCTAAGGTGAACTACACATATTCCTTTAGGAATGAAACTCAAACCTAACAAACTAGTGTCATAAATCCCTTGATCTAATATATTTTATTTGGACATTAATTAATCTCAAACAACTAGTAGATTTTGGTAACCCTTCATTAAGGGTCTTGTTTTTTTTTTATAAATAAATATAATAAGTTAAATAAAAATTCCTAAAAATCTAAAATAAATCTCAATTAATTTCAATCAACTATAAATCAAATTTACAATCACTCAAAATCAAAACTAAAGCTTAAATCGCATTAAACTTAAACTAACCCTTAATTAAACATCAACTGAATAAATACCTTAAAAATTAATACAAATACCAAAAATATAAAATAAATTCATTTAAAATCAAACAAAACTAGAAACATATTAATTTTAATTTTAAATAATTTTCTAATAAGAAATTCTTTAATAATTCACTAATTAAACAACTTCTTTGATAAATCAATAAAATAAGACTCTGTCTTTCTTTTCGTATCAAAAGAAAGCCGTTCAACTTTGAAAAAGGCGCGAAGCATCTGTGTCAAATCCAGTGTTTAGTCTATCACGTTCAAGCTATTGATAATCATGCCATTCTCCCATCAGACTCTTGTTGGAAAAACCAACGCCAAGGCGATGATCAGTCTATTTTAGGGAGCAGAGCAGTCACAGAAAATAAGTTCATTCTAAAATTCATAAAAATTCAAATAAAACTACATAAAAATCAAAGATTAATAATTCAATTTAAATAAAATTTCTAAACATTATTTTCTAATTTAATTTTATTAATAAATCATTTATTCTTAATTAAATTCACTAAAATTCAACAAATGATAAAAAATTCTAAATATTATAATAAAATTCATTAAAATTTAAATTAAATTTTAATTCATTTAAATTAAATAAATTTGATAGTTTGATTGATTAAGATTTATTTTCATCAATCAAATTTGATTATTAATTTAGATTAAATGGATTAAGGCCTTTATGCCTAAAGCTTGATTCCTTTTGGAGGGCTTTAGGCATTTTGATTTAAAGGATCTTTAATATATCTAAATAACCAAAAGATCTCCTATGTATTGTGCACGACTCCTTTTAGGAAGGCACTAATACATTTGGATTCGGATATCTTGAAACTCTTAATAATATATTGACCTTATGTGACATACACGACTCTTTAGGGAAAGTATGGCACATTGCATTTGTAAGATCTCTTTCTCTCTCTCTAATAAAAATTTGGGGACTCTCAAATGAATACCTATCTTCCATATAAAATGGGTGTTCATTCTGAAAGTCCTAGGACTTATAAATTGATAACTTCCTGCACTTAGGTAGTTATCAATCTACAAGTTCTTTAAAATTAAATCAAATAACTTTAACATCTAAAACTGAAATAATTTTAAAAAGTCAAATACACATTACTTAAACTTTAATTAAATTTCCTTTTAGTCTTTAATAATAAACTTTAATAATACATGCAATCCAAACATAAACTTTTATAGGACCTATCCAAGCCACATTACCTATTTCACACACTTAGATTCTTGCTAGGACAACCAACTTTAGCCTAGACTAGGCCGGTGGATTGTTGTGGTTTGATTGCGGGTGTCTTGCCTAGAGGGCACCTATATTTGTCTGCTTACTTTCCTGCAAATTATATGATGCATATTTACTTTCAGTCAGTGCACCAGAGAGCGGAGTGAATAAGTGATGGTCGTGTACTTCACTTTACTGTCTTTACTTTTTTGCATTTATAACTGTTTATAATGCACTCATCGCATGCATAACTATACAACTGCTTTTACTTTCCTGCTTTTATATTCCTGCAAAAGTAGAATGTTCCTAGGAATTGATGTATTTGTAAAGAAAAATGTAAATTTTATTCTTTCTAGACTGTTGTTGTGGGTCTCCGAAAGGATTCTGCTCGTGTGGTTCGAATGCAAAGGGTACGATCACACTATCCCGAAGGACAAAATGGTCGTAGGCCTTTACACTCGGCACAAGAAGGCCAATGGAAGAGCAGATGGAGTTATAGATACGATTAGCCATGGAGGATAGCAGCTTTCACCTACCAACCTCGATGGATAATAATATCTATAACCCAAAAGTTCACGAGATTTCTCCCATTCGATGCATCAGCTCGAATGGGGTTTATTTGATTGTGGGGATCAGTTTCCTACGGGCACAAGCCCCCGTAGTTAATTACATCTTAGACCTTGATCTAAGAAAACTCTCGATTAGGGATGTTAGATTATCTTCTCAATTGGGTTTAGTACAACAGGATTTCTAGGCTTTTCTAATCAAAGGGGAAGAAGGTCCCAACTTGGTTCAATCAATCATACGTGGTTCAGTTAACATCCGGTCGGTTTGAAGTAGAGGAAACTGGAGAAAAGAAAGAGACAACACATTCAAGCAAGCACGAGAGAAAGAGGGAGGTGGCGTCATCTGTGTGACGCGGATGAGTAGGATTTATAGTTTCTGAAAGAATGGAGAGCTTACCCGCCAATAAAGTGTATAGTGGTTCACTCGTACCACTCACCTTTAGACCCTAAATCTATAAAAGATATAATATCACACATACGATACTAATATCTACGACTTAACTAATACAATCATGGACTTACTCCTTACCTGAAAAAGGAAACCAGCTAAAATCTTAAGCACAACCAATCGTCCTATATGTATGCAAGATGGGAAGGCTCTATATTAAAGAATCAAGGATTTGTAGTTCAAAAGAAATAAATCAGGGACTCTACAATATGCAAAGAAATAGATCTAGCGTTGTATGATGCATGAAAAAAATGCAAAATACCCCTAGGTCTACTGATGTAATGCATGCATGTAAGTAAAGTGCACATTGAAGCAAAGTGTGTAAAAACAAATGCATGCATGACATCTAGAGTACAAAAAAAATAAATAAATAAACACAAGAGGTACCCTCTTGGCAAGGTACCCGCAACACATTATAACAGAAAATCATCCTAGCGGTGCGCACCTCGTGTGGGAAAACAACGATGCCCACTTCGTGTGGAAAAACAACGATGCCCAATGGCACAAGTAGGTGACCTACTCTATAAGCCTAAATGACCCTAATGGTCTCTAGGGTTCATAGAAAGGGGCAAGCTTTGACCTATAGAGCCAAAGCTTCGTCAGTGCACTAACCTATGACTGGCTATCTAAACATGCTAGAATACATATTAACAATATGTGTGTGGAGTGTAGCAGTTTCGATATATATATATTTGAAAATTTGCTTTACAAGTTGCAGAAGTTATACCTGATTGTGGCACTGCCACTTAAAAGCTTCAAGCAAGTAAGATATTCTTCACCGCACAAAGCATGTGGCGCAGCCACTTCAAAGCCTCAAGCTAGCGAATTACCCCAATGTACCTCGCAAGACAAGTGGAAGAAAAATACACAAATGAGCGTAGATGTCATTCAGAAAAGAAATGCAAATAAATAGAAATGTAATTGGCAGGAAGTTTAATATTAACATTTATAAAACATATACAAGTAGTAAATACTGAATAACAAAAGAAAATGTCAGCCTAACCTAGGGCTAGAAGTTATGTCCTGACCAAATAAGTCCAGGGTGTGTGTAGGCTGTGTGGTTTAGGGTATGTCATATGTAGGATTATTTAGTTATAGTTGCTTGCATTTGATTTGTTAAAGGGGCAAAAGAGAAGTTTTAATTAAAGTTTAAATATTAGTATTTTAGAATTGATTTTATGATTTTATTTTAGAATTTGATTGATTACCACCTTTATTTCACATCGAGGCCGTGAGGTTTATTTCACCCTCTTTGGGGCTAACTTAATAGCCTCGTAGGCCTGGGTTACCCAGTGACAATCAATTTTGTTAAATTATTTGGTTGGTTATAAATTAGAAAAGAAATATATATTAGGTGATTTATTATCAATTAAGGTTTGACTTAAACCAATTAAGAAATTAGTTTTTAAAATTTAACACTCCATTAAATTCATTCGTGGCGTTGTGCCACCAGGCTCGAGGAACCAGGCCTCCTTAGGACACTTAGCCCCGCAACCCGGAGTAGTCCATCCAATAAACTTCATCTTTGGAGTGGTTGTTATGTATTAATGGATTTGTTGATTGCTTTTATAAGATTAGTCTAAGGTTTGATCTTTAGGAATTGTTTTATCCTAAGGAATTTAGTTTATGTTTGATCTCCTAATTTTAGTCTATAGCTTTTAAACTTTAGATTGGTTAAGAGTTTATTATTAGATTTGTTAAATCTGATTTTAGGTGTATGTTTTAGGCTTACAGTTTAATAATTACAAATGTTAATTATAATTTGATTAAGAATTAAATATTTTCTCAATACATTTTAAAAGTTAAGCTATAAATGATTGGTTGATTATTAATAGATTTAAGAAAGAAAAAAAAGGCTAAACCTAGGAAGACGTGTCGCTAGGTTTAATTTTGATGTCTCTATTCTATAAGGAACATGCATCCTAAATCTATGTTTTCTAAGACTTAATCCTTAATTTTTGTCCTTAAATGTCACAAAGTTATAGGACTAAAAGAAGTTTTGTTCTCTAACCCTTAGGACATTTGCATGCATCAAATACCAAAGCATAAATAAAGAAGCGGCAGAAAGACTAATAACAAAGTAAGAGACGACTAAATACAATAGAAGAAAAGAATAAAAATTAAATATAAAAGGAATGTAGGCATTGTTGTTTTGGATACACTTCTTTGAAGCTAAGTGTGTCTCTAAAATAGCCTCCTCCCTAATTCGATATGATATGAATAGGAAAGGAAGGCATTTACAACGCCCTTTGCTGTCCCCACAATCCTAATAAAGCACTTAATATAGACTCGACTCGACTACGCAAATCATTCCCTATCAAACTCAAAGCAACAAGGGAAACTCAAGTTCCCAAAACTAGAACTAAAACAAAATTCCTTTCCAACTGCTACAATCATCCAAACTTATATTTTAGAAGCAAATATTAATGAAAGAGAGACAACCTATACAAGATAAATCACTTCATCCCAAAAAGAAAGATCCAGAGAAATTTCCAACACCAATTCACTTCATAAACACTACCAATCTCAACATAATTTATGAAATATTTCAAATATAGCGACACATAAAATTCCATGAAATCAAATCTACCCAAAAGAAACTATTTTTGTTTTTGACACAAAACTTTACAAAACAACCACTAATCAAGTGCTTCTTCTTGTATTTGGAGTGGTGGTATAGAAACCAAAATCTTCAAAAAGAAAAGAAAACCACATTAAAACTTTCATTTTAAAACATTCGCGAAACTTTCCCAAATTATCCGTTTGAAATCATCAATTGTCCAAAGAAAGCGAGCTCACACAAATAGAGAAGAGACAATTTTAAAGAAAAGCATGAAAAAACTTTCAAAGCTCATCAACCTTTTATGTTTAAATATGCTACCAAAACCTTCTAATTGTCTCAATCTAATTCTGAATCAAATGCGAATAAGAGGGGAAAGGCTTCGATAAAACATTGATTCATCTCAAAAGCTCTCAAAAGACATTTCAACATAAGACCCAAAGAAACCTTTTCCAAAAAGTTCAAAGAAAGTTATATAATAAAAGGGACATGCAACCTCGGATTACCATTGATTTGCTCACAAAAAGATTAGAAAACATGCTCTTTAGCCTTTACTAAGGAGAGATTTATATCTCATAAAACACCTCTTTTCTAATATTTTCAAAAAAACGACAATATAAAGCTTATTGGAGGGTAAAGACTATGCAAACTTTCAATGAGGGAATGGGTAAAGATTTATATCTCCAACAATTCAATGCATTTGAAATGTAAACACTAGAGTGTAAGACAAGCTAACAATGAGTCACTAGACTTTCTCAAACAGGCTTTGCATATTTTTAACAAAAAAAACTTTGTCTCCACATCTCCACCTTTCCAAGAGGGAAATTCAAGAAATAAATTTCAGCACAATTATACTTCTATGCACATAACAGATGGTTTATAACATATTCTTAATGTTTCCACAAACAGATATATTGTCCAAAGGCAAATGAAATCAACTTGTAAACATATAGGCCTTTAAAAAGATATAATTTCAGCACTTATAACATTTCCCAGGTGTTAAAGTTTATAGCACTCATAATAGGCATTTATACAAACACTTTCTATGCTACTAATAAGGATGATACATCACATAAGTAACTACAATAAGCATTCAATGACTCAATGGGGAATCATACATTTCAAATTTTTTTTGTTTTGTATATCGACAAAGGAAAACAAGATAAAGAGAACTAAAAAAAAAAACTCCACAAGGCGTGCCTTGTGGTCACCAATCATTAAACAATTTTGCTAATAATTTTAGGAAACTTATAGATGTAAGTATAAAGATCTCATAAGCATTTTGTCCAACTCCATCCACATGCATAGAATAAGAGCCAACCAAACTACCATACTAATAACCATTTGGGCTCGTGTATGCATGTACCCATTTGGCATTGAAATTTTGCATGAATGATACCAAAATAAAGTGAGTAATTGAAAAAGACTACCTCTCTAGGGCATTTGGTTAAACAACTAGCATACGAGGTCTAAGAAATAATGTAGAACAATTTCTTTTAGATGTATGACTATGTCACACTTAGGCCACTAAACCACATAACATGATTCAAAAAGTAAAGTTCATACATCCACCATCCGTTCCAAAATAAGACAACTCAATGTATATTATAGCAAGCTCAACAATGGCCATCACAAAGTATGCACACAACAAAAGGTTTCGTAGAGATATTTGAAATGAGCATAGCAACTAGTATTTTACATATATACTTATTTATGAAAAGTTCATGTGCACACTTAATTGTAACGCATCACCAAAACCTTGCTTAAAATTCGTCAATATTCATCAAGAACAAAATGCCAACCATAAGATTCATAAGTTGTAATTAAAGCAAAGTTTTGTCTTAAACCAAAGCCTCACCAATCTCTAAATATATACTTGGTTGGAAACATCACCAAAGAATATACTCAAGGGTCACCAAAATTTACTATAAGCAAAGTGCCAACCATATGAAAACTTATGAAACCACTTGGAGCAAATTACTATAGAAACTAGAACTTCCACAATCGCATATCCTCATAAAAGCTTTAGATAGATACTTAAAAAAAAGTTACTTGAAACTTACCAAAAGCTCATTACCAACATTTGTAATCGAAAGAGCATTAGACACTTTAATAAGGAGATTTTGGGAAGAACCTCACAAACATAAATATGTCCAAACTTATGAGAAACATGTGAAACCCTTATATCTAAGTATGGTCATTCAATCATTTGGTTAAGTGGCCTCATATGCAAACCCAAGTTTCATAAATCACCAACCAAATATCACAATCTTTCCTTAAAGACATTTCACCAAACACTTAGTGTGCAAGTTTTAATAAATAAAATACATGGCTTCTCAAGCCTTGCCACCACTTACACCAAAAATTATAAATCATATGACATGCCTCAAGCCCAAGTTTTAAACAATAACTGTTTACTTTTTCAAATAATGCAAGCCCGCATCATACAGGCACAAACTAATTTCATAAACCACCAACTTTCTCACTCATTTCACTTTTATTTCTAACCGCGTCTAGTCAAATGGAAAAAACTAGCAAAATTTGTCATAATTCAAAACATCTCAAATTTCAAATAGCCAAATGAACCAAATAAAGAATCCTTTATAAGAATTATATTGTTAATATCTTCAACTGACATTTAATTACAATTTCATATGAAGTGTACTATAAGGCATAGATGGGGATTTGCATCACGAAATTAAAATAGCAATTGGAAAGGATCTGCACCCTCCCATAAAAATATAGAAAGGAAAATCACAGCCATTGCAATGACTACACGGGTATATTCCCTTTCACAATCCCTATCATCACCGCCTCTACGAAACCAAATAAGAAGAGCTTAGATCTTCTCTAAAA
Source organism: Dendrobium nobile (assembly GCA_022539455.1). Taxonomy (NCBI): domain Eukaryota; kingdom Viridiplantae; phylum Streptophyta; class Magnoliopsida; order Asparagales; family Orchidaceae; genus Dendrobium; species Dendrobium nobile. The sequence goes on from CM039728.1 coordinate 643,278, forward strand.
AAAAACGATACTCAATACACCATAGAGAAAGTAAAGAGCAAGCTTCAACTCTGATCTTTTAGCAAATAAGATCTATCACGAGGGACCTCATGGCATGATAAAAACTATTGCGTCCACTTACAACTTCTAAAGAGAAAAATCTCTCAAAGAGAACAAGAATTTCTGATACTTAATCGCTAAGGTAGAGTACGAGCCAAGCATAACCAAACTAACAACCCATGCTCTTTCAAGAATTACTTTTTGTCTAATAACCAGATGAACACAGCAAAAATAAGCAACAATATAAGGCAGCTCATCAACAAATGACCTATAAATATAACAAAACCAAACCAAGTAACAAAATTTGCAAAGAATGAACCCTCCAGGTCATAAAAACATATGCTTGAAAATATTCTATCAATGCTTAGACAACTACAAAATCAATTCAACAACTTGGCTTCAAAATCAATGAGCCAGAAGGAGAATGTTAATTACCAAAACATAACCTTTCAAGCAGACTTTAGAAAAAGAAAACATGATGTTTTGAGTTGATTTGGCATTTGTGTAACAATTCCAAAGCATAGCAACGATAGTATACATATCCTTATACAACACCATAGCTCAAACTATCCTCTCTATGAAGTAAGACTTGCTCCAAATAAATCCGTATAAATCATAACCATTTATGCAAGACGAGTTTTACCATGAGTTGGTCAGGTTTATTTCATATTGGTAATGAGAAAGATTGAAGAAGAAGGAAAGAAGAAAAAGAGGAAGAAGAAAAGGAAATAGGGCAAGGTGAAGAGAATGAAGAGAAGGAGAAGAATAAGGAAGGGAAAAAGAAAGAAGAAGAGAAAGGAAAGGGGAAAATATACCTGCTGCTATGGAAGAAGGCTGGTCGGCGAGAAGGGGAAGTCTCGGACTGACGTCGATTTCTTGAGTCGGTCGAGAGGGAAGGAGGTGGGACGGAGGGCTCAGCGTCGGGCTTCCTCCGAGAGCTCGCGAACGGAGGCGTCTGAGAGGGCTCCGAACAGGAGAGGGAGAGCAAGGGAATTTCGATTCCCTTGGAACCGTGAAAACAAAGGGCGGGGGGGGGGGGGGGGAAGGGGAGATCGAAAGAGCTGGGGATTCCGTCGCCTAGCTCACGAATGGAGAGGGGCCTTTGAATAGAGAGAGAGAGAGAGAGAGAGAGAGAGAGAGAGAGAGAGAGAGAGAGAGAGAGAGAGAGACAACAGCTAGGTCAAAAGTTGAATCCGGCTCTGGCGTGCAACGAGCGATGGGAGCAGAGAGATCGGGTGGCTGCCGTCGGGATCGGTTCAGGCGGCGTCGGGATCGGGTGGCTGCCGTCGGGATCGGTCTTAGCTAGGGTCGGACAGGCTTCGACCTTGGCTGGCCTCCGTGAGCAAGGAAATACGAGAGGGACAGAGGGAGGTCGCCGGCTAAGGGCGACGGGAGCAGATCCGCCGAGGAGAGTCGGCCTGGCTGGGGTCGTGCGAACATAGAAGAGCGAGAGCCAGAGAGGGAGAGGGAGAGCCGAGCGTGAGGGAGAGATCGAGCTTGAGAGAGGGAGAAGGCGTGAGAGGGAGCCGGTTACCATGCTGGAGTCCAAGGCTCCTTCCCGATCTTCTAAGTCTCTCCCAACGTATTGCTTTGTCGCCAAAGCTCAAAATGGCCCTGCGACCCTCTGATCTCTCCTAAAGTCGTTCGAATCAACTACGCATTCGAGGGCTCACGCGATCGAAGCCTGCAGCCGTGACAGGATTCGAATTTCAGGAAATCTGGACCGTCGAAATAATTTCCCGATCTAGGAAATGAGTTTGAATCACTTAGAAAGTCAAATAGATTTAAATTGAAATTAAATTGAGCTGGCTTGGCTCAAACAAGAGTTCAAATCGAATCTAACTTGATTCGGGTTGGATTGATTTGGGCTCGATTTGAGTTAGATTTGGATAGTGATTTGATTCAAATTGACTTGATTTAAAAGGGGATTAGGCTCGATCAATTTAATCAAATAAAATTGAACTCCAATTGAAATTGATTCGGATCAAATCGAGCTCGAATTGGGCTCGACGAGGACCAATCGCATCGATCGAATACACTGGATGGCACTCGAGCGAAAATCGAGGTCAACAGTTGTATATATATTGAGTCTGTAAAGTGTCTCGAGTCTATAAAATGATTAAAAGTAACTGCTTATATACATACAGATAGAGCTCCAAAAAGTAATATCCTCCACCAAGAGGATGTTCCTTTTTTGAATTCCATAGAAGACTTGGAGCCTGAGACCATAAGCAATTACATTTAATCCTACCCTCTTATAGGCTTATAACCCAAGTTTGTCGTCGGTGGAACCTAGCCACATTTACTTTACTGTAGACCCTAGGATGTAACCTGTAAATTTTATATTAATAAAATCAGCTCTTTCATATATATAACTGTCTCATGCATCATCAACATACGAGTAGATTTTCAGTTTTTGTAAGCATATTCTACTGCATTCGATTTAAATTCTTTAATTATTCCTTGATTCATAGGATAGAACTACCTTAAATCTTGCATTCATCTGCGATTTGTTGTGATTAGGATTGTTAGCTGGTAGCCCACTCTAGGCAGGTGGTTAGTCCAGAATGTATACACCCTCTCTTTGCACATTCCTCCCTCTAATCAACTCTAAAATCTCCAATTCAAATACATAGAGTTTATAATCTAAAGCCTCAGTATGAAAATTTAAATTAGACCAAATATTTAGTTAAATTTGTATATAATTTTAAAATTAATTAGTCTTCATTTAAATCGAGAGTGTTCTCTTAGGAGATGTAATTAACTATAGGGACTTGCCCCTATAGGGAGTCTAGATCACAGAATAATATAAATCTTACCATAGTTTCCTTTCTAAGGTAGGGGAAAGATCTGTAAAACGTAGATCATGCTTTATATATATTTTAAATTTTATTTCCAAAATCAAAGGATAGGTAGATAATTGATTTGCTTTCACAGGTAGGTCAAATATTATCTATATTTGATTATGGAAATAAAATCATAATTCATTATTCTAGTCAGGCCGATAGGATAATATACTTATCATCATTTGGGATGATTTATATATTCCGTATGCTGTACTTGATTAGAAGAATGAATTATAGTCTTCTTTATTTAAAATATATAGAAGGATATTAGTCTGTCCCTCAGGGTGATATAATGTTCGACTATGTAGATTTAATTGAAAGAAAATATTAAAATACAAATAAAATAAATCACATGAGAAGCAAGAGCATTCTTTAGAGAAAATTTTCTCACAGATTTTTCTGGCGACTCTGTTGGGTACATACTTCTCTCTCCATCTTAAATGAAGACTAAATTCTTTTAAAAATTGTATATAAATTTAATTAAATATTTGGGCTATTAAATTTTCATGTAAAATTCGATATGTCTATTTCTACTGCCTGTTTGATGATTTGTATAGTCTTGTAGTTTATAGTTTTCTACTTCGCTTCCGGTTCGAGTCAACCCGATCGACCCGCTTCAGTTTGATTTTTTTGAGTTCCCGTACGAGACAGACAACTTGGGCCGCGCGATAGCCTTGACAGTGGCAGTGGCAGGCCAGCAACGTATAGCGGCGGCGGTGCCGGTGAGGCAACGGGCTATTTAATGGCTTGATGCGACGCGCCGACGCGGTCACACGAGTAGTCACGCAACACGAGCAATGCGATGCGAGCGACGCGTGCTGTGCGGCAGGTAGGGAAGGTGGGCTGCCAGGGTAGGCGGGGTCACGGGGCAAGCGGGGCAGCTGGGCAGGCGAGCAGATTCGGGTAGGATCGGTCAGAGCGGGCATGGCTATTTTTCGAGTCATTCACAGGTTTCCGGGTCAACACAAACCTGACCCGGTTTTGCAAACGGGTCGATTTTCTGAACCCGAAACCGACTAGTTTCGGGTCAAGCCAAACCCGAAATTTTCGGGTCGGGTCCAATATTGATTGGTCTAATTGCAGTAGATGTACCATGTAGCGAAATCATCATTTAAAATTGAAAGCAACATGCTTCACTATTTATCATGAGCTTCTATGTATTAAAAAATATTCCATTTCTTCATGTCCCAATCCATTAAGTTGCCAAAGCTAAAACAAGAATTAAAAATACTCGAAAAAGACAAAAGGTTTTGTTTGGGACGGCTTTCTTAATACTTTTTAAAACAATAATTAATACTTTGTACAATAAAGTTGTTTTAAAAAGCAGTAAAAAACCATCTCAAATGAAGCCTTCAATTGAGATGATTTTCTTGCTGTTTTCTAAATTAACTTTTCAATATAAAATTTTAAGTTCAAAAATTATTTAACTAAAAAAATATTTTAAAAAATAGTAAAAAAAATCGTCCCCAAATGAAATCTAAGAGCAGTTAATGAAGTGTTTAAATAGATAATAATAAAGATAATTGCCAACAAATGGATAGTTCCGTTGCATATAACATTCAAAAGGATACATGCGAGATGAGACCAGCCGTCCGTCAAATCCTGACCGCCGAAATCGGCTCTAAGCTCTCCCGCGGTCCATTTTACCAATTTAACGTACTTCTTCGACTCCGTGGATGCGGTGACCGGTTCGCGTGACCCGGACAGTCTTCGTCACTCATGAAACGACTTACGAATAAGACCTATCTGGAACCTCAAGAACTAGAGAAAGAACTATGGGCGGTAGGTCATTAACTGGGTCCCATTTTCGGTGCGGCCTCATTCCTCGGCCGCAAGCGGTTTTTTGCCTTCTAGGGTTATCTCTATCCAAGTTCACGATCTAGCCGTACAGATGGACGTCTATACAAAATCAACGGCTAAGATGTTTCCGACTTTCTCCAAATATGGCCACTGTGCCAGATCGGAAGGCTTATAGAGTACTGAAACAAGAAGTCTCAAAGCTGGACTACTTCTCTCTCTCTCTCTTTTTCTCTTTTATCTTCTTTACTCCGCCCAAATCGCCACCATTTTTACCTCTGGGACTGAGTTACAGACCGCAAAGAACAGCATGAGCAAGTGTTAATCTCTTTTCTTATAGGTTTTTGTTTTGATAATGAAGGCGATGGCAGAGAAGAGCATTGGCGACTCACCTCCCCGTTTACACACGGACGCTTCTCAGCAGCCGAGTCTCAAAGGTTTCTTCTTGCATTCCGTTCTTTCTTGTTTAGCTTTTCACAGTTGAAACCCGTTTTCGTACTTTTGGATACTGCGGTGTGCAGGGCATCGGTTTTAGAAGCGGTGGTGGCCGCGCTGTTGTCTCGCGTTGGCGCTTCAATGTGTTTTTCTAGGGTTTGTTTCGTTGCGGTAAAATGCGTGTTTGTTTTGTTGCTTGTTTGGCATTTCGGTTTTTTGCTTTGGAAATTGATGCGGTGTGGCGGCCTGAACTTGGTAGTTTGCCATCCGTTATTGCTTTTTGATGATTGGGTTTTGCAATGTCAGTTCTAGGTCTCGGTTTAATTTGTTTGTGTTTTCTTTTTAAACCTTTGATGGGCTCTTTGGCAGCAGGATTTAAGCAAGATTTAGCCTAAATACTGCCAAACAGCAAATAAGACTAGCTTATATCCTGCAGAATCTTAGGAGCTGTTCAGCAAAAGTAGGATTTAACTTTAGTAGGATTTAGTAAACCCTGGGTATGTTAAATCTGAAAAACTGTTTGACAAAGTAGTTTTTAAATTCTGTTAAATCCTGTGAAACCGTTTTACAATGTAATCATGGATTTAAGCCGGTTGGTTCATTTAAAAATTAAATTAAATGTGATATGAATTTAATTGCGTGTTAAGTATGAGTTATTTATTAATTTTAATTTTAATTAAGGTCAATAAGTTATAATGATAAATAATTTAATTAGAAGTTAGCTTAATTATTAAATAATTTAATTTCTAATTATAGTACTATTTATCACATTACTTATTTAGGTGTTAATTTAATAAGTATTTGATATCTAATTATATTAATAATTATCTAATTGATTAGTTGACTACTTTTTGAAATGACAAATTATTTAACTAATACTCTTACTAATGATTTAATTAATTTTAAAATATTAATTTATCAGTTTAATTAATAATTATTTCATTAATCAATTAAATAATATACTAATAATTAATTATTTAAATATTATTTACGAATGCATTGGGTTTATTGTGTGATAGAAAAGTCCCCCTTAAGGCCTCAAACTTAAGGGAAAATTCTATAAGATGGTGGTGAAACTTGCAATGTTTTATGGTGCATAATGTTGGCCTTTAAAAGAGAAACATAATATTAAGTTATTTATTGTAGAGATGAGGATACTCAGGTGAATGAGTGGCTTTGCTCTTAGATACTTGATACAAAACGAGCATATACGTGAGAAGGTTGGGTAGCATCGGTGGAAGATAAGATCATAGAGACACGCCTTAGATGGTTTGGTCACATAAACTGGCGGCCTTTCGATGACCCGGTTAGAAGAGTAGATGTATTATATTTGAATTATTTTTAGGTAGAGGTAGACCTAAAAGACTTGGTTAAAAATATTAGAAATGACATTTCTTTATTAGATTTAAATGAGAATTTAGCTTTTAACATGATACAATGGAGAAAAATGATTCTTGTAGCCGACCCCACGTAGTGGGATAAATTAAACTTTTTTTTATTTTGAATTAATAATTGTTAATTAATCTAGGGTTTGCTTTACATCTTCTCCATTTCTTTGTTAATGTTGCTTTTTCTCATGACCATTTTTTCATACCTGCTTCGGCCTTGTGTGCTTTGCATGAAGTTTGAATGCTTCGCGTGAAGTAGTGTGTTGAAAGAGCCGCTAAACAAGCTTCTTTACATCTTTCGATGACGTCAGATTGGAAGTCATGATAGGAGCTCGTTCGTTGAGAAGGTTACCATCTTTATCCCTTTCGCGCGCTTCTTTGGGCAAATCCCATAAATTTTTCGAACTACATAATTTAGTAAATCCAGGATTTACGACAAAAAGAGGGAAACATAGCATTTATTCTGTCGTGAGATTTATTAGGCCCTCAAATCTTGTTTGGTAGGATTTAGCAAAAATTATGCATAAATCTTGTTAAATCCTGTCGCAGAACAATCCCTTAATGTTAAAATTTCGCTATCTCAATTGTCTCATGCCATTGGGATGTTTCACATTAATCACATAAAAAAACGTCTTTTTGTAGTTTTATCCAAATTGTTAGTTCACCATTTTTGCAACTACTCCATGTGGTCTTGTAAACTTTGGGAACTTAATAGGTTCGTATATGAGCTGAAACTGTCACATAGAAGGCTGGCTGAAATATTTGCACTCGTTACGAAGTCGTGATTTTTTTTTAAGGTTAAAATTTTTTTTCCTCAGTTTGCATGGTTGTAGGATTTTTTTCGAAACATATGGGATTTTTAAAATTTTTATCTAAGCTTTGTAGCATGGTACTAGCTTTTTTTTGAAAGAGTTATTTATATAAAAATATGTTTCTAACTCGTGGGCTTATAAAATGGTAAAGTAAAGTAATGTATATGAGCTTATTACAATAGTTGAGGTTGCATGTGAAGTGGTTCATTTTAATTTGGGAAAGCATAACCTACTGTCATTGTTGATTGTATTTTTGTATTTTTGATGCAAATGAGGATGACTAGGGGTATCATTTTGGGCTGGAGGGTCGAGTTTAGGTCTAACTTGAAGTTATCCCAACTTGAAAATGGTTGATCCGAACATGACCTGTTTATCATACGGGCCAAAAGGTTTGAACAAAACTTCTCTTGATCTGAGCTCGCCTAACTTCAACTTGACCCATTCATTATATAGATAGTGTAAAGTTTTTAGATCAACAAGGATTTCTTGACCTAAATGTGACCATCTTATCCTGAAAATTAATATTTTATGTCGAGCCTGATCCTTTTAACCCAAATTCAAATGAGAATCATGCTAATTTTGAGTCAATTTTGGGTTTTTAGTTCAACCGAATGTGTTTTTCTAGGGTTTGTTTCGTTGCAGTAAAATGCGTGTTTGTTTTGTTGCTTGTTTGGCATTTCAGTTTTTTACTTTGGAAATTGGTGCGGTGTGGAGGTCTGAATTTGGTAGTTTGCCATCCGTTATTGCTTTTTGATGATTGGGTTTTGCAATGTCAGTTCTAGGTCTCGGTTTAATTTGTTTGTGTTTTCTTTTTAAACCTTTGATGGGCTGCTTGGCAACAGGATTTAAGCAAGATTTAGCCTAAGGGCATCTCCAATCGTACTCCAAACGCTTGAATGGCATCCCTGGCCAGCTCGCGAAACTTCCGCTGTTTGGCTGCGGGTGAACAGTGGGACGTCAATATTGGTTTTGCACTATTCATCTCTGCCATTTTTACCAATATACCGAACTTGCCGCGGGAAACAAGAGACGACCGTTACCTGCAAAAGGTTGAAAAATTGAGTTTGATTGGAGATGAATCACGACATTTTGTAGTTTCACGTCATTTTGGAGTGAAAAATGAGATTTTCAACTGGAGATGCTCTAAATACTGCCAAACAACAAGAATCTTAGGAACTGTTTAACAAAAGTAGGATTTAGTAAACCCTGGGTATGTTAAATCTGAAAAACTGTTTGGCAAAATAGTTTTTAAATTATGTTAAATCCTGTGAAACCGTTTGACAGTGTAATCAAGGATTTAAGCCGGTTGGTTCATTTAAAAATTAAAGTAAATGTGATATGAATTTAATTGCATGTTAAGTACGAGTTATTTATTAATTTTAATTTTAATTAAGGTCAATAAGTTATAATGATAAATAATTTAATTAGAAGTTAGCTTAATTATTAAATAATTTAATTTCTAATTATAGTATTTTTTATCACATTACTTATTTAGGTGTTAATTTAATAAGTATTTGAAATTTAATTATATTAATAATTATCTAATTAATTAGTTAACTATTTTTTGAAATAACAAATTATTTAACTAATACTCTTACTAATGATTTAATTAATTTTAAAATATTATTTAATCAATTTAATTATTAATTATCTCATTAATCAAATAAATAATATACTACTAATTAATTATTTAATATATTATTTACGAATGCATTGGGTTTATTGTGTGATAGAAAAGTCCCACTTAAGGCCTCAAACTTAAGGAAAATTTCTATAAGATGGTGGTGAGACTTGCAATGTTTTATGGCCCATAATGTTGGCCATTAAAAGAGAAACACAATATTAAGTTAAGTGTTGTAGAGATGAGGATACTCAGGTGGATGAGTGGCTTTGCTCATAGATACATGATACAAAATGAACATATACGTGAGAAGGTTGGAGTAGCTCCGGTGGAAGATAAGATCATAGAGATATGCCTTAGATGGTTTGGTCACATAAAATGGTGTCCTTCCGATGACCTGTTAGAAGAGTAGATATATTATATTTGACTTATTTTAAGGTAGAGGTAGACCTAAAAAGACTTGGTTAAAAATATTAGAAATTACATTTCTTTATTAGATTTAAATGAGAATTTAGCTCATAACATGATACAATGGAGAAAAATGATTCTCGTAGCCGACCCCACGGAGTGGGATAAAGGCTTGATGTTGTTGTATAATAATTATTTCAATTTCAAATTATATTAATTGAATTTTTTTTTTCATTTTTAATTAATAATTGTTAATTAATCTAGGGTTTGCTTTACATCTTCTCCATTTTTTTGTTACCGTTGCTTTTTTCTCATGACCATTTCTTCATACCTGCTTTGGCCTTGCGTGCTTTGCATGAAGTTTGAATGCTTCGCGTGAAGTAGTGTGTTGAAAGAGTCGCTAAATAAGCTTCTTTGCATCCTTCGATGACGTCAGATTGGAAGCCATGACGGGAGCTCGTTCGCTGAGAAGGTAACCTTCTTTATCCCTTTCGCGCGCTTCTTTAGGCAAGTCCTGTAATTTTCGAACTACATAATTTAGTAAATCCAGGATTTACGACAAAAAGAGGGAAACATAGCATTTATTCTGCCGTGAGATTTATTAGGCTCTCAAATCCTGTTTGGTAGGATTTAGCAAAAATTATGCATAAATCTTGTTAAATCCTGTTGCCGAACAGTCCCTTAATGTTAAAATTTCGCTATCTCAATTGTCTCATGCCATTGGGATGTTTCACATTCATCACAAAAAAAAAAACGTCTTTTTGTAGTTTTATCCAAATTGTTAGTTCACCATTTTTCCAACTACAATTCCATGTGGTCTTGTAAACTTTGGGAACTTAATAGGTTTGCATATGAGCTGAAACTGTCATATAGAAGGCTGGCTGAAATATTTGCACTCGTTATGAAGTCTTGATTTTTTTTTTTGACGGTTATTTTTTTTTTTCAGTTTGCGTGGTTGTAGGATTTTTTTTCGATGCATATGGGATTTTTAAAATTTTTATCTAAGTTTTGTAGCATGGTACTAGCTTGTTTTTTGAATGAGTTATTTATATAAAAATATGTTTCTAATTCGTGGGCTTATAAAATGGTAAAGTAAAGTAATGTATATGAGCTTAGTACAATAGTAGGTTGCAGGTAAAGTGGTTCATTTTAATTTGGGAAGCATAACCTAGTGTCATTGTTGATTCTATTTTAGTATTTTTGATGCAAATGAGGAAGACTAGGGATATCATTTTGGGTTGGAGGGTCGAGTTTAGGTCTAACTTGAAGTTATCCCAACTTGAAAATGGTTGACCCGAACATGACATGTTAATCATACGGGCCAAAATGTTTGAACCAAACTTCTCTTGATCTGAGCTCGCCTAACTTAAACCTGACCTATTTATTATGTAGATAGTGTAAATTTTTAGATCAACAAGGATTTCTTGACCTAAATGTGACTAGCTTATCATGAAAATTAATATTTTATGCCGAGCCTGATCCTTTTAACCCAAATTCAAATGAGAATCATGCTAATTTTGAGCCAATTTTGGGTTTTTAGTTGACCCCGAACCGAATTGAAACTTAATCGGGTCAATATTTTAGATTCGAACTCAACTTGAATAATAATTGTTTCAACCTGAACTCGAATTTGAGTTGGGTTTGGGTGGGAACATTTTTATTGATACTCATAAGGAAGATGAAGTAGGGAAAACAAGAATGCTAATGATTGATTTCTTTTTTGATGTTTGTAATAATTTGTAATAATACTCCATAAGGTCCTTTCCCATACATCATAATATATCTAAGGTGGTAGGATACTCACATGATAGATTGATTGGAAATGTAACTAATTATGCAATTAGTGTAAGTAAAATGATGAGCAATTATAGATAACTATAATGATAGATAAGAAAATATCAAGCAATAACTTCTAGGGCTAGGGATTTGGGCATGGACCTTTCATCCAGTCCCTCCTTCGAAAGAACTCTACTTGAGTTTTTGGCATCACAATGACCCCTTTATCGGGTGGATGATGTTTATAAATGCTGGAAATGTTAAAAATATGGGGGGTATTTAGATATACAGGCACAACAACATTGTTGTTCACTAGACATTTGATGGGGAATGGGCCCATTTTATGAGGTGGTAATTTTGATGGGTTTCTTGTTGAAAAGTGTTCCTTGTGCAAAGACCTTCTAAAATCTATGTAAATCAGCATGCTGCTTGTAGTTCGCATTGCTAGTAGCTGGCATTTGCTTAACATCCTGTAGTAAAGAATCAAATATTCGAACAACTTCATTTGCAACCTTGATTATTGTAGCATGTAAGATTTTTGCTTTTGATGAGTGTAGGCCCTCTGATCTCGAACAAATTATTTACATTATTGATTGGAGCGCTCTCCTCTCTTTTTTATTCTGATCTCTCCTTTCTTACTAAACCTTTTTTTCACTTATTTATATTTCTCGTTGTTAAGCTCATGTTATTTTTTGCTCTGGAAACTTAGCTTTCTCTACACTCTCTTTTGTTGCTCCGGAAACTTATGCTATTTGCAAAAAATCTTGAATTCTTAAATAAAGTAGATCTAGAATCTGAATTTTGTGATTGTGGTCTTGCAATAAATAATTCAAGATTTGTGTAGAAAATTAACCCAAATTAAATGTTTGCAATAACTGCAGAATAAACTAAATTAAACTTGGTTAAGAAAATGAAGGTAGAAAATCTTCTCATAGGATCCAAGCTTGAAAGTTTTGGTTTACGAGTTAAACCCTTTTGCATTTGATGTCAACAATGTGTCTTATGGTTTGAGTTTGAGGATCTCCATGAATTTTTTATTCACGGCCATGTAAGGTCAATGCCAAATTATTTATGCAACTGCCAATAAGTCAAAAAACATGATTTAGAAATTTGTTCCCAATCCGAGATGCAGCTACTACACCTTGTGGAAAATAAAGCCTTGTAATAAAGAGGGGGTTGATATATGATTCAGATATGGGGTACATTCATTAAATCAAATGGTTGTCCAGAAGACAGCTGTCAGGAAATCTTTATCTTCTCTTTGTTTGAGTTCTCTTGAGAGCTTGAGAGATTGGAGTGAGATCCCTAGGGGAGAGAGAATTGCACATCACCCATCAACCCTGACGAGTCGGGTTTGTGGTTTTATTATCTTTCTTTTCCCTTTATCCTCCCACCACCACCACCGGCCTTCTTCATCCCAACCGGCCACACTTACGCCAAAACCTCAACCTTTACCAAGCCCCCTTTCCCTTGCCCCCCAAGCCCAACCTGCACCCCCGCCTAACTGCCGACCCCCATACCCGAGCCCAAACAAGCCGCCGGCCTTGAAACCCCTCTCCCCTTTGATTTCCATTGCTTATTTTAGATTGAAATAACTTTGGCAGATTTTGATCAATTTGAAATTTAAAATCTTTCCTAAATTACTAAATCTATTTTAGGAAAGTTTCCTAAATTGAACGCAATTTGAATTTCAAACTAATTGGAATTCTTTAAACGCTTTCCTAATCACCAAATCCCAAAATAGCAATCCCAAATCTCCCCCATTAATCCTCCCTAGCATTGGATGCCGCCGGCCCCCTCATTAAATCATTTTGGATTTATTTCCTAATCCCTCCACCCTCTCTTGGAAATAATTCCAAATACCCCACCAACGTTTTAAAAGGTGAAATCGGGAATCGAGGCGTTTTCGCTAGGCGAGGTGTAAGCCTTGAGGTGGATCGAGACGTAAGCCTAAAAAATTATAAAAATAAAGCAATTTAAAATTATGAATAATGACAAAAATGTCAAAAAATAATAAAATATTACGTCAATTGTGAATTTGATGATTTATTCTAAGATAATATTAGTATATTACTGAAAAGAAGATTTAAAATAAACTCACTTAAAACTTTTAGGATCAAGACCCAATGCATGCTCATCATCACTTTGATTTTCTTCAAAAGAATCTTCATAATTATTGTCAAAGTTATCCTCAAACTCTTCTTCATCTATAATATTTTTTTTTATCCCCTATATCAGTTAATATTTCGTTAGCACTAGAATGAAATATTAATAACATAAAAAAATAATTCATTATATTTAAGAATACCTTTGAATTTTTTTGAAGCTCCAATCTCACTTTGTTTCTTTCTTTTATATACATAAGTAGTTGCTTCACTGTCTTCATTGACTTGAGTTTCTCCTTCTACTTCAACTTCAGAAACATCAAAATTCTTAGGTGTAACCCATTCATCATCAGATTGTAAATCATCAAGTAAATGGTCAATTTCATTATCAATGCTTCCTTGCTTCTGTGATTTGAGATGTCTATCTTTCAGTTTTTTGTTAAACATAACATAAACAAGTTTGTTCATTCGATCTATGGTCAATCGATTTCTTCTCTTAGTATGAATTTGATTGAAGATGCTCCAATTACGCTCGCATGTAGAAGCCGAACATGTTAGGCTAAGAACTTTAACTGCAAAAGCTTTCAATTCAGGAATATCATCTCCAAACTGACTCCACCAACGTTCTACATGAAAATGAATAATATTTTATGAATATTGATTGAAGTATAAGACTTGAACATAAATATTAAAATTAAAATTAAAATTGTAAATATACAAATTATAAACATACCAAGAGATTATGTTTTGTAGCATGCTTGTGCTGCTCTTCAGATGAAATTCTTCAAGTTGATCATTCACTTTGAGGTAGTCTTTATCATAATGAAATTGAGGGTTTAAATAGTATGCAGCAGAATGTAAGTGTTGGTGTAATTGACGATCCCACTTTTCATCTATAATATCCCATATTTCTTTGTATGCACTTTCTTGACCTCCCAAATCTTTTGCAATATCTTCTTTAGCTCTATTCATTGCTTCATAAATAAATTCCATAGTTGGGGCCCTCTCACCATCAACCATTCTAAGCACCTTAACTAATGATGTTATTGTCTGCAAAGCATAATTTATACCGAGCATGTACCGCTCAGTACCGAGCATATACCTCTTGGTACCGAGCATATACCTCTTGGTACCGAGCATGTACCGCTCCGTACCGAGCATGTATCGCTCCGTACCGAGCATGTACCGCTCAGTACCGAGCTTATACTTGCTAGTGGTACCGAGCATATACTTGCTCGGTACCGAGTATGTACCTAGCAGTACCGAGCATGTACTGAGCAGTACCGAGCATGTACTGAGCAGTATCGAGCTTGTACCTGCTCGGTACCGAGCATGTACTGAGCGGACGAATGAAAGAAAGCCGAATCAGGAGTTATTCAAGCTTTCGTTACTGCATCTCAAAGTCAAGGCCACAACACCGCTCACCTGCTCTTCCGACCTAACTAAGGCTTGAACGTTTCACAACGTCGGCTTCGTTTCCTGCTTTCGAAACAATTATTTCTTTTGGATTCGTTTTCTGCGTTGTCTCCTGCACTCACGGCTTCGTCTCTTTCCCTCACGGCTTTGCCTCTAGTTCGTCTTTCAGTTCTCACAGGAAGCCCTAATCCTATACGCGAATACACAAACACGAATCGGCTGCGTCATATTTACATATATACCGAAGAAAAAATTTCGAGGCGGTGCCTCATACTGCCTCGAGGCGTTACGCTCTAATGCGTACGCCTTGTGCGAAAAAATCGTAGGCTTCGCTGGATGGTTCGAGGCGTAAGCCCTGATACGCATGACTTCCGCCTCGACTTGAGGCGCGACTCAATGCGGACGCCTCGTCTGCTTTTTTAATGGTTGTACCCCACTACCTCTCTTGGCCGAAATCCCCATACTCCCCATTGATTTAATTTCTTTCCAAAAGGGAGGATCTCCTTATGAAATCCCCATACTCCCCATTGATTTAATTTTAATTATTCTCAATTAAGAGAATACTTAGGAAGTATTTAATTAAAATTCCATCCATCACTTTCACAAAATCTAAACCAAAATCCTTCACCTTGCTCTCACCCTTGGCCGACCACCTATTCTCCCTCACACCTCTTGATTTCTCTAGATTATCTCCTCCATCTCAAGAGGAATCTTCAAGGGAAGCCTCAATGATCGTCATCAACATCTCAACCTGAAAGGACATGCATGGCCGATCCGGATCTTGATTACGGTCTCTCCTACGACGAACAAGGATTTGTTTGCATTCTTCACTCGACCTTTTTCGATGTCAACCTGCGCATCGACAGCACCGTATAAGAGTACGTAAATCGCATCCTGGACACTCTGGTCGATGCTATTGAAGAACAACTCGGCATCGTTCAGTGGAGGATCGCGACTAAACCGTGATAAGGGTTTGCCAATTTTCCTTTTCGTGTATTTTTCTTGTCTAACTTGCTCTTGTGATTCGATAGATTCATGAAGATCTTGCTCACCAAACTCCGCAGAGCTTAGTAAACGTAGGGATTGTGTGAACTTCATTTGTTTCTAATCTTATTGTTAGATTACAGATTTTTCGTTGAAAGCTATTATATTTGCATGTCGTTGATTTCCTTTGTTATTTTGATAATTCAAAGCTCTTATTGTGCAACTTAGCCTAAACGGAAGTGACCGCTCTTATGTTTTATTTTGTTGTTTTTGTTTGCTAATAGTTCTAATCATTATTATTCTAATCAATAAGTCGTGCAAGTTCTTATCAAATTACTTTAAGCATTGTAGTCCTACATCAAATATAACATTCAAATTACAATAAAACTAAACAAATTGAAATTTTCATGCAGCAATAGATCTGCTATGTTAGTTGAAATTTTAAACTATCTGTGAGAATACGCTCCATTATGTAAATACAATAAACAATTTTATTAGATGTTTGAGTAGTTTTTATGTGTTCTCATAGGAAAGTAGACCATGCTAACATTCTTTTACTTCCATACATCCCAATATGCTAAATTGACTTTGAGAAGCTCAATGAGAAAGGACACCTTCCTTTGAAGAGGGTACACACATCGAGGGTGCTTACTTAGGGAGATGCTTCTCTCCAAAGTGCTCGACTAGTACAAGGCAAGTGCTCGCCTAAGTGAAACTTCCCCCCCTCTTTGGTCGAACTTTGAATTATCAAAATAATGGAGCTAGCCTCGAGCTTAACTCGGAGGCAGTTATGGAAGGCACTCGTCAAAGATACTCATCGGACACCCTCTTGAAGGGACTTGTTGAAGGCGCTTATCAGAAGCACTCGCCAATGGGCAAGGCACTCGCCAATGGTACTTGCCGAAAGCACTTGCCAATGGCACTCTCCAAAGTCACTAAGCAGGACTGTTCTATAACTACATCAGTTATTGTATGACACTTGTATTTATTCTAGTTAGTCCACGTGCCTGTAACAATCAAATATTGCATTTTTTTATTGCTTTTTTAGGTTTAGCCTCTTTTATTGCCTTATCAACCATATAAATAAAAGGTTGGGAGATATTTTTTCAACCTTTTTTTCATCAAATCTTAATGAGTGTAGATATATTTCAGAGCTGCTCTTCATACCCGCCTGCCTCTCTTTCTTTATTTGTCGCTTTAGCTAGTTGTGACATTAAGGTTAAGGTGTCTTTCACAGGCAAATTTTGATCCAACAACTTTGCTTCCTAAATTGTGACTAATGAATTATTCTATTACTTAAATTATAATAATCTGATTGTTAAACATTAGGTGTCCTTTGGTCATCAATCATTTGTGATATAGTGCGGTTTATTTATTATATAAAATTGGTCACCAGTTATATCAAGGATGGTTGACATATCCTTTTGAAAGACTCAGTTCACTCGTCCGCAATTTCTTCACCTTGATGATTTTTTATTTCAGTTGGTCACTTGACAATTTATCTTGTAGCAGAATAATTTTATGTTCAGATTCTGTGGTAAGCATGGGAATCTAAATGAGAAATCTATGTGAAAAGTTGTTGAATTATAACTTTCTTCTTAGTTCAATGATCATGTGCTTTCTTTTCTATATTATGTTTTAACATTATTTCTCTCATGACGATATCTAAATGCAATTTTATATCTTGTTAACACTACTGAGTTTGTCCTTAGCAACATGCAACATCTCTCATGTGTCTCTTGTCTCTATATTGCAGATATGCATGGATCTGACAATTCTATGGCTTTTTCACCTCAGTGGCTTCAGTCGAAGGTAGGGGATAATAAGATGGGAATAGTAAATTCTCCCTATGTATTTCTATTGTGTGTTTTTTTTTTATTTTTTTTTTAACAGAACAAATTGTCTGGCATACTAATGAGACAACTAAGGACTATATATTAGGTGCGAGAAAAGGACCAAAATGGTCATTTGACTCTTTATAAAGGATCAAAATGGTTCCCAATTATATTAAAAGACTATTTTGGTCCCTCAACTCCTTAAAGAGAAATTAAATAGTCCCATCATGAGACTCTTTGGATTCTTTTGAAGGAGTTGAGGGGCCAAAATGATCCTTTAATGTAGTTGGGGATCATTTTGATCATTCATAAAGAGTCAAGATATTAGTTTGGTCCTTTTCTCTATTAGGTGTAGTTATTTCATCATGTTTTTTACAATTGCTTTTAGTGTCACACATTTTTATTTCTTACAGTAATATTTTATAGGTATATTTATGGTGGCTACTGCATGAAACATAATATTAAATAGAATTCCTTTTTCTTAAATAATTTGTAGGAATATCATACAAGTCCGTTTCATGGAGAACGGATAACTTCCGTAAGAGGGCCAGGAAATGTTGAAGATTCCCATGAGGTCAGAAAGAGAAAAGATGTTTACAAGCATGCTTTACATGATTCAGAAATTGGATGCCGGGATCGTTGGCGTGATGAAGAAAGGGAAACAAATTCAACTGTTAACCGAGACCATAGGGGAGAACGTTGGCTTGACAATTCCATGCGACACTCGGGAGAACGTCGCAACCACTCTGAGCGTTGGAGTGAATCAGGAAATAGGGAAAGTAGTTTTGATCAACGACGTGAGAGCAAATGGAGCACACGTTGGGGTCGTGATGATAAGGAATCAGAGTCTAGCAAAGATGGCCAGGGACCACAGGAAAGATTAATGTCTCGTCTTACCAGCCATGGAAGAGATACAGATAAAGATGGTGAAATTTACCCTCGTTCATGGAGATCAAACTCTTCCATGGCTCGAGTAAAGACAGAACCATCTTATCAGCAATCTATCCCACACAAGCAAATCCATATGTTTGGTTATGGCCGTGGGAAAGGGGAGAATGTGTCACAACTTTCGCCTTCTGGTCGTGGCAGTTTTAACTCCAACAATGCTAGTACTGTTATTCATCACCCTCATCATTTTGGGACTTTCTCAGCTAAGTCTGGTTTGCAAACAGGATCATCTCTTCTAAGATATAGTCGGATGAAGCTACTTGACATATACAGGATGACTGATATAAGAAGCCACAGGGTATCTATTGATGGAATTATGGATGCTCCTTCTCTGACACGATCTGAGCTGCTGGAACCTCTGGCACTTGCGGCTCCTTCTATTGAAGAATTGGTAAGTAATTCTTTGTTTTTTTCTGCAAGCATGTAATTTTTATAACAACCAATTTTGCTTCATTATAGTATTATTTTTGCATAGGTAATCTTGAAAGCCATAGAAAAAGGAGAGGTTGCAAGTAGTGGTGTACCTCAGGTCTCTAAAGAAGGCAGTGGCGGAAGAAATGATGTTGAATCGGTTATGTCAAAGCAGATGAAACTAGGTGCATTTGTGTTTCTTGTAAATGTTTTTAATCTTTCATAGGTTTCATTCGTGCCATATTTCTGACGTTATGTGTATGAACAGGCACTGATGAAGATTTGCAATGTATTGGAGGTGACTACAAACTAGAGGGCAGTGAAAGAAATCCAGATATTGAGCCAGGTTGTATTTTCTTTTCCTATCAAGTGATTAGTGTTATAATTTTTGTAGTTATGGGATTATAAATATCGAGAGTACATGTTTTTAAATTTTCCTTCTAGTTATGGGATATTTATAGTATGTTTTTCTTGGTGTTCCTTTGATCTCCTTCGGTATGGAGAATGTTTTCTGGATTAGTTTTACATCTCTCAATCATATTTTGATCAAAGTTCATCACTAATTTTTAACTTGATTTTAAAATATCTACGTTTTGTAATGTATTTTAAGATGATATTCAAATCAGGAAATTACATTTGTTAGCTAGAATTTTGTAGACATAGCAGTAATTTATCCAACATGTGGTTTTGTTCAATGTGATTCCGTGTGTGGTTCACTGTCAGGAGTTCAATGCTCTGCTATTTTTGCTGACTAAATGACCATCTCCTTTGCATCTATCAGACCAAATTAAGCTATCTGCTCTAACCTTTTGCTGTAATAGATAAACTTTTTCTACATTTTTTTATCCAACATTTCGTAGTTGTTTTCTCTGCAGTTAAACAAATGTTTGAGATTCCTTCAAAAAAGGCTGAAATTTGAGCATTCCTGAGAATCAATTTTTATGTTGTGCAGCTCGATGGAGATCTCAATCTGAAGCTATCTCAAGCTGGCCGTCTACTGATTTGAAAGATAATCCTGCTGCACTTGGAGCAAAGTCATCTGAGTTCGACTGGTCTCATTTATCAGACGATGCAGATAATGAGACAACTACTGCTTCTGTTTCCTCTTCTTTTTGTAAAGATGATTGGCAAAACAATCAACGTGGTCATGTACAGAAAAGAAGCAATCCCAAAAATAGAAGTTATGCATCAGAATTTTCTGACAGTGAACGGACTGCTAGCCCTTATTTTGCTCGGGAGGATTCTCTTCTTGCCAGGGATAAGCCTGCTGGTAGACATTTTGAACCGCTTCCATCTCCAGAAGAGCTTTCCCTTTATTACAGAGATCCACATGGTCGGGTCCAGGGTCCTTTTTCTGGAAGTGATCTAATTGGATGGTTTGAGGCTGGGTATTTTGGTATTGACTTGGAAGTTCGCCCTGCAAGTGCTCCCTCAGAGGCTCCTTTCTTATTACTTGGGGATGTTATACCACAGTTGCGACAGAAGGTTAGGCCGCCACCTGGATTTCGTTTGGCTAAACAGAACGGAATTCTGGAGATGCCCAACATGGATAAGACTGGAAGCACTGTGCTTAGCACCCATTCTGGTATAATTGGGTCTGAACCTTCTAAGAACGTGCAAAGGAGTGGCATTTATGTTTCTACTGAAGCAAATAATCCATCTGTGGAGAGTCTTAATGAAGGTTGGTTAAGATAGATAAATAATGTTTAATTTCAGGGGGCTATATGTTTTGATTTTATTTTTCGGAATGGCATTTTTCTTCTGTTATTCTTATATATCTACTCTCTGTGTTGATTCTCTTAATATATGCAAATCAACTTGTGCAATTTGTTATGCCTCTTATTGTGTTATTATTGCTTAATTCTTCATAGGAATGCATGGCCGTGGTGTGCATGGTCCTGGGTATTCACCTTCAATTATGGGAGAGAGTGGGAATGGTGTGAACTATATGCTTGCCCATACGAGCTTGTCAGAGCAGCGGCAGAATGCCCTACCCTGTTCTCTTTCTCTTTTATCTGGGAGAGACTCCTCCCCAATGGCTTCGACTATGGGATTTATCTCAAATTCACCTGAATCATATTCAAATTTTATTTCTCACATAGGTGACCCTTCTTTTCAAGCTTCCCAAGTCTCCCAAGCCTCACGACAATTGGACTTGCTATCTCTACTTCAGGCAGGACATGCAGATAAACCTTCTTCACTTAGTTCTGGGGCATCTGCCTGGTCCGATCTTCCTGCTTCTCAAGCTCTGAACAACAATGGTCATGTTGGTTTAGAAACTCTGCAAAATAAGTTGGATGTTCATCAAAATCAGCATCTTGGTTCACAATTCGGGTTTGTAGTGCAGCAGCAGCTGCAACCTCAAAATTTTCCATCATTGCCTCATTTAGTTAACCAACCTGCAAGTCTTTCAGGCATATTATCTCCTGAACAGTTACGTGCGACAGATATAACACAAGATACTCAAATGCTAAATGTGCTTGCACAGCAGTACCTAATGTCCCAGGCTCCTATGCATTCTCAGGTTTCTATGTCATCACAACTCTCTTTGTTTAATGAATGTTTGCAGCTCAAACAGCAGCTGCAGCAACAGCAACAGCAACTACTGCTGCAGCAACAGCATCTTTTGTTTTCTCAAGTCCTTTCTGGTCATCAGTCTACTCCACATCTTGGTGAGCCTTCTCAGAAATTGAATTCGACTGTTCCAATGGGAGATGTTCCATCTGATCATTCTCTGCTACGACAAGGCTTAGAGGCCCACATTAATCAGAAGATACTGGCAGATAATATTTATGATGGACATAAATCTACTATTCAATCAATAAATTCTCAGGATAGAGAGAACATAAATAATTCATCCTGTTCTGGACCTACCTTATTGCAGTTACCACATCAACTATTTGAAATTTCTTTACCTTCAATAAAACATGAAAGTACTCAAGATGTTGGTGATAATGGTGCGGCAGATGTGTCCCTTGCATCAGGACTAGTTTTGACTTCACCAATCTCTGATGCATTGGAGAAGCCTGTTGAAGCTTTTAATTCCTTAGATGACGCCCTTAATCTAAATTGCCATGCAAAAGAACCCAAGCTATCAATGCCTCAGTGTAGTGAATTTATTCCTTCAGAATGTTCAGTATTGTCTCTGGAAGCTTCAAGTACTTCTGGGTCTTTATCCATTCATGATGTAAAACTTTCCTCAGGTGATGATGTTCTTGAGCAAACTCATACTGATGTTTCTGCAGCAAAAGATTTAAAAAATCTGGAAACATGTCAGACAAAGAAAAGCGCTGAAAAGAAAGCACGAAAAAAGAAAAATTCCAAGTCACAATTGGCTTTGGACCTTCTAAAGGGATTATCCAATGTAAATCAGTTGGAGCAGCCTAAATCAATGTTTGATAAAGAGAATTCAAAGTCCCGTGATACATCAGAGGCTCAGACAGACTTATTGAAGCAGCTTTATGATTTGGCATCTGCTGCTGTTGAGGACAGTTCTAATGGATCTCCTTTCAAACATGTGGATTATTTGAAATCTCATCTTCCAGCTTCGGTTACTGATAAAGAAGTTGAAAGCTCAAATAAGAAAGCTGAGTGTGTAGAAGAAGTTGAAAGCTCAAATAAGAAAGCTGAGTGCGTAGATGGTGGCATCTCTGAGTTGTCATGCCTTCGAGCCTGGAAATCTGCTCCTGGGATTAAGGTAAAATCACTAAAAGAAATCCAACAAGAGGAACAACGAAGGGTTCAAATGGAAAAAATGGCATCTGAGATGGAGATTATCCCTTCTAGCTGTCAAGTATCAGTACCCTGGGCTGGAATTGTGGGTAGTTTTGATCATAATTCTGGTGGAGCTATTGTACACGTTGATAGCAATGCAGAATACATAAGATCTAACAGTAATTTGAGTTCAAAAAGCAGGAAAAGCCATCTTCATGATTTGTTGGCAGAAGAAGTCCTGGCTCAGTCAAGCGAGGGTGATGCTATTCTTTCCAGAGACAACAAAGGGCAGCTTTTACCGCCTGTTCTATCAGTCCCTACCTTAATTGATACAGCAGCTGTTAATGATGGAAATATTTCCAGAGATGACAAAGGGCAACTTTTGCCGGCTGTTGTATCGGCCGCTACCTTAGTTGATGCAGCAGCTGTTAATGATGAAGATTTTATTGAGGCCAAAGACTCCAAGAAGGGTCGAAAAAAGGGGTCCAAGGCAAAAGTTTCTGGAGCTAAGTGCCCTTCATCAGTTACTTCGGTTGATATTTCCTCTTCTTCCATAGCTGCCGAAAGGCAGAAAAGTCAGAATCAGGCACAGAAGGACAAGGAAGTGTTACCAGCTCCACTAACTGCTTCCCTAGCAGATTTTGTTTCCTGGAAGGGAGAACCAGCAAACTTCTCACAAGCACCAGCTTGGTCCATGGATATGGGCAAACTGCACAAACCTACTTCTCTGAGAGATATTCAGAAAGAGCAGGAAAATAAATTATCTGCGCAGCAGAATGTTCCTATACTCACTCCAACAAAAATGCAATCTAATAGGGGAAACAGTGGTTCTAGTTCTTGGCAGGTTCCTGGATCATCTCCCTCTATTGGTATCTCTCCCATGCGGAGCACCACATTTGCATCCAGGCAATTGAAACCTAAATTAGAAGATGATCTATTTTGGGATCCTGTTGATCAGTCACAGCAACAAATAGAACAGTATGTTTTTAGCATTAACTTCATGCACCCATCTTTTCATCTACATGTGATTGTATTGCCTAGTTTAGATGCATCATATTTTGCAGCATGAGCTTGAGCCCAGAACTGATGATAATTTGCTGCATTTTTTTTTTTGTGAATGCTTTAGCTTATTGCATTTTACATTACATTATGATAGGAAAAGCTTGTAGGAACCTTACTAAATTTGAATTTCAGCACTTGCAAAAATATATTGGAAAAAAATTTGAAAGAAATAAAGAAATAAACTTTTTAATTGATAAAAGATGAAAGAAAACGATCAAGATATAATGGATCCTCAATTGGAGAGGAGGATCCATCTCTCCCGTTATCTAGCCAATGACTAGAGCCGAAACAAGCCTTAAGAACTCTCCAAAATTCAGAAAAATATAAAGAAAATCCTAACCCTAGACAATCCCATCTTTTCAAAGTAGACAAATACAACTTCGATTTACTATATAGCCCCTCCCTAAATTAGAACCTGCCTAATCCGCCCTCTCCTCTTCAAGTAATGGGCCCCACAAGGGGCCTCACGGCTAGCTTGGCCGCTTAGAGTAAGCCAACCTTAGGGCTGGTTCAGCTGGCCCTCCTTGGTCCGGTCCCGCCGGTCTAAACAATACCCCCCTCCCCCTCCCAAAGACCCATCTTATCCACAATGTGGAAAGACGACTCCTTTCACTTCCTCATTATAAACAAACGTTGAGAACCTAAAAAGTTCGGTCCTTACATCTGTGCCTCGGTGTATGCATCTCCTCATAGTTGAAACATAGCCCATTCACCCTCTTCTCTTGTAACCTTGTTTCTGTGAGCTTCTTGAAGTTGTCCCCGGGTCTTCCATCTACATTCTTCTTTTTTGGGGTCTTCCGAAGAGTACCCGATTTCGGCTCCTTGTGTGCCAAAATGGTGGTTATCATCCCGTACGAGCCTCCTGAGCTGCTGCCTCCCGTCCCTCTCTCCAGATGCCTTTGACCCTCCACAAACTGAGTTAGCTTGATAGACTCTCCTAAATCATGAGATCTCATCACTCTAATTGCCTCTTGTATCTCTAGCTTGAGCCCTTTCATAAAATTTCCCTCCAGTATAGTCTTCGGAAGCCGATCTAGTCTTCTAGCTAGGCACTCAAACTACTCACAGTATTCCACCATTGTCCACTCCTACGCCAGGGCGAAGAACTGCATATAGAAGTCGCCTTCTCAATTGGTTTAGAAACGTTCCAACAAGCAGTCCTTAAATTTCCTCCAGGTCCGTATGGGTCGCCTCATATCCCTCCGCCGGTACCAGGCCAATGCTTTCCCCTCCAAGCACATCTCAGCTGACATCAGTCTCTCCTCCTCCGTCAATCCATTGACTGTAAAGTACATTTCCATCTTGTAGATCCACCTATATGCATCATCTCTCTCAAAAATAGGCATCTTTAGTTTTCTCACCCTAAGACCTCCTAAATCACCTTGCCTCCTCCAAAGTTTCCCATTCCCCATGGGGGTGGTTCCCCTCAATTGTGCCAATCATCTCTTCTTTGTCACAAGCCCACCTTCTCCCTTCAAATTCAGCACCACTTTGATCATATTCAATCACTCTCCTTTCAAATTCAACACCCCTCAACTCATGCCCAACCCCCTCACACCTCTCCACATAAACTTTACCCCGACGCCTCCCTATGAATAGGCCCTAGGGGATAGGCCCTAGGGGAGGCATTTTGTTTGCTCCCTCCAAAATCTCCACATCCTGATCTTCCCTTTGTCTGATGGCTTAGAGTTCTCCCCACTTCCATGGTTGTCGGCGGCTTCCATCCCCTCCGACGACGATGTTTTGGTTTGGCCATTGAGCAATTTCTTCAACATCTCCTCAAGGATGAAAAATTTCAAGTCGTTCTTCTCATGGACGACTGAAAGTTAACTTTTTAAATTTGGAACTTAAGTTTGGAGATATGAAATTTTAGATTTTATTTATTTGATTTTCCCTTCGAATACTTCCACCTTTCTTCCCGTCATAGGTCCCCGGATCTTTGTTAGACTAAAAAATTCAGGTTTCCGCTGCAAAAATAGCAAAGACAACGATTCGAAGGAGAAAAAATGCTGCAGGAATTAGCAGCACCAAAATAGCCCCGGACACCTCTATGACACCAATTTGATAGGAAACACTTGTAGAAACCAGAGTTTTCCTTGCTGAATTTGAATTTCAACACTTAATAAAATAAGATTGGAGAAGAATTTGAAAGAAATAATAAAAATCTGTATGGGTCGCCTCTTCAAGTAATGGGCCCCACAAGAGGGCCAGCGGCTAGCTTGGCCACCTAGAGTAAACCAGCCCTAGGGCTAGTTCAGTCGACCCTCCTTGGGCCGGTCCCGCCGATCTAACACATTACAACTAATTTTATTTTACGGATTTTCTATAGAAGAAACCTAGAGAGTAGAAGGAAGAGAAAAATGAAAAACACTAGAAGGAAGAGTACCCAAAGTTTGAGTTCTGGACAAAAATTTTGGATTCCTTGAGAAGTTTATTTTTTATCAATCGAAGGTAAAACGTTCAAAAAGTAAAGTTAGGTGTGTATGATTAAATCATAACCTTCCTTCAGCAAAAAAAAAAAAAAAAAAATATATATATATATATATATATATATATATATATATATATATATATATATATATATATATATATATATATATATATTCACTATCATTATGTTTTCATATGAAGTTATAATTTAAATCTTAGTATTGCACAAAAATTAACAACTTTGTTGTTATGTCTGGTTGTGTCGTTGAAGATCTTGTTCTTAAATTGAGTTAAAAAGGCAATAGTTGGGCTATCCTTGGGTCGAGTGTGCCAATTGTGTGGTTGTAGAGAGGGCTGCAAGTGCTCCATAATTTTAATATTGTTACCTTCCACAATGTGGCATCTAAGTCATATATACATCCATGGTTCAATAAGGTCTCTAAAGGATAGGACCGCCTGCAGCTTGACGTGCGTATGGTCTCAATAGCTGAATTGCTTGATGTGCGTATGGTCTCAATGGTTGAATCTCTTGCCAACGACAATTAACTCTCTTCTTTCATTTCGGATGACAGCTCCAAGCCCTGCTAGTTGAGAGTACAACAATGCTCCTTTCATTCTTGCTTTCACCATAGACTTAATTTCTTTCTCCCATTGTTTTTAAGGTATATATAGATTACATTATCTCCATATCCTCCTAGAGTCCCTCATTTTTTGCTTGACATTGTAAAGTTGTACTCAAGTTACTCGAGCCCATGGACTCATGACGTTTCAGCTAGACTCGGTCGGTCATGTAACATAGTTTTAGTGAAGTATTTGGTTGTATCCAGTACTTGTAGTGATACGATATGCCTATTTAACGCCAAGAGAACCTTGGGTTTTTCTTCATTCTAAGGCTTCGTTTGGGACGGCTTTATTTCTGCTTTTTAAAGCAGTTTATTAGTACAATAATTAAATTTTTTGTACTAGGAAGCTGCTTTAAGAAGAATAAGAAAGCCGTCCCAAACAAAACCTAAATGTAAGTCTCCTTGTCCATGTTCCCTTCCTTTCATGTCATAGTAGTCCGAGGGTTTTCCATTCCAACAGTTTCTGTAAAAAAGGTTTTCCCATGAAAGTTTTTCCCGAATTACTCTCCGTTATATCACTGTTATTCTTTTTGATAATATTTTTGGCTCCCACTTCAGTTCATTCCTTTCTTGTTTAGGGACAGGAACGTGCTAGGGATCAATTTTTACCTTAAGCTTGACAGCACTATTTCAAGAATTTGATTGTGAAACATTAAAATGTTGCGCTAAGTTTACCTACTGTCTCCTTTATAAATGTTATTAGTGCTATTTGTGCTCTGTAGGCAATTAATTGTTTGTGCCATTGATTTATTGATGAAAAATTCTTGCTTGCAGGTCTGATTTCCCATCCCTTAGAAATTCTAACAATAGGGGTGTAAAAACTCCTGCAAGAACTGATCCAATAGCAATTACTCGGCAAAAGTCATCCAACAGCAGGCCTGCAGGGTATAGTCCTGCTTCCTCTGCATCTGGTTTGTCAGCTTCTAGGGGCAAGAAGGATGATGGACCTAGCAATCTTTCAGGTATCTTTCCGCTATCATTTCCAATGGTCTTACTCTGCAAATGACTCCATTTAACCTGTGAGTTTTTTTCTTCCAGAGGCTATGGGTTTCAGAGATTGGTGTGACACAGAATTGATCAGGCTCACTGGGACAAATGGTATTCTTTCTTTCAAGAATTTTTCAAAGTTGGAACGACACTTTCGCTCAACAACTTCCTCCAGTTTCTCATTAATTTGCTATTCTTTACATCCTTCAGTAGCTTGTGAAGATAGGATTACTGTTTCTCTCTTCTCTGACGGCTGTGATTGGTTAGAAGTCATTTTAAGATATTTCTAATCATTCACACCTGTCGGAGAAGAGAGAAACAGTCTCATCCTATCTTCACAAGTTTAAATATGTTATACATTAATATTCACATTTCATTAAATTTGTAGAATTAAAGCTTCCTTAGCTTTAATGGTGTCATTCTTTGCCTCTGATCCGCAGATACCAGCTTCCTGGAATACTGTTTGAATCAATCCACCACTGAAGCTGAAGTGCTTCTTAAAGAAAACCTTGGCTCCTTGGATCCCAAATATGAGTTCATAGATAAATTCCTTAGTTACAAAGACTTCTTATCCTCAAAAGTAATTGAAATGGCATTTCGATCTAATGACAGCCCTGGTAATGGAGATTCTGGTTCTGCTATGGATTTTGATGCCGATGCACAGGTTGTTAAGGTAGGGAGCAAGAAAGGGAGGAAAGGGAAGAAAGTGAGTGCTGCGGTGCTGAATTTTAACGTTGTGAGCAATCGAATAATGAAGGGTGATATTCAGACCGTTGAGGATTAGCTGAAGACTAAAGCTTCTTAAGGCTTTAGCAATGTACATACATTTTCAGGATCTGTAAATGTTCTTAATGACCATTTTGACTACATTTGTTCTTCGGTTTTGCTCTGCTTTAGGGTTTAGGGGCAGCTCAATCGGTTTTGTTTGAAGAAACTGATGGAATAGGCCTAACTTTCCATGTCTTAATAGCTAATCTGATAGTTTTAATGGCGTTTTACCGTAATAAATTTGTTTCAGATTTATGATATGTGAGAAATAAACATTTACAAGGTGGTTTTTTGGGTTTGGTTCTAAGTAGAAACTCTCACTTCTCTCTACTGATTAGATTTTGTTTGGGATAGTTTTTTTATTGTTTTATGAAGTAAATTTTTAGTATAAAAATTAAAAATCTGCTCTAGAAAATAATAAAAAAAGCTGTTTCAAATGAATAAAGTATTCTTTTAAAGATGGGCCTATTTTATGGCACTTGTGTCTGCTTTAGATTTTGTTTGGGACGGCTTTTAAAATTTTTGTATTAAAAAGCTGTTTTAAGTAGTAAAAAAATTGTAATAGATGAAGCTTTATGTTTAGTTTGGGACGATTTTCTTACTGCTGCTTAAAGCAGTGTTTTAGTAAAAATTAAAAACTTTTGTATTAAAAAAATGCTTTAAGAAGTAGTAAAAAAGTTGTCCCAAACAGAACTTCAGTTTTCATACAAAATCTCTATAGGCACAGGGACTCTAAATTTGAATACATGTTGAAGGTTACTGAAATGTTTCGTTGAAGTATTATAATTATTACGTGTTAGAAAATTTATAATGACAGAGTATATTTAATATTTACATTTTATATAAAGATTTTGCATGCACAGACAAATACAGAAGAGATTAAATTTTTGTATTTGAATGAGAAAAATTACAAGTTTGGCTTAGTTGTGGTAAATTGTTATGAAATTTAAGGTACAAGAAATTGTTATTTTCCACAATTGGATAAGATGGGATTGTATGATTGAAAATAGTTGTGCAATTTGTAATGTAGGGGTTACAAAACTTAGGCGTTCATAGGTGAATGATTGATAGTGTTAAATGTTAGTGGTCCATATGAGATGAAGGTGATAGTGATTGTTGATGGTGGTTGTTTTCAATAATTATTGATAAATATAATATTCTTTTAGCTTTTTAAGCTTTAAAATAGAGAATGAAGCTCTATTATGTAGCCTTCTGAAGGTTGTATTTTACTACAACAACAACAACAAGCCTTTATCCCACTACGTGGGGTCGGCTACATGAATCCTTTTTCTCCATTGTGTCTTATTAAAAGTCAAATTCTTGTTTAAATCTAATAAAGAAAGGTCATTCCTAATATTTTCTAACCAAGTCTTTTTAGGTCTACCCCTACCTTTCTTAACATAAGTCAAATCTAATACCTCTACTCTCCTAACCGGATCATCGGAAGGCCGCCGTTTTATGTGACCAAACCATCTAAGGCGACTCTCTCTAATCTTATCTTCTAGTAGAGCAACTCCAACCTTTTCACGTATATGCTCATTTCGTATCATATCTCTAAGGGTAAAACCACTCATCCACCTGAGCATTCTCATCTCTGCCACACTTAACTTAGTATTATGCTTCTCTTTTAATGGCCAACATTCGACACCATAAAGCAGTGCAGGCCTCACTACCATCTTATAGAATTTTCCCTTAAGTTTGAGGGGTACATTTCTATCACATAACAAGCCCGATGCATTACTCCACTTCATATAAAATTTGTTTGGTCATGCAGTTAATTGTCTTAAAGTTTTAGATGTTATGATTGTTTAATTATAATTAAAAATTTTCATGAAATCAACCATAAAGGCTTTGTTGGACTTTGAAAGTATCAAAATCTAGTTCGAAATATCAAAAATATTCCTAAGGGCCACAAAAATATTGGAATATCCCAAATTGAGCTAAATGGGCTTTTTGACCACTATTAGCTATGGTGCTAGTGGACATCAGCATTAGCCTGTGCTATTTGGTGTTGTGCTTGTAGTGCTTTTTTATGATGATTTAGGCTACGTTTGGGTCGGCGTTCTTACTACTTCTTAAAATAACTTTTTAGTATAAAAAATTTAATTTTTCTACTTGAAAGCTGTTTTAAGAAGCAATAAAAAAGATGTCCCAAATGAAGCATTACTCTCATTCTATTAGTTTGCCAGACAAAATACTTTGGTCAAGCAATGGGTGATACTGGACAACATTTTAGTAGAAAATTTACAAGTAGTGCACTTACAATTCCCTTCGAAGATTATGATTATGATCTTATTTACTCTTGAAAATTGAATAAAGGTTATTTCAATACCATGCACCAATATCTCCTTAAAAATAACCCTAACAAGGCATATTAGTAGCTATGAAAAAGCGTAATATTACTAAAACAAATCAATAAAATATAACAAATGCTATCCACGTCTACCTTTCGTTTCAACAAAAAAATGCGTATATGAAAGCTAGTACTCATCACAATATAGCTTCGCTTGTGACAACTTTCTTATTATTTTCTAAAGCAACTTTCTAATACAAAAATTTCTAATTCAAGAATTTTTTGTATTAGAAAGCACATTTAGAAATCAGTAAGAAAGCTGTCTTAGACGAAACCTATGTTTAGTAATAACTTCCAAATCTTTTTTTTTTTTCCAGTGCTTCTTTACATAATTTGTCATAAATTTTCCCTTCATAGGTCATTGAAATTTATCATTCAAACTTAGTTAATTCATTTTTTCTCTTAAGGTTAAAAGGCTTTATATGTTAAATCAACCTAGAAGTCGTTAATGTATACACAACAAAAACTATTCATAAGTTGAGAATTGATAATCCTAAGTATCAAATATTTGTGATATCTTTATAAATAATGAATATATTGAATGATATTTGTTAATATATCAATAAATTAGTTTATAAAAGTGTGCAATCTTTAATCCTAAACTCAAAGAATTAATAATAAGATAATAATAATAATGTATGAATTAACTTTTGATAATCAAACATTCATTGAAAATAAAATCAAAGAATTCTTTTGTTGTATGATTTTCCTATCATTCCTACTTTAATATGAATATTTTATTTGAGCCTTGAAATTAATAGCTTTATAAATGCATTTTATAGATTCCAAATTAATATTCATCCAATAAAAATAACAATATTTTTATATCTCATAGTTTGTCTCTTATTGAAAGAATACAATCCTTAAGAAAACAATAAATATCTTAAGTATATATTCATTATATACCACATATAATATTGAGCATAATAAAAAAGATTAAAAAAAGGACAAAATAAAATATGAAAGCAACCTCAACTTATTATTATTATTTTATCATCATATCATCAATGATTTATACCCATCAACTTCTTATTCAATGAATAACACATTGTATTTCCCTCTATCTAATCCTTGGTAATTTCAAATGTAATTGATGGCTAGTTTACTATTAAATAAATTTTATCTAATGACAATAATAATATTTTTATATCATAATATGTTGCTTATAGAAAGAGTATAATCCTTAAGAAAATAAGAAATATTTTGAGTAATCATCTATTGAGTATATATATTCATTATAATATATATTTAATTTATATGATTGTAAACCTAACTAAATCTTGATGTTGTATATGATTCAGAGATTTCAGTTCAACCCTAATTCAGTCACATTTAGAATCTATTTTTTTTTAAATTTAATTGAAGGCTTGATTACTATTAAAGGATTTTTATAAATTCTTAATTATATAGGGATGATAGCTCTGAATTTCTTTAATTTTTTTCTCTAAAGTTTATGTTGTTATTCTTTATTTCACATATTATTGGCTCTCCTTTTTTAACACCTCTCCTAAATTATAAGATAAAGGGGACAAACCCAATAGATTGAGCGGTTTGAGATTATTTGACAATTTAGTGCTTAGTTTGATACAAAATAGTCCATCTCTCATTTCAACACAAATATGTCAATGCTAAACCCAAATAAACCCAAATTCAATGCAACATATGTTGATGATGTTCAAACCTAATTATGATGTTGAAATTAATGTCAATGCTTACCATACAATATTTTTTAATTCAATTTTACATAATGGGACCAATTCAATGGATTAAATGAGAAAAAAATAGATTATCATTTACATAATGTGACCAATTCAATGAACAAGACACAATAAGATGATCAAATGAATAATTTAAACAAAATTTAAGCATGAGATGATCACACAAAAACTTCATGTTTACTCTTGAAAAGAAAAATTCTTTAAAAAAAGGATAAAAAATTTGATTTCTCACACCTTGATTATCATTAAAGTTTTGTTTGGGGTAATTTTCTTACTGTTTCTTAAAGCAGTTTTTCATTATAAAAATAAAAAATTTTATACTATAAAGCTACTTTAAAAATCAATAAGAAAGCTTTTCTAAATGAAGCCTAAAATTCTCAACCATCACCTTTAAATTTTTGTTTGGGATAACTTTTTTACTACTTTCGAAAGCCGTTTTTAGCGTAAAAATATTTTGAACTAAAAATTTTTGTAAGATAAAACTACTTTAAAAACAACAAAAAAAGTGATCAAAAACAAAATCTAAGTGCAATGATCATGAAATGTAGTCATCAATCAATATCTTTCTCTTAAATAAATTATATCAAAGCACCTTTCCACATCTCCCTTTCACTCAAAGCATGGCCCACACCAACATGAACATCACAAATAATAATAACTAAATAAATATTTATAAATACTATGACCTTAGATACTTAAGACCTTCCTCATAAACCACCTTTACCGCCCCACAAAAGAACAAGATTGCAAGAAAAGAGAAAAATAATAATAATAATAATAATGATAAGAACTATATCTTAAATAATTTTGTCAGATTTAGTAGTACTGTTGTCCACCATCTCATTGTCATCATGAGGAGGCAAGAAAGATGGGACATGTAATATTAAATTGAACACATAAGTTCTATAATTTAATTAAATTTATTCTTTATCTATTTATTTCATTGATAAAATAATTCAATTAAAAATATTTTTACCTTTTTGATAAATAAAAAATGAAAATAAAACATGTAAAATTTTTATTAATTAAACTTATTTTTATCTACTTATTTAGCTTGAAAGAAGGCTTTGTTTGGCACAACTTTCTCACTGTATTATTTTTCATACTATAACCTCAACTTACTTTGGCTAATATTTTTTTTTTATTATTTTCTCATTATTTTTAGATATTTTTATAGTAGAAATTATTTTTTCATAATTAGAATTGTTAATTTGTAGTAGTTGTTAATAGGTATATAGAAAATGCACACTAGTTTAAAAAAATTATCACAATAGCATCATAATCATCTTTATTAATACTGCAGTCATCCCAAATTGGCTCAAGATTAAGGCTTTGTTTGGGACGGCTTTCTTACTGCTTCTTAAAACATTTTTTTTGAAAAGAAATTTAAAATTTTTATACTAAAAAGCTGATTTAAGAAGCAGTAAGAAAGCCATCCCAAACGAAATCTAAGACTTCGTTCGGGACAGCTTTCTTATTATTTTATAAAACAAGTTTTAAATACACAAAATTTTTAAACATGACATTTTTGTACGATGAAGCTGTTTTAAGAAGTAGTAAGAAAGCTATCCCAAATGAAATCTATAACTTTCTAGTTGATATAAATTGAGATCTCATTTACAAGACAGTGATAATTTAATATATACATATATTTAAATTGATCATAAAACCAAACAAACAATATCAAATAAATAAAGCAAAATTCAAATAAAACCTTAATAGTAGGAAATATTATAAATATTTCTTGTGAATAATTAAAGGTTAGAAAAGTTTGAATAGAAAGGACCACATGAGATTGATATGTGATTCTGTGACATGGGGCCAATGCAAAGGGGACTGTATCAACAAGTCCCATTATTATTCTGCCTGTCCTTCCCCTTTATTTAAACTCCAATAAAGCAAAAGAGTCATGGGACACACTATAAAATCCTTTCTTTATTTGTGAAATGCTTTGCATGATCTCAACCAAAAAAAAAATTATGTAGAAGAAAGTGCTCCAATGTTCATTGTTCCAATACAAAGTCCACACTATAAAGTAAGTGCACAAATACCCAAACTTTTTAGTTTCTTATATAAAAATATTTCTTAATGGATCAAAGAGTTAGGGTGATTAGTCTAATAGCTTTGTTTTAATTGCTTGAATAATACAAGTTGATTAATTAGTTGGTATATGTTAATCATCATTAACAACTATAACATGGTAATAATTGTTGATTAATTTATGTATTATCATTATCTTTTGTGGCAAGCATCACATGATAAAGATCACAAGAGTATTTATA
This sequence comes from Dendrobium nobile, assembly GCA_022539455.1. NCBI lineage: Eukaryota > Viridiplantae > Streptophyta > Magnoliopsida > Asparagales > Orchidaceae > Dendrobium > Dendrobium nobile. Next base: position 678,036 of record CM039728.1, read on the forward strand.
TAAGCACTTTGAAGCATCATTAAGGTTGTCATTTATTTCTTTTTTGTTTGATTTATGCACAAGTTGAGTTAGGTATGTGAGTCTTAATTAAGTGGATGTATTTATTATTAATAGTATTAAATAGTATTTATTTAGAAAAAAAAATATATAATGACACATGTTAATGACAATTAGCATAGTTGTAACCACATGGCATAGCACTTTGATCAAAATTCTCACCATTGTTTATTTTTTCAAGGGCTAGCTAACACTACTTTATTAGTTATGGAATATGTTCATTTACATGTATGTTTTTAATACAATTATGCCTAGTATAAGGGGACAACTACGCATTAAATTAAGCCAGTGTTACTTCATTAGGATCAATCATTGCACGATATGATCAAAATTTAGATTATTGAGTTAGACTTAGGCTCCGTTTGAGACAACTTTTTTACAGCTTTCTTAAACAGCTTTTTAGTACTACAAAATTTTTTTAGTTGAACAAAATTTTGTATTAGAAAATTGCTTTAGAAAGCAGTAAAAAAGCTATCCCAAATGAAGCATTAGGCATGTATATGTCTTTTTTAATAGAATCATAACAATCATAATTTAAACATGCATGATTCAAAAGAGAATCAAAATAGTTGGCTCATTCATCCAACTCATGTCATCTTTAACTTTTTAGTATGTCTTTATATATAATAAATATATTTTAATAAGCCCCTCCTAAACTTTTAATATATTTATATATTTAATAAATAGATATTAATACACCTATGTTATTTGTTGTTTATAATGATAAACATTCAATTAGCATCTCTTCAAATGATAAAATTAATTTACAAGCACATGTTAAAGAAGATTCTTGGCTTTACCACTGATTCATGTGAGCTTGATTTTAATAAAAAATTAATTTTTTTAAGAAAAAATATTAGCTTTTACTAATTATCATGATATTCAATGATGATGATAACAAACATATTCTACCTATTTCCTTCTTCATGTTATAATTATTCATAAGAACACTACTGTTATATTACCTACTAATTATATACTTAGATAAAAAATTACAAACTTATAAATTCTTTTTTTTATTATTGAGATATTGAAATCTCTCACTTCGAGTTCAAATTGTATACATTACCTCACATTTTATGACGTGTGAGCATTATCACAAGAATTAATGTTCATTAATCATTAAGCTCTCTATTACATTAATGATGATTAAATAGATATTTCAATCTACAAATTATTAACTTATTATCTTATCAAATATCTCATGAAACTTTATACATAATATCATGCATCATTTAAGCTTAATTTTTTTTTCTTTTTCTTTTTCATTTTAAACTTAATATTATGCATCATTTAATACTATTCTTGATACGTCATCAAACAAGTATGTTGATTGGGCACGAATCTCGAGGTAAAATCAAGTGGGAAATTTCCAAAAATAAATTTGGGAGCTCCCGAAACTCCAATTTTAGCAAGCTTATAGTCAAACTGAGCGTCTCAGAAATACGAATCCAACGACACCAAATTCGACTCAATTCGAGTCCAAATGAGCCCAAATCGAAGACTCAAAGTGCTGTTGGAAGGTTCAAATCACAATTTGAGTTACCAAACGGTCTCCGATTTTAAGGAGCTTATACTCGAATCGAACATCTCGACGAGACAAATCCAACGAGGCCAAGATCACCAAATTCCGAAATCACTAAGATTTCCAAATGCCTGACAAACGGTCCATGATCAAGGGGTTAAATATCGACCGTCCATCCAACCACTCCACATTTACCCCTGATCTCTTGCCTATTTACGGGTCATGCCACTCCAGAAAATCTATAAATAGACTCCTCATTTCTCTTGAGAGGGGGACCGAAGCAAGAAGAGAAGAGGAGAAGAGAAGGAAGAGAAGGAAGAAGCTCCTCCTCGACCACCGCCAGAACCTCGCCGGACCACCGCCAGAGCCTCGCCGGACCACCGCCAGAGCCTCGCCGGACCACCACCGAACCACCGTCGGAGCCTCGCCGGACCACCTTTGGAGCTTTTCCGGACCACCGCCGTAGTTTCGCCGCACCACCACCTCAAGGCCAGACATTCTACTGAAGGTCCGACGTTTTGCTGAAGGCCCGACATTCTGCTCAAGGCCCGACATTCTGCTCAAGGCCCGACGTTCAGGCCTGACGTCTTCATCTGAGGTCCTCACCTTTACCAGAGGCCCTAACATTTGCAAGAGGCCCTCACTTTTACCAGCGACCTTCACCTTCGCTAGAGGCCCTCACCTTTGCCAGAGGCCTTTGTCTTCGCCAGATCATCATCAAAGACCGTATGCTCCACCTGAACATCACATGAGGCCCAAACTTCTGCCGGACCACTACTTGAGGCCTTGAGCTCCACCAAGCCACCACCTGATGCCCACAGTTCTCCCAGAATACTGCTGACTACGGTCCTTCCGACCTTCGTCACCTACTATGGTCATTCCAACCTCCATCAACAAACAACAGTCTTTCTAACCCCGGTCTCCTGCTGACTACGGTCCTTTCGACCTCCATCGCCTACTATGGTCCGTCCAACCTCCATCAACAGACAACGGTCTTTCTAACCCCGGTCTCCTGTCGACTACGATCCTTCCGACCAAACAAACATGTATATGTAACTCCTACCATGTAATGCAATCTATATGATGCTACAAGGCCTTCTCCAAAGGAAGGACCTCATTTGTAATCAACTACAATACTAGTGGATTCATTCAAACTGGGTTAGGCCCCGTGGGTTTTCACCCTTTTTAGGGGTTTTCCACGTAAAAACATTGGTGTCTCAAGTGAATGCTAGACCCTCTATCTTATCTGACTGTGTGCCGGATTTTCGTACAATGCTAAGACGATAAACTTTATATTTCTCTACCGCCGCGAATACTCCTGGACGCAACAATTCTCATCAGAACTCAAGCTTTGGATAAGAAAGTGGAAGGCTATGTTGGGTAGTTGACGACCAATATAAAACTTATCAAATAATCATGACATGAATCATTTAATACATTGGGTCTACAGGAAAATCAGCCATTACCAATGGATTTTTCTGGCGGTAATGAGATTTTTCGGCAGCTTTCAGGCGATTTTTTTTCTGTCGGTATAAACCGCGTAGGAAATTAAAACTGGCGGTTTATTTACTGCGACATTTATTTCCGACGATTTTTCCCCATAAAAGTTATCTTATTGTATTCCGATGGAAAATTGACTGCCAGAAAATTCCGCCGGTAATAAGTGATTTTTCTGTAGTGGACTCTTAGCGTGACACAATGGAGAGAAATGATTCATGTAGTTGACCCCATGTAGTGAGATAAAGGCTTAATGTTATTGTTGTTGTCATCGTGGTTGATCATCTGTGATCCTAAAAATTCACACAAAATTTCGTACAAATATCATTTGCATGGTTTAAAAAGCAATACAAAATGATATTTTTTCCATCTATTTCATGACTATATCATACACCCATTACCTGATTCTTATGAACTCATCACAACAAAGCTTCTTTCCATGCACTTAGAGACTCTTCAACAGCCTTACTTGCAAGCACATCTTTCCTATACCTATCAGCTATAGGGAAAATAAGATGTCGTGTTCATGCATGCCAGCCTTCAATCTCCACCGTCCATTCTTCTTATCAAGCTTTGATATTCATTTCTTGGAGTGTCAAACAAGCCTATATACATCAACTCAATAATTTATCTTAATCTTATGACATCACCAACCATGCTTATCAATACAAAAATGCTCTACTTATTGTCATGCTAACCATCCTTATCCATTAATACAAGTTTGTAAGATTGAGATTTTTTACCTTACTTCATAGATTAAACAAATAAAATCACAAATAAATAGAATGATGACATATAGCTTATAAAATTGGTATACCATCAAAAAATTATCTTAATCAAGCATGAATCTCTAGGCAATTTTGAATTGGAAACTTTCTAAATCAAACCCGGAACCATTCGAACTCCGATTTCAACAAACTTATATAGTCCAACTGAACGTCTCGAAAGGACGGATCCAACAATTCGACCCAATCCGAACCCAAATGGTTGCAAATCAAGGACCTGAAGAGCATTTGAAAGGTTCGAACTATAAATTTGATGACCAAATGATTTTTAAATTCCACAGCATGGTCCCCAAATCACACATGTTTATAGTCAAATTGAGTGGCTCGATGGGATGAATCTAATGAGCCTAAGATCATTTAATCTTGAGATCATTAATGAAATCAGATATTAAATAAATGGTATATAATCAAGAGAACTAATATGCATTATTCGATGGAGTATTTTGAATTTTGACCACCAAAATGTCCTTTTCAAGAAGTTTATAAATAGGACTTCAATTTACACATTTGAGAGAATATGGAGTTGAAAGAGCTAATGATCATTGTCAATGACCACCATTAGCAATATCCATCGCCATCATTTGACTATCATTATCTAATTATTGTCATGTGATTATTAATATCCAACTCTATTATTGGACTTAAAATATCTGCATGTTCTATAATTGTTATTATGGGTATCAAAAAATAATTCTTAATTTTATATATTTACCATTAATTTAATTTTGGTTACTTGACTTCTAAATCCCTATAATGATAGCACTCTTTAAAATTGATAGATATTAGATTCAATATTGTATGTAGAGTCATAACACGACTTTGCTACAATTTTATCTTCATGTTTTATTAAAGTAAAATAAATATTACACAAGTCTATTAAATTTAGATCATGAATGTCTATAAATTTGATAATCTTTAATTTTAATCTTTTGCATATAATATTTTTCATGAGAATCCTTTCATTAATAGGATTATCAATACCTATGAAAAATTTGTCTAATATGATGAATAAAAATCATGTTGCTATATATATATATATATATATATATATATATATATAATATATATATATATATATATATATATATATATATATATATAGTGTATTAAATTATCTTTCTCATTCAATTTATTTCATATTTTATTAAAGTATATATATTATTAATCGAAAGTGGGAATTATACTCTGGAAAAAAAACCATCTAAATATCACACATTTATTCACATCCAACCAGAAACTAAATTCCAACAAAAAAAGAAGAAACCTAGTGTATCCTAACTAAAAAAGATAGGACATATCTCAAAAGCCTTAGAACTACTTTAAAATTAGTGCAATATTAATTCCTTCTATATTGCATTCATTTTACAGCAGATATAAGAAAACTTTCAAATTTATCGTAATCAAAATTTTGATTCATATACTTTAATATACTTTTTTTTTTCTAATTTTCTATTCATACGATGAATTGCAATCTCATGATATCAAAAAAGAGAAAATTATCAAAATGATATATTGACTCTTTATTAAAGATCTAAATGATTCTCAACTATATTAAATAACTATTTTGATCCTTCAACTCCATACAGAGCAACCTAAATAGTCCCCCATCATCAGACTATTTTAATTCATCTTCAAAAATTTCAGAATCAAAATGATTATTTATATAACAGATTAATCATTCATAAAGAACTAAGAGATTAATATAATTATTTTTCTTAATAACAATTCAAATTATTTTCCTACTACAACTTATCTACATATTTTTTAAATATATATTCATTGAATACATTCACCTTCTACATTAATTGCTTTGAACCAAAGCCATGAGGGTAAAGGGGGGTGTGTGGGCCATACCAACAGGAATAACCAAAGCCCACGCCAAGAGGACAAAAGAGTACCCCCGTAGCCCCGTTTCAATGAAAGGCCCAAGATGGGGCCCACTGGGCCCCGCGACATTAGCTGGCAATGATGTCTCTTGTGGAGAAACAACACGTGGGCCCCACCCTGGCCGTGCAGATATCGACCCGCCCGCATATAGTCTTCCTTACGATAAATAAAAATTTGTACATTTTTATTTTTATATACTTTTAGTTTGACCGAGAACAGGTCACGTGACCCGGATGCGACGGTGAGTGGGTGAGAGAGACTCCGTGGGCCCGGATTCGTGACGGAAATATAACGTTGCGCGTGAGCCCAGCGGGCGGGGCCCACCGGCCCGCTCCCACTCCCAGGCTTCACGTGGGCGGATCCGTGGCAGATGTTCCCGCGGCATGTTATAACCTTCCATGACCATACCTAGTCCATAGGGTTAAGGGCAGACCTAAAGTAGACAATTATTATTCATCCTAAAATTATTTTTCTTAGTAACATACTCATTAAAATTATTTTTATCCACCCCTCTAAATAAATATATTTATAAAAAAATTTATTATTATTTTTATTTTAAACCTTAAGATTATGCATGTTTCAATTCTATTTTGATCATACTCAAAAGAGAGCTAGTTACGCCTCTGCATAGATAAAATTATTCTGTGCAGATACCAACGTTGTTCGGAGGCGAATTAGAACGTGTGACATCACTTTTTTACTATGTACCAGGTGATGTGGCACGTTTTGATTCACCTACGAACGGTCCGATGTCCGCACAAAATAATTTCTCCCTGCATAGAATTTCTCTTGTACTCATTTAAAGGGAGGTGTTTCTAAGAAAAAAATTCTTCTCTATATTTTGGTTTGATGAAATCAAAATTTGAATGATTCTAAATTTAATTCTAGAATTTTCTAAGAAAACATTCTAGAAGTTTCTAAAATTTTTATGATATATCAATTGCCACTTATAATCTGAAAAATGATTAGACGTGACATCAACGTGAACCTCCACTTGAGACAGTGAACTATACAAAATCTCTTTAATTATAATTTTAATATTTTTTGGAGTCGGCATATCTAAAAACTATAGATAAAATTATCAATTTAATATAATCAAGATAGTTTTTATAAAGGTTTGGTCATAAATAAGTTTAATTAAAATAATTTAATTCAATATTTATTTAATAAACAAGCTAAACTCGAATAAAAATGTTGAAAAAATATATATATTTGATAATTTTTTTGCTCAAATTTGATTAACATAATTTTTACAATTTAATGAATTTATGGCAAATTAATTCAAATTTATATAATCTAATAATTATAATATTTATTTAAATTAAATTTAAATCAGGTTATTGTGAAACACGTTAAGCTCCGCCGGTACACCCCGTCCGCCATCACTCAAGTTATTCATCGGCAAAACAGTAAACAAAAGCCTTAAATAAATAAATAAATAAATAAACCAAATTTATTGCGTCGCGTAAGAACTTTTATTACATCCGGTGCAAGGACTTAGAGGAACGTCCGGTCGGAGTCAAATTTCCGCCAAAAAACTCGGTATTTGCTCGGTACAACTAGGTATTATTTGATAATAACGATGAATATCGCTCTTTGAAGACCAATACCGAGTTATACCGAGCTATATTGAGAAATACCGAGTTGTACCGAGTTTTTTCTAGGAAAAACTCGGTACAACTTTTGTATAACTCGGTATTGCTCAAGATAGCTCGAAATAATTCGGTATTGGATCTTCACATGATGTTATTCCTCGTTATTATTTGATATTGCTCGGTATTTACTCGGTACAACTCGGTATTTCGCGGGAATTTGCCTCCGACCGGACGTTCCTCTACGTCCGGTCGGAGGACGTAATAATTGTACGTCGCGTAATTGCACACGTGGCAGATCTGACACTTGTCGATTATTTGCATTTTTCAATAAATCAGAAGAAAAAACAATACATATAAAAGCATAGATCTTAAAAAAAATAATTTATTTGAAAATAAATGTAATATGTTAAAATAATATTAAATCAATTATAAAATAAATATATTAACTTTAAATTATTTTATTATTTTTTAATGATAATAAAAAATAATAAAATATAAAAATATTAAATAGTTTATATTTAATGATATCTTATATATTATTATTTTAAAATTATTAAAAATAAATTATAAATTTATATCAACATTACTCCTCTTTGAGCAATTACAAATGAGACAATAATTGATGATTGCAGCTTGCATTATTGGAACATATAAAATCAAAATTTCAAAATAAATAAATAAATTTATTTATTTATTCAAATTCGATGAATCCTCAATTTAAAAAAATTCATTATTTAATTTATACCATCAACTTATTAATTAAAAATTAATTTTATTATTATATGATAAAATTAGTGGATGGAGCTTTTTTCTTTAATTATTTTTTAGGATTAATGAATGTTATTAGATAATTTAAACATATTTTGAATAGTGAGATTAATATTAAGAAATTTTTATCACCCATTTTTTGTCTAATTAAATGATAAAATTAACAATAAAGCATATTAATTTAAATTTTATAAGGTTGAGGATTAATTTAAATTTTAAAATAATTAAAAAATCTAAATAAAATAATTTGGAAGAAATTGAAGGAAAAAAAAAATAATAATAAACTATTTATTTAATTCTAAAATATTCATGATAAATTTACATTAACAGTACCAGTGTTAGAACAATTACAAACAGGACAGAACTTGATGATCGGAGCGCAGGCAGCACAGAGACAGAGATGGCGGCAAGGGAGAATCAGCACAGTCGTCTCCCTCTCCCGGCAGCTCCGGCAAGCTCTCACTAACCCTGCGGCAGCCGCCGTCGACGTATCTCGATCATCATTACCGCCGCCGCAGCAGCAGGATTCAGCGTCATCAGCCGGTGAAGCTTCGTCAACTAGCCGTTGCTCCTCTTTGATTCGAATTTGGGCGGCGAGGAGTTGCTCGAGATTCGTGCGGAGGAGATTCGCCGTCGCCTCATTCGTCTGAGCTAGCTCCTTCCATATCTCATTCTCGACCGTTAGAGTTCGAATTCGCTCTTCCATCGCCCAATTCAGCTTCTTCAACCTCTCAATCTCGTCTTCTCTCGCCTTCAATCGCTTACTCGCTGCGTCCTCTATCGCCACCACAAGTTGCCGAGAGAATCTCCTTCGCCTCTCTGTCAGCTCCAGCCTCATTCTCTCAGCCTGTGCGGTATAAAAAGATCAGTTTGTGCTAAAAATTAACGGGAATATCAGAATTTGGTTAATGGGGAATGGAGAATTACATGATGAAGAACGAGGCGATCGAGATCGAGCATCTGTTGCTGAAAATAAGAGGAGAGATCTTCGCCGAGGAAGGAAAGAGGCTCTCTTGCGCGCTTCTTCCCGGAAATAGTTACGCCGCTCTCCGACGATGCTAAGAGCGTCGCCGGCACTACTCCGGTATGAGTATTTCCGAGCATCGCCGGAGCTTGAGACTCTGTGAACTTCGCAAGGTCTCTGTTTTCACAAGAGAACCACGTAAGAACAGACCTTTATATAAGAATTTAATGGGGAGAGGGAGAAAAGGGTTAAAGAGATGGAGTACCTGTTCATGAGAAGTTGAGGGGAGAAAAGGTGAAGATGGTGCGCTTCAACGGCCATGGGATGAAAGGTGGGGAGAAATGAGAGAGGGGTGGGGGGTTTATTACAAGTTTGGTGGAGAGAGATAGAGAGAGAGAGAGAGGGAAGGACAGAGATGGTAGAGAGAGAGAGAGAGAAAAGAATATTGGGTGTATATAAAGAAGAGTGTGCGGCAAGGCAATATGGAAGATAGAGAAGATATTTGGTCGTTTCTCTTAATAGTGCTTAATTAATTTAGCGATCAAGAATATATATTTTTGTTCATATTTTGATTTAGAATAAAAAACATTTGACAAATTAAAACATACTATTTTTTATTTAATTTTAAACAAAGTAATTTACACACAAATGATTGATGGTGGTGACTAGTAATAGCTGTGGCCACGTAGTCACAATCGACAATTTTTAAAAGTGTTGATAAGAGATGATAGTTTACAGCCAATGGTGAAAGGGTGGTGGTGGGGTGACGACGATTATGAATATTTTAAAAAATCGTATTTAAAAATTATTGTGAGTGTTTTTAGAAAATAAGTTGATTTGTTCTCTAGGTTAACTATATAGTAAGCAAATGTTCAAATTATTCTAAAAAACAAGTGTTGGATCTTAGACTAGTTGATATCATACTAGCAACTACAAAATATTAACAACATATTGAGTTGATAAGCATAGTGAAAGTTGTTTATCAAGATTTTTATTTATGGAGTAAGAAACAATAAAATTATCTTAACTAGAAGAATTAGGCAACTATATAATAAGTTAGAAGACATATGGTAACCTGAATCGCCTCTCTCTCTCTCTCTCTCCTTGAATTTTTGACTCTATGTCTCATTGTTTAGAATAAGAGTGCTCTCCTTCTAGGTCTAAACTCTCAAGATTTGCTCCACCGATTATAATACCACTTTATGAATGTAAGAGTTAGGTTGTCATCATAATTGCTTAGTAATAATGTTCTCAACTATGGAGTCTCTTGTCTCTTAGGTACCATGTCAAGGACTTATATGAGCTTTTCTTGGCCTTGATTTGTATATTAGTATCCTAGCTTTTTAAGGTTTTCCTCTTGGCAACATAATAATCCTCTTAAGAATCCCCCTATTTAGTAAGTTATTTGTCATGACTAATCTATCCTGCTTTATGAAGTCACATATCTATTGACCACTTATAGCTTTGAATTTATTTGAGGTTTTTTTTTGGAGTGAGAGTTATGCTAAGAAAGAAAATATTAAGCAAATATTTATTGTTATAAATGTAAAACAACAACAACAACATCATCAAACCTTTATCCCACTATGTATGGTCAACTACATGAATCCTTTTTCTCAAATGGGATATATTAAGAGTCAAATTCTCATATAATAATAATGGTCATTTCTAATACTTTTTAATGCAATCTTTTTAGGTCTACCTCTACCTTTCTTAACATAGGCCTAATCTAATATATATTCTATCTTAATCGAGTCATCAGATGGCCATGTGATGTTATATATAGATGTAAAGTATAGAAAAAAAAGAACACGGGAAGCTTATGAAACAAGGGGGGGGGGGGGGGGGGGGGGGGTGGGAGAGAGAGAGAGAGAGAGATCAGAAGAGAAATTATATGGAATTCTTATTTTTTACTAGCATTAATGATATATATGCTTACATTATTCTAAACTTAATTGTGTTTCCTAGACTAGATGATGCATCCAACAAATATGATTTGAGATCTTTCACAAAGAAAGAGAGTTAATGCAGTCATTATACCCATATTATTTTTTATTATAATTTAATTATTTTTACTTCTCATTTCTACCACTTGTTTCTCCTAATTACAACTAATAACTAGCATTTATTTTCATTGATACTTTTGTTTGCTAATGCACAATGTGATAGTGTATATATGTGTTTCAATTAGAAGGCAAAAATATATTATGCATATATTATTACTCAAAGATGCTTGCATAATAGTTAGCACTTGTCTTCTTCCTCCACTACTTAATTTTATGTGAAATTGGTGTTGGAGATAAATGCACACAAAGGAAAACACCTTAATCTCAATGATGATTAAAATTAGGAGCACTTATGGGAAACTTAATCCATCCTTGAGAATAAATTAAAAGTTCTCTCCATTGACTTCAACAATTTTTTATAGAAAACTATTGAGAGATTCTTGCATTTAGGAACTAACACATCATTATCGATAATCACATCAATTAACTTGTCAATCATACTAATGATGAGAACTCTATTGTCATGATTTAAGATCTACAACATCCCAATGATAAAGTTTTAGTGCACTTTGAGTTTTCTGAATCCAATGATGAGTGTTACCCGGCCTCATCAATGAACACCTACTTGGACTTTGATTCGAAGTTTGAATTAACATTGTCTTTGGAACATTCTCTAAGATGAAGATATCACTAATAACTAAATTAAAATTATTTTAAGATAAAATTGATATCCCATTTTATTAATAGATATTTTATTCATAATACTAGAGGTTTTCATAAGATTCTTAAACAAATTATACCTACACTGAAGAATTCTATCTACTTTGTGTAAGAAATAATATGAAAAAATCTATCAACAACTTTTAGTTTCATACAACTGAGTTTTAAAAGACGCCATCCAAGATAATCTTGAGATGAAATTAATATGATCTCTATTATATGATGTTTACTTAGCTTATAAACTTAATTAAAAATCCTAACATGCAACAAATAAATATCATTTCATGGAGTGGGTTAATGAAATAATAAAGCTTACCCCACTGGCCAACAAACTAAGCTCCTTTTAATCCCAAATGCCTGAGGCCAACACAAAGCTAATGAAGAAAAGTTTCCAATAAGAATTGGGCTAAATTGGGCTAACATATATAACAAATCAAGACCATCAAAGTACTTTTGATGTTTCTAGCTTCGTTATCACTTGATTGAATGCCCCAATTAATGTTCCTTATAATTTTGGATGATGAATAATATGAAGATGGTTCTAGTAATTCTTCATTTATGAATGAAGAATTTAAATAAAAATTTGAAGTTAAAATAGAATTAATCCTTTTTTTTTATCCTCTAGAAGGCATGATTAGCTATTAAACAAAATATTACTACTTAATAACATACTTTTTTTAGAATAACATTTACCATAGAGACAAGTAGCAAAGTGTGAGAATTTTTAGTGGACAATTGATACTCAAAAAACATCAAATTTATATTAAAGTTAATACATTTTTATTGAAATTTTAAAAAATTCACATTACAAAAAAATTATCTTAAGTAAAGTGCTCTTGACAAGAAAATGCATGTAAAGTGATGTTATCTACTGGTAAGAATTTCATTTACAAAGTTCTATATGATGTACCAAAAATAGTTACATGTCAGTTAATATAAAGATGATTGTGGCAATTTGATATATGAGATTCATATGATTGTCACTCTAATTGTAATTCATTTGATTAGAAGGGAAAGAAAATCAAATTTCTACCATTGCCTTTACGGGCAAAGAAAACTTATGTTAGCAAGCCATCTTCACAAGTGACATGGAGCCTCAACTACTTATAGAATACAAAGAAGTGTTCAAGATGTTTATGATTCTTAATATTTGGTAGAATTTCACAGTAGATGAAATTTGTAGTGTTGTACTGTCTTTCCTATAGCAATTTGTGGACGTCGTGCCTATTGAATTGTCAAATCACCTACTACCATTTTGAATCCATTAATAAAAAGTTGACTTAGTTCCAAGGTCAACACTATCAAATTAATTGCACTATATATATGATGAGTCTAAAGAAATATAAGATTTATAAAATAATTTTTGTGTTATCCTATTCAATGGTAAAAGGAATTAATTGTGCTTTCCTAATACTTCCCTTTAGCTTTAATTAATTATGGACACACACTATGGTGGTTTTACTATACGGACAAAGTGTAACAAGGCTTTATTGTTTAAGGTTTAGATTTTTTACATAAAACTTAAAAAGTGAAAAAAAGTAAAAAACTATGGACCTTAACCTATTTGAAGTAATCCACTATATACTTAGCAGTTAGAAAAGTTCTTTCTTCTCTATAGTTTTGAAAAGAAAAGATTATAAAGTTCAAATCACTTAATCTCCTGTAGTTGTAATAGATATTCTGAGAGAAGCAGTACATTGTTGATGAAAACAATTAAAGAAAGGCAGTCAGAAAATGATAGTTGGATGGCATCGATCAGACGATAGTGTTCAGGCGTTGATTGTTAGTTAAGGTAACAAGATAATAATAGTCGAATGATAATGGCAAGATTGTAGGAAATGGACTATACCAGTTAGACGACAATAATCACTTGGTGAAGTTTAGATGACTGTGATTAGACAATAGTGGTTAACGAATAATCGTTAGTATCTAACATTGGATAGAACTCAAGATTTTCTTAAATCTCCAAGCTCTCTCTAATCTCAGGTCTCAGTCATCTTTCATATGGAATGCATAAGTCTATTTCTAATATTTTGGGAGTAAAATTTTAATAAATTTGACAAAAAATTTCATAACACTCTATCAGATAACTCATATTAATTTTTTTATTATTAATCATTTATTTGAAATTTAAGTATCTTAATGACCTTAAAATTTAATGATCTTAGACTTTTTTTTTTTTTGATTTTTTTAATGATCTTAAACTTGTTTGATTTATTTTATCTATCTACTTGATATAAATATAAATATATAAGATTTGAAGGTCGTATGATCAATAAAATATTCACATTAAAAAATATTTTTTAATTAAAATATATTAAACAAAAAATTTATGACATCACTCATAGATATTTTCGAGTAATTAGTGAATTAATATTCAAATAATCGTTGCTTTGTCCACAAATGCCGCGGATATTTTGGGCCGGGTGGTGGCCCACGAAGCTGATAGGGGTATTTTAGGAAACACGCACAATTGAAAAAAAAAAGAAATTTTAAGAAATATAAAATAATATTTAAATGTATACGAGGTCGGGGAATCCGAGCTGACACGAGACGTAGTTGGCACGTGTCCGCAAAAGACGACCGGTGAGATGAATGGGGCCCACACATTCATGACAGGCGCATGTGTGGGGCCTACGAATGGATCGGACATGTGGGCCCCGCCCGGCATCCCCTGGCTAGGTCACTCGCCCGGCCTTTTTATTTTATTTCTTATTCCTTTTTCTATTTTTTATTTCTTTAAAAATAAATAGCGATTCGTCTTATTGAGAAGATATTATTAGGTACAAAGTTGGGACTTAGCTTTTCGTCTAGATTCCAATCACATAAAAATACTTATATTTTCTCTCTTATATATTTCATGCGTAGAAAAGGTAAAATTATTCTGTGCAGATACAGATGTCGTACGAAGGCGAATTAGAATGCGTCACATCACTTTTTTTCTGTGTATCATAGTTGTGTACCGTTGTATATCGGGTCACATAGCACGTTCTGATTCACCTACCCCCGAACGGTCCGGTGACCGTACAAAAAAGAGAAAAATTACATATTTTCACGTGATTAGAGTCTGAAAGACGTCCAGACTCCGTACGTAATAAATTTTTCTTATTGAGAGACTACTTATACCAATTTGAGATTATTAAAAGGTGATAGTAATTATAAATAATATTTTTAAACAATTTATAGTTATGAAATATATATTATATTTTCAGAGAGTAAAAAATAAAGGGAAAAAATGATGATTTGAAAATATTGTGTGAATTATAAATCAATATGTGCATCATGTGAAACATTTCTTTTATTAAATTCTATAAATTTTTAATTGATTGATCATATGGTTAGATTTTTATAATGATTCTAATCAAATATATATATTAAAATATATTTTTAGAAATAAAAAATTAAAAGTATATGAAAATGTTTTAAATTTATTAATGTATCAAAAAACTTAATTTTTTTTTAAATTTATAAGTTGAACTTAGTAATATTACTATTTCTTTAATAATTATTAAAAATATAAGAAGATATAGAATGAAAGGCTAAAAGTTAAAAAAACAGGATTTGAAATTGATGGGAATTGATTGAAAGTATAAATGAGCAAAAAAACAAAGCTAACCTATTTGATTACAATGATAAGTGATAAAAATATGGGCCCTCTCCATCACAATAATATTTATAATTATCTAAATCATTATCATGCATTTCTCTTTCAAGAATAACAATTCAATGTGATACAAAATAAAATTATATTAAAAAGAAACTTTATTCAATCTCATTATTTGCCTAAAATGAAAGATATTGCTTGCAATTTAGAATGTGAAGATTCATATTTCATTTGAGTAAATTTTTTTGTCATTTCTTTTTGCTGCTTCGATCCAAGAAATTTTTGTAATTAAAATTACTTTAAAAAATAATAAAAAACTGTCCCAAACATAAAATTTGTAATTCAAATTTGCATGAAAATTACTATTTTTTTTTTCATTCAGAGAAAAAAATTATGGAATTAGATATTCACCTTAAAATTCTAAATAATATGAGTTCAAATTTTAAATTTGTTTTAAATGATTGTACTATATAAATAATTGATAAATTATTTTAGTCACTCATCTCAACCTAAAAACTTGAACAAAACAATTTATTTTAAGATAATTGTAATGTATAAAAATATTTGTACATATTTTTTTCTTATTATGAAAATAAAAAATTATTTTAAGATAATTTTAATGAATAATACTTTTACTTAATTTGTTTTTCTTATTATAACAACTAACTAATTTAATACTTATCCTCTCAATCTTCAACTATTCAAGAAAAATAAAAAAAATAATAAAAAATTAAGCCTAATAATTGACACATAATTATATAAAAAAACATGAAACACAAAAAAACTTTTACATAATTTATCCTTAGATACATAATTTAAGTCTTTTTGGAACTTTTTGCTCATAAAAACCTTACTAATTTTTTTTTCTTTGTTGACTATTAGTACAAAAAAAAAAAAGTCAGACTTCCTATTCATACGTTTCTTGAATAAGAATGTGGAAATTTAATACAAAGATTGCTACCTATATGAGCATGAATGACTACGCAATTAAGAAGAGATGGAAGTTGCATGGTAATTTCCTTCTTATTTCTCTTAAAAATACTTAATTTATGTTCCGTTTGGGACAACTTTCTTACTACTTTCTAAAATGTAACTTTTTAGTACAAATATTTTTAAAACTAGAAATTCTTATACTAAAAAGCTGCTTTAGGAAGCTGTAAGAAAGTTGTCCCAAATGAAGCCTTAATTATCAGATTAGGTGGGAGCTAAGTGTTTTGGACCAATTGGAAGAATATGAGAGATGTCAAGATATCACATGTTGATTAGTGGAGAGAATCATCTTCCCAAGATTAGAAAAAAAGAAGAAGAGAAATATAGTGATGCTTGTCCTTAGCACCTAATACTTTTTCTAGTCTTTGGCTTCATTAGCTAGATGTGTTATGGCACTAATTGTTTTAATAATTGATCTTTCCAAGGTCATTATCCTAATTCAATATTATTTTATGTGGCTAATCACTTCTAAAAATAATTATAATAACAAGTCATGATCATAGAATGAATAAGTTAGGTCTAACATCATTAATTAATTTAAAAAATTGTTTTTAAGCACTTTAATATTTATCCAAGGCATGCATTCCTAAGCATCTTGATCTCCTTGTTCTTGGGATTTCTCTCCTTCTATAATAAAAGTGATTGTAGCGTATGGCGAACTCCATAGAAATTTCCACATGGCTCCACATATCTCTTTCCAAAGCTTAATTTATTCATTATATAATAAAGCTTTTGCTAATCTTTTATTTTTTGAAGAATATTGGAATATTTAAATTTTTCTTTGTGAAAAAAATATTATTTCTGAGCTCTAATCACTCCCAAACACTTATATCAAAATAATTTAGCATAAATTGAGCATCCAATTGGACCTAAATATATTTCTTTTGTAACTTTCCATGCATTTAATAAATATGGGAAAGCCATAAATTAGGCTTTGATTTTTTCCTTTTTTTTATGAACTATGCATCATGCATAGATTAGATCTATAGCTAATGACTTTTTTTAGTATAATTAACATTGGGAAAACTCACTTATTTGGAGCTATGTGGGCATCATTACTTGAGAATCTACACCATATATATATATATATATAAAAGAACAAATAACATGAAGTCTACCCTATCTTACACCTAAAACAAGGACAAAATTAATATAAAATAGAAAATTTATCACAAAGACAATATAAAGGACTCATTAATAGGATCATATATAATTATATGATTAGTTGAGGATGGCCTGATGAGATAATAGTAGTTATCAGTGCCTCAAATATATTACAAATATTTACGTGCTAAGCTCACAGCTAGATGGACACCACTTGGTCACCATGTAAACTTTGAAAGTCTTTAATTTAAGCATATCATCATCTTTTCACTTTCTTATTTATGACAAGCTCAATGTATATGATTAATTTTATGGGTGCTATCTTGTCCCTTACACTTTCTTAATAGCTATGACTTAGCAAAAAAAATTTTATTGAGTGGTACAAGTTAAGAGATTGTATCATCACTCCACTCTATTTTCTGATATTTATCTATGAAAAAATTGAACCACAAATAAAAATAAAAAATATATATATACATATGAAATTATGATAGAAGCATGGGAATCCTCCACCCATACGGCAAGATTTTTCTATTGTTCTCCAACTCCATTATTGCTCCCATCAATCCCAACTATATTTCACTTTGTTTAACCATGAAAGGATAAAGAGGAGAGGAAAAGAAGATTGACATGGTACTATACCAAGCCAAATTTAAAAGGATCTAAGCATGATGTGATAGAGACATATAAGGGGCCCATATAAAAAAGGATTAGTAGATGGCTAGCAATATAGGTTCTTCAAGTGGAGTAAAGGGTGAAAGAGAGAAATATAAAAGTGATGGGCATATTGAATTGATTGAGGATAACGTGTGCTTGTGTTTCTTCCCTCTTTTTAAGGGCATATTGGAAGCACCTTGACTTGTAGGCACATAAATCAACTTCTTTTCCTCCTTCACATCCTACCTAATGCTTAATAATCTAACTACATAAGTGCAATGTCTCTTTTTATGGTAGGACATTCACACTTTTTTATATTTTGGATATTTTGATTAGTTTTCAGTCATGATGAGTTTCAAAGCTCTTAGATCTCTACTTTAAGATGAGTGGAATATATAAATAATTAATGTTTATCTGATATCAAAATTCTCTCTCTCTCTCTCTCTCTCTCTCTCTCTCTCTCTCTCTCTCTTTCTCTTTTGCTATTATGCTGCTCACCATTTGGTTCAAAGTAACGTAAAGGTTGCCTAAATCCCCACTATTTTCTCATCTTTTAATATTCCTACTTTTTCATATATATGGTATTGGTATTCCACCATAGATAAATCACTATCATAGCTTTGGGGAGGGATATCAACATGTCATAGGTTCAAAGCAAAGTTTGCACACAAAGGCCAAAGCCATAACTAAGAGAAAAAAAAAAAAAAACAAACAAAAAAAAAAAAAAAAAAGAGAAAAAAAGAGATAAAGTTCAAGTTCTCAATCCACATCTACACCTTAGGGAGTATATAATAATAATAATAATAATTTATTGATGTATTAGATCTAATAATAATAATAATATTAGAAAATATTATTTCTAATATTTTCTAATCAAGTCATTTTTAGGTCCACCTATATCTTTCTTAACATTGGCCAAATCTAATACATCTGCTCTCCTGAACGAGCCATCGGAAGGCCGACGTTATAACAAGATGACCCAACTGATTTTTTTTCTCAAATTATCTCATTTGAATTGAGCTTAGAATAATGAGATAAAAACATATTTATTGCTCCAAAATCCTTCTCTCTTACCACAAAACATATTTATAGAATTTCTTACATAGCGTTTGGTAGGAGGAATTGGTCTCTCACTTCTATATATAAAAAAAAAAACTAAAAATAAAATGCTTGAAATCAACATCTCATTATTATTTTATCAAGGTACCTTAGCATATAAGCAGGGAAAAGTCCATGAATAATCCAAGAACAAATAAAAAGATTAGAATAATCTAATCAACAGAAGAAATTTTAGCAAAAGTCCAATAACTAAACTCTGAATTCCAGTCATAATCAAGACATGGAAGGCTTCCATAGAATCTATATTTAATAAAGGAGAAAACATTTCATGAAGTCATGAATACTTTATTTGAATAAGGGCATTTAATTAATTTTTTATTGCTTCAATTTCAGCACTTGTTCAGATGATAATTACAACTTATATTAATTATATATTTGTATATTCAAAGTGTTTCTTATTTCATCACTTATGTCATCTAAACAAAGCTTTGAATTTTAATATTTGGTAAGTCACATATGCTGAATTCAAAGGCATAAAGACAGTTTTGTTACCTCATTAGATGATAGTGAAAAATATTTTATTTCAATAAAATATTATTAATGAGCTAAAGTTTCATTTGGGACGGCTTTCTTACTGCTTTTTAAAGCAAATTTTTAGTACAAAAATTAAACTAGAAAGCTGTTTTAAGAAGCAGTAAGAAGGCTGCTCCAAAATAAACTTAAATGAGCATGCAAAGTTAGTAAAAAAATATGATAAATATGATGGTTGACAAAATAATAATGTGTCATTTAATGTTTTATCTATAGTTGTAGATGAAATATTCAATCCATTGGTTGGTTTGAAACTTCCAAAACATGTAAATATATTAATCATAAAATTGCATAAGAAGACATTGGAGGGTTGTTTGGTTTATTGTTTATTTATTTATTTAATACTATTTAAAATTACCTAATAAAATATTATATGAATAAATACAAAAGAAAGCTCTAAGCATCCAACAAAATTAGGTTCTTTTAGTGATTAATATGCTGAATTCTACAAGTTCAATGAACAAACTATATAATTAATGAGCCTTCAAACTATGTGAGGAGCCTAATTGGTTAACCATGTCTTAGCTTTAATCAACTAGGAGTATTGTGTGTCATTATGACCCAACGGATTATAGTTAAACTTCTTTGGTCAACCCCTGAGCTAGTGTTAATGAGGGTCAACAAATTAAGGCCAGTATGATAAAAATAATCAGTGAGCTCATTTGAGTGCTTGGTCCTCAAGGAGTAGTGACATATTAGCCAATAAATGGGTAGAGTCATAGGTGATAGAGAGAAAAGAGCGATGTTAGCTGACCTTTACTAGGGGACTGAAAAAGGTGCCCAAATGATTTTAGGTATGAACTAGCTTAGGGCCAAATCTAAAAGGAGGTCAATAATGAGTTATAATATGGTAAGTTAGGTAAATTAGCATTTGTTTAGTTTTTTTAGGTCAATCGACTGAGCTAAATATAACTTAGTACCGGGTTAATATTGATCTATGGTCAAAAGGTGAAGGTCCTATGGTTTGGTCAATTCTAGGCTAGGATCCTATTGGGCCAATCCATATCTCGATCTTCAATAAAAGTAGCACTACATCAAGATATGAGTACAATGGGGTAGACCATTTCGTTAGAAGGGTATGATCAATCTAGTGGAGTCTAGATTAGACTCAAGAAAAATCAAACAAGAAAAAAAAAAGCTTTAATGAGCTTTCAAATACAAAGTCATAGATCTATAATTAAAAGGAAGATCATAATTTCAGATAATCCAAATATATGAGTCATGAAAGATTATCTTTGGAATTAGCACAACAAACATCCAAGCACAACATCTATTGTCCATTGAAAATGTTTATGAGATGTTGATGCCTAACCAAATTTGTTAATAGCAGCCATGAAATTTGAAAGAAAGGTCTAAACTTTCCTTCCAAATGACTTCAATATAAACATATCCCATCCCAAATAATAAAACTAATCAAAATACAAGGTCCATTTGGAACTAATGCAGCTTTTTGTAAAAATGATTATTGATACGTCGTCAAAAAATTATCTTGATCAGGCGCGAATCTCGATGCAAAATCAAGTTGGAAACTTCAAAAATTAATTCGGATACCATCCAAACTCTGATTTCAGCAAACTTATAGCCGAACTGAACGTCTCGGAAATACGAACCCAATGAAACCAAATTTGATTCAATCCGAGCCCAAATGAGTCCAAATCAAGGACCCGAAGAGCTGTTGGAAGGTTTGAACCACAATTTGGATTACCAAACGGTTTCCAAACATAACAAGATTATAGTCTAATCGAGCGGCTCGACAAGACGAATCCAACGAGCCCAAGATTGCTGAATTCCGACATCATTAAGACCTTCAAATGTCTGACGAACAGTGCATGATCAAGGGATTCAATATCGACCGTTCATGCAACCACTCCCCATTTACCCTTGATCTCTCACCTATTTACGACCCATGCCACTCCAGAAAATCTATAAATAGACCCCTCATTTCTCTTGAGAGGGGGACCGGAGAAAAAAGAGAAGAGGAGAAGAGAAGGAAGAAGCTCCTCCTCGACCACTGTCGGAGTTTCGCCGGACTACCGCCGGACCTTCGCCGGACCACCACTTGAGGCCCTCACCTCTGCCGGACCACCGCCCGACGCCGTTGCTCCATCGGACCACCACTTGAGGCCCTCACCTCCGCCGGACCACCGTAGGAGCCTTGCCGGACCACCACCGGAGCTTCACCGGACCACCGCCAGAACCTCGTCGGACCACAACTTGAGGCCCTCACCCTCGCCGGACCACCACCGGAGCCTCGTCGGACCATCGCTGGAGCCTTGCCGGACCATCACATGAGGTCCTCACCTTCGCCAGAGGCCCTCACCTTCATCAGAGGCCTTCACATTCGCCAGAGGCCCTCACCTTCGTCAGAGACCCTCACCTTCGTCAGACCATCACCTGAGGCCCGAAGTTCTGCCAGACCATCACCTAACCCCCGGACTTCTACCGAAGTTCCGCCCTCCAACTACAGTCTTTCTGACCTCGGTCTCATGCCGACTACGGTCATTCTGACCTTCATCGCCTACTATGGTCCTTTAGACCTCCATCAACAGACAACGGTCTTTCTAACCCCGGTCTCATGCCGACTACGACCCCTTCTGATCTCCGTCGCCTACTATGGTCCTTCCGACCTCCATCAACAAACAACGGTCTTTCTGACCTCGGTCTCATGCCGACTACGGTCCTTCCAACCTCTGTCACCTACTATGATCCTTTCGACCTCCATCACTAGACAACGATCTTTCCGACCTCCATCCTATCGACTATGGTCGTGCCAATAAAACAAACACATTTATTGTAATCCCTCCATGTAATGCACTCTATATGATGTACATTTGTGAACTCAAGCCAAGGCCTTCTCCCAAGGAAGGGCCTCATTTGTAATCGACTACAAATACTACTGGATTCATTCAAACTAGGCCAGACCGCGTGGTTTTTTCCCCTTTCAGGGGTTTCCACGTAAAAACTCTGGTGTCTCTTATGAACGCTACACCCTCTCTTTTTATCTGTGTGTGTGCTGGATCTTCGTATAATGCTAAGGCGTTAAACTATATATTTTCTCTACCGCCGCAAATACTCCAGGACGTAACAATTATAAAGCTATCGTGAGAAAATTATTTTTTTAAAAATTGTTGTAAAAAATAGAGTCTTAATACATTTTTTTTTAAATTAGTGAAAAATCAATAGCTAAATTTAAAACGTGGTTACGGTTTGAAAAGCAAATCATTAATAAAGCTATCTTATGCTTCATTTGGGATATTTTTTTTAAAATTTCTTAAAGTAGCTTTCTAATACAAAAATTAAAATTTCTAATTAAAAAATACTTTAAAAAGCGGTAAAAAAGCTGTCCCAAATAAAACCTCTGCCTTAAAAAAATTAGAAATATATTTTAGTAATCTATAAGTATGAGGAATGAGGACACCCAAAGAAAGCAAAGAACAATTGATATTTTTCTTGGGGCTTGTATGATCTAATTTTTTTATTTTATATTTTTTAAGAATATAAGTGTTTAACATATTTCTTATTTTTATATAAAAAATTAAATTAAATTATTTTTTAAACCATTCAAAATAATTTTGATACATTTTGAATCTTTTAAAAAGAACTAACTCTAGTGGCTGATCATCACTACAACCACTGCATTATTATCATTGAACATCACCACAGATTGTTGCCAACACTATTATCGACTGCTTGTGACCACCCGACCACCGATGGCCCCATCTAGCCACTACCACCGACATTGCCGACAATCACTACCGTTATCTTTACTCGTCGTCCATCGCCACTGTCCTTTCAAGCAAATAAATATATTTTAAAAATATCAAATATATTTTAAAGTATCTAACCAAGCATCACAAAAGAAAAAGAAAAAAAAAAAAAGAAGATGGAATAGTATAGTGTCACATTCGAGTTTTTATTTGGTTCGGTCGACCGAATGAGAGAAACATTCGGTCGCAGGCAAAAATCCCGCTGTACCGAGGTGTACCGCGTCAAAAAACTCGGTACACCTCGGTACCGCGGGATTTTTGCCTACGACCGGATGTTTCTCTGCATCCGGTCGGAGGACGTAATAATTGTTCGTCACATTCAAGCTTGACAAATGGATGAAACTCACTTACAAATTACAAGACTTCCATAGGAAGTCTGAGAATCAGAAATTTGATGGAAGTGGTCCAAAAGCATTACTATTGGAGTATTGACGACCAGTCTGGAAACTGAAGCTCTTGCGATCTTCTGAAAAGAGAGGGCGTCAATTCGCAGGGGGTGGGACCCACGTAAATAGAAAGATGTGGGACCCATATATTACTGGTTCTGTTCAAAGGGCACTCTGATATGTAAAGAAATCTTTTGCTTATTCCTTCAAGGAGAAAAATTATTATTTTTTAAACTATAAATTTATACATATAATAATAATAATAATAATAATAATAAATTTCAAATTTTTTTCTGTATTAAAATTATTATTTAGCAAATTGAAAACATAAAATATGTTTATTACATACCAAGCAAGATTTTATTTGATTTTAGGGAATTAAAATGAAAGTAATAATAAAATTAATTATTTTTTAATCGATGAGAAATTAACTTGTATTTTGTATATAAAAAGGGCATCAAGTCATTAAAATAATTAGAAAATTTTTCTTCATTTCATTTTACAAAAACTAGATAGTAAAATGTAAATAAATGTTTTCTTTGATTCTAATAAGAGAAAATGAATATTAAATGAAATTAAAAAAAAATAAAATAATTAAATTTAAATTAATTTTCAATTACTTACAACAACAACAATAAGTTTTTATCCTACTACCTGAGATCAGCTACATAAATCATTTTTCTCCATTATGTTCTATTAAGAGTCAAATTTCATTTAATTCTAATAATTTTTTTTACTATTTAATCAAATAATAAATAAATTTTTTACTCTATAAGTACTATTTTTTAATATTTATGAAATATTTGTGAAGCATTTAGGCTTTGCTTGGGACTGCTTTCTTACTGCTTTTTAAATTTTTGTACTAAAAATTTATTTTAAGAAATAGTAAGAAAACCGTTCCAGACGAATCTTACTCTCACCAACATGAGAAAAATTGAATGCGGCAGGTGGAAATCATGTGCTACTTTGCCAACAATTAATGAAAAATATCATAAATTAATCAAATCAATAGAAGTAGGTAAAGAAAAAAATATACAAAAATATCATAGAAAAAGCTAATTGATCCTTATGATGCTTAGCCAGTGATATGTTATTGAAGAAAATCCAATTGATATATTTGTCTTGAAACCATTTAATTTTCATATTGCATGTGATCATATGGGAGCCATAGAAAGCACCCAAAATACTATCATTGAATCCACCAAAAGGACTTTTGTCCTAATTAACTTTAGTGCCCATGCATGAATCATGATGGTCTGTCATATGACACAGCAAATGTGTCATCAAATATCAATAGATATCCTAAGTATTTATTGTACATTGTAGAAGAAAATAATAATCAATAGATATCCTAAGTATTTATTATACATTGTTATAAAAAAAGAAAAGAAAATAAATTAAATAGTATGATTTAGATAATAATTTGTTCTATCTCATTGGTCTCCTTTTGTTTTTTTATTTTTTAAATATTTCTTTTTAATGAGAGATATTTTGCAATTGAATTTATTTTCATTGTATATAATATCTTTTTCTTAGAACTAAGATTTATTTCTTCTTCTTCTTCAAAAGAAAAAAAAGTATTTAGCATCTTTATATAATATTATTTTTATTCAAATTATTACCACCATAAATAAAGACCAAATTTTATCTTTGTGTTAAACTATCATAGCTTAAAAAATGTCATGAATTTTTATAAAGAGAAAGAGATTGTTGCACAAATAATAGTCTTACCTTAAATTATAACTAAGGCTTAATTATTTGAGATAGATTTTTTATTATTTTTTAAAGCAGTTTTGTATTAGAAAAATTTCTAATTAAAAAAAAATTTCGTACTAAAAAGCTAGTTTGAAAAATAATAAGAAAGCTGTGCCAAACAAAGCCTAAGACAAAATAGCTAGAAATTTTATTTATATGATAATCGTTCAAATTTTATATGTACATTATGTGCATTTATTCATTTTTTAAAAAGATGGCTTGCTTTGCTTTGAAAAATTCATAAAGATTCAAAAAATTTTGTTCTTTTAAGCAATAAGCATGCACTAAAATATATTATACTAAACTCTATGGGTTTAAGGCTAAGGAGAGCTCAATTACACAAATCATTCAATCTAAATAGTGAATGATTTTTATATTTAAAAAACTTTAAACATCAAATCAATTATAAATTATTTCACATAAATAACTATTAGGTACCTAATTCTACAATCAAGAAGTTGAAGTTTTGGTCCACAAACCTCCATTAAATTGCATCATTAAACAATGGAGCCCTTTCATGTCTAAATAGTACAAATCATAAATTGGCTTCTTTGCATATTTTCAAAGGAATCAGCTAATCTTATGGCCACCATATTTGGTAGTTGGATGCAATCATTTCACTTGCCAGAAATCTAACTTCTACCTTGAAATTAGTTGAGACTACATTATTTGAAATTTTCAAACAAATTAAATATCCTTTTTTTTTCAAAAAAGTAGAACTAAATTAAATTTTTTTTTTTTTGGTTTAGGTTTCGTTTAAGACAACTTTCTTGCTACTTTCGGAAGCAGATTTGAAGTACAAAAGTTTTTATTTCAAAAAATTTTGTACTAAAAATCTGTTTTAGAAAACAATAAAAAAACTGCCTCAAACGAAGCCTTAATTTGAGTAAAAAAAGCTTATTTTTTGTTCTAATTCATTCTCTCTACATATCAACACTTTCTTCATTATTTTCCTTATCTTCTAAATGACTTGACAGTAGAAAAAGAAGAGATTAGATAACTCCAAAGAGCTAGCTCATTCCTTTCAGAGTTTTGTTGAATGATGTATTATTTCTTTCAAATCAAATAATTTTATGTTGAAATGGAGAAGAAAACATTCCATAGGTCAAAAAGGTAGTATGATTGTGTTTTTATTTTTCTAAAAAATAGATTGTTAATTAAGTTGCTTTATGAAGTTTTTTCAAAATAAGTTTATCAAAAAATAGGCTAACTTTGGTTTCATTTGGGACAATTTTCTTATTGCTTTTTAAAGAAGCATTCTTGCTAAAAAATTTTTAGTTCTAAAAAGTTGCTTTAGAAAGCATTAAGAAAGCTGTCCCAAATGAGAGATAGTTTTTTTATTGCTTTTTGCAACATAAGGAAGAAAGCTACTTTTTTTAGCATAAAAAATTCTTGAAAGCAGTGAAAAAATAGTGATAAAAAACTTTCTCAAACAAAGCCTTAATCATTGAGAGAAAATTGACTTACTACTGCTATGATAAGTAAAAAGTTTAACTGAATTCTTTCTATTAGCATTTGGCATCCAAGATATCAATTGAACACCATTAGCAATATTCTTTCGATTAGTGTTTGGCATCAAAAATATCAAGTAAAGGCTGAGATGCTTAGCTATCATGGACTAAGAGCTTTTTTCATTATTGTAGGTTTGTATATGGCAAGCTCAAAAGCAATAGAAGAACCCTAGAAGCTTTTGCTTTCTCATCAAATCATCTTTAGATATAACCTCTCCATATTCTTTTTTTTTTTTTGGAAAGGTTAGGCATGTCAATTCAGATTTGCGAATAGATCGAGTTTGAGTTTGTCCAAAAAAGTGTTGATGTGGATAGAGTCAGCTCAAACTTAACCTGTTTATTAAACGGTTCGAGCGTTTTAATCCGAACCAGACACGAACATGACCTTCCATGATAGAAAAATAATTCTATATATCCATGCTCTATTTAATGCTTCAAACCATGAAATAAATATATTTTTTTCTTTACATCTTTCAGGTCCTGAAATCAGACATAAATTTATTGCTCATCACTAGCAAGAAATGACATTATCAATCTAAATTCGAAATTTATTTGAAACTCATTTCAAACTTGCTCACCATCCAAATTCTCGACTTGACTCAAGTCTAAGGCTTTGTTTGAGGCAACTTTCTTACTGTTTTCTAAAATAGTCTTTTAGTAAAAAAATTTCTTAAACTACAATTTTTTGTGTACCAGAAAGCTGTTTTAGAAAGCCATAAGAAAGTTCTATCGATGACTTTTTTACTGCTTCTTGAAGCAAATTTCTAGTACAAAAAATTTAATTTTTATACTAAAAATCTACTTCAAAAATCAATAAAAAAGCCGTCCCAAATGAAGCCGAAGTCTAATCATCGGAGAAGTAAATGCAATTATTTATTGCTTTGTTTGTTGCTTTGAGAGTTTTTTTTTTCCTTACATGAATTCTATTATTCCAAAAATAAGTTGCAGTCCTCATCAGAGATTCGCCGAAGAAGAACATTATTGGTGATAATTTCACAACCATCAACTTTGCTTTAGCCAACAAATGGATGAAAAGTATGTTCTTTGAATGTCATAATCATAAATGTTTAGAAGAGCTTTCTTGGTGATAATACCATAGTAATCAACAACTTGTTTGTTTAACCAACAAATGGTAGATAAATATGCTTTCTTTACCCTCCATTATTGTAGCTGAAGTGGAATGCTCATCGATCTTTCTATATATATATACATCAACAAATTAAATTTATTTCTTAAGTTTCGTCTGAAACGGTTTTTTTATTGCTTATTATGGCAGCTTTTTAGAATAAAAATTAAAATTTTTGTTCTAAAAAACTGCTATAAGAAACATTAGAAAAGTCGTCCCAAGCAAAGCCTTATTAGAAATGAGAGCTTCAATATAAAAATGGAACCTGCATGCTTAAGGATGTTAATTTGGAATGCCTTAGCATACGAGCTTGAAGATAAGGGAGCTGACCTTCTATGAAGGAAAATGAGAAAAGTAGAAAAATAGATTTCTAAGTGGGTGAAGCCGACTCGTGAGTCAGCTCGGGCTTGGATCGATAATTGGATCATGAGAAGAACTCGATGTGCTAATGAGCTAAGCAGCTTTAGCCAGCTCTAACTCCACTCATAATTAATTAACTCGTGAGCTGGCCCGTTTAAAAATAATAATTTAAAATATACTTAAATATATTAGGATTAAAGAATTAAATACAAAGTTGTTGAAAATAATAAAAATTATATCTCATATTCTTATATTAAGTTTCTATTTATTATTTTTCTTATAAAATCTCATTTTTTTATCATTTTCTTATAATAATTGTTTAAGTCATATTCATTTTCTCTCTTTCATGATAAATGAGCTAGCTCGACTTATCAATCATAAAAAATGATTCAAAATCACCAAATCAAAACAACTAAAACTTGAAAAAAAGGGATCATTATTTAAATCATAGAGTAGCATTTGCAAAACAAGTTTTATTATTTATTTATCAGATTTTTGAAAAGAAGAGCAAACGCAAAAGCATTATCAAACAAACCATAAGTTTTCTCTTGCCCTTAATAGGCTGTAAATGCTGTATTCAGTGGAGCTAGATAACATAAGAGAAGAGGATGCATCAACAGAATAATATAATTCATTGCTGCACTTACTATTACCCAGTGAAGCTCTTAATGAAGCAAAAAATGACCAATGGTAAGTGCAGCAATGAATTATATTCAAATGATAGTGACTCAGATGATAAAAATTATCAATATGTATCGATTGTAATTTATTTTTATATTGATGTCTCTTTATATGATATACTTGAAAAGGTTGAAATAGCACCAGTGGAAGATAAGATTAGAGAGAGTCGCCTTAGATGGTTTGGTCACATAAAACGGCAGCCTTCTGATGACCCGGTTAGGAAAGTAGATGTATTAGATTTGACTTATGTTACGAAAGACCGAGGTAGACCTAAAAAGACTTGGTTATAAAATAAAGATTTGATTTATGTAACCGACCTCATATAGTGGGATAAAAGGGCATGCACAATGGGATAAAACTTTAGTACTGAAAAGCATCTTTAAGAAATAGTAAGAAAGCCGTCCCAAAGGAAGCCTTAATCAGTCAAATGACAGCAAAGAAAATGCATCTCAAATCAATTTAGAAGGATTGAATCAAAGACCAATTATGCTTAGAATGATATGACAAATTATGTACAAGCTCTAATGCACACTTGATAGTCTGAGTTGTGTTGATGACTTTTATTGTTCTAGCTTGTCCATATTGCTCAAAATCACCCTAAACAATAAATACAAGCACAAGCTCGCCATGTAATGATGCATATCTCAAAACTTATGTTGTTTCTTGAATTAGCAAAGCAAATACTAAGATTTTGTTTGGAACAAATTTTTTACTATTTTACAAAGCAACTTTTTAGTATAAATTTTTTTTTTAAAATAAAAAACTGCTTAGGAAAACAGTATGAAAGATGTTTCAAATAAAGCCTAAATCTAATTTATATGGCATGATAATAAGTTAAAAAAGGGTTAAGTGGGTCAAGATGAGAACAAATAAACATCCTTTTTAGGTCAGCCAAAACGTGACATAGGACCACTAGATATTATCAATTTCTCCAAAACTTTAGATTGATGGAGAAACCACGACCAAAGATTTATATATTCCATGGTTCATCCCTGTCAAACTTATGTGCGCAATGACTAGTGGATGTATACCTCCCATGAAAATCATGAACCATGACTAAATGCACATTGATGACTAAATTGTCCATAGTGGACCCCAAGAGAAATGGTAGATGTGATTAGAATTGTTTAATAAAGTCAAAATGTGAGTTAATTTGTACTATTTATAAGAAATAAAAAGGCATGAACTAATTGTTAGAGGTACAATAAAGCTTGTGGCCAAAAGTATAGCCTTCATAAAATTATATTTGTGATAAATTGATACCACCCATAGCTTAGTCTTCAATTATGGTTGAAATTAAGAAGTTTCTTGTCAAAATCATCCACCATAGACCGTGAGATATATGATATATAACATCATAACATCTTGAAAACTACTCATCATTCATCCTCTTTAACCCTTGATTACTCCACTACAGATATAAATGTGTGAACTATTAGGCACAACAAAGACTTTATAACTAATTATGAAGCTCCCTCATACAAACAAGTGCGCTAAACCCATACTAATTATGACTCAATCATTAACTGTAGTCACATGTGGGTTCAATAAGTATCCAACTAGAACTACACGAGGCATGATAGCTGGCGTCCATCCCTTTGAATATTTCTCTATCAAAATCTTCATCATAAGACATTA
Source organism: Dendrobium nobile (assembly GCA_022539455.1). NCBI lineage: Eukaryota > Viridiplantae > Streptophyta > Magnoliopsida > Asparagales > Orchidaceae > Dendrobium > Dendrobium nobile. The sequence goes on from CM039728.1 coordinate 709,069, forward strand.
GTTGTCAACAAAGACTTCATTTGGATAGCTTTTTTACTGCTTCTTAAAACAACTTTTTAGTACAAATAATGAAGACTATAATTTTGAAAAAGAAGATTTGGAATAATAAAGGATGGGGTAAGTAAGAGAGGAGCTTATCACTCCACTAATAATATCAATTGAGAAAAGGACCAATGTGATCATCATCTATATTAAAAGATCATTTTGATCCCTTAAGTATTGAAAAAGGAATCAAAATTATCTCATGGTGAGACTATTTTGATTTTTTTTAAAGAGTTGAGGGATCAAAATAGTCATTTAATATAGGTGACAATTATTTTAAATTTTTTATAAAAGTCAAGGGATCATTTTAATTCTTTTCTCAATATCTTTTGTAATTACTCAAGAAAACATATTAACTTCAAGTGAGAGTTCACGTGAAAGAGAGCTTCTAAGATTTTTATGAGGTAATATAAAATTACGACAATTTTACTCTCTTTTGCCTTTTTGCCAACTATGAGCCTATAGACTTTCAAGAAGCGATACAAAGCCAAAAGTGAAAATATGCTTAAGCCAAAAGTGAAAATATGCTTTGGAGGAAGAAATCAAGGCAATTGAGAAGAATTAATGACACATGGGAGCTAACTTCTCCTTTTTAAAAACAAAAGGCAATTAGCATGAAGTAATGTACAAAATAAAAGAGAATGTCAATGGGAAAGCCAACAAATATAAGTCAGAATTAGTGACAAAGAGCAATAATTAAAAAACTGTCATTTATTATGATGAGGTATTTGCTCATATTGCTCAGTTAAAATTTATTAGATTAATCATTTCTATGGAAGTTCAAATCAGTGAAGAATATATTAAAGGGGCATAAAATCTACCTTTATGAATGAAATCTTTGAAGAAGAAATCGATATTTATCAACCACCATATTATGACGTCAAGAGATAAGAAGATATGGTTCTAAAATCAAAGAATCTCTCTATGAATTAAAACAAGCACCAAGTGCATGAAATAGCTGAACAAATAAGCACTTACAAAAGAAAGACATTAATAAATGTTGTTATAAGCATGTTCTATGTATCAAGAAAATGGATGTAGATGTTCTGATTATTTATTTGAACATTGTTGACTTATCTTCCCCAAAAAATAATCCAAGCATATTTGGAGGGTTCAAACAAACAATGATTAAGGAGTTTGAGATGACTAATATTAGGCTTATGGGTTATTACCCACCCAAGAATTAAAATCAATTAAATAGAAGATGTATTCTTTATCTCACAAGAATGTTACGTAAGGGAGATACTGAAAAAGTTCAAGATGGATAAATACTCATACAGATGTGAAACAAGCTATAAAAATATTATAAAGGAGAGAAAAATATATCCAACACATTTTAAGAATTTAATTGGGAGTTTGAGTTACTTGGCATGCACATGACCTAATATTCTTTATATTATTAGTCTTGTTTGTTGCTACATAGAGATTCCAACTACTATCCACTAAAGGATCATTAAGAGAATGCTACACTATATTAAAGGCACATTTGAATTTGGCATGCTATGTTCATCATATCTAATTATTTCAAGTTTATAGGTTATAGTGGCATTGATTGGGCCACTTACATGGATGATAAAGAAGTATTACTTGGTTTTTGCTTTTCATAGGAGACCTTGCTTTCACTTGGATGTAAAAAAAACAAATGATTATTACCCTTTCTATTTCCGAAGTTGAATATGTGGCTACAACCTGAGGTGCTTGCCATTGAATTTGGTTTTAAAACTTATTAAAGGAGTTAAGTTTACCAAAAGAAGGAACCAATATTCATATTAATAACAAGTTCTACATACTGCTATCTAAAAATTTAAATTTTTATGATAAAAGTAAGCACATTGATACGTGTTATCACTACATTAGAGAATACTTAACCAAAAAAAAAGAAAAAAGTGTAAGTGGAGTATATGAAATCTCAGAACTTAGTTATACATATTTCACAAAGCCACACAAGTACGAGGATTTTATTAAAAGATGAGAAACACGCTTAAAATTACAAAATCAAATTTAGGATGAAGTGTGAGAAGTTAAACTTGATTTTAACCATTGTTATTTGAGCTTTAATTATCTAAATATTGTCTATATTATAAAATAATATTTTGAGGATGTTAAAAATTTAGATTATTTTAAAATAATCATTAGAAAAATTTAAAATAAAATTTATATTGGAAGAATTTTGGAAGGAGTTAATTGTAGTAATTAGATTGAAATATATATATCTTGACATAACTCTAGTATAGTTTATCACTTGAATAAATAATAATGATATCTTTAAATTTTTATGAAAAAAAGAGGAAAAAAAAAAAAAAACCCATTTCATCACCCTTTCAGCAAAATATAACTCATCTTATACATTGAACTTTATCTAAATCTAAAAGTTTTCAAATTCTATGAGTTCATTTGGGATAATTTTTTTACTACTTTATAAGATAATTTCTTAGTATAAAAAATTATTGGCTTTAAATTTTTCTACTAAAAAAGTTATTTTAGAAAAGCAGTAAGAACGGTATCCAATACAAATCCTAAATATTTGATTTGAATAACTCTATTTTTTTAGAAAATGTATATAATAATTAAAGTAATTAATCCAACAAAAATTCTTATTTGAAAATAATACATATATAATAAAATAATTATGTTAATATTAAATGACTAAAAAAATTATAAATAACTTAAAACAATTCCATTGCCGGGATTTGAACCCGGGTCGTCTGGGTGAAAGCCAGATATCCTAACCGGACTAGACGACAATGGATCCGTGTTTGTTTCGAATATATTTTTTATTTGTACGATATCATTAGAGAACAAGAGCAATCTGGACTCCGCTTTCTTGGATCCCAAGCCAGTGAGTCTTTCTATAGGTTTCGGCAACTCAGCGAAGGTTCAGAGCTTCTCGTGCTTCTGTTCTTGGCGCCATAGGCGTTAACCTTGAATGCATTCAGAGTTCATTCATAACGCCGCGTTAGGTACCTCCGCCATGTTTTTTCTGCAGCTTTGTGTGATTTCTTCTGAAAAGTTCACTTTTTTATTTCTTAATCTAGTTTACGGAGTATTTCTGATTCGGTTTTGAATTGATGTGATTTCTTCTGAAAGTTTTCCTGCCCTATTTCTGATGCTTAGGGAAAAAAGAAGACCTTTTTTTCCCTTGTAAATTAAAATCTGTTGAGAAAAAAAAGGAAGTAGATGGATGACCTCCAACTTATTAAAATTTTGCGGAAGTTTCTGCCGGCGAGTAAACTTGAGGATATAAATAAACCATCAAAATGTTATTGAAGAGAGCAAGGAACGATTTTGGTTTTAGTGTATCAGAATTAGGGGCCAGACATCAATATATTTATTTCATTTGCATAGACACCAAATCCTATCGGTTTTATGTACATCTGTAAAACTTCTTACACGATTTACTCCCTTAAAGCAAGTGAATGGAACACATTGTAAGTTGTATCTACAACATATTTGTTGATCTTCAGTGCCCTTTGATGCTGGTGAGTGATATGAACTCGTTTTGTAAAATTCAGTACATGTTGAACAATGATGAAGTTAGCAAAGTTCTCTAATATAGTCATTTTACCGTTGCGCTCATCTATATTTCATTAGTTCTCTAATATAGATATATCCATTGCATGATTTTCTGTCATCTGTGGATCATTTTCATATTCATAACGAACTATATTACATTTCGATTGCTCCATCTTGTTAAGCTAGATTCATGTTCCTTGTAGCAATTTAATCTTTATTTGTTTACACCTAACAGCTAATTCAATTATTACTTTGTTAAAACCATATCATCTGCATATAACAAGTAACGTGACAATTTATCTTCAACGTTTAATGGATAAAAATTGCTAGCGTGCAATATTATAGCTTACTAGCCAACTCATCTTAGAAGCTATTTAGCTTTGCTTCCGAGTCTTCGCTGTTTGAAGCCTTTGTATTCGTTTTATGTTATAGTCCAAGGGGTAGATTGGTTAAAAGACATTAATGCATGCATTGCTAATTGATTGTTGTAGCAATAAAATGAGAGTGGCAAGCCTACTTAAACCTTCTTCAAACCCTACAGCCAAATTTCTTAGTAGAAATTGAACTTCATGTGAATTATGATTAGAAGTATGAGCCATTTGGTGGAGATTACCTATCAGAATTGATGAAGGACAAGCATTAAAGGCTAACCTTGGGGATCCTTGGAATTGTTTTCAAATAGCATGATCTCTTGTCCATTCACATGCATTTAACCAAAAAAAAAAAAAAACCATACTAAAGGATAGAGCCTGCTCAATGATAGTGGCAATGAAGTTGGGGGGCATTCAGAGTCAACAAGAAAGGGGAGTAGGTTTGTATGAGAGGAAAGAACCTATTTACACACTTGATATTTTGGTTGCGTTTTCATGCAGTAATGGAAGTAATAGAGTGGTCTATTTGAGGTGTTATTAGAGATTAGATGCTATCAAAGATGTATATTTGAGGTGTTATCAAATTTTTAAGTGTTATGTGACTAAATTATAAATTTTTTGAATGTGTAAATATGAGGTATTTGAGGTGTTATCAAATTCCTCATCCAACATCTCAGTAGGGATGCCCAATAGTAACTTGATTTAAATTTACTAACCTCAAGACAAAACACATACTTAGTCTCACCAACACCATCGCTATCAATGACTCAATCAACTATTTTGTAGTTGCTTGTGAACCGCATTGGCGCAAGGCTATATCTCAAGTGTTTTAAGCTCTACAGTGATAAGGTACATAGATCTTAGTTTCCCTATCGCCAACACAATCTCTTGGGATATAAATAGACCTATTAAACCATACATAATTTAGACAGCATCGACATAAAGCCAAACTAGTCGTGCAACATTTTAAGCTAGTGCATTGCATTGCATCAATTTCAGTGTGGTCACGAAAATGCCTACCATTCGTATCTTCATCACAATATCTCTTACTTATTACTCAAGTTGATGTGTTCATGCAATTTTTTCAATCAACAACACCCAAAGTATATATGTCTTCTCAAGAAAGCTAAATTAGTTTTAAGCAAGTTCCTCGACAATGATTTTCAACTCTCACCATCAAACTACAACAACTTGGCTTTACCTTCAACACAATTGACTCTTCCCTAATGATCTACAAAGCCAACTCCATTCTTTTCTATATCTTAATCTAATTCGATGGCATTATTTTAACGGGTAATAATTTCAATGGCATTTCTTTTCTTCTAAGCATCTAGCTACCACCTTTCACCTCGCGGCCTCCCCAACAACAATCAATTGGATTTGCCAAGCAATGTGTAAAGCTCTACATTTCTTTTATTATCTCCAAAGATCCACTCACTATGCCATTCCGTTTTGCAACGATGAACATCTCTGTGTTTATGCCAATGTAGATTGGCCAGGCCATACTTTAAACTTTGTCTGTTGATGGAGATGAAGAATTAAAACTTTATGTAGATCAAAAATAAAAATAAAATGACACTTTTAAATCATAGTATTTTTCATTAATAAGGTGTGAATTTAAAAAAAATAAGAAATTTATATTTGAATTTTAGTTATCTAAATTGAGTACCTGTGCCTACTCCAAGTCACCAAGTATGCTTAGTGTCAACTATCATGTCATTTAGATCAAAGTATTTACCTTTCCGTGATTATGATAGAAGAATGCTAAGTTCTAAATGCCTTAGCTCATTCAGATATAAATAAGCTGTCTTTCATTATGCACAACAGGTGCTCATTCCAATTCCAAGACATGTAATTCTTCTTAAACCTTTCTTCCTTCCAAAATCCTTACATTTCAATCTTTATTATCTACAATATAAACTATGATAGAACTAGTGATGGGTCTCACGTCAATTGATAATGTTAGATGCGTAACCTCTACTTGTGAAATTCCTTTCTCCATGTTTTGTGAATCTACTATTTTTTCTTATGAAAGCTTATAAGTCACTGTTTTTGGTAAAATATAATTAGAACAATAGTTATGCTATTATATGTAGATTGCTTGAATAGAGTTGGTAAAATATAATTCAACATTAATTGTGAATTAATTGTAAAGCTTTCCTAACTTGTTTTTTGTTTTTATTGTTCTTTTTTATGCAGTTTGGTAGAGAAAAGTAATTTTGGTTGTTTGTTCTAAAAACCTGCTGTTTTCTTCCAATGGTAAATTGCTCTCCCAACTTCTTCTATTCATTTCTTGTTATTGGTATTTATTTCTTGTTCTGCTATCTAGTTTATTGTTATTATGGATATTTGAATGAACAATGTGATAGGAAATAGTTGAATACTTCAAGTAAATCCTAACAAGATTGACGAAAACAGCGAGAAAATTTCACAAATCTAATGGGAAACAAACAAAAACAGTAGATTTTATTGTAGAAAGCAAACCAACGGAAGAAATAAAGCAAGATACAATTGATCCTCAATTCGAGAGGAGGATCATTCTCTCCCAATCCCTAGACGAATCTAGGGCCTAAGACACCAAGGACAAGAACTCCAAAATCAGCCACAAAACAAAGCATAACCAGCCTAACACAATGTCGCTAGATAATAAATTCTGCATGTTTTGAACTCGAGATAAAAAATGGCATGTGGGCAATATTTTTGTTGACTCTCATGTTATAACCAAAGGAAATAGATGAAGAAGAAATCAAACTGAAAATCCCGTGTACAAACCTCTAACCCGTCGGATCCTCAAAATCATGCCGAAATCCCGCCGATTCGGCGCAGTTCGCGTCGCTTCCCCGCAAATCCCGCAACGACGGCCTCGATCGCTGGTTTTTGACGCCTTTAAAAGCCAACCGATACCATTCGTGAACCTCTCGCTGCTCTCCGACTCCACACTCCCTCTCCCACGATACTTCCCCTCTCTGTCTTAGCCGACCGAACCTCTTCCTCTATTTCCCGTAGCCTACGCCTCCTCCTACCTCTGCCCGACTCCAGCTCTCACGCCAATCTTTCCGCTTCTCCGATCCAACCTCCTCTCATTCCCTTCACTACTTCCCTCCATCTCGATCCTCTCGGTTTCCCCATCCCGCAGAGAGAGAGAGAGAGAGAGAGAGAGAGAGAGAGAGAGAGAGAGAGAGAGAGAGAGAGAGAGAGAGAGAGAGAGAGAGAGAGATCTTCATACCTGGAGCCGAACCCCATCCTCCCTGCGCCTCTTTCTCCTAACCCGATCCTCCTCTCCAATCCACGGCCAAGCACCGACCTCTCCTCTATCCATCTCCCGTTCACGCGCTTCTTTGGCCCGTCCTTGGCCGAACCAGAGAGTGAGAGAGAGAGAGGTTTATTTTGTTATTTATTTATTTATTTCTTTTTTTAATTATTGTTTTTTATTATTAATGTATTATTATTATTATTATTATTATTATTATTATTATATTTAGTTATTTTTAATAACAGTTAATTATAATTAATTATAATTAATTATAATTAATTATAATTATTATAATTAAATATTTTAACTATATTTAATTATTATAAATAATGATTAGTTTTAATTAAAGTTAAATTATGATTAATTTATAATTATTATGGTTAGTTATTAGTGATAATAATTAATCATAATTTATTAAAATTAATTATAATTAAATTTTAATTTGAATTAATTGTCATCATTTTATAATTAAATATGGTTAATTATTATAATTATATTTAATTATTCTTAAATTATAATTAATTATAATTAATAAAAAAATTGATTCTTTTCTCGATGCTTGCAACGGGCCGGCAAACCCCCGAGGCGCTTACGTAGTGTTGTAGGGCGGGAAACCGGTGCGATGCTTGCGACGAGTTAAGGATCCCTCTTCAATGCTTGCAACGAGCAGACAAACCCCCGAGGCGCTCAAGTAGCGTTGTAGGGATGGAAACCTGTGCGGCGCTTGCGGCGAAGGGGATATAAAAAAAATGTGTTTTCTTTATTTTTATATAAGTACCCCCGAACGCCCACGTGGTGCAGAGGGGGGAAATCTGTGTTTTTCTAACATGTGTTTCCTTCTTATATAAAAAAAAACTCTTAAACGCTCACGTAGCGGGCGGGGATAAAAAAATACAAAATGCGACCGCGGTGTCATTTTTGACACCTACCTGAAGCGCTCACGTAGGGTCGAGGGGAAGGTTGCCTCTTGGTTTTTCCCCTAAACGGGGGAGACGTCTGGAGGCTGTCGAAATTTGGATTGAAAATCCAAGGACTTGAACAAAAAATGAGATTGGACTTGGACTTGTTTGAACAAAAATGAGCTTGATGCACTGAATTTAATTGAACTCAAACCCAAATGAATCATAACTTAAGCATAACTCAATGAACATGAACTTGAGTTGAACAAGCTCACTTGAAACTTATGAACTTGGTTTGAACCAAGTGAGGACTTAGACTTGCCATATGAACAAACAAAAGTAAACTTGATTGTGGACCAAAGTTGAACTTGAACTCGGACTCAGACTCCAGGGGACTTTATTTGGACCTGATTTGAACTGAACTTGATAACTGAATGTCAAAGACAACGAAGCTTGAACTGAACTTGATTGATCTCACTTTGAACTTGAACCTGGACTCTACAAGACCACAGGGGACCTTGATTTGGACATGAGCTTGGACAATATAACAAATGACTATACTTGGGCTTGGACTCAAGCCAGAACTTGATGTTGAACTTAAAGGAAATATGGATAAAATCAAATCCTATGACATGATGTGATGTTCTTAATAGATAACACAACTTATTTGCAAAAATGAATCGATAAGAGCTCTACCCATACATTATGGTCTCTTTTAGTGACAACAAAAGACCTACTACACATACAACAATTCATTTACAAGAAGCTATAGGAATCTTATGAATATTTGTGGATGATCGTGGAAGACAATGAACCTACAACATTCGAACAATTGCAAGCAAATACACCAAGCTATAGAGGAGCTTCATTGCATATAAAGAGTTACCCACAGATGATAGTAGAAGTGTGTGGTAATATACTCATGACTGAAGTATTGAAGGGCACCCAAACAGATGTGGCATACCACCTTCAAGCAGAACACAACACATCAATGAAATAAATAAGTCTATAGGGTTCATAATGAGAATCTTCCATAAATGTAATATTCAAACTACAAGTGGAAGGGATGACTCATGATGGTTATTAGGAATATGTCAAGAATACATTGAAGTCTCCCAAACTCGCCCACAATCAGTCATGCAAGCAAAATACAGTTCTCTCCCCACAAGTAGAAGGCTTCAATGATGCTGTCAAAGAGCTATATATCTACACTAAATGCTACATACAAAAAATGTAGATGAACAGTAGCAAATGCAAAAGCCTACGATCGGTTCTAAAAGACTTATATGTAAAGGGAGCTGACCAAGAATAAAGGGACCATGTCTATAACAAATGCAACTCTCCGTGCAAACAAAAGCAGGAGATTCGTTAGTGCATTACGATCTACATACAGAAAACAACAAGTTGTGCATGACAGTTTACCTGTACGAAACAGTGAATAATTCTTTTCAGAAGCTGCTACGCCACGCCACCGGATCCGCAACTCTTATGCAAGCGGACAGAAGGCGTCTACAAATACTTTCAAAGTACCCCCGCACAAGTGCACCGTAGTTTGTATACACATAGGTACACAAAGGGGTAAAAGCAATCATACAACCCGCATGGGCCCCGGCGAGCGTGTTATTAGTACACACGTGACGTCTAGGGATGCTGCGCGGGTTATTAAATTTGAACCCGATCCTTCCAATAGATAAAAGGATTTGACAGGGTTCAATTACAAAATACCCCCAAAACACCCGCATGGGCCCTGACGAGCGTGTTATTGGTAAACATGTGACGTCTAGGGATGCTGCGCGGGTCAACAAGTGATTTCATGTTCGAACCCGAACCTTCTATATGGATCAATAGGAGTCGACAGGGTTCGAACCATTGAACAAATATACGGCTGCGGCGACCGTTATATTTGTCTTAATACATTCATATTAGGTCTTCAATGCCTATAACAATGAGAATTCACCATCAAGGGCATAAAGCTTATGAAACCTGATCCTCTGTCGACAGCCCGACAGAGTTGACAAGGTTCAATCCATAAAGAGAAATGACCCCGAACACCCCGATGATGGCTGCGTTGAATGTTTATTTCAACCGGAGGGGTTCACAAGCATTTTCAAGTGCCTCCCAAAAGTCCATTTCAAATATTCCATAGCTCCACAAAAAAAAAAATCAAAACTCCAAAAAACCCAAAACTCCACAAATCCCAAAATCCAAAAAATATTTAAAATTTAGAAATCAATCCGTCAAATCACTTAAAGCAAAACTTCATCCACCCTCCGCAACAGTTTGTCGAGGTAGACAAATTAAAAACTACTTCAGCTCACAAAAGAGCTAAATGCCTGGTCGAGAATATCACTAGGATTTATTCTCAAAACAGTCTCCTGCCATTAAGGACGTGGTACGTGTCCTCTAACCGGCGGTCTGCCGCCAAATGGCACCGCAGGATAAACGGTTATCACCCGGGGCCCTCTGAACCAAGTGGTTTTGCCGCCAAATAGCACCACAAAATACCGATTATGGCGAGAGCCAATACGCTCCTTAGTGGTATCAAATCCTTGAGATATGAATCAATAGGATATGGTCAATAGGGCACAAAGCCCTCTGTCAGCTAAGGTGGATTCAAATTTGTCCCCTTAGGCAAATATTAACCCCAGGTCTATAAGGTCCCCTTGGACGAAGCAACCCATGGCTGTCGACAAGGATTCTTCTGTCAGGTTGGCGAAATCTCTGGGTAGTGTCTTATCTACAAACCCATCTGCCTTCCAAAATTTACCTCGGAACTTATTCAGTTAAAACTCCCTCGCCGAATAAAAAGAAAATGCGAGCGGAGGCCGGGGCCGAATTTTCGGAGCCCACAATTTTCACTCTCTAATTTTTTGAGTTTTCCGCAGTAGTTGTTTTTGTAGAATGAGGGAGGATTCATAAAGCACAATCAAGCATTAGGTGGATAGGGATGCTCACAGTTGTACTTCCTACTATATCCCAAGCAGTTGCAGGATAGAAAATGGAGTACGTAAAGTAAAAATTAACATTCCGACTTATAAAAATGAGGCAGCAAACTCATACAATTGTGCGATATAAATCAAATCATAAAGAAGTTAACACGTTATTGAGTATGAAACTTTGATATTTTTGTTTTGCTCTACAAATTCCAACAAATTTTGTTACTGGATCACAACAGGCATCAACTCCACTAGTTGCAGGCATCGCAGTTGCAGCAGCAGCATTGGGAAGCAGAAGCTTGATTCGAGCATGGCAAGCTTTCAAAGCCCGTCCTGTAATTCCTCAAGCAAGAAAATTCTATCCTGGAGGATTTCAGCATGAAATGACCAGGAGAGAAGCTGCATTAATTCTTGGTGTAAGGTATCTCTAATATATCATATGATAAGTAAATTAGCTGTGCTTTAGGCCCTCCTACTTCTAAACTACTAATTTTATTTAGTGGCATAAATGCTGTGATAGATAACAACAAGGAGAGTTGTAATGAGCATGCTCTTGCTTTTCTTGCTATTGTAAATTTTGATGATCTCATTTTCATTTCCTTTGGCTAGCAATGCTCAACATGGTCTCAAAATGTAGAACCTTTTTATCATAGAGAATCACTTTCTACAAAGATGAGCCTTATCATAAGATTCATATTGGCGAGCATGGTTAGGAACCCCTCATCTCCGGTTTGAATCCCCTCTACTATGGCATCGCCTCTTCAGTGGGGCAAAGCAAGTGTGGGCCCGATGTTGGTGGGTGGTCTTGTTAGGTTCCGCCGAGGGATTAGTTACGCCGTCAAGCGCTCCCTTTAGAGTGGCAGTGAATAGATACCCCCGTTCCATATATATATATATATATATATTGGGGAAAACAAAAGTTTGATGGCATTTTGGTCCTTCAATTTTTTACATCAAGTCATGCCACCTTAGAGATTTGTGTTGGCTAACAATGCCCCTAATGAATAGATCATAAGTTTGCACCTCTAAGATTATATCATTGAAAGATATCTTAATTGTCTTCTTAACGCTAATGGTGTTTGCAGGGAACATGCTGCAATCGAAAAGATAAAGGAAGCTCATAGGAAGGTGATGGTTGCCAATCACCCAGATGCTGGTGGAAGCCATTACCTTGCTTCAAAGATCAACCAGGCAAAGGATCTTTTGACTGGGAAAACAAAGGCCTCCCCCTCTGCATTTTGAAGGTGACAACACTGATGGAAGAAAGAGAGAGAGAGAGAGAGAGAGAGAGAGAGAGAGAGAGAGAGAGAGAGAATCTTTGATCTGTATCATTCATGTTAATTATAATTTGTTGGTGTTATCAAAATGGGAAATATGAAGAAATAATTTATGAAATATTGAAATATATGATTCATATCTGAATCATCGGAAGAAATATGTGAATATTTCATCTTATTATTTACTAAAATGAGAAACAATATTAAAAATTTCACATTATTATAACTATGATTTTTGCAAGGGGGTATATCAGTCTATATATCTTAGGCTTTGTGTGGATTGCAAGGAAAATAAGGAGATGAAAGGAAATATTAAGAATTTGTAGTTTTATTCTTTTCATTATTTAAGGGATAGAAAGAGAAGCATGATGAATGAAATATTCTCTTTAAGTTAGAATTTTCTTATATACTATTTTTTATTAATTATTTATTAAAATTATTATATTTAAAATAAAAATGTTTCAAAATTAAATCTAGTGCCATTCAAATTTTACATCTTGTAATTTTTTAATGGAACTAAATGTTGACGAGAATAATCTATCAACATTGATCGTAATTTAATTTAAGTTCAAACAAGCTTAGTTTAAGCAATTAAAAAGTAAGAGAAAAATTTGTGATATAAATTAGAGAAAAAATAATATCTAAATTTGATATAAATAATAAAAATAGTCAAATCGAGCATCTTGACAATGTAAATCTAAAAAATCTAAGATTGTTTAATCTTGATAACATTATGTCACTTAAATGCTTAACAAATGCTCAATGATCAAGGGAATTAATATGGGTTAATTAATAAAGTGTTTTAGACTTTCTCAATATTTATCGGGCATATCACTCTCCAAAATTTATAAATGGGCTTCCAATCTTTACATATGCAGGATCATTGGCTTGATATTTAATAAAGCTAAAAGGCTTGAAGAATTGCGAAGCTCCACTCAAGCACAAAAACCTTTGGATAGTTGTGTGGTCATCTTCATCAAATCATTAACATTTGACTGCAACCATTGGACCTTCACCGCCCAATCATGCCCTTCAAAAATGACAATGGTTGGACTGTCGCCATGGGACCTTCGTTGCGTGACTATTCAAGTCAAATTGCTTAAGAAAATTCTTCTTGTACACATCATTTTAGTTTATTAAAGACTACGTTTAGAGATTCTCTTCTAAAGCTCGTGAAATCTCAAGAGTAGTTCATGAGCTGTTAAAAGGATAGGCAGATTGAGACATGAATAGTGAGGAGGATGTAGAAGATTGTGAAGGCCGAGGATTGCTGATGGATGACCAAGGTTTTTGATTGAAAATTTATTTCTAAGATAGCAAAGGAGTTGTTGCAGGTAATGACTATCATCAACATAGATTAATAGGTCTATTTTAATGTTATTCTAATAGAAGATGATAAGATAGGGGTCGTCCTTGCTTTAAGAGAAATTGTTGGATGGCTAGAAAATGTAGTGCACCATTGCTGGGAGATTGTCTGAGACCATAATTGAATTTTTTAAGAAAGCAAGCATAATGGAGAAATTGAAGATCATGAAATCCGCAAGGTTGTTCCTTATACAAGGGCTCAATAAAGAGCCTTGTAGGAAGGCATTTGCCATGTCTAATTGATGAATTTGTCAATTCACGAAAAAAAAGGTGCGTATGAAGGGCACTTTAGCCACACGATTGAATGTTTCATGGTAGTGAAGATCAAATTCTTGGTGATGGCCTTGGGCAAATAACAATGCCTTGTGCCTAGCAATTGAACCGTTGGCATTGAGTTTGGTGTGAAACATCCAACACCACCCTAGTATGTGTTGATTTGAGGGGGGATGAACAAGTTTCCAGGTGCCTTGCTATTGCAAAGGAAGGAACTCTTGTCGGGGAATGTAAAATACACTAAGCCTAAAATCTTGAAAACAAAAGGATTTGAAATACAATTTAAGAATAGATTCAATTTGACAAAATTTGATCAATCATTGACCCTTTATTTATATGCTGAGCATGCTTGTTGAACATGAGTTCTCATGATGAGCTCTTTTCTCAAATATGGTTCAAGCTTCGTAAATAATTTGATTAACTTAACCCAAATGAATATGGGTGTACAATAGTGGAAGAGAAGAAACAAGATGAAGAAGAAGATAGAAGCTTGTAGTGTGGGAAAGGGAGGACATGAAATGGTAAATGTTTGAAAGGAAAAATATTGTTTTTGGAGTGAAATGGTAAAGATCCTGTAGGCTCACTTTCAACAAGATTTTGGTGGGACTCTCTGTCAACATGGAAGAAAAAAAAATATTAACAATGGCATTTTAAGTAAAAGTACATAGGATTGATATATTCGTAAATCACATAGGGAATGTGCTCATTCTATTAAACCAAAGGGATAAAGTGTAAAAACCAAAATTCACCAGTAATCCTTGCAAGAACAAAACCCTTCTTTAAAATGATGAAACCTGTTCCTATCTCTCACAATTATCTCCCTTTGATACACCTTTGAGACCAACTTAGTATAATTATGACAGTCCTTACACACTCTAAGATTCTTCACAATTCGAATTGTTATCGCCTCTCCAATATTCAAAATTGCGAAAGCAATAGCAATCTTCTCACTGTGATAAGAAATTGCTACACCCTTCTCCTCCTCACCATCCATGTCTATCAACATCTGAGATATGTCCTTCACATATCCAACCATCTCCAATCTCCTCTCCATCTCCCCAATCATTTCATGAATCCTTTTGCTCTGTTGATGGCTCCAATCCCCAGCAACAAACTCCTCAACTATCCCATTCCACTCAATCAGACTGCACCCTGCTTCTTTTTTCATTCCTCTCTCTTCCATCTCCCTTCTTACAGCCATGGCCTCCTTCCATCGACCGGCGTTGGCGTACAAGTTAGCGAGCATCACATATCGACCAGCATCATGTGGTTCAAGCTCTATCAAATGCTTCCCAACACGAACACCTATATCAAATTCATTGTGCATTCTACAAGCAGACATCAAAGCACCCCACTGTTCAGCCTGAGGCTCCATTGGCATATTAAGTAGTACTTCTTCCGCTTTACAAATCCTCCCAGCTCTTCCCATGAGATCAGCCAAGCAGCCATAGTGCTCCTTCTGAGGTTCCACACCATGAGCCTTCATAGATTCAAAAATCTCGATTCCTTCATCAACCATACCAGCATGTGTACATGCACACATAACTCCAATGTAAGTTGACTCACTGGGCACCATACCTGCCTCCATCATTCTACCAAACAGCTCAAGAGCTTGGTGTCCATGGCCATGCATTGCAAGCCCTCCAATCATTGCATTCCAAAGCACAATATCTTTATTCAAAACCCGATTGAACACGTCAAAAGCTGCATCAATGCACCCACATCTACAATACATATCGACAAGAGCTGTACAAAGGATGATGTTGTTACCATTACCACCGAGTTTATTCCGCTCAATGTAGAGATGTATCCACCAACCTTGACGAATTGCACCCGAGCAGCCACAAGCCTTCAATATGGTCACCAGTGTGATGACATCGGGCCTTATTCCTTCGCATTGCAACCTATTGAACAGTCTCAATGCTTCCACACAATCTCCACTCCTCACATACCCATCTATCATAGCACTCCAAGAAACCAAGTTTCTTTCAGGCATTTCATCAAAAAGGTAACGAGCAGTCTTCACATCCCCACTCTTCCCATATCCAGATACGATAGCATTCCAAGATATCAAATCCAAATCACAGCTCTCGTCAAATAGCAACCTAGCATCATTCAACATTCTCATATCACAGTACATGCTCAAGAAAGAATTTTTAACAACAAGAAAATCCATGGCTCCATTCTTCATCACCTGCCCATGAACCTTCATCCCCTGCTTTACTGAATCAGCATCTCTATACTTCCTACAAGCCTTCACCAAAAGGGCAAAGGTGTAAAGATTAGGCATCGAGCCGCTGGAGCGCATGCTGAAATAGAGTGTGACAGCAGAGTCCAGTGAGCCGAGTTCAATGTGGGCGGCGATGACGTTGTTCCAGGTGAAGACGTCGGGGTGGCGAAGAGAGTTGAAGATTGCAGAAGCGTAGTGAAGGTCAGCAGTGCTGGAGCGAAGGAGAAATTGAATGAAACGGCTAGCGGCGAAGGTGTCATGGATGAGGCCAGAGGTTATGAAATTGCAGTGGAGGATTCGGAGGTCATGGAGGTGTTGGAATTGATGAAGCAGTAAGCCGGAGTTTTGTAGGATGAACTGTAACTTAGAGAGAGGGTAGGAGGAGGAGGAAGAGAAGAAGATGGAAAATGTGAGGTTGAATCTGTGGAAGGAGATGCGTTTTGGGGATAACAGAGGTGTTTGCATTGTAAGAATTGGAATTGGTGGGTTTTGGGTTACGTAAGGACCGTTCGGTTTGCAACGGTTTTTTAAATAGAGATTGGAAAAAAAAACAACGGTCATGGGATGTTAATTTTGAATTAAAAATTTATGTATTAAAATATTGTTTTAAAAAATATTAAGAAAGTTATCTTAAATAAAACCTTAGTATATATAATAATGCAATGGTGGCATGGAACTTGAATGTATCAATATAATCACGGTTAAATATATAAATAAAAAAGATTTAGGTTTCATTTGGGAGGACTTTCTTACTGCATGTTAGAGTAGCTTTTTAGTATTAAAGTTTAATTTCTTAGCTACAAAACTGCTTTAAGAAACAGTAAGAAAGCCTTCCCAAACGAAACCTTGGTTGCAGTTTGAAACCCAATAGCTATAGTTTAAACGGTTGTTAAAACCCTTGTAGTGATTTTCAATCCACTCTAAACTAGCTTTAAAAATGATATTATATATATATATAATATTTATAGTATAAAATACAGTAGTGATTAATGATTCATTTGGGACAACTTTGTTACAGTTTTCTAAATCAAATTTTTTGTATGAAAAATTAATTCAAGTTCAAAAAAATTTTGTACTACAAAGCTGTTTTAAGCAACAGTAAGAAAACTAAAGCTGATGCTTTATTATTGCATTTTTTTTTTCATAAAGCTCTTTTAATATTATAATTATTGATATAAGTAGATTTGTAGCAGTTAAAACAATCACTATTTTTTTTAAATATAAATTATACATTTTAAGCGTGATATTCCTCAATTCATGCATCAAACCCAATCTAAATTTTATTTATCTGAAATTAAAGCATGATTCGATTTATACAATCTTATAGAATATGCATCCATTAATAAAATTAGACATCCAATACAAATGAATAATAAGAGATTTATAATTAATAAAAAATAAAATTTCAAGTTCTAAACAAATAATTCAATACAAAGTTCTAATGCCTAAAATAAGAACTATAATGAAATTACAATTCTATTTTTTTTTTTAAATAAATTCTCATATTCATTATGGGATATATTCATGGGATGAAGTCATAGAGATGTTTTCACAAGTTATTACTCTTATCATAGCTTTTTATTCCTATGAAGCCATTTTTATCCTATAGCATGGTGATGACTTCCTCATGAAAGGATAATTTTGTTGAGAGATTCTTCAATATCTTATCCTTGACTAGGCCGTATCTAGCCTTGACTAAGGCTTCGTTTGAGACGGCTTTCTTGATGCTTATTAAAGCAACTTTCTAGAAAAACGTCCCAAACGAAGCCTAAGCCTATAATGAGAAGAACATAATTAGAAAAAAAATTTATGTTGGGACCTCCTAATGCAAAATATGTCTAGATGTCTTTCAAATTCTGCAGGGTTTAGATAGATTATTATTATTTAGACACATGGCATAATCTGAAGGATATCCTAACATGGTTTACATTAGGACGTCTTGATGTAACTGTTTTTTGTATAATTAATGAATGAATGTTAGCATGAAGGAAAGGAGATTAAAGAGAAAGATAAAGAGAATCAGAAGATATAAGATACCTCCTCACAAATGATTTCACGAAGTCTTTACCCTCCTAAACCTTTCATGCTCTACAATATTTCCCTCCTCCTAATCTTTCTCTATAAACATTCACCTCAAAAGAACTTTCAACATTCTAAAGGCTATAGAGAGTACTTGACTAAGGTTGAGGCATTGAAGAATGTTAGTACAAAGTTATCCTTTCTCAAGGTTTTCAGCACCAAGTTGTACATAAAAGAGGCTATTTTGAGATATAAAAAATTATGATGGGACCATTTGTTGTTGAATCATAAGTTGTTTATTTCCAAGTAATAGTTGAAGTTTTTAATAAACATCCAATTTTGGCTTTAGGAAGGTATATGAAACATAAAATATTTTAGGAAAAATGATCAAAATCTATTGATATTAATCTCAACAAAATCTTATTTAAAACAAAACAAAATGTGAAAAAAAATTAATTATCTCATTCATGTTAAAAATTATATTTTATTTTTTTAGGGTTTATAGCTTAAAATTGTTTTTATAAATATTTTCTTATTTATGTATGGTCAATTGTTACTCTTACTTTTTTAGATAGATATATTTGATATTTAAAATATAAAATGAGATTTTTTTAAATTATTAGTATTTTTTCTCATATAGTTATTTTAATGGAAAATAATTAGAAATTCCTAACTATAAATTATGAATTGTTCAAATCCAATGAAATTCACTAAGATAATAAATCTTTTGGAGTAAAATAGCTATATTACTCATAGCTTTATAACCATCTCTCAAAGCCATTGTTTTTTTTTTCTTTTTACTAAAGAAGTATGATATAAGTAAATGCAACATTAACCAAGAAAAATATAAGAATCAAATCTAGATTTTATAGTCATTAAAACCATTGCAACGATATAGAAATGATTTTAACTCTGCAATTTGAAGTTGTTATATACTTATTGATATTTGCTGTGGGTAAAACTGCTACAAAAAATAGTTTTAACCACTGCAAGTAGAAGCAATTATAACATATGCTATTTATAATGATTAAAATAATTATAAAAAAATTATAATTAATAGTATTTATAATCGTTGCTATAGTATAAGTGCATTACCTAAAACACTCATTTATGCTAACAAGAATTAGTTGTATATTTAAAATGATGATTATTTTTTAATTATTACAACATTTTAATAAAGTCCTCATAAAAAAAAGAAAAATATATCATTAATTATTAATTGCTTGCAATAAAATAAAATAAATAAGCAAAGCACAATGCATCCCTAGCTTCTATAGTTTTATTATTTTATTCAAAGTGCTTTCAAGGCATGTGGAACCATATAAACCACTTATGTTATGTATTTTATGTTTATAACCATTATGGGAGTATTATGAAATAACATATTTTATTTAAGTCCAATGAATGCATTGGAAAGCAGCTATCATTTTATTCCATTCAAGAAAGATATCCAAAAATTTATACATGTGCTTCATATTGTATACCTATAGATCTATTAAGAAATCACAAATAAAGATTATAAAACAGCTCTTACTTATTTTGGTTTCAATAGTCACATTCATCCTTCATAGAATATCTTCATGATGATTCTCCTATCGAATTCAGGTGCATCTCACTCATAGAATTTATCATATTTTCTCTTATATATTCCGCCTCTAAATATTATCGGTGCCTTGCATATTGTATCTTTATGACCAAGTTGCCTCGATAATCGCTTCGAGGTTTGCTTGACTAAATACGACGAACATGTAAAGATATTCAAAACGTGTTACCAAAAGTTGAAATATCTCAAATAGTGTTCATTAATTCATGAAATGAACAACATTGATACGTTTGAGGCAATATAAATAACTAAGATCAACACGCATATTGCTCAGGGTCTTCACTGTGAAACCTCTTAAGTAAAAGAAGCTAAATCCTTAAATATCGGGATGCTTTTGGTGTAATGGTCTGAATTTTCAAAGACTTCTAAACTACTCCAATATCCTCCATTTAAGGATTTTAATTATGTATTTCCAAAGGGAGAAGAGACCAGCTTGACTTCTCAAGCTTCATTTTCTAGTGAGAGAATAATTTCTTCAGTGGATCGGAACAAAAATTTTAAGAATAATTTATGTAAATTTTGTTACGAAAAAATCGTATAAAAATGAGTTATTCATAACAAAGCATGAATCTTCTTAATTGCAAAAGATTAAATGCATTTATGACATTTTATATCTAAGAATAAATCTTAATCATTTGCAAAAAAAAAAAATCTTATGAATGCATAAATTTCAATAAAAAAAAATCATAAAGTGTTTTTTTTTAATTCTTCCCCATAATTTTTTTTTTATATATTGTAATATATGTATTTTAAATAAAATTTTATATTATATTAATTTTAAATAAATTTGAAATCCATTCTAACTAAAAATAATTGATCAAGATATTAAACCGGAGCAATATAGACCAGCTGGTAACTCTCTTTAGAGCTTAATCAAATTCCTACATTTTCGAAAAAGACAAAAAAAAAACATTATAAATTATTTTATAGATTCATAAATAGGACATTTTAAGATTCTAAAAGAAGTTTTAAGAGTTGGTATTTCTCTTCATTTGGCATAGAAGAGGCCCGTTATACTTTCAAAATATTATTATATTTTCATCAATATTTAGAGTGGTTGATGGTGCGTGCTAGAAAATTCATGACAATAGAGATAAAGTTTTCACGTCTAAGAATTTCGCGAAGACACATACACAAATAAAAAAGAAAATAGTAAGCACCAGATGTTTTACATGAAAAACATATAAAAGGAACAAAAACCACGACGTTTGGTCCAGATAAAATGATATATTATATAAATATATTACAAGAGTTTATTCTTCCTGTTAATTGGAGAAGATGGGATCACAAATTATGTTACTCAAGTTTATAATTCTATAAATATTGGAGAATGCTAGAAATCCAACAGCTTGATTGTGCTAGTTGGGTGACGTTGTTCGGGTGATGGCTAGAGGTGATCATCAGTATTGAACATCAAGTAGAGCTCTACAATTCTTCAAATCTTCAAGCTCTCTCCTTCAAGATCAAGCCCCCTTCATGTGAGGAATGGAGGTCTATTTTAAGTACATTTAGAGTGGACATTTTAATAAATTCAGGGGAAATTCAATAACACTTCATCGAACGACTTATATCAAATCCTTTGATTATAAATTATTTATTCAACAATTAAGTGCTTTAATTATCTTAGAATAAAGTGATCTTAAACTTATTTGATTCATCTCATTGAGCCACTCATTTTGACTATAAGCATGCAAGATTCGGAGACCATTTGGTTCTTCAATTAATGTACTAAAATTTTAAACTATTATTTGAATGCTTAATTTGGGATTTTTGGGACTCAGTCTCCTTTGGTGTTGTTGGATTTGTTTCATCAAGTTGCTCAATTTAACTATAAATTTATTGAAATTGGCCTTCTGATGACTTTGAATTAATTTTGTAAGTTTTCAAATATTTAAGATTCATGTTAATCAAAATGATTTGCCTTCTAAATGAATTTTCTGAAGGCAAATCATTTTCCCCTATAAATGGTCTTTTATGAGTGAGAGCTCTACCTCCCAAGTGGTCTACACAAATCCCTGAATGCACTTCTCAAAGTGCTGGCCTTTGATGGAGGAAGACTCTTAAGGTATGGATCCATAAATGCAATTTTATACAATTCATCTCAAAAAGTACTAAAATTTAAGCTTGTTTTGGAATATAAATAGCAGTTGTTTAGTCTTCAGGTCCATCTAAGTCTCTTTTGCTTATTTAATAAATTATATTTACCTTGGAACTTATATACTGAGAAAATGTATATCTTTAATTAATCTTCTTCAACATATAGCCCTTGTTATCAAAGTTTTAAGCTTGGGGAGTGCATGAGCTCAGGCAATGAGTACTCAAGATATGTGGATAATTTAATGTAAACTAATGCGAGAAATAAGTTATTTCACTAAATCAAGATATTGTACCAATTGTGGATTATAAGTGTTAAAATCTCCTACTTGAGAATCCACAAGTTTTGAATCAATGAGAATTAGTAAATTTTGAACACCACAATTTATGATGAGACTTAGCCCCAATACAAGGGCTTCATACTTTGCGACATTATTGGTTGCAATAAACTTTAGGCAAAGTTCATATTCTAATGTGTCATTTTGAGGAAAGATAAGTAAGATTCTTACCCCAGCACCAAAACTTTCAGATGCTCCATAAACATATAATATCCAAGGGGATGATAAAGAAGAAAGAGATGATTTGATTATATCAAGAATGGTGCATTCAAATAAAATGCCAGTAAGTATATGTGACTTGATATCTAGCTTGGGCGAAAAATGAAAATCAAAATTTCCCAACTCCATTAACCACTTGATTAATTGACCAGAAGCTTCTAATTTTAGATTGATGACCTTAAGTGGAAGTTGGGTATAGATGCTAGCTAATTGTGTGAGCTTGAAAGTATAGGCATAACTTTTTTGCTGAGAACACTCAAACTAAGGTAGTTTTATTTACCAATGAATATCTCACAACCGTATTAGACACGATCTTCCAAATATAATAGATAAAGTGTTGTCCCCCAATCTATTCTGGTACAAGCACTGAACGTATTGCATAGTGAGAAACATGAAGATATAAATAAAGAATTTCTTCTGAGATTAGCTTCGATGATAGAGGTGGTGAGGCTAGATATAATTTGAGTTGTTAAAAACATCTTCAGACTCTTCTATCCATTAAAAGCTAGAATTACAAGCACCCTTGAGTATCCTAAAAAAATGATAAATACTTATCTCCAAATCAATCCAAGAAATGAGATAAGGTTGTTATTCGTCCATTCAAGCGTTGCAATTCCCTTGTCTTGAAGGTATTATATTTTGTATGATTTTAATCTTTTTTAGATTTGCTTCAATTCCTCGATGGGTGACTATGAATCCTAAAGTTTCCTTAAATGTTACCCTAAAAGCACATGTAGTGGGATTGAGATGCTTATAATATCCAAGGAGTTGAAAGCATTACTCTAGATTTAAAAGATGATGTTTTCTCTCACAATTTTTTACCAACATGTTATCAATATAAAGCTCCATAGTATGCCTAATAATACCTTTAATGACTTAATTAATGAGGCGTCAATATGTTGAACTAACATTCTTTAATCCAATGACATGATTCGATAACAATATAATCCTTTGTCAGTTTGAAAAGATGTAGCTTTTTCATTGATGGGATTCATCTTTACCTAATTATACCTATAATAGGTGTCCATGAAGCTAAGCTTTTTTATGTTTATAAGTAGCATCCACTAATTGTTCTATGCGAGGAAGGGTCAAACAAGCTTTATTTAAATCAGTTTAATCTACAAACATTCTTCAGGCTTTAATAGACTTCTTAATCAAACTTATATTTGCTAGTTTATTGTGATAATGTACTTCTTAGAATCCTACATCTACAAGCTTATCAACTTCTTTCTCAATGGCTTGTTGATGATCTAGTGCAATTTTTTTTTCTTTTAATAATGGCTTGAATGTTGGATCTAATTAGTGAAGGGAGTGTGTGATTACTTCAGGATCAATTCTAGCCATATTTGTTGAACTCCATACAAAGTTGCCTTAATTCTATCATAACAAATATACATAGTTTAATCTTTCCACCTCTGATAGCAAAGAATGACTTATATTATGCATGGGAGATGATAGTGAAATATGAACAAATTCCTCTACAAGGGAGGCCTTTTTTTCCATATCTTTATCTCAAAGATTGAAGTTATTGATACTCATAGTCACCGATGGTCATGGTTTAGCTTGCTTGAGATAACTATGTTATGAATTTTTTTATTTTCATGTACTTTGCCAACACCAATAGGTGTTAAGAATTTTTTTAGATGTGTTACAAAAGTGATAACATCATAGATTGACTATAGAGATATCCCAAAGGCAAAATTATACACTGACTAACTTCATTACTACAAACTGAATCTTGTGAGTCACTTGTCAAGAAAATTCACCCATTAATAGGGAGAGCAATTATTCATTCAAGTTACCAATCAATTATCGAACACATATAATGGTCCTATAATTGGTTGGAGCTTTTATCTGACTAGAACCAAGCTGAGGAATATGGAGTAGAATAAGGCATCAACTGAACTTTCATTATCATTAAGGATTCTCTTAACATTTTAGTAAGGATCGCCAATCCTAGCATTGAAGACAAGTGCGAAGTGTGGATCCCTTACATATCAGAATAATTAAATATAATAGAATGATCAGCCTATGATTTCATCAATGCTTCAAAGGTAGTGAGGATAAACTTAAGAAGATACTAGTGGCCGTCCAATAATGGACTAAATTTGTCTAACCATCTAACAATTACTTTGCAGCTTTTTTTTTTTGTTAATTCTACCCCCTACCCCTACCCTTACACCCCCCACTCCTATCCCCCTTTAGTAGGATTAATTTCATTTCAAGTAGAATGATTTTAAATGAATTTATGGAGGTATCCCTACTAAATCAACCTATCAATTTCTTCTTTCATCTATTTGTAAACTTTGATAGTATGCCCACAACTTTTATGAAAATGATAGTAATGCTTCTGATTTTTAGTATTTAGCCTTAAGGGATTAGACCATTTAATAATTTCCTCATCATAGAAGGCTGAGGAGGAATATCCTAATTTTTTGTATTATTCATGCTTACTTCATTGAGATTTTTGGGTACCACCTTTCTCATTCTTTCTCTTTTTAGATGATCGCTCAAACTATTTTCAATGTGAATTGATAACCTAATAAATAGTAATTTATGCTTCTACTCAATGAATAATATCAACATAAGAGCGCACAATCTCTCATATTAATGAAGAGTAGAATATATAGGATAACGACCTCCAAGAAAGAAACCTTGTAATAACTCAAGATTGTCTCCCAAATTTTGACAAGATTTGAAAGAAATTTTTTGAAATACACTTAAGGATTCTCCTTAATTTTGGCAAATTCTTGAAAGATGGAGGAATCCTTAATGATTCTTTGGTAGGTGATAAATTGTTCAATAAAAATTATAGTGAGGTGTGAGTAAAGATATATAGATAGTATTTTTGGAGAGCGAGTAAGATCAAGTATGAGCTTGGCACTTGAGAGTAGCAAAGAAGACCTAAAAAAATAGTACATCAAAAGCTTACTAGATATGCATGATATATTATAATGATAAATAAGCCCGTAATGATCAAATGACCTATCATATGGATCAATAGTGTGTAGTTTGAACCCCCGCTAGAATGGAATGCTGGAGAAATTCATTCATCAGGTGTGGAGACACTTGGAAGATGCATTGAGTAAACTGATTCCTATATCTTACATAAAATTATAATTGAACAAGATGTCGTAGCTCGTCTTGTATAATATCACGAGGGGTGTTTAGGTTACAAGAGTTTATTCTTCCCCTCAATTAGAGAAGACAATATTAAAAAGTATATAACATAAGTTTGTAATTCTATAAATGTGGAAGAATTCTGAAGATCCAATAGTTAGATGATGTTAGTCAAGTAACGTTGGTCAGATGAAAATGGTAGAGTAGTTATAATCAAATGATGAAAGAAGCCGGTCAACATTGAATGGATTATGATGACCAGGTGACAACAATCTGGAGATAATGATCAGAAGATGATATTCAGGCAATATCAGTGGATAGTCATGGTTATTAGTGTCTAAAGTCAAGTAGAGCTCTAGAGTACTTCAAATCTATATGCTCTTTCTAAATTTAAGTTTAAGTCTCATTCATGTGGAGAATGAGTGTCTATTTATAATACCTTAGAGTGGATATTTTGATAAATTTAGCTAAAAATTCACGACATTCCATAAGATGGCTCATATCAAATCTTTTATTCAACATATAACGTTGTTCCGCCATGTCTTTGTGGTGAAGGCATTCAAGCATTTCAAGCCTTGTGATTAATCTTGTAAGAAGCATTATTTGTTTTTCTAATTGTCTTGCTTACCCTACGACCTTAAGTGGGGTCCTTGGCTACTCTTTCTCTATTCCATGCTTATCTTACCTAGGCTTACCTATTTCTTATTATATAACCTATTTGGCTGATTTCTAACCCATTTTAGACAAAATTCATTTCATGCCAACAAAAAAGATAAATGTATGTCTTATGCTAGTTAGTTTCAATTCCATAAGTTATCCATTTGATGCATCATTGCTTTATAGGCTATATCTCTTCTTCTCCCTAAGTTCTACAATAACCTTAATAGGAACTACTCAAAATTCCTATTGCATGGTAATTCCAATGCTAACAAATTACATATGGTGTCCTAGGAGCTCCTATGTAGACCATGCGAGAAAGGAGGTCTTATGGAAATTTTAACTGAATGAATGTCTACTCTATTTGGGGATTTCAAAATACCACTTCTTTGCTTTTTTACAATGGTTCAATGTCAAATACCAATCCTTTTGGATTCTCGCTCGACCGCGTGGCTAGACACTTATTGAGATTGGGGGCTAGAACATTTCCCCCATTCCTTTTCTTCACAAGTTTTGAGATCATCTTTTAAAATTACAAGTGAATGTTGATTTTGACGCAATACTTTGCTTTGAAAGGGCTAACGTGAAAATATGCAATCATAATGATTGGGCTACCATTGCAAGGGCTTATTTTGGCATTTTGACGAACCACCTATGATTTCTATCTTTGTCACGTTGTGATGTGTATATTCTTCTCCTTTTATTTTATGGGGCAACAATACTGCTAATTTTTATTTTCAAGTTTTAAAAAGCTACCAATTGCCATGTTTGCCTCCTCAATATGTGGATTTTTCTCTCTTTTTGATGATGATAGACATTCATGTGTTAGCCCCCATGGCATATGTTTCCTCATTTGATTCTCTCTTAGTATTTGGTGCAACTACCCAATTCTCATATGTTCGATCCAACATATATTTCTATAATCTTCAAATTATAGCCACATTTTACACCCGATGAGATTCTCATCTAATCTTTTCTTTCTTCTCCTCTTTTTTTTTTTTTTTCTCTAAAACATTTAGGACTTTTTTTCCTAGTAATTTTCCTTTTGATTGTCCACAAGACATTTTTTGAGTTTAATACATTTAAGCACATGCTCAAATATAACATTTAGATTTGTTCACGGCCTATTAGGACAATTACTTGAGTACCTTGACCACCGGATTCCACTTCCTTATACTGTTCCGCGGATAAGACTACCAGTCGCAACGGCCGGCAAAAGGGCGTATGACTCACATAAAAATAAATAAAACAATCTTCTACCCAATACGCCGAACTCAAAGAAAACTGAAGAAGTAGAAAAAAAAATGGCTAGCTTTGTATGTCGGATTTCTTCCTCAGAGGAGAAAGCACAGAGCTTGATTCTGCAGAGCAAATGGAGTTGTCAGAGGAGGAGAAAGCGACGGCAATGGATCGCCTTCCCCTCTGCTTTGCTTGCGATTCCGACGGAAACTTCCCCTATGAGATCTTCGCAAGAGATGATCCACGATGTGATTATAAAGCAGGCGGCTTTAGCTACAGAGACCTTTCAGTGGAATAGAAGAGCTTCTTCCACCGCTAAGCTATCAACTCCGGCGAGCTGCAACATGCTAAACGCAGCTTATGAAAGGTGCGGCGAGGTCTGTGCGGAGTATGCGAAGACTTTCTATTTGGGTAAGGTTCTGGTTTTGATTGCTTTGTTGTTGCAGTTTTGGTAGCTTTTTTCTGCTGATTAGATGAGGAAAAGGATAATTAGTTAAGAACTGTGCCATAAAAAATTGTTTGGGATAGAAACTAAGGTTTCGTTCCGGATGGCTTTCTTGCTGCTTCTTAAAATAATTTTTTTAATAAAAAAATAAAATTTTTTTGTTAAAAGACTGCTTTAAGAAACGTAAGAAAGCCGTCCCAAATAAGTCTAAATGCTCCATAAAATATTGGTTGCAATTTTCAAAGTAGATGATGATATAATGCATGAATCATATGATGATCTGATTCCAAACTTTTTATGTGAAAATTTAAAATTGATTGATTTTATATAAATTAGATAGTTTTAATTGCATGAAAGGATATGATAATCGAGTTTTTGTGAAATAATGTATTTCACTTTGAATAAGTTAATGTTAGAATTTTATATATATATATATATATATATATATAGAGATTAGATTCCAGAAGAGCTTCTTCATCAGTCGATTAATGAAGAAATTTCTTAAATGTATTCTTTGTTTCTTCTATGTTTGATCTTTTCACCATAGGAACAATGCTAATGACTGAAGAGAGGAGAAGAGCAATTTGGGCAATCTATGGTATCCCATTTGAACTTTATTTCATTATGTTAATATATTCAGATATGATGCATTGATAGATGTTTCAATGTTCAGTTTGGTGCAGAAGAACTGATGAACTAGTTGATGGCCCAAATTCTAGTCATACAACACCCATGGCCCTCGACCGATGGGAGAAAAGACTCACCGATCTCTTCGAAGGCCGTCCATACGATCTATTTGATTTTGCACTTTCAGACACAGTTGCAAGATTCCCCATTGATATACAGGTAACATGGAACATACAAATTGCATTACAAAATATAAACATAATCAAATCATATAACTTCTCTTTTATGCAGCCATTCAAGGACATGATTGAAGGAATGAAACAAGATTTAACAAAATCAAAATATTTGACCTTTGATGAGCTATATCTATACTGTTATTATGTAGCTGGGACTGTAGGACTAATGAGTGTTCCAGTTATGGGTATTGCCCCGAACTCGAAGGCCTCGATCGCGAGCATTTATAATGCTGCTTTAGCCCTTGGGGTTGCTAATCAGCTCACAAACATTCTTAGGGATGTTGGAGAAGAGTATGTCTATATCTATATAAATGTTTGCATAATCTCATAACATATAGGTTCTGACTGTAAAAGTTTATGTTCAGTGCTAGTAGGGGAAGAATATACCTTCCACAAGTTGAGCTTGAATCTGCAGGTTTATCAGAAAATGATATATTTGAAATGAAGGTTACTGATAAATGGAGGAGCTTTATGAAGGGACAAATTCGGCGTGCGAGAATGTTCTTCAATGAGGCCGAGAAGGGCATTGCAGAGCTTGATTCAGCTAGTCGATGGCCGGTATGCGACACAAAATCATTTTAACAATGTGTTTGTATAGAATTCATGATAATATTCATTTCAATTCCTTAAGGAACTCATGTAAGTCTCATAATTCTTTACTCAATAGCATAACATAACATATAATAGCATGCCAAACAAAAACTAAGTTACAAAAACAATATGATTTTTCTTTACATATGGAGAGCTTAAGAAATTATTAACATGGGATTTAGAGGTTAAATGTAAAAGGAAAAAAAAAGGGGGGGCATTTGCAGTTAGGGGCAGATCCACTATAAGTCCCGCGGGGGGGGGACTCAATAGCATAACGTAAAAAATAGATGAATGAGGACAAATTACTTTTAAAATACTATGGTCTTTAAGCAATTAACCCAACATAATTAAACACATTATATAGAGATATTATTGTCAAATACAAAGAGAAATAGTAAAAAAAATCCAAAAATATCATTACAACCAAAATTTGTTAGGTCGAATCCCGCAAGGGGATGATGTCCCCTTGGACCCCCGACATATCTCCAAAACGTACAACGATCAAGGATATGAACAAATAGGGGTCGAGGGACAACGCCCCCGAAACAAATTTTTGTTGTAAATATATTTATGAAAAAAAAAAAATCTCTACACATTTACTTATAAGTTTGCCCTCCTAAAAATTAAGGCTGGTTCCGCCCCTGTTTGCAGTTCTGATTTCTGATATGTATAAATGATTTTTTCTCTCAGGTTTCAGCTTCTCTGATACTGTACAGGCAGATATTAGATGCTATAGAAGCAAACGATTACAACAATTTCACAAAGCGTGCATATGTAGGAAAGGCAAAGAAAATTCTCTCATTGCCTGTAGCCTATGCAGCAACAATTTTTGATGATTCCAACCGAATTAACAAAGCAAGAACTTGATGCTACTGAATCAAAGTTTTGGGCTTTTTTACCTTCAAGCCTCTGTTGAATATCGTAAAGATTTGTACAGCTCAATATGCTAAATGTTGTTTTGATGATTTATTCCCCGAATCCTCCTGCGCTTTAGCTCCTCGACCTCCGGTTTTAGGGCTTAGGCCCCTTCTTCTTCACATCAAACCCTCTGCAACTTCCACGTGAAGATTGCGCCGACACCATTAGCAAAGCTCACAACAGCCCTACGCGAGTTGCGACGTTCGCTCGCGACAGCCCCACCGCCCCACCGACCACCGCCATCTACGGCGGCGAGTCTGCAACCCTAACGAGTAGCAATTGCATCGACCTGACCGCCCGAAGCAACTACAGATTCAACTGAGAAATTTATTTTACAAGAAATCAAAAATTATAAAGTATTTCAAATATATTAACTTTATTTTGCATTATATTTAAAATACATTTATGTATTCTACAAATAATCATTAAGGCTTCATTTAGAGAAAAATTATTAGGTGCAGATTGCGCACCGTCCGCACAAGCACTGGGCACCTACCTAGCGGTACCCAGTGGTGCCGAGCGGTACCAAGTGCTGGTACCTCTAGGTACCCAATTCTTGTGCGGACGGTTCTCCCCGTCCGTACCTAATGATCTCTCTCATTTAGGATGATTTTCTTACTGATTCTTAAAATAATTTTTTAATTAAAAAATTAAATTTTTGCACTAAAAAGTTGATTTAAGAAGCAGTAAGAAAATTGTCCTAAATAAAGTCTAAGACAAACTATTTCAATTAATTTTCATCATTAGATTTGGCTGTCATAGATTCTATTGCTATGATCTCCAAAGAGCCCACGTTGCTAGTTAGCACGCAAGCTCGTCCATTATTGTGTTCTCTAACAAAGTTTAAGATTTTATTTGGAATAATTTTCTTCTTATTTTTTAAAGTAATCTTTTAGTATAAAAATTTTAGAAAAAAAAAATTGTTCTAAAAAATTGCTTTAGAAAGTAGTAAGAAAGTTGGTCTTACTATGGAGGGGTTCTTTAGTTGGGTGAAAAGTGAATGCAAAGTATTTACTATGCTTTGCTTTCTCACTTCTTTTATGTTTGAATGGGTGAAAAGAAAATCCAAAGTACAGTAATTGCAGTATATCTTATTTTAGTTCAAATTTGAGGTAAAGCGTTCTCTAATATAGGGTGAGAACGCATTACACCACTTGCTCCTTGCTTGAGCATCACTGCCGCTATAGGCCGTCAACGGACACCATTGCCTACCACCAGTGCCAGCTGTCGGCACTACCTATTGCTTGCCACCGCCCGTCCCGACTGGCCATTGCTCACCGCTGGCCACCACCACAACCCACCGCCGACCAACCAATGCTACAAAACCATCACCTCCAACCATCACAAAAATATTTAATTTTTATTTCCTCCTAATAAAATGTGAAATACTATGAAAATACTTAGTGTTCATTTAATAAAACTAGCAAATTTGAATTAGACAATTTCAGCATAAAAAATAAAGAGAGTAGATATGAATTAGCAAAAGCCATCATCACTCACTGCCTAATCCAATTTTCTTAATGCAACTCTTAATAAACAAACCTTGGAAAGGGAGAAGGAAAAAAGGCCACCTAACAAGTCACTAATCTTTCATCTTTGACCAAAATAAATTAAAGGGGAAATTCTCTTGAAGAAATGAATTATCAATCACAAAGATATCCTTTCAACTATTTTTAACTTTTTTCAATATAACAAATTGAAACTTATTTGGAGTAAATATAAAAGAAGAAAATAAAGCTTAGAAGACCTCAACATTGCTAATTTAATAGAAATACTAATAATGCGCTTAAATTTAGGGTCCGTTTGAGACTACTGAAATTTTTTATAAAGCTGATTATAAAATTATTTTGTATAACACAATTTATTTTAAAATTATTGTAGAAAACAACTTCCTAGCATAAAAATTTATTAAAATAATAAAAACATAATGACCAAAGAAAATCTTCAATTGCGGTTTGAAAAGCAAAATAAAAAGAAAGCTATCCCAAACAATAGCATTAGGGTCCATTTGGGACGGTTGTGATTTTTTATAAAAATGATTGTGAAGCGGCTGTGAAGAAAACAAATTTTTTTAAAACTGTTGTAGAATACAAAATGCACAAATAAAAATTATGATTACAATCTGAAAAATAAAACAGTAAGAAAATTGAGTAAAACGAAGCCTCAGAGTGACAACTTCATTGATTCCATTTGGATACATAAAATCAATTGGATTACATTTGCAAAGATAAGCATATTGATAAAGATTGCAATCAACAATTCTTGTATTGAGGTCAAGGATATATCACAAAGGGTGCTTTTGAGAGCATCTGGGATCTTCAATTATCTCATTTAAGCTTGTTTGGGACGGCTTTAAGAAGCAGTAAGAAAGTCATTCCAAACAAAGCCTTAATCAAAGAGTCTCTTTTAGTAGAGATAGTCATCCATAGTGTAATATTAACTCAACTATAAATATATTTATGAACGCTAAGATCATTAATTCAAGCTACATACTAATAGGCTTATCACTCACCATTCCAAAAAAAAAAAGAACATAAACATGCAGGTAATGAATCATCATGTCTAACCTGTTTGAAATGTATTTTCGATGCACAGTTAACACATCCCAGTTTTCATCCGATTGACTTTGAATGGTTGGGATGCAATCAACTCAAGGATTTTCAAGTCCACTTACTTTGATTTTATTGCATCTCAGCCGCCCAAAATCAATCGAAAGGCTGAGATGCAGGCGATATAAACTGTAGATGATCCATACTATTATTGCTAAACCCTAAATGGAGCAATGTGTAACAGATTGGAAAGGCAAATAAGAGCTGCAACTAAAAACTAAAAACAAGATAGGAAAAAAAAAACCATGCTGTTATATGAAGGGAAGGAAGACTGTTCATCAACTTCTTTATATACATATTCAATTAATCAAACAGAAAAAATTCTATGACATATTTCAATCATGTGAAGGAGCAGAAAGAAGATTATAGGGAGAGCTATAACACATCAAACAAAGCAGTTTTTGCATTCCAGAATAGAACGTAGAGAACCAGACTTACCAATGGAAGGTGCAAGGAAACCATGTCAATCTTCCTGATTCTGTCCAGCCGGTTCATTTTCTGGTTGGGTGAAATCCTGTGCATGGTCCTGGTCTCGCATGTCTCTGAACATAGAGAAGAAGGATACGATGCCGTCGGAAGCACCGCCGCCCAAAATCCAGAGCAAGAAGGAGCCAAAGGGATTAAGGAAGCTAGAACCAGGAGCAGCTCCAGTTTGCTGGGCATTCAAGGCTGGGTATCGGAGCTGGTTGCTTGTTGAATTAGGAACATTAACAGGAACTGGTTGATCTGGAGCAGTTACAGTACTGTTCTCATTTGAAACTTGTCCAGGAGTTTGGATCCCATTTAAGCTTCCAATGCTTGCATTCCTGACATTGACCCTTGCGATGTGTAAGGTAGAGGTGTAGATGGTGGATGAAGTAATTTGCACGCCTGCTTGGTGCTGCAACTGGCCTCGGGCTCTCATGAATCTCTGCAGGGCTGGTACCTGGAACAAAAAAGGTTAAACGAATCTGTCATCATGATCCAAGGTTTTTAAATTTCAGTTTTAGAATTTCAGAAATGGAGTTCTCCAGGGCTTTTTTTTCAATTCAAACAGGTTAGTAGTTGATTATGTTTCTCCAACTATTGATCAAGGATTTTCATCTTTTTATTATTATTTTTTTAATTTCCTTACACTCAAATTCCTAGCATCCAAACACTAACTTGGTTGTTTCAACAGAAAAAAACTAAAATATTATGAATAGAAATAAAAAATAACCCTACATTTTTTAAATATTTTATATTTTTCAAAACAAGTTAAATGATCTTTTTGGTAATTATGACATCTTATGTAGCTATCAATGTTTCAAATTAAGAACGAAGAGCTTAGAAATCAATAGCATCTAATTTTTGCTTTGCTCAAAATTTATGTATTAAGAACCAATCAACATGATGTAGCTTATAGATATAACACCCAAAAATTTGATCAATGAAATAAGAATCTTGATGCAAGTTCCAGATTAACACCAGAATATTCAAGCCAAAAACATTAGAAATTAATCTTTCAATCATCCAAAAAACATTTTCAACAAACTTGTTGAAAAATATCATCTTGATAAGATAAATATACCAATCCTAAGAATGCCTAAACAGGCCTAAATCAAACATTTCAAAGTATAATTAAAACATCATGAGATAATTTGTAGGGCCAAGCGACCATGGATATTTTATGCTTATAGTCAAAATAAGCATTTGTTGAAGAATCCATCAGACCCAAGATCGTTCAATTTAGAGATCAATAAGGCACTATGATATTAAAAAAAATCAAAGAATCAAGAGGATGGACCTTCAAAAATGGTGTCTAGTATTATGATAGAGAAATGAACATAACGCTTGCTCTGTAAGCCTATAGATAGCTTTTCTTATATGCTTTGACGAAGGAATCTAGAGGAGAGGGAAATCAAAGAGTTCAAATTCTCCCATTGTTGACACCTACCACAGACCACTGTCGATTGTCATGAAACAACGCTGTTGTGTTATTGACGTTGCCAACAATTGCAACTAGCATCGATCATGGATCGTTGCTGACACACTCGATCGAATGTCATCTAACAAGACAAAAATTCATCATTTGTCTCGAATTGATGTCAATGTTCATTGCCTTTTTCTTGTAACCCCATCCCCTCTAACAACAAAAATGGCAATTTATTGTAACTTTCAAACTACATTATATAATCCCTTTGCCCATATAGTTTTTCTTTTCCAAGATTCACTTAATAAATTGTGCCACCTACGAGTTGTAGTTAACTTATCTGTGTGCCAAATGATACTCCTCTATCATCGCTAACATTTTAGCACACAATAATTTGGAATTATTTATGAGAAACAACCTGACCATTGCGGGTTCTCTAAATACCAATTAAATTGTCAATAAGTATAACACCCACAACAATGGAGCCTCATAGTCAAACTCTCATCGCTCCAAGAACTACACCTCAAATCAAAGACGGTAGGCCTCTACGGGTTAATATATTTAATAAAAATATATTAAATAATCAAGATGAAAAAGTTTCAACCCAAAAATTTTTGGTTGGCACGTAAATGTAAAGATCACACAAAAAAAATGCCCATAAGACAGGAAAGTAAAACTAGGAAAGATCATATAAATTGGTCAAAAACTGATGAGAACATCAGAGCGTGGAAAGTCTATCAGAGGCGTGGCTGCCAATCTACGGCCACGATCGAGTCGATGTATTTTTTAATCATTTCATGTATTTTTCTTTTACTATTTTATTTGTCTCTTATTATTTATGTTGTATTTGTTTTCCTGTTTTTATCCCTTACTTAAGGGAGGTCGTATGTAAGCCCTAAGGGCATTGTCGTCTTTTTTATTTGAGTCCTTTTGTACGAGACTATTTATACCCCCTATGTTTCTCTTCTAAGGTGGAATGATTGAATGATAAAAAAAAAAATTTCCCCATGTTTGAGTTCTTATGAGAGCTTAAGAGAGATTGTAGAGAGGTAACTTGGAGAGGGAATTTGGATCACCCACCAACCTTGGAGACGGTCGGGTTCGTGGTTCATCTTCTTTATCGAATTTTCCTTCTCTCTTCTTCATCTAGCCGCCGGCCTAAGGTTTCACCGAATCCCTAGGCCGCCAGCCACCTAATCTTCCCACCTACCCGCAGACTTCACCCCCACCACCACCCCTCCACCGAAATCCCCATAAGCCACCAATCTAGCCGCCGGCCCCTCCCAACTTTCCATAAGCATCCACTCTTAATTTAGGAATGTTTAATTTCAAAATTCAAAATTATTTGAATTTGAAATTCTTTTCTTATTTAGGAAATCTATTTTAGGAAAGTTTCTAAATTAAATCCTATTTGAATTTCAAATTAATTGGGGTTTAATTAAGACATTCCTAATCTCTAAATAACAAATTAACGACCCAAATCACTCCCCATAATCATCTCCCTAGCCCACTAAGCCGCCGGCCCCTACCCTCATTAATTACCTTGGATTTATTTCCTAAAACCCATCTCTCCTTTTGGGAATTAATTCAAACCCTCAAGCCCCTCTTGGCCGAAATTTCCACAGCCCCCACACCTCCTAATTACTTTCCAAAATCTAATATTAAGTTTGGAAACAAATCTCTAACCCCTCTCTCTTGCCGCCAGCCCCTCCCTCTCCCCATCTATTGGAATTGTTTTCAAATTTCAAAATCTCTCCAAGGTAAAAATCTGAAATTAATTTCAGACTAAGTTCACCTCCCTCACAAAGCCTAAAACTAATTCCCCCGCACATGGTTCCTCTTCCCTTGGCCGAAACATCCACTCCTCTTCTCTACTTCAATTTTGAGAGAGTTCTTTCTCTCTAGGGGAGCTTCAACGGATTGGCATTGATCTTCGGCTACACATCATCCTTCCAAAGCCAATGAATGACCGATCCGGAGCTTGATTACGGCCTTGCCTACGACGAGTAAGGTTTCATTCACATCATTCACTCCATTTTCTTCGACGTCAATTCGAATATTGACAACACCATCGAGGAGTGCGTGGAGCGCATTTTAGACACTCTCACCGAAGCCATAGAGGAGCAACTTGGTGCCGTTCATTGGTGGATTACGTCCAAACTGTGACGAAGGTCTTACAATCTTCCTACTCTTGTATTTTCATAGTTTAACTCTCTTGTGGTTTGATTTGATTCATGAAGGTCTTGTTCACCTATCTCTGCCAATCCTAGTAATCGTAGGAATTGAGTTAGCTTTCTATGCTTCTAATCTTATTGTTAACATAGAGATTTTATTGAAAGCTACTACATTTGCTTACTATTGAGATTCTAAGTTATTTGATAATTCAAGCGTTTGGCAAGTGGCTTAGCCTAAACGCAGGCACCCCTCTCTTTTTTTCTTTTGTCATTTTGATTGCTAATAGTTTTAATCTAAATTGTTTTCTTCAAGAAATCGTGCAAATTCTTATCGCGCACAATTAAAACATTTTAGTCATGCATCAAAAACTCTATAAAATTAAGAAATATGTCACACCAATGAACTTCTACAAAGAGCCTTTCCTAGTTATTACCACATAATCATCTCATGATGGCACACCCTTCAATCATTCACAATCTTCTTTTATTCAAAATTATGATTGTTCACAGGATCTAATTCGTCCAAATAAGATAGTCAACTCTATTTTCAAAGGTCAAGAGAAATCCACTAAGAATTTTAAGCCTATCATAGGTTGTTCATTAAAGTATTACATAGTGACTGACTTAATGCAAAACAAGTCAAAAAAACCCCACAAGGATTTTTGCGTATCATAGGTTTATTGCCAAACGGCCAAAGTATTACTTGATAACTTTAATCTGTCATAGAAGAGATCGAATCAAACACCTCAGAGATTGACTATATATTGATGAGGATGCAGCTATTGTCATGTGTTTTCTATATCAAGGGTAAAAGTTGGTATGTCTATAGAACATCACAGCCATTTCAAGATCATGGCTAGTACATTGCTGAAGGGGAAAAACTTTAAATACTACAGAAGATAGAAATTCAATAAAATAAATTAAGGTTTATTATTGACAAGAAAAGGATTACATATCAGCTTTGAAGTAATTTCTAAAAGGGAGAAAAATAATTGAATGAGGATGACTTGAATTACTGAGATACTAAGTAAAGAGTAATATCTTCCCTTCAGCATTTTTGAGTTTGAGCGTTCCTAGATCGACC
Source organism: Dendrobium nobile (assembly GCA_022539455.1). Lineage (NCBI taxonomy): Eukaryota > Viridiplantae > Streptophyta > Magnoliopsida > Asparagales > Orchidaceae > Dendrobium > Dendrobium nobile. The sequence goes on from CM039728.1 coordinate 747,092, forward strand.
ATAGTTGCGACCATGTAAGTGCCATCCAAGAGGGATAAAAGTTTATTAAGTTGATAAACCTTCTCGATAACATTGAGTCTTTGTAGGACCAAAGCTCTAGCAGAGATACACCAAAACTTAACTTTGCGATTGAATTGGCGTCCTTCCTTTTAGTGGTAGGAGGCCGCCTTAAGTTAGACTGTGTTGCATGTCTACAAGAGATCCAAATTATAATGAAAGTTTTCATTAATCTTGCTCGAATAAAAACATGAACCTTAAGGCTTAGAGCCCCAATATCAACAAGGATTACAAGGATAATTGCCTCTGTGTCAAAGCTTAAGTTAAAGAGTCTCACCAATTTGAGTTCACGAGGTGTTGTGTTAAGTAGGAGAACATTGGCAGCTCCTTAGACCTGAGGCGCCTAAGGCCTCTTCACCAACAAGGTTGAACCTATTGGGAAAGAAAGGGGTAGAAACTTGACAACCGTAACTGAATGATTAGCTTCTTAAGTGATGAGAGTTAGAGCGGAAGGCTCCATTGTTATAGGTCTTTACATTTGTTGGGCTGAATTTTCAACAATTTTTATCCAAAAAATGAGCTAATTTCATTGAAGAGTGAATATGTGTGCTTTAAAGGGAATTACTCAATTCAGGAACCGAAGAGGAGGTCCATGATAACAACTAGGGAGTGGCCTCACCTTAGACTTCTCCTAAATTATGATTTTAGGTCTAAAATTTTTCAAGGCATGAATCATTTCTACTAGAAACTTTGGATGTTCAAAAACAATAGGCAACAATATGCTAGAAGAAACTTCATCTAATTAAACATAAATCTCAAAGAAGTTTTCAAATCTAAGAAAATCCAAATATTTAAACAAAAAACATTGGGAATTGATCTCAATCATGCAAAACTCTATTTCAAAGAACTTATAACCATAACGAGCATTTTGACATGACATAACAAAAGATGTCAAGCTTGCCCAAATGTAAAGTCCAAATGGGTAAAAATCAAGCCTTATTTCAGGAATTGGTACGAGCTGAACACAATCCAAAAAAAAGTTAAATAAATTTGCATAAAACCGTGCAAAGACACGGTCAAGATTAGTAAGCCACAAGAAATAACCAAATCAAAGTTGAACAAAAGTTGGTGTATGTCAGTCTTAAAAGTCAATTTCATTTGCTATGAATGGTTAAACAATGCGAACCTCTACGCTTTGTCAACGACATTGTAAATCCTACATGAATCATCATTAGTAACACAATGAAAGCTTGGATAATGAGCAAACAAAAGGCCAAATGGAATGCATGTATGAAAATGATTATATAAGAACCCAATTTTAATCACGTAGGCAAGCTGATACAGTCGCATCTAGCCACATGACCCCAGATAACACTACTTAGGACATTGTTACCAAAGGCAGCAGCAGTTAGAGATTCTCTCATACAACTTCACGAAACAACATAAAAAATAACGAAGTTTTGGGTGATATTTTCATTTCTAATATTCCACATGCACCATACATATAACAAAGTATGGTTATACAAATATGAATCAGTAAGAGTATACAAGGAAAAAAAAAAAAAAGACAGGAAAGAATCTGGCACAAATAACTCCAACCCTGTCCTTTAAACAAAAGTATGCTTCCACAAAAGTTACAAATTTATTCAAAAAATTAAACCTACTCCATATATAAAAAAATCAAAGTATCATTACCTCAAACCTATTCCAGAAATAAAGAATCAAGTGTTGCATGAATGCAGCAGTAGCTGAAAAGGCCAGATATGAAAAACCTGGGTGGGAGAAAGATATTTAGAACCTAATATATATATATATATATATATATATATATATATATATATATCTTCAGAAATAATTAAAAAAGAATTACCAGGACACATTTAGTTTGATTTGACGAAGGAAAAACATACCATAAGGATATGAAAAGAAGTAGATATGGAAAACAAGAAAATAGAGCAAGAAGAAACGAGGAAAAAACTGCATTGAGATTGATGTCCGAACACTGCAAGAAACAATAAAATCAAGGTTAAATGCAGGCTTAGTCCTCTAAAACTAGCCGTATTATTATACTGCCAGTATGGATCAAAAGAAATAGAGATTCTTATTGATAAAGAGGAAGGACCTGATCATTGTAAATAATTCGCACAACCAAACAAGAGTTAGCACCAGGAATGCAAGCAGTTGATCATCATAAAATTCAAACAGGAAAAAGAGAATCCCAACCATAATCTGCAACACTATGACAAAACATATATTAGAAAGAACTCAGCATTAGACAAAAATCAGCAGAAAATATTTCTCATTAAGCTACATCTACAACTTTCAAAAGACCAAGCTAAGTTCAAAATCCACTCACCGGTACAAAAACCAGAGATTCAATGACATGCACAAAAATCAACTGGAATGTTGGAAGTTGATGGCGAGCATGGTGTTGAAGCTGCACTGCAGTAATACAATGATAATAATGCCTAACACTATCCAAACAACGACAAGTGTTGCTACAATATACACTCCTTAAAAAATAGAATAACTGAAATAGGCAAACCTGTGAACTTAAGCATGCGAGATTGAGTTTCTCTGAGAGTAAATGAAACGGACATCGTAGTAGTGAAGAAAACAAACAATGACATGATTAAAACACCGCATTTGGTCACAAAATAATCTGCACATATAAAGAGCTGTTGTATTAAAAAGATAATATACTGCAAACATATATAAAAGCTTATCACAACAAGAGCATAAACAATCATTATTAGATTTAAATGAGAATTTGATTCTTAACATGACACAATAGAGAAAAATGATTCATGTAGTTGACCCCATGTAATGGGATAAAAGCTTGATATTGTTATTGAAGTTGTTGTGACTTTTTCATTATAACCTTTTCAAACAATATTTCTTTCCAAGAAAAAATAGTACACAAAATACGAATAGACGAATGGCTATTTTGAGCATTTAGTCAGAGTAAGGAATCGAGTAAAATTATGTATAAAATCTTAATCATTGGAGGATAATTTGGTACATCACATTCATGCTCAAAGGCACAGAGGGCGATAGTGGTAGTAGTGGAATTGAGATCAAAGTAACTAGATGAAAATGCATAGAGACTAGGGTCTCAATAAATTATCTGAACTGCCAACCCAACCTGAATCCAACCCAAAAGATCTGGGTTCGCGTTGATCCGTTTAATAAAAGAGTCGGGTTTGGACCGTGTATTATGATTTGTTTATTAAACAGATTAGTTTTGGGTTGAACCGTGAACCCGATTTTGACTTGACACTCATTTAATATTTTTTTCTTAAATTTTTTTATTTATTGGCATATCTTATAGTTTTTAGCAATTTATCTTAAAATCTAAAGTTAACAATTTAATACAAAATTTTTTTTAATTAAAATAGATTATGAAGTTGGGTTTAGGTTGTTAGGGGGTCAGGTTTTGGTCCACTTTTTTAACGCGTTTATTAAAAAGGTTAGGTTCCGTTTGACCGGATTGCGATAAGGACAATTTCGGGTCAAACCCAAACCAGGCCGTTAACCCATTAATTTGTTTTTACACCCCTACTAGGGACTTACAATTTTTTATTAGGCACCAATCTAATTTAGAATTGAATATTTCATCAGGAAATTGAGGTTGATTAGAAACTCGATGAGATTAGAAGAAGACCAATCAAAGTGGTTTGGCTTTGGTGGTTATATCGTACCGAAGATGAAAAAGGAGATGACCAACATGATATGATTGATCAAGGTTATGATATCGCTGATGAGAATACATGCGATTGTTATAATATGATTTATAAGGATCATGATATCAAGGGTAAGAATACACATGATCATCATGATATATGAATCATGAACTAGATAATTAGCCCTCTTAATGTTTTGAAAAAATAGGAATCACAATTATTATAATAAGAAGAGTTGGATTGCGATACCTCACATCCAAATAATGTTCATCAAAGAGAAAATACATGATGATGCATGAGCCTGGTAATATCTTAAAATGCTTTCAAAGTGAGATGGCCAATTTAATATATAATAAGGTATTGAATCTAAAATACAACATCATGGTGCCAATGATACAAGTTTAAAGGACACATGATATTAATGAGTGACTAACAAGGGAACTAGATGAGTCAGATGCAGAACATGAATTAGTATTTAATGAAGATGAGTTGACATGGGGCATCGTATAAGAGCTAATGATGCCTTTGAAAAAACTTCAACATTCAAGACCAATCTAAAAGAAGAAAAGAACCTTCATCTAAGCCAAGAGAACTTCAACATCAAGATGACGAGTGAAGATGATTATGTAGCAAGTGATAATTAAGATTTTGAGTATAATTAGTATAATTTTGGAATTTGAATATTGGCTTTGTAAGCAAATCTATTAATTATTTTATATGCAAAAGTATTCTCTTAAGAATATTTATGATTGCCTTATGTTCCAAACAAAACCTGAACCCACGCAAATATAAACTTCGATCCATTCATTCCATCAACTCAATCTTGGTTCTTCCCCAACAAATCTAACTAGACATGGGCCTGAGATAAGAAGCAAGTCATACTCAACTGACAAAAAAGTTTTGACCAGACCAGATATGGTATCTACGTGGAATTACATAGGGTGTAGAAACAGCCTCTCTTTAATGCAAGGTACATCGTTTTCCTAATTGAAATTTTATCAGGATTCATTAGTACTATCCTGATTTATTTGTAAACCTAATCTAAGAAAAGAAACTCTTTCGTCTAACGTTATAAAGTCTAATGTTTTTCAACTAATAAACCAAAAAAATTTATCAAAATAAATCAAAGAAAAGAAACTCTTGCTCCCTAAATTTAACCTTTCTTGAAGAACACAATCGTTCCCCGCTTGATACTTCTTACAGGCAATATAGTTGCTGGAATAATGCAGATTGCTAATATTACCAATATAGAGCACTTCTATTCAACGAACAATGACTAAAAGTTTTCAAGGAAATTTGATTTGGTGCAAGGGTGTAGATGGTATTATGTTGGATCAATGATCCTAAGAACATATAACACATCATTCCTGCCTCTTAAACCATGGTATCGCCTTGTGTATAATCAAATCATTCATTTAGAGCTGTTAAAAAAGTAACATTTTGATGGACCGGTTCACCCTGAACCGGTCCGGCCTGGACCCGTGCGGGTCTACAGGCGGAGGGGAGAGGGGCGGGCGGTCCGGTTGGACCAAGGGGCCCATCCACTTAAGTGGGGGCATTTTGGGGAGGGAGAAATTGTGTGTTGGTATGAAGGGAGCCATTAGGGTTTAGTTGGGATTATTATGAAAAGTGTATTCTCTCTCTTATTTTCTCCTTAGCCTCCTTCTTGCTCTTTTCTAGTGTTTTCTTGTGGGAGATCTTGTCCTTCTCGAAGTGGACAAACTTATCTTGTTTTCTCTTGGTTTTCTTATGCAAAGGTTTTTGCTTCTCATCTCAACCCTCTTGTGATTGTTCTTCTTTGGTTTTGGTGGAGAAATTCCTCTTTTTTGGGGGAAATTAGGGCAAAACCGAAATTGTCAAAACCTAAGGCATATCACATTTATCTGCCACAGCTCCCCCGTGTTCTTAAAAGGCCGTGGAAAGACATACTTAGGCTTCTAGCTAACATTTCCAAAGGCGTAATGTTGTGTAGAATATTCAAAAAAAGGTTCATATATCTTTTTAAATCATAATGCCTTACACTGTTATATAATTGTACAAAATAAAGACATTATCGGAAAAAAAAGTAATATTAATGAACCTACAATTTAAAAGAAATCTGAAATTGGTAAAAAAAAAAAGGTTTCTTGCTTGGAAACAACAAGCTAGTCTTTGAGCTTTTATTACGTTGGAAGGAAATGATAACGAATTGTTTCTCCATGATGAGCAATCAATCAAGAAGGACCATAAACAAAATAGTTATTAAATGTAGAACGAACATGATCTATGAAGTCAGTGCTCAAGGTATAAAACTAAAGCATTTCCTTTAACCTAAGGATAGATGTAAACCTCTGAATAAGAAGCTCTACTTTTCTGAACCTGAAATTTAAATAAAAAAATAACTAAATTTTAAGGATATGACATAACTAAAGTCTAATATTAAGTTAAGTGTGAGGATGCTCAAGTGGATAAGTGGCTTTACTCTTAGAGACAAGATACAAAATGAGCATAAAAGTGAAAAGATTGGAGTAGCTCCAGTGGAAGATAAGATTAGAGAGATCACCTTAGATGGTTTGGTCACATAAAACGGTGGCCTTCGATGACCCGGTTAGGAAAGTAGATGTATTAGATTCTACTTATGTTAAGAAAGGTAGAGGTAGACCTAAAAAGACTTGGTTAGAGAATATTAGAAATGACATTTCTTTATTAGATTTAGATGAGAAGTTGACACTTAATAGAACACAATAGAGAAAAAGGATTCATATAGCCAACCCCACATAGTGGGATAAAGGCTTGTTGTTGATGTTGTTGTTGTTGTAAGGATATGACATAAAAAATAATTTTAAAAATCTAAAAAAACTCCAAAAATTTATTTAGCATAGTGGCAGTTTACCTAAGACAGCTTAAATGGAGTATAAGATTGACAGTTACAATACAGCTAAAAAACTAAAGGAAACAAAATAGAAATATAAATCAATTTTATTCACACCTGAATTCAGGTCATACTAACAATTATAGCAATTTCAAAGCTAAGAAATTGGTTGCCTTCCTATCCCAATAAATACAAGATCAAGAAAATCCCTGGTAATATGAAAGCAACTCAAGAAAAATATTATCCCACAAACCTCCAAATCTTGCAGAACCTTCAGATGGCTCATATCCATGACTAAGATCGAAGAACTCCCTTGTCTGAAAATTGTAAAGATAGCCTACAAATGTAACAAATAGCAATCAACCAAAAAGATTTGACCAAAACACATTCAGTTGGATTTCTCGGATAGATAGCAAACATTCTTCAGAAAAGAAACAAAGCCATTCCAGAAATACAAAAATATCAGCAATTTTATAAATAACTTCCCATTATTTTATGATGCATTTCTTGTGTCTATGTAAAGAAAGAAGAGGGGGGGTCAAAAAATCAAACTTTCTCCCGATAGACTAAAAAAGTATTTCTTGATTTAAGACATTGAAGGAAATAAAATAGATCCACAAACTTATACGTTGCTCATAGCTTTTAAACATATTTTTTATTTTCTTTGCTAAAGAAAATAAATGATCCATCATAATTAATAAAAACTTATGCAATAATATGATTGAAAACTTTGTAGCTTTCAACCATAAAATGCACTAAAAAAAAGTTCAAAAAAATTATGATTATTAAATGATCAGCTTACTATGATATAACAACACTCTTCCATAATAAAGTATGCAGTGTCAAACACTAGCCCGGCGATCTGGGATACGTGCCAGACACCACGCAACTATGTCAGAATAAACTAATATTTAAAAAAATTAGACACGAGTGTCCTAATATTTCTTGATAAAATTATTTTATAAATATTTAAAATTAGAATTTTTAGTAAAATACATTTTATTACTTAATATTTAAAATTTTTTAATAAACTAGCCCTATTCCTATCCCGACCCCGCTCGATTTCTTCCATCATGATACCGCACCATTGCGATTCCACAGGCGCAGCTAGGGTTTCTTCTGACGATTGGTCATCGATGATGTGGAAGAAGCCAGATGGTGACAAGATCTAGCTCCATTCACGATCCCGCACAATAGTCGATGCAGGTAGCTAGGGTTACCGGTATTTTCGCACCAGTTTCCTTCATTTCACCTTGAGGATAAGGTGAGTCTTTGGGAGGGGGAGTAATGTTAGGCTGGCCCAAAGGGGGCCGGCTGAACCGATCCAACCTGGACCGGTTCTCACCTACAAGAGGCAGACCAAAGGAGGCGAAACCAACAGAGAGGGGGCTGCTAGAGTAGAGGGACCCACACACTAATGATGTTTAGGATTGGAGGGAAAGTTCAAATTAGGGGTTATTTAGGGATTAAGAAAATTTCCTGTCTTTAACTGCTTTCTTCATGTTAAAGTTTGGGCTATCTTGAATTTGGAGGTTGAATTTGGGATCTCTTGTGTGGTGTTTGGGCTCTAGTCTTTGGAGAGTTGGATCTTCCTCTCAAATTGAAGATTCTTGTATCGTTTGATATTTTTCTTATTCTTTTGCTGAATTGGAGGTTTTATATTGCTGTTTTCTCTTCTAAGTTTGGAATTTCTGTATCAAAGTTGCTGATTTTCTCTGAAATTGAGCAAATTCCCGCTCTTGTGGTAGCTGTTTTCCAGAGCACTACTAGCATGGCACTAGAAAGAACCACTCTTCACAAAAATATACCTGCGGATTTATTAATTATGTTTTAACCATGATTCTGGTTTTTTTTCTGTGGAAAATGAGTTTGTAAATAATATAGAGTTTCCTTCCACAAATTTGACATTTGATGCACGGTAAAAAGGAAAAGAAAGATATCAGATAAAATTCTTACCAACGCCAGGAGAGCTTAACAAGCTGTTCATAAGTATTGTATCATATCCAACAAAACTGTTAATAAGAAGTTGCTTCCACCTAGTAAAAATTAGAAGAAAATAGCATTCATGCAAGTCAATACCATAGCTGCCCACAAGGTAAACGAAGACAATTTTGTTTGAATTCGTTTCATAAGCTTTAAGACAATGGTCAACAGGATGAAAATAAGAAAAAAAATTATTTGAGAGGGAAAATAAAAAAGAAATCCCCAAAGATATGACAACCAATGGGATGCTGAAGTGCTGAACCAATATAAAATTTCATATTCAACAAAATAAATAGCTAATCTCACATGAAATTTGTGAAGGTCAAGAGCGAGCATCATTCTACGAGTACTACTTCCTAACTGCTACTTAATGAAAACAAGTGACTCCAAGAAATAGTACAGCAAACTCTACGCACCAAAATATTGGTAGAAGTAGTCCAAAGAAATGCCGTTCAGTAGCAACAAACCAAAAAATGCGAAGTCTGATTTTTTCACACAAGCCACTTCAATGCAGATAGCATATAGTTAATAAAAATCAGGGAGAGTTGTATTTGAACACATTTCTTGATAAATGCCTCATCGTGATTAGCAATCAACTATCATTACGTGGAGATGCATAGTGATGGAAATAGCCACAAGAAAATTTAAGATGACCCTATACGACAGTATTTCTAAAAAATATCATTCATTTGTTTCAATTAACACCCTATGACACGCTTTTTTAGTTCTTTCTAAGGAATTGCATATGAGTTTTTGGCTTAGCATCATTACCAGGTATCTCACAATCCAAGCTTCCTAAGCGTGTAACTGGTTGGCTAGTTTCGAAATGCGGTTTTACTGTCAAAATATTAGTGTTGGCATGATCAAAGTATGTTGAAGCCAAATTGTTCCAAATTATGAACATTAGGCGTGATAAAATTGGTATTAAACTAAGGTAAAAAAGATAACATGGAGTATTATTCTTCCATTATAAACGTGTCATGGTGCAGGCATAAACAGGGGGGTGGAAAGATCTAAAATGTTATCTATGAAGAGCTCCAAAGCAACGTCATATAAGTTGACGATTGATATCAATATAGTTGTCTTCATGCATGATGGGTACTTAGACTTCAAAGTTCCAATGCTCTAATAAATTGGTTCAGGCAATAAATTGAGCAGTTCTCAACCACCCCTCATTCTAAACCATACTTAAATGCTTTCTCTAATAAACTTATAATGTATTTTCTATACCCACAGAATGGTTTAGATCGATGCAGAAAGATACACTATATTAAACGAAATATCAATCTCATTACAATTCTTCAAAAATATTATAAAGGAATCCAAGCGGTATGGTTGCACAGAACAAACTCAATAAGATTCCAGTCGTGTGTGGGGAATGCCAATAAAAATAAAATAAACTAAAAAATTATGATTTCATGGCATGTTTGATAAGTTCATAATATCAGCCAAAGCATCGTTTAATGAAAGACAATCAGCCATGCATGTCATGAAAAATTATAATCTATGAATGGAAGAAAAAAACACAAGCTGCTAACCTGTTCCCAAAGCATGGATTCTGAGCAGATATTGTGACATTAACGGTCTGTATATTGTGCTGAGATTTTGCCCCTTCAGGAAGTAGGAAATAACCCTATAAAATTTGTATGGCATAAACTTTAGCAAACTACATAGGCATGTCCAGCAATAGCAAACACTAGGTTCATTAATCAATCATCTATAAGATCACAGATGAGGAGAAGATAATGTTAGACCGTAATTGCTCGCCCTTGAAGCATTGATTATCAAAGCAGAAACAATCCAGAGTCTTTTACCTTCTCAACAGTGTACAGATATGTCGGCTCAAAGGCCTTGCTTCTCTTCTCGAGCCATTGCACTGCAATCAAATAAACTTAGCAAATATCATACGCCATGAAGAAAAAATTACATCAAAATCAAGGAGATTCAAGGCGTTAATAATGGCGAACTGTTGACATCAATGATGGTTGACCATCTTCGATGCATGGCTATTTTGATTAGAAGTAGACAAAGGAAACAATTAAAAAAGATATATATATATAACAAGAAGAGTAGTCGTACAGAACTAAGGAAGACGTCTATTTACTTCGATATTAATCAAGGTTTTAAAAGGCGAAATCGGGAATCGAGGCGTTTTTTCTAAGCGAGGCGAGGCGTAAGCCTCGAGGCGGATCGAGGCGTAAGCCTCAAAATGATTTAAAAAAATAATTTAAAAAAAATAATTTAAAATTATAAATAATGACAAAAAATAACAAAATATTATGTAAACTATGAATTTGAAGATTTGTTTTAAGATAATATTACTGGAATACAAGATTTAAAATAAACTCACTTAAAAATAAAACATTCCCTTAGGATCAAGACCCAAAGCAGGCTCATCATCACTTTGATTGTCTTTAGAAGAATCTTCATAATTAATGTCAAAGTCATCCTCCAACTCTTCTTCATCTATAATATTTTTTCCTTTATCTCCTATATCAGTTAATATTTCATTAGGTCTAAAATGAAACAATAGTAACATACAAAATAATTCATTATATTTAAGAATACCTTTAAATTTTTTTGAAGCTCCAATCTCACTTTGTTTCTTTCTTTTATATATTTGGGTAGTCGCTTGATTGTCTTCTTCATTGACATTACTTTCTCCTTCTGCTTCAACTTCAGATACATCAGCATTTTTAGGAGTAACCCATTCATCATCAGATTGTAACTCATCAACAAGCAAAGGGTCGATTTCATTCTCAATATTTCCTTGATTTTGCAATTTGAGATGTCTATCTTTTAGTTTTTTGTTAAACATAACATAAACTAGTTTGTTCATTCGATCTGCCGCCAATCGATTTCTTCTCTTTGTATGAATTTGATTGAAGATACTCCAATTACGCTCGCATGCAGAAGCCGAACATGTTAGGCTAAGAACTTTAACTGCAAAAGCTTTCAATTCAGGAACATCATCTCCAAACTGAGCCCACCAACGTTCTATATGAAGATAAACATAATATTTTATGAATATTGGTTGAAGTAAAAGACTTGAATATAAATATTAACATTAAAATTATAAATACTCAAACTATAAACATACCAGGAGATCGTGTTTTGTAGCATGCTTGTGCTGCTCTAAATCTAAACATTCCCTTTTTCAAATGAAAATCCTCAAGTTGATCATTTACTTTGAGGTAGTCTTCTTCAGAAATAAGTCTGTCCATACATGCATACAAACCGGTTTTCACCTCTTTATCAACATGAAAATCCTTATCATAATGAAATTGGGGATTTAAATAATATGCAGCAGCATGTAAGTGTTGGTGTAATTGTCGATCCCACTTTTCATCTATAATATCCCATATTTCTTTGTAGGCACTTTCTTGACCTCCCAATTCTTTTGCAATGTCTTCTTTAGCCCTATTCATTGCTTCATAAATAAATCCCATAGCTGGGGCCCTCTCACCATCAACCATTCTAAGAACCTTCATGTTGTGATCCATAGTAAGAAGAGTTTCCTATCATCTCTTCCATATTTCTTTGTGTGACCTCCTTTATGGTGGCAAACTTCTTTAAATAATTTGTACATTCCTTTTTCACCTCATCAGGAACTTTTGCACATGGTCCCACATTGACATGAGTGCAGGCTAGATGATCCTTCAATCTCTTGACGCCACCAGTTATGCGTTTCTCACAGAAATTACATTTCATGTAAACATATCCCTTCTTTGCACCTTCGCCTGACACTTCAACTTGAGTTCCATATTTCCATGCAGGATCTTTCCTTCTTGTGCCACTAGTCATTGCTAACAATATGACATATTTTAACAATTATTTACATCACTAATAATAAAACAACATGTATAAAAAAATATACCAGTCTGCCGGGGGTCCAAGGGGGCGCTGCCCCTTGGCGGGGTTCGACCTGCCCGGTCAGGTCGCGGGGTCAAGGGGCAGCGCCCCTGTGGGGGTTTCCGGGGGCAGCGCCCCCGGAACAAAATTATATTATAAGAGTAATTTTGAAATTCTGTTTGTTGTATATGCTCAATACCGAGTGTACCGAGCATGTATCACTCAGTACGAACATGTACCGCTCAGTACCGAGCATATAATACTCAGTACCGAGCATGTACCGCTCAGTACCGAGCATATAATACTCAGTACCGCGCATATAATACTCAGTACCGAGCATGTACTACTCAGTACCGAGCATGTACCGCTCAGTACCGAGCATATAATACTCAGTACCGAGCATATAATACTCAGTACCGAGCATATAATACTCAGTACCAAGCCTGTACTTGCTCGGTACACTCGGTATTGAGCGGTACCTAGCATGTACTGAGTGGTACCGAGCTTGTACTGAGCGGTACCGAGCTTGTACCTTCTCGGTACCGAGCATGTACTGATCGGACGAATGAAAGAAAGCCGAATAAGGAGTTATTCAAGCTTTCGTTACTGCACGTCAAAGTCAATGCCACAACACCGCGTACCTGCTCTTCCGACCTAATCGATGCCTGAACGTTTCCTGCACTCACAACTTCGGCTTCGTTTCTTTCCCTGCGTCATCTCCTTCCAACTTCGTCTCCTACACTCACGTCTTCGTCTCCTTCCCTCACAGCTTCGTCTCTTTCCCTCACGGCTTCGCCTCTAGTTCTCCTTTCAATTCTCACAGGAAGCCCTAATCCTATGCGCGAATACACGAACACGAATCGGCTGTGTCGTATTTACATATATACCGAAGAAAAAATTTCGAGGCGGTGCCTCATACTGCCTCGAGGCGTTACGCTCAAATGCGTACGCCTCATGCGAAAAAATCGTAGGCTTCGCTGGATGGTTCGAGGCGTAAGCCCCGATACGCATGACTTCCGCCTCGACTTGAGGCGCGACTCAATGCGGACGCCTCGTCCGCTTTTTTAATGATTGATATTAATGTAGTTTATTCTATTAAAATTTTAACTGCAAAAATTAGGCACCAATGATTCCCCCTTCCTCAGTTGCAACTACACATTTTCATTCTATTTTCTGTCACATCAACATCCTAAACATCTCATGCTGCCTTCTTCCCATCTTAAACATCTCATACTCTTGCCACTTCCACCCAAAGGATATAGAAGAATAAGGTTTAAAGTTAAAAGTGATCTGAACTTTTTTTTTTGTGCTAATGGCTTCTAAATTCCATGCTTTCACAGTCCACCCACATATATTGATGATCACTCCACTTCTCAAGAAAAACTATGCACATTTCATTCATTCCATCACTCCATTTTTCATCAGTGACCTGATATCAATGATTTTCTAACCAACCACATCACCGGAAAAACTTTTTTTAAAAACAAAATAAACGAAAATTTTCATAAAGCCACTCTAGCTTCCTCCACCTTACAATCTACGAAAAATTTTAAGAAGGCCACTTGCGTTTCCATCATTTTCCTTTACAACATACAACCTGTAGTAATTGCCAGCAAGAATAGGAAAAATGAGCTACTTTTTTCATCTGCCCAAACTGAGAAATTTTTTATTGAATTTTCTTCAGCTTTTTTTTTTCATTTAATTTCTTGATTTCACTTTTGATAATGACCCAAGTCCAATTATCCTTGTTCTTTCAGGAAAAAAACAAGGGAAAAAGAATCCTATTTTAGTTATCATCCTTTCTCTATATTTTTTAGTTCTAAATGTTAAAATTATAAACTTCATATTCAATTAACAACAGATGAAACTTAAGAAATAGAAACCAATAAGTTAATAAGATGGAAATAACAAGGATAAAAATTTTAATTTAAAATAATATAGTTGATGGAGTTCCTAGATGGGATAGAATTGAAGAGAAAAATGACAGCTCGAAACAACATATCCCTATAGTTCACTACAGAGCCACCATTTGTCAATTTTACATTGAGCTATAAAAACAGTTGGGAACTTAAAATCTACCTTAAAAACTCACAGAAGTGCTGGACAAGAAAGGATGAGAGCCAACCTGGCTATAATCCTAAAATATACAAAATGAATCAAATTTACAATTTATCTAAAAAATATTCAATAGGCCACAAGCAAAAATGCACATCAGTGAATTTAGTATATATTTTCCTTACTGCCAACAGTTTGACATGTTAGACTGATTTCTGCGCGTGAATTTAGCATGCTGGTTTACTAGTTGCTGTGCTTTTTACAATGCAAACTCAAATGATACACCCAGAGATTATAATGAGACTAGATTCATTGGGGATGAAATAAGCTTACAGTGAAAGTGGAACACACCTGTAAGGGACTTGAAATGTTCAGCACGAACCATTTTTAAGCTTTCTGATACATCAAGAAATGTTTTCCAGCCTGCAGTATTCTGTATTTCAACCCCTAATTTTTAGAACAGAAATCAATACTCCTAAGCAGATTATATCTTTAAAAAAGTAAAATATATACATAAATTCATGCATATAGATTCAGTTAAATGGAGGTGTATTAGATTTTAACTTAACGAAGTCAGGCCATGTATGACATATTTCCTTCTTTTTGTGATTGTTGGAACTTGGAAGAAACAGGAAAAAAGTTTGAAAGTATTTAGAAAAACAGTTCATTTTTAGCTATTGATCATCCTAAAAATAAGATAATGTACCAGTTGAAATTTTGATAAAGTTAACCGTAATATTGTTATGCAATATGATCATACTTCATTATAGGTAATATATATTTATGATCTAGATAATTGTAGCCCTATAGAATAGTTAAATATATGATAATATTAATTATTTATTAGAAACATAATAAAATTGTTTCACTTGTATTTAATCATTAAAAAAAGGATGGAAACATGCTAAACCAGTTTTAATAAAAAATTTAGAACTACTTAAATTTTTATTTTAGTTTGACTTTTTAACATTTAATCTTGTAGATAAAGTATATTTATTCTTCTAATGATGTTAAAAATCCTGAATATCATTCAAACATACAGAATAAAATTAAAAATGTTTTAAGAATCAGACATCATATGGCTATACTAATTTTACACAAAAATGTAAAAGTAACTTTATCATTTCAAAATTACAGCATAAAATTAATTTCAATAACCATTAGAAATTTTTTTTTGCTTAATTTAGCTATAGCCATATATAAAATAAAATATTTTTCTGAAATGATATTAAAGCTATTTCAATACTATTATTATAAATTTGATTGTGATTTCACTCATAAAATACAATCATTTATTTTGAAAACAAAATCTCAAGCTTTGATTAATCCCCAAATCTCAACCATTGATTAAAACCTCTTTGGTTAATCCTACTATCTTTTTTTAGGATCTCAACATGTGAGGAATTCGCACAGAAGACTTCCAAGTTATAAAGGGATAAACCTGAAAGTTAACAATAGACCACATGAACAAGATAAGCATAGAAGATGTTGTTTTGAGAAGATATTTACGGGATAAGTGGAGAATGAGATGAGCTGAAAATTTTAGATATAAAAGATCTCCTACAGATTGCAAACAATCTGATAAACCTGCAAATTAGCAACTGGTTGTAGAAAGAAGGATAAGCGTAGAAATTTTGGCCCCACTCCTGCATACATCATAAAAATCAAGCCCTCCCCATCCCTCCTCAACGCCCAGCAGATCTCCAAGTTCTTTCTCTAAGTATATTCAACTCGATTTTGCAGAGGTGCACCAATGAAAATCCCAGGCTCTTCAGCTTCTAGTCTCTAAGTATATCCAATTCAGCAATGCAGACGAGCACCAATAGAAGTATAAGGCTCTTCAGCTTCAACAACTCCTTAACCAAAGGATTAAACAAATGTTGATCACAATTGCAGCCACCAATATCTCAAAATGAAGTGTGATGATGATATGTTTCTCAAACAATCCATAGAAAGAAAATTGGTATCTGAATTTTTCCAAGACTCAATAATGAATTTGACCAAATTTGTTGTAGTCAAATCTTGAGCAAAGAGGACTTATTTGAGACTAGTTGCATCAATAGGGCTCAGCTCGGAAGAAATTGACAAGCTAAGGAACTTCCTCAATTCTCTCGAAAAAGCTTTCAGATCATACCATCTAACTCCAAGTGGAACAAATGCTAATACTTATACTTATAATGCCGCAAGTAGTTTCCATAAACCTGGATTATAGATTCAATACTCACCAATCACATGATGAAGCTTGTCAACATATTCCATTTTCCAAATCTACAAACCATGTCCTAGCAATGCAAAAATAGAAGTAGATGATGGCTCTCTAACCGCTATTACAAGTAAAAAGAATATTTCTATTTCTCATGCAGTTACTCTCAATAATGCACTATGTTCTTAAGCTAGCAGCAAATCTTTTATCTATCCATAAACTCTTCAAATCTCATAACTACAATGTGACAATTTTTTACTAATATTTTGTATTTCAAGACCCAACTACAAGGAAACTGATTTGAGACTATCATTCTGATAAAGATACAACTACAAGCAAGCTAGAGAAATGGATAGACCATGCCTATTTGAATACAATAACCACCCATCATACTCCTTCATATCTACACCAGATAAAGATACCAATTTGAGACTATCAGTACAAGCTAGGGCATCCCTCCTTTAAAACCCTACAATCGATATGTCCTTCTCTTTTTTATAAATATTGACATTAAAAACTTTCATTTTGAGATCTGTGAAATTATAAAATATCATAGAATTTTATTTCCTGGAAGTAAAATCAAATTCTCTATTCATTTCATGTTAATTCACACAAATATTTGAGACCTTCAAAATCCATAATATTTTTGGAGCTAAAAGATTTATCACAATCATTAATGATTGAACTCAAATGACATAGGTCTATCTTATCAAACAAAAATCAGATGTCAGTCATTCTAAACTTTATTTTCTTTCATCAATAAGGAATTTATAGTTCATCAATCCTCATAACCTAACACCCCACAACATAATAGGATGGCAGAACAAAACAATCAACATATCTTGGAAGCGATCGTAACCAACATATAGGAATTTATCCTCCATACAACAAAAACAGCAAGAACAAGATAAAACACAGCAAAAATCAGCGAGAAAGATGCTTATTTCAGGACAACAAACCAAGATACAAGTTGATCTACTATTTGTAAGGTTGATCAACTCTCTACAAACCTAGGCACCATTAGGAACAACTCCAAAGAAAACTACCGCAAACACACATAACATGATAAAATAAAACAACCCTATTAACCCTCATATAAACCTTCCTACATCCCTCCTTTTGAATTCAAATCAACCAAAATCCATTAAATAAATGTCTTTAACATCTTTCCCAAATAGCTCCCTCCAAAGACTCTTCTCCTATAGGTGATAAAGGAGGTCCTAGGCCCCCACAGGATAGTGATAGGAAATACTAGAGTTCGTAAGTAATTATATCGGATTTACTTGAGTTTGCAAGCAACCCTAGCCATAATTGGTTCAAAACAGCGAGAAAAATAAGATAAACTTGGACAAATCAATCTAAAAATGATAGATTGTGATAGTGGAAACAAGGCAAAGCAAAACTCAAAGAAAGATACAATTGATCCTCAATTCGAGAGGAGGATCGTCTCCCCAAATCTCTAGACAAGAGAGTTTATAGCCCAAGTCGTCAAGAAACCCTAATTCCAATCAATCAAAACATAATCCCCCCTAATCCTCTCATGCTCTTTAATACAAAAACTTTCCTAATCTAATTTTCCTCCCAAGCCCTAGCCACCCCCCTCCTTTTCAATTTGAATTCAAGTTGACAAGTGGGGCCCACCCTTTGGATGGAAAAAATCAAGGGAGGCAGACTGTTTCTCTGCCTCCTGTAGAACACTGAGCAGGCCTTCACCCTGAACCGGCCTAACAATGCCACCCTCCCAAAGAATCACTTTGTGCTCAAGGTGAAAACCAGGAAACAGATGTTTCACCCTCTCGTATGGCTCTCATGTGGCCTCGTAATCAAGAAAGTTCTTCCACTTGATCAACACTTCCTTAGCTCTATCTTCTTTCTAACGAACCCCAATTAGCTCTAAGGGTTCCAGAATCACCTCTAAATCCTCAGTAAGTGTAGCTGGTAACTCAGGATTGGTTGTATAGTCACCATGGCCTTTCTCAACTGTGATACATGAAAATCGGATGTATAGTCGCTTTTGGTGGTAGTTTCAGCCGATATGCTACTGCTTCGATCTTCCCCAGCACTTCATAAGGCCCAAAGTACCTTGGAGCAAGCTTCTTATTCCTCATGTTGGCGACTATCTTCTGTCTATATGGTTGGAGCTTCAAGAACACTCTCTCCCCCACTTCAAACTGGATGTCCTTCCTATGCCCATTAGTTTGTTTCTTCATAATCTGTTGAGCCCTCAGCAGATGTCTCTTCAACTCTTTCTAGCACTATATTTCCTCTCCTCCAAGTACTCCTCTACTGAACAGAATATTCAAGCCAAAAACATTAGAAATTAATCTTTCAATCATCCAAAAAAACATTTTCAACAAACTTGTTGAAAAATATCATCTTGATAAGATAAATATACCAACCTAAGAATGCCTAAACGGCCTAAAATCACATTTCAAAGTATAATTAAAACATCATGAGATAATTTTGTCAGGGGCCAAGCGACATGGATATTTTAGCTTATAGTCAAAATAAGCATTTGTTGAAGTATCCCTCAGACCAAGATCGTTCAATTTAGAGATCATAAGGCACTATGATATTAAAAAAAATCAAAGAATCAAGAGGATGGGACCTTCAAAAATGGTTGTCTAGTATTATTGATAGAGAATGAACATCAATCGCTTGCTCTGTAAGCCTATAGATAGCTTTTCTTATATGCCTTTGACGAAGGAATCTAGTGGAGAGGGAAATCAAAGAGTTCAAATTCTCCCATTGTTGACACCTACCACAGACCACTGTCGATTGTCATGAAACAACGCTGTTGTGTTATTGACGTTGCCAACAATTGCAACTAGCATCGATCATGGATCGTTGCTGACACACTCGATCGATGTCATCTAACAGACAAAAAATTCTCTTGTCTCGAATTGATGTCAAATGTTCTTGCCTTTTTTCTTGTAACCCCATCCCCTCTAACAACAAAAATGGCAATTTATTGTAACTTTCAAACTACTTATAATAATCCACTTTGCCCATATAGTTTTTTCTTTTCCAAGATTCACTTAATAAAATTGTGCCACCTACGAGTTGTAGTTAACTTATTGTGTGCCAAATGATATCCTCTATCATCGCTAACATTTTAGCACACAATAATTTGGAATTATTATGAGAAACAACCTGACCATTGCGGGTTCTCTAAATACCAATTAAATTGTCAATAAGTATAACACCCACAACAATGGAGCCTCATAGTCAAACTCTCATCGCTCCAGAACTACACTCAAATCAAAGACGGTAGGCCTCTACGGGTTAATATATTTAATAAAAAATATATTAAATAATCAAGATGAAAAAAGTTTCAACCAAAAAAAATTTTTGGTTGGCACGTAATGTAAAGATCACACAAAAAAAATGCCCATAAGACAGGAAAGTAAAACTAGGAAAGATCATATAAATTGGTCAAAAACTGATGAGAACATCAGGCGTGAAGTCTATCAGAGGCGTGGCTGCCAATCTACGGCCCGATCAAGTCGATGTATTTTTTATCATTTCATGTATTTTTCTGTTTACTATTTTATTTGTTCTACTTATTATTATGTTGTATTTGTTTTCCTGTTTTTATCCCTTACTTAAGTGAGGTCGTATGTAAGCACCTAAGGGCTTATGTGTCTTTTTTATTTGAGTCCTTTTGTACGAGACTATTTATACCCCTATGTTTCTTTCTAAGGTGGAATGATTGAATGATAAAAAAAAAAATTTCCCCATGTTTTGAGTTCTTATGAGAGCTTAAGAGAGTTGTAGAGAGGTAACTTGGAGAGGGAATTTGGATCACCACCAACCTTGGAGAGGTCGGGTTCGTGGTTCATCTTCTTTATTGAATTTTCCTTCTCTCTTCTTCATCTAGCCGCCGGCCTAAGGTTTTCACCGAATCCCTAGGCCGCCAGCCACCTATCTTCCCACCTACCGCAGACTTCACCCCCACCACCATCCCTCACCGAAATCCCCATAAGCACCAATCTAGCCGCCGGCCCCTCCAAACTTTTCATAAGCATCCACTCTTAATTTAGGAAGGTTTATTTTCAAAATATCAAAATTATTGAATTTGAAATTCTTTTCTTATTTAGGAAATCTATTTTAGGAAAGTTTCTAAATTAAATCCTATTTGAATTTCAAATTAATTGGGTGTTTAATTAAGACATTCCTAATCTCTAAATAACAAATTAACGACCCAAATCACTCCCCATAATCATCTCCCTAGCCCACTAAGCGCCGGCCCCTACCCTCATTAATTACCTTGGATTTATTTCCTAAAACCCATCTCTCTTTTGGGAATTAATTCAAACCCTCAAGCCCCTCTTGCCGAAATTTCCACAGCCCCCACACCTCCTAATTACTTCCAAAATCTAATATAGTTTGGAAACAAATCTCTAACCCCTCTCTCTTGCCGCCAGCCCCTCCCTCTCCCCATCTATTGGAATTGTTTTCAAATTTCAAAATCTTCCAAGGTAAAAATCTGAAATTAATTTCAGACTAAGTTCACCTCCCTCACAAAGCCTAAAAACTATTCCCCCGCACATGGTTCCTCTTCCCTTGGCCGAAACATCCACTCCTCTTCTCTACTTCAATTTTTTGAGAGAGTTCTTTCTCTCTGAGGGGAGCTTTAACGGATTGGCATTGATCTTCGGCTACACATATTCATCTCCAAAGCCAATGAAATGACCCGATCCGGAGTGTGTATTTCGGCCTTGCTGAACGACGAAGTAGGTTTCATTCACATCATTCACTCCCATTTTCTTCGAGTCAATTCGAATATTGACAACACCATCGAGGAGTGCGTGGGAGCGCATTTTAGACACTCTCACGAAGCCATAGAGGAGCAACTTGGTGCCGTTCATTGGTGGATTACGTCCAAACTGTGACGAGGTCTTACAATCTTCCTACTCTTGTATTTTCATAGTTTAACTCTCTTGTGGTTTGATTTGATTCATGAGGTCTTGTTCACTATCTCTGCCAATCCTAGTAATAGTAGGATTGAGTTTGCTTTCTTTGCTTCTAATCTTATTGTTAACATAGAGATTTTATTGAAAGCTACTACATTTGCTGTACTATTGAGATTCTAAGTTATTTGATAATTCAAGCGTTTGGCAAGTGGCTTTAGCCTAAAGCAGGCACCCCTCTCTTTTTTTCTTTTGTCATTTTGATTGCTAATAGTTTTAATCTAAATTGTTTTCTTCAAGAAATCGTGCAAATTCTTATCGCGCACAATTAAAACATTTTAGTCATGCATCAAAAACTCTATAAAATTAGAAATATGTCACACCAATGAACTTCTACAAGAGCCTTTCCTAGTTATTTACCACAATAATCATCTCATGATGGCACACCCTTCAATCATTCACAATCTTCTTTATTCAAATTATGATTGTTCACAGGATCTAATTCGTCCAAATTAGATAGTCACTCTATTTTCAAAGGTCAAGAGAAATCCACTAAGAATTTTAGCCTATCATAGGTTGTTCATTTAAGTATTACATAGTGACTGACTTAATGCAAAACAAGTCAAAAAAACCCCACAAGGATTTTTGGTATCATAGGTTTATTGCCAAACGGCCAAAGTATTACTTGATAACTTTAATCTGTCATAATAGAGATCGAATCAAACACTCAGAGATTGACTATATATTGATGAGGATGCAGCTATTGTCATGTGTTTTATATTCAAGGGTAAAAGTTGGTATGTCTAAGAACATCACAGCCATTTCAAGATCATGGCTAGTACATTGCTGAAGGGGGAAAAACTTTAAATCTACAGAAGATAGAAATTCAATAAAATAATTAAGGTTTATTATTGACAAGAAAAGGAACATATCAGCTTTGAAGTAATTTCTAAAAGGGAGAAAAATAATTGAATGAGGATGACTTGAATTACTGAGATACTATAGAAAGGTAAATCTTCCTTCAGCATTTTTGAGTTTGAGCGTTCCTAGATCGACCATAGTTGCGACCATGTAAGTGCCATCCAGAGGGATAAAAGTTTATTAAGTTGATAAACCTTCTCGATAACATTGAGTCTTTGTAGGACCAAAGCTCTAGCAGGATACACCAAAACTTAACTTTGCGTTGAATTGGCGTCCTTCCTTTTAGTGGTAGGAGGCCCGCCTTAAGTTAGGACTGTGTTGCATGTCTACAAGAGATCCAAATTATAATGAAAGTTTTCATTAATCTTGCTCGAATAAAAACATGAACCTTAAGGCTTAGGAGCCCCAATATCAACAAGGATTACAAGGATAATTGCCTCTGTGTCAAAGCTTAAGTTAAAGGTTCTCACCAATTTGAGTTCACGAGGTGTTTTGTGTTAAGTAGGAGAACATTGGCAGCTCCTAGACCTGAGGCGCCTAAGGCCTCTTCACCAACAAGTGTTGAACCTATTGGGAAAGAAAGGGGTAGAAACTTGACAACCGTAACTGAATGATTAGCTTCTTAAGTGATGGAGTTAGAGCGGAAAGGCTCCATTGTTATAGGTCTTTTACATTTGTTGGGCTGAATTTTCAACAATTTTTATCCAAAAAATGAGCTAACTTCATTGAAGAGTGAATATGTGTGCTTTAAAGGGAATTACTCAATTCAGGAACCGAGAGGAGGTCCATGATAACAACTAGGGAGTGGCCTCACCTTAGACTTCTCCTAAAATTATGATTTTAGGTCTAAAATTTTTCAAGGCATGAATCATTTCTACTAGAAACTTTGGATGTTCAAAAACAAAGGCACAATATGCTAGAAGAAACTTCATCTAATTAAACATAATATCTCATAAGAAGTTTTCAAATCTAAGAAAATCCAAATATTTTAAACAAAAAAACTTGGGAATTGATCTCAATCATGCAAAACTCTATTTCAAAGAACTTATAACCATAACGAGCATTTTGACATGACATAACAAAAGATGTCAAGCTTGCCCAAATTTAAAGTCCAAATGGGTAAAAATCAAGCCTTATTTCAGGAATTGGTACGAGCTGAACACAACCAAAAAAAAGTTAAATAAATTTGCATAAAACCGTGCAAAGACACGGTCAAGATTAGTAAGCCACAAGAAATAAACCAAATCAAAGTTGAACAAAGTTGGTGTATGTCAGTCTTAAAAGTCAATTTCATTTGCTATGAATGGTTTAACAATGCGAACCTCTACGCTTTGTCAACGACATTGTAAATCTACATGAATCATCATTAGTAACACAATGAAAGCTTGGATAATGAGCAAACAAAAGGCCAAATGGAATGCATGTATGAAAATGATTATATAAGAACCCAATTTTAATCACGTAGGCAAAGCTGATACAGTCGATCTAGGCCACATGACCCCAGATAACACTATTAGGACACATTGTTACAAAGGCAGCAGCAGTTAGAGATTCTCTCATACAACTTCACGAAACACACATAAAAAATAACGAAGTTTTGGGTGATTATTTCATTTCTAATATTCCACATGCACCATACATATAACAAAAGTATGGTTATACAAATATGAATCAGTAAGAGTTATACAAGGAAAAAAAAAAAAAAAAAAAAAGACAGGAATAGAATCTGGCCACAAATATACTCCAACCTGTCCTTTAAACAAAAGTATGCTTCCACAAAGTTACAAATTTATTCAAAAAATTAAACCTACTCCATATATATAAAAAATCAAAAGTATCATTACCTCAAACCTATTCCAGAATAAAGAATCAAGTGTTGCATGAATGCAAGCAGTAGCTGAAAAGGCCAGATATGAAAACCTGGGTGGGAGAGAGAAAGATATTTAGAACTAATATATATATATTATATATATATATATATATTATATATATATCTTCTTAGAAATAATTAAAAAAGAATTACCAGGACACATTTAGTTTGATTTGACGAAGGAAAAACATACCATAAGGATATGAAAAGAAGTAGATATTGGAACAAGAAAATAGAGCAAGAAGAAACGAGGAAAAAACTGCATTGAGATTGATGTCCGAACACTGCAAGAAACTAAAATCAAGGTTAAATGCAGGCTTAGTCCTCTAAAACTAGCCGTATTATTATACTGCCAGTATGGATCAAAAAGAAATAGAGATTCTTATTGATAAAGAGGAAGGACCTGATCATTGTAAATAATTCGCCACAACCAAACAAGAGTTAGCACCAGGAATGCAAGCAGTTGTTCATCATAAAATTCAAACAGGAAAAAAGAGAATCCCAACATAAATCTGCAACACTATGACAAAACATATATTAGAAAGAACTCAGCATTAGACAAAAAACAGAAAATATTTCTCATTAAGCTACATCTACAACTTTCAAAAGACCAGCTAAGTTCAAAATCCACTCACCGGTACAAAAACCA
The DNA here is from genome assembly GCA_022539455.1 of Dendrobium nobile. Classification (NCBI taxonomy): domain Eukaryota; kingdom Viridiplantae; phylum Streptophyta; class Magnoliopsida; order Asparagales; family Orchidaceae; genus Dendrobium; species Dendrobium nobile. The sequence continues at coordinate 772,069 of CM039728.1, forward strand.
GAGATTCAATGACATGCACAAAAATCAACTGGAATGTTGGAAGTTGATGGCGAGCATGGTGTTGAAGCTGCACTGCAGTAATACAATGATATAATGCCTAACACTATCTAAACAACGACAAGTGTTGCTACAATATACACTCCTTTAAAAATAGAATAACTGAAATAGGCACCAAACTGTGAACTTAAGCATGCGAGATGAGTTTCTCTGAGAGTAAATGAAACGGACATCGTAGTAGTGGAAGAAAACAAACAATGACATGATTAAAACACCGCATTTGGTCACAAAATAATCTGCACATATAAAGAGTGTGTGTATTAAAAGATATATACTGCAAACATATATAAAAGCTTTCACAACAAGAGCATAACAATCATTATTAGATTTAAATGAGAATTTGATTCTTAACATGACACAAATAGAGAAAAATGATTCATGTAGTTGACCCCATGTAATGGGATAAAAGCTTGATATTGTTATTGAAGTTGTTGTGACTTTTTCATTATAACCTTTTCAAACAAATATTTCTTTCCAAGAAAAAAATAGTACACAAATTACGAAAATAGACGAATGGCTATTTTGAGCATTTAGTCAGAGTAAGGAATCGAGTAAAATTATGTATAAAATCTTAATCATTGGAGGATAATTTGGTACATCACATTCATGCTCAAAGGCACAGAGGGCGATAGTGGTAGTAGTGGAATTGAGATCAAAGTAACTAGATGAAAATGCATAGGACTAGGGTCTCAATAAATTATCTGAACTGCCAACCCAACCTGAATCCAACCCAAAAAATCTGGGTTCGCGTTGATCGTTTAATAAAAGAGGTGGGTTTGGACGTGTATTATGATTTGTTTATTAAACAGATTAGTTTTGGGGTTGAAACCGTGAACCCGATTTTGACTTGACATCTTTAATATTTTTTTCTTAATTTTTTTATTTATTGGCATATTATAGTTTTTTAGCAATTTATCTTAAAATCTAAAGTTAACAATTTAATACAAAATTTTTTTTAATTAAATAGATTATGAAGTTGGGTTTAGGTTGTTAGGGGGTCAGGTTTTGGTCCACTTTTTTACGCGTTTATTAAAAGGTTAGGTTCCGTTTGACCGGATTGCGATAAGGACAATTTTGGGTCAAACCCAAAACCAGGCCGTTAACCACATTAATTTGTTTTTACACCCCTACTAGGGGACTTACAATTTTTTATTAGCACCAATCTAATTTAGAATTGAATATTTCATCAGGAAATGAGGGTTGATTAGAAACTCGATGAGATTAGAAGAAGACCAATCAAAGTGGTTTGGCTTTGGTGGTTATATCGTACGAAGATGAAAAAGGAGATGACCAACATGATATGATTGATCAAGGTTATGATATCGCTGATGAGAATAAATGCGATTGTTATAAATATGATTTATAAGGATCATGATATCAAGGGTAAGAATACACTGATCATCATGATAATGAATCATGAACTAGATAATTAGCCCCTCTTAATGTTTGAAAAAATAGGAATCACAATTATTATAATAAGAAGTGTTGGGATTGCGATACCTCACATCAAATAATGTTCATCAAAGAGAAAATACATGATGATGCATGAGCTGGTAATATCTTAAAATGCTTTCAAGTGAGATGGCCAATTTAATATTATATAAGAGTATGAGAGAATCTAAAATAAACACATGGTGCCAATGATACAAGTTTAAAGGACACATGATATTAATGATGTGACTAACAAGGGAACTAGATGAGTCAGATGCAGAACATGAATTAGTATTTAATGAAGAAGTGAGTTGACATGGGGCATCGTTATAAGAGCTAATGATGCCTTTGAAAAAACTTCAACATTCAAGCACTAATCAAAAGAAGAAAAGAACCTTCATCTTAAGCCAAGAGAACTTCAACAATCAAGATGACGAGTGAAGATGATTATGTAGCAAGTGATAATTAAGATTTTGAGTATAATTAGTATAATTTTGGAATTTGTATATTGGCTTTGTAAGCAAATCTATTAATTATTTTATATGCAAAAAAGTATCTCTTACAAGAATTTTATGATTGCCTTATGTTCCAAACAAAACCTGAACCCACGCAAATATAAACTTCGATCCATTCATTCCATCAACTCAATCTTGGTTCTTCCCCAACAAATCTAATAGACATGGGCCTGAGATAAGAAGCAAGTCATACTCAACTGACAAAAAGTTTTGACCAGACCAGATATGTGGTATCTACGTGGAATTACATAGGGTGTTGAAACAGCCTCTCTTTATGCAAGGTACATCGTTTTCCTAATTGAAATTTTATCAGGATTCATTAGTATATCCTGATTTATTTGTAAACCTAATCTAAGAAAAGAAAAACTCTTTCGTTAACGTTATAAAGTCTAATGTTTTTCAACTAATAAACCAAAAAAATTTATCAAAATAAATCAAAGAAAAGAAACTCTTGCTCCTAAATTTAACCTTTCTTGAAGAAACACAATCGTTCCCCGCTTGATACTTCTTACAGGCAATATGTTGCTGGAATAATGCAGATTGCTATATTACCAATATAGAGCACTTCTATTCAACGAACAATGACTAAAGTTTTCAAGGAAATTTGATTTGGTGCAAGGGTGTAGTAGATGGTATTATGTTGGATCAATGATCCTTAAGAACATATAACACATCATTCTGCCTCTTAAACCATGTGTATCGCCTTGTGTATAATCAAATCATTCATTTAGAGCTTGTTAAAAAAGTAACATTTTGATGGACCGGTTCACCTGAACCGGTCCGGCCTGGACCCGTGCGGGTCTACAGGCGGAGGGGGAGAGAGGGCGGGCGGTCCGGTTGGACCAAGGGGCCCATCCACTTAAGTGGGGGCATTTTGGGGAGGGGAGAAATTGTGTGTTGGTATGAAGGGAGCCATTAGGGTTTAGTTGGGATTATTATGAAAAGTGTATTCTCTCTCTTATTTTCTCCTTAGCCTCCTTCTGCTTTTTTAGTGTTTTCTTGTGGGAGATCTTGTCCTTCTCGAAGTGGACAAACTTATCTTGTTTTCTCTTGGTTTCTTATGCAAAGGTTTTTGCTTCTCATCTTCACCCTCTTGTGATTGTTCTTCTTTGGTTTTGGTGTGGAGAAATTCTCTTTTTGGGGGGAAATTAGGGCAAAACCGAAATTGTCAAAACTAAGCATATCACATTTATCTGCCACAGCTCCCCGTGTTCTTAAAAGGCGTGGAAAGACATACTTAGGCTTCTAGCTAACATTTCCAAAGGCGTAATGTTGTGTAGAATATTCAATAAAAAAGGTTCATATATCTTTTTAAATCTAATGCCTTACACTGTTATATAATTGTACAAAAATAAAGACATTATCGGAAAAAAAAGTAATATTAATGAACCTACAATTTAAAAGAAATCTGAAATTGGTAAAAAAAAAAGGTTTCTTGCTTGGAAACAACAGCTAGTCTTTGAGCTTTTATTACGTTGGAAGAAATGATAACGAATTGTTTCTCCATGATGAGCAATCAATCAAGAAGGACCATAAACAAATAGTTATTAAATGTAGAAGAACATGATCTATGAAGTCAGTGCTCAAGGTATAAAACTAAAGCATTTCCTTTAACCTAAGGATAGATGTAAACCTCTGAATAAGAAGCTCTACTTTTCTGAACCTGAAATTTAAATAAAAAAATAACTAATTTTAAGGATATGACATAACTAAAGTCTAATATTAAGTTAAGTGTGAGGATGCTCAAGTGGATAAGTGGTCTTTACTCTTAGAGACAAGATACAAATATGAGCATAAAGTGAAAAAGATTGGAGTAGCTCACAGTGGAAGATAAGATTAGAGAGATCACCTTAGATGGTTTGGTCACAATAAAACGGTGGCCTTCGGATGACCCGGTTAGGAAAGTAGATGTATTAAATTTGACTTATGTTAAGAAAGGTAGAGGTAGACCTAAAAGACTTGGTTAGAGAATATTAGAATGACATTTCTTTATTAGATTTAGATGTAGAAGTTGACACTTAATAGAACACAATAGAGAAAAAGGATTCATATAGCCAACCCACATAGTGGGATAAAGGCTTGTTGTTGATGTGTTGTTGTTGTAAGGATATGACATAAAAAATAATTTTTAAATCTAAAAAAACTCCAAAAATTTATTTAGCATTGTGGCAGTTTACTAAGAAGCTTAAATGGAGTATAAGATTGACAGTTACAATAAGCTAAAAAACTAAAGGAAACAAAATGAAATATAAATCAATTTTATTCACACTGAATTCAGGTCTACTAACAATTATAGCAATTTCAAAGCTAAGAAATTGGTTGCCTTCCTATCCCAATAAATAAGATCAAGAAAATCCCTGGTAATATGAAAGCAACTCAAGAAAAATATTCCCACAAAACCTCCAAATCTTGCAGAACCTTCAGATGGCTCTATCCATGACTAAGATCGAAGAACTCCCTTGTCTGAAAATGTAAAGATAGCCTACAAATGTATACAAATAGCAATCAACAAAAGATTTGACCAAAACACATTCAGTTGGATTTCTCGGATAGATAGCAAAATTCTTCAGAAAAGAAACCAAAGCCATTCCAGAAATACAAAATATCAGCAATTTTATAAATAAACTTCCCATTTTTTTATGATGCATTTCTTGTGTCTATGTAAAGAAAGAAGAGGGGGGGTCAAAAAATCAAACTTTCTCCCGATAGACTTAAAAAGATTTCTTGATTTAAGAACATTGAAGGAAATAAAATAGATCCACAAAATTATACGTTGCTCATAGCTTTTAAACATATTTTTTATTTTCTTTGCTAAAGAAAATAAATGATCCATCATAATTAATAAAAACTTATGCAATAATATGATTGAAAACTTTGTAGCTCTTTCAACCATAAATGCACTAAAAAAAAGTTCAAAAAAATTATGATTATTAAATGATCAGCTTACTATGACTATAACAACACTCTTCCATATAAAGTATGCAGTGTCAAACACTAGCCGGCGATCTGGGATACGTGCCAGACACCACGCAACTATGTCGAATAAACTAATATTTAAAAAAAATTAGACACGAGTGTCCTAATATTTCTTGTATAAATTATTTTATAAAAATATTTAAAATTAGATTTTTAGTAAAATACATTTTATTACTTATATTAAAAAATTTTTAATAAACTAGCCCTATTCCTATCCCGACCCGCTCGATTCTTCCATCATGATACCGCACCATTGCGATTCCACAGGCGCAGCTAGGGTTTCTTCTGACGATTGGTCATCGATGATGTGGAAGAAGCCAGATGGTGACAAGATCTAGCTCCATTCACGATCCCGCACAATAGTCGATGCAGGTAGCTAGGGTTACCGTATTTTTCGCACCAGTTTCCTTCATTTCACCTTGAGGATAAGGTGAGTCTTTGGGAGGGGAGTAGTAGTAATGTTAGGCTGGCCCAAAGGGGGCCGGCTGAACCGGTCCAACCTGGACCGGTTCTCACCTACAAGAGGCAGACCAAGGAGGCGAAACCAACAGAGAGGGGGCTGCTAGAGTAGAGGGACCACACACACTAATGATGTTTAGGATTGGAGGGAAAGGTCAAATTAGGGGTTATTTAGGGATTAAGAAATTTCTGTCTTTAACTGCTTTCTTCATGTTAAAGTTGGGCCTATCTGAATTTGGAGGTTGATTTGGGATCTCTTGTGTGGTGTTTTGGGCTCTAGTCTTTGGAGAGTTGGATCTTCCTCTCAAATTGAAGATTCTTGTATCGTTTGATATTTTTCTTATTCTTTTGCTGAATTGGAGGTTTTATATTGCTGTTTTCTCTTCTAAGTTTGGAATTTCTGTATCAAAGTTGCTGATTTTCTCTGAAATTGAGCAAATTCCCGCTCTTGTGGTAGCTGTTTTCCCAGAGCAACTACTAGCATGGCACTAGAAAGAACCACTCTTCACAAAAATATACCTGCGGATTTATTAATTATGTTTTAACATGATTCTGGTTTTTTTTTCTGGAAATGAGTTTGTAAATATATAGAGTTTCCTTCCACAAATTTGACATTTGATGCACGGTTAAAAAGAAAAAGAAAGATATCAGATAAAATTCTTACCAACGCCAGGAGAGCTTAACAAGCTGTTCATAAGTATTGTATCATATCCAACAAAACTGTTTAATAAGAAGTTGCTTCCACCTAGTAAAAAATTAGAAGAAATTGCATTCATGCAAGTCAATACCATAGCTGCCCACAAGGTAAACGAAGACAATTTTGTTTGAATTCGTTTCATAAGCTTTAAGACAATGGTCAACAGGATGAAATATAAGAAAAAAAATTATTTGAGAGGGAAAATAAAAAAGAAATCCCCAAAGATATGAAACCAATGGGATGCTGAAGTGCTGAACCAATATAAAAATTTCATATTCAACAAATTAAATAGCTAATCTCACATGAAATTTGTGAAGGTCAAGAGCGAGCATCATTCTACGAGTACTACTTCCTAACTGCTACTTAATGATAAACAAGTGACTCCAATAAATAGTACAGCAAACTCTACGCACCAAAATATTTGTAGAAGTAGTCCAAAGAAATGCCGTTCAGTAGCAACAAACCAAAAAATGCGAAGTCTGATTTTTTCACACAAGCCATTCAATGCAGATAGCCTATAGTTAATAAAATCAGGGAGAGTTGTATTTGAACACATTTCTTGATAAATGCCTCATCGTGATTAGCAATCAACTACATTACGTGGAGAGCATAGTGATGGAATAGCCACAAGAAAATTTAAGATGACCCTATACGACAGTATTCTAAAAAATATCATTCTTTTGTTTCAATTAACACCCTATGACACGCTTTTTTAGTTTCTTTCTAAGGAATTGCATATGAGTTTTGGCTTAGCATCATTACCAGGTATCTCACAATCCAAGCTTCCTAAGAGTGTAACTGGTTGGCTAGTTTCGAAATGCGGTTTTACTGTCAAAATATAGTGTTGGCATGATCAAAGTTGTTGAGCCAAATTGTTCCAAATTATGAACATTAGGCGTGATAAAATTGGTATATAAACTAAGGTAAAAAAGATAACATGGAGTTTATTCTTCCATTATAAACGTGTCATGGTGCAGGCATAAACAGGGGGGTGGAAAGATCTAAAATGTTATCTATGAAGAGCTCCAAAGCAACGTCATATAAGTTGACGATTGATATCAATATTGTTGTCTTCATGCATGATGGGTACTTAGACTTCAAAGTTCCATGCTCTAATAAATTGGTTCAGGCAATAAATTGAGCAGAGTTCTCAACCCCCCTCATTCTAAACCTACTTAAATGCTTTCTCTAATAAACTTTATAATGTATTTCTATACCCACAGAATGGTTTAGATCGATGCAGAAAGATACACTATATTAAACGAAATATCAATCTCATTACATTCTTCAAAAAATATATAAAGGAATCCAAGCGGTATGGTTGCACAGAACAAACTCAATAAGATTCCAGTCGTTGTGGGGAATGCCAATAAAAATAAAATAAACTAAAAAATTATGATTTCATGGCATGTTTGATAAGTTTCATAATATCAGCCAAAGCATCGTTTAATGAAAGACAATCAGCCATGCATGTCATGAAAAAATTATAATCTATGAATGGAAGAAAAAAACCACAGTGCTAACTGTTCCCAAGCATGGATTCTGAGCAGATATTGTGACATTAACGGTCTGTATATTGTGCTGAGATTTTGCCCTTCAGGAAGAGTAGGAAATAACCCTAATAAAATTTGTATGGCATAAACTTTAGCTAACTACATAGGCAATGTTCCAGCAATAGCAAACACTAGGTTCATTAATCAATCATCTATAAGATCACAGATGAGGAGAAGATAATGTTAGACCGTAATTGCTCGCCCTTGAAGCATTGATTATCAAAGCAGAAACAATCCAGAGTCTTTTACCTTCTCAACAGTGTACAAGATATGTCGGCTCAAAGGCCTTTGCTTTCTTCTCGAGCCATTGCACTGCATATCAAATAAACTTAGCAAATTCATACGCATGAAGAAAAAATTACATCAAAATCAAGGAGATTCAAGGCGTTAATAATGGCGAACTGTTGACATCAATGATGGTTGACCATCTTCGATGCATGGCTATTTTGATTAGAAGTAGACAAAGGAAACAATTAAAAAAGATATATATATATATAACAAGAAGAGTAGTCGTACAGAACTAAGGAAGACGTCTATTTACTTCGATATTAATCAAGGTTTTAAAAGGCGAAATCGGGAATCGAGGCGTTTTTTCTAAGCGAGGCGAGGCGTAAGCCTCGAGGCGGATCGAGGCGTAAGCCTCAAAATGATTTAAAAAAAATAATTTAAAAAAAATAATTTAAAATTATAAATAATGACAAAAAAATAACAAAATAATATGTAAACTATGAATTTGAAGATTTGTTTTAAGATAATATTACTGGAATACAAGATTTAAAATAAACTCACTTAAAAATAAAACATTTCCTTAGGATCAAGACCCAAAGCAGGCTCATCATCACTTTGATTGTCTTTAGAAAATCTTCATAATTAATGTCAAAGTCATCCTCCAACTCTTCTTCATCTATATTATTTTTTCCTTTATCTTCTATATCAGTTATTTTATTAGGTCTAAATGAAAACAATAGTAACATACAAAATAATTCATTATATTTAAGAATACCTTTAAATTTTTTGAAGCTCCAATCTCACTTTGTTTCTTTCTTTTTATATTATTTGGGGTAAGTCCGTTGATTGTCTTCTTCATTGACATTACTATTCTCTTATGCTTCAATTCAAATACATCAGCATTTTAGGAGATAACCCATTCATCATCAGATTGTAACTCATCAACAAGCAAAGGGTCGATTTCATTCTCATTATTTCCTTGATTTTGCAATTTGAGATGTCTATCTTTTAGTTTTTGTTAAACATAACATAAATAGTTTGTTATTCGATCTGCCGCCAATCGATTTTCTCTTTGTATGAATTTGATTGAAGATACTCCAATTACGCTCGCATGCAGAAGACGAACATGTTAGGCTAAGAACTTTAACTGCAAAAGCTTTCAATTCCAGGAACATCATCTCCAAACTGAGCCCACCAACGTTCTAATGAAGATAAACATAATATTTTATGGATATTGGTTGAAGTAAAAGACTTGAATTAAATATTAACATTAAATTATAATACTATAACTTAAACAATACCAGGAGATCGTGTTTTGTAGCATGCTTGTGACTGCTCTAAATTAAACATTCCCTTTTTCAAATGAAAATCCTCAACGTTGATCATTTACTTTGAGGTTGTCTTCTTCAGAAATAAGTCTGTCCATACATGCTATACAAACCGGTTTTCACCTCTTTATCAACATGAAAATCCTTATTATAATTGAATATTGGGGTTTAAATTATATGCAGCGCATGTAAGTGGTTGGTGTAATTGTCGTCCCACTTTTCATCTATAATATTCCCATTTTTCTTTGTAGGCACTTTCTTGACCTCCCAATTCTTTTGCAATGTCTTCTTTAGCCCTATTCATTGCTTCATAAATAAATCCCTACGTGGGGCCCTCTCACCATCAACCATTCTAAAGAACCTCATGTTGTGATCCATAGTAAGAAGAGTTTCCTTCATCTCTTCATATTTCTTTGGTGACCTCCTTTTATGGTGGCATAACTTCTTTAAATAATTTGTACATTCCTTTTTCACTCATCAGGAACTTTTGCACATGGTCCCACATTGACATGAGTGCAGGCTAGATGATCCTTCAATCTCTTGACGCCACCAGTTTAGCGTTTTCTCACAGGAAATTACATTTCATGTAAACTATCCCTTCTTTGCACCTTCGCCTGGACACTTCAACTTGAGTTCCTATTTTCCATGCAGGATATTTCCTTCTTGTGCCACTGTCATTTGCTAACAATATGACATATTTTAACAATTATTTACATCACTAATAATAAAAACAACATGTATAAAAAAATATACCAGTCTGCCGGGGGGGCTCCAAGGGGGCGCTGCCCCTTGGCGGGGTTCGACCTGCCCGGTCAGGTCGCGGGGTAAGGGGCAGCGCCCTGTGGGGGTTTCCGGGGGGCAGCGCCCCCGGAACAAATTATATTATAAGAGTAATTTTGAAATTCTGTTTGTTGGTATATGCTCAATACCGAGTGTTACCGTGCATGTATCACTCAGTACGAACATGTTACCGCTCAGTACGAGCATACTAATTACTCAGTACCGAGCATTGTACCGCTCAGTACCGAGCTATAATACTCAGTACCGCGCATATAATACTCAGTACCGAGCATTGTACCCGCTCATGTACCGAGCAATGACTCAGTACCGAGCATATAATACTCAGTACCGAGCATATAATACTCGTACCAAGATTTGATTGCTCGGTACACTCGGTATCGCCGGGGTAACCTAGCTGTATGAGTGGTTACCGAGCTTGTACTGAGTCGGTGTAACGGTACCGGCTTGTACCTTCTCGGTTACCGAGCATGTACTGATCGGAGAATGAAAGAAAGCGAATAAGGATTATTCAAGCTTCCGTTATGCCACGTCAAAGTCAATGCCACAACACCGGTACTGCTCTTCCGAACCTAATCGATGCCTAAACGTTTCCTGCACTCACACTTCGGCTTCGTTTCTTTCCTGGTCGTCACTCCTTCCATCTTCGTCTCTACACTCAGTCTTCGTCTCCTTCCTCACAGCTTCGTCTCTTTCCTCACGGCTTCGCCTCTAGTTTCCTTTCAATTCTCACAGGAAGCCCTAATCCTATGCGCGAATACACGAACACGAATCGGCTGTGTCGTTGTACATATATACCGAAAGAAAAAAATTTCGAGGCGGTGGCCTCATACTGCCTCGAGGCGTTTTACGCTCTATTGGTACGCCTCATGCGCGAAAAATGTAGGCTTCGTAGATGGTTCGAGGCGGTAAGCCCCGATACGATGGATTCGCCTCGACTTGAGGCGACTCAATGCGGACGCCTCGTCCGTCTTTTTTAATGATTGATATTATAGTAGTTTATTCTATTAAAATTTAACTGCAAAATTAGGCACCAATGATTCCCCTTCCTCAGTTGCAACTACACAATTTTTCATCTTTTCTGTCACATCAACATCCTAAACATCATCATGCTGCCTTCTTCCCATCTTAAACACTCATCTACTCTTGCCCACTTCCACCCAAAGGTATATAGAAGAATAAGGTTTTTAAAGTTAAAAGTGATTCTGAACTTTTTTTTTTGTGCTATAAGGCTTTAAATTCCATGCTTTCACAGTCCACCCACACATATATTGATGATCACTCCACTCTCAAGAAAAACTATGCACATTTCATTCATTCCATCACTCCATTTTTCATCTAGTGACCTGATATCATATGATTTTCTAACCAACAACATCACCGGAAAAACTTTTTTTAAAAACAAAAAAACGAAAATTTTCATAAAGCCACTTCTGCTTACCTCCACCTTACAATCTACGAAAAATTTTAGAAGGCCTTGCGTTTCCATCATTTTCCTTACAACATACACCTGTAGTAATTGCAGCAAGAATAGGAAAAATGAGCTACTTTTTTCATCTGCTTCCCAAATGAGAATTTTTTATTGAATTTTCTTCAGCTTTTTTTTTTCATTTAATTTCTTGATTTCACTTTTGATTAAATGACCCAAGTCCAATTATCTTGGTTCTTTCAGGAAAAAAAAACAAGGGAAAAGAATCCTATTTTAGTTATCATCCTTTCTCTATATTTTTTAGTTCTAAATGTTAAAATTATTAACTTCATATTCAAATAACACAGATGAAACTTAAGAAATAGAAACCAATAAGTTAATAGATGGAAATAACAAGGATAATATTTTAATTTAAAATAATATAGTTGATGGGAGTTCCTAGATGGGATAGAATTGAAGAGAAAAATGACAGCTCGAAACAACATATCCCTATTAGTTCACATACAGAGCCACCATTTGTCAATTTTACATTGAGCTATAAAAACAGTTGGGAACTTAAAATCTACCTTAAAAAAACTCACAGAAGTGCTGGGACAAGAAAGGATGAGTCCAACCTGGCTATAATCCTAAAATATACAAATGAATCAAATTTACAATTTATCTATAAAATAATATTCAATAGGCCACAAGCACAAAATGCCACATCAGTGAATTTGTATTATTTTCCTTACTGCCAACAGTTTGACATGTTAGCTGATTTCTGCGGCTGTGAATTTAGCATGCTGGTTTTACTAGTTGCTGTGCGTTTTACAATGCAACTCAAATGATACACCCAGAGATTATAATGAGACTAGATTCATTGGGGATGAAATAAGCTTACAGTGAAAGTGGAACACCACTGTAAGGGACTTGAAATGTTCAGCACGAACCATTTTTAAGCTTTCTGATACATCAAGAAATGTTTTCCAGCCTGCAGTATTCTGTATTTCAACCCTTAATTTTGAGAACAGAAATCATATCCTAAGCAGATTTTTTCTTTAAAAGTAAAATATATACATAAATTCATGCATATAGATTCAGTTAAATGAGGAGGTGTATTAGATTTTAACTTAAGAAGTCAGGCCATGTATGACATATTTCCTTCTTTTGTGATTGTTGGAACTTGGAAGAGAACAGGAAAAAAGTTTGAAAGTATTTAGAAAAACAGTTCATTTTAGCTATTGATCATCCTAAAAATTAGATAATGTACAAGTTGAAATTTTGATAAGTTAACCGTAATATTGTTATCAATATGAATCATACTTCATTATAGGTAATATTATTTATTGATCTAGATAATTGTAGCCCTATAGAATAGTTAAATATATGATAATATTATTATTTATTAGGAAACATAATAAAATTGTTTCACTTGTATTTAATCATTAAAAAAAGGATGGAATACTGCTAAACGTTTTAATTAAAAAATTTAGAACTACTTTAAATTTTTATTTTAGTTTTGACTTTTTAACATTTAATCTTGTAGTTAAAGTATATTTATTCTTCTAATGATGTTAAAAATCCTGAATTATCATTCAAAATACAGAATAAAATTAAAATGTTTTAAGATCAGACATCATATGGCTATTACTAATTTTACACAAAAATGTAAAAAGTAACTTTATCATTTCAAAATTACAGGCATAAAATTACATTTCAATAACCATTAGAAATTTTTTTTTGCTTAATTTAGCTATAGCCATATATAAAATTAAAATACTTTTTCTGAAATGATATTAAAGCTATTTTCAAATACTATTATATAAATTTGATTGTGATTTCACTCATTAAAAATACATCTTTATTTTGAAAACAAAATCTCAGCTTTGATTAATCCCAAATCTCAACCATTGATTAAAACCTCTTTGGTAATCCTACTATCTTTTTTTAGGATTCAACATGTGAGGAATTCGCACAGAAGACTTCCAAGTTATAAAAGGGAAAACCTGAAAGTTAACAATTAGACCACATGAACAAGATAAGCATAGAAGATGTTTGTTTGAGAAGATAATTTACGGGATAAGTGGAGAATGAGATGAGCTGAAAATTTTAGATTATTAAAGATCTCCTACAGATTGCAACAACACTGATAAACCTGCAAATTAGCAACTGGTTGTAGAAAGAAGGATAAGCGTAGAATTTTGGCCCCCACTCCTGCATACATCATAAAAATCAAGCCCTCCCATCCCCTCCTCAAACGCACCAGCAGTTCTCCAAGTTCTTTCTCTAAGTTATTCAACTCGATTTTGCAGGGTGCACCAATGAAATCCCAGGCTCTTCAGCTTCTAGTACTCTAAGTATATCCAATTCAGCAATGCAGGACGAGGCACAATAAGAGTATAAGGCTCTTCAGCTTCAACAACTCCTTACAACAAAGGATTAATACAAATGTTGATCACAATTGGCTAGCCACCAATATCTCAAAATGAAGTGTGATGATGATATGTTTCTCAAACAATCCATAGAAAGAAAATTGGTATCGAATTTTTCTCTAAGACTAATAATGTATTTGAACCAATGTGTTAAGAAAAAAAGGCCACCTAACAAGTCACTAATCTTTCATCTTTGACCAAAATAAATTAAAGGGGAAATTCTCTTGAAGAAATGAATTATCAATCACAAAGATATCCTTTCAACTATTTTTAACTTTTTTCAATATAACAAATTGAAACTTATTTGGAGTAAATATAAAAGAAGAAAAATAAAGCTTAGAAGACCTCAACATTGCTAATTTAATAGAAATACTAATAATGCGCTTAAATTTAGGGTCCGTTTGAGACTACTGAAATTTTTTATAAAGCTGATTATAAAATTATTTTGTATAACACAATTTATTTTAAAATTATTGTAGAAAACAACTTCCTAGCATAAAAATTTATTAAAATAATAAAAACATAATGACCAAAGAAAATCTTCAATTGCTGTTTGAAAAGCAAAATAAAAAGAAAGCTATCCCAACAATAGCATTAGGGTCCATTTGAGACGGTTGTGATTCTTTATAAATATGATTGTGAAGCGGCTGTGAAGAAAACAAATTTTTTTAAAACTGTTGTAGAATACAAAATGCACAAATAAAAATTATGATTACAATCTGAAAAATAAAACAGTAAGAAAATTGAGTAAAACGAAGCCTCAGAGTGACAACTTCATTGATTCCATTTGGATACATAAAATCAATTGGATTACATTGCAAAGATGAGCATATTGATAAAGATTGCAATCAACAATTCTTGTATTGAGGTCAAGGATATATCACAAAGGGTGCTTTTGAGAGCATTTGAGATCTTCAAATATCTCATTTAAGCATTGCTTGGAATGGCTTTAAGAAGCAATAAGAAAGTCATCCCAAACAAAATCTTAATCAAAGAGCTTTTAGTAGAGATAGTCATCCATAGTGTAATATTATGAACGCTAAGATCATTAATTCAAGCTACATACTAATAGGCTTATCACTCACCATTCCAAAAAAAAAAAAGAACATAAACATGCAGGTAATGAATCATCATGTCTAACCTGTTTGAAATGTATTTTCGATGCACAGTTAACACATCCCAGTTTTCATCCGATTGACTTTGAATGGTTGGGATGCAATCAACTCAAGGATTTTCAAGTCCACTTACTTTGATTTTATTGCATCTCAGCCGCCCAAAATCAATCGAAAGGCTGAGATGCAGGCGATATAAACTGTAGATGATCCATACTATTATTGCTAAACCCTAAATGGAGCAATGTGTAACAGATTGGAAAGGCAAATAAGAGCTGCAACTAAAAACTAAAAACAAGATAGGAAAAAAAAAACCATGCTGTTATATGAAGGGAAGGAAGACTGTTCATCAACTTCTTTATATACATATTCAATTAATCAAACAGAAAAAATTCTATGACATATTTCAATCATGTGAAGGAGCAGAAAGAAGATTATAGGGAGAGCTATAACACATCAAACAAAGCAGTTTTTGCATTCCAGAATAGAACGTAGAGAACCAGACTTACCAATGGAAGGTGCAAGGAAACCATGTCAATCTTCCTGATTCTGTCCAGCCGGTTCATTTTCTGGTTGGGTGAAATCCTGTGCATGGTCCTGGTCTCGCATGTCTCTGAACATAGAGAAGAAGGATACGATGCCGTCGGAAGCACCGCCGCCCAAAATCCAGAGCAAGAAGGAGCCAAAGGGATTAAGGAAGCTAGAACCAGGAGCAGCTCCAGTTTGCTGGGCATTCAAGGCTGGGTATCGGAGCTGGTTGCTTGTTGAATTAGGAACATTAACAGGAACTGGTTGATCTGGAGCAGTTACAGTACTGTTCTCATTTGAAACTTGTCCAGGAGTTTGGATCCCATTTAAGCTTCCAATGCTTGCATTCCTGACATTGACCCTTGCGATGTGTAAGGTAGAGGTGTAGATGGTGGATGAAGTAATTTGCACGCCTGCTTGGTGCTGCAACTGGCCTCGGGCTCTCATGAATCTCTGCAGGGCTGGTACCTGGAACAAAAAAGGTTAAACGAATCTGTCATCATGATCCAAGGTTTTTAAATTTCAGTTTTAGAATTTCAGAAATGGAGTTCTCCAGGGCTTTTTTTTCAATTCAAACAGGTTAGTAGTTGATTATGTTTCTCCAACTATTGATCAAGGATTTTCATCTTTTTATTATTATTTTTTTAATTTCCTTACACTCAAATTCCTAGCATCCAAACACTAACTTGGTTGTTTCAACAGAAAAAAACTAAAATATTATGAATAGAAATAAAAAATAACCCTACATTTTTTAAATATTTTATATTTTTCAAAACAAGTTAAATGATCTTTTTGGTAATTATGACATCTTATGTAGCTATCAATGTTTCAAATTAAGAACGAAGAGCTTAGAAATCAATAGCATCTAATTTTTGCTTTGCTCAAAATTTATGTATTAAGAACCAATCAACATGATGTAGCTTATAGATATAACACCCAAAAATTTGATCAATGAAATAAGAATCTTGATGCAAGTTCCAGATTAACACCAGAATATTCAAGCCAAAAACATTAGAAATTAATCTTTCAATCATCCAAAAAACATTTTCAACAAACTTGTTGAAAAATATCATCTTGATAAGATAAATATACCAATCCTAAGAATGCCTAAACAGGCCTAAATCAAACATTTCAAAGTATAATTAAAACATCATGAGATAATTTGTAGGGCCAAGCGACCATGGATATTTTATGCTTATAGTCAAAATAAGCATTTGTTGAAGAATCCATCAGACCCAAGATCGTTCAATTTAGAGATCAATAAGGCACTATGATATTAAAAAAAATCAAAGAATCAAGAGGATGGACCTTCAAAAATGGTGTCTAGTATTATGATAGAGAAATGAACATAACGCTTGCTCTGTAAGCCTATAGATAGCTTTTCTTATATGCTTTGACGAAGGAATCTAGAGGAGAGGGAAATCAAAGAGTTCAAATTCTCCCATTGTTGACACCTACCACAGACCACTGTCGATTGTCATGAAACAACGCTGTTGTGTTATTGACGTTGCCAACAATTGCAACTAGCATCGATCATGGATCGTTGCTGACACACTCGATCGAATGTCATCTAACAAGACAAAAATTCATCATTTGTCTCGAATTGATGTCAATGTTCATTGCCTTTTTCTTGTAACCCCATCCCCTCTAACAACAAAAATGGCAATTTATTGTAACTTTCAAACTACATTATATAATCCCTTTGCCCATATAGTTTTTCTTTTCCAAGATTCACTTAATAAATTGTGCCACCTACGAGTTGTAGTTAACTTATCTGTGTGCCAAATGATACTCCTCTATCATCGCTAACATTTTAGCACACAATAATTTGGAATTATTTATGAGAAACAACCTGACCATTGCGGGTTCTCTAAATACCAATTAAATTGTCAATAAGTATAACACCCACAACAATGGAGCCTCATAGTCAAACTCTCATCGCTCCAAGAACTACACCTCAAATCAAAGACGGTAGGCCTCTACGGGTTAATATATTTAATAAAAATATATTAAATAATCAAGATGAAAAAGTTTCAACCCAAAAATTTTTGGTTGGCACGTAAATGTAAAGATCACACAAAAAAAATGCCCATAAGACAGGAAAGTAAAACTAGGAAAGATCATATAAATTGGTCAAAAACTGATGAGAACATCAGAGCGTGGAAAGTCTATCAGAGGCGTGGCTGCCAATCTACGGCCACGATCGAGTCGATGTATTTTTTAATCATTTCATGTATTTTTCTTTTACTATTTTATTTGTCTCTTATTATTTATGTTGTATTTGTTTTCCTGTTTTTATCCCTTACTTAAGGGAGGTCGTATGTAAGCCCTAAGGGCATTGTCGTCTTTTTTATTTGAGTCCTTTTGTACGAGACTATTTATACCCCCTATGTTTCTCTTCTAAGGTGGAATGATTGAATGATAAAAAAAAAAATTTCCCCATGTTTGAGTTCTTATGAGAGCTTAAGAGAGATTGTAGAGAGGTAACTTGGAGAGGGAATTTGGATCACCCACCAACCTTGGAGACGGTCGGGTTCGTGGTTCATCTTCTTTATTGAATTTTCCTTCTCTCTTCTTCATCTAGCCGCCGGCCTAAGGTTTCACCGAATCCCTAGGCCGCCAGCCACCTAATCTTCCCACCTACCCGCAGACTTCACCCCCACCACCATCCCTCCACCGAAATCCCCATAAGCCACCAATCTAGCCGCCGGCCCCTCCCAACTTTTCATAAGCATCCACTCTTAATTTAGGAAGGTTTAATTTCAAAATTCAAAATTATTTGAATTTGAAATTCTTTTCTTATTTAGGAAATCTATTTTAGGAAAGTTTCTAAATTAAATCCTATTTGAATTTCAAATTAATTGGGGTTTAATTAAGACATTCCTAATCTCTAAATAACAAATTAACGACCCAAATCACTCCCCATAATCATCTCCCTAGCCCACTAAGCCGCCGGCCCCTACCCTCATTAATTACCTTGGATTTATTTCCTAAAACCCATCTCTCCTTTTGGGAATTAATTCAAACCCTCAAGCCCCTCTTGGCCGAAATTTCCACAGCCCCCACACCTCCTAATTACTTTCCAAAATCTAATATTAAGTTTGGAAACAAATCTCTAACCCCTCTCTCTTGCCGCCAGCCCCTCCCTCTCCCCATCTATTGGAATTGTTTTCAAATTTCAAAATCTCTCCAAGGTAAAAATCTGAAATTAATTTCAGACTAAGTTCACCTCCCTCACAAAGCCTAAAACTAATTCCCCCGCACATGGTTCCTCTTCCCTTGGCCGAAACATCCACTCCTCTTCTCTACTTCAATTTTGAGAGAGTTCTTTCTCTCTAGGGGAGCTTCAACGGATTGGCATTGATCTTCGGCTACACATCATCCTTCCAAAGCCAATGAATGACCGATCCGGAGCTTGATTACGGCCTTGCCTACGACGAGTAAGGTTTCATTCACATCATTCACTCCATTTTCTTCGACGTCAATTCGAATATTGACAACACCATCGAGGAGTGCGTGGAGCGCATTTTAGACACTCTCACCGAAGCCATAGAGGAGCAACTTGGTGCCGTTCATTGGTGGATTACGTCCAAACTGTGACGAAGGTCTTACAATCTTCCTACTCTTGTATTTTCATAGTTTAACTCTCTTGTGGTTTGATTTGATTCATGAAGGTCTTGTTCACCTATCTCTGCCAATCCTAGTAATCGTAGGAATTGAGTTAGCTTTCTATGCTTCTAATCTTATTGTTAACATAGAGATTTTATTGAAAGCTACTACATTTGCTTACTATTGAGATTCTAAGTTATTTGATAATTCAAGCGTTTGGCAAGTGGCTTAGCCTAAACGCAGGCACCCCTCTCTTTTTTTCTTTTGTCATTTTGATTGCTAATAGTTTTAATCTAAATTGTTTTCTTCAAGAAATCGTGCAAATTCTTATCGCGCACAATTAAAACATTTTAGTCATGCATCAAAAACTCTATAAAATTAAGAAATATGTCACACCAATGAACTTCTACAAAGAGCCTTTCCTAGTTATTACCACATAATCATCTCATGATGGCACACCCTTCAATCATTCACAATCTTCTTTTATTCAAAATTATGATTGTTCACAGGATCTAATTCGTCCAAATAAGATAGTCAACTCTATTTTCAAAGGTCAAGAGAAATCCACTAAGAATTTTAAGCCTATCATAGGTTGTTCATTAAAGTATTACATAGTGACTGACTTAATGCAAAACAAGTCAAAAAAACCCCACAAGGATTTTTGCGTATCATAGGTTTATTGCCAAACGGCCAAAGTATTACTTGATAACTTTAATCTGTCATAGAAGAGATCGAATCAAACACCTCAGAGATTGACTATATATTGATGAGGATGCAGCTATTGTCATGTGTTTTCTATATCAAGGGTAAAAGTTGGTATGTCTATAGAACATCACAGCCATTTCAAGATCATGGCTAGTACATTGCTGAAGGGGGAAAAACTTTAAATACTACAGAAGATAGAAATTCAATAAAATAAATTAAGGTTTATTATTGACAAGAAAAGGATTACATATCAGCTTTGAAGTAATTTCTAAAAGGGAGAAAAATAATTGAATGAGGATGACTTGAATTACTGAGATACTAAGTAAAGAGTAATATCTTCCCTTCAGCATTTTTGAGTTTGAGCGTTCCTAGATCGACCATAGTTGCGACCATGTAAGTGCCATCCAAGAGGGATAAAAGTTTATTAAGTTGATAAACCTTCTCGATAACATTGAGTCTTTGTAGGACCAAAGCTCTAGCAGAGATACACCAAAACTTAACTTTGCGATTGAATTGGCGTCCTTCCTTTTAGTGGTAGGAGGCCGCCTTAAGTTAGACTGTGTTGCATGTCTACAAGAGATCCAAATTATAATGAAAGTTTTCATTAATCTTGCTCGAATAAAAACATGAACCTTAAGGCTTAGAGCCCCAATATCAACAAGGATTACAAGGATAATTGCCTCTGTGTCAAAGCTTAAGTTAAAGAGTCTCACCAATTTGAGTTCACGAGGTGTTGTGTTAAGTAGGAGAACATTGGCAGCTCCTTAGACCTGAGGCGCCTAAGGCCTCTTCACCAACAAGGTTGAACCTATTGGGAAAGAAAGGGGTAGAAACTTGACAACCGTAACTGAATGATTAGCTTCTTAAGTGATGAGAGTTAGAGCGGAAGGCTCCATTGTTATAGGTCTTTACATTTGTTGGGCTGAATTTTCAACAATTTTTATCCAAAAAATGAGCTAATTTCATTGAAGAGTGAATATGTGTGCTTTAAAGGGAATTACTCAATTCAGGAACCGAAGAGGAGGTCCATGATAACAACTAGGGAGTGGCCTCACCTTAGACTTCTCCTAAATTATGATTTTAGGTCTAAAATTTTTCAAGGCATGAATCATTTCTACTAGAAACTTTGGATGTTCAAAAACAATAGGCAACAATATGCTAGAAGAAACTTCATCTAATTAAACATAAATCTCAAAGAAGTTTTCAAATCTAAGAAAATCCAAATATTTAAACAAAAAACATTGGGAATTGATCTCAATCATGCAAAACTCTATTTCAAAGAACTTATAACCATAACGAGCATTTTGACATGACATAACAAAAGATGTCAAGCTTGCCCAAATCTAAAGTCCAAATGGGTAAAAATCAAGCCTTATTTCAGGAATTGGTACGAGCTGAACACAATCCAAAAAAAAGTTAAATAAATTTGCATAAAACCGTGCAAAGACACGGTCAAGATTAGTAAGCCACAAGAAATAACCAAATCAAAGTTGAACAAAAGTTGGTGTATGTCAGTCTTAAAAGTCAATTTCATTTGCTATGAATGGTTAAACAATGCGAACCTCTACGCTTTGTCAACGACATTGTAAATCCTACATGAATCATCATTAGTAACACAATGAAAGCTTGGATAATGAGCAAACAAAAGGCCAAATGGAATGCATGTATGAAAATGATTATATAAGAACCCAATTTTAATCACGTAGGCAAGCTGATACAGTCGCATCTAGCCACATGACCCCAGATAACACTACTTAGGACATTGTTACCAAAGGCAGCAGCAGTTAGAGATTCTCTCATACAACTTCACGAAACAACATAAAAAATAACGAAGTTTTGGGTGATATTTTCATTTCTAATATTCCACATGCACCATACATATAACAAAGTATGGTTATACAAATATGAATCAGTAAGAGTATACAAGGAAAAAAAAAAAAAAGACAGGAAAGAATCTGGCACAAATAACTCCAACCCTGTCCTTTAAACAAAAGTATGCTTCCACAAAAGTTACAAATTTATTCAAAAAATTAAACCTACTCCATATATAAAAAAATCAAAGTATCATTACCTCAAACCTATTCCAGAAATAAAGAATCAAGTGTTGCATGAATGCAGCAGTAGCTGAAAAGGCCAGATATGAAAAACCTGGGTGGGAGAAAGATATTTAGAACCTAATATATATATATATATATATATATATATATATATATATATATATCTTCAGAAATAATTAAAAAAGAATTACCAGGACACATTTAGTTTGATTTGACGAAGGAAAAACATACCATAAGGATATGAAAAGAAGTAGATATGGAAAACAAGAAAATAGAGCAAGAAGAAACGAGGAAAAAACTGCATTGAGATTGATGTCCGAACACTGCAAGAAACAATAAAATCAAGGTTAAATGCAGGCTTAGTCCTCTAAAACTAGCCGTATTATTATACTGCCAGTATGGATCAAAAGAAATAGAGATTCTTATTGATAAAGAGGAAGGACCTGATCATTGTAAATAATTCGCACAACCAAACAAGAGTTAGCACCAGGAATGCAAGCAGTTGATCATCATAAAATTCAAACAGGAAAAAGAGAATCCCAACCATAATCTGCAACACTATGACAAAACATATATTAGAAAGAACTCAGCATTAGACAAAAATCAGCAGAAAATATTTCTCATTAAGCTACATCTACAACTTTCAAAAGACCAAGCTAAGTTCAAAATCCACTCACCGGTACAAAAACCAGAGATTCAATGACATGCACAAAAATCAACTGGAATGTTGGAAGTTGATGGCGAGCATGGTGTTGAAGCTGCACTGCAGTAATACAATGATAATAATGCCTAACACTATCTAAACAACGACAAGTGTTGCTACAATATACACTCCTTAAAAAATAGAATAACTGAAATAGGCAAACCTGTGAACTTAAGCATGCGAGATTGAGTTTCTCTGAGAGTAAATGAAACGGACATCGTAGTAGTGAAGAAAACAAACAATGACATGATTAAAACACCGCATTTGGTCACAAAATAATCTGCACATATAAAGAGCTGTTGTATTAAAAAGATAATATACTGCAAACATATATAAAAGCTTATCACAACAAGAGCATAAACAATCATTATTAGATTTAAATGAGAATTTGATTCTTAACATGACACAATAGAGAAAAATGATTCATGTAGTTGACCCCATGTAATGGGATAAAAGCTTGATATTGTTATTGAAGTTGTTGTGACTTTTTCATTATAACCTTTTCAAACAATATTTCTTTCCAAGAAAAAATAGTACACAAAATACGAATAGACGAATGGCTATTTTGAGCATTTAGTCAGAGTAAGGAATCGAGTAAAATTATGTATAAAATCTTAATCATTGGAGGATAATTTGGTACATCACATTCATGCTCAAAGGCACAGAGGGCGATAGTGGTAGTAGTGGAATTGAGATCAAAGTAACTAGATGAAAATGCATAGAGACTAGGGTCTCAATAAATTATCTGAACTGCCAACCCAACCTGAATCCAACCCAAAAAATCTGGGTTCGCGTTGATCCGTTTAATAAAAGAGTCGGGTTTGGACCGTGTATTATGA
Organism: Dendrobium nobile; assembly: GCA_022539455.1. Lineage (NCBI taxonomy): Eukaryota > Viridiplantae > Streptophyta > Magnoliopsida > Asparagales > Orchidaceae > Dendrobium > Dendrobium nobile. The sequence continues at coordinate 795,504 of CM039728.1, forward strand.
TTTGTTTATTAAACAGATTAGTTTTGGGTTGAACCGTGAACCCGATTTTGACTTGACACTCATTTAATATTTTTTTCTTAAATTTTTTTATTTATTGGCATATCTTATAGTTTTTAGCAATTTATCTTAAAATCTAAAGTTAACAATTTAATACAAAATTTTTTTTAATTAAAATAGATTATGAAGTTGGGTTTAGGTTGTTAGGGGGTCAGGTTTTGGTCCACTTTTTTAACGCGTTTATTAAAAAGGTTAGGTTCCGTTTGACCGGATTGCGATAAGGACAATTTCGGGTCAAACCCAAACCAGGCCGTTAACCCATTAATTTGTTTTTACACCCCTACTAGGGACTTACAATTTTTTATTAGGCACCAATCTAATTTAGAATTGAATATTTCATCAGGAAATTGAGGTTGATTAGAAACTCGATGAGATTAGAAGAAGACCAATCAAAGTGGTTTGGCTTTGGTGGTTATATCGTACCGAAGATGAAAAAGGAGATGACCAACATGATATGATTGATCAAGGTTATGATATCGCTGATGAGAATACATGCGATTGTTATAATATGATTTATAAGGATCATGATATCAAGGGTAAGAATACACATGATCATCATGATATATGAATCATGAACTAGATAATTAGCCCTCTTAATGTTTTGAAAAAATAGGAATCACAATTATTATAATAAGAAGAGTTGGATTGCGATACCTCACATCCAAATAATGTTCATCAAAGAGAAAATACATGATGATGCATGAGCCTGGTAATATCTTAAAATGCTTTCAAAGTGAGATGGCCAATTTAATATATAATAAGGTATTGAATCTAAAATACAACATCATGGTGCCAATGATACAAGTTTAAAGGACACATGATATTAATGAGTGACTAACAAGGGAACTAGATGAGTCAGATGCAGAACATGAATTAGTATTTAATGAAGATGAGTTGACATGGGGCATCGTTATAAGAGCTAATGATGCCTTTGAAAAAACTTCAACATTCAAGACCAATCTAAAAGAAGAAAAGAACCTTCATCTAAGCCAAGAGAACTTCAACATCAAGATGACGAGTGAAGATGATTATGTAGCAAGTGATAATTAAGATTTTGAGTATAATTAGTATAATTTTGGAATTTGAATATTGGCTTTGTAAGCAAATCTATTAATTATTTTATATGCAAAAGTATTCTCTTAAGAATATTTATGATTGCCTTATGTTCCAAACAAAACCTGAACCCACGCAAATATAAACTTCGATCCATTCATTCCATCAACTCAATCTTGGTTCTTCCCCAACAAATCTAACTAGACATGGGCCTGAGATAAGAAGCAAGTCATACTCAACTGACAAAAAAGTTTTGACCAGACCAGATATGGTATCTACGTGGAATTACATAGGGTGTAGAAACAGCCTCTCTTTAATGCAAGGTACATCGTTTTCCTAATTGAAATTTTATCAGGATTCATTAGTACTATCCTGATTTATTTGTAAACCTAATCTAAGAAAAGAAACTCTTTCGTCTAACGTTATAAAGTCTAATGTTTTTCAACTAATAAACCAAAAAAATTTATCAAAATAAATCAAAGAAAAGAAACTCTTGCTCCCTAAATTTAACCTTTCTTGAAGAACACAATCGTTCCCCGCTTGATACTTCTTACAGGCAATATAGTTGCTGGAATAATGCAGATTGCTAATATTACCAATATAGAGCACTTCTATTCAACGAACAATGACTAAAAGTTTTCAAGGAAATTTGATTTGGTGCAAGGGTGTAGATGGTATTATGTTGGATCAATGATCCTAAGAACATATAACACATCATTCCTGCCTCTTAAACCATGGTATCGCCTTGTGTATAATCAAATCATTCATTTAGAGCTGTTAAAAAAGTAACATTTTGATGGACCGGTTCACCCTGAACCGGTCCGGCCTGGACCCGTGCGGGTCTACAGGCGGAGGGGAGAGGGGCGGGCGGTCCGGTTGGACCAAGGGGCCCATCCACTTAAGTGGGGGCATTTTGGGGAGGGAGAAATTGTGTGTTGGTATGAAGGGAGCCATTAGGGTTTAGTTGGGATTATTATGAAAAGTGTATTCTCTCTCTTATTTTCTCCTTAGCCTCCTTCTTGCTCTTTTCTAGTGTTTTCTTGTGGGAGATCTTGTCCTTCTCGAAGTGGACAAACTTATCTTGTTTTCTCTTGGTTTTCTTATGCAAAGGTTTTTGCTTCTCATCTCAACCCTCTTGTGATTGTTCTTCTTTGGTTTTGGTGGAGAAATTCCTCTTTTTTGGGGGAAATTAGGGCAAAACCGAAATTGTCAAAACCTAAGGCATATCACATTTATCTGCCACAGCTCCCCCGTGTTCTTAAAAGGCCGTGGAAAGACATACTTAGGCTTCTAGCTAACATTTCCAAAGGCGTAATGTTGTGTAGAATATTCAAAAAAAGGTTCATATATCTTTTTAAATCATAATGCCTTACACTGTTATATAATTGTACAAAATAAAGACATTATCGGAAAAAAAAGTAATATTAATGAACCTACAATTTAAAAGAAATCTGAAATTGGTAAAAAAAAAAAGGTTTCTTGCTTGGAAACAACAAGCTAGTCTTTGAGCTTTTATTACGTTGGAAGGAAATGATAACGAATTGTTTCTCCATGATGAGCAATCAATCAAGAAGGACCATAAACAAAATAGTTATTAAATGTAGAACGAACATGATCTATGAAGTCAGTGCTCAAGGTATAAAACTAAAGCATTTCCTTTAACCTAAGGATAGATGTAAACCTCTGAATAAGAAGCTCTACTTTTCTGAACCTGAAATTTAAATAAAAAAATAACTAAATTTTAAGGATATGACATAACTAAAGTCTAATATTAAGTTAAGTGTGAGGATGCTCAAGTGGATAAGTGGCTTTACTCTTAGAGACAAGATACAAAATGAGCATAAAAGTGAAAAGATTGGAGTAGCTCCAGTGGAAGATAAGATTAGAGAGATCACCTTAGATGGTTTGGTCACATAAAACGGTGGCCTTCGGATGACCCGGTTAGGAAAGTAGATGTATTAAATTTGACTTATGTTAAGAAAGGTAGAGGTAGACCTAAAAAGACTTGGTTAGAGAATATTAGAAATGACATTTCTTTATTAGATTTAGATGAGAAGTTGACACTTAATAGAACACAATAGAGAAAAAGGATTCATATAGCCAACCCCACATAGTGGGATAAAGGCTTGTTGTTGATGTTGTTGTTGTTGTAAGGATATGACATAAAAAATAATTTTAAAAATCTAAAAAAACTCCAAAAATTTATTTAGCATAGTGGCAGTTTACCTAAGACAGCTTAAATGGAGTATAAGATTGACAGTTACAATACAGCTAAAAAACTAAAGGAAACAAAATAGAAATATAAATCAATTTTATTCACACCTGAATTCAGGTCATACTAACAATTATAGCAATTTCAAAGCTAAGAAATTGGTTGCCTTCCTATCCCAATAAATACAAGATCAAGAAAATCCCTGGTAATATGAAAGCAACTCAAGAAAAATATTATCCCACAAACCTCCAAATCTTGCAGAACCTTCAGATGGCTCATATCCATGACTAAGATCGAAGAACTCCCTTGTCTGAAAATTGTAAAGATAGCCTACAAATGTAACAAATAGCAATCAACCAAAAAGATTTGACCAAAACACATTCAGTTGGATTTCTCGGATAGATAGCAAACATTCTTCAGAAAAGAAACAAAGCCATTCCAGAAATACAAAAATATCAGCAATTTTATAAATAACTTCCCATTATTTTATGATGCATTTCTTGTGTCTATGTAAAGAAAGAAGAGGGGGGGTCAAAAAATCAAACTTTCTCCCGATAGACTAAAAAAGTATTTCTTGATTTAAGACATTGAAGGAAATAAAATAGATCCACAAACTTATACGTTGCTCATAGCTTTTAAACATATTTTTTATTTTCTTTGCTAAAGAAAATAAATGATCCATCATAATTAATAAAAACTTATGCAATAATATGATTGAAAACTTTGTAGCTTTCAACCATAAAATGCACTAAAAAAAAGTTCAAAAAAATTATGATTATTAAATGATCAGCTTACTATGATATAACAACACTCTTCCATAATAAAGTATGCAGTGTCAAACACTAGCCCGGCGATCTGGGATACGTGCCAGACACCACGCAACTATGTCAGAATAAACTAATATTTAAAAAAATTAGACACGAGTGTCCTAATATTTCTTGATAAAATTATTTTATAAATATTTAAAATTAGAATTTTTAGTAAAATACATTTTATTACTTAATATTTAAAAATTTTTAATAAACTAGCCCTATTCCTATCCCGACCCCGCTCGATTTCTTCCATCATGATACCGCACCATTGCGATTCCACAGGCGCAGCTAGGGTTTCTTCTGACGATTGGTCATCGATGATGTGGAAGAAGCCAGATGGTGACAAGATCTAGCTCCATTCACGATCCCGCACAATAGTCGATGCAGGTAGCTAGGGTTACCGGTATTTTCGCACCAGTTTCCTTCATTTCACCTTGAGGATAAGGTGAGTCTTTGGGAGGGGGAGTAATGTTAGGCTGGCCCAAAGGGGGCCGGCTGAACCGGTCCAACCTGGACCGGTTCTCACCTACAAGAGGCAGACCAAAGGAGGCGAAACCAACAGAGAGGGGGCTGCTAGAGTAGAGGGACCCACACACTAATGATGTTTAGGATTGGAGGGAAAGTTCAAATTAGGGGTTATTTAGGGATTAAGAAAATTTCCTGTCTTTAACTGCTTTCTTCATGTTAAAGTTTGGGCTATCTTGAATTTGGAGGTTGAATTTGGGATCTCTTGTGTGGTGTTTGGGCTCTAGTCTTTGGAGAGTTGGATCTTCCTCTCAAATTGAAGATTCTTGTATCGTTTGATATTTTTCTTATTCTTTTGCTGAATTGGAGGTTTTATATTGCTGTTTTCTCTTCTAAGTTTGGAATTTCTGTATCAAAGTTGCTGATTTTCTCTGAAATTGAGCAAATTCCCGCTCTTGTGGTAGCTGTTTTCCAGAGCACTACTAGCATGGCACTAGAAAGAACCACTCTTCACAAAAATATACCTGCGGATTTATTAATTATGTTTTAACCATGATTCTGGTTTTTTTTCTGTGGAAAATGAGTTTGTAAATAATATAGAGTTTCCTTCCACAAATTTGACATTTGATGCACGGTAAAAAGAAAAAGAAAGATATCAGATAAAATTCTTACCAACGCCAGGAGAGCTTAACAAGCTGTTCATAAGTATTGTATCATATCCAACAAAACTGTTAATAAGAAGTTGCTTCCACCTAGTAAAAATTAGAAGAAAATAGCATTCATGCAAGTCAATACCATAGCTGCCCACAAGGTAAACGAAGACAATTTTGTTTGAATTCGTTTCATAAGCTTTAAGACAATGGTCAACAGGATGAAAATAAGAAAAAAAATTATTTGAGAGGGAAAATAAAAAAGAAATCCCCAAAGATATGACAACCAATGGGATGCTGAAGTGCTGAACCAATATAAAATTTCATATTCAACAAAATAAATAGCTAATCTCACATGAAATTTGTGAAGGTCAAGAGCGAGCATCATTCTACGAGTACTACTTCCTAACTGCTACTTAATGAAAACAAGTGACTCCAAGAAATAGTACAGCAAACTCTACGCACCAAAATATTGGTAGAAGTAGTCCAAAGAAATGCCGTTCAGTAGCAACAAACCAAAAAATGCGAAGTCTGATTTTTTCACACAAGCCACTTCAATGCAGATAGCATATAGTTAATAAAAATCAGGGAGAGTTGTATTTGAACACATTTCTTGATAAATGCCTCATCGTGATTAGCAATCAACTATCATTACGTGGAGATGCATAGTGATGGAAATAGCCACAAGAAAATTTAAGATGACCCTATACGACAGTATTTCTAAAAAATATCATTCATTTGTTTCAATTAACACCCTATGACACGCTTTTTTAGTTCTTTCTAAGGAATTGCATATGAGTTTTTGGCTTAGCATCATTACCAGGTATCTCACAATCCAAGCTTCCTAAGCGTGTAACTGGTTGGCTAGTTTCGAAATGCGGTTTTACTGTCAAAATATTAGTGTTGGCATGATCAAAGTATGTTGAAGCCAAATTGTTCCAAATTATGAACATTAGGCGTGATAAAATTGGTATTAAACTAAGGTAAAAAAGATAACATGGAGTATTATTCTTCCATTATAAACGTGTCATGGTGCAGGCATAAACAGGGGGGTGGAAAGATCTAAAATGTTATCTATGAAGAGCTCCAAAGCAACGTCATATAAGTTGACGATTGATATCAATATAGTTGTCTTCATGCATGATGGGTACTTAGACTTCAAAGTTCCAATGCTCTAATAAATTGGTTCAGGCAATAAATTGAGCAGTTCTCAACCACCCCTCATTCTAAACCATACTTAAATGCTTTCTCTAATAAACTTATAATGTATTTTCTATACCCACAGAATGGTTTAGATCGATGCAGAAAGATACACTATATTAAACGAAATATCAATCTCATTACAATTCTTCAAAAATATTATAAAGGAATCCAAGCGGTATGGTTGCACAGAACAAACTCAATAAGATTCCAGTCGTGTGTGGGGAATGCCAATAAAAATAAAATAAACTAAAAAATTATGATTTCATGGCATGTTTGATAAGTTCATAATATCAGCCAAAGCATCGTTTAATGAAAGACAATCAGCCATGCATGTCATGAAAAATTATAATCTATGAATGGAAGAAAAAAACACAAGCTGCTAACCTGTTCCCAAAGCATGGATTCTGAGCAGATATTGTGACATTAACGGTCTGTATATTGTGCTGAGATTTTGCCCCTTCAGGAAGTAGGAAATAACCCTATAAAATTTGTATGGCATAAACTTTAGCAAACTACATAGGCATGTCCAGCAATAGCAAACACTAGGTTCATTAATCAATCATCTATAAGATCACAGATGAGGAGAAGATAATGTTAGACCGTAATTGCTCGCCCTTGAAGCATTGATTATCAAAGCAGAAACAATCCAGAGTCTTTTACCTTCTCAACAGTGTACAGATATGTCGGCTCAAAGGCCTTGCTTCTCTTCTCGAGCCATTGCACTGCAATCAAATAAACTTAGCAAATATCATACGCCATGAAGAAAAAATTACATCAAAATCAAGGAGATTCAAGGCGTTAATAATGGCGAACTGTTGACATCAATGATGGTTGACCATCTTCGATGCATGGCTATTTTGATTAGAAGTAGACAAAGGAAACAATTAAAAAAGATATATATATATAACAAGAAGAGTAGTCGTACAGAACTAAGGAAGACGTCTATTTACTTCGATATTAATCAAGGTTTTAAAAGGCGAAATCGGGAATCGAGGCGTTTTTTCTAAGCGAGGCGAGGCGTAAGCCTCGAGGCGGATCGAGGCGTAAGCCTCAAAATGATTTAAAAAAAATAATTTAAAAAAAATAATTTAAAATTATAAATAATGACAAAAAATAACAAAATATTATGTAAACTATGAATTTGAAGATTTGTTTTAAGATAATATTACTGGAATACAAGATTTAAAATAAACTCACTTAAAAATAAAACATTCCCTTAGGATCAAGACCCAAAGCAGGCTCATCATCACTTTGATTGTCTTTAGAAGAATCTTCATAATTAATGTCAAAGTCATCCTCCAACTCTTCTTCATCTATAATATTTTTTCCTTTATCTCCTATATCAGTTAATATTTCATTAGGTCTAAAATGAAACAATAGTAACATACAAAATAATTCATTATATTTAAGAATACCTTTAAATTTTTTTGAAGCTCCAATCTCACTTTGTTTCTTTCTTTTATATATTTGGGTAGTCGCTTGATTGTCTTCTTCATTGACATTACTTTCTCCTTCTGCTTCAACTTCAGATACATCAGCATTTTTAGGAGTAACCCATTCATCATCAGATTGTAACTCATCAACAAGCAAAGGGTCGATTTCATTCTCAATATTTCCTTGATTTTGCAATTTGAGATGTCTATCTTTTAGTTTTTTGTTAAACATAACATAAACTAGTTTGTTCATTCGATCTGCCGCCAATCGATTTCTTCTCTTTGTATGAATTTGATTGAAGATACTCCAATTACGCTCGCATGCAGAAGCCGAACATGTTAGGCTAAGAACTTTAACTGCAAAAGCTTTCAATTCAGGAACATCATCTCCAAACTGAGCCCACCAACGTTCTATATGAAGATAAACATAATATTTTATGAATATTGGTTGAAGTAAAAGACTTGAATATAAATATTAACATTAAAATTATAAATACTCAAACTATAAACATACCAGGAGATCGTGTTTTGTAGCATGCTTGTGCTGCTCTAAATCTAAACATTCCCTTTTTCAAATGAAAATCCTCAAGTTGATCATTTACTTTGAGGTAGTCTTCTTCAGAAATAAGTCTGTCCATACATGCATACAAACCGGTTTTCACCTCTTTATCAACATGAAAATCCTTATCATAATGAAATTGGGGATTTAAATAATATGCAGCAGCATGTAAGTGTTGGTGTAATTGTCGATCCCACTTTTCATCTATAATATCCCATATTTCTTTGTAGGCACTTTCTTGACCTCCCAATTCTTTTGCAATGTCTTCTTTAGCCCTATTCATTGCTTCATAAATAAATCCCATAGCTGGGGCCCTCTCACCATCAACCATTCTAAGAACCTTCATGTTGTGATCCATAGTAAGAAGAGTTTCCTATCATCTCTTCCATATTTCTTTGTGTGACCTCCTTTATGGTGGCAAACTTCTTTAAATAATTTGTACATTCCTTTTTCACCTCATCAGGAACTTTTGCACATGGTCCCACATTGACATGAGTGCAGGCTAGATGATCCTTCAATCTCTTGACGCCACCAGTTATGCGTTTCTCACAGAAATTACATTTCATGTAAACATATCCCTTCTTTGCACCTTCGCCTGACACTTCAACTTGAGTTCCATATTTCCATGCAGGATCTTTCCTTCTTGTGCCACTAGTCATTGCTAACAATATGACATATTTTAACAATTATTTACATCACTAATAATAAAACAACATGTATAAAAAAATATACCAGTCTGCCGGGGGTCCAAGGGGGCGCTGCCCCTTGGCGGGGTTCGACCTGCCCGGTCAGGTCGCGGGGTCAAGGGGCAGCGCCCCTGTGGGGGTTTCCGGGGGCAGCGCCCCCGGAACAAAATTATATTATAAGAGTAATTTTGAAATTCTGTTTGTTGTATATGCTCAATACCGAGTGTACCGAGCATGTATCACTCAGTATCGAACATGTACCGCTCAGTACCGAGCATATAATACTCAGTACCGAGCATGTACCGCTCAGTACCGAGCATATAATACTCAGTACCGCGCATATAATACTCAGTACCGAGCATGTACTACTCAGTACCGAGCATGTACCGCTCAGTACCGAGCATATAATACTCAGTACCGAGCATATAATACTCAGTACCGAGCATATAATACTCAGTACCAAGCCTGTACTTGCTCGGTACACTCGGTATTGAGCGGTACCTAGCATGTACTGAGTGGTACCGAGCTTGTACTGAGCGGTACCGAGCTTGTACCTTCTCGGTACCGAGCATGTACTGATCGGACGAATGAAAGAAAGCCGAATAAGGAGTTATTCAAGCTTTCGTTACTGCACGTCAAAGTCAATGCCACAACACCGCGTACCTGCTCTTCCGACCTAATCGATGCCTGAACGTTTCCTGCACTCACAACTTCGGCTTCGTTTCTTTCCCTGCGTCATCTCCTTCCAACTTCGTCTCCTACACTCACGTCTTCGTCTCCTTCCCTCACAGCTTCGTCTCTTTCCCTCACGGCTTCGCCTCTAGTTCTCCTTTCAATTCTCACAGGAAGCCCTAATCCTATGCGCGAATACACGAACACGAATCGGCTGTGTCGTATTTACATATATACCGAAGAAAAAATTTCGAGGCGGTGCCTCATACTGCCTCGAGGCGTTACGCTCAAATGCGTACGCCTCATGCGAAAAAATCGTAGGCTTCGCTGGATGGTTCGAGGCGTAAGCCCCGATACGCATGACTTCCGCCTCGACTTGAGGCGCGACTCAATGCGGACGCCTCGTCCGCTTTTTTAATGATTGATATTAATGTAGTTTATTCTATTAAAATTTTAACTGCAAAAATTAGGCACCAATGATTCCCCCTTCCTCAGTTGCAACTACACATTTTCATTCTATTTTCTGTCACATCAACATCCTAAACATCTCATGCTGCCTTCTTCCCATCTTAAACATCTCATACTCTTGCCACTTCCACCCAAAGGATATAGAAGAATAAGGTTTAAAGTTAAAAGTGATCTGAACTTTTTTTTTTGTGCTAATGGCTTCTAAATTCCATGCTTTCACAGTCCACCCACATATATTGATGATCACTCCACTTCTCAAGAAAAACTATGCACATTTCATTCATTCCATCACTCCATTTTTCATCAGTGACCTGATATCAATGATTTTCTAACCAACCACATCACCGGAAAAACTTTTTTTAAAAACAAAATAAACGAAAATTTTCATAAAGCCACTCTAGCTTCCTCCACCTTACAATCTACGAAAAATTTTAAGAAGGCCACTTGCGTTTCCATCATTTTCCTTTACAACATACAACCTGTAGTAATTGCCAGCAAGAATAGGAAAAATGAGCTACTTTTTTCATCTGCCCAAACTGAGAAATTTTTTATTGAATTTTCTTCAGCTTTTTTTTTTCATTTAATTTCTTGATTTCACTTTTGATAATGACCCAAGTCCAATTATCCTTGGTTCTTTCAGGAAAAAAAACAAGGGAAAAAGAATCCTATTTTAGTTATCATCCTTTCTCTATATTTTTTAGTTCTAAATGTTAAAATTATAAACTTCATATTCAATTAACAACAGATGAAACTTAAGAAATAGAAACCAATAAGTTAATAAGATGGAAATAACAAGGATAAAAATTTTAATTTAAAATAATATAGTTGATGGAGTTCCTAGATGGGATAGAATTGAAGAGAAAAATGACAGCTCGAAACAACATATCCCTATAGTTCACTACAGAGCCACCATTTGTCAATTTTACATTGAGCTATAAAAACAGTTGGGAACTTAAAATCTACCTTAAAAACTCACAGAAGTGCTGGACAAGAAAGGATGAGAGCCAACCTGGCTATAATCCTAAAATATACAAAATGAATCAAATTTACAATTTATCTAAAAAATATTCAATAGGCCACAAGCAAAAATGCACATCAGTGAATTTAGTATATATTTTCCTTACTGCCAACAGTTTGACATGTTAGACTGATTTCTGCGCGTGAATTTAGCATGCTGGTTTACTAGTTGCTGTGCTTTTTACAATGCAAACTCAAATGATACACCCAGAGATTATAATGAGACTAGATTCATTGGGGATGAAATAAGCTTACAGTGAAAGTGGAACACACCTGTAAGGGACTTGAAATGTTCAGCACGAACCATTTTTAAGCTTTCTGATACATCAAGAAATGTTTTCCAGCCTGCAGTATTCTGTATTTCAACCCCTAATTTTTAGAACAGAAATCAATACTCCTAAGCAGATTTTATCTTTAAAAAAGTAAAATATATACATAAATTCATGCATATAGATTCAGTTAAATGGAGGTGTATTAGATTTTAACTTAACGAAGTCAGGCCATGTATGACATATTTCCTTCTTTTTGTGATTGTTGGAACTTGGAAGAAACAGGAAAAAAGTTTGAAAGTATTTAGAAAAACAGTTCATTTTTAGCTATTGATCATCCTAAAAATAAGATAATGTACCAGTTGAAATTTTGATAAAGTTAACCGTAATATTGTTATGCAATATGATCATACTTCATTATAGGTAATATATATTTATGATCTAGATAATTGTAGCCCTATAGAATAGTTAAATATATGATAATATTAATTATTTATTAGAAACATAATAAAATTGTTTCACTTGTATTTAATCATTAAAAAAAGGATGGAAACATGCTAAACCAGTTTTAATAAAAAATTTAGAACTACTTAAATTTTTATTTTAGTTTGACTTTTTAACATTTAATCTTGTAGATAAAGTATATTTATTCTTCTAATGATGTTAAAAATCCTGAATATCATTCAAACATACAGAATAAAATTAAAAATGTTTTAAGAATCAGACATCATATGGCTATACTAATTTTACACAAAAATGTAAAAGTAACTTTATCATTTCAAAATTACAGCATAAAATTAATTTCAATAACCATTAGAAATTTTTTTTTGCTTAATTTAGCTATAGCCATATATAAAATAAAATATTTTTCTGAAATGATATTAAAGCTATTTCAATACTATTATTATAAATTTGATTGTGATTTCACTCATAAAATACAATCATTTATTTTGAAAACAAAATCTCAAGCTTTGATTAATCCCCAAATCTCAACCATTGATTAAAACCTCTTTGGTTAATCCTACTATCTTTTTTTAGGATCTCAACATGTGAGGAATTCGCACAGAAGACTTCCAAGTTATAAAGGGATAAACCTGAAAGTTAACAATAGACCACATGAACAAGATAAGCATAGAAGATGTTGTTTTGAGAAGATATTTACGGGATAAGTGGAGAATGAGATGAGCTGAAAATTTTAGATATAAAAGATCTCCTACAGATTGCAAACAATCTGATAAACCTGCAAATTAGCAACTGGTTGTAGAAAGAAGGATAAGCGTAGAAATTTTGGCCCCACTCCTGCATACATCATAAAAATCAAGCCCTCCCCATCCCTCCTCAACGCCCAGCAGATCTCCAAGTTCTTTCTCTAAGTATATTCAACTCGATTTTGCAGAGGTGCACCAATGAAAATCCCAGGCTCTTCAGCTTCTAGTCTCTAAGTATATCCAATTCAGCAATGCAGACGAGCACCAATAGAAGTATAAGGCTCTTCAGCTTCAACAACTCCTTAACCAAAGGATTAAACAAATGTTGATCACAATTGCAGCCACCAATATCTCAAAATGAAGTGTGATGATGATATGTTTCTCAAACAATCCATAGAAAGAAAATTGGTATCTGAATTTTTCCAAGACTCAATAATGAATTTGACCAAATTTGTTGTAGTCAAATCTTGAGCAAAGAGGACTTATTTGAGACTAGTTGCATCAATAGGGCTCAGCTCGGAAGAAATTGACAAGCTAAGGAACTTCCTCAATTCTCTCGAAAAAGCTTTCAGATCATACCATCTAACTCCAAGTGGAACAAATGCTAATACTTATACTTATAATGCCGCAAGTAGTTTCCATAAACCTGGATTATAGATTCAATACTCACCAATCACATGATGAAGCTTGTCAACATATTCCATTTTCCAAATCTACAAACCATGTCCTAGCAATGCAAAAATAGAAGTAGATGATGGCTCTCTAACCGCTATTACAAGTAAAAAGAATATTTCTATTTCTCATGCAGTTACTCTCAATAATGCACTATGTTCTTAAGCTAGCAGCAAATCTTTTATCTATCCATAAACTCTTCAAATCTCATAACTACAATGTGACAATTTTTTACTAATATTTTGTATTTCAAGACCCAACTACAAGGAAACTGATTTGAGACTATCATTCTGATAAAGATACAACTACAAGCAAGCTAGAGAAATGGATAGACCATGCCTATTTGAATACAATAACCACCCATCATACTCCTTCATATCTACACCAGATAAAGATACCATTTGAGACTATCAGTACAAGCTAGGGCATCCCTCCTTTAAAACCCTACAATCGATATGTCCTTCTCTTTTTTATAAATATTGACATTAAAAACTTTCATTTTGAGATCTGTGAAATTATAAAATATCATAGAATTTTATTTCCTGGAAGTAAAATCAAATTCTCTATTCATTTCATGTTAATTCACACAAATATTTGAGACCTTCAAAATCCATAATATTTTTGGAGCTAAAAGATTTATCACAATCATTAATGATTGAACTCAAATGACATAGGTCTATCTTATCAAACAAAAATCAGATGTCAGTCATTCTAAACTTTATTTTCTTTCATCAATAAGGAATTTATAGTTCATCAATCCTCATAACCTAACACCCCACAACATAATAGGATGGCAGAACAAAACAATCAACATATCTTGGAAGCGATCGTAACCAACATATAGGAATTTATCCTCCATACAACAAAAACAGCAAGAACAAGATAAAACACAGCAAAAATCAGCGAGAAAGATGCTTATTTCAGGACAACAAACCAAGATACAAGTTGATCTACTATTTGTAAGGTTGATCAACTCTCTACAAACCTAGGCACCATTAGGAACAACTCCAAAGAAAACTACCGCAAACACACATAACATGATAAAATAAAACAACCCTATTAACCCTCATATAAACCTTCCTACATCCCTCCTTTTGAATTCAAATCAACCAAAATCCATTAAATAAATGTCTTTAACATCTTTCCCAAATAGCTCCCTCCAAAGACTCTTCTCCTATAGGTGATAAAGGAGGTCCTAGGCCCCCACAGGATAGTGATAGGAAATACTAGAGTTCGTAAGTAATTATATCGGATTTACTTGAGTTTGCAAGCAACCCTAGCCATAATTGGTTCAAAACAGCGAGAAAAATAAGATAAACTTGGACAAATCAATCTAAAAATGATAGATTGTGATAGTGGAAACAAGGCAAAGCAAAACTCAAAGAAAGATACAATTGATCCTCAATTCGAGAGGAGGATCGTCTCCCCAAATCTCTAGACAAGAGAGTTTATAGCCCAAGTCGTCAAGAAACCCTAATTCCAATCAATCAAAACATAATCCCCCCTAATCCTCTCATGCTCTTTAATACAAAAACTTTCCTAATCTAATTTTCCTCCCAAGCCCTAGCCACCCCCCTCCTTTTCAATTTGAATTCAAGTTGACAAGTGGGGCCCACCCTTTGGATGGAAAAAATCAAGGGAGGCAGACTGTTTCTGCCTCCTGTAGAACACTGAGCAGGCCTTCACCCTGAACCGGCCTAACAATGCCACCCTCCCAAAGAATCACTTTGTGCTCAAGGTGAAAACCAGGAAACAGATGTTTCACCCTCTCGTATGGCTCTCATGTGGCCTCGTAATCAAGAAAGTTCTTCCACTTGATCAACACTTCCTTAGCTCTATCTTCTTTCTAACGAACCCCAATTAGCTCTAAGGGTTCCAGAATCACCTCTAAATCCTCAGTAAGTGTAGCTGGTAACTCAGGATTGGTTGTATAGTCACCAATGGCCTTTCTCAACTGTGATACATGAAAAA
This sequence comes from Dendrobium nobile, assembly GCA_022539455.1. Taxonomy (NCBI): domain Eukaryota; kingdom Viridiplantae; phylum Streptophyta; class Magnoliopsida; order Asparagales; family Orchidaceae; genus Dendrobium; species Dendrobium nobile. Next base: position 810,911 of record CM039728.1, read on the forward strand.
TCGGATGTATAGTCGCTTTTGGTGGTAGTTTCAGCCGATATGCTACTGCTTCGATCTTCCCCAGCACTTCATAAGGCCCAAAGTACCTTGGAGCAAGCTTCTTATTCCTCATGTTGGCGACTATCTTCTGTCTATATGGTTGGAGCTTCAAGAACACTCTCTCCCCCACTTCAAACTGGATGTCCTTCCTATGCCCATTAGTTTGTTTCTTCATAATCTGTTGAGCCCTCAGCAGATGTCTCTTCAACTCTTCTAGCACTATATTCCTCTCCTCCAAGTACTCCTCTACTGAAGAAACTGGAGTACTGCTACTCCCAAAGTGCAACAAATGGGGAGGATCCCTTTCGTACAACACCTTGAATGGAGTCATATGAGAAGTAGAATGAAAAGAGGTATTGTATCAATGCTCAGCTCGTTATAGCCACTTACCCCATAGCTTGGGTGTCTCCGACATAAAGCATCTCAGGTAAGTCTCCAAGCTCTGGTTCACTGCTTCTGTTTAGCCATCCATCTCGAGGTGGTAAGCTGTGCTCCTCTTCAGAACTGTCCTCTATAATCTGAACAACTCCCTCCAAAAGTGAAGGAGGAACACCTTATTTCTATATGATATTATCGCCTTTGGTACTCCATATAATATGACCACATCTCTGATGAAAGCTAAAGCCACTGTCACTATTGTATAGGGGTGTCAGAGGGGAATGAAATGGGCATACTTGCTCAACTTGTCCATCACCACTAAAATCATCGTGAAACCTTCTGAACAGGGCAGTCCATCTATGAAGTCCATGGATATCTCCTCTCATACTCATCCTGGAGTAGTCCTCCTGGTGACATAGCCAGGTATTTGTTCCTTTAATAGATCTCACATCTGGCTACCATCTCATCTACATCTTTATGCATTCCCTTCCCGTACAGCTCCGAAGCTAGCAATCGGTATATCTTCTGCACGCCTGAATGACCCCCAACAGTGCTTTCATAAAACTCATGGAGTAAGTTTGGGATGTAGATCGAGGTCCGGGGCATCACAAACCTCCCTGATATAGTAGTTTGGCCCCTCCAATGAGTATCCTGGATGGCTACCCTCTTCCTTCAGTAAATCTGCCTTGATCTTCCCCAAATCCTCATCCCTAGCACTTTCTTCTCGATGGCCTCCCAATCAAGCATCAAAGGAACAGATTGTGCCACTGTTTGCAGCTCCCTCATACATCTGGACAAGCCATCTGCCACATTGTTCTTCACTCCAGGCCTATACTAAATCTCAAAATCATACCCCACCAACTTGGACAGCCACCTCTGATGCTCCTCTGTCATCATCCGTTGTTCCAGCATGTATTTCAAGCTTCGTTGATCTGTCCTAACAATGAAATGCCTCCCAAGTAGGTAGGGCCGCCACTTCTGGATGGCCAAAAAGATGGCCATTAACTCTCTCTCATAGACTGACTTCAGCTTAGCTCTAGCAGCCAACACCTGGCTGAAATAGCAATGAGCTTACGACTCTGCATAAGCACTGCACCCAGCCCATATCCGGATGCATCCATCTCCACCATGAAGATCTGAGTGAAATCTGGCAAAGCTAGAACCGGTAGTATAGTCATAGCCTTCTTCAAACTCTCAAATTCTTATGTGGCCGCCTCCCCCCATAAGAAACCGTCCTTCTGCAACTACTCCATGAGTGGCCATGCTATGGTATTTTATCCCTTTACAAACCTTCTGTAACAACCTGTTAGTCCTAGAAATCCCCTTAGATCCTTAAGATTTGGACTGATCTGCTGTCACCCCTTTTTTTGATACAACATAGCCCAAGTACTCTACACTGACTTGTGCGAAGTAGCACTTCTTCAAGTTGGCCCTCAACTGATGCTTCTGCAGCACCTCTAACACCCTTTTTAAATGCTCTCAGTGCTCCTCTTCTGTCTTGTTGTAGACTAGGATGTCATTGAAAAATATCAATACAAATCATCTGAGATAATGTTTGAAAACTTTATTCATAAGTGTCTGGAAAGTGGTTGGAGCATTGGGGAGACCAAAAGGCATCAACATGAACTCATAATGTCCCTCATGAGTTCTAAAGACCGTCTTGGGTACATCCTCCTTCATTCAGATCTAATGGTATTCTGATTTCAAGTCTATCTTACTGAAGATGACCGTTCCACTCAATTCATCTAACAACTCGTCAATAACTGGTATAGGAAACTTGTCATGTACAATTTCCTTGTTGAACGCTCTGTAGTCCACACAAAATCGTCAACTGTCATCATTCTTCTTCACCAATAGAACCAGACTAGAGAAAGGACTGACGCTGGGTCTGATGATTCATGCCTCTAGCATCTCTCTAATCAATTTTTCAATTTCATCTTTCTGACGCTGAGGGTAGCAATAAGGCCATACGATAATGGGTGACACACCCTCCCCAAAAATGATGGCATGCTTCTGCTCCCTCTGCAGCGGTCCCTAAGGTGGCTGAAACACCTCTTGGAACTGTTAAATCAGCGGTTGTATGGAGAGGGGTATGTACCTTCCCTCTTCCAATCTAGCTGCCTCTAAACTGTGCAGCTCCACCAAGTATCATCCGCCTACCAACTGTATATCCCTCACTATAGTTTTAAGAGAAATCATGGATTTGGATAGCCCTGCATCTCCCCTAATCACCACCTTCCTTCCATTTACCATCAACTCCATCGTGAGTGCTCCCTAATTCACTTTGATGTCTCCCAAAGTCTGCAGCCATTTCATTCCCAGGATGACATTTGTGCTCTCAAGCTCCAGTGGAAGAAAATCTTCCCTCACCTACATCCCCTGAATAGTCAATAGCACTCCTCTGCAAATCCTCTAGCCTTTCTCCATCTTCCTTGTACCCATCATCACCCCGTAACAACCAGTATCAACTAATCTCACTCACATTTGGTCGACAACCTGAGTTGAAATTAAATTGTAAGTAGCCCCACTATTAATCAGCACCACCACCTCCATGTCCTCTATCTCTCCCTTCACCTTCATGATATTATTCGTAGTGAATCCAACCACTGAGTTCAGGGAAACCTCGGTCAGATCTAAATGCAACTTCTTCTCCATCTCCTCCTCACCTCCCCCTCAGTTTCCTCGTCATCACAGATGGTGAGAACCTGAAGAGTTCAGTCCTTGCACTGATACGCTAGCGTATACTTTTCATCGCATTTGAAGCACAACCCCTTAGCCCTCTTCTCCTGCATTTCTTTTTCTGTCAGCAGCTTGAAATTTCCCCCACTCCCTCCTACTACCTTCTCCTTGGTGGATTCCGGACTCCCTCCAGTTGCAGGACCTTTAGGTGCTAGATGGGTGGTCGTCATCCAGTAAGTGCCCCCTTGTGCTGCTACTCCAGGCTCCCCTCTCCATATTTCTTTAATTTTCAGCCAGCTGGGCCAACTTCATGGCCTCCCCCAAGTCACGAGGCATCAAAACATTCACTGCTGCTCGAATCTCCGTCTTCAATTCCCCTCCAATACCGTATTTGATAATCGCTTCACCCTGCTGGCTAGGTGCTAAAATTGCTCTCGATAGTCTCCTATTGATCTCTCATGTATCATAGCAAAGAATTGCTCATAGAAATATCCTCCCCGATCAGTTTGGAAGCATTCTATTAAGCAGTCCTTGAATTCCCTCCAGTTCCTGATAGGTCTCATCTGGTCTCTCTACTTATACCATGACAGAGCCTTTCCTTCCAAGCATAAGCCTACCACTATAATCTTCTCCTCCTCCATCAGCCCATTGATGGCGAAGTATCGCTCCACCTTATCCACCCATATGCATCTTCTACTTCAAATATGGGCATCTTCAACTTCCTAACCTCCTGTTCGCCATCATTCCCCCTTATTCTTTCATAACTTCCCCTCTCCCAAGCGTTAGGCCCTCTCCACGTCTCCTGGTCTTCCCTTGTCATACCATAGCACAAACCCCCATTGAATTTCCCCCTTCTTTCTTCAAAATCAGTACCTCGGCAACCATAGTATCCTTCCCGGCATTCTCCATATCAATCTCCTCTTTCTTCCCTCTGGACAAGCTCCAGATGGGGTTTCTCCTTTCTCCTTCCATGATTTCCACCCCATCTTCCTCCCTACGAATTTCAGAATTCGTGATTTTCCCTTTCACCCCTTTTGCCACGGAAGCCGCTGTTTGGTTTTGGATTTCCAACATTTTCTTCATCATGTCCTGGAGATCGGCTACTTGTCCTTTTATCGAGGAGATTTGATTCATCTCCCCTTCAAGCCTTTCTTCCAAAGCATCCACCTTCTTGACCGCCATCACTATCCAGAGTTTGTAGATTCACAAAATCTGAATTTGGGACTTCAGAAACAGCAACTTTCCTCTTTTTCGGACCAAAAATCACTGCTAGAATTTTACGAAAATAGCCCTCCACCAGTCCCAAAACTTGTTATGATACCAATTTGATAGGAAATACTTGAGTTTGCAAGTAATCCTATCAGATTTACTTGAGTTTGCAAGCAACCCTAGCAATAATTGGTTCAAAACAACGAGAAAAATAAGAAAAACTTAGACAAATCAATCTAGAAACGATAGATTGCAATAGTAGAAACAAAGCAAAGACAAACTCAAAGAAAGATATAATTGATCCTCAATTCAAGAGGAGGATCGTCTCTCCCAAATCTCTAGACAAGAGAGTCTAGAGCCCAAGTCGCCAAGAAACCCTAATTCCAATCAATCAAAACATAATCCCCCCTAATCCTTTCATGCTCTTTAATACAAAAGCTTTCCTAATCTAATTTCCCTCCCAAGCCCTAGCCCCCCCCCCCCCCCCCCCCCCCCTCTTTTTCAATTTGAATTCAAGTGGACAAGTGGGGCCCAGCCTTTGGGCGAAAAAAATCAAGGGAGGCAAACTGCTTACGCCTCCTATAGAACAATTGAGTCGGCCCTTGGGCCGGCTGGGTCGGTTCACCCTGAACTGGCCTAACAAAGAGCTGAAAGTTTCTTGATCTACTGAAAAGTTTCAGGGCCCCACATCAATACTCCCCTCTCAAAAAGTCACATTGTCCTCAAGGTAAAATGAGAGAAACTGCTTCTAGATGGTACGGTAGGGCTACATGTCACCTCATACTCTAGTAAATCATTCCACTTGAATAGCAACTTCTTGATCCCCTGATCTCCTTGGCACACCCTTTCACCTCCAGCGGTTCTAATATTACCTCCATATCCTCTGACAGTGTGACTAGTAGTGTGGGTGCAGGTTTGTGGGTTCCAATGGCTCGTCTCAATTGCGATATAAATACGGGATGGATGGCAGAGGTCCGTGGCAACCGTAGGTGATATGCTAATGCGCCAATGCACTCCACTACCTCGTAGGGCCCAAAGTAGCAAGGGGAGAGCTTCTCATTCTTTCGTTGAGCCAATGTCCTTTGTCTGTAAGGTTGGATCTTTAGATAAATCATATCCCCAACCTCAAATTACATGTCTCTCCTATGTTCATCCGCCTGCATCTCCATGATTTGCAATGCTCTCCATAAATGTTCATTCAATTCTGCCAAAATTCAATCTCTTTCTCCGAAGTACCGCTCCACTGATGACACTGGTGTGTTTCCATGCCCATGATATATCAGCTATGGTGGTATAGAGTTTTAAATGGCATTGTTTGTGTTGTTGAATGATATGAAGTATTGTACCAATATTTCACCGAAGAAAATCACTTGGCTCACATCTTTGGTGTATCAATACAAAGCAATGAAAATAAATCTCCACATTGCGATTCACCATCTCCATTTGGCCATCTGTATGGGTGGTAAGTTATACTTTGGTTCAAGATATTCTCTTGTATATCTTGAATAACTCTCTCCATAAGTGGCTCAGAAAGACCCTGTCCCGATAAGACAAAATGGTCTTAGGCATGCCATGCAAACGGACCACCTCTTTAATGAATGCAACTGCCACCGACACCGCACTGTATGGGTGGTGTAAGGGAATGAAATAAACATATTTGTTCAATTTATCCACCACCACTAGAATCACAGTGAACCCTTCTGATCTAGGTAATCCTTCAATGAAGTATATAGTCACATCTTCCCACACCTTCTTGGGTAATGCTAAAGGTTGTAGAAGACCACCTAGAGCCATGCCTTTTTGTGTTTCTGGCACACATCACTACCGGCCACCAACTCCTCTACATCCTTTCACTGCCCACCCAATATAGCTCCACTACTAGTCTATGATATGTTTTCTGAACTCCTAAATGTCCCCCAATAACTATGCCTTGAAACTCCTGCAACAAGTGAGTTCGACAGCACAAACCGTCCACAGTATAGCAACTTTTGGCCCATCAAGGAGTAATCAGGATGGTTATCTTTGTCCTACAATAAGTCTCCTCTGATCTTACTCAACTCCATATTCTGCTCGTTCTCACATTTCAAGGCCTTCCAATCTAGCACCATGGGAACAGATAGAGCCATAACCTGAGAGTCTTCACTACGCTTGGAGAGAGCATCTGCAGCTTTATTTTCCAGCCCGGGCTTTGTACTGGATCTCGAAGTCATAACCCAACAACTTGGAAAGCCACCATTGATGCTACTCTATCACCATCCACTATTCTAACAGGAACTTCAAACTCCTTTGGTTAGTTTTGATTATGAAGTGTCGCCCCAATACGTAAGGTCTCCACTTTTGTATTGCCAATGTTATCACCATCTGCTCCCTTTCATACATTGATTTCAACATAACACTTGCAGTTAACACCTGGTTGAAATAAGCTATGGGTCTTTGACTTTGTATGAGAATTGCTCTCAACCCATAGCCTGATTCATCAATCTCCACTACAAAAGGCTATCTAAAATCTGGTAGTGCTAACACAAGAACACTCGTCATGGCTTTCTTCAGCTGCTTAGAAGCCTGGGTGGCTACCTCCGCCCATTTGAAACTATCCTTCTTCAATTGCTCTGTCAACGGCCATGGCTATAGAGCTGTATCCCCTCATAAACTTCCTGTAATACCCGGTGAGTCCCAAGAACCCCGTAAACTCCTTCAGGATTTTTGGTAAAGGCCACTCCAACATTGCCTCTATCTTAAAAAGATCTACAGCTACTCCTGATTTAGACACCACATGTCCCAAATACTTCACCATTTGCTATGCAATAACACTTCTTCAAATTGGCATACAATTGATACTCCTTCAATGTTACTAACACAACCCTCAAGTGCTCCAAATGCTCTTCCTCAGACTAACTATACACCAAAATGTCATCGAAGAAATCAATACAAACTTGCGGAGGTAGGGCCGAAATACCTTGTTCATAAGCGACTGGATGATAGCTAGGGTGTTGGTAAGCCCAAAAGCATCACTAAAAACTCGTACTGGCCTTCATGAGTCCTAAAAGTAGTCTTGTGGATGTCAGCAGGACACTTTCAAATCTGATGGTATGCTGATTTTAGATCAATATTGGAGAATATCACCGCTTCATATAACTCATAGAGCAACTCATGGTATAGGAAACTTATCCAACACCATTTCCTTATTCAGAGCCCAATAATCTACATAAAATCTCCAACTATCATCCTTCTTCTTCACCAGCAACACAAGACTAGAGAAGGGACTAACACAAGGACGAATGATTTAGGCCTCCTACATCTCCTTGATTAGTCTGTCTATTTCATCCTTCTAAACTTGTAAGAATTGGTAGGGTTGAATACTGATTGAGGATACCCCATCCTTTAGATGATGGAATGCTCATGCTCCCTTGGGGGAGGTAAGCCCTAAGGCAACTAAAACAGCTCACTGAATTGTTGTAGGAGCAGTTGGACTATCTCTGGAACTTCCCTTTCTCTCTCTATGCTTCCCCCTCCCTCAAGGCTCTAGAGCTCCACCAAGAATCCCATCCCTGTTCCCTGGACTATCCTCACCATGGTCTTAACAAAAAACCCTGATTTTGGATAGACTATGATCCTCCCCAATCCTCACCTTCCTCCCTCCCATCATGAATTTCATAGTCAATGCTTTCCAATCCACCTAGGTTTTCCCCAATTTTTGCAACTACTTCATGCCCAAAATTACATATGTGGTCCCTAACTCCAAGAGAAGAAAATCCTCATTCAAATGGATCTCCTGCAGTGTCACCATCAACCCTGAGCAAATGCCTCTACTCTTCTCCATTACCCCATTCCAACTGTCACCCCAAAATAGCACGTATCAACTAGCCTCAACCTAATCAATCCAAAACCTGATTGGAGATGCAGTTGTGGGTCACCCGACTGTCCACCATAACTACCACTTTCTCCTCCTATCTATCCCCTCACCTCATGGTGTGATTTGAGGTAAACCCCAACAGTGAGTTTAGGGAGACATCTGCCACATCTAGCTGCAAATGCTCCTCCTCAACCACCTCCTCTAAAGTTTCCTCCTCATCACAGACTGTAAATACCTATAGCAAACAATCCTTACAACGATTGTCCGGTGCAAACTTCTCATCACAATGGAAACATAATCTCCTAACTTGCTTCTCTTGAACCTCTGCCTCAGTCAATCGCTTGAAATTTCCCCATAGTCGTGCTCCCAATCCCTGATTGGGTACTTCTCTCTGAATGGGCACAGGTTGTACCTTTGGTACCAAAAAAGTAGTCTTCATCCGGTATAAAGCTCCCAAATTGCTACTCTTACTGCTTCTCTTAAGTGAGTTTTTTTCCTCCACTAACTGGGCTAGCTCCATAGCCTCTTCCAACCCTAGTGGCCTCAATAATCGAATAGCAGCCCTAATCTCTAGCTTGAGCCCCTTCATGAAATTCCCCTCCAAAACTATCTTAGATAGTCTCCCCAATGGCTAGAAAGGTACTCAAACCTCTCTCGATAACCATTATTGCCCCTTCTTGAACCAGAGCAAAGAAATGCTCATAGAAGTCTCCGTCCCGACTGATTCGGAAATGTTCTAATAAATTATCTTTGAACTCCCTCCATGATCGAATTAGATCTCTCATGTCTCTCAACTTATACCAAGACAAGGCCTTCCCCTCCAAGCATTATGTTTTCGCTGTAAGTCTCTCCTCTTCCATCAGCCCATTCAAAGCAAAGTATCTCTTCACCCTATAGATCGACTCATGAGCATCTTCCCCCTCAAAAACGTGCTTTTTCAACTTTCTCACTCTCAAATCCGCTTCGCCCCAACTTCCTCTTCCACCTACGACTCCTCCCATGTAACGATTGTTGTATCTCTCCATTGTTCTCTCCCACCCCTCCTTTCAAAGATATTAACTTCCTCAAAATCAGTCATCCTTGTTTCTTCCTCCCAATTTCTCCTTCTACCTCTTAATCATCCCTCATTGTGCCGATATTGGGGTTTGTCCCACTTCCTTGACCACCCGCCGATGCACTCCCCTCTGATGTTGTCTATTGGGTGTAAAGCTCCAATATTTTCTTCATCATATACTCTAGGTTAGAAAACCTTCCTTCCATAGATGAAATCATTTTCTCAACTTCAGATTTGAATTGACCAACTTCTTCTTCTAGTTTCTCTTCCAAAGAATCCACTTTTTTTGGCGCCATAGGTCTCGAATCACGCTCTGATACCAATTTGATAGGAATTTTCCTCCACATAGCAAAAATAGCAAGAGCAAGATAAAGCACAGCAAAAATCAACAAAAAATATATTTATTTCAGCACAACAAACCAAGATACAAGTTGATCTACTATTCAAGAGGTAGATCGGCTCTCCACAAATCACAGGCGCCGCTAGGAACAACTCACTCTAAAGAAAATCATCACAAACACACATAACAAGATAAAAAAACAACCCTATTAACCCTCATATAAACCTTCATACTTACTTCCCTATTTTGAATTCACATCATCCTAAATCCCTTAATAAATGCCCCTTATATCTTTCCCAAAGAGCTCCCCCCAAAGACTCTTCTCCTATAGGTGATAAAGGAGATTCTCGGCCCCATAGGGGAACTGAAAGGTTCTTGATCTATTGAAAAGTTTTTGGGCCCCACATCACCAACATATATTTAATTGATAGTACAACCTCAATTGTGATTGATTTAAAAAGTCTCCCACACAATCTCATTAAATTTTTACTCAAACTTCATCCAAAGATTTTTACTTGTCATAAGTTCACATGCATAAACAACATTGGGGTAAAGTTAAATCTGGAAAACTTAAATGTCATTTTAAGATATTCATCCGCTAAAAAATAGTAAAAGATCATCCAACCAATAAAAACTTCAACACTTCATAAGATGTCATTTATGATGAAAAATTAAATTTCTTCACTAAAACTTGTCTTCAGGGAAGAACAACCAAATGAAATAAAATTTTGATAAACTTAAAAAAATTACCCTTAACATCCTAGCTACAAATAATAATAGCAATAATAAAACAAGAACACCACATTACTCCAACACTAAAGCTCTTTATGTCTAAATAAGACCATCCAAATTCTCCAACAAGCTCAAGGTTCGAAACCATTGTTAAGTTTCATAAAGAATTAAAGATGATTAACCCATTATCACACATTCTTCCTCTTTACCCATAACCAAAATCCTTTCAAAATTTTCTCATACTAATGAAGCTTTCTAACAAACACCAACTCCAACACCATTAAATAAGCCAATTTAAGGCATTAAAAAAAAAAGAATTCGGAGGATGTCAAGAAAGAAAAGATGAATGATGAGAAAAAAGAAATCAAACATGAGAGATCATCGCTATCAAAAGTGGAAAAAATATAGAATAAAAATGGATTTTTCATTAAAATATAAAGCAAATGAAATATTGAAACAATATAAAATAAGATTAATGGAAAAAGAATATATTCAATCCTATGAAGTAAACTATTAAAAAAAACTCTACTCCTATTACTAAAATGATAAAAATTCGAGCCATAATTTCTCTGGCTACAAATCTTGGATGGCCTATGCAATAATATGCTATGAAAAATGCTTTCTTTATATCAAGATAATGAAGAAAACTTATATGGATCATCCACTATAATTCAATGGCTCTTTCACAAAAAGTGAATGTAGATTGGAAAATGCACTATATAGACTAAAGCAATCCTCAAGGACATGATTTGACAGATTTTCAAAGCAATGTATGGAGTGGAATATAAATAAAATCAAGGATATCATACACTTTTCATAAAACATACTATTGGTTAAAAAAAATTCAATTCTTATTATGCATATCAATGATATAATTATTAGAGGGGATGACAATGATGGAAAGGAAATATTCATAAAATCTCACCGCGCAATTTTAAATCAAATAACTGGACAAACTTAAATACTTCCTAAGTATAGAAGGTGCTTGATTAAAAAAATTCATTTTTGTCTCTCAACGAAAATATGTTATGAATCTTTTCAGAGAGATAAATATGGTTAATTGCAAATCATGTGAAAATCCAATTGAATCAAAACAAAAATTGGACAAAGATGAGGAATGAACAAAGTTGGCATTAGACAATATCAAAGATTAGTCAAAAAAACTAATTTATCCATCCCACACTCATCCTAACATCGCCTTTGCAATAAGTTTCATAAATCACTTTACAAAAAGATCAAAGGAAACTCACCTTCAACCTGCTTATTCTCATATATCTAAATCAAATCTAGGAAAGCGACTCTCTATCCAAAAAAAACTCTACAAATTGAAGGTTACACGATGCCGATTATATAGGATTACTAATAGATAGGAGATCCACTTTAGAATATTACATACTTCTAGGAAAAAATCTTGTAATATAGAGAAGTATGAAACAACATGTTGCTTCAAGGTCAAGCAATGAATTTGAATTCAAAGCAATCACTCAAGATTTTCTGTGAGCTCCTGTGGATTAAATTATATTAAAATATTTAAAGGTAAAATGAGACAAACCTATGAGCATATAATATGACAAAAATCTTCCATCAACATTGCCCATAATTCAACACAACATGATTAAACCAAATATGTGGAAGCGGATAGGCATTTCATTGAAGAGATTAGAAAATGGATTAATTTATACTTTGTATGTTCCAATAGGAAGTCAACTTTCCCAAATATTCACCAAAGGGCTTTGCAACTCCGCATTAACAAATAGTATAAGCAAACTTGAAATAGCAGATCTCTAATAACCAATTTAAGGGGGAGCACTAAAGGACAGGAGGAATTGGCAAAATAGGAAAGAAATAAGCCATAAAATCATGATCTAAATAAGGAAAAGCATGTGCCCCAGTTTAAAATTGCGCACCTCAGTGCAATTCGGCCCTTTAACGCGATGAGGCTAACGCTTCGTCCGAGTTCCGTGAGGCGTACGCCTCAAATCAGCAGAGGTGCACCTCGCCTCACTTTAGCAAAGCATTCGCCTCTAAAAAATGCTTATATTTAAAACATAAACCTAATACCAGTGCTTTCATTTATTCCTTTCGTTCGTGCACTTCACTTCCTGCATTCGTGAGCTTCGACTTCGGCTGCTTTCGACCTCTTCAACTTCTCCTAAAGCACAACTGGTAGAGCTTCGGCATTCGCCAAAAGTTTCGTTGCCTTCTTCAAATGTTCGTAGGTGGAGTCGACCTTCTTCAAACGTGGTCTTCGATTTCCCTACGTTCGTGTGGAATCAACCTTCTTCGAGTGTGGTCTTAGACTTCCCTACATTCGTGCGCTTAGACTTCGGCTGCATTCGGCCTCTTCGACTTCGCCTAAAGCTCAACAGGTTGCCTACCAATCATATTGTCTTGTTCACAACTCATTCAGATTCAGGTTCTTTTATTATTTGAAAGGTTAATGCTTGTTACAATTATAGTAGTTTATCAATGATAGTTACTTCTACCGAATTGCTTTAGCATAGCTGAAGGATTTCGTGGCAATGTTATTAATGTCATTTCTTTTATACACACATGAACATGAGCATGAATTATCTATGAATTGGATTTCTATTGTTTTTTATTTAAAAATTAAGTTTGTTTGATGTGTTTTTTAACTATTTTTATTTTTAAAATAATCAAAATAATTTTTAGACGTATTGAGGGTATTTTAAAAAAAAATATTATTATTGCTAGCCCAATTTTATCTACTATTGTTGTTGCCATCACTTTCCAATCGTCGTTGCCTTTTTGATAATCACCGTTCTCTTCTTTAAAGAGATCAATATGTTTTATTTTTATGTTAACAATAATAATCAGTTAAATTTATCTTAAACATAATTGTAAGAAAAGAGAACTAAGATATCAAATATTTTATTTTATGTTAACAATAATAAATAGTTTTGAAAAAATGTTTATCCTCATATTGTTCAAAAATATTTAGGGAAGAGGAAGATACCTGATATAGAGGAAGAAGCTAATTGGGAGACATTGGACTCCATAGGAGATGAGACAAGGGAGAGAGCAGTTCATCATAATGATGATTCTAATGACAACCCCCTTAGTGATGAAAGTGTTGATTACTTTTGATTTGTTATGTCATTACTATTTATTTTTTAATTACATGTTAATGAACAGTATATTGGGATTTGGGAAAGATAGAATTTTGAGTTGAACTGTATTTTATGTTATCTTATTATTGTGATGTGATTTCAATTCAATTTCAAGCAACTTATTAGTTGACACTTTATATCTTGTGTTTTTTTATGTTTTTTATATATAAAAATTTATTAGATTATTATTAAAAAAATTTATCATTTTGACTTTATGTGATTTTCTCATTTTTGAGGCTTACGCCTCAAAATGCATTGAGGCTTACACCTCGCCTCACAAAGGAAAAATGCCTCAATACCCAATTTTAAACATTGGCATGTGCCATCGATCCATTTGCAAGAAAAGAGGAGAGCAACGGAATATAAGGCAACAAGAGGGAGGACAACAGACAACATACAAGGAAGCTAATGGCAGCAATTTTTATTCTAAAATTATTGTAATTAGTATTTCTCCCTAAAGTTTATATCGTATACATTTATTCTGGTAGCATTTTATATGTACACCCATTGGAAGAATAAAAAAATCAAGCTTTATAGTCAATTCTTATTTTTTATTTAAAGGTTTGGAAAAAAATAGATAAACAGAAAAGATATGGGTAAATGAAAAAAAAAACTAATTTTAGAATACCTGTTATGCATCACATTCATAGTTTCTTTCGTGACTAAATGAATTCTTCAGCACATCACGTGATAGAGAAATAATTCAAGAAGAGAAGTTAAATTGGAAATTTTGTTATCATAACATTTTAAGAAGTGCATGATCCACAATCTCTTGCTTAATTATGAATTTGGATGACTTCTTTCTTGAGACAAGTCATCCACAATGATTAGCATAGACTACGTATGACGATCACACCTTCATTGTTACTCCATAGAACAGCACAAAAAATGATAAAATGATGGATGTCCAGAATCAAGATGTGAGTTGGCCATGAAACGCAGCTGAAATTTATTTTGAAGAGATTAATAGTGGACTTTGATTCCTTCGGTTTTCTAAAATGTGAAGTACAGAGTAGCTCGAGACTTTGGTAAGGAGATAAAATTAACAGATACCTAAACAAAACTGATTCATTTTAAATTTCAATTCTGCAGCCAACTGCTTTGTAAAATTGCTAGGCTGATCATTTTGATCTTATTTGTTCTAGTTTCAGCCACGTGCATTTGGGGCTTGTGGAAATTTACTAATTGAAAGTGCTACCATGTTTAGCCTATTGAGAGCTGATTTGCTAAATATCTTTAAAACAAAGTTCCACCTAGATTCTTCACAATTTTTTCTGAAAGACAATCCCAGTTTCTTTTAGAAACAAAAATATTATCCTGGCCAAACTGGTTACAGCACCTATTATCTGTGTCGTCATAACAGAAAACAAGAAACAATGGTAACCACAAGAAAAACATGTAAAACAAGTGATATATATTTATGTGTTCTCTTTGAGATATCAAGACACTAAAGTAGAATTATTAATTTCAGCACCTAAGGCAGTTAAAGAGCCAACCGCAAGTAGATCCAACTCTGGTTCGGATCAAAGCTCACTAAATATCATCTCTGTAAGCGCATGATTTTGCAGATGGACTAATTTAATACAATTTAAGTGCAGCTTGGCTGATGATAGGGATTCAAACTTGATCACAACCAAAATTTTCAGATTTTCAACTGAATTTACATCTTTGTATCAAACTGCTGACTCTACATACGTCTATATATATACCCATACACAAATATAGATGCACACATGCACACATACACATATCCATATACATATAAATATATGTACATACACATATACATATATTTATGCATATACATATGTATACAAATACATACACACGCACGCAGAGAACACACCCAATCATATAAGCTACATACTTACATAAATGCATGAAAACAAGGACATGTAAAAACATGCCTACATATATCTATCTATACATGCATATGTATATATACATATTCCGAGCTGATTTTGAGTTAATCCAGGATGGACACTTTGATCTCAACCAGAACTATGGTTAGCTCATATCACTTGGATGCCAGCCCAATCCAAGAAAAACCAATCCAATTTCTAGGTATCATACAATGATTGTGTAAAACATGCATTCCTACCAACAGTTTGTTTTAGAGCTCAAAGATGTTTGCCGTATTTAAGGAAAATAGTGCCACATAATTCAAACATGGTTTGAATGTTAGATTGTGATTTGTAAGGTCTTTCCCTACATAAGTAACATTAAATTTAAAATTTTGAGATGAATTGATTTATATGGATCGTGTTTACCCATGCCATTTTGTTTATATTCATGACTCTAGAAAAATCTGGTTCCTGCAACCTATGCAGGGTTGAAAAACTGAAAGATGCACACAAACAATGTCATAAATATAATCATGCTATGCAGTCGGAGATTTCTGGTATTAGGCACATAAAAAAGGGCTTTTAATTCAATGCAATAACAAGAATAATTAATGAAACAAGATATTCTATCATCCTCAAATTTCATCAGTATTTCCATTAAGGCCTCAGGTTCATGTACCCAGAAGCCTAGATGAAATATGTAGAAAAAATAAGTGAATTAGAATAACAAAGTAAATTATTGAGAGCAAAATCACCGTTCAAGTTTCTTACCCACAAATGACCAGCATTTTCAAGGACAAGCTTAGTATACTTCCAGAAGACAAAAAGATGCATCCGCCATCTGTTGCCGAACTGAACCAATGCTGCTTTTAGAGACTCTCTTGCAGACACAGGTGGAGCAGAATGTAGTTCTTCTATCTCAGCTATGTTATCTTTTTCATCTAGAACAGTTCTACTCGCAGCAGAAGACAATGCATTATCTATCTGAGTCTCAATTGCTTCCTTGTCACTCTTCCAGAATTTTAAAATCAATTTACTCCGCCTAGCACTTGAACCTATCCAGTTTGACCAAAACTTTGAAGTCAAAATTGTGAATTCGTCACCTGAGACATCAGGAATTTTGGAACCCTCAGTCAAACTTCCTTCCTGCAAATCCACTAAATTCTGGTAATCAGCATGCTGAATCCATAGGCCCGCACTAACAATCTGCACCGATAAGCATAAGTTATGACAAATCGAATCAATTTTAAAGAACGGAAAAAGCAGTGTAATTAATCAGAAATGTGCACATTAAGCAAAAGACAAGCGCAAAACTAATATAATTTGGAATAGAACATTATAAGCTAATGGTTAAGTCATAAATATGAGAGAACCTAACTTCAAGTAACTGGTAGGTTAAGCAGCATGTGTGCAGCATAAACACGCCTAAGAATATGCAAGCACGCAAGCACAATGAGTAAAGGTGATGATGGAGACAATCCATAAGCTTCTACAGCATTATCACACCAACAACAATACAACACACGAAGTCAAACTAAGCAGCATGTGTGCAGCATAAACACGCCTAAGAATATGCAAGCACGAAAGCACAATGAGTAAAGGTGATGATGGAGACAATCCATAAGCTTCTACAGCATTATCACACCAACAACAATACAACACACGTAGTCAAGCTTCTCAAATGTAAGTAGGATTTTAAAGTACCTTGTAAACCTATAAACAAGTGCTTAAACCCAAGAATCGTTCCGTTGATACCACCCCCCGCCCCTCTTTCCTTTTCTTGTAGAAAAGTTGGGTTTCTCTTTCCTAAATTGTGGGCTTTTATCTCCCGGATTCGAAATCTGAACCATAAAAATCTTATTTCAAGCAAATCTATCCAAATCCTAACTAAACTAGCATTCCTCTCATTATTTCCTCATTCAGTCTCTTTCATATCCACCTACACCCTCTCTCCATAACATAAAAATAGTGCAACCATCCACCCTTGCTCCCATGCTCCCATCTATTTTAAAAGTTTGCTAGGCAGCGGCTAGTTTTTTTGTCTCTTGCCCAAACCACCTCACTAAGTGAAACCCATCTTCTCTTTTTAGCATCAAACACCCTCTCCTCAATCAACTTTTTACCCTCCTCTCTCTATTTGGGTAGTCTCATTCCTCCCTAAAATTTATAGCATTATAGCAAAGAATAAAAAAGAAACTCTCCCTTCTCCACTTGATTCTCTCCGTGAAAACCCTAAGGCAAACCTAGGGCTGCAAACAAACCGAGCCAAGCCGAGCTTCAACCTGTTCGAGTTCGAGCTCATTTGCCAAAATCGTGCTCAAGCTTGAGCTCGTTTAAAAATCCCTTGTTCGTGTTCAGTTCGTGTTCGGATTTGAGCTCGTTTAATTTGAAGCTTATCAAGCGGCTCGTTTAACGAGCCAAGCCTGCTAACACAATTTACAACATATTTTTAGCAACTGCCATCTTCCCAATCATTCAAACCCATATTTCAAACCAAATCTTACCCAACCCGCCCCGTCCGACTATTGTTCAGCAAACGACTTTCACATGTATATTATTTTATACATCAACATAACTGTTGTCCAGGCGGTGTGGGACTAAACCCTCATATTTTTTTTCTTTTTTTCTTTTTCCTATGGCCACCAAGGAGAGAGAGAGAGAGAGAGAGGCAGGAGGGCAGGAGAATTAGAATGCCAAAACGAGGAGAGAGAGAGAGAGAGAGAGAGAGAGGCGGGCGGAAGTTTAAAAAAGTAAAAAAAAAACTTTAATTTATATATAAATATATAAATAAAGATAACATTAATTCGTTAAACTTAATTTCTTTAATTTTAAAATTAGTTAAATAAGATAACGCTGAAATTTAAAACTTAATTTATATATTTTTTAATTAAATAAGGCATAATTGAGCTTCTAAACAAATATATTCACAAGCCCTAAACAATGTTGTTCGTGAACATAAACGAGCCGAATGTCAGGTTGTTCAAAATTGTTTATTTAGCTATCGAGTATTGTCAAAGTTGTTCAAATTTGTTCATTTACCTTAACAAATGAATATAAACGAGCTCTTATCGAGCCGAGCCACGAGTAGTTCGTCGAACGCTCTGTTCATTTGTAGCCCTAGTCAACCCAATAGGATCCACCATGAAGCACTCAATTCAAAAAACTTTCCAAGTTAGCATTGAAAATGTGTTAAACACAACAAATCTATGACAAACCCCGACATATCCAATACAATGAAAATGTCTAATGTAAATGAGAATTTGACTCTTAACAGGACAATATGGAGAAAAATGATTCATATAGCCAACCCCATGTAGTGAGATAAAGGTGTGATATTCTTGTTATTATTGCAGTGCCCATCGCTATCGAAACACACCCTGACAAAGCCCAAATACATGTCAACACAAATGAGACAAACAAAAAGTAGTTCTCATTTAGTAAGTTTCTGGCTCAAGTTTAAGATTATATATATACATATACATACCATTTTGTATAGAAAATATAATGTAGATAAAGAAAAAGTATATCTAATATATATATTGATATTAGTGTGCCAGAGTAAATTAAGTACACTTAGGGCTACAAATGAACCGAGCGTTCGACGAGTTGCTCGTGGCTCCGCTCGATAAGAGCTTGTTCATGTTTGTTTGATAAGGTGAACGAACGAGCTTGAACACTTTTGATAAATACTGGATAGCTAAATAAACGAGCTTGAACAACTTGGTGATCGGTTCGTTTATGCTCATGAACAATATCGTTTAAAGCTCGTGAACAAGCTTGTTAAGAAGCTCGATTAGAACTATATATATATATATAATTTAATAATATATTTTTACTAATCCCATCTAAAATCATTAAATAATTTATTTTTACTTCCCGCATCCACCTAAAATCGCAAACAACCCACTCTCTAAACAAATATAAGATGAATCATAGATCGTTTGTTCGTAAACGAGCTCATTTGGTACTTTGAAAACACTAATTAGATATGTTCATGAATGAGCTCATTTGATAGCTCAAGAATACTCATTAGATATGTTCGTGAAAAAGCTTGTTTGATAGTTTAAAAAATTTTGCTTGATATGTTCACGAGCAGGCTCGATGTAATTATTTGTTAGAATGCTCCATAAAGATGGTTTGTTAAGTTAATGTATATCTAGAATTAGAGCTCGCTTATAGCATGATAAAACTCGTTTGTTTAAAGCTCTATAAGCATGAAATGAATCGAACATGAACCAAACATGAACACCCATTAATTTAAACGAACCAAGCTTGAACACAAACAAAAAAACTCGAACCGAACTTGAACAAGCTGATAATAAACGAACTCAAACATGAATATGCACATACTCGGCTCGGCTCGATTCGTTTGCAACCCTAAGTACACTTGGTAAAATATTTTAAAAATGATTATAAATAAGCTTTTTTTTAGTTGAGCTTTTGATGTGACATCTAACATTATACATCATTGTGTGATAATTTTTAGAGAAAATATTCCATTATGTCTTTTTATTTTATATTTTGTATTAATCATTTATAAAAAAAAAATAGTGTCCATATGTGTCATCTCCCAACTTTTTGCAATTACTTTGTGTACCTGTATCCATGCCATATCTCCATATTATGTCATTATTGTATCTCATGTCAATGTTTGTGCTTCACAAAAGATTAACTGTTCCTCTTTACCATTCTCCTGAACCCTAACGATAATTCTACAAACCAAAGCCAACTAAATCCACATATCCACCATCATTAAAAGAAAACAAAAGGATATATGACCCCTACATGCTGATCATCTCTGCATTCCTATACATCACTTTTTGGCATCAGGTCAATTCAGATATCAAGAAGCATTGCTTCAAATTACCCAGCTCCATATCCAAGTTGCATCTTGTGACAAGTCACTACAGCGCATGGAAGATGCAATGTGATAGGCCGGTTCACCCTGAACCAGCCCAAGAGCCAGCCCAGCGGCCAGCTCAAGTTTATAAGAGGCGGAAGGGGGGGTCCACCTCCTTTAATGCTGTCGCCCATTTGGAGCAATGGGGAGAAGGGGTTTTGGGAGGCTAGTTTGAGAGGGAAAATTTGAATGAGAGATGTTTGAATTAGAAAATTAATTGTATTAGTAAGGGGGCTGGTTGGAGGAGAGTTTTTCATGCTTGAATATTGTTTTCTCTCGAGTTATTGGGTGTTTGGCTCTAGATTGCTTTTCTAGAGATTTGGGAGAGAGTGATCTTCCTCTCGAATTGAGGATCACTTGTATCTTGCGTTGTCTTTGTTTGGCTTGATTCTCTTATTGCAATCCATCGTTTGGGGGTTGTTTTCCGCCCAGATTTTGCATTATTCTCGTTGTTTCCACCAATTAGTAATAGGTTTGCTTGCGAACTCAAGTATTTCCCTTGGGGATTCTTGCGAACTCAAGTATTTCCAATCAAATTGGTATCAGAGCATCATCTTGGGACCATCGACGGCTGAAATTTTGAAATTTCAGTGGGTTTTTTGCATCCAGTAGAAGCTCTCTTGAGATCCTTGAGAAGAAAGATGGCCGGAAAGAAGGTCGAAGTGTTGGAAGGTAAAATTGGGCAATTAAAATCGGATTTGGATGAAAAATCCATTGATTTTCAAAATCAAATCTCCTCCAACAATGAAAAGTTGGAAGGGAAGTTTACTTTGATGGAAGAGATGTTGAAGAAATTACTAGAGGTGAAGACCAATCCAATGACATCGAAATCAACGGAGACCACCGGTGGCCATGGTATAGGAGGGAATCTGAACCTGTTTAGGGGGAGGAAAAATCCATAAGTGGAGATCCTTGAAGGAGAGGACACCATGCCACCTCTAGAACCACTTTCTAGAGAGGAGATGAGCATGGGTTACGAAATGAGAGTGCTGATTTTGTGGGAAGAAAGAGGAATTTCCACCACCGAGGTGCCGATTTTGAAAGAAGGAGAGGGGAAGTTGATGATGACTATGGTTATAATCACCGGAGGGAAGATCGTGGCAGCCACCTCCCGTTCGTGGCATGGGAGGATATGGAGGATCCAAGGGCAATTGGACATGGTTAGATCTATAAGGTGAAACGGTATTTTTCCGTCAACGGGCTGACAGAGGAAGAGAAGCAAACAGCGACAGGATTATGCTTGGAGGGAAAGGCACTAGCTTGCTACCAATGGCGGGACATGAGGCAACTCATCAGGAGCTAGAGAGAGTTCAATGAGTGCTTACTAGAATATTTCCGAACCGAAAGGGGAGGGGACTTTATGAGCAATTCTTTGCCTTGACGCGGGAGGGGACAGTGGCAGAGTACCGTGATGGGTTTGAGTACCTAGCTAGCCGGCTAGACCATCTATCTGAGACTGTGTATGAAGAGAACTTCATGAAAGGGCTCAAATCGGAGCTCAGAGCAGTTGTTAGAATGATGCGACCGCACGACTTGGGGGAGGCCATGGAGTTGGCACAGCTGGTTAAGGACCATAAGCATCTGGAGAGGGGGGCTTGTGGCAGTAGTTTCGGGGGATCCTACAGGATGACTAGTACTTTTCTAGCTCCCAAAGAAGCTGCACCGGGAGGATCACGGTAAGTACCAAGGGAGAAGTCTGGAGGAGGAGGGCCTAGAGGAAATTGTAAGAAGCTAAAGGAGTAGGAGATCCAAGATAAGCGAGCTAAGGGGTTGTGTTTCATGTGCGATGAGAAGTACATGTCAGGGCATAGGTGTAAGGACCGAACTCTTCAGGTTCTCACCGTTTGTTATGACGAAGAAGCTGAAGAGGGAGGTGGAAGCGGGTTAGAGATGGAAGAGGATGAGAAGTTGCATTTGGATGTGACAGAAGTCTCCATAAACGCAGTAGTGGGATTCACTCTGAATCACACTATGAAGGTGAAAGGAGAGATAGTTGATAGGGATGTGGTAGTGTTTATAGATAGTGGGGCAACCCCCAATTTCATCTCCACCCAAATTGTTGATGTATTGGGGGTGAAACTAGTGGATACAGGAGGGTACTGGGTGATGATGGGCACCGGAAAGGTAGAAATGGGCAGAGGAGTTTGTAGGGGAGTGGTGTTGACCATTCAGGGAATACAGGTGAGGGAGGATTTTCTTCCCTTGGAATTGGGGAGTACGGATATCATCTTGGGGATGAAATGGATGCAAACCTTGGGGGAGACCAAGGTGAACCGGGGAGCACTGAGGATGGAATTGGTGGTGGGGGAAGGAGAATGGTGATATAGGGAGATGACGGGTTTTCTAGAGCAAGAGTGTCTCTCAAGTCCATGATCATAACCATACAAGAGGTTGGAGGTGGATATTTGGTAAAACTGCAACAATTGGAGAGGGTCAGTGTGGGGGAAGAGGAAGACATTCCTCTTTTAGTGCAACTAGTCATACAGCAGTTCAGTGAAGTGTTCCACACACCTCAAGGGTTACCCCCACTCAGAGAACAAGAGCATGTAATTCTTCTAAAGGAGGGGCTGTCACCGATTAGTGTACGACCGTACTGCTACCCCCAGATTCAGAATGATAAGATTGAGAAGCTGATTAGAGATATGTTGGAGGCTGGGATCATCAGACCGAGTGTGAGTCCTTTCTCTAGCCTGATATTACTGGTCAAAAAGGATGGGAGCAGAAGGCTTTGTGTGAAATACAGGGCGTTGAATAAGGAGATTGCACCGGATAAATTTCTCATTCCAGTGATTGCGAGCTTTTGGATGAACTGCATGGAGCAGTGATGTTCTCCAAACTAGATTTGAAGTTGGGATACCATCAGATCCGGATTAGGGAGGAAGAAATCTCAAAGACAGTGTTACGGACACATGAGGGGCCTTTTGAGTTTTTGGTCATGCCATTTGGGCTTACCAACGCGCCTGCTACTTTCCAATCATTGATAAACAGGATATTCATACACTATCTTTGGAAGTTTGTGCTGATGCTTTTTTATGACATCTTGGTGTACAGCAGAACTGAGGAGCATCTAAAGCACTTGAAGTTGGTATTGGGAGTTCTACAGGAGCATCAGCTGAGGGCCAACCTGTAGATGTGTTGCTTTTCCCAAACCAGTGTGGAGTACTTGGGTCATATCATGTCCAAGGAAGGGGTGGCGACGGATCAGTCAAAGGTGGAGGCTATGTTGAGATGGCTCTTACCTAAGAATCTGAAGAAGTTGAGAGGATTCTTAGCGCTGATGTGATATTATAGGAGATTCGTCAAAGGGTACAGTACTATAGCATGGCCACTGATAGAGCAGTTAAAGAAAGATGGATTCCTAATGGGGAGAGGCAGCCACAGCAACATTTGAGAAACTAAAGAAGGCTATGACCATGGTACCCGTCTTAGCTCTACCAGACTTTACTCAGGCCTTCATAGTGGAGACAGATGCTTCAGGATATGGATTGGAGGCAGTACTCATGCAGGATAGGCAGCCCATTGCCTACTTCAGCTAGGTGTTCGCAGCCAGAGCCAGGTTGAAATCAGTCTATGAGAGGGAGCCTGAAATACTTGTTGGAACAGCGATGCTGACTGAAGAGCACCAAAAATAGCTGTCGAAATTGCTGGGGTATCATTTTGAAATCCAATATAGACCAGGAAGGGAGAACAAGGTGGCAGTTGCTTTATAGTGTAGTGTCTGTTCCTTTGATGTTGGATTGGGAGACCATTAAGGAGGAGAGCTCTAGGGATGAGGAGTTGGGGAAGATCAAGACGAATTTATTGAGGGAAGGTGGTAGCCACTGGTATAAGAGAGGGTACTCAGTAGAGGGGGACAGACTATTGTATCAAGGGAGGTTCGTGATGCCCAGGACCTCAATCCACATCCCAAACTTACTCCAGGAATGCCATGGAAGCGCGGTTGGGGGCCATTCAGGGGTGCAGAAGTCTTATAGGAGGTTAACTGTCGGGCTTTACTGGAAGAGAATGCATAGGGATGTGGAGGAGATGGTGGCAAGGTGTGAAATCTACCAGAGGAGCAAATACCTGGCTATGTCACTAGGGGGCCTACTATAGCCATTGGCGTTACCAGGACAGGTATGGGAGGAGATATACATGGACTTCATAGATGGATTGCCCCGTTCAGAAGGCTTCACAGTGATTCTAGTGGTGGTGGATAAATTGAGCAAGTATGCTCATTTTATTCCCCTCCGACATCCTTACACCATGGTGACAGTGGCTTCAGCTTTCATCAAGGAGGTGGTCAGATTGCATGGGGTCCCGGATGCAATTGTGTTAGACAGAGATAAGGTGTTCCTCAGTCATTTTTGGAGGGAGTTGTTCGGGTTACAAGGTACTGTCCTGAAGAGGAGCACCACTTACCACCCACAGACAAATAGCCAAACGAAGGTAGTTAATATGAGCTTGGAGACCTACTTGAGATGCTTTGTGTCGGAGACACCCAAGCTATGGGCCAAGTGGCTATCATGGATGGAGTATTGGTACAACACCTCGTTTCACTCGGCTTCACAGATGACTTCATTCAAGGTGTTGTATGGAAGGGACCCTCCTCACTTAGTGCACTTTGGGAGTAGCAGTACTCCAGTTTCTTCAATGGAGAAGCATTTGGAGGAGAGAGATTGAGTGTTAGAGGAATTGAAGAAACATCTACTAAGAACTCAACAAATTATGAAGAAACAAGTTGATGGACATAGGAATGACATCCAGTTCGAAGTTGGAGAGAGGTTCTGATCATACCAATAGAAGACAGTAGCCAACAGGAGAAATGAAAAGCTTGCTCAAAGATACTTTGAACCTTCTGTAATATTGGAAAAAATTGGAGCGTTAGCATATCGGTTGAAACTACCACCCACGGCGACTATTCATCTGGTTTTTCATGTGTCGCAGCTGAGCAGAGTCATTGGAGATTATACAGCCAACTCGAAGTTATCAGCAACAATTACTGAGGACTTGGAGGTGATTCTGGAACCCTTAGAGTTGATGGGGGTTCGTTAGAAAGAAGATAGAGCTAAATAAGTGTTAATCAAGTGGAAGAATCTGCCTGACTATGATGCCACGTGGGAACCATACGAGAGGGTGAAACAACAGTTTTCTAGTTTGCACCTTGAGGACAAGGTGATTCTTTGGGACAGCGGTATTGATAGACCGGTTCACCCTGAACCGGCTCAAGTTTATAAGAGGCGGACAGGGGGGTCCGCCCCCTTTAATGTTGCCGCCCATTTGGAGCAATGGGGAGAAGGGGTTTTGGGAGGCTAGTTTGAGAGGAAAATTTTGAATGAGAGATGTTTGAGTTAGAAAATGAATTGTATTAGTAACGGGGCTGGTTGGAGGAGAGTTTTTCATGCTTGAATATTGTTTTCTCTTGAGTTTTTGGGTGTTTGGCTCTAGATTGTTTTTCTCGAGAACGATCCTCCTCTTGAATTGAGGATCATTTGTATCTTGCTTTGTCTTTGTTTGGCTTGATTCTCTTATTGCAATCCATCGTTTGGGGGCTGTTTTCCGCCCAGATTTTGCATTATTCTCGTTGTTTTCACCAATTAGTGATAGGTTTGCTTGCGAACTCAAGTATTTCCCTTAGGGATTCTTGCGAACTCAAGTATTTCCTATCACAATGTTAATCAAACTATAACCAAAGTTAGCTAATAAGGTATCCAAAAACATGAAATTGAAAAGGATATGCAGAAGTGTTCGTGCCCTTTCCAGTGGAAAGGAAAAAATACAAAACAGTGCATGCATGAAATAAGGAAATCACATTGAAATTTACACATGAAAAATGACATTTTGAAATGGATATGAGATTATAGCAAGAGACTTACCTTAATCTGGACTAACTGAGCTTCAGTAAATTTAATTCCTGCCAGTTCAGCAGAACAACCGGGCTTCATAGTTCATATGCAATAAAAGGCAGACAGAGCTAATCAGATTTTTGTTAGAAATCCAATGCTAAAAATCAATGAAAATAAGCATCCAAACTATTTACTGGAACATATTCATGACTGCTCTAAAATAACAAGAGCTTGTAGATTATTGAAATCACACAAAAAAAAACAATACAGCAAGCATATAACCTTCATTGACATTTGTTTCTAGAACGGGAGCAAAAGCAGAGGGAGGGAAGAGGACAGCAAAAGAAGAATTCCAAACAGGCTTAAAAGATCATGAATATTGAGTTAAAAGAGAATTCAAGGGTAAGAGCCACGCTAATGTGTGAGTTAATCCCAAGTAAATGAGGCCAACTTTATGAGTCTTCACAAGCTACATGCAGACACATAAAAGACATCTAAAACAACTTCTGAAAGTATTAGTTGTTTACTAAGTACATCTTCCCTTTTCCAAACATCAACCTGTTGCATAAGAGGTATTACAAACTCATTTTATTATGTACAAGAACAGCAAAAGAAGTCGGTTAAAAGGAGAAAGATGGAAAGGCAAGAAAGTAAATCCAGTAAATAAATACTGTAGGATCAGAGGCAATAATCATAGCAAAATGTTTGGTACAAAAATAAAAATATGAAACCATCAAAAAACTGGCAAACAAACAAAATTTAAGAGATACTCACATGCATGCCATTAATTTTAAGTAATTACCAATACAACACAATTTTCAAATGTTTTTAAAGAGAAAACCCAAAAAAATTTGCCTTCTAAAAACTTCAAACAGGTTAATAACAGACCAGAAAAAGATATCAGAATATGTTATCATCTTTTCCAAAAGCTAAGTTGCACCGATACACCTATTTATGAAGGCATACCGTATCCGATACACCGATACACCTCCGATACACCACCGATACGTGTCGGATACGCTAAAGTCGTATCCAATTAAAATACTATTTAATTTCAAAAGGACACACATATCCGATACGCGTGTCCGTTGAAAAACAAAAAGAAATTTAAAAAAAAAAAACGTGTCGTATTTCCGCGACTGCGACCAAGGTTCTCTCATTTCCGAGATGGATTTGAGTCTCTTGATGATATGGGAATATTAGAAATTACGAATCTTTCATTTGATAAGCCTGAATTAGAAGCTATGATATTTACTAAAAATGATATAGAAGTTCAAAGACAAACCACTGAAGAAGTTAATCATATCATTCCTTCTATTGAATAGTTGAAATTTCATGTGCTAGACAATTTATGTTTATGCTTTTGTTGTTGTACTAGACATTTAATGCTTACTTATATTTTGATATTATAAGCTACAAGGCTACAAATGATGTTGTTGTCTTTTTTTTTTTGTAATTTCAAATTTTATGCTTTGATTGTTTTCTTAATTTTTATGTATGATTTATAAATTATAATGTCGTGTCCGCGCCCTACCCGTATCATGTATTTTTAAGAATTGACGTAACCCGTATCCGTGTCGCCGTATCCGTATCGGTGCAACATAGCCCAAAAGTTATGTAATGCATGGTAGATGTAATCCAATGTTCTAACTGCCAGGCAATGATGGTCGCCTTAAGGGCCTTGCATGAATGGGGATGTGTGATGGCATCCACTACAAAAGCAATGAAACATCTTCCACGCATGCAGCCTTAGTGAGAGGCTTTCACTCCTTGTGTAACCTCTATAATGGGCCCAACCTTCAAGAGAATGGACGGGTCCACACCATGAGAGATTGTTGGCGCACACAGTCTTCATTATGAGAAGCAGCAGCTTGAGCAGCCCCATTCGGCAGTCAACTCCATCCATGAGTAGGCCCCCAGTAGGGCTACCTTGCAAACAAGGATCTCCAATGCAACCCTGTTTGGTACAACTACAGTGGAAGATGCATAGGATAGTTCACCACACAAAATTTCTCCTAACTGAGTGGAGCTCCAGCAATACATATGGAGATATGAAACATATATTTTTGAAGCACCTTCCAAAGTATAATTTGTTCCTTATGTATATGCTCCTTCACATTAACAATTCACCATGCTACATAAGAGATATTATAAATCTAATTATGCTTCTTTATTTAAGGAAAAATATAAATTTGGAAAAAAGGAAAGGTTGGAATGGCAATAACCGACCAGTAAAGGAAAATGTAGTGCAAACGAATAGATTCAAAGTAAACTTAATAGAGATCCATAGTAATATAGAAACGTTCAAAAGCATGATCATCAGAACAAAAACTTGCACAATTGAATACCAACCACATAATTCACCTTAAAATATACGAACAACCAAAGGTTTTAACCCTTTCAAAGACTATAATGACTTATAGAAGTTAAACACGTTGTTAATATTGCGTTAATTATTCAAAACTGCATGTAATTCATAAGCGTAGCACTATCTACCTATTACTCCAGCAATGATAATGTTCAGCAGGCCATGTGCGCAAGGATCTGAGAGGCCATCCAACAGCCCCATTGAGGGGAACTGCCCATTTGGTGCAAATGAGTAGGGGTGTCAATTCGGGTCAACGGGTCGGGTTCGGGTCGAACCCGGAACTGACCCGGCACTGATTGGGTCAACCCGAACCCAACCCGTTTTTAAAAACGGGTCAGGTTTCCGGACCCGAACCCGACCAGATTCAGGTCCGGGTCAACCTGACCCGACACGAATGACCCGAGGTTGATCTAAAATTGCTAGTTTTTGGGTCAAAATGGGGTCAATCTTTGATTTTCGGATCAAAATCGGGTCAATCTCAGGTTTCAGAGTCAAATAGGAGTTTTTGTGTCAATTTCGGGTCATTTTCGGGTTGATAGGTCAACCCGAACTCGACCCGATTTTTAAAACGGGTTGATTTGTTGAACCCGAACCAGACCTGTTTCGGGTCTGGGTTGACCCTAACCTGATTTTTCTGGGTCGGGTTCGGGTCTGTTTCGGGTCGTGTCAAAAATTGACACCCCTACAAATGAGCAAAAGAAAAGAGCATTTTTTTCTTTTAACAATGATTGGATATAGTGGTATCAATAAATAACCCTATATGAACCCGACTTAATAAACCCATGAATTGACCCATTTAAATTTAAGGTCGTTTGACAAAAATATCCAAAATCAATTCAAAGCTAACCCAATAATAAATGTACTTGCACAAAAACTATGATATTGGCCTATTGCAATGATTTAACATGTGGAATAAAATAGATCATCATTTGGTTATGATCTTCTATTCTCTAATTCTTAAATTTCAAGTCACATTACTCACTCCCTGCTAATATGTAATGTGGCTAAGACTCAAAGTCACTCTCCATACTCTAGTCTCCTAACCTCCTCAACTATTCCAATCCTCCAAACACAATCCCCATTTTACTATTTAACAAATTTATTTCCACCAACAATGAGAAACCCTCCTTCACCTCTACATCAACCATTTTCCACATATGAGGTGCTTCCTATCTTTCTTCATAATTTGATCCCTATTTCCTCTTAATCCCACAAATCCTAACCCTAGAAATAATTCTCATTAGCTTAAGCTTATAATTTTTACTAGTGAATTTGCTCCAAGTGTTCAAAACTTCAACTTAAAGCACATATTCCACATTTCCACCTTATTAACAATTGAGTGGATTAAAGACAAGTAACATGATGCCTCAAAATCTTATAATTCTTAAAGATTTAAAGTATGTATTATTGTTTTAAGGTAATGCAATTTTTTTTATTTGATGTTCAATGAAAATTTACATTTGGAGTTTGGAGTTATTATATCTGAACATCCCTTTAAATGCTAGAAATGCACCATTAGAATAAACATGTATACTTTGGATTAAATGGATCATATTCGGGTTAATTGGGTCATGTTAACCCAAATATTAAACGGGACACGTGTCATGTTTAGCTAATTAGTTGATGTCAAAGCAATTTCGTATCAGATATTCTAACCATTATAATAAATAAGTCAAGTTTAGGTCGGGTCAAATTAGGGCCAGATGCACGTCAACCCAAATCGATAGCCCTAGTTTGATAGATGAAAATTTTCCATGAACTTGCCATGTTTAAGTGATGGAGTTATAGTATTATTAAACTTAGGTTAGGGTGACATGTAGGTGATATTCAAAGATAGGAAATGTCAAGTTGTCATAATTTGCTTGAGTTTTGTTAGCGTGTATGTTGTTAAACCAAAACTTTAATATGCCACAACCCACAATAAATATACACTCATTTTGAGTGGGCCAAAGAAACACAAAAAAATATACTACAATATACCTACTAAACACCAATATGGTTTAATATTCATATAGTTACAAGCTCCAACCAAACATTTTTATGTCCCCTCATATAATAGAGAATAATCTACAACTATTTACTTTTATGTCATGTAGGTGCTTGCATAAAGCTAGAAATATATAAAATGTTCATGATGTTTATAATAAATATTACTTATGGATCAAGTTTCATTTATTACATACTAATTTATCCATTCATCAAGTAAAATTAAAAATAAGATTACAACAACAACATCAAGCCTTTGTCCCACTACGTAGGGTATAATTAAAAATAAGATTGATGGGATAAAATATATAAATCTCCTTGGAAAGTCTAGTTTTACCATTATTTTTACCAATGAAAACCATCAATTGCACTATATATACAACCACACCCCATGTATTCTAGGCTATTTGGAAGATTTTGCATGTTAAAAGCAAAATCAAGTTCTTATGGAGTTAGAACCTTCCATTAAAACAATTTTGATGAACATGATCAATGATCAAGTGATCATAAAAGTTCTTAACCACAATAATATAATGTTTGGATTCCATTTTCAACCACTCCTATCGAAATAGGATTGACTATGTATTCAAGCCATAGCACATGGTTTTATCCATTTTCCCAATCTAAATTGAGTTGTATGCCACTAATTTTCATGAAGCTAAAGAGAATGGAGAGCTTTGATTTTAACTTCATAAAATAGAAATGTAAATGAGCATTCTCGCTTGACAAAAAGAAAAGTGCATCCATATATATTAATGACTATGACTTGGAAAATATTATGTTATTTAACCAATTAATTTTAACTGGCTAACTGCAGTTCATATAAGTTAAAAACTAATATTTATGATGAGACTATTATTCCTTTTCAATACCAAACGAAGGCAACAAATTTAAAATATATGTTTCCTATTTTGATACTTTCATTTTTATGCCACTAATTGGACTTTATTGTACATTCCAATAGCTTTTATTAATAGACTAACAAAAATGTATGGCATCCCTAAGATATAAATTAAATGGCTAAACCATCTTCATATGAGTTAATTATTAGGTACGTTCACTGGACGTAGAGGAAGGTTCGGTTTTAGGCAAAAAAGGGCCTGTACCGAGTTTTTTCAAAAAACTAGGTATTTTTTTAAAAAACTCGGTACAGACACTTTTTTGCCTAAAACCGAACCTTCCTCTACGTCCAGTGAACGTACCAAATAAAAGTTCCTTCATATGGGACTTGGGACTTCCACAATGACCTCTCCTAATTTAGAAGCAATCTTCTTAAATGATAAATGTTGTCCCTTCGAAGTTCCGAGCATGAACATAACATTATCATTAAGCATTGCTATTCATAGTAGCAAAATCTAAAAATATGTTACAATTGCATCCCAAAAGACAAGTAAAGCATATGTTATAAAATAATGGGCCCAAGTCATTAATGTTAGAGTGGGTGTTAAGTTGTGGACTCTAATTTTTACTCTAAGCTAATATCTTATTTAAGAAAAGAGACGAGCATCTTATCACTTACAAAAATGGATATAGTAAAATGCAGACTGATTATTTTCTTATAAGAAAATTAGATCGTTTAGACTGCAAAGATTGTAAAGTTATTCCGCGTGAAAATTTATGTACCCAACATCGATTATTAGTTTTGAACTTTAAAATAAATGGGCAAAAAATAAAAAATAAAGTAAAAAAAATTTCTAGAATTAGATGGAGACTTTTAAAGAATATTAATAAAAGTATTTTTTAAAGTAAGATTTTAAATCTTAAGATTCTGTCTATGCAAGAGGATGTCAATATTATGTGGGAAAAAGTGGCTTGTGATATTAAGAATATTGCAAAATATGTGTTTGGAGTTTAAAAAGGAAAAGCTCCTAATAGTAAAAATAATTGGTGGTGGAATCCAAATGTGCAAGAAAAGATAAAAAATAAGAAGATTTGTTATAAAAATTTGTTTAGATGTAAAAATTTTGATAATTTGAAAAACTATAAAGAGGCTCGTAAGGAATCTATGAAAGCTATTTGCGATGCAAAGAGTTTAGCTTTTAATAATTTATATAATAGATTAGATACTAGGGAGGGAGAAAGATATATGTATAAGTTAGCCAAACAAAGAGATAAGAGTAGTAAGGATTTAGTTCAAGTGAAGTGTATTAAGAATGAATATCAAAAAATATTTTCTTAGAAGATGATATTCAATAAAGGTGGATGAGGTATTTTGTTAAACTTTTTAATGAAAAATATGAAAATATGATTAACTTTAGTGACTTTATCACCCTAAATGAAAATAAAGATTTTTGTTTTTATCAGCGTATAAGTAAAACCGAAGTTAGAGAGGTTTTAAAGAAAATGAAGTGTGGAAAAACTGTTAGGCCTGATGATATTCCAATAAAGATGTGGAAATGCTTAAGAGATGAAGGAATTTCTTGGCTTACTAAACTTTTTAATACTATTTTGAAGACTAAAAATATGTCAGATTAGTGGAGAATGAGTGTGTTAATTCTTATTTTTAAGAATAAAGGTGATTCACATGAGTGTGCAAATTATAGAGGAATTAAGTTAATGTGTCATACTTTAAAACTATGGGAGCGAGTTATGGAGTATAGGTTGAGGCGTGATACTAATGTTTCTCAAAATCAATTTGGATTCATGCCGAGTAGGACTACTATGGAAGCCATACATTTGTTGAGAGGTTTGATGGAGAAATATAGAGAGAATAAGGAGGATCTAGATATGATATTTATTGATTTAGAGAAAGCATATGATAAAGTTCCAAGAGAAGTGCTATGGAGAGTTCTTGAAAAGAAAGGAGTTAATAATGCTTATATTCAAATCATTAAAGATATGTATGCAGGAGTTATTACTTGTGTTCAAACAAAAGGTGGTTTGACTAAGTATTTTCCTATTTCGATTGGATTACATGAAGGACCATCCTTAAGTCCACATCTTTTTGCTTTAGTCATGGATGTTCTCACTAGACATTTGCAAGAGGATGTACCTTGGTGCATGCTTTTTGCTAATGATATTCTTCTTGTTGATAAGACTAGAGAGGGAGTTGAAGGTAAAGTGGTAAACTTGAATTATGGAGATCAACTTTAGAGTCTAAAGATTTTCGCTTGAGTAGATATAAAACTGAATATATGGAGTGTAATTTTAGTGGAAATAGACCTAGTGAGGGGATTGTGACTTTGGGCGATAAAGTCATTAATAAGAGTACACGTTTTAGATATCTTGGATCTCTTGTTCAAAGTGATAGTGAAATTGATGGGGATATTATCAGTAGAATTCAAGTTGGATGGTTGAAGTGGAGGAATGCAATGGGTTTATTGTGCAATAGAAAAGTCCCTCTCAAACTTAAGGGAAAATTCTATAAGATGGTGGTGAGACCTGCAATACTTTATGGTGTCGAATGTTGGCCATTAAAAGAGAAGCATAATACTAAATTAAGTGTTGCAGAGATGAGGATGCTTAGGTGGATGAGTGGCTTGACCCTTAGAGATAGGATATGAAATGAACATATACGTGAAAAGGTTGGAGTAGCTCCAGTGGAAGATAAGATTAGAGAGAGTCGCCTTAGATGGTTTGGTCACATTAAACGGAGGCCTTCCGATGACGCGGTTAGGAAAGTTGAGGTATTAGATTTGGCTTATGTTAAGAAAGATAGAGGTAGACCTAAAAAGACTTGGTTAGAAAATATTAGAAATGATCTTTCTTTATTAGATTTAGATGATAATTTGACTCTTAACCGGACACAATGACGAAAAAGGATTCATGTAGCCGACCCCATGTAGTGGGGCAAAGGCTTGATGTTGAAGAAATTTTGTACGCATATTTAATATGAGGTCAAACTTCATGGTAAGGTTGTTGAGGGGGTTAGTAGTGGTGCGAGGCTCCCCTCCCATTGGTTAGGTGATAGGGGCCCTCGAAATGTATCCAATATTTGTGGGTTATTTTATTAAGTATATTTTGAGAATCTTTTTATATTTTTAATTGCCCTAAGTTTTTTTCTTTATAAAAAGTGAGGGAAGCATATTCATATTGTATCATTGAGGTTTATACCTCTCCCCAATTAAAATATAGTGAAATTAGCAGTAGTGCAACAATACATAGCTATCAATGGCGTGAACCTTAATAAAAATTGTTTATTTTGTATGTGTTGATCTTCTTTCCTATTTTATTTAAATTCAATTAAGTTTCCTATTCCCAACACAGCAGTGGGTGTCAATATTCATGAATTGTTAACGAAGAACATTCCTTTTTTGTATTTCATCCTCTCCTAAGTAACAACAATTTGAAAATTCTAAGAAAAAACCACTTGACCTTGATTTAAAATTATATACTACCACAATAAACTACATTGAAGATAAACTAAAGGGTGCCAAAAGGATCAATTAAACGAATTCCAAGCAGAAACCTATTGGCTCACCTGCTGAACGAAATTGATGTGCATGACCACAAGCAAGCAAAAAAGCGCAACCGCCACGGCAAGGTAGATGTACTCGAGCACCATCCGGATCCTCGGCGTGAGGAGCTGGGAGAGCATCCCTGAGAGCCGCGCGTGGACGCGCAGGAAGGTCTGTTCGGGATCCATCTCCGCCTCTCAACCCTAGAATCCCAATATTTCCCCCTTCCACCCCACTTCCGTATCCAACACAAACCAAACCCTAATTAGATGCATTGATGTTCACAGACAGAGACAGAGGCGGCGATCAGATAAAGAACATATCTACAGTGCCGATTGGAACAACCGAGCGTTGATCCTTGCTGCCGTATTCTGATATTCCTCCAACTATTCCGCGTAATCTCTGCTTCGGATTTGGCTTTTCGTCGAGGAGATAAGATTATTATTACTCCGTCAATATCGCAACGCCCACCCACGAGGGCACAATTCGTTGGAAATTTATATTTTAAAAATAAGAATTTTATGCTCAATCTCTTTACCTTGAAATCAAATGAAAATTTTATATTTTAATCCCTCGCAATCCACTAATTTAAATTACTATCTTTCTTCTAAATTTACTTTGACCAAAAATGTTTACATTTATTTTTAGATAAAAATATTATTATATGCATATTAAATAGTCATCCCAAATCCATCGATGGGCTTAACTTGGTTGGTGGGCGAGTGGGGTTGGGAACCCCCCAACCTGTGCTCGATTCCTTCGGGCGGCAACGCCCCTCTAGGGGGGACCCAATAAGTGCTGGCCACGAGTAGCATGGGTGTGGGTTGCTCGTATAAGTCAGTCGAGGAGAATAGTGGACATAGCCAAGCGCGTCACTAGCTGATGTGGTAGCGGGCCGATACTCCCCATTCCCAAAAAAAAAAAAGTCATCCCTTTCAAATTTCATTCCTACTAATAATGTCAATCTCATAAAGCAAAATCTCACTCATAATATAATATAGCAAATATTCTAACATTAGTATATTAACTCATCTGGTTCCTTTAATGTTTGTAAAATTTCTTTATATTTAAGTAGTTCAAAGATGTCAAACAAATTTTTAGTCTTACTCACTCTATATCTTTCTTCGATATATTCAAAGGATAATTCATCTCCTAAATAGGACTCACCTTATGCTAGATCTTTGATGATGGTTAGGGTATTCATTTAGACTTGTTTGCTAGAATTGACTAATGGACTACTCAATGTGGGTCTTATTACAAAGAGAGGAGTCAAGTTTTAGGGTTTTATTGTGGTCAAAAAAGAATTTACTGAGTGAATAGAATATGTTGCTCGAATGTTACTATGACCATTGATGAGGCTAATTTTGTGCAACGTCGAATACATTAGTGTATCAAATTCAATCTTATGACAAATAAGAACGTAAAGAGCTTGCTCATAAGTTGAGTTCAATGATGCGTCGTGTTTGTAATAACTTTTAATAAAGGAAATATTAAATGTATAAGAAAATCCGCAAGATAATTTGCTATAGTAATATTTTTAGAGAATTTTTTTTCAGTATTATCGTATCAAATCATAGTACATCAGTTTCAACTTATTTTTAGTATACGTTTTTCTACTCCTTTTACATAAATATTCACATACACATATTTAATCGGTGAAAATGCGATAAAATCAAATCATATTGTTCAGAATGATCAAATCTATAAAATTAAAAAAACTACGCGATAAAAGCTTATGAAATCAGAAGATAAAATATTTTTAACAGATTTAGGAGAGATAAAATTCATAGAAATTAGAATTATTAAAGACAAAAATAATAAGATAGGTACTTACAACAAATAGAACAAAAATCCATAATATGAACAATGAACAAAAAACACTCGAAGATCATTCTCTCTAATATTCTCTTTCCTCTTCTCCCCCTTGTCTTCCTCTCTTCATTTTCCTTCACGGCAAAGCTACACGAAATGAGTGTGAGAAGAGGGTGATAGGTATATTTAGTGTTACATGCTAGAAATTTTGAGTCGGTAGAGTGTATGTTTCACGTCTTAGTGGTGTACATTTGAAAGTAGTAAGATCAAAGAATTTTTTACATGAAAAACCTAAAAAGGAAAAAAAAAATCATAAGGTCTAGCATAGTTGCAAAATCCAATATGTAGTAAGTGACACAAAGATCTTCCCTTCTTCACTGTTGAAGAAGAGGAAGTACAAAAATCAAATCTTTACATCCAATAACAAAGGCTTAAACTTTCGAGGAGGAATTTTATAAGGTAAGTGTATATATGCAGACAAATGTACCCAACAGTAAGGTTGAATCTTCATAATATTTTGGAGATGACAATGGTTGTCGGTGGTAGTAATTGGTGATTATTGGTGCAAATATTACATCTCAAAATTCAAATGGAATAACATCTTTTATATTCTCTTTTTTTTTAATGCAATATTCATTGATTTATCATCCTGATCAATACAGACATTTAATTTTAATAAAATTTCAATATAATATTTATATAAATTCTTTTAGGGTTTAAAAATTATAGAAAAAATGTTCATAAAATAATTTATTTTATTTAAAAAATATTGTTGAAATTATTTTACAAAATAGACACCTAACAGTCATAAAATCCTCTCTTGTACTGATATGTATAAATTTCTTAAGAGTTTTTACCAGTGCCCAACAATTATGAAAAATTCATTAATTAAAATACTACAATATAAATGTTATAGGAAAACTATTTTAAAATTTGGCTTAAAATAACTTCTAAAAAAATTGTTTGTTTGGGTCAAAATACATGCTATCGCAACAACAGTTGGTGATTGTCGACCTTGGCGTGGCTGGAAATGCTACAGAGCTTTTCATTTTTCTATTCTTTCTTCTCACTTTTTCTCCCCTTCATGTGAAAAATGAGACATATTAATAGGTTTTTCAGAGTGGCATACTCCATAAATATGAAAAAAATATAGGGTATATTAGGAGTCCTCCATCCAACGGTCCATAATGATTCCTTTGATCATAGAGCTTTCGTTAAGCATTTAAGTTCCTTAATGATGTCATAATTGAGTGATTTTGGGCTCAATTTGTCTCATTGAGCCACTCGATTCAACTATAAGCATGTCATATGTGGATATTAATTTTTCATCCAATTAATATTTTTAAGCTTTTAAATAAGATTTAGTCCTTTCATTTGACCCCATTTGAACTCGGACTGGATCGTTTTTGGTGTCATCGAGTTTGTCTTGTCAAAATGTTCAATTTGATTATAAGTATGTTGAGATTGGTATTCAGATGGTCGCAAATTGAATTTTAACAGTTGCACATTTCAATATGCCTCGAGATTCATGACAGATCAATGTGATTTTTAGCGAGGTATCATTTTATAATAAAAAATGTATAAAAATACTATTAGTGGCCTATCGCTGCATCATTGCATGCAGAATTTAAAATTATTGTAAAAACAAATGCTTCACAGCTACGGTGACATTTATGGCACCACTATGCTCAAAGGCTAATACCTCAATGCTTACAATCTCAGAGTCGTAGCGCACCAATTCAAACAGAAATTCAAATATTCTATTTTAAAATTCATTTTCACATTTTAGGTTGTTACATATCCCAATTAGAATATACGACTTGATGAAGTCATATGTCGAGATTTTAAAAACTCAATAGCTCATAATTTATCGAGGGTCAAACAACCGAGTAGTTGATTAATAATTTATCTTAGGAGGATTTCCTTCCTTGAGTAGTTGTTATGGACAATTTTATGGATAGCAATCGCTAGAGGAAATTTTATAGATGTCAATTAGTAGGGCCATCTGATAAGCCATACTTGCTTGACTTGAATGAGTTCTTTAATCATAGTTACTAACTTGAGATGAGTTCTCTCATAGATTAGCGAGTCTCTTTTGAGCTGATACTAAGTAACTGAGTTAGATGGCTTGAATTGGGTCGACTTATGATTCATTTGAGATGACTACAGCTTTTTATAAAGGTGTGAGAAAGTAGATTTTTGTAAGTTGCAGTAGAAAACAGCTTTATAGCACAAATTTTTTTGAAAACAGTGAAAAGTAGTAACCAAACAAAAACTGTGGTTGCAGTTTGAAAAGCAAGTAGCAAGAAAGCTGCTCCAAACGAAACCTTAGTTTGAATCGGGGCAACTTAACTTGAACCTGATTTTTGGATATTTGGATTTAAATAAAAATAATAACCTTTAAAATATTAACTATCTTTAAATTTATATTTTTAATTTTCTTATTTTAAACATAACTATTAAAATTGTTTTGTTTCTCATAATATTAAAAAAAAAAATACTTATACATATATTTTTTTATTTATTTAGCTAATAATTTATTATTGAAGATGGGTATCATTGAAATTCATGCATACTAAGATTAGTAAAATATATATTAAAATTATTTTTTCACAAGAAAATTGAAAACAAAAAGACAATTAATCTACAAACAAAATCACATCACCTCATATTAAATAAGTCATTTATCATCAAACCTTAATTAGAATATAAAATAATAAAACATTTAATCAAAATATTGCAACATTGTTTTACATATAAATAAATTTTTGTTTATTTGAAATAAAATAATATTTTATTTTGTAATGAAATACTTTCATATTATGATCCATGAAATAATATTTGAACATGCAAAATATAAAATAATCTCAAAGGGAAATTAAAGAATTACATAAATGCCATCTTAGCTCTAAAACAAGTGATTCATATCAACATAACTATGCTTCTCCTATAGTTTTCTTAATATCTTACATGTAAAAGTTCCCAAATATATTCCAAAAAAATGATAGCTTATATAAATCTATTTGTAAATAAATATTTATAATATTTAATTAAGAAGAGTTGAGGTCAAATTTGTGCTTCTTAGGAATAAAGGCCAGCGGCACGTGCGAGTCGCACCTAGGGCACCGCGGGTTCGCCTTCGATACCAGCACGTATAAAAGGCAGCTGGGGCACGCGGCCGCCATCATCCCGCCGGTCGAATCAGATCGTCCATCGTCTTCCTCTGCCACCGACCGCCGCTTCATCGACGTCGAAGTCGTCGAAGAAGACGGCGACACTGACGCTGACGATGCCGCCTCTGCTCGGCCCGCCCGCTCAAGTGCCGACTTCACCTTCTCCAGCGTACAGACGCTCTGGAAATCGCCGCGAATTCGTCCTCCGCCGCCGAAGTCGCTACCGGCGAGCTTGAGATCGAGGAGCGCGGAGTTCTCCGGGAGGGCAATTGAGGAGGAAGATGGAGGAGGTAGATTGAGGTCGTGAAATCCGTGGAGCGAGCAATCCGAGTCCATCTTGTGGAGGTATGTCTTCCCCGACTGCAATAAAGCCTAGGGTTAGGGTTTTGGGGAGATTTTTGGTTTCTGAATCAAAATTCTGTGGATAAAAATGAGAGACTTTGTTTCTTCTCGATTGATTAGGCGTTATTCAAATATCATTTTTTTATGAAAAATCTATTCATAGCTTAATATAATATTATTAAAAAACTAATTTATTTAAATTAAATCAAAATTAATTATTAATATTAAGTTACAATATATAACTAATTTGTTGATTATTAATAATTATATTTAATTTATTTTATCAATTATTATACTGCTAATTAAAATATACAAATTATAACAAAAATTAAAGATGATCGACTGCTAGAGCTCATCAAATTTTGATTATATTTTGCATCTTCTAATTAATGGGATAATAATTGATAAAAATAGTAATTGTAATTACTAATAGTTGATAAAATTAATTGATATTTTTTAATTTAATTTATCTAAATCAAAATTATTAAGTAATGTTGAAAACATATAAAAATATAAATAATTAAAACTAATAATAGGAAAAAAAACAGAGAAATAATCAAATAAATACTAAATCATCATTCAATGAATATTTTATTAAAAATAACAGCAAATTATCAAATTTTACGAATAAATTTATACTGATCAATACTCAACGTTTAAAAAAATTAGAAAAATTTGATTTTTTTTTAAATTAAACAAATTTATGAAAACTTACAGTATTCTTTAAATTAACAGACAAAAATTGGCCTCATATCTATCGAATTGCATTAGAGACGGAATTACCATCAGATCTAGATGCCGTTCCCATCCCGACGGCACCTGGAGGTCGAGGTCCACAGCGGATTCCTCGGCGGCCACTCCGCCTCCTCCGCCGCCGCCGCCGCCGAGGAGGTCACGTGTAAACAGATCCCGCTGTTTGCTCTCGGCCTCCTCCATAATCCGTAAAAGCGAGGTCACCTCGGTCGCCATGGGATCTCGGCGTTCCAACGAAGAGGAAGAAGAGAGGGCGAGGCGAGGCATTGAAGGAAAGGAAATAAATAGGCGCTGTGTGGGTTGCAGTTAATGTGCGGCGTAGATATTATTGCCACGGGGGACTTTGAGGGGAGGGCTGATGAGTAATTAATGAGTTTATTAAAAAAAAGCAGCCATTTTTATTATTATTAGAGAAGTTAATTTGGTCATTGGAATCCGATGTGTTTAGGGACAATGGGTTCATTTATTGCACAGGAAAAAGTACAAGCTATCAAGCCATTAAGGTTGATTGGTGGTCCTCCCTCACATTAAAGTCAAGCTTCATTATTTTCATCATCATTCATTTTTTTATAAATAAATCATCTTTCCCTATATATGAACAATCATACATATAATTCAATGGTTATATGGATAATTAGCTGATAATTATATTTATTTATGTAGAAGTTTAGTGTCTCAAACATAATGAAATATATGCATAAAAGGATATGTTTTGTTTTACAAAAAAATAATATTTTTTGATGTGATTTACAAATTTAGTTGTTAGATAAGTAAATATTAAAATTTAGGTGGTTGATTTGTAAAAAATAAGAATTATATGCATAAAAGAATATGTTTTGTTGATAATTAACAATCATACATATAATTCAATGATTATATGCATAATTAGTTGATAATTTATATTTATTTATGTAGAAGTTTAGTGTCTCAAGCATAATGAAATATATGCATAAAAGGATATGTTTTTGATGTGATTTAAAAATTTAGATGTTAGATGTGTAAATATTAAAATCTAGGTGGTTGATTTGTAAAAAATAAGAATTATATGGTACAAATGTGACTCTACCTAATTTATATTCAATCATATGTATTCAATATAATTAACTATAACATATTTTTTTGATGTTACTAATAGTTTAATTTTTAGGTAAGTTGTTGGGTTCTAGTTTGATCTCACCTCTTTACCTACAAGTAGTTAATAAGAATATGGTGATATAGAGATTAATTTGTAACATAATTTTCTGAGAAAAATTATGGTTGATATGCGTTCATCAAGTTATTGAATTCCATTGAAGATTTTTATTTTTTTATTTATTTTATGGTCTATCTCACAATGTTGATAGAAGAATTCATAAATAATTTTATTTTATGCATTTTAAATTTACATTTATGGTAGTGTTTAATATAGCACAAGTGTGTGATCATCTCTAGAGTTCCACATTAAAAGTTTAAATTAGCATTACAATCATCGCTATTGTAAATTTCAAAGAAAGGAAGATAATCATGACATTATCGAGTCCAGTGATATTAAACATATGCTTAAATTTAATGACCACTTCAACATCCCATATTTAGGCTTTGTTTGGGACGACTTTCTTAATGCTTCTTAAAGCAATTTTCAAGTATAAAAATTTAATTTTTGTTATAAAAAGCTATTTTAAGAGGCAGTAATAAATCCCAAACGAAGCCTTAGTTGAAGCAAGACATAGGAGAGGGAAAAGCAACTCAAAAGTCTCTCCAAAGTCCAATGCTGAATTACTTTTTGAAGTAGGTTAGTTTTTGTCCCATTTTTTTGGCCACATAGGTTAGACTCAAGCCTTGATTGTCCCTCTTTCATCTTATGGCTTTCAGTTGACACTAAGATCTATGCTTATCACCTTTTGACCCATAAACATCATTAAGAATTATTCATATGACAATGTGCCTCATTTGACAATTAAGCTCATGTTGTTTCTCTCTCAATCTTGATAAAAAATGGACGATCTCTTAACTTGCCATTATAAATCATTCACACAAAACACTTAATGAATGCTTGAGACTAAAATTGGAATGAGAGTAATTTGTGTGGAAGAGATGAGTGGTTATTTATCGGGCAAAAAAAACATAGAAATCCAAGAGAAAAGTTTACAAGTATAAATCATTTTATTCTCTTTAAGCAAGAAGCTCCAGCATAGAATATTGATGTAAAACATTGCTTGTAAATAGCACCAACAAGTGATCCAGTGAGGCACACCACCCAACTCCGCAATCGAACCAAAATCAATGAATCGGCAAAATGCAAAATATGACAAAGCAAAATATCCAATCATTTTGTGAGCAATCCTCTCTTGACTCTAAATCAAAATCAAATTAGGTTTGAGGAATTCTATTTGCTTTGGGATTGGGCTCAAATTGACCGAATAAATGCATAATTAAATCAAATTTCGAGCCAGTTGTGAGCTTTATACATTGAGATTCGAGATTATTATCCCTACTTCAAAAATTTTTTTTTTGTTGGAACATTTAGGTCAATTAAAACAAACTCACATACATATCACATAAGCATAACTCAAACCCAAAATCTTTTAGTTGAGACTCAAAACTCCCAACTAACAAACCAAAATGAGCTGCCCTACTACAAAAAAACCTTATTTAATCTAGCTAAGGCCTTCTCAACCAATAATTAAATTTTTTTTTTTTTTTGGAACAAGGAATCCACCCGCTGCCACCCTCAAATGGGCGTTTGGCGGCCTGACTAATCCTCAGCTGACTTAGAAGAGGCACCCACCTCAGAAACCTCCTGTACCACACTTGATTGGGCCCCACTTAAAAAGCACTGTTGTTTGAGGGGAATCGAGCACAAGTTAGAGGGTTCCCAATCATACTCGCCCACCAACCAAACTAAGCATCGTCCTTTAATATATAATATTAGCAGGAAAGGATCCTTAATTAGTGTGAAACTATCTTCTTCTTTCCCTAAAGACAAACGAAGCCGAAGGCCTCGTACATAATGCACAGCGTGCATTGCACGCTCCATTGACTTCGTTGCTTAACATAATTGAGATATTAATTAGCACTTGTTTTACCCAAAGTTGATTACCGTAATTTTAGAAACTCTATGGTTCTAAATAGATTAGTTGTTAATTACATGGATGGTGTACTTATATGCTTTATTAATCTGGTTGTTGAAGGGGGGGCTCACGTAATTAATCATGATAATTAAAGTCCTAAACATGGGTCATTAAATGGTCCAGCTCTGTAGGCAAGCCGGTCCCAAACAGAAGAGTTTTTGGAAAACTAACTCTTAAATTGTCAAATTAGTGAGAGGCTTTTTTTGGCCATTTGTGAGGCGGTGGTGATACGCGCACTTATTGAGATGTTAGTTTTGGACTTCATTGTTATCATCATTATCTTTATGCTGAATTTTTATATGATAATTGCACTTTCTATTTTTAATTTTATTTGGAAATTTTATTATTTTAAAATGAAGATTGATGCTTTCATTTCCTGAAAGTTGGGCTTAAAATTATTTGTGAAATATCCTACAATTTTTAGGTTAAGTTGTATACTTCAATTTTTTTTGTTTGAAATCACACCCACCTAATTCTGGTTAGATATTTATTATAGGCTAATATTAATCTGCCAAATGCCTAATAGTTAATCTTTGTGCAATGTAACCCATCTTAGCTTATTGGTGAATTTATTGAGAGCTTAAGTTCTCTCTCTCTCTCTCTCTCTCTCTCTCTCTCTCTCTATATATATATATATATATATATATATATATATATATATATATATATATATATAAACAAAAATATTTTAAAATTTCCCTAAAAATTCTACCATGTTCCAATCCTACATGACTGCTGCATTTTTTTCAATACACAAAATTAAACTAATGACATCACAAAACTAAACTTTGATACATCATTAAATACATGTTCATTGTGTTCTTCACTTCACCCGGCCATTTTCGTGCTAAGATTTTCTTAAGCTGAGCAGATCAAAATGAGGAATATTATTGATCATCATAAAAAGTTTGTCTTGATTGAACACGAATCTTGAGGCATATTCAAGTTGACAATTTCTAAAATTAAAATTGGGACCATCCAATTT
Organism: Dendrobium nobile; assembly: GCA_022539455.1. Lineage (NCBI taxonomy): Eukaryota > Viridiplantae > Streptophyta > Magnoliopsida > Asparagales > Orchidaceae > Dendrobium > Dendrobium nobile. Next base: position 855,821 of record CM039728.1, read on the forward strand.
TAACAAACTTATTGTTGAATTAAACGTTCCAGTGAGACAATCCCAATGGCGGTAAAATCAGTCCAATTAGAGTTGGGCCTATGGTTTTTCTCCATTTCAGTATTTCTTACGTAAAAATTTTGGCGTCTCTTATGACTATTGCACCCCTTTTTCTTATCTGTCTGTGTGCTAGATATTCGTACAAAACTGAGATGTTAAACTCCACACCTCTCTACGCCGTAAATGTTCCGGCACGCAACAATTATATCCACTTGCTACAGTTTGCTCAGGAGTTAGAAGCAAGCAACATTCATGGTTGAAGGTTCGGAATCAACGATCAAATCATGCTTAACTGCAAAAACAAGAAAGGTAAAACCGCCCATCTTCATTTCTGTACTTCTGTTACATCCGTTAACTCAGCATCTGACATAGAATTAAGAATGTGTAGTTTTAAAAAAAATTCTTGAACATTTATAGATGGAGAAAATATCATCAACATTAACATTCATGATGAGTATTAAATAGGTGGCATTATCTTTCGTTTAAAGCAGGAGATAAGAATTCAAACCTCTGTGAAAAATATATATTTTTGTCATTAATGAGCCAAAGAAAAGTCTCACCTGCTGCGTGCAGCATTGATGTGCATTAATTACAGGATACTAAATCCGTTTGAATTAAGGCCCTGTGGTGGGTGAGATTAAGATGCTTGGTGTGATTTGCCTAAATAATGCCTAAATTCTCTGCATGACTGCATTTTACTTAATTATAAGCCTTCATTTTATATCATAATCATAAAGTGGCAGGTGATCTAACCCTACCTAGCTCTTCTTTTGTCTTGACCCTTTGTGTAAGAGAAATTTGATTGAATTTCTTTGGTTTTGGTTCAATGTCGGCACTGTTGAGATATCTATGCCCATTGAATCGTGAAGTTATTATGTGCAGATGTCAAACGTCGTTTAGAGACCTATCAGAATGTACCATGTCATCTCTTGCTCGGTATTGTTGACGTTGTACATTCTGATTGGTCTCCGGATAGTTAACTGCATTTGGCGTCTGCACAGAACAATCTCTCCATTGAATAAGAGTATTTTTGTAGATATTGTCTCCATCTTGCAACAGAAAATACTTCCAATGTTTTAATGCATGGAAGAATCTTTCTGGCGTTTTCTTCTCTTGTCTTGAGAAAGTTTCATGGTATAAAGCCAATGAGTTTTCTTTTTGCTCCTCTTTGATGGGAGAGAGGATGCATGGGGCAGGCATGGAATATTGGTTGGGGTCATTGTGATTTGAAGGTTATGAAAAAAAAATAGTTTTTCTATAATGTAACACTGCACAGTGTTATCGGTCCCAAGAACTTAGTAGTTCTATAATGTAACACTGGAGTTTGGATCAGGAGAATCGTTCGGTTGTATGGTTGTGAACAGTAAAATGACAATTACTATTCACCATTGCATTTTTACGGTGCTTTTACTGTTCACAGTCACAAAACTAAACGGTTCTCTGGATCCGGATTTCGCACGTAATAATTTCTCCCAAATAAAACATAATGCATATGACATATAAGTTTATATGATTTGGCTTCAAGAAGCCTAAGTTCACAAAACTAAGAGAGAAATGATTCAATCTGTTACTGCTTTTTGCCGATGAAAATATCAATAAACAAATACAGCCTCAACCTACAAAACTATTGGTTGTTTCCACATCAAATCTCCATTTATTATGATCCGTTTGATCAATTGCTCCAATTATGACTTTATATAAATTTAATAATTAAAGAAATTCATGCTATGTATATACCTATTAAGATTGGTATTATTAAACCTTTCATAATTTTAATGGAGATTTTGTCTTTAGATATTGTTTTTTATAGGATTGTGGTTCAAAGTTCTAGCTCTTTCTTTGTTTTTCTTTGCTGGTTCCATCTCGATGGATCACTTCTGGTCTTTGCTATGGTTGCTTCTGCTTGACCTCTCTTGGGTGGATTGATCTTGGCACTGGTTGAAGTCTTGTTGGATCTTTTATGCTGTTCGCACTGGCTGCTTTCTGTTGGCCGCTCTTGGGTGCCTCTATTTATGATCCGGGCTTTTATTTTTTGTCTTTTCTTTTGTTTAATTGTGTATTTAGATTGAATTTAAGGCTCGTAAGTTTTGCTTTAAATGATGTATTATAGTGGATTTTAAATTCTCTAAGGACTTGTTTAATTGCTTTTATTGAACGCGTAGGCCCCTTATATGAGTTTTAACCATAAAAATAAAAAATAAAGTTCAAAATGAAAAAAATGGAGGGTTATATTAGGTAGTCGAACAATCATGACATAAATCCTTTAATATGTTGCGCTAGCAATAGCGTGCTTCTCGTTTTCAATATAAATGTTATGATTTTACTTGCTACCATAATATTGCCTAAAATTAGAGACAAAAATAGAAAGTACTAAATTTATTTGTTGTTTGCGATAATTTACTTCGAAGAAAATAATTATTTTGCTCTCAAACTTTGTTCCTAAAAATAAATTTGTTTGATAAAAAATATTTCTTTATTTATTTACTTTTCTAAAGTCCAACTTTGTATTATCTCCAAGTCTATAAGGAAAATCTTCTATTTTTTATATCTAAATTTATGCATCAAAATCCATGCTCAATAAAAATAAGCTATATCCATACAAATTCATTAAAAATAATCCAAAAATGAATTTATGTTACAAATATCTTATAATCAATTCCTAAAATTTATAATTTTTAATCCAATAAAAAAATAATCTCAATAAATACAATAGTAAAATTGCATACATCACCTTTACCTCACAATCCAATAAAAAAATAATCTCAACATTTAATTATCATAATTATATAATTATAAATCAACATCATAGTTATTATTTCTCTTGACTTGTATAATCAAATAATTAAATTATCCTACAAATCTTATTAATTTAATCTCACATAAATATGTTTATCTTCTCATAGTATTTAAAGGGCATTTATTAGAGAGAGATAAATTAGCACTTTGATTCCTTGTTTTTAATGTGTTCAGTTGTCATTAGTTATAGCATATGTATCTCTAACTACTCCCAACTGTTCTAATGAATGCTATTTGATGACCATTTAATTTGCCTTCTTCCAATTAGTTGCTTTGCATTTATTGTAATGTGGAAGGTTTAATGCATTTAAGTAAAATGAATTCAATGAGTCATAAATACCATATCAATCATGTTTACTTTTTTTTTTTTAATATCTATTTATTTATTTATTGAAAGCACTCTTTCTTTTTTCTTTCCCAAAAGGGATATTTATTCCGTCAATAAGAAGAGGATACAAGTAAGTTAAGCAAAGGATAAAGCAAAAATTACAAGACAATATCAGTAAAGTAGAGACAACAGAAAGTAAAGATGACACAAGCCAGCCGGACTCAGTTAATGACAAGAGGCTTTCTACAACCACCCAGAAGGAAAGTAGGGACCATTCAGAGGAGGAAACAAGAAACAACCCACACATATGAAGTCACAAAATGAACAAGCATAACCTCACATCCCAAACGAGGCCACCAATCAGAATAAGAAGACGCACCACTAGTGGTTACCAACAAGCCAAAGCAATCCAAATGGTGAGCAAAAAGTCGCCTCATCATTGTCTTGGCCACAAATTCATTCGCAAAGGCAAGCCCCAACCCCACAATCCAATCCAACAAAAGCCAGCCACATCCACAAAACCCAAATACTAACCAATCAAAAAAGGAGAACCAAACACCCAAAACTAACTGCGAATGCTAGAACTAGAACCCAAATAGAAAGAAAAGCGCAAAAGAATTACTTTTTTTTTTATTTTCTTCAACGGCGCTTGTCTCCACCTTGTGAGAAAGATTTGTTAACAATACGACTCACCTTCAAAGTATATAATTCATGAAAATCGTTAATTGGGTCAACCAAATCCCCCCCGCCCCCATCATTAAAGCAAGCATCCATCCAGTCAGAATGATCCATAGAAGTCTCTATCAACTTGCTAGCCACGTGAGCTTTCAACACATCATTCAAAATTAGAGAAATTGGTACATCAAAAAAGGGTGCATGCTCAAGCGCACCCAATGGCGTATCCAGAATAACTAAAGAAGAATCATCAAATGTAATACCCAACTCACTAGGACGAACCATTAGCCATCACCTTGTTAACTTCACACGGACCCATCAACACCTCCACATTATTATCACTAGAAATAATAACATTAAGAGACTTTTCAACAACAATAGGAGAGGCAACCAAGGAGGATTTACCCACAAGCAAAAGAGTCCCCTCCAAATCAGCTAGATGATTGTTAGCAATAGGAGGAGGATCTAAACCAACCACTTTTAGCATAGAGCAAATGTTAACCGAGTCAAAAAAATCTCTCGGTGGAACCACAGGGACATTGATAACACCCAAATCGGGCACCACCAAATGCCCCACCTCATAATAAGGCAAAAGACCATTAACATCGTCATCAACATCATTATCATCTAATGGTAAATCACTACAATTATTGACCTTCTCAGAATCATGCACATATATAGGATTTTTTTCACCCATATTAACCGAAATAGTATGGGCTTTAATCAATTTGGGATGTAAGATATTACATTCAAATTTCAAGTGTCCCAAAAATTTACAATGAGAACAATATGACGAAAATTTCTCCATAACCACCGACTGGATATAACCTAAGCTTTCAGAACCAACCCAAACCTTATTAAGAAAATATTTGGTAACATCTAATTCCACTAGGACACATGCAACCGAGGGCCTAGAACCAGTGGATGCAACATGATCAATTTTAAGATGGCGACCAAACATGGAACTAAGACCATGAAGAATCCTTGGAGAAAATAGATGAGGTCTCAGGTTAGCGAATGAAACCCAAATAGGAGTAATGGGTGGCTCAATTTCAATATCAAACATTGGAGTCCACTTAAACACCTTCATGAAGGAATTGTTCACAAAGTAGGAGTGGTGCGTAAACATACAATAGTAATCCAAGCAGTTTACATGCTTAATTAACAAATGCTTAAGATTTAAAAGAGTAACAAAAAATTCACCGTTGAGTTTAAGGTTGAAAAAGAATTTACGGATAGTATCTAGCATGGGTATACGAGAATGAAATTTACCAACCAATGTAAACTCAAAAGGAGCAGCAAGCGCTAGAATTTATTCTTCCGAAATACACGAGGGCAACACACTGTGAGAAGAGATTTTGAGGTCAGGGAAAAGCGAATATGAATAGCTACCAAGTAATGTATCACGAAATGACCTAGAAGATCTTTTGCCATTCAAGAAACTTGGATCCACCAAACGTTTGCCTGCTATCGACCGAATACACAACCGATAGTGACAAAATGACCAAGAGAAAACTCAAAACTTAAGTAAAACACAAAGAGGAAATCCAAGAAACTTTCCTAAGGCAAGAAGAGACATCAAAGGCCACGAATAGAGTTGCGATTAAGGGAACGGGTCGCAGGAAAGAAACCCTAGCAGAGCACATCACTAGCCGGGGAAAAAACTATTTACTGAAAGTACTCTTTTTAATTTAATGAAAGTACTTTTTTTAAATAAAACATAGATTTTATTGCATCATAAAAAGGAGTACATTAAGCAGATAAATGGAATGATTAAAAGGGAACAGAAGATACAAAGGCGTAAAAGCCCATCAGGCTTAGTATTTGGTGGAGGCTTCCAACTACTACGAAGCCATACACGAACCATCCAGTTTGGAGTGAGAGCAGTAACGTACTGAGTAGCCAACCAAATGACAGCAACAGAGATCCCAACCGAGTAAGAAACGAACCACCAAAAGTTGCCACGAGCCACGGCTTCAGAGTAGTGAGCCCTAGCCACATCATTGCCCAAAAACTATGAAGCACAACCACAATTTTAAACAAATCTCCAGCAAAATTGTAACCACCAAAAGCAATGAGTGTTGAGATAAACCATAGTTCCTTCTAACCAATGCAACCTACAGTAACATCCCAAAGGGAGAAAAAATCCCAAGAATCAGACGAAATACCCAAATCGCCACCACCACTATGAAACCAACAAGCATAGAGAAGAACCAAAGGCAACCGAAACCAACAACACATCCACAAAATTATTTCCTACCACGTTTAATGAAAATACTCTTGCAATAAGAATAATAATGTATTTAGGGTTACAATATTTATTGTCTCAATTAGGGGTGAAAACAAGCTAAGCCTACTCACGAGCTTGCTCTAGCTCAACTCAAAATTAAGCTCGAGTTCAATTGAGTGGATGCTAGCTTGACTCGCTGACTCTTCGAGTGGTTTAAGTACAGAAATATAGAACTACGAGCGTGAAAGCGGGGAGTAGAAGGCGGAATTGTAGGTGCGAAAGTGGAAGCACAAGCATATAATCAAAAGCGTGAGTGTGAAAGCTTGGACACAAAATCACGTGGAACTGCAGATGCGAAAGCCAGACACTAAATCAGAAACAGAGGAGATCACCAACCTTATGCCTTGTAAGCTGGCTGGTAAAATCATAACCATCACCATGTGTCGAGCTTGAGCAGTGATAAGCCCACCATCATTACTTTCGACATTCTTGAAGCCATTTGATCGTCAACCCCCTAAAAAATTATAATGGCAAGCCATATATTGATAGGGTCCAATCATAATGAGTACATGACCCCATTCATCCTTAATGACCTCACTAACTTTCTAGCGCTACTCTATTAGTTGTCTTCTAGTCATGCCATCTCTATATCTATTTCCTTTGGTCTTATTGAGTCACTAACATTGAAAATACATTTTATGTCTTATTTTTATTTAATTTGTATTTCTACCTTCTTTAATTTTTAAGAAAGTAAACCCTTTATTTATATTTATATATATATATATATATATATATATATATATATATATATATATATATATATATATATATATATACTATTAGTGCAAGCCATTTCGATTAGATTAGACCTTGTGATGTTTTCTTCTTTAAGGCTTTTCACATAAAAAATTTTGTGACTCCACTCATTTCATTTTATCGATTAATTAAGTAATGAATTCAAATTAAGTGATCAATACATTAATTAATTAATTAAAAATAAACTAATTATTAAAAATAAATTAATCCTAAAACTAATTAAAATTAAGCGTGACTTTAATCAATTACTTCATCATATGACCAACTAATATAATAATATCTTAGATTATTTTTTTGAAATAACACCATATAATAAATGTGAAATAATTAAATAATTCATTTAAATAGAAATTGAATGTTGCTATTAGCCACAATGTTCCTCATTACTCTTCTCGCTTGGCTTATCATACTCTACTACGTGTGCATGCCATAAATTTGTGATGACTGATGACTACATATCATTAATGATTATCTCTCTTAAATATAAGGTGGAGATAGAGAGATAGGTCTAGAGAGAGAATTCTTCAAATGAGAGAGAGATAGATCTAGAGAGAGAATAATAGAGAGGAGAGGTAGATCTAGAGAGGGAAAGGGAGAGAGAGAGAGAGAGAGACGTGTTAGGTGGAGGAAGATGTTTATGGAGGCTAATATGATAACGGCTTGCATTAAAGAAGAGAGAGAGAGAGCGAGGTAGAGATAGAGAGCTGTAGAGATAGAGAGAGAGAGAGAGAGAGAGAGAGAGCTCGTTTGAAAACTTTAGAGGAATAGAATAAATGTGTTATTAAATGAGCTTTCACTGTTACCAGTCTTTCAAGAAGAAGATTGATCTCGACTGAAGTGTGATTATATTTATCAGTATTTTATTATAAGAGATAGTTTATGTATAGATTATTTAGTGTATATTTTTGAAGGATTTTTTTTAAAAAAATATGATTTCTAGGGATAAATCTTATTTCATTTTTCAATCAAATCAAATATTTTTTAAATGAATTTCCGACGAATAATCAAATGAAAATAATGACGGATATAAAATGGTCTCAAAAGTCATGAAATTATGGACAACTTATCGACTTCTTAATAATTTCTAAAATTGAATTTAATTAGCATTAATATGTAAATTAATTATAATTAATATTAGTCAAAAAATATAATTAGTATCTAATGCAATATTTAATAACATTGTTAACAAATATAATTTAGAGGTAATTGGAGAGAAAACATTAAAAAATCTATTCATCGAAGTATTTTAGATGATTGTATTTTTTGTGCAAAATTAAAATAAATTTAAAAATAATTATAATCATTCAAAGTGACTTAGAAGGCTAAAATTTACAACTTTATTTCTCTTATTGTTATGATAATTAGAAAGTCATTAAGGATATGTTTGGGACAAATTTTTTCCTGCTTTGTTTTTAATATCAATACCATAATTCTATTTGGCTAATGTTTTTTAGTTGATTTTTTAAAATTTTTTGTGTTGAGAATTTGCTTTTAACAATAGTTTTCAAAAAAGTCATTTTTCTAACAATAACTTTATAATTACTTTTATAAAAAGCTGCACCACTCATAAACATGAACTTTTATTTGGTCCGTTGACCTGACGTAGTTCTACGTTCGGACGCTAGTAAATGTTAAGGAATAGGTTATATTCTAGGCTGTATTGTACCTGTATTGTACCTGTCACTGTTATTATGTTTTCATGTATCTATCCTGTATCTGGACTCTATATATAGGGTCTAACTATTGAATAAAGATTAAGCTTTTGCATTTTCAATTTCTGTTTCCCGCTTCCCCCTTCTCGTTTTCTATCATGGTATTAGAGCCTTAATGCTCTGCAGCTTTCTCTTTCGTTTTCGTTTTCGCTCCCTGTGTTCTTGAATTCTTTCGTTCCTTTCTTTTCCATCGTTCTCCATGGCCGACGCAGATTCGGCTCTCTCTCACCGGAGTACGTCTCAGGCAACGGCACAAGAAAAAGAGCTATGCATTCCGCCACAACTGAAGTTCTTGATTTCAAATACAAAGAATCTGGTGCCCACACAACTCACAGCTAAGAATTATTCGATCTGGAGGCTTCAACTATTTCAACATGTTTCTGCGAATGGTTACGCAGATCATCTGTCGGGTCTGGACACATGCCCGATGGAAGCCGATACCGAAGAGCACGCTCGCTGGAAATTGATTGACCGAAATCTTGTTTCGGCAATTTTCTCCACTGTCTCTGCTTTGATTCTTCCTTACGTGCTCAATCTTCAGACAGCGAGTGAAGTCTGGCAAACGCTCGAACGCAGATTACAGCCAACGAATAGGTCGAGGGTAATACAGCTGAAAAACGAATTACATCAAATTCAGTTAAAAGATCGCACAATGGTTCAATATCTTGACCAGGTCAAGAAGATCGTTGATAGCATCGCAGCTGCCGGATCGACGGTAGACACGGAGGATATAGTTCTTTACATCCTGAATGGATTACCGGCGATGTACAATCCATTTAAAATGGCCATTAGGACCTCTCTTCAGCCAATTATCCTTGATGACCTCTACTCCCTTCTCTGTAGTGAAGAGATTAATCTTCATCATCAACACAATCAGGAACTTCAGCAGACAGAAGCTACGGTGCTATTTGCCGGACGGAACACCAGTTTTCGCTCCAAGAATTCCAAGAACAGAGGAAAATCATAGTTTCCACGTCAACCGAACATCACAGACAATCCGTCGGCTCCAAGAACGCAATCCAACAGACCTATGTGTCAAATTTGTGGCAAACAAGGTCATTCAGCACTAAACTGCTGGCACAGGTGTAATCTCACCTATGCGCCACCTACAAACTCCAGGGCTCTAACAGCACAGCAACAGTCGCAGCAACAAGCTAATGCGAATGAGTGGATAGTCGATTCTGGAGCTTCCTCGCATCTTACATCTGACATCTCAAATTTACACAATCCGTCACTCTACAATGGGCTAGATTCGGTCTCCATCGCTAACGGGAGTTCGATTCCGATCCAACACTCGGGTCAAGGGCTATTGCCACTTCCCGAGTCTCACCGTAAGCTTCACCTCATTAAAATATTCCACGTTCCATCCCTCTCACACAACCTTCTTTCTGTTGCAAAGTTAACTGCAGATAATAATGTCTCTGTTTCTTTTAATGCTAATGAATTCTGTGTGAAGGATCTTCAGGACAATCGTCTTCTTCTCCGGGGGTACAAACGCAATGGTCTCTACCGTCTACAAGCACCTACCAGTCATAGACATGCTGCTCTCGCATCTAGACGAGCTTCTGCTTTCTCCTGGCATGCTAGAGTTGGTCATCCGAATGACCGGATCTTATCCAAATTAAATAGAATTGTGTCTGATATTTGTTTCTCAAAGTTCCCTGTTTCCTGTGTTTCTTGTAGTATGTCGAAAAGTCATAAACTGCCGTTCGATTCTTGTAGTTCTACTTGTAATAAACCTTTTCAACTTGTCCACTCGGACGTCTGGGGTCCGGCTCCGGTCCCTTCCATGAATGGTTTTCGTTACTACGTAATTTTTGTTGATGAATTTACCCGTTTTACCTGGCTTTATTTGCTTCACACCAAAGATGAAGTACTTAGTAAATTTACGCAATTTAATAATATGGTTAGGAACAATTTCCAGACTCCCATTCAGCAGTTTCGGTCCGATGGGGGCGGGGAGTTCACTAGCATTGCTTTTCAAAAATATTTACTGCAACAGGGTACCATTCATCAAATAAGTTGTCCTCACACGCCAGAGCAGAATGGAACGGCAGAAAGAAAGCACCGTCATCTTCTCTAGCTAACTCGTACGCTACTTCACGCGGCTAGCATGCCGATCAAATTTTGGGCGGAAGCTGTTTCCACAGCCAATTACCTAATAAACAGACTACCGACCTCCACTATCCAGGATCAAACACCGTACTTCCGACTTCATGGGAAACAAGCTTCATACAGTCATTTAAGGACATTTGGCTGTCTATGCTTCCCGTGGACGAAGCCTTATGCTGTGGACAAATAATCTCCCCGGTCTCAGTCATGTGTTTTTCTAGGATATTCTACCCAACATAAGGGATACAGATGCTGGGATGCTCAGAACAATCGTCTCTACGTTTCTCGGCACGTCGTGTTTCATGAGAATGTTTTTCCGTATCACTCCTCTGTTTCTATGAAGCCGAGCACCGATTCCACTGGTTCTACGCTGTCTTCATGCTCCCCACTACTTCTTGTTCCAATCTCGGTTGCCACTCCTTCCATTGCATCACATTCTTTACACCCTCATCCTCCACCAATTCAGTCTGACAGTCAAATCCCAATGCACAATGAGGATATCAACCCACCTATGACGGACAATCCCTCTACTACTTCTCATCACGGTCATCCAATGCAAACGCGACTTCGGTCTGGTATCTCTAAACCGAAACGGATTTTTGATCTCTCTGTCACTCAAGTTACTTCTTCAACACCTACCTCTTACACGGAAGCGTCCAAATTTCCTCAATGGCGGATGGCTATGTCAGCCGAATACTCGGCTCTTCAAAAACTTGGAACGTGGACATTGGTTCCTGCTCCTATCAACAAACCTATCATAGGAAGCAAATGGACTTACAAGATAAAGACTCTACCAGATGGCCGCATAGCAGGGTATAAGGCACGTCTTGTTGCGCTTGGTTGTTCTCAGGAACTTGGCATCAATTTTACAGATACGTTTAGCCCGGTAGCCAAGATGGCCACCATCCGTATGCTTCTTACCGTGGCCTTGCATCACGGCTGGCAGGTTACACAACTGGACGTGGCTAATGCATTTCTTCACGGGGATTTGCATGACGAAGTATATATGTAATATCTCGTTCCCTTACTGTTCCTCTCTGAATTGGATTTTCCTCCCAGAATCGTCCAGGACGAAGTTGGATCGTCCGGGACGATCGGTACAGGTTGTGTAGAAAAATCCTGTTTGGCTGTATAGTTCGTCTGGACGAAATCAGGATCGTCTGGACGAAAATAAGTCAGTGAACCCTTCGCCAGGGACGATGTGTGATTTTTCGTCTGGACGAAATTCTTCTCTTCATGGATCGTCCGGGACGAAGCTCGATCGTCCAGGACGATCAGTCTGGATATATATAGAAATGAGATATTTTGAAGAGAGAGAAATATCTGAGGAGAGAGAAAGAGAAAAGGAAAAAGAGAAAAGCTGGTTTTCGGAGACCGCGGAGCGCTTTTCGTCCGACGCTGCTGTTGGGAAAAGTGGAGATCTCGTGGTAAGGACTCCGAACCCTGTTTCTGTTTTCAAAGATGTTGTGTTTTGATCGAATTGTGGTCTGTTTTGTGTTTTCGTAGTCGACTTTTCGACATGATTTTGACTTGACACAACTTTCACCGCACAACTTTTAGAGTGTTATAGATATGATTATTCTACACGATTTGACTGTATTCTACGAATTTTCTTCCGGTTGGAATTGGTTCTACGTGATTTTAATCGAATAGAAAATTATCAAGATGTTTTCGGACTTGGTTTCTATAGAATAAAAGTCTTGCATTGATGTTATAGATATTCTATTGTAATTTGGTAGAATTTGGAAATCGTGTCTTTTTGCAGGATTTTTGTGTAAATTTGACCGACTGCCGTTACGCTGCCCGATTTTCGTATGATTTCCGAATTGTCTGAGATTGATAGATTGAATTGATATGAATATGATTATTGATATGATTGCTTTAATATTGACTATTGAATTGCTTATTGATTGAATTGACTATTGATACTGGAACCCAAGTGGAACCTGGTTGAACGTTGGTGAAGATTGATATTGACCTGTACAGGATGGTGGGCCGACGGGCTTTCCTTTAAACCATTGATCATTGATATAACGATTGGGAGTTATAAGGAGTTTATATGCCGACGGGCGGCCGACGGGCAAAAAGAGTGACGACTCTTATTGATAGACCAACGTACGGACTACAACAGCAACGGATTCTACAACAGCAACATGACCAGTTGATTTTACTTGTCCAGTATATAGTATTGAATTGCATGTTCACTGTATTGATTTACGGATTTATTGCTTTATCGATTTCTGCCTTATTGATTGATCGGATTTACTGTATCGTACGATTTCATTGATTTCATTGATTGATTACCGAGCATTGATTACTGAGCATTGATATGGATATTGATAGATATAGATACTGCATTGATAGCATGGACATGGACATCGTATGGATTCATTGTATTGCCGCCTAGATTTTGTAGATTCACTGTTGCTGCTGTTCTACACCGTATTGACTGTTGTATAGATTTCTTGTCAGACTGGATTGAAGTTTATCGTATTGCTTTCCTCGATTGATTTCATTAAATGGATCGTATTGATTTGACCGTATTGATTTGATTGACGGATATTGATTGATTGCATTGATTTATCGAATTGCCTGCCGCTGCATTGACTGGTTTTATTGACTATGGATTTCCACTGCATAGTATTGATGATCATTGATTCATGGATTTCCGGATTGCATAGACTCATTGACCATTGACTGATTCAGATTGATAGATTGACATGCATATTGATAGCATCGCCGTGCTTTGATTTCAGTTATAGGTATTAGGTGACCTGCTGGGCTTTGTAAAGCTCATTATATGTGGTTGATATTTTCAGGTCAGGGTTCGGGAGCAGGAGATAGGAGTTGATCCAGATCTTCAAGTTTTAGTTCTTTTGATCGATAGATGATTCTTTTGTACTCAGGACAGGATAGATTTCTCTACTTGTATTGATAGTTTAGTTCCTGAGTATTGTACATGATGTTTTGAGATGTGAATCGACTTGTATATTGATGGTTAAATTTTATAGATGTTTGATAGATTGCTTACTGAAGGTTTATAGATAACTCTGGTAAATTGTTGCGAAATTGATTGACATTCTTTCCAAGTTAGATCTTGGGGCGTGACAAAGTTTTGGTATCAGAGCAGTGTTATTGGAAGAATGGATTGTTACCAGAGTTGTAGGTTTGGATTGAGAGATTGGGTAGATTGGGTAGCTTTAAGAGCTTCATTGGCATACATCGTTGCATGTGTGTATCATTTGTTTTGAATTGTGCAGGTGAAAAAGATATGGATCCTCCAGCAGAATCCAGTGTACCGAATGAGCAACACAGCGCAGCTCCAATGCCTTCAGAGAGTATGATGCAGTTGGCTACTGCGATTGCACATGTTATGGGGGATGCCCAGAGCAAGATGAGTGGAAGCAAGGAAGAAGAGGTAGACAGACACTTGCAGATGTTCCACAAGCTGAAGCCTCCGTTGTTCAAAGGGGCTGTAGGACCACAGGCTGCTGAGGATTGGATCATGAGGGTGGAAAAGATTTTTGATAGCATGCAGTGTCCGGGGAATAGAAAAGTACCATTGGCAGTATTCATGTTGGAGAGTGAGGCAGAGAGATGGTGGATCGGACAGCAGAGAGAGAAATTCCAGGGGAAGACCAATGCTGAGATCACCTGGGATGAGTTCACTGCAGTATTCAGGATGTGGTTTGTACCACCGTCAGCTCAGCGACAGATGCAGGAAGCTTTCATGAGATTGGAGCAAGGCCGCAAGTCAGTGATGGAATACGAGGCCGAGTTTACTGCTCTTGCGAGGTATGCTGCTCATCTGATTCCTACGGCCGAGGAAAAATGTTATAGATTCCTGCACGGATTGAACAGAGAGCTGAGGCATCCACTAGTACCTTTCCGGATCCATGAGTTTTCTGAGCTAGTGGAGCGAGCTCGATTGATAGAGATTGATCTGGCGACACCGGTACCGAGGTACGAGGATACCAGAAGGAGGAGAGATGAGGTACGACGAGATGATTCTGGTAGAGATAGAGATAGAGAGAAGAGAAGCAGATATGAGAGTTCGAGAGGATCTGCATCGGGATCTGTACCGCGATCTGCATCGGTAGTATCGTCTGGTAGTTCTGGAGCATGTGTTCACTGTGGTAAACGACATGCAGGTCGATGCTACCTGTTGACGGGGCAGTGCTTTCACTGTGGACAGCAAGGGCACAGAGCAGCAGCTTGTCCTCAGAAAGGACTGGGTGGACGGACTGATTCTGGCACGGGTTCAGGACAGCAGAGGACTGTTGGCCCGAGGACTTACAGTGAGAGATCAGGGAACCGGATAGATGATAGAGCTGTCAGAGATCAGAGAGAGACAGTTGCGCCACGGCCTCCTACACTTCCTCCAGTGGTGCCACGCATCTACAGTCTACAGAGTTTACAGCATCGTGAGGATCAGCAACGACCAGAAGGTTCTACTGGTAAGATTGATTTGACTAACCGATTGATATTGACATATGAACATTGCATATTGACATTTGATTGATTGCATTGTGTGTTTTGTATGGATTTCGACGAGTTTTGTTTTGGGATTTGGATTTCGATCGATTTGGTTTGCTTCGTGTTTTGCTTCGTACCTTTAGGGAAATGTCGGGACGACATTTTTCTAAGGTGGGGAGATTGTAATATCTCGTTCCCTTACTGTTCCTCTCTGAATTGGATTTTCCTCCCAGAATCGTCCAGGACGAAGTTGGATCGTCCGGGACGATCGGTACAGGTTGTGTAGAAAAATCCTGTTTGGCTGTATAGTTCGTCTGGACGAAATCAGGATCGTCTGGACGAAAATAAGTCAGTGAACCCTTCGCCAGGGACGATGTGTGATTTTTCGTCTGGACGAAATTCTTCTCTTCATGGATCGTCCGGGACGAAGCTCGATCGTCCAGGACGATCAGTCTGGATATATATAGAAATGAGATATTTTGAAGAGAGAGAAATATCTGAGGAGAGAGAAAGAGAAAAGGAAAAAGAGAAAAGCTGGTTTTCGGAGACCGCGGAGCGCTTTTCGTCCGACGCTGCTGTTGGGAAAAGTGGAGATCTCGTGGTAAGGACTCCGAACCCTGTTTCTGTTTTCAAAGATGTTGTGTTTTGATCGAATTGTGGTCTGTTTTGTGTTTTCGTAGTCGACTTTTCGACATGATTTTGACTTGACACAACTTTCACCGCACAACTTTTAGAGTGTTATAGATATGATTATTCTACACGATTTGACTGTATTCTACGAATTTTCTTCCGGTTGGAATTGGTTCTACGTGATTTTAATCGAATAGAAAATTATCAAGATGTTTTCGGACTTGGTTTCTATAGAATAAAAGTCTTGCATTGATGTTATAGATATTCTATTGTAATTTGGTAGAATTTGGAAATCGTGTCTTTTTGCAGGATTTTTGTGTAAATTTGACCGACTGCCGTTACGCTGCCCGATTTTCGTATGATTTCCGAATTGTCTGAGATTGATAGATTGAATTGATATGAATATGATTATTGATATGATTGCTTTAATATTGACTATTGAATTGCTTATTGATTGAATTGACTATTGATACTGGAACCCAAGTGGAACCTGGTTGAACGTTGGTGAAGATTGATATTGACCTGTACAGGATGGTGGGCCGACGGGCTTTCCTTTAAACCATTGATCATTGATATAACGATTGGGAGTTATAAGGAGTTTATATGCCGACGGGCGGCCGACGGGCAAAAAGAGTGACGACTCTTATTGATAGACCAACGTACGGACTACAACAGCAACGGATTCTACAACAGCAACATGACCAGTTGATTTTACTTGTCCAGTATATAGTATTGAATTGCATGTTCACTGTATTGATTTACGGATTTATTGCTTTATCGATTTCTGCCTTATTGATTGATCGGATTTACTGTATCGTACGATTTCATTGATTTCATTGATTGATTACCGAGCATTGATTACTGAGCATTGATATGGATATTGATAGATATAGATACTGCATTGATAGCATGGACATGGACATCGTATGGATTCATTGTATTGCCGCCTAGATTTTGTAGATTCACTGTTGCTGCTGTTCTACACCGTATTGACTGTTGTATAGATTTCTTGTCAGACTGGATTGAAGTTTATCGTATTGCTTTCCTCGATTGATTTCATTAAATGGATCGTATTGATTTGACCGTATTGATTTGATTGACGGATATTGATTGATTGCATTGATTTATCGAATTGCCTGCCGCTGCATTGACTGGTTTTATTGACTATGGATTTCCACTGCATAGTATTGATGATCATTGATTCATGGATTTCCGGATTGCATAGACTCATTGACCATTGACTGATTCAGATTGATAGATTGACATGCATATTGATAGCATCGCCGTGCTTTGATTTCAGTTATAGGTATTAGGTGACCTGCTGGGCTTTGTAAAGCTCATTATATGTGGTTGATATTTTCAGGTCAGGGTTCGGGAGCAGGAGATAGGAGTTGATCCAGATCTTCAGGTTTTAGTTCTTTTGATCGATAGATGATTCTTTTGTACTCAGGACAGGATAGATTTCTCTACTTGTATTGATAGTTTAGTTCCTGAGTATTGTACATGATGTTTTGAGATGTGAATCGACTTGTATATTGATGGTTAAATTTTATAGATGTTTGATAGATTGCTTACTGAAGGTTTATAGATAACTCTGGTAAATTGTTGCGAAATTGATTGACATTCTTTCCAAGTTAGATCTTGGGGCGTGACAATATATGAGACAACCGCATGGATTTCAGGACAGCCAATACCCTCAATATGTCTGCAAGTTGCACAAATCGATCTACGGACTCAAGCAGTCACCTAGACAATGGTTTCATAAACTTACTACTTCGCTGCTACAAATTGGGTTTACCTTCAGCAAATCGAACCGCTCTCTCATGCTCTTTCATCAATCCAACGTTCGGGTATTCGTCCTCATTTACGTTGATGATATTCTCGTCACAGGAAATGACTCTGCTCACATCCAACGGACACTTCGTCATCTCAGATCTCAGTTTAGCCTCAAACAGCTCGGGGATGTATCTCTATTTCTTGGAATTCAGGTGATCAAAACCAAAAATGGATATTTTTTAAATTAAACTCACTACGCAAATGATCTTCTTTTAACTGCAGGTTTCTCAAATTGTAAGCCAGCTGCTTCGCCAGCAAGTCTGAAGTCGAAGACACCGCAAGACGAATCTCTGTTCTCCGATCCTCACCTGTTTCGCAAAATCGCTGGATCACTCCAGTATTTATCCATAATAAGACCGGACATCTCTTTCACCATAAATTCTATCTACCAACATATGCATCAGCCAAGGAATTGTGACTATACCGCACTCAAACGCTTACTTCGTTATATCAAAGGAACAGCTGATTTCGATCTACCTATTGTCCATGGTTCCTTATCTCTTTATCCGGCATCATGTGTCTCATGGCAACATTGATATAACTCATCTAAGCTCAGCCGATCAAATAGCAGATATACTCACCAAATCTTTACCGATCAATAAATTCAATTACCTTCGTTCCAAATTAACTATTTGTTCACCAAATGGTTAATTTGAGGGGGGATGTTAAGGAATAGGTTATATTCTAAGCTGTATTGTACCTGTATTGTACCTGTCACTGTTATTATGTTTTCATGTATCTATCCTGTATCTGGACTCTGGACTCTATATATAGGGTCTAACTATTGAATAAAGATTAAGCTTTTGCATTTTCAATTTCTGTTTCCCGCTTCCCACTTCTCGTTTTCTATCAGTAAAATGGTGCCACGTTCTCTTATTTTTTACCACATGGCCTGACGACCCGATCCGGACCGGTCACGAGATTGCTATGTATTGTCTGATTTGTGCAGATCGGGATATTGCTTGGTATTGCTCGATATTGCTCGACAATAACGAGAAATATCATTATGTGAAGACCAATATCTAGCAATATCGAGCAATACCTCGGTTTTGCTAGGTATTGCTCCGTATTTCTCTTGACAGAGCGGTATTTCTCGTTCTTGCCAAGAAATACATAGCAATACCGAACAATACCTAGCAATACTGAGCAATACCTAGCAATACGCGAATATAGCAATATCGGATTCCGGTCTTAGTCGGGTTGTCGGGCCGCGTGATAAAGAGTAAGAGCACGTGGCTATATGTTATTGGCGTCCGGACGTAGAACTACGCAAGGACACCTGACCTAATAATTGTTCCCTAAACTGGCCCTAAATCTTGAAGACCTTTCAATTTATTAATTAATAATTTTAAAACTGAATTTAATTAAATTTAAATTTAAATATTTTAATAAATTTTTTTTTTCCAATTTCTAAGACCTTGCTTCTCAAAATTGGATTTGGCTTTCTTCAACCGTCGGTGATGGGATAGAAAATATGATGCATGCATGATTATTGATTTTCTAAAGAAGAAAGAAATTTAACTCGTGAGAGAAATACTTTTATGGCATTTATTACTTATTTTTCAAACAAATTGGTCAAAACGCATTTAATCTTTTGAGCCATGCTTACGTAAATCTTACGCAATAGTAAAATTTATATTTTTTTTCAAAAATATACTGCATCAAAATTTGACAAAGTTTGGTATTAAAATTATTATATTTATTTTAAAATTAGTCTAAATGTATGGCTTACAAATTAAAATTTATAATATATTTATCATAAAACAATTTCCATGAGATGTCCTTTTTTTTTTTTTTCTATAATGCTCTAAAGTTATTTTTGATTTGAGATGAAATGTGAATGTAAAGTAAAAATAATATACTGTAAAGTCAACGTAGTGTATTGAAAATATTGTTGACTTGTTTGACTGAGCACGCTATAAATGGAATATTATAAATATGAGCATAATGTTTAATTTAAATTAGCAATAGGATCAAGTGTTTAAAAAAATTAAAAGAAGCAAATTAGACAAACAGAATGGTGCATTCTAAAGTAAAGAATGCACCAAATGATTTGGTGCACCCAACTGCTTGGCGTAATCTAAATACGCCAAACAGTCTGGTGCATTCAATGGAATACGTCATTATGTTTGTCTAATTTGCTTCTTTTTAAATTTTGTTTAATACTATGTTTCTATTCGTAATATAATTAATTAAACATCATGATTCTTCTTAAATAAAGTCCTACTATATATAAATGTAGGATTTATTTTTTAAATATTAAAGTGAGAGAATATAAGGTAAAATAATAGTGTATTCAAATCAATAGTTGATCATAGGCTGCCAATGTTGAGGGCGGTGGCTAGCAACGATAGGTGATGGCGACCAACTGAGATCACTTTTACACCAATCTGTGTATTTGGAATTCGCTCAAAACAGATGAACTTCAAATACGCTCAATGAACTAAAGAGTGATTTTCAAATGCAATCGCGAAATATATACATTGCATTTAAAATATTGTAATCCTAACTTTAGAATTTACAAAACACGCATTTATCTTATTCAATAGTAGCATATTGCTTAGAAGTTTTCAAAATCATAAAAGTGGTAATTCTATCCCATATGAACGGTCTGAATTAAATGGACAAAGTATTAATTCATCTCTAATGGACGAATCTGAGGCATCAGTTTTAATGGTCCAAAAAGTAGAAAAAAATATGCTGAAATCAAAGTCAATCTTTGTATAAATTTCCTTCCAACCATTATTATAGATAATAACAATGTATTTTATACAATAGAATTCAAGATAGTCATTCTTTCAATATCTCTCTCTCTCTTTCTGAATGTAGAGCTGACACAACTGATTTTGATCTGTTGGTTGAGAGTTTTGGCTATCAATTAACCAAAAGGTCTTAGATTCGATTCTTACGTATTTGATGTGTATAAATTTGTCTTAATAGAGAGGGATGATGCATCTCCTTCGCACTTCTTTCCGGGATTCTTTAGCCTAGAATTATAGTTTACATATATATATATTTTTTAATTATAGTTTGCATCTTAATTATAGAGATTTAAAACCTTGTTGATGCTAAAAAGTCCTGATGCATTTATTAACACCATTTATTGCTCTACCTCTAACATTTAAACCCTAAACTTTCTCACATTCGCTCTCTCCACTTCTCACCATAATTTTCCTCTGTTAAATTATCTAACACAATGCGTCTCTTTAGCGAGAAATTATTCGGCCGTCTGGAGACCAATCAAAATGTGCCACGTTAGCAGTATCGAGCTGCGGTACCGAGCCGTGGTACCGAGCAAGGGATGACGTGGCGCATTCTGTCTGGACTTCGGACGGCGTTCAGCATCCGCATAGAATAATTAATCCTCTTTAGCATACAACAAAGGGCAATAGTGTAATCTCTGTATTGCTGTTTTTGTGTATATAATCTACTTGATACAATTGAATGAAAATCAAATATTCCTGCTTCCACTCTCTTCTTTGCTCTGCTTACAGGTTGGGGAGTTTCTTCAATTATCATGTAATTAATTTTCATCTGGATTCTGAGTTAACAACAAATCAAATACAGTTTTCTGAAATCTAATTTGCTTACTGCTATATAAATGGTGGTTCCTGTGAAATAAATAAACCCTAAAACTGAGTAAATGCATCTTCTATTCTATGTGAACTGAGTAAAGCCATTCTCAGGTATACCTCATTCGATGAGTGATATTGAATGGCAATTCCAGCTTTACAACTTTTGTTTGAATTGACTTATAGAGCACTAGTCATTCTCAGGTATCTGATTCTGAAACTGATTTATATTGAGATTTAGGCTTCGTTTTGGACGGCTTTCTTTCTGCTTCTTAAAGTAACTTTTAAGTACAAAATTAAAAAAATTTTGTACTAAAAAGTTGCTTTAAGAAGCAGAAAAAAAGCCGTCCCAAATGAAGGCCTCATTTGGAACGACTTTCTTACTGTTTCATAAAACAGCTTTCTAGTACAACAACTTTTTAGTACAAAAAATAAAACTTTTGTATTAAATTTTTTTTTTAAGAAGCAACAAGAAAGTCGTCGCAAAAAAAAAAAAAAAAAGAAAGTCGTCACAAATGAAGTCTTAGAACAAAATTAGAATGATGCAGCAATTCCCAGCTTGTCCAATGTGAAATACCTTGCTATTGGCTTTCACAAAACTTTTATTTTTAAAGTTCTGCTTGCATTGAACAACTGAAGTCGTCTTTACTTTACAACAGTAGCTTCAACCAATAGAAATAACAATCATAATACAGTAGCTTCATTGATAAAATGATCTAAAAATACATCAGTGATTACAAATACATAGTAAAGTGAAATATCTTGACAAAGAAAAACATCATGGCTATTCTGATACTAAGCATTACTATTATAATTTTGTTTTGATTTGGAATGGACTAAAGTTTTTTTATAGTGCTCTTCTCAAAAAGAGATTATTACATGTGGAGTCCAAACATATAACCGTTCGGTTTTGTGACTGTGTACGGTAAAAACTAAGTAAAAGCGCAGTAACTGTTCACAACCACGCTTTTACTGTTCACCGATGTGCTTTTACTGTTTACATTCACAAAACCGAACGATTCTTTAGGTCCGGACTCTGCATGTAATAATCTCTGCTCCTCAAAATCTGTGATCCATGCTTCAATTCATATGTTGTGTTCAGTGTTCAGCATCACCCAATCAAATGAATAACCATAATCCTCTTTAGTTAGGTTCCAATGCCATCTATAAAATTTTCTTTTATAGCATGTGAATAAGACACGTTAGATGGGCAACAAACTTGAAGATTTTGCAGGATGTCCTTTACTGCTAATTTGACTAAGCTGAGCTCATTTTTGACAATAAATAACTTAATTAACATTAACAAAAGTAAAATCCTTAATTAGAATAGGTTTAAGCTCTGTAATAAAAATGCTATTTATACTTCTAATAAACCAGCCTTTCACACCATTTTTTTAACCTGTTACAACGGTTTAAACACATACTAAAATCTTTGCAGCGATTTTAAAATCTCTACAAATCCATTATATTTGTATTTGTTAGAAAGACTTTTGCAGCAGTTTCATAAGAGGGAATACAACAACGGTTTTTAAAACCGCTAGTACTAATTAGTTACGAAAAACATGATTTTTTAGGAGATTGTAGTAGAGGATAGAATCACTGCCTATACCTCTCTATAGCGGCGTTTTACAAACTGTCGCTATGAACTGCTGTAGAAATGTCATATTTTTAATAGTGCTACACCTGAGCACTCAGAAACACAAGAAACTGTTCTGTAATTGCTATGATAATTTTTATTTAGAATTTCTGGCACTGGGCAATGAGAAAAACTAGTGATTGAACTAAAGTTGTTATCCTAATTAAATGAATATATAAGATGGTTCTTCAGTTATTGGATCCATTCTATTTAAAAGGGATGACCATATCTTATTGAGCTAGACCAACAAGATTTCACTTGATGCTCGCATTTCAGATAAACTCCTATTAGCCTACTCAAAGATCATTAATCATACCTCAAGTAATTATTATTTTGAATTTTGATGATAATAAATATATGATTAGAAGTTACTGACATTTAGATCTTAAGTGTTTCAAGCAAGATAATAAGCCCAGCATAAACACTTAAAATTTAGCATGAGTTGGGGCCTTGTTGGATAATTGTTTACTATATATATATAAGTTTTTTTGATAAGTTTAATTACTTGCATTAAATGAACATTTATCTGTGTACATTTTATTAAGCTTTATTAAATGCAAGTTACTTTAGCTAATTATTCTTTATTCATATTCATTCATGATTGCATTAAACACACCTGTGTGGTTGGTTGCTGGTAGGCTCGTTGAGGGATTGGTTACGCTATTACGCTCCTCTGGGGGTGGTAGCGGTAGATACTCCCGTTCCAATATATATATATATATATATATATATATATTAAAATTATTAATTTTAAATTATTTTTTTGGTTTATTTTCTCTCTCTCCTCCATTATTGTTTATCTCTCACCTATATTATTTTTATTACTTTCTTCATTTAAATTTTGTCTTAGCTGAATTTTACCTTAGAAATCTTATATGATTATTATTTTCATTTGCTTTAAATAATTAATTGATTCTCTTTCTTTCTTTGAGTATTCAGAATTCAAATAATTTGAAAAAAAAATCCTCAAATTACATAATGCATATAATTCATTAATTATTATTTTAATTTGATTTAAATTTCATATTTTTTGGTTTTAATATGTTTATTTCTCTACATTCATGTTACCATATTTTAGTGATTTCATAATTAAATTAAAGATCTTAATTTCAAATATTGTCAAAACTATTTAATCAAATTTGAAAAGCTTTGGTTGTCCCCCTCATTATTAGATTTTATTTTATTAAAATTAATTTTATTTATTCAATACATCATCATGGTTGATTTCTTTCTTTAATTGCATGATATATTTATTTTCAAATCATGCGTTGGATGAATTTTCATGACTTGAAAAATTATATATAATTTTTAAATTTCAAAATTCTAAAATTCCCACTACAAATTCTTTAGGCCAAAACTATATATTTCTCCTCACTTCTCTCCTTTGCTAATGAAGATTAATCTTTATCATCTTTCATGGTTTTATTGAACAAAAAAAATGATTGCATTTTCATTTTCAATTTAAAATTATTTTTTGCATTAATAATTATTTGATGTAAAAGTATTTTGTTGCTTGTTTATGAAGGTCTTCTCTATTTGATAGTTCACCTTGTGTGCATTTAGTATTCATAAATCACTACATTGCATATATTTTTATTTTAATTTAAAATTATATTTTCAAATATTCATCAAGAAATCGTTATGAGCAATTTTTCAAATTGTCATCTTATTGCAAATGTGGGTATATGTAAACAATATTTTGATTTTGATCACTTGATTTTTTTTTTAAATTGAATTTATTATATTTTCCCTGTATTTAATGAACTTCGGATGTATAACTTTTTATATATTATAGTACTGATTGTTCTAATGTTTCTCAAAATCAATTTGGATTAATGCCGAGTACGTCTACTATGAAAGTTATACCTTTATTGAGAGGTTTGATGGAGAAACATAGAGAGAATATGGAGGATATTTATATGATATTTATTGATTTAGAGAAAACATAAGATAAAGCTCCAAGAGAAGTGATATGGAAAGTTTTAGAAAAGAAATGAGTTAATAATGCTTAAATTCAAGCCATTGGGGATATATATGCAGATCTTGTTATTTGTGTTCAAACACAAGGTGATTTCACCAAGTATTTTCCTAATTCTGTTCGATTACATCAAGGATTAGCCTTAAGCCCATCATCTTTTTGCTTTAGTCATGGATGGTCTCACTAGACATTTGCAAGAGGTTGTACTCTGGTGTATGCTTTTTGCTGATGATATTCTTCTTGTTAATAATATTGGAGAGGGAGCTGAAATGAATTATGGATGTCAATCATAGAGTTTAAAGGTTTTCGTTTGAGTATTTATAAAACTGAATATATTGAGTGTAATTTTAATAGTAATAGATATAGTGGAGGGTTTGCGACTTTGGACGATCAAGTTATTAATAAGAGTACATATTTTAGATATCTTGGGTCGTTCTATTGTTTAGAGTGATGGTGAGGGGAGATATTAGTAGCAGAATTTAAGTTGGATGGTTGAAGTAGAGGAATGCATTAGGCTTACTATGTTATAGAAAAATATCCCTCAAGCTTAAGGGAAAATTCTATAAGATGGTGATGAGACTTACAATGTTTTATATATGGTGCAGAGAGTTGTCCATTAAAAGAGAAGCATAATAGATGCTCAAGTGGATGAGTGGCTTTACTCTTAGGGATAGAATACGAAATGAGCATATACGTGAAAAATTGAAAATGTTGGAGTAGCTCTAGTGAAAGATAAGAATAGAGGCAGTAGCCTTAGATGGTTTGGTCACATAAAATGATGGCTTTCCGATCACCCATTTAGCAAAGTAGATGTATTAGATTTTGGTTATGTTAAGAAATGTAAAGGTAGACCTAAAAAGACTTGGTTAGAAAAGATTAGAAATGACCAGCTTTCTTTTTTAGATTTAAATAAGATTTTGACTCTTAACATGATACAATGGAGAAAAAAGATTCATATAGTTGACCCAATGTAGCGGGATAATGACCTGATGTTGTTGTACTGATTATTTTAAACATTTTGATTAGATGATTTCATGATTTCATCAGGTAAATTAAAAGTTATTATATTTTGAATGATTTGAATCGAATAAATAATTTTTGATATTTTAGTTTAGTCATACTAGTAATACATGCATTATGAATGAATATGAGTATGTGATTGAGTAATTGCTTACTATTATAATATTATAATAATAATATGCTTTAGGATACGTAAAGTTTGATTTTATTCATTGACTAAAGACTGATTGACCAGTACATGATGGTGGGGAAACATACTTCGCTTTGAATTTTTATTCATGTGACACATTGATTACATTTGTAAGGAGTTATTATTGTGCTGAAGGGCAAGAAGTAACAACTCAATTTACCGAGCCAATGGTTATTGATTACTGATTACCGACTATTGGAAAAAACACCACATAAGTCATAATTTTTTACTTGTTTAGTGTGATTGCCGGAATACATATTACTGCACTGAGTTATTGTTATTACATCGATCACTATTTTACTACCATTTTACTGTTTTACTATTCTATTGATTATTGTTCTACTATTATTATACTATTTTATTGTTACTACAACAGATTTTACTAATAACATGAACAAAATAAAAAATAAATAAATCAAAGCCACTAAAGCGTAAGCCTTCCAAAGTGTTCATTAGGGTTGAAAACATCCCTTATTGTAACATATATATACATGCTTAAAGGTCATGGCTTATATGGTCGTAAGAATAATATGAAATTATGGTCGATTGAGTCAAATAGAACTATAAATGATAACATCTTGTTTAACTTAAAGCTATTGAGGCTATTCAATTGATCTAACTTAGAGCTATGTCTATTTGATTGCATGGTCCATAAATTACATGATTAAAAAAAAAGAAAAAGAATACCCAATAATTTTGTTTTAATTTGAGTGATTGATTGAATCAAAGACAAATAAATGAGGATAGTTGATTTGACAAATGCAAATCTTATTTTATTTTTCATGGTTAAGAAAAAAAAATCTTCTATTTGTAAATAAAACAAAATACATCACTAAAAATTCACTTGATTCAGCATGGTTCTCGAGATAATATTTGAATTAGAAACTTTCAAAATCAAATTCAAAGGCATCCAAACTCTAGTAGCAGATTTATAATCAAGCTGACTATCTTGATCAGATGAGTCATCAACACCAAAGTTGATCTTATTCGACTCCAAATAAGTCCAAATTAAACACTGGACGCATAGCTAAAAGCTTTAAGACATTAATTGGGCGACTCACTTATAATCAGTGATATCCAAATCTTGTACACTTTTAATTAGATTGAATGTCTCCATGAGATAAATTCGACGAGTCAAAGACTATTTAATTATAATATAATTAAGAAACTTAAATGTTAAAAATTAGTCTATAATTTGCAACCAATTTATTTCAAATAGTCATAAAATTTAATTACATTTTAAAATTTACAAATCTTTAAATTTCTAAATTAATATATGATTTTCTTAAGGCATGCTTCATGCCAATTAAGTAAAAAAAAAAAAAAAAAAGACACCTATACATATTAATCAAATTGTTTGATGTAAATCTGATTCAACCCGAATCCACCTAACATGAAGTTGACCCATTTAACTAATTTATTATATGAATTATGCGATTTTTGGGATCAACATGACTCATTTAATCTAAATATGACCCATTTAATCTAAAAATGAGTAGATTAATCCGAACCTAGTCAATTTACCTGATTAGCATTTGGGTTAATTTTGAATCAATCTTGGGTTGTCGGTTAACCCAAACCTAACTCAAAATTTTATAAGGTCAAGCTTTTATACTAGAACTCGACCCAAAATTTCATTGTGTCAACACAAATTTAAAATTTTTGAGTCAATTTCATGTTAGCTTATTTTATTGAGTCATTTATAAGCATCACGAGGCCCTAATTAGCTACGATCCTTCGACTATTATCGCTTAACTATGACTTTTTTTGATCACCATCATCTAATTATGATCTCCTAATTATTATCACCCACTATGGCTTCGTTTGGGACATCTTTCTTAATGTTTTTTAAAACAACTTTTTAGTATAAAAATTTTCTCGAATTTAAAAATTTTGCACTATAAAGCTGCTTTTGAAAGCAATGAAAAAGTCGCCCCAAACGAAGCATATGATCTTATAATTCTTGTAACCTTACTATAATCTCCTGAATTTTACCACCCGTCTAAATTGACACATATTGACTTTATCATCATCCATCACTAATAAGTAATAACCCCCGTAAGAATGGTACATTCATTAATAATTAAGGTTTCGTTTAAGACAACTTTTTTGCTGCTTTCTAAAACAACTTTTAGTATGAAATTTTTGTACTAAAAAGTTATTTTAAAAATCAGAAAAAAAGTTATCCCAAACGATGCCTATACTTATTATTACTCAATCTCTTCTTAATGTTTTTTTGAATTTATATTATCATTAGATTGACATAAAATATAAAGAAACAGTCAATTTAGAGAGTTTACAGGTGGAGTGAGCTGAAGGCGTTTTTTTTTTAGGAAAGTCCGTTTGAAAGTCCGGTATGGGCGCCATCCGTTTCTGCAAATCTGTTATTTTCTCCGGAAATTTTGGATCAGATTGGGTACTTAATCGAATTTGGAAAGATCAAATTGTTATCGGATTATTCTGTTTAGAGAGGAAAAACTTCCAGCAGAGCAGAGGCGTTGATCGTTGATTACTTGCAATTGATTTGATTGATATCGGCCGATTGATCATCTTCTTGATCGAAGGAATTTCTGAAAACGACTGCTTCTGGGCTCTGGTAAGCGTTAGGGATTCAATCAGATCAGTTTTTAGCATTTTGCATCAGGGTTTTGAATCTGTTTCATGTTCTTGAGTTATCGGTTCTTCTTTACAATGTGCAAACAATATTTAATTTGGATTGGCAATGAATGCCTATTGTAGAAGCTTAGTTTTTTTTTTAAAATAATTTTAAAAGAAAAGATTGGCTATTTATTAGAGAAGAGATCACTGTTTTACAAATTTTTTGGTTTCTAAATCGTTTTTCTTTTTAATCTTCTTCAAAGCCGGAAGCAGATTTTCTTTTTCGCATTCTCTTCGTTTTTCAAAAGTTTCCTTCTCCTGAATTAACAAAATTCAAATTCTCTGTGAAGGGAAGCGATATTTGTCTGTGGCAATGGCAATGGCGGACGCAAAAGGATCACTGGATTACTGGAGGAAATATTTCAGCAGTGCGAAATCTGATATTTTTGATTTGATCGAAAAAGCAATCCTAGTAGCGGCGACCGATTGTCCCAATGAATTTAAGGACAAAAAGGATATGATTGTCGAGAAGCTTTACACTTGCCACCTTTCCCTCAATAATGGCGACCATGAATGCCCCAAGGAGGAGAAAAATAGTTGCAGCTCTGGCAACTCGGACGAGACTGATCAGATACTTGGAGAGGTGATGAGGATCAAGGAGCTCCTTTCCAACACGCAACTCTACGAATCTGAATCTGATTCTGATTCAGTCTTGTATGAATCACTGAGGAGTTTGCAGATCATGCAATTGTCTGTAGAAATTTTGAAGGCAACTGAAATCGGAAGAACAGTGAGTGCTCTGCGAAAACACAGCTCCACCCATATTCGAAAGCTTGTTAGGACTCTAATTGATGGCTGGAAAATGTTGGTTGATGAATGGGTTCAATCTACAGCTCCAATTACTGAAAAAACCATTACAGATTCATCAAAGCAAACTTCGGAGAAGAAGCCATGCAATCATTCATCTGCTGCAGTGAAGAGAAAGCAGCCTGAGGAAGTTTCAGATGCGTCAAAGCTGGAGCTTGCGAAGAAGAAGCTCCTTGCAGGATATCAACGAATAGAGAATGCAAAGAAGGGACGAATGATACAGATCATAGAGCCAATTGATCTTCCAAATGTCTCCCATGAAAAGCAACGATCAAGAAAGAAGCTTGGGAAACATTCTTCAAATTAAGCAGCAGCAGCTCCATTTCAGTCCTGCAATGAAAGCTTTCCAAATTAGACTTTTTTTTGGACGGCTTTCTTACTGTTTCTTAAAGCAGTTTTCTATCGCAAAATATAAAATTTTTGTACGAAAAAGTTGTTTTATAAACTAGTAAGAAAGTCGTCTCAAATGAAGCCTTAGGCTTCGTTTGTGATGACTTTTTTGTTGCTTCTTAAAACAGTTTTTTAGTATAAAAATAAAAAATTTTGTACTGAAAAGCTGCTTTAAGAAGCAATAATAAAGCCGTCTCAAACTTTCTTTTAGTCGGTTCTATTTGGTTTTCTGCTTTCAAGATCTCCATAACTCAGAGCATGAGCCCCACATTGCTGAATCCGGCTTTATTTTGGTTGATGCTTGAAGCTAAATGTACATATTAGAGATTAGGATTTTATAGTTAGGAAATTAGTCTCTTGATTCATTTGATTCTTTTTCTTCATCTTCAATTAGGGCTGCAAACGAACCGAGCCGAGCCGAGTATGTGAGTGTTCATGTTTGTGTTTGTTTAACATTAGCCTGTTCATGTTTGGTTCGTGTTTGATTCGAGCTTTATTATTTGTGTTCATGTTTGGTTCGTTTAATTTAAGGGTGTTCATGTTTGGTTTATGTTTGGTTCATGTTCGTTTGTTTAGTGCTTATCGAGCTTTAAACAAGCTATGTTCGTGAACATATTTCGCAAACAATCTATTGAACAAGCAAACCTTAAATTTGTTCATGAACATCCTAAACAAACAATCTAACAAACATGGACAAATATGAAATGTTTCTTGTTATTAATAAAAAATAATTATATTATTGTTATAATTAAAGTTTTTATATTATGTATATTTATCATTTTTATAATAACATTTTATTTAAGTTTTTATCGAGCGGTTTTAATCAAACCCGAATCGAGCTTGTTCATGAACATCAACTGATGTTGTTCGCGAATATAAACGAGCTGAACGCATTAGTGTTCAAGCTTGTTTATTTAAGAATCGAGTATTTAAAATATTGTTCAAGTTTGTTTGTTAGTTAATTAAACGATCACGAACGAGCTTTAATCGAACCGAACAACGAGTAGTTCGTCAAACGTTTGGTTCGCTTGCAGCCGTATCTTCAATGATAATGTAACTGAACCACTGCTTTATGCAAAATTTTCAAGTCATTATAGTTGAATGTATGTGTTACTTCTGTATGTGTATCAGAGAAGAAATTATTATGTGCGGAGTCTGGATATAACTTGCATCCGGACTATAATAAAATCAAGCCACATGACTTATACACACCATGAGTACAATTTGTACGCAGGGTGTGCATAATACACACCCTATATATAAATCTCGTAGCTTGATTTTATTGGAGTCCGGAGGTATCTGAATTCGATCCGCACGTAATAATTTCTCTTATCGGGGATTTTTTTACAATTTTTTCTTTCTCAAAAACTTGTGTTTCGTGGATTTTAGCCAACTCAAATTCTTCTTTCTTGTTTTTTTTAATGCACAGTTAAAATTTGTGGTATTATATAAGTAAAATGCTTTTTTTTTTTTAAAGCAAAATTGAAACATATATTAATAAATTCAAAACGGTTACATCAATGGAAGAAGGGGAGCTAACGAAAAAAAAAGAAAATTACAGGCAAAAAACGGGCTCAGTAAGCGGCCGAGGCTTCCAGCGTCCCTGAAGCCTCGCACGGACCGTCCAATAAGGAGTAGACAACGTCCAACTTGAAAAGCCACACCAAAGGTTGCCACCAGCAAAACGACATGGACGCGAGCCCCAACCACATCATTGCCCTTAACCCAGCGCAACATCAAATCGAACAACCAAAAAGCATATAAATCCCGAGGAGAGCACAACGAGAAATCATCGTCTATGTCGGCCTCTCCCCCGAAATCTCCCCCGAGATGCAACATTGAAAGTAGGTCTAGCACGAACTAGAGTGAAATCATTGCCAGGGTCAGAACCCCCATAGAAATCCGGAGAAGCCAAACCACCTTCAGAAAATTCAGATTCCGATTCACAATCCGACGAACCATTCAACCAATTAAGATGGTTCCTAATATTCAAACCAGAAGAATCACCCAAACAGTTAGCCATAGATTGCGAATTGATCAAATTCACGGGAACCTCAATTAACATGTTGACAATCGGATTACTCGCATCTCTGACACCAGACGAAGGAGGCTCAGCCTCAAACATAACAGGAACCAAAGCAATCGACGAATTAACAGCAGCACCACCTTCCGAATTATTAAAATTTTCCGTAGAGATAGTCGGCATAATCACATTGCTAACAGACGCTAAAGCAAGAGGAAAAAAAGGTGTAGCATTAGGGGATAAAGCAACCGTAACAGTATCATAAGTAATTCCACCAACACCTAACACTCCATTAGCCACCAGAGTAGACACAGGTTCATTCAAAACACCCTGAACAAGTGTAACCGAAACAGGATCTACAATTGTAGTAGGAGTTTCTACAATTATGGAAAGAACAGATGGTTCCAGCTCAGCATTAATAGTAAGGCAATCATCCACAACCGGACAAACCTCACCATTCACAACCTCACCATTCACATCCTTCAACGAAACATAAATCCCCTCAACAACAGAGGTAAAAGACGGAGGCTCAGCAGCATGGAAATTATCGGGAAGAAAACCAGCATTCACATTTTCACACTCCAAAACAGTATGAGTAACAACATTATCGCCAGCATTCACACTAGGTTAACAATAAAGGCTAGGAAAGTGGTATACGTTATTAAATACAAAAATCTATGCCTTAAATACCATTATCTTCATCACATTATTTCTTTTTTCATTTGATTATAGCAAAACACTAATATGTTCTAGCCGAGTTATCGTTATATTCTTTAGTTTAGTTAAATACTTATAAAAACTGTACCTAAACCTTTTTCATGAAGTTAGTAATATCCAACGTAGCATGTGAAAGTTCGTTGGGGATGTTAAGCCCTATGAACTTAGTCCCAAGCTAACCAAGAGAGGGGGTGAATTGGAAAACCTTAAAACCAAAGATAAAACTCCAACCAAAATCACCACAAACAAAGTGCGGAAATTAAATAATGCGGAAGCAATAATAAGAAAATAACATACCGGATTTATAGTGGTTCGGTCAAACCTTGACCTACATCCACTCCTTGGAGGCACCCTCCAAGTATTGCACTAAAACAAGTGTCTCTCCTTTAGCCCCCACAGCTAGGCGGAGAAGCCCTTACAAAATCACTTCCACCTTCCCCGGTGCGGCGGAGTCGCCGGGTCCTTTGACACCAAAGGGATCTTCTTCTTTGGTGAACTTACCTCGAGACAAGCCTTGAATCCGATGGTACTAAGGTGCGAGTTCGCCGGAGCAACCGTGTGGATCCCCCACCACACTCTCTTGAGTTCCTCCCCCTCATAGGATCTTCTCCCTCTCAAACTCCACCCTTTCCTCTCTCCCTTTCAAGCTCTCTCTTCAAGTCTCCCCCACAAGAACAAAGCTCCAATGGCTGCCAAAGACACTTACAAAAGTTGCCATGCCATAGCTTAAATAGAAGCTCTCAAAACGAGCTCATTAATGCAAGTTGCCGACATTATCGTCCAGGATGATAGGTATATCGTCCTGGCCGATAAGTACAAATTAAGGTCATTAGCCTGGGACGATATGGGACGATTAGAAGAAACTTGGTTACATCGTCCTGGCCGATCTTAGGATCGTCCTGGACGATTAGTTTAAAACTAGTTCAATCGTCCTGATCATCGCCCTGAATAGAGTCTGGCCGATGTCAATCGTCCAGGATATCGTCCCGACCGATCTCACGATCGTCCTGGCCGATCTGATCGTATCAATCAGCCATTAATTCTTTCCAAAGATACCAGATCATTTTAGGCATAATTGAGTTAGATCGTCCTGGACAATTGGTATATCGTCCTGGCCGATTTCCTAAAATACATGATACCTAAATTGATCATGACGGCTGATTCTTCTTAATTGATCATATCGTCCAGGCCGATTAGTTGACGGTTGCCTTAATGAGGATGCCCTAATTAGGGTTTCTGGTTTTGAACAGATCGTCTAGGCCGATATTAATATTGTCCCGGACGATGTTACCAAAAACAGAAATCATATAGGGAGCAAGAGAATTTCTACTAAGTTATAGCCACATCAAATACAACAGACTCAAGAAAGGAAAAAGATTACAAACTGACATAGACCTAGTCTACTTAATATTGAGCTGGTTTCAAATGTAGTCTGATCGTGTGGACCTGAAACGTTAGTATAAAAGGCAATCGTAGGGAAATAATGAATGTTTGTTATCATCAAAATCATAAACTATAGATCCGCAACAGCATGCTCATCAAGGGCGGAGCTAGGATTTTTTTGATGTGGAGACACAAATCATGATGTAAAAAAAATCCTAAACCTTTTTCATCCGAACTTCGAACCGGCATTGGCGGTTTTAATTTTTTTCAAATCGTTAATTTTATTATAAAAAAATAAAATATATGATAAAACAAAAAAACTTACATATTATCTATAATTTCTCCCCCGAGTCTTCATTTTTTGAAACTGTTGTACAATCAATTCAATGCTATTAAATATATACTTCTTACTTTTTTTGAAGTAGCTTTATAGTGTATATATATATATATATATATATATATATATATATATATATATATATATATATATATATATATCATAGATTTAACACTACAGGAAAAACGCTGAAAACGGCGGTTTTTTCCGGCGGTTAGTGTAGATTTACCGGCGGTTTTTAAAGTTACCGGCGGTCTAACGGCACAAACCGCCGGAAAAAACGGCGTAGGAAACCATTTCCGACGGCTTTTTACCGGCGGTTTATTTTGCGGCGGTTTTCCGGCGGCCAATACCGCCGGTGACCACCGGAATTTTAACCGTCGGTCTGCCGGCGGTTACGCCGCCGGTATTGTAACCGCCGGAAAACCACCGGTCAAATTACCGGCGGGTTTCCGGCGGTTAAACCTGGCGTCGTCTGGTTCATTAGACCGCCGGTAAAGTACCGGCGGGGGACGGCGGTTATAGCCGTCGGTCTTACCGACGGTTTAAACCGTCGGGCGTCCATCGTATAACCGCCGACGGCCGTCGGTAAGCCGCCGGTACTTACCGGCGGTTTAATAATATAACCGGCGGCTTTATCTTGTCCGTCCGGTATCGTAGTTTCCGGCGGCTAAACCGCCGGTTAGCCGCCGGAAACCTGTAGCACCTGAAAAAAAAATTGACAGCATCCCCTCTATTTGAGGGAGGTTCACCCTAAAGTCTAAACCTGTAGAAAAAGCATATATATGTTGGGCAACACGCCGCTATATTCATCACAACCAGAAAATACAAACAAAATAAAAAATTCATCACAACATTACAATCACAAATTCACAAGATAGTTCATGATAATGCTACAATCACAAGTTCAGAAGTTCACAAGTTCTAATTAATACATTCATCAAACATAATAAACATCTAATCATCATCGGTATCCTCACTGTCTGCAGATGGCTGCTCCTGTTGGTCCTTCTTCCTTTGTTTTCCAGCTCTGTAGGATTGCAACTCTGCTTGCATTTCATTCTGAGCCTTCCTCATTTCTTCAATCTCTCTAGCTTGAACCCTTTTCATCTCTTCAATCTCTCTAGTAAGTGCTGCAACCCTCTCACTTACAGATTCTTCAGCTCCACTTGGATCATGAAATGCAGAGGTGTATGAACTGTCCTCAATAGCAAAAGCTTGTGAACCCATGCCATATACCCTCCCCCTCTGTCTTCCACCAACAACTTCTGACCATGTCTGATACTCAGAAGTATGGGCCGATCCAGAAGATGATCCCTCGCCAGTGGACTGCCTACTTTCTCTAGCTCGTAAGAAATCATCCTGCGAGTTACAAATAGTTTTATTAAAATAAATTTTTATTCTAAAAATCCAAAAAATTTTACTCACATGAGCCTTCTTAGATTTCTCATCAACCCACTGCTGGTCAGCTTGATGTTGATGAGTTCTTGTATGTAGCTCCAATGGTGTTGGCTCCCGACCCATGTGCTCTTTCTAAAAATTTGATGCTTAGTTATACTAACATAAATATATGTAATAAACCAATTCAAAACACTTACCAGTCGCCGCCTATGTTCTGTATGAGGTACAGATCCACCAGTATGAAGAGAGCTTCCTAAACCGCCGCAGTCAGAGGCTCTGTTCTGTTTATTCTGCTCTCTCATTTTTATAAACTCCGGGGTAGCCCAAGCACTACTCAAATCTGCCCAAACGCCCTCTCCAATCCAATTAGGCCTCTGCCCGGACTTTCTAATGTCCGTGAACATGTCTCTGAGACGGGTCGCTCCTCTCCTCTCAAAATTTGATCTGATCCTCGTGCTGTACTCAGGCAACCACCTAAATTCTTTCTATAAAAATTTAGGCAATATCAAAAAGATTAGTACAAATTAAATCATATATTTGAAATCATACCAAAAAAAACATACCTGAAATTCTCCAAACCACATATCTCTAACTGGCTTTGGGATCTTCTTCCAGGATAAGTAAGGAGCATCATACTTATTCTTTATTATATCCCAGATCATATGTATAGGTGGCCTTGAAGGATTGAAGCTGCAAGTGACTTTGTTTATCAATAACATGTAATATATCAAAATAAAAATAACTGAATAACTTAAATTGAACTTACTTATCGCCGTCAGGCTCGATGTATTGACGCTTATCTGTTGCTGTTGCAGGATCGGTAGCGCCAACCTCTGGTGGTCGTGATGGTCCACCCTGTTCATGCTGCACCGGATAGGGGTAGTAATATGGGTAAGGGTAAGGAGGGTGAGGACCAGTGGATGGACTAGCAGCCTGTGATGATGGTGGGGGGTAATATGGATAGAATGGAGAAGCATGTGTCTGATCTGGAGAGGGGAAGCGAGGACTCGTCGAGCTGGGAGGGAAGTGGCCAGGGAAGTATGGAGGTACAACAAGAGGTGGATCTAACTGTCCCTGACTCTGCTCTGGTGAAGGCTGCTGGCTCCTGGCAGGTGGTGGCGGCGGTGGTGTAGGTAGATCTGGTGAAACTGAAGGCCCCTCACCTACCTCAGTCTGTATGGGTCTGCTAGTCGTAATCTTCTTCCGGCGGAACTTTGAGGCAAATGATTTACGAGGAGGATCGTCGCCTGAAGCCATCTGCAATATTAAAAAAAAATAATTGAGAAACAGTTAATAAAACAGTTAATAAAACAGTTAATAAAGCAGTTAATGAAGCAGTTAATGAAGCATGTAATGAATTACGAGAAGCAGTTAATAAAGCAGTTAATGAAGCAGTTAATAAAAGACAAGGTGTCAAAATACAATATCATTTCTAAGTAGTAAAAAAATTACAAAACATTTAAATTCTACAATTCTAAATTACAGAAACTAATCAGAATCATCAAAACTATTTTCATCACTCTCAAGAGTATCTTCACTTTCATCCTGGTTCTCTTCTTCGTCTGAACTAGTTGAACTATTGACATCTTCTAACTCCATTTCAATAGTAGAGGTTGTAGTTGACATATCCTCAATTTCAATAGGCATATAACTTGACATCTCATTCTCTTGATGTGCAGTTGCTACAATGTATTGTTGATCAATTATTCCCCGTGCTTTTGTTTTTATGACAGCTAGCCAATCTTGTTTGTCTCTGCGACCACTGGGATATTTGCTGAAATAAACTTGAATAGCTTGGCTTGCTAACACAAATGGATCAAACTTTCCGTATCTTCTACTATGTTTAACATCTATTAAACCATACACAGGATGAACCATTGTGCCTCTATTTTGTACTGGATCATACCACTGACAGTTAAATAAGCATACAAAATTCTCATCTTCGCCTGGGTATTCCAAGTCAAGGACCTCATTCAAAATACCATAATAATCACACTCATCTTCTTCATGAGTGTTTCCTCTAACACATACTCCACAATTTTCAGTTTTTCTTCCTTCACTCCACGATTTGGTATGAAATCTGAACCCATTCACTATATATATTGGCCAAGTTTTTACTTTTCGCATTGGACCCCATGCTAATGCTTGCAAACCTTTATCGAAACATTTGTTATCAGGATTTTGTACCTAAAAATATTTTCAAATTTTAGTATTTTTGATAATAAATAAGATTTAAATTTATAAAAAAAATGTACTCACATATGATCTGAACCAAGTTGGAAATTCATTTGCAACAGCTTGCTCAATTTCCCTTGAATCTGTCAAAGGCAAATTGCTTACGAAATACCTGGTGACAAATAATACATAAGTATTTTAAATAAATATTACTAATTTATTATTAACATTATGTTAGAACTTACTCTAAGATTGGCTCAACTTCTTCACAGTTCAGTAGTACATACAAATTCGCTGTATTTATTTCTAAATCGTTGAGATATCTTTCAACACATTTGCTCAGCTTATCCATATGTTGCATTTAAATAAAATAAACGCATAGATTTGATTTGGGGCCTAAAGGGGCAAGGTGGTCAACCCTGGTTGACTTGGTTAACCGGGTTGACCCAGGGTACAAGTCTAGGCCCAACAGACTCGACTCAACTCTCTCAACCCATTGGAGAGGGTCTTGGGGTTCGACTTGGTCAATTTGACCAAGTCAACTCTTATTAATGTCTTGATCACCCAATGTCATAATCCCCTCACAAGGTCTATTACAACTAAAAGTACACATCATCTATTCAGTTATAGATCTATTGAAGCGAAAACCTTATAAACCTTCTAGTTGACCTCCATAATTCATGTTTTCCTTCAACTCCCTTTCTAGTCTTATCAACATGAAGAATATCATCAGTAAAAAGCATACACCAAGGTACATCCTCTCACAAATGTATAGTGAGAACATCTATGAGTAAAGCAAAAAAGATATAGACTTCTTGCTGATCCTTGATATAATCCAACCGAAATAGGAAAATACTTGATCAAACCACCATGTATTTGAACACAAGTAATAACTCCTACATACATATCAATAATGATTTTAATATAAGCATTATTAACTCCTTTCTTCTTAAGAACCCTCCATAGCACTTCTCTTGGAATATTAAGATATATTTTCTCTAAATAGATAAATATCATATATAGATCCTCCTTATTCTCATTATATTTCTCCATCAAACCTCTCAAAAATGTATGACTTCCATTGTAAACCTACCAAGCATTAATCCAAATTGATTTTGAGAAACATTAGTATCACACCTAAACCTATGCACCATAACTCTCTCCCACATTTTTAAAGTATAAAATATTAACTAAAAAGATAATATCATCAAATAATCAAAGAAAAACCATAAAAAATAACCTTAAAAGAGAAATCGGTTTGTTTGGGGTCGGAATCGGTGGGCGGTCGGGCGTCGGAGTAAACTCGTCGGCGACGGTCGAACTGGGGACGGCGGCGGTCGGACTGGGGTCGGCGGCGGTCGGAATGGGGTCGGCGGTCAGAGTTCCTTCGTCGGGGGCTGATCGGACGAGCGGAGGAGACGATAGAGCGAGCGACCGAGAGAGAGAAAGAAAGAGTGAAAATGAAATGAGCGGAGCGAGGGGGCTCGTATTAGGGCTTTTACCGGCGGTTTTCCGGCGGCCTAGACAGCCGGAACAAAATCACTTATCACCGGCGGTGTAGACCGCCGGAAAATCGCCGGTTCACGTTGATATCCGGCGGTTTCCCGGCGGTCTGGACCGCCGGAACAAAAGCACTTATCACCGGCGGTTTAGACCGCCGGATAACCGCCGGTTCATGTTGATATCCGGCGGTTTACCGGCGGTTTATAGACCGTCGGTAATACCGGCGGTGTATCGTAGCTAAGCCGCCGATTTGGCCGTCGTTAGAGTCCGACAGCTTAACCGCCGGCGGAGCCGTCGGTAATACCGACGGTCTATAAACCGCCGGTATGTGCCATTTTTCCTGTAGTGTAATATAAATAGAATTTAAATTTTAGATCTTAGCAGTAGCTTTTGAGATTTTTACCAATTAAATGAGTTGATATCCAGGAAATGATATAGTTTGTTGGAGTTCGAATTAAGAAAAATTATAATTGTGATGAATAATAAAAGTATTTTGAAGATATGACTACATCAAAGAAGTATGGCTGTGAAAGAAAAAATGGACATAAAAATATTTCACATGATCAGCTCATTTAAGCAATAAACGATCTAAATTCAAATACTATTTTTTTTTCAACGTATTGGTTAAATAAATAAAGCAGGTATTTGAATCAAAATGCATTATATATATCAGTAAATAATAAATATTTAAAAATCTTCGGGGCATCATTGATTTTAAATCTATGTAATTTATTTCCAACTTGTGTTTGTAAGAATTTATAATTCTGAGGCTAACAATGGCCTCTTAATAAGTATATTTTTATCACTATATCTCTATCATTTGAATGATAATAATCAAATAATAAAAAATGATTAGAAAAATTGATTTTTTATTTTCATAGAAAAA
The DNA here is from genome assembly GCA_022539455.1 of Dendrobium nobile. Lineage (NCBI taxonomy): Eukaryota > Viridiplantae > Streptophyta > Magnoliopsida > Asparagales > Orchidaceae > Dendrobium > Dendrobium nobile. The sequence continues at coordinate 896,147 of CM039728.1, forward strand.
ATTAAAATTTGCTCAAACGAACAAAAGTAAACACAAACTATACAAAAAACTTTCATTTAAAACTTTAAAATGATTTTAACTCAAATAAAATTTTACTATTCATTTTTTAAATTTAATTAATTTTCACAAGTTAAAATAGAATCCTAAAAATAAAATTGACACATTTTTTAAAAAAAAAATGATAAAAAAATACTAAAAAAATTATTGGTTAAAGGGTTGTTTTGCTTTTAGTACGTACAACGGAGTGAATTTTAGCTTTTATTTGCAATACAGCTAGGGAGGGATGAGAAAGAGAGGCAGAATATTCATGGATGAGAGAACTCAATCGAATGATTTTCAACTTTTTTCTTCCATTGAGAGCTCGTATATAAAAAAGTTATCGAAAAAAAAATCATTCGGCCAGTGAGGGAACGTGCCCCCCAGTGCCCCCACCCTGCCTCCGCCCTTGATGCTCTCTTGGTCTCTCGTTAGGCTTGGTTGAGGCTCAAACATTCACATGATCTCTACTAGCAGCATCCTCCCGTTGGTCAATCAAATGTTGGAGCTTCTTATTCATTTAGTTTGAGCACCGTCATCTTGTCTTTAGTGAAGGGTGGTGGGTGAGTCAACGCCTCTTAGCTCAACAAGGACTCCATGAAGACAAATTTATTCTCATATTCTTCTTAGTACACGTAATGGTATTGTAATTTTGTTAACCATGTTACATTGTTTTCATAAATTGAATTTAGGGTTTGTTGGGAATGCTGAAGCTCTTTATAAAGATGGATGTAAAGCAGCTACGGAGAAAGCTGTTATAGAAAGCAGATTCCTTGCACGAAAATTTATTAAAAGCTTTGAAAAAATAGTGACCATACAAAAACTATGATAACAGTGTGAAAAACAAAGCAGTATAAAAGATGCCCCAATAAAACCTTAGTGAGTCTCTATTTATTAAATAAATCAAGTTGCATAAAAATGTCATATGCCGCATCTTCGCTAGTAATTTTTTTTGGACTTTTTAGCTCGTTAAAGTCAAACTTGCACATATCACATACATAAGTTTCAAACTCAAAACCTATTGATTTATAGTCAAAGCTTCCGGCCAACACATCAAGATGAGCTACTATTTATTAGGGGTGTCAATTTTTGACACGACCTGAACCCGACCCAAAAAAATCCGGGTTCGGGTCAACACGAACCTGAAACGGGTTGGATTCGGGTTGAACAAATCAACCCGTTTTAAAAATCGGGTCGGGTTTGGGTTGACCCAGCAACCCGAAAGTGACCCGAAAGTGACACGAAAACTCATATTTGACCCGAAAATCAGATATTGACCCGTTTTGACACAAAAATCGAATATTGACCCGATTTGACTCGAAAATTAGCAATTTTAGGTCAACTTCGAGTCATTTGTGTCGGGTCGGGTTCGGGTCCGAAAACCTAACTCGTTTTTAAAAACGGGTCGGGTTCGGGTTGACCCGAACAGGTCAGTTCCAGGTTATATATCCTAATTTAATTTATAAATAAATTATGAGTCTAGAGAAATTCTAGTATTAATATACTTTGTAAAAAGTAATATATTCAAATTGTTTTTCATAAAAAGAAAGCCTATCAAATTTTACCACTACGATTAGAGTGTTTGATATTGCGTTTTCAGTCTTTAACGGCACACAACTCTCTTTGGCCTATTGGTTGAGAGCTTAGGCTTCCAACTAAGAGGTCCAGGGTTCGAGTCTATGTGTATGCGTTGTGTGTGTGAGTTTGCCTTTAATGGCCTAAATGTCCCAAAAAAAAAAAAAAAGTCTTTAACGGCTTCTGACCAACTTCCTGTCGCTTTCGTTCTAGGGCATGAACACAAGTCAAACATCCAATGGGGATATGCCAAATATTAAATAAATAATTATTAAAAAAAAAAAAAGACTAGCTGTTGACTGCCGCTGGTGAAGTTTCCACAAGCTTCTAGTAGAACTAATCAATTAATTATATTAAGATTTTGTTTGAGATTATTCTCTTGTTGATTCTTAAATCAGTTTTTTAGTATTAAAAAATTATTTTAAAAAATAATAAAAAGTCTTCCCAAATGAAGCATAAATTTTGTTTGGAATAGCTTCCATTCTGCTTTATAAAATAATCTTTTAATAATTTTTTTTTAAAAAATAAAAGTTTATATAAAAAAATTATTTTAGAAAGCTATTGCAAATAAAATCTATGACTTTATTTGAGATATCTTTTTTGTTGTTTGTTAGTCAACTTTTAAATGCAAAAAAGCATAATTTTTTTTTTAAAAAAAAGTTATCCTAAACAAAATTTAAGACTTTATTAATTTTCTCATATTTGATTTAAAAGTATTAACTTTGATTGTAATAAAAAATTATTTAAAATAAGTTGTGATTTTAAGGCTGGCTATTCATATATAGCCGTTAGAAGGGTTTTAAGTTACAGAGACAGATTATTTAAGATATATAATTTAAATTGAATTTTAAATAATTTTGACTGAAAATAAAATTTGTAATTATATATGTTTATCTTATATTTTTTAATAAATAAATATTAATAGTGTTCATTTGAAATTTTTTGACATAAATAGACTAAAGCTTCGTTTAGGACGACGAATTTCTTATTGCTTCTTAAAGCAACTTTTTAGTATACAAATTTTAATTTTTGTACTGAAAATATGCTTTAAGAAGCAACAAAAAAGTCGTCTGAAACGAAGCCTAAATGAGATCACAATATCTTTATAAACAGGGGTATCTCCTGTAGGTTAGGCGAGTGCTCGTTAGCTTTAGGTGAATGACTTCTCTAAGTGAGATGAATGCCTCTGGTGAGTAACCCTTATATATAGTAAGGGCAAGTGACTTCTTTGGATGAGACGAGTGCCCCTCAGGCCAGTGTGTGACTCTTATGAGTGAGGGGAGTGCCCCTCGGGTAAGTGCGAGTGACTCCTCCGGGTGAGACGAGTGCCCCTTAGTTTGGGGCAAGTGACTCTTATTGAATGCATCATGATCCTTCGATGGAAAAATTATTCTGTGTGGACGCCGAATGCCTTTCGGAGATCAACCAGAATGCGCTACGTCACCCCTTTGCTCGGTACCACTGATGTGGCTCCACTTGATTCGCCTCCGAAGGTAGAGCTACGTCCAACGCCGGCACAGAATAATTTCTCCCTTCGATGAGTCCTAAACCCTCATTCGATCATCCATATCCTCATATTGAGATGTAAATTTCTAATATTAATATGTACTTTTTAAAAGTAATATATCAAAAATATTTTTTTTTTCTTAAAGGAAGATCATCAAATTATATGAAAGAGCAAAAGTGATATTTTTTTTTGGGGGAAATAATAATTTTCTTAATTAGTGGCTAGAGTCCACCTTCCAAACGCTTTCGTTGAAATACTTGAATGCTTGGGTAATAAAGCATCCGATGCTCAGACAATTACTTGTTGACTTCCCCAGTCAAAGTCTAGTTAAACGGTTCATACTAAGGTTTTATTTGGGACGGCTTTCTTGCTACAGCTTTTTAGTACAAAATTTTAAAATTTTGCACCAAAAAGCTGCTTCAAGAAGCAGTGAAAAAGCCGTCCCAAACGAAGCCTAAGACTTTATTATTTTCCTCTTTTATTTAAATTAAAAAAAATATTTATTTTGAATTTGATAGAAACTAATAATTTTGATTTTTTGAAGGAAATATTATTAGCATTTATTTGAATTTTTTTTGTCAACTTTTCACATTATTTATTGTGAATTAATTCTAAAAAAGATGCATGATTAAGAGGTCGTTTGGTTTGCTGGATTTGTAATGTAAAGTATTTCGAAGGCATGGATTTCATAAATACAAATATTTTGTTGGGCAAATTTCAAATGTTATATAATTTATCAATGATTTCAAAATTTATTATCTAATTCAAATTTGATGCATGTATCTGAAAATTGCTAGATTTGGTTGATTTCCAAATACAGAATTGCCACCGCATGTTGCAGCCAACTGCCACCTCCATTGCTATCGAACACAATCAGGCCTCTGCATGTTGCCGCCAACTCCCACTGGTCGCCCGCTCTCATAGCTCGCTATCGTTGCTACCAACCGGCCACTATTATCGTTAGCCTTTACACTATATTCATTTTATTTCAATTCAAAAAGAAATAATCATCTATATTTATTTTACAACAAAGATGTTACACATTCACGCATGTAAAACTCATCATTAAAAATTCTGAAAAAAAATTAAAAAAAAAATTGAAGTCAAATAAGATATAATGGCTATATAAAAAAATTATAAAAAAAGAAAGAAATTCATTTACTTGACTCGTGATGCATGCTTTCCCTGTTAGTCATCAACTGCTTTCGAGCAGCGACCAAGGAGAAGACCAGTGGAGTCTCCCCTTTCATGGCGCATATATTTAACTGTTCGATTCATCAGCTCGAACTGAGAAGGCGAGCTTGAGAGAGATCCATCAATGGCGAGGAAAGGGGAAAGAAGAGGAAGACAACCGTGCTGTGAGAAAGAAGGGCTGAAGAGAGGGGCATGGACTGCCGCAGAGGACAAGAAGCTTGTTGCATATATTACAAAGCATGGCCACACCAACTGGCGAAATCTTCCTAAACAAGCTGGTAACTCTTCATATAAATTTCTATGTTATAAATGTAGTTTGATTTAAATTTTGTACTGTTATCTTCTATCTCATGTAAAAGAGAGAGAACTGATGAGAGCTCACTAGAGTACATGTTGATGAGATATGCAGTGTATGAAAGAGAAAAGAAGTGGCAAGAGCTCCTTGGGGATTGGTGGCGAGGAAGGAGAGGGCATGATAAGGAGAAATTGTTCTGTGCGGTCACCGGACTGTGCGGAGTCGAATCAGAATGTGCTACGTCATCCGGTACACAGCACCGATACACAACAAAAAATGACGTGGCGTGTCCTGATTCGCCTCAAGATAGCCTCCGATAATCACCTAGAATAATTTCTCCATGATAAGAGCTTGTTAGGGGAGGTTTTGTTGGGATTGACGACTTTTGTGAGGAAGGAGACGGCTTGTTGATGTAGAAACCAATCGGTTTCTTGAAAATAAACTTTCGGACAAAAACAAAGACTGGAAAGCTATGGAAAATGAAGTAAAGAAAGTATATGCATTTCTGTGTGTACACGGTAACAGGACAGTCTATAAATAGACTTTACAGGTGAAGTACAGAGAGAGATTAATTACAATATTACCACAGACTTTATTTACTTAATAATCTGAGATTTATCTGTTAATAGCCCCCCACAAACTGACGGGTTTTCGATAACCGTTAGTTTGAGTCGTAGAGTTTTAAATCTCAAAGTTGGTAAAGATTTTGTAAAGATATCAGCGATCTGATCAGTTGTACTAATAGGAGATATACAGATGTTTTTGTTCAGAATGTGATCTCGTATGAATCGTTGATCTATCTCGATGTGCTTCGTACGAGCATGGAAGACTGGATTATTTGCTAAGGCAATAGCCGACATGTTGTCACAGTAGATTGTCGTTGGTTGAGATTGAGGGACGCCGAGTTCGGTGAGCAGTTTCCGAATCCAAATAACATCTGCTGTGAGAGCTGCTAAAGCACGATACTCGGACTCGGTAGAAGATCGGGCTACGGTTTGTTGCTTTTTGACAGTCCATGAAACTAGTGTATCTCCAAGGAACGAACAGAAACCTGATGTAGACTTTCTCGATTCAGGATCACCGGCCCAGTCCGCATCTGAAAAGGAAGTAAGAGTAAAATTAGATTTGGAGATTGGTAAACCAAAATGTAAAGTACCTTTGATATAACGCAAAAGGCGTTTGAGGAGAAAAGCGTCATGTAGAGACGGGTTATGCATATGTTGAGATAGTAAATTAACACTGTAGGCTATATCTGGGCGCGTAAGAGTAAGGTATTGCAAAGAACCAACAAGCCGGCGATACATGATGGGATTCGAGAGAATGTTTTCCTGCGGTGGATCTGCAGGAGCTTTTGTACAGGTCGGATTATGGATGGGATTGCATCTGGTCAATTGTGCTGTATCCAGCAATGTCGTAGCATATTGGGCTTGTGAAAGAAACAAGCTATCCGAATTTCGATCAATTTTGATACCCAGAAAATTGTGTACATGGCCAAGATTCTTCATAGCAAACCTGTTACTTAGCTGATCAAGAATTTGGTTAATATAAGAAACATTATTACCGGTAAACAAAATATCATCTACATAAATTAATAAGAAAAGCTGAATATTATTTTTATTAAACAAAAAGAGTGAAGGATCGGATGCACTGTTGGTAAACCCGAGGGAGAGGAGATATGCTGTGAATGTATTGTACCACTGCCTTGGGGCTTGTTTAAGACCATACAAGGCTTTGTGCAATCGGCATACATAGGTTGGATGATTAGGATCTTCAAACCCTTTTGGTTGATGCATGAAAACAGTCTCCGAAAGGGTACCATGAAGAAAAGCGTTTGCAACATCAAGTTGATGGACCTGCCAATCACGAGAGAAAGCAACTGTAAGTAAAATTCGTATTGTTGGTAATTTAGCTACAGGACTAAATGTCTCTGTATAATTTAAACCAAATTCTTGATTATTTCCGAGCGCTACCAAGCGCGCTTTGTATTTGGCAATAGAACCATCACTATGTAATTTAAGGCGGTATGTCCACTTGCAGCCCAATACTTGGGATTTTGGCTGTGGAACTAAACTCCAAGTACCCTGTTGATGTAAAGCAAGAATTTCATCAGCCATAGCCTTGCGCCATTCCGGATATTTGACAGCATCAGTATAAGCAGTGGGGGTAAAATGATGTTTGACTGGTTCAAGTTGATGAATCAAGTTTAAACGATTAACAGGTTTCAGCGATCCCGTCTGACGCCTAGTTATCATGTGATGAGAAATGGGAGCAACTGACGAGCATGGTTGAGGTGGCAAATCTGCAGAAATACAGTTTTCTCTAGGAACCGGAACAAATTCACGTTGAATGGTTTGTATATCTGTTTTCAGATCCTTATCCGGATAAAATTGAGATGTCTGTTGCTGAGATCGTGAAACGGATTCAGGAATCAGCATAAATGGAGGAGCCAGAGGATCTATGGGGTTATTAACCTTGTTATCCTGCTGTACAGAGAAAGGAAAAATTTGCTCATCAAAAGTTAAATGCCGTGAAACAAAGATTTTGTTGTTGGAAACATCTAAACATTTATATCCCTTATGCATATCAGAATAACCAATAAACACACATTGTTTGGATTTGGGTTGCAGCTTATGACGCGAATGCGAAGGTAACAGTGGGTAGCAAGCACACCCAAAAGTACGAAGATGAGTATAATTCGGTTTCGTATTATGCAATAATTCAAACGGAGACAAGTTCTTGGTGTTGCGAGAAGGCAAACGATTTATAAGGTAAACTGCCGTGAGAACAGCATCAGGCCAATAGGTATAAGGTATATGTGCGGTATGAAGAAGAGATCGTGTGGTTTCAATTATGTGACGATGCTTCCTTTCCGCAACTCCGTTTTGTTCCGGAGTATAGGGGCACGATATTTGATGCATTATACCGTTAGTTTTTAAAAAATCAGTAAACGTATGGCTGAGATATTCACCTCCGCCATCAGTACGAATGCATTTTATAGGTCTAGACAAATATTTCTCAATGTACTGTTTGAATGTAAAGAAAACTTGAGCAATATCAGATTTGCGTTTTAACGGAAATAACCACGTAAATCTAGTGCAATCATCAACAAAGATAGCATAATACTGAAAACCTTGTACAGATACAGACGGTGCAGGTCCCCAAATATCCGAATGCAAAAGTTCTAAAGCAAATTTCTTACGGTTAACAGAAGTATCAAAAGACATTTTATGAGCTTTGGAAACATTGCATTGCATACAGGATTTATTAAATTCTATGTGTAATTGCGGATTAGTAGAGGCAAGAAACTGTAAAGTGTTATTATTCGGATGCCCGAAGCGGTTGTGCCAGGGAATCGTAGAAGTTCGGGCAGTAGAACAAGCAAGATGAGTAGACGAAGGCTTTGTAGTCTGAACTTGATATAAGCCATTACGGCAAGGCCCTTGAAGAAGAACTTCTTGAGTCTTCAAATCCTTCAAATAAAAACCATTAGGATCGAACACAATAGAAATATTGTTGTCCTTAGTAAGTTGAGAAATAGAAAGTAAATTATATTGAAGCTTTGGAGTATGAAATAACTGGGTTAGTAAAAGCTTTCGGTGTGGTGTAGATAGCAAACCTGTACCGGAATGATCTATACCTACAGAGCTTCCATCACCAATGGTGACAGTGTTTGAACCGCGATACGGAGCGGAAACAGAGAGATTTTCAAGTGCATTTGTGAGATGCGAAGAAGCCCCTGAATCGAGAAACCATTCTGTAGTGTTTCTTGAATTTTCGGCAACGAGAGCTGTGTTGCTATTTGTAACCGACGAAGGTTTGTAATTCTGATTGAGTCTATGCCAGCAGGAAAAAGCACTGTGACCCTTCTTTGAACAGATTTGGCAAACCGTAGAGGCGTGTGGATTTGAATTACGCGAACTGTTCTGTTGATTTGCACCTTTGCCGCGAAGTCGACGGCCACGACCACGTACAGAGGAGTATAGAGCCGTGCTTGGATCAGTTGTAAGTTGCTGGCGAGACACCTCAGAAGCGACATGGATTTCTTCACTAAGAAGAAGAGCATATAAGTTGTCAAGGCTGAGAGGCGTTTGCATAGTGCGTATAGCCGTTTTAAACGACTGATACGAAGAAGGTAATCCGTTAAGTATGTACAAGATAATGTCTTCAGTATCCACAGTAGCTCCCGCAGACGCAATATTGTCAACTAATGATTTGATATCAGCAAGATATTGAGTCATGGAAGCATTCTTGAGAGAAATATTGTGTAATTCATTCTTTAGTTGAATTACTTTTGAACGATTTGTGGATTGGAATCTTGTTTCAAGGGTATCCCAGATAGATGCCGTGGAATCCAAATGAATAATATACGGCAAGATGGGAGCAGAAATAGTAGAGCAGATTGCAGCGGATAGGTTTTGGTCGGACAGTAACCATTGAAGAAACAGAGGATTGGATGAAGAGGATGAAGATCCATCAGATTGTGAAAGAAAACGCGATGGTTTAGGATTTTTCGAATCAAGAAAAGATTCAAATCCGTTAGCACGAAAAACTTTGACGATTTGAGATCGCCAAACAGCATAATTTTCGGCTGAGAGCTGGATTTGCACAATAGATTTTAGGTTAGAAACCACAAACTTGAGGGTAGATGAAAGAACCAGAGAATCTTGCGGAGCGGATTGAGCTTGTTCCTCCGTTTGAGAGGAGGATACAGTCGCCATCTATTCCGTTCTTGAACGCCTGCTCTGATACCATGTAGAAACCAATCGGTTTCTTGAAAATAAACTTTCGGACAAAAACAAAGACTGGAAAGCTATAGAAAATGAAGTAAAGAAAGTATATGCATTTCTGTGTGTACACGGTAACAGGACAGTCTATAAATAGACTTTACAGGTGAAGTACAGAGAGAGATTAATTACAATATTACCACAGACTTTATTTACTTAATAATCTGAGATTTATCTGTTAATAGTTGAGACTACAGTGGAGGAGGCATTGACAAGATCGCAGTCTGTGGAGTAGACGATGTGATGGGAAGTTGATCAAGAGAGGTGTATTTCAAAATCGCTTGAACAGGCTGCGATTTTAGAATATATCACACGAGTTTTAAATTCCTCTTCAAAATGCTTTGAATAACAAAATGCGTAATTTCTACTACTCTAAAACTCCTCCAACCAAACAACCTCTTAATCATTTTCTTCATTAAAAAAATTAATTTGAACGTGAAATTTGAATTATTATGATATGCTTAATTTCTAATTACATTCACATAAGAAATTTATTATTTTTTTAAAATATTTTTTTTTTCTAAGTTGAAGACCAACTCTGCTATATATCTGGCACAGGTTTGCTGCGATGTGGAAAGAGTTGTAGGCTAAGATGGATTAATTACTTGAGGCCAGATGTGAAGAGAGGAAAATTCACCAAGGAAGAAGAAGATATCATCATCAGTTTACACTCAGAGTTGGGCAACAAGTTAGTGTTATGTTAACAACATTGGAACCAATTTTAACACTTAAAATTTTATATCAATTTACATAATATTTATAAAATAAAATAAAATATAAATTTTCATGCTATTTAGACACTGAGGTGAAATATAAATAAATATAAAGTATATAAATATTTATATTTTTTTATTAACATGATCATTAGCTACTCTTCTGAATCCTCAGATGGTCTAAAATTGCTTCTTATCTTCCGGGGAGGACAGACAACGAGATCAAGAATTTATGGCATACACATATAAAGAAGAAGATCGCTCGAGGAGAGGCAAGTTCGAGTTCTTCTTCCAAGCAAGAATCTTACGAAATAAAACCAAATCATAGCATAGTTTTACATGAATACAACTCTACTGAAGAGCTGAGCAGTTCCCAAACATTATGGAGAGAAGAGCTCAATGAAATAGTGATGGATTTTATGATGATGCCAGAGGAGGATGAGGGATATTATAATGGGTTATTTTATTTAGAGAGTGAGATTGACTTGTGGGGACAAATGAACTGAATTATATTAAAAGAGAGTTACATAGTGTGTTATTGCATATGATATATATATATTTTAGAAATAGATAAAATGTAAAGTAAGCAATGGATGGTAGTTATGTTAAATATGTTCTAGAAATAGAATGTTTTGTTTTGCTTGATGACTAAGTAGTCATTGTGCTATATAATAATAAAAAAAAAGATCTCATTGATTTGGGGGGATGATTCTTCTTTAGCTCTGAGGCCACTAATGCCATGTGTTGAGGTTAATGCCTTGGCACTAGAGCATACCTTCAAGCTCACTGAGCATGAGGATCCACTTTTAGTAATTCAACCCCAACATACCTTGGATCATTTGCACGATCCTCTCATTCATTTCCAAAATTTGATGGTGAGTTGCAAAGTTTTAATTCTTCATGCTGATCGATCTCTCGCTATCAAATTCTTCTGTTGCTTGTAGAGCTTGGTTTGTAGTCTATATATGGTATTAATACATGCTCACCGCACTTGAAAGGATGTTGGATCTAAATTTGCTCGTGAGTAATACCTTAACCTTACTTGCAAACTAGTTAGACTATTTTAGAGCAAGAGGGAAAGATATAAAGTGAGTGAGAACAAAAGCTCTAAGATTCAATATACTTTTTATAAGTAATAATTTACATAAAACCTTAAAGATGCATCTCAACCTCGTATTTCTATGGTCTGGAGGGCTACATTTAATGAATAATATAATAAATATAATATTCAAATGTTATAGACACGTGGACATGACTCTAGTGGCTATACGTGGACAATCTTCTCTAAGCTGGCTTTGGAATATATCCGATGAATTCTTGTTGCTAATGCTTATAGCTAGTGCCCCTAATTGAGATGGTGGTTGAATTGGTGAAGTCATTATTGTTAGGTTGGCGAGCGTCTCCTGCTTACTAGGTGTATGCCACTTTGCTAATTAAAGGCAATTATTTATATATTTATTTATTTATTTAAGGAGAGTGCCTTAATTGGACGACTTCTTTTGAAGCAAGTTCCTCCAAAGTTGATACCCCGTAGTTGAGGCAAGTTTGATCTAGGCGAATCCCTCATGACTAGATTGAGCTCCTTCTCGAATCAAGCTTATCTTGGGCCAATTTGTTTGATCTCATTTAATTTTTATTTTAAAAAGTTATTTTAAGAAGTAACAAAAAATATTCTCAAACGAAGTCTAAGTTTTGTTTGGGATAGCTTCCATTTTACTTTATAAAATAATCTTTTAATAAATTTTTTAAAAATAAAATTTTATATAAAAAATTATTTTAAAAAGGAGTAGAAAGGTATCCCAAATAAAATCTAAGACTTTGTTCGAGACATCTTTTTGTTGTTTGTTATACAACTTTTAAATGCAAAAAATATAAATTTCTTAAAAAAAAGAAAAAGTTGAAGAAAGAAAGTTATCCCAAATAAAATCTAAGATTATATTAATGTTCTCATATTTGATTTAAAAGTATTAAATTTGATTGTAATAAAAAATTATTTAAAATAAGTAGTGTTTTTAAGGCTGGCTATTCATATATAGCCGTTAGAAGGGTTTTAAGTTATAGAGGCAGATTATTTAAGATATATAATTTAAATTGAATTTTAAATAATTTTGAAAATTTTGACTGAAAATAAAATTTGTAATTATATATGTTTATCTTATATTTTTTAGTAAATAAATATTAGTAGCGTTCATTTGAAATTATTTGACAGAAATAGACTGAGTAAGTGAGATCACCATGTATATATAGGCAGGGTATCTCCTGTAGGCAGTGGCGGAGCCAGAAAATGTATCTAGGGGGGGCCTAAATTTTTTTTTTTTAATTTTCCTTCAACTTTTTACATCCGAACTTGGGAATAATATAGTCAGTTTTAAAAAGGATAAAACTTTGATAGCGAATTAGTTTATTTTTTTCCTTTACAAAATGACTTCCAATCATAAAATCACTTGATTACTGCTAGAACGGGTTCAATATATTAACTAAATATGTAATATTAAAAATCTCATTGCACAAAAACAAATCATAAAATCTCTTTAAGATCGAATCAATACACGATTAAGCTAATATCAACCAAGAAAAAAATGTAAATGAATAGGAAATTAAATTGGGAGTGATTTGAATGGACGTCCGATGTTAAATCTTTTGATCGTGGACCATTTATTGGGCATTTAAATTTCTTAGTGATATCAAAATTCGGCGATGTTGGGCTCGTTGGATTCGTCTCATCTAGCTGCTCAATTCGACTATAAGCATGTCATGTTTGGAAACCATTTGGTAATCCAAATTATGGTTTAAACCTTCCAAATACACTTTGAGTCTTTGATTTGGAGTCATTTGGGTTAAGATTGAGTCGAATTTGGTGCCATTGGGTTCGCATTTTCGAGACGTTCAGTTCGATTGTAAGTTTGTTGAAATCGGAGTTCTAATGGTCTCCAATTTAATTTTTGAAGTTTCCAACTTGATTTTATTTCTACAAAAAAAAAAAATCCATTTTTTTAGGGGGGGCACGTGCCCCCCCTTGCCCCCCCTTCCCTCCGCCTATGCCTGTAGGTTAGGTGAGCTGAGTGCCTCCCAGATCAGGGTGAGTGACTCTTATGAGTAAGGGGGGTGCCTCTCGGGTAAGGGCAACTGACTCTTTTGGACGAGACGAGTGCCCCTCAGGCCAGCGAGTGACCCTTATGAGCGAGGGGAGTGCCCCTCGAGTAAGGGCAAGTGACTTCTCTGGATGTGATGAGTGCCCCTCAGGCCACTGAATGACTCTTATGAGTGAGGGAAGTGCCCCTCGGGTAAGGGCGAGTAACTCCTCTTGGTGAGACGAGTACCCATTAGTCAAAAAAATTATTTTGTTCGGACGTCGAATACCGTCTGGAGACCAACCAGAATGCACTACATCACCTCTCTACTCGGTATGACGTGGTTGCACCTGATTCGTCTCTAGAAATAGAGATGCGTTCGACGTCCACGTAGAATAATTTTTCCCTTCGATGGGTCCTAAATCCTCATTCATTCATATCCGCAGATTGAGATATAAATTTCGAATATTAATATGCAATTTTTAAAAGTAATATATCAATAATAATTTCCTTAATTAGTGGCTACAGTCTACCTTTCAAACTCCTTCGTTGAAATACTGGAATGTATGAACAATAAAGCAACAAGCATTCAATGCTCAGACATTTACTTGTTGACTTCCCCTAGTCAAAGTCTAGTTAAACGGTTCATACTAAGACTTTTTTGTTTTATACTGTTGATCTTGGCATGTTGGTTGATAGCTTAGGCTTCCAACTAAGTAGTCTTAGGCTCGAGTGTTTGTGTATATGTTGTGTGTGTGAGTTTTGATTTAGGCTTCGTTTGTGACGGCTTTCTTTCTGCTTCTTGAAGCAGCTTTCTAGTACAAAATTTTTTATTTTTGTACTAGAAAGCTGTTTCAAGAAGTGGAAAGAAAGCCGTCCCAAACGAAGCCTTTTTTTTTTTTCCAAACTAAGCCTTGATTGACCTAAATGTTAAAAAAAAAGACTATATTATTTTTCTTTGATTTAAATTAAAAAATATTAATTTTGATTTTAAAAAAATGTTATTAACATTTATTTGAAATTTTTTGTTAACTTTTCACATTATTTATAATGAATTAATTTTAAAAAAGATGTATGATTAAGAGGTTGTTTGGTTAGCTGGATTTGTAGTGTGAACTGTGAAGCATTTCGAAGGCATGCATTTCATGAATACCAATATTTTGTTGGGTGAATTTCAAATGTTATATAATACATCAATGAATTTGAAATTTTTTATTTAGTTCAATTTTGGTGTATCTGAAAATCGATAGATTTGACTGATTTCCAAATGATATATTAATTCTTGTTCATATATTGTCACCGCATGTTGCTGCCAACAGTCACCTCCATTGCTGTCGAACAGTGTCAGGCATCCGCCTGTTCCGAACTGCTCCTGTTACTGCCAGAGAATAGCATCCATCTGCTCCCACCGCCCCTGCAACCATAGCTCGCCATCGTCGCTACCAACCGGTCACCACGATCATTAGATCTTACATTATATTCATTTTATTTCGATTGAAAAAGAAATAATCATCTATATTTATTTTACGATCATCCAAACAATTTAAAATATTTTAAAGATGTTACACATTCAAGCATGTAAAACTCATTAAAAATTATGAAAATAAAAAAAAATTGAAGTCAAATAAGATATAATGGCTATATAAAAAAATTATAAAAAAAGAAAGAAATTCATTTACTTGACTCGTGATGCATGCTTTCCCTGGTAGTCATCAACTGCTTTTTAGCAACGACCAAGGAGAAGACCAGTGGAGTCTCCCCTTTCATGGCGTATATATTTGACTGTTTGATTCATCAGCTCGAACTGAGAAGGCGAGCTTGAGAGAGATCCATCAATGGCGAGGAAAGGGGAAAGGAGAGGAAGACAACCGTGCTGTGAGAAAGAAGGGCTGAAGAGAGGGGCATGGACTGCCGCAGAGGACAAGAAGCTTGTTGCATATATTACCAAGCATGGCCACACCAACTGGCGAAATCTTCCTAAACAAGCTGGTAACTCTTCATATAAATTTCTATGTTATAAATGTAGTTAGATTTGAATTTTGTACTGTTCTTTTCTTTCTCATGTAAAAGAGAAGAGAACTTATGAGAGCTCACTAGGGTACATGTTGATGAGATCTGTAGTGTGTGAAAGAGAAAATAAGTGGTAAGAGCTAGCTGGGGGTGATGACGATGGAACCGATTGGTTGCGAGGAAGGACGAGGAAGGAGAGGGCATGATAAGTGGAAATTATTCTGTGCAGTTACCGGACCGCCCGGAGGAGAATCAGAATGCGCTACGTCATCCAGTATGCAATACCGATACATAACAAAAAGTTATGTGATGTGTCCTAATTCGCCTCCAGACAGCGTCTGGTTACCGCTCAGAATAATTTCTCCATGATAAGAGCTTGCTAGGAGAGGTTTCGTTGAGATTGATGACTTGAGATGAAGGAGATGACATGATGAGAGTACATTATAGTAGGTGAAATTATTACGTGCAGTCACCGAAAGCTGTTTAGAGGTGGATCAGAACGCGTCACCTCACCGTTTGCTATGTAATGGTGTTGTGTATAGCTGTGTACCGGGGTGACGTGAAACATCATGATTCACCTCTAGACCGTCCAGTAACCGCACGTAATAATTTCTCCTAGAGGAGGCATTAACAAGATCGACAATGTGTGGAGTAGAGGATGTGATGGGATTTTGGTGTGAAAGAAATCAAGCGAGGTGTATTTGAAAATTGTTTGAATAGGGTTCTATTTTAGAATACATTACACGAGTTTTAAATTCATCTTTAAAATGCTTTGAATTTACTTTTCAGCTAACAAAATGCATAATAATTTCTAATATTCCAAAACCCCTCCAACCAAACAATCTCTTAATCATTTTCTTCATTAAAACAAATTATTTTGAACGTGAAATTTGAATTATTATGATATGCTTAATTTCTAATTACATTCACATAAGAAAATTTATTTATTTTTTTAATTTTTTTTTTCTAATTTGAAGACCAACTATATATATATTCTCTGCTATTTGGCACAGGTTTGCTGCGATGTGGAAAGAGCTGTAGGCTAAGATGGATTAATTACTTGAGGCCAGATGTGAAGAGAGGAAACTTCACCAAGGAAGAGGAAGATACCATCATCAGTTTACACTCAGAGTTGGGCAACAAGTTAGTGCTATGTAAACAACATTGGGACCCATTTTAACACTTAAAAAAAAATTTATATCAATTTACATAATATTTATAAAATAAAATAAAATATAAAATTTCATAATCTTTAGATACTTAGGTGAAATATAAATATATATTTATTATTAACATGTTCATCAGCTACTCTTTTGAATCCTTAGATGGTCTAAAATTGCTTCTTATCTTCCCGGGAGGACGGACAACGAGATCAAGAATTTATGGCACACACACATAAAGAAGAAGATTGCTCAAGGAGAAGCAAGTTCGAGTTCTTCTTCCAAGCAAGAATCCTATGAAATAAAGCCAAATCAAAGCATAGTTTTACATGAAAACAATTCTGCTGAAGAGTTGAGCAGTTCCCAGATGTTATGGAGAGAAGAGCTCAATGAAGGAGTGATGGATTTTATGATGATGCTAGAGGAGGATGAGGGATATTATAATGGGTTAGTTTATTTAGAGAGTGAGATTGACTTGTGGGGACAAATGAACTGAATTTTATTAACAGAGAGTTGTGTAGTGTGTTATTGCATATGATATATATATATATATATATATATATATATTAGAGATAGATAAAATGTAAAGTAACCAATGGATGGTAGTTATGTTATTTATGTTCTAGAAATAGAGTGTTTTGTTTTGCTTCATGACTAAGTATTCATTGTGCTTATTAAAAAAATAAAAAAGATCTTGCTGATTTGGTGGAGATGATTCTTCTTTAGCTCTGAGACAATATATCTCACTAATGCCATGTGTTTAGGTTAATGCCTTGGCACTAGATCATACCTTCAAGCTCATTGAGTATGAGGACCCACTTTTAGTAATTCACCCCAACACCCCTTGGATCATTTGCATGATCCTCTTCTTCATCTCCAAAAGTTGACGATGATTTGCAAAGTTTTAATTCTTCATGTTGATCGATCTCTTACTATCACATTCTTCTGCTGCTTGTAGTGCTTGGTTTGTAGTCTATGTCATTAATACATGCTCACTGCACTTGTAAGAATATTGGATCTAAAATTGCTCGTGAATAACATGTTAACCATACTGGCAAACTAGTTAGGCTATTTAGAGCAAGAGGGGAAGAGATAAAGTGAGAGAGAACAAAAGCTCTAAGATTCAATATACTTTTATAAGTAATAATTTACATAAAACCTTAAAGATGCATCTCAAGCTCATATTTCTATGGTTTGGAGGGCTAAATCTAATGAATAATATAATAAATGTAATATTAAAATGTTATAGACACGAGGGCATGACTCTAGCGGCTATACATGGACAATCTTCTCTAAGCTGGCCTTGAGATATCTTTAATGAGTTATTGTGGCTAAAGCTTATTGTGATGCCCCAGATATCAATAGTGAAAGGATTCTTCTATCATTTCTTTTTCCATATCTTTTACTTTTCTTTTTCTCGATCGTATCCATACAGTCATCCAGAGATAATTGCATTACAGGAAATAAATACAGCAACAACAGTAATCCACATATATCAACATAAGCGTCCAAAAGGTCATATACAATAGCCAAACGGCTACAAAACAGAAGTCTACCACGGCTATAAAACAAAGCTACAACAACCGAAGAAACATCACGCGGGAGGCTCTGCACCTGAAATATTAACCACATATAATGAGCTTACTAACCCAGCAGGTCACCAAAGCCTAAAACTGAAATCAAAGCACGGCGATGCTATCAATATGCAGGTCAATCAAGTCAAGTCAATCAATGGTCAATGAGTCTATGCAATACGGAAATCAATAGTCAATGAAACCAATAGTCGATACAGCGGAAATCAAATCAGTAATCAATGTAGTACGGAAATCAATAATCAATAATCACAGCGGTAAAAACATCGATAAATCAATATTCCCCAGCAATCAAATCAGTATGTGACTGAAAGCCAATATCTATCCTACGTAGCAGTGTCTATCAATCAATATTATCAGTTCAATCAATCGTGTCGTCTAGTCAATCAGTTGTATCTATATCATTTATCAAATCAGTCAATACTCTTGCAAATCAGTCAATCCAATTATTCAATACAATTCACTCGATATCAATATACAGTAGGATACTACGGCAGCGAGGACGGTTCAATAATGACGACGTACGATGCTACAATAGGAAAATCATCTCAATCAATAGAGCACTTTCCAATCAATTATATCTATCGGCTCAAGTCCCAATAAACAATTAAATCAATACGGCGAAAGATCAATTGAAATCAAATCAATACAATGAAATCATCAGGTCAATAGAAATCAATACAATCAGCTCCATAAAGAAATCTATCCTACGATAAATCAAATCCATACGGCAATAATCCATTCAATCAATCAATCGATAATCGATACGATGAATCAATGTATCAGTGTATCAATAGCATATTAGGATCTGTCGTATCAATGGTATCCATATGTCAATATCATAATTCATATCAATGTCGATGTCGGTATCTATCAATCGATAATCTATGTCAATGTTGATGTCAATATCTATGAATCAATACACAGAATCCATATCAATGTCGGTGCCGGTATCTATGAATCAATACAATCCATATCATAATCCATAATCCACGATCCAGTCGATAAAATCAATCAGAAAAGCAATACAATAAATCAATTGTAGCAAGTCAATACAACGCAAAATCAATAGTATCAATGATCAATAATCAATCAATAAAATCAATAAATCCGTTCAATAAATCAATGCAATAAATCCATCAAGATCAATAAATCAATCGGAAATCAATAAATCAATGCAATGCAATATCGTATACATGCAATTCCATACAATGGTCTTACTAGACAAGCACAAACACTAGCTATGATCAATAGTGCTGTTGTAGAATCCATATTGCTGTTGTAGATATCCGTACGTTGGTTTCAATCAATAAGAGTCGTCACTCTTTTTGCCCGTCGGCCGCTCGTCGGCATATAAAACTCCTTATGACTCCCATCTATAGTGCTGTTGTAGAAATCCATAATCGATGTTTAAAGGAAAGCCCGTCGGCCCACCATCCTGTACAGGTCAATATCTATCTCCAACCAACGTTCAACCAGGTTCCCACTTGTCTTTCAATAACAATCAATTCAATCAATAGTCAATGCAATAAGAAATATTAAAGCAATCTAGAACAATCAGATCAATAGACATACGTATATCAATTCAATCTATCAATTCCAGAAAATTCAGAAATCATACGAAAATCGGGCAGCGTAACGACAGTCGGTCAAATTTACACAAAAATCCTGCAAAAAGCACAAATTCCAAATTTCTCCAAATTACAGTAGAAGATTCACAACATCAATACAAGACTATTATTCTATAGAATCCAAATCAAATCAAGTCCTGATATTTTTTTATTCGATTAAAATCGCGTAGAAACAATTCCGACCGGTAAAATCTTCGCAGAAAATACTCAAATCGTGTGTAATAATCATATCTATAACATACCAAAAGTTGTGCGGTGAAAGTTGTGTCAAATCAAAATCAGAACAAAATTTTGACTACGAAAACACAAAACAGATCACAACTCGGTCAAAACTCAATATCTTTGAAAACAGAAATAGGGTTCGGAGTCCTTACCATGAGATCTTCACTTTTCCCAACAGCGACGTCGGACGAAAAGCGCTCTGCGGCCTCCAAAACCAGGTTTTCCTCTTTTTCCCTTTCTCTTTCTCTCTCTAAAATCAGATATTTTGATTAAAAAATGATTTTCTCTCTCCTCAAAACGAGCTGATTTTCTTATATCGTGAAGCAGATCGGCCCGACCGATCGCCAAATCGTCCTGGGACGATCAGACCAAAATAATCGTCTTGGACGGTTCCCAGAACTATTCTCAGGACGATATTTTCTACAGTGCAGATCGGCCTGGACGATCTCACTATCGTCCTGGACGATCCTGGGAGGAAAATCCAAATCAGAGAGGAACAGTAAGGGAACGATGTCTCACAGTCTCCCCACCTTAGAAAAATGTCGTCCCGACATTTCCCTAAAGTGTCCGGAACAAAACGGAACAAAACAAATCCAATCGATCGGAAAAATCGCACAAATCACATCGGAACAGACAATAAACTAAACTCGTACTAGTCACATCAGCAGGCACTGAAGGAACATCTTCCATCATGGCTTGTACATTTCCAGTCTGAACAGTCGGAACAGGTCCTTGCCTAAGTTCAGAACTCGGGCAATCAGTCATTCTATGTCCATATCCACCACATCGGAAGCATTGCCCTGTTCTCCGATAACACTGTCCCAAATGTCTCTTTCCACAACATGTACAAACATTAATTCTTGCTTTGCTACCTTCCCCACTTTTCTTGCTACGCCTAGAGCATTTCGCTAATTTATCACTTACCATCTGAGCGACCATATCAGCAAACTTATTCATATTTTCAGATGTGAGCGGGAGGTTAGCAGTAGATTCAGTCTCAATCTTTTTGCCTTTCGGATCCATTTGCCTGATCAATTCAAATCAGTCAAATCAAATCAAACCACGGAGTCAAACACGTAAAACAAAATGAATCGAATAACGCAATTATCAACTCTAGATATAATCAAATCCTTTTCACTACACTCGCTCTGATACCAACTGTGATGCCCTAGATATCAATAGTGAAAGGATTCTTCTATCATTTCTTTTTCCATATCTTTTACTTTTCTTTTTCTCGATCGTATCCATACAGTCATGCAGAGATAATTGCATTACAGGAAATAAATACAGCAACAACAGTAATCCACATATATCAACATAAGCGTCCAAAAGGTCATATACAATAGTCAAACGGCTACAAAACAGAAGTCTACCACGGCTATAAAACAAAGCTACAGCAACCGAAGAAACATCACGCGGGAGGCTCTGCACCTGAAATATTAACCACATATAATGAGCTTACTAGCCCAGCAGGTCACCAAAACCTAAAACTGAAATCAAAGCACGGTGATGCTATCAATATGCAGGTCAATCAAGTCAAGTCAATCAATGGTCAATGAGTCTATGCAATACGGAAATCAATAGTCAATGAAACCAATAGTCGATACAGCGGAAATCAAATCAGTAATCAATGCAGTACGAAAATCAATAATCAATAATCACAGCGGTAAAAACATCGATAAATCAATATTCCCCAGCAATCAAATCAGTATGTGACTGGAAGCCAATATCTATCTTACGTAGCAGTGTCTATCAATCAATACTATCAGTTCAATCAATCGTGTCGTCTAGTCAATCAGTTGTATCTATATCATTTATCAAATCAGTCAATACTCTTGCAAATCAGTCAATCCAATTATTTAATACAATTCACTCGATATCAATATATAGTATGATACTACGGCAGCGAGGACGGTTCAATAATGACGACGTACGATGCTACAATAGGAAAATCATCTCAATCAATAGAGCACTTTCCAATCAATTATATCTATCGGCTCAAGTCCCAATAAACAATCAAATCAATACGTCGAAAGATCAATTGAAATCAAATCAATACAATGAAATCATCAGGTCAATAGAAATCAATACAATCAGCTCCATAAAGAAATCTATCCTACGATAAATCAAATTCATACGGCAATAATCCATTCAATCAATCAATCGATAATCGATACGACGAATCAATGTATCAGTGTATCAATAGCATATTAGGATCTGTCGTATCAATGGTATCCATATGTCAATATCATAATTCATATCAATGTCGATGTCGGTATCTATCAATCGATAATCTATGTCAATGTCGATGTCAATATCTATGAATCAATACACAGAATCCATATCAATGTCGGTGCCGGTATCTATGAATCAATACAATCCGTATCATAATCCATAATCCATGATCCAGTCGATAAAATCAATCAGAAAAGCAATACAATAAATCAATTGTAGCAAGTCAATACAACACAAAATCAATAGTATCAATGATCAATAATCAATCAATAAAATCAATAAATCCGTTCAATAAATCAATGCAATAAATCTATCAAGATCAATAAATCAATCGGAAATCAATAAATCAATGCAATGCAATATCGAATACATGCAATTCCATACAATGGTCTTACTAGACAAGCACAAACACTAGCTATGATCAATAGTACTGTTGTAGAATCCATATTGCTGTTGTAGATATCCGTACGTTGGTTTCAATCAATAAGAGTCGTCACTCTTTTTGCCCGTCGGCCGCCCGTCGGCATATAAAACTCCTTATGACTCCCATCTATAGTGCTGTTGTAGAAATCCATAATCGATGTTTAAAGGAAAGCCCGTCGGCCCACCATCCTGTACAGGTCAATATCTATCTCTAACCAACGTTCAACCAGGTTCTCACTTGTCTTTCAGTAACAATCAATTCAATCAATAGTCAATGCAATAAGAAATATTAAAGCAATCTAGAACAATCAGATCAATAGACATACACATATCAATTCAATCTATCAATTCCAGAAAATTCAAAAATCATACGAAAATCGGGCAGCGTAACGGCAGTCGGTCAAATTTACACAAAAATCCTGCAAAAAGCACAAATTCCAAATTTCTCCAAATTACAGTAGAAGATTCACAACATCAATACAAGACTATTATTCTATAGAATCCAAATCAAATCAAGTCCTGATATTTTTCTATTCGATTAAAATCGTGTAGAATCAATTCCGACCGGTAAAATCTTCGCAGAAAACACTCAAATCGTGTGTAATAATCATATCTATAACATACCAAAAGTTGTGCGGTAAAAGTTGTGTCAAATCAAAATCAGAACAAAATTTCGACTACGAAAACACAAAACAGATCTCAACTCGGTCAAAACTCAATATCTTTGAAAACAGAAATAGGGTTCGGAGTCCTTACCACGAGATCTTCACTTTTCCCAACAGCGACGTCGGACGAAAAGCGCTCCGCGGCCTCCAAAACCAGGTTTTCCTCTTTTTCCTTTTTCTTCCTCTCTCTAAAATCAGATATTTTGATTAAAAAATGATTTTCTCTCTCCTCAAAACGAGCTGATTTTCTTATATCATGAAGCAGATCGGCCCGGCCGATCGCCAAATCATCCTGGGACGATCAGACCAAAATAATCGTCCTGGACGGTTCCAGAACTATTCTCAGGACGATATTTTCTACAGTGCAGATCGGCCTGGACGATCTCACTATCGTCCTAGACGATCCTGGGAGGAAAATCCAAATCAGAGAGGAACAGTAAGGGAACGAGGTCTCACACTTATAGCTAGTGCCCTTGATGATGGTGGTTGAATTGGTGAAGTCATTATTGTTAGGTTGGTGAGCGTCTTCTGCTTACTAGGTGTATGCCACTTTGCTAAAGGCAATTATTTATTTATTTATTTATGGAGAGCGCCTTAGTTGGATGACTTCTTTTGAAGCAAGTTCCTCCAAAGTTGATACCCCGTAGTTGAGGCAAGTTTGATCTAGGCGAATCCCTCATGACTAGGTTGAGCTCTTTCTTTAAATCAAGCTTATCTATGGCCAATTTGTTTGATCTCATTTGATTCCTCAACAAACCTATTTGATCACCTTAACTTTCTTAGACATGCACATTAGGGGGTGTGCAGAAAGTGTTTGTGCATTTACAACATAGATTTTTATGAAAATTCATATTATTGTCGTGGGTTGTAGATTTTGAAATGTTCTCTTTGGAGGTCATGTAGATGAATTAAGGAGAAGTGCATGAAACGGGTAAACTGGAAGTGATTTGATGAGGTTGTCTGCTATCTAATCTTGAGAACTTATGGGCATGACGCGAATGTTTTTATTGTGGATGTGATCTCAGATGAAGTTGTGGTCGATCAATCATGATGTGCTTTGTATGGGTGTGAAAAGCTGGATTATTGTTAAGGGTGGTGGTAGGGATGTTATCACAGTTAATGTTAATATGTTGATAAAGAGGAATATGTAAATCATAAAGGAGGCGACAAAGCCATGTGATGTTGGTTGTTGTGGCAATAAGTGCATGATATTCTACTTCCGTAGATGATTGAGAAACAGTTTGTTGTCTCTTAATGATCCAAGATATGAGGGTGGAATAAAGGACTGAATAATAGCCTATGATAGAGCGACAAGTAAGAGGATCACTAGCCCAGTCGACATAAGATAATGATTGAAGTATGTGGGGGGGGGGCTGGGCGGCGCTTGGAGAATGGGTAGGCCAAGGTGAAGTGTACCTTTAGTATCTTAATAGATATTTGAGTAGAATAGAATGTTGGGGTTGTGGATCATGCATGTGTTGACATAATTGGTTGATGACGAAAGATATATCTGAATGAGTGATGGTTAAATATTGAAGGGAGCTGATGATATTGTGGTATAGTGATATAGGGGGGACAAGGCAAAGGGTGATGAACTTATGTTAAACTCGCTGAATTTGAAATGTGCCATTTTTTAAATATAAAATTTATAATAGTCCACTAATTTATGTAAGTATACATGCTGAATCAAGTAATAAAGTAATATAGTAGATTATCGAACCCTCGAGAAAGTGTTCAATTATAATGCAACAAAACTACTAATGCTTACTCCAATTGTATGAATTTATCCCATTGAAATAAAAAAAATAAAGTTTTCAAGTTCCTACCCCTGAATAAAAATTAGTAAAAAATAGTTGATACATTTTGAATAAAATGTTTTGACCTGATGCAGGTAAATCACATCTTTCCTAATGAGACTCTTAATTGTAAATGTGGATCATAGCATGCGTACCCCTAAATCTCTATCGAGCTTATAGAGGTGAAAAAAAATGTTAGTTTTTCTATAATTTAACTATCTCCATAGAACCTAATATGTTCAAACAACCTATGTCTAAAAGCATGCCAATATTCCATTTTAATATTCCTAATTGTTATTGCATTCCTCCATTAAGGCTATACATCAAACTAGGTTTTAATTACATGCATAGCCATTGTATGCACTTCGTCTCAATTCATGGTTGTTGTGACTATGGAGTAGATTGCGGCTGCAAGATTTTGATCAATCAAAACCAATTGATTGTATTCTGGATTGATTTGGGACTGCCCAACAGAATTGGGTCAAATACAAGGAGGAGGTATTGTAGTTCTGTGAAGGTAGGTAAAGAAGCCATTAACAAGAAACAAATTGAGCATTTGAGATATCCAGAAAGAATAATTATCTTGAGAAAGTTGGGTAGGGACAAGATTTTTTATGTTGGATATTACAAATTTGAGAGAAGAGGGTATGCATACCTCTGAAGAGGAGGAAATGGCAGAGGTGGTGTGCTTCATTTGAGAGGTTGCTAGTTCATCCATTACAGTCACCAAGTAACAATGAGAAGGTAGCTTGAAGTTCATTCTTTCCTTGTTGTCGAAATACCTTACAGTAGGTTTCATAAGTAAGGAAACTAAAGCTACTATAAAAAACTAAGCAAGGAGAATAGCCTATGAAGAGAAACATATTTTCATATTGAAAGGATCACTAGTCTTGATTACAGTATATATGTATATATATGTTTGAACAAATAAATGTATTAAAATATAGAAAACAATTATTTTATGTTTGAACATAAATAAATAAAATAAAAATAAATTTTCTTTTTAAAATTAATTTTTTAAAAATTTCAACTTGAACCATCATCCTTGAATTGAACCTGAAAAGCCTCTCAACCTGATGGAACCTGACCGGCAAACCGATCCATTACCATCGTCTTCATGCTTTGGGGCTATTTGGCAACAAGTAGGATTTAACTTTAGTGGGGTTTAGTAAATTCAAATTTAGTAAATCCTGAGGGTGTTAAATCCTAAAAAGTTAAAAACTGTTTGGTATGACATAAATTAAATCCTGAGAAACTATTTGGCTATATCAATATGTCATCCATGATTTAAGATAGTTTGTTCATCTATTATTATAATGGTCGATTGTGAAGCGTGAGTTGCTAATGCAATTCAAAGTATAATAACTTCTAAAGAATGAAAGATAGTTACTGAACTCACTACTAATCTGCCAAGTATTTCATACTTTTCTGTGCCGGAACTAAATACAATTTTTTTGCAATATGTTTGGTGGAGGATGGCCTAGTCGACGACAATAATTAAAAAGAGTGCTAGTGGAAGAAAGAGCAAAAAGAACATAAGTTGTCAAGTAGTAGACCTAATTAGCTTCAACGTCTACATACTTTGTGAGCGAGTCTTCAACTAAAATGCAACACCACAAAAGTTGTGCAAGTGCATTATGTCAATACAATGATATGTGCAAATGCAATATGTAAGTACTTCAAATAACCTATGCGTGCACCATGGTTCAGCTACATGAATCCTTTTTCGCCATTGTGTCCTATTAAAAGTCAGATTCTCGTTTAAATCTAATAAAGAAAGATAATTTCTAATATTTTCTTAAGAAATATTAATTAAGGCAATGCAGTATGGTAAGGCAAGGCTTAGCTATAAATACTCATATCAAATGAAAATGAAGTTTTATGTTTTGGAAAAAGATCATTACTTGATGGTGGGGTTTGATTGATAACGTAAATTAAAATTTGAACTTTTTAAAAATTAATCGTACTGTATGACTTAGAATCGTATGGGACGATTTGACTTGTGTTCCTCCAAAAAGCAGTTTAATCGAACCATGGGAAGAAATATAATGGCGTACTCTGGTCCTTCGTTACTTTTTGCTTTGGCTATGACTCGCGGGTGACACTCCCTGAGTCCCTACTCTCAAACCTACATACGGGGGGATCACTTTTGGTTCCTTTGCTGATTCTGCATATGTCATTATGAGTCCACCATGCTATAAAAATACATATACCTTATTATGTGGGGTTGGCTACATGAATCATTTTTCGTCATTGTGTCCTGTTATCATCAAACCTATCATTTTATGTTTGGATTTTAGTACAAAATCAAAAGAGAAGGTAGAATATTCACTTCTTAATATAGACACATTGCCACAAAGCATGAATTAACCCTACCAAACCCTTCAAGTTGTGAGACCTCGTTCCCTTACTGTTCCTCTCTGATTTGGATTTTCCTCCCAGGATCGTCCAGGACGATAGTGAGATCGTCCAGGCCGATCTGCACTGTAGAAAATATCGTCCTGAGAATAGTTCTGGGAACCATCCAGGACGATTATTTTGGTCTGATCGTCCCAGGACGAATTGGCGATCGGCCGGGCCGATCTGCTTCATGATATAAGAAAATCAGCTCATTTTGAGGAGAGAGAAAATCATTTTTAAATCAAAATATCTGATTTTAGAGAGAGAAAGAGAAAGGGAAAAAGAGGAAAACCTGGTTTTGGAGGCCGCGGAGCTCTTTTCGTCCGACGTCGCTGTTGGGAAAAGTGAAGATCTCGTGGTAAGGACTCCGAACCCTATTTCTGTTTTCAAAGCTATTGAGTTTTGACCGAGTTGTGATCTGTTTTGTGTTTTCGTAGTCGAAATTTTGATCTGATTTGGGATTAATACAACTTTCACCGCACAACTTTTGGTATGTTATAGATATGATTATTACACACGATTCGAGTATTTTCTACGACGATTTTACCGGTCGGAATTGATTCTACGCGATTTTAATCGAATAGAAAATATCAGGACTTGATTTGATTTGGATTCTATAGAATAATAGTCTTGTATTGATGTTGTGAATCTTCTACTGTAATTTGAAGAAATTTGGAATTTGTGCTTTTTGCAGGATTTTTGTGTAAATTTGACCGACTGCCGTTACGCTGCCCGATTTTCGTATGATTTCTGAATTTTCTGGAATTGATAGATTGAATTGATATGCGTATGTTTATTGATCTGATTGTTCTAGATTGCTTTAATATTTCTTATTGCATTGACTATTAATTGAATTGATTGTTACTGAAAGACAAGTGGGAACCTGATTGAACGTTAGTTGGAGATAGATATTGACCTGTACAGGATGGTGGGCCGACGGGCTTTCCTTTAAACATCGATTATGGATTTCTACAACAGCACTATAGATGGGAGTCATAAGGAGTTTTATATGCCGACGGGCGGCCGACGGGCGGCCGACGGGCAAAAAGAGTGACGACTCTTATTGATTGAAACCAATGTACGGATATCTACAACAGCAATATGGATTCTACAACAGCACTATTGATCATAGCTAGTGTTTGTGCTTGTCTAGTAAGACCATTGTATGGAATTGCATGTATACGATATTGCATTGCATTGATTTATTGATTTCCGATTGATTTATTGATCTTGATGGATTTATTACATTGATTTATTGAACGGATTTATTGATTTTATTGATTGATTACTGATCATTGATACTATTGATTTTGCGTTGTATTGACTTGCTACAATTGATTTATTGTATTGCTTTTCTGATTGATTTTATCGACTGGATCGTGGATTATGGATTATGATATGGATTGTATTGATTCATAGATACCGGCACCGACATTGATATGGATTCTGTGTATTGATTCATAGATATTGACATCGACATTGACATAGATTATCGATTGATAGATACCGACATCGACATTGATATGAATTATGATATTGACATATGGATACCATTGATACGACAGATCCTAATATGCTATTGATACACTGATACATTGATTCGTCGTATCGATTATCGATTGATTGATTGAATGGATTATTACCGTATGGATTTGATTTATCGTAGGATAGATTTCTTTATGGAGCTGATTGTATTGATTTCTATTGACCTGATGATTTCATTGTATTGATTTGATTTCAATTGATCTTTCGCCGTATTGATTTGATTGTTTATTGGGACTTGAGCCGATAGATATAATTGATTGGAAAGTGCTCTATTGATTGAGATGATTTTCCTATTGTAGCATCGTACGTCGTCATTATTGAACCGTCCTCGCTGCCATAGTATCCTACTGTATATTGATATCGAGTGAATTGTATTGAATAATTGGATTGACTGATTTGCAAGAGTATTGACTGATTTGATAAATGATATAGATACAACTGATTGACTAGACGACACGATTGATTGAACTGATAGTATTGATTGATAGACACTGCTACGATGGATAGATATTGGCTTCCAATCACATATGTTGACCTCGATTTTGCCCAAACCCTTGGTCAAAGGGTTGACTTGGTCAAATTGACCAAGCCGGACCCCAAGACCCTTTCCAATAGGTTCAGTGGGTCGAGTCGAGTCTGTTGGACCCGGGCTTGGACCCTGAGTCAACCCAGTTGACCAAGTCAACTAGGGTTGACTAGTTTGGACCCTTTAGGCTCCAAATTGAATCTAAATTGATTTGAACCCTTTCATGGCTCGATCCTCACTCCCCATTGATCTAAATGACTAGTTTGACCAAGTCAAACGTTGACTTGGTCAAATCGAGTCATAAATAGGTCATAAACACCTATTTGGGAGGAATTAAGGGTCATTTAAGGAGAATTAAAGCCCCTTTTCGTTTTGAATTCAATTCCACGGCCTAAACCGACCTATTTCCCTCCAAATCACCTGAGGAATTAATCCCAGCCGTTGGTATTAGGTCTAGGGGCTTTAAATATGAAAAATCTTGTCCAATTTAGGACCTTTTTGTAATCTCTCTCTCTCTAGACGACCTCAGAACTTGAGATCTTCGGTGAGAGTTCCCACACCCTTCCACCACCCTTCCTAACTCAATCCCGGCGATTTCCACCCGCCGGCGGCAAGATTCCGGCGATCCGAAGCTAGATCCGGTCAAGGCCTTGATCCAGTCGATCCGTAGCTCGTTGGTTCGTGACTTCAACTAGGAAAACGTACGAGGACAGTCTACAAGCTCAACCGTGTCAAAGATTCGAAGATCGGACGGTAAAATCCCGCGCAATCCCTTAGAATAGTTCAAACACGTCGGGTTAAATAGCTTTTTTTAAAGATGATTAATCTTGAAATAAACACTTCCCCATGATTTCTGTACACCCCTAGATCCTAGGTTTAAAATTTCGTAGAAATCCATCGAGCGAATTGAGAGAAAAAGAGAAAAAACGGAATTAGGGTTCGGTCGGGTCGCCTGCGTGCGAGGGAGCGATCGTGACCGTCTGATCCGCGATCAGCGGTCCAGATCGTGTCAGCCAGCGGCTAGGCGCTGACCGCGCGGACGGTCCCGCGGTTCCGCGGGCCACGTGGCCCCATCCAGGCCGTCGATCTCGACCGCGGAGGATCGGACGGCTGTGAGCGCCGTCCGACGTGGTTAAGTCGGACGGGACCGCTGCCGCAATGATTGGACAATCATTGCCAATGATTGCGCGACGGCGCAATCATTGGCAATGATTGCGCCGAAACCGCGGGACGAATCCGAGCCCGACACGTGTCTGACCGCCGCCGCCGCCGATTTCAAATATTATTAATAATTATTTAATTATTTTAAAACTGTTTTAACTTCAAAAATGCGTAGAAAATTCATTTTTGATCCGATTTTGACGTATAATATCTTGTTTTGTTCGTATTTTTATCCTCTACCCAATAATTTTTTTTTTATAAAAATAATGTATATATATCTAATTATTTTAAAAAATACAGTAAAACCCTTTTTTATTATTATTATTATTATTTTAATATAATTTTAATA
Source organism: Dendrobium nobile (assembly GCA_022539455.1). Lineage (NCBI taxonomy): Eukaryota > Viridiplantae > Streptophyta > Magnoliopsida > Asparagales > Orchidaceae > Dendrobium > Dendrobium nobile. Next base: position 927,037 of record CM039728.1, read on the forward strand.
TAATTATTATTATATTATTATTATTTAAATATTTATCTACTGTTATTTTAAGATATTATTATTTATTTTTATTATCATCATTATTATTATTATTATTGTTATGATTATTATTATTATTATTATTATTATTATTATTATTATTTTTAATATAATTATTATTATTATATTATTATTTAATTATTTGTTTACTTTTATTTTAAAATATTGTTATTGTTACTATTATGATTATTATTATTATTATTATTATTATTATTATTATTATTATTATTATTATCATTATTACCATTATTTTTATTTTCTAAATTATTTTAAATTACTTTTAAGGGCCTTAAGACTTCAAAATTCCATAACTTTCTCGTCCCAAATCCGCTGTCGACGCACAGCATCTCGTTTTGGATGTATTTGAAATTCTGCACATGTTGGAAGTGGTTTCACCCAAAATTTTTGGGTCTGTGTGCAGTTATTTTTAAATCAGCCAATAGCATTATTTTAAAACTATTTAATTATCGTATTCAAACTTTGAAATTCCATAACTTTGTCGTTTTAAGTCCGCTGTCGACGCACAGCGTCTTGTTTTGGATGTACTCTGAATTCTGCATATTTTGAAACTATTTTCAGGTAAAAATTTTGTCTGTATTTTCTGGTATTTCAAAAACAGCAAAACTACACTATTTTAAAATATTATTTTATTGTATTTAAACTTCAGAAATTCGTATCTTCGTCATTCCAAATCGGATTTTTGCGTATAACCCCTCGTTCTTTTCAGAAAAGTGAGCTTTATGTTTTGAAGCCATTTCCAGCCCTTGATTTTGGCTGTTTTGACAGATCACTATTTGGATTCGATTATTCGGGCATTTTCGATATTAAATATTAATTATGATAATTATTTTCAGGATACAAACTATTTTCAAATCGTTTGGGACTTCGTTAGGGTAGTCAGCGGGTTTCCCTATGCTTATGTATTATTAATTGAATTATTTTCAATTATTTTATTTTCCAAAAATATCCTTATATCGATAAGTACTTTTAAACTATTTTAAAACTACTTATACATAAATCCTAATTTTGGGAGACTCGCTACTTCGTGAAATTTTAGACATGGGTTCTAGATATGAAGAGCAATCATGGGGGAGTGGGTTAGTGGGTGATTGAGTTCCAATCATTCACTAATCCCTTCATTAAGTGTCTGTACTTTTATTTTTGCGTAGAATGCATGTATAGGATTGCACCACGAGCACTTAGCCTAGGCTCTCCTAGATCTAAGGACATGGTGTGTTTATTTCATTTTTGTACTCTCATGCATTTATTACCTCGAGGGTTAGACAAAACATCACTTTAAACTCCTACAACGTAGTGACACCCTAAGGACAAAAATTAAGGACCTGTCTAGCAAACTTAGAAGTTTCCTAGGGACTAGGATAGACCCCAGAATGACATGAAAACTTCAACATTTAAACTTAGTGACACCATAAACCTCCCTGAATTTTCTAGGAATTTTTAGGAACCTTTAGACTTCTTAATTAACTAACCCTAATTAACTGGTTAATTAAGGCCCCGAGACCTTCCGGAAAATACAATAAATATATTTTAGGTCAGAAAATTGCCCACCATAGCTTGAATTGTTTAGAATCTGACCCTTGACTTTAGATAAATAGGGCTCCTCAGTTTGACTCTAGGTTGACCCATAATTTGACCATAGGTGGAAATTACCATTTTGCCCCTAATAATTCATTAAAAATTACTAAAAATCCCAAATCCCCTCCAAACCCTAGGGGATCACTTTCTCAGGTCATCCCTGACTTTTGGGAGTGATTCGACTCAGTTTGGGGCTGATTTGGGCCAAAATTGCAAAATAGGGCCTTCTCCTTATTAATTTAGAAATTTCCATAAATACCCCAGATTTAGAAAATTCATAACTAATTGTAGAAAAATCCAAATTAGGCCAACTCACTTGCATTAGACTCCAATTAGGGTCTAGTATTTATTAAAAAATTTAAGTGTCCAGAAATTGGCCTAGATTAGAAAGTCAACTTTTTGGTCAACCCTAGTCTATAGGATAGGGCCCGAAACTTAGAAAATTCATAACTTTGCCTAGAGAACTCCGATTTCAGTGTACTACCTGTCTAACTACTCGTATTAAGGTCTAGTATTTTCCTAAGGTGGTAGAATACCTGAACTTAGCCTTTTCCCCATAATGACTTTTTTAAACCCTTAGCTTAGTTCCTAAGAGGACCCGAGACTTTCCAAAATTGGCTAATATCACTTAAACTTTAAATGTCAGTATCCTAAGCTCTTAAAATTGAACAACAAACTGAAATAATTAAAATACATCTTAATTCACTAATATTTGAATTTCAACAAAAATTTCCTTTTCTGGCCTACAACAAACCTGAACTTTAGACAATTTTAACTAAGTACCCCACTTAGGGCCTATCCAAACCACACCAGCCTTACACACACATAGAATTGTTTGCTATGGCACCACTTCTAGACCTAGGTTAGGCCGCTGGGTTTTATTTTTCTGCTGTGTGCCGGGGCTTTCCGTGGTTTTCACTGCATGCTGTTTGAAAATTGAATTGCTGTGTTTGCTTACTTTTTCTGCACTCTGGATGTGAACGCTAGATTTACCCCTAGGTTAGGAGCGCCATATATACATACTGTTCTTCCGTGCAGGTGGCCATGCTCAATGCTAATCAAAGGGGGGCACCATTATATTTTCTAATCTTGTCTTATGCAGGTGCTTGCTCAGCCCCCCTGAATAAATGAGGGCTAAATTAATAATTATAACTGCACAGATGGAGCTGCTTAGCCCTCAAAATTAAGAGCATGGCTTGGCACAGGGTCAATGGTGTTAGCATTTTATTTCCATATAAACTGCTTGGGATGATTTTTACTAGGATAACCTTGCAGGGATTCTTAGATTTACTGTTTTTCAATTAATGTAATTTGTATGTAATAATTGTTAAGAGTTGTGAAAGCAACTATGAGTCGGGATATTCTTATCCAACTCAGACTCCAAAAGAAGAAGGCATCCCTAAAGGGGAGAGTCTTCTTCCATTTGGAAGACTGAGTTGGATGGCTTTAGATATCCAAAGAGAAAAGGCAATACCCCCCCTAAAGGGGGAATTGTCTCTTCGTTTGGATATTCAAGCCACGACGGATCCAAGGAGTCCAAGGAGGAGAAGGAGTCCAAGGAGGAGAGATCCAAGAAGTCCAAGGAGAAGATATCCAGAAGACTAAAGATTTGAAGACCCAATATCCCACTCAAAGTTGTTGGCGTCTGTCATAGGCTTAGAAATCCGGGTTGTTGGCAGTGGTGCCCGGCCACTTTACTTTATGCATATCTGGGGTGTAATAAGGGCAATTTGCCTATGGCCATTTAGTTGATTAATTTTGGATTTATATTGATGTGTTTACCTGATTGCGCAGTAGAATTACCTGCCTTTTTCTAGGTTTCTTTCTTGCATGCCGGTTTTGTTTTCGCCTGGATTTCCGTTAGGCTCTTCTAAGGACTATAAAATTTTTATACTCGTAACTAATTTCTAAAATTTTAAGTTTTAAATAACATAGAAACTTAACGAACCTAGGGAACTGCCGGAACCGTCTGGGGTCGCATGCATATTACTGCATTTTTCTTTCCTTGCTATAAGACATCTCCCTGCCTGCGGGTAGAGTCCGGATAATCTGGCCTATGAGGATGAAGTGCCGGACCCAGGGAGACCCAGTCTTTTCAAAAAAAAACTATTTTCTATAAGCCTGTTTTTAAAGTTCTATAGCATTCATGAGCTGACGATTCAACTAGCATGCATTGCATTAGTAACCAACTAATTAAAAATTTAATTGCATTAGCTAGGAGCATATGACTCACATAAGTCTAGGACCACTTAGGAAATTCTCTAGATGTCGGTCCTATTTCCAGAAGCTATACCTCCCACCCATCTTTCATAATTGACTGGACAACATGGTTTTGAATCGATTAGGTGGTTAGCTGGCTCCCCCATCCAGGCCGGGGTAAGTCCAGGTTTTGCATTGCATTAGCTAGGACACTGGTCTTAGTGTGTGTCGAACACTAAGTCCAATCTAGATTTAGGATTCGGGGCTACTACATTCGGTATCGTAGTAAGCCTAAAATAGTGGGTAGGTTCCTTCTTTTCAGGGACCCTAAATCCTACTTATCTGCGTCACAGGATGACGCCACTTCCATCTTTTCTCTCACGCATGTGATCGATTGCTTGTCTTTCTTTCTCCGGTTTCTCTTTAGTACCCTAGAGCCCCTGAATGCTGGTGTGAACCGTGCATGCTGATTCAGCCTCTTCGAGACCTTTCTTCCCTTTGAGTAGGATTTCCTAGTCTATACCCATGTGCCAATCCCACTTTAGGAGAGGATAATGTATGATCCTTAATCGAGAGTCTTCTCAGGCTCCGGCCTGGGATGTAATTAACCACGGGGGCTTACGCCCGTGGGAAACTTGATCCCACATCTACTAAACCCCATTCGATCTCTCATATCGGATGGGGGAAACCCGTGATTTGGTTATGTATATTACTACCCATCGGGGTGTGTTGGCGACAGCCTCTATCCCCAATGGTCAGTCGTATGCACGATCCAATCTGCCCTTCCAATCGACCCGTTCGCGCGGTGTTCTTTCGGAGGTCCACAACATACTGATTTGATTGCTGGGGAATATTGATTTATCGATGTTTTTACCGCTGTGATTATTGATTATTGATTTCCGTACTACATTGATTACTGATTTGATTTCCGCTGTATCGACTATTGGTTTCATTGACTACGGATTTCCGTATTGCATAGACTCATTGACCATTGATTGACTTGACTTGATTGACCTGCATATTGATAGCATCGCCGTGCTTGATTTCAGTTTTAGGCTTTAGTGACCTGTTGGGCTAGTAAGCTCATTATATGTGGTTAATATTTCAGGTGCAGAGCCTCCCGCGTGATGTTTCTTCGGTTGCTGTAGCTTTGTTTTATAGCCGTGGTAGACTTCTGTTTTGTAGCCGTTTGGCTATTGTATATGACCTTTTGGACGCTTATGTTGATATGTGGATTACTGTTGTTGCTGTATTTCTTTCCTGTAATGCAATTATCTCTGGATGACTGTATGGATACGATCGAGAAAAAGAAAAGTAAAAGATATGGAAAAAGAAATGATAGAAGAATCCTTTCACTATTGACATCTAGGGCATCACACAAGTAATGTATTAACAGCGATTTCTACCATCGTTGCACTTACAGGCCAACGCCACAACTCTCAAGTTCAAACAGAAATTCAAATTTTTCATTTTAAATTTATTTTTCAAAATCGAGTTGTCATGATTATCAAAGGATAGTAGTTAGAAGAATGCGATAGGAATACTATAGTTGGGCAAAGGTGGCAAGAGGATCATATCAACGATAATTGAAGGACCGTCAAGCTGCCCGAGGAGGAAAAGATTTTGAGCTGTCGGGCAGGTGTGCATAATTATTGGTTGGCTATCCGATACATCTTCTCTTGAATCTTTGCATTTAAGCGAGGTAGGGACCAAGATCTCTAGTGGAAAGAGTTCATGGGTAGGTATACTGTTCGAAAAAAGACCATCCACTCCTTTCTAAATATAGAACAGAATATCTGAAATATGCAATATAAGAGTTCATGCCAAATATTCATTAGAATTTCTCTCTCTCTCTCTCTCTCTCCAATATAATTTTAAAACAACTCATCTAAATTCTGGATTAATCTAGATACAACTAATATGCAATCCTCTGCTTCCATCTGTTTTTTGGAACGACGAGATGAGCTCGAATTTGACCCGACTCGTTTTTAACTTTAATCTAAGTTGTTTTGATGCAAATGATCATGAACTTGAAAATGCACAGAAGAAAGGTGAAAAAAACAGTGATGATTGATTTATAAGCTTCATTATTCATGGTAGGGGTGTCAATATTTGACACGATCCGAAAACCCGACCCGAAGCTGACTAAAAAATTTCGGGTTAGAGTCAACCCGAACCCAAAACGGGTCGGGTTCGGGTTCAGCATTTCAACCCGTTTCAAAAATCGGGTCGGGTTCGGGTTAACCCTTTGACCCGAAATTGACCCACCCATTTTGATCCGAAAACCCAAGATTGGCCTGACAACCCGAGATTGACCCGAAAAGAAGAGATTGACCCATTTTTTACCCGAAAATTAGCCATTTTTTGTTGGAAATGGGTCATTCGGGTCGTGTCGGGTTGACTCGGACCCGAAGCGGGTCGAGTTCGGGTCAGGAAATACCCGTTTTTAAAAATGGTTCGGGTTCGGGTTGACCCGAATAGTGCCTGGTCAGTTTCAGGTTCGACCCGAACCCGACCTGTGACCCGAAATTGACACCCCTAATTCATGACATTTGTGATGGAAGATTATGGACAAAAAGATTGTATAATTAAAAACGGTTTGTTCATTTATAAATTAAATTTTTTATGTTTTGAATTTAATATACATGTTCACTATGAAACTATTTGATAATTAGATAATTAGTGATATAGTAAGTAATTTGATAATTTACATCTAAATAATTAATAATAATTAAGCTAACGTCTAATTATATTATTTATCATTAGAACTTATTAAAGGTAATTAAAAATAAAGTTAATAAGTTATAATGATAAATTACTTATTATATTACTAATTATCTAATTATATTCTTAAATAGTACTTAATTTGTTAATTATGTTTTGAAATTATAAATAATTTAATTAATATTCATATTAATGTTTTAATTAAATATTTAAATATTATACTAATTTAATGACAATTGTACAACTAATAACTACAATAATCAATAAATTATAAATATTAATTAAACTAATTTAATGATAATTGTACTATTAATTATTTAATTAAATTAATTAAATTATTAATTATTATACTAATTATTTAAGTAATCTAATTCATTATAAATGTTTAAATTATATTAATAATGTTAATTTAGAGTGATTTATAATTTAGTTGGCCGACTAGGGTTTGCTTTTTAATGCATGGTCGCTTTTTCTCGCCGCCATTTCTTCGTGGCTGCTTCGCACGACGGGAGCTCGCTCGCTGCTTCGGTTCCTTCGAAGCATCGGGTCGGCAGTCACGACCGGAGCTCACTCGCTGCATAGATAACCGCTTCCTCCTTCGTTCAAGATGGGAGTTAACTCGCTCTTAAGCTCGTAAATCCCGTTAATCGGGATTTATGCGGAATTGGGATATACAGGCACTCCAAAACTGTTTGGCAGAATTTACCGTAAATCCGGGGTAAATCCGACCTAAAACACCTTACCTCCGCTGCAGAAACTATTTCCAGGGGTGTTTGGTATAGGATTGGATTCAATTTTAGTAGGATTTACTAAATCCTGTAAATCCGAATTTAGTAAATCCTGGGCTTTTAAATCCTGAATTGTATTTGGCGTGACAACTTTTAAATCTTATTAAATCCAGAAAGATGTTTGGCAACAGATAATATGATTTAAAATGGTCGAAGATTTAAAATTGAATTAACAAATTATTTTGAAATAACTTACTATTTAAATAATATTTTAACTAATTATTTAATTAATAATTTAATTACTATTTTATTAGTTTAAATTATAAATTTTATTATTAATTATCTCATTAATCACTTAAGATTTCTATCGCTCTTTAGTTATTTAACTATTATTTATATTATTAATTCTATGTTTAATAATGTATAAGATAATTATACTAATTTCTAATTACTAATTATTTTATTAAGTTAAATTAGATAATTAATTTATACACTAATTCTACTATTAAATATTTAATTAATATACTTAGTTATTAATATTTTAAATTATATTAATTAAGTTAAATAGTGATGGCTGAGGCGTCTAGGGTGTCCTTGCTGTTCGGCATCGTTGCTTCCCAGGAGGTGTCGGTTCTTCGGCTCCTTCGTCGCTGTTCGACTTCGCTCCTTCGACGACGTTTCCTTCCTGTCGGATCGGACGTTACAAAAATTTGATCTGAAGCAACGACGGGAGCTCGCTAGCTCACTGTGAAGGTAAGTTTCTCCCTTTCGCGCGCTTCTTTGGCCAACTCCCGTAAATCCGACTTCTAGCGGGATTAGGATTTACCGGGATTTAGCGCAACTTTTTTTGCGTTTGGCTGGATTTACCCTAAATCCTACTAAAAACTCGAAATAAATCCGATACCAAACACTCCCTTAGTGAAGTCAGGGAGGGGAGAGAACTCAGAGGCAATGGAGGCAGAGAAGTACCAAATCGATTTGGGAAACCTTATGGCCTATGATCCAAGTCATCACTTTCAGCCCCTCCCCTCGTCCAGGTTCATAGGCTTCTTCCTTTCTTTATTGCATTCTGAAAAGAAAAAAAGAGAACTTTTGGGGTTGATTGAGTTTAATTAGTCAATTGAGGTTTCTGGTTGATTTTATTGTTTTATTTAGGGAAGAACTGTCGAGGCAATGCTTGGAAAAGGGAACAGAGCTCGTTCAAGGCGTTGTCAATGCTCTATTCAGTTTACCATCGACTGAAGACCTGGACGGACCCATTGTTCGATTGCCAGAACCCTCAACGAGGCTTCCTAGGGAGAAACATGTAAGGAAGCTTTCTTTATTGAGAAGTCATTTTTGTTACGGGATTTCTTTTTATTCTGTGTAACAATTTTATAATGAGTTTTTGAGATATGACATGTTGGTGCCTTTACTTTACAATAGATGGCCTTCTAGGCTCCGTTGGATTTTATGGTTGAGAATGGAAGTGGACAAACAAAGCAGATTATAGTCTATAAATTGTGTACGCAGATTCATGAAAAAACTTTTAAGTGCCAGAATCGCATTTACTTACCTCCATTGATTCTTTCATAAAAAAGGCAGGTGAAATCCTTGAAAATTTGTTAGATTTTAAGCTTTAAATTCCACCAGGTCATATAGTTGGTCTCACACCATGATAATGTGACATTCGTTAATGTGATTGAGTTTCCACAAGGTTAACAAATAGCATTTTTTCAGTTATTTCAACTACGTCAATGGTCTTTCCAATTGTTTAAGGCTCTCTTTTGTGATCATTTTCGCGAATATGTCTCATTAATAGGGTCTTGCTTCCATCTTTATTATTGTGGGTTGGTGATGTGGTCCTTTAGTTCCAGGTTTTTTTAAATTTATCCTCTGAAGAAGGAGAACCAAAAAACAAACTTTTATCGTGTTTTGATGTAGGCAAGGGGGGGGGGGGGGAAGTTTTGAGCTGATTTGGCTTCTCAGTTTAAGCTTTGGTTGTTCGTTTTTTGCTGTTTTTGGTGAGTTACTGAGTTCTCTACTTAAATCAGCTAATTAATGTCTTGTGGAATACCTTTTTCAGCTCATTATTCATGTGTCCTAATTCATTCCCCCCTTCTTTCCCCTCTCTGTGGCCTTTCGGTTCCTCCTCCTTGGCTCTCCTTCCCGTGGCTGCCTGTCCCCCTTCCCTTGGCCTTTCGGTTTCTCTCCTGTCTGCCTGTTCCGGTTCCCTGTTTGGCTTCTCGGTTTAAGCTTGGTTGTTTGTTTTTTGTTGTTTTTGGTGAGTTACTGAGTCCTCTACTTAAATCAGCTCATTAATGTCTTGTGGAATACCTTTTTCAGCTCATTATTCATGTGTCCTGGTTCATTCCCCCCTTCTTTCCTCTCTCTGTGGCCCTTCGATTCCTCCTCCTTGGCTCCCCTTCCCGTGGCTGCCTTTCCCCCTTCCCTTGGCCTTACGGTTTCTCTCCTGGCTGCATGTTCCGGTTCCCTGTGTGGCCCTTCGGCTGTTGCTCCTGGATAGCCCTTTGGCCTTCTGTTTTCCTTGCCCTGATTGGCTTGGTTGGAGGTATTTTGGGTTGTTTGGCTGCCCCATTTCTCCTATATATATTTGATGTTTTGAAGAATAAAAAAGGAGGATATGATATAATTTTTGGAGCCAAAACCTGAGGGTTTTCTTCTTGGAAAAGCTGCGAGCTTGTTCCATTTCTCTCATTTTTGGGAAAGCTTGCGAGCTTGCCCCCCCTTTCTCTTCTCCTATCTACGACTTCTTCTCGGGCTTCTTATCTCCTTGTTCTCTCCGCAAGTGACCACCCAATTTGTATCTTTATTCTCTATGATTGCAAGCAAGTTTATGAGTTTTATTTCATAAGTTTGTAAGCGTCGTCTTTATAATATGAAAGTTGAATTATATTTTGTTTATGTGTTATCGCTTTGTCTTATTTAAGTTTTTGTGTCGATATATGGTTGTAAGTGTGAAAGACCTAGTTTTTATGTAATTTTGATATATGTTTTTCTCGACTCTTACTATACATGGTTTCGATATTATTTTAAACAATAAACTATGTAATGAGCATATACGTGAAAAGGTTGGAGTAGCGCCAGTGGAAGATAAGATTAGAGAGAGTCGCCTTAGATGGTTTGGTCACATAAAACGGCGGCCTTCCGATGACCCGGCTAGGAAAGTAGAGGTATTAGATTTGACTTATGTTAAGAAAGATAGAGGTAGACCTAAAAAGACTTGGTTAGAAAATATTAGAAATGATATTTCTTTATTAGATTTAAACGAGAATTTGACTTCTAACAGGACACAATGGATAAAAAAGATTCATGTAGCCGACCCCACGTAGTGGGACAAAGGCATGATGTTGTTGTTGTTGTCGCCGCTTCATTTATCATCTTTATCCTCCTTTCTTCTGACCAATTTTCCAATGGAGACATCTCTGTGTTTTTCTACCTAGTTATTATTTCACGTGAATTGCACTTGTCATTATTATCTTGAATTGCTGCCATTCTAGCTATTTTTTTCAGAGCTTACTCCCACTTAATTTCCTTCCTATTCCGCTGTCTTCCTGCTATGTGTGTCAATTTCCCTTTGAATATGTTTGTTCTACCTACCCTTACGTTCCTTCCTTTTTCCACCTTTAATCATTGGCTCACTATCTCCCTCCCCTAATCACCCTCCTCTCAAGTCTCATCCCCTATCTTGATCCCTCTTTTTTGTGCGTAACATTGATATTTCTAGATTGATTCTTCTGTAGATTGCTTGATCACTTCATAACTAATTCTACACGAATTATTATCTTTCCATGCACCTTTTAGTTGCCAATGCAAGACTATCCTGTTTACAGTCTTGAACTCCAAATATTTGATGAACCTTTCTTTGCAAGCTAATGATAATTTTTTGACTTCATCATGAATTGATTCATTCTGCATTTTATAGGGCGCCTACTGGCACTTGGGATCTTTTTCCAGCATAACAACTATGACATTGACAGCTTTATTATTTTACTTTTCATAAATCATATTTTAATGATTTACAACCCGAAAAACTTCTCATTCCTGGTTTGAATGTAAATTTCTTCTAGCTAATGATTTATTTGAAATTTATTTGATGATTATTCAATTATTTTTTTAATTGAATTAGTACATAAACTATGCATATCTATGTTAACCTTCTTTTTTTGTTTGCTTAAAATCTAGTTACCCAGGCCTAAACCTCCTACAAAATGGGAATTGTTTGCCAAGATGAAAGGTTAGTTCTGTGATTTTTCCATTCCGTAGGCAAAGAGAAATGATAAATTCATTAATCTTTTCGCTTGTTTGGCCTGTGGGTTGTAGCTGATCTCCATATTGTTTGTGCTATTCTGCAGGAATAAAGAATCGTAAAAAGGACAAGCGTGTTTTTGATGAACGAACTGGTACTTGGAAGAGACGTTATGGCTATGATCGAGTGAATGATGATAGAGATGTACCAATTATTGAAGCCAAAATGACTGACGGTAAACATTATTTCTTAGAATCCTCCTTTATATCTTTCAAAGTATTATTATCTATATGATCATAATATGATGTTATTAATATAATAAATTCTGAAGTTTGAAATGTACTTGTAAATAAGCTTAATCATCATTAATGGACCTACTCCAACTATTTATGGCCTGCTTTTGTGAATCCTTATTCTCCATTTATTCATATTGAATGCTAATGTTAACTCTAGTTTATGTAGTTTTTTTTCTCAATAATTATGGTTGCTGCCTTCGTTGTACTTCCATAAACACAAATCTAGACATGACAACTTGAATAACTTCAAGGTGAAGAACCTCCCATTCATAGCAGAACCTACTAGGTAAAGAAAACTATCTTTAAAAAACCAAACAAATTCTCTTTTGAGGCTTGGGTGACTTAAGGGTTATCGCCTATAAATATAGCTTAAACAATCTCTTAAAAAATTTGGTTGCAAGATAAATACATTAAAAGCAATTGAAAGTAATATAACTTCTAAAAGATTTGAGTAAAAAATACTTTATAAATAGCTAAAGAAGATTTAGAGTCCATGATGAACACTTTAAAGCTTTCTCCGAATTCTCCCTACATAATATAAGCTCTCTTTCTCTTGGTTTTTGTATTAGTTATTTTTCTTATAAATCCTTATGTATATATAGCCTTTTGTGTTGTTAAAAACATACTTGGATAGCATATAGACATTAAGGTTAACTAAATTAAGCTATGCTTGCCATTGTACTCAATAAATAACTGATAATCAGCTGTTTTAATGCAATACAATTCATATTGTACTATCTGATCATCATACCGTATGATTTAAGTCGTATGTTAAGACTTAGATGTGTCAATATTTTGATTTAAAACATTCAACAGTTAGTTTAATAGCTTTTTTTATCTAGATCACAATTTATGATTGTTGATCGCACTGGTTGATTCTCAACGCGATTATCTATGTGATCTTGATAGTACTATACTATGTAGCACGAATACTCCTATTTATGAGACATGCTGTATCGGACACGTATTGGATACAGATACGCCTCTGATACGGCACGGATACGTGTCGGATACGGCTTTGTCGTGTCCATTTAAAATATTATTTAAATTTGATCGGACACACGTATCGCTTGGTACTCAGTACCGCTCAGTACTCGGTACTGCTCGGTATAGAGCAATACTAGAACTCAGTACTGTTCGGTACTTGTCGTTACTGCTCGGTACCGAGCGATACTAGAACTCAATACTGCTCGGTACTCGATACCGCTCAATACTGCTCGGTACTCGATACCGCTCAATACTGCTCGGTACTCGGTACAGATCGGTACTCGGTACCGCTCGGTACCGCTCGGTACCGCTCGGTACCGCTCGGTACCGCTCGGTACCGCTCGGTACCGATCGGTATCGGAATTCGGTACCACTCGGTACTATTCGGTACACAGGGGTAACGAATGGTACCAAGCAGTGCCGAGAAGGTAGAGAAAACTTTAATGCAGGTCAAACTCTACCAGGGGGCAGCGCCCCTTGGACCTCCGGCATTGGCACAACATATCTATACTTTTAATTAAAAATTTTAATGTTTCAAATTCATGTGGATTAATTATGTCGATCATTCGTACTTTTTTATTAAAAAATTTATTTGCTGGACAATTTATGTTTATGTTTTTGTTGTTGTACTAGACATTTAAATATTTAATGCTTATTTTTATTTTGATATTATAAGATACAATGCTACAAATGATGTTGCTTTCAATTTTTTTTGTCATTTCAAATATTATGCCTTGATTAATTTATTATTTTTATGTATGATTTATATATTATAATGTCGTATCCACGCCATATCCGTATCCTGTATTTTTAAGAATTGCCGTGTCCCGTATCCGTATCGTGTCGTATCCGTGTCGCCGTATCCATATCGGTGCAACATAGGTACTATATGATCTTGTAGTTTGATATATAAAAATATATTGATATAGTTTATAATAAATAGCTTAATTATCATTACTAATTATATTAGCAAATAATTTTGTTATTTATATCATATTACAGATTTTAAAAAATAGTTTTATCAATTTATATAATATAAATGATATTAAAATTAACTTTTATTTAAAATATTTTTATATATTTTAATTAGTTTTATTCATCTCTTCTTGGGAGGCTTTATAAATATGATCTAAACTTCTTTATTCATTAGACCCAGTCCTTAGACACTAGATTTGACACCTTCACTTAACACTTTAGTTTTCTTGTTATTCCTTTATCAAGAAAATAATGCTCCAACTTGATCCATCTTTAAGTAAATAAAGCTCCAAATTCTTTCATATCTCACTAAATAATCTTCAAATTAGTCTAACACGCAACATCATCATCATCATAGTTGCTATTATATCAGTATCCTGTAAAATGTAGAAAATTGATGCAATAAAAAATTGTTAATCTATGTTTTGGACTCTTTGTAATTTGGACTTTGTTTTTTTTTTAATTTGCAATACCCTATGATGAAAACAACATGTGATCATACTTGGGTTTGGTGCTCTTAAGAAGTTTCACTCGGTTTCCATTTGTATTGATCTAGCTTCTTTGTGGTTAGTTGTGTATTTATTTTGTGCATGTTTTGTTTATTGGGCTTGGCCCAACTCTTTTTCTATGCTGGCTATTTTTTCTTATGCTGCTGTATGTTTTTCCTCATTTTGCTGTCTCGTTTTTCCCTGCTGCTGGCTGTTCGGTTTTCACCTTACTGTTTTCTTATACTAAGTGTATTAACTCCTCATCAAATGGGCTAACTTGAGAGGCTTCTATTGGCTGTTTGGGTGACATAATTAAGTAAGCAATTTATAGCCATTCCCCCCCCCCGTTTTGATGGTTGGAAGGACTATTGAAATAAGCTGCTGGAAGTATTACAAGTTTACTATGTCTTCTCTCAAAATTTGTCTAGGATCAATTTGTTCTGACCTATGAGGATTTAACACTATATATATAATCCATTGAAGTTTAAATTTTTGAGGAAACCATTCTTTTTTTTTTAATGTACCAATCAGTCTACACTTTCACTCTCCATTGTTCTTATAGAGCTTGGGGAGGATCCTTTCAGCAAAAGGAAGGATGAAAAGAAGAAACGGGTTGACAAGCAAGAAAAGAACCGGCTGCAGAATCTTAAACAAGTTTTCAAAGCGGGTGATTTGCCAAGGTTGTTTTCTTCTTATACTTCTTACTACAAATTCCCTTGATTTTCTTAGCACTACACTTTACTTCTTAACTGACTATTTTGTTAAAGCTTAACATTATATTTAGTTATTTACAATCCACAATATTTTTTTTACAGTTTTAGTCTAAATAATTTTGTAAAATTTGAACCAAGTTACAAACATTGGGTTATCTTTGTGATTCTGTAGTCATATCCAGCTTGCTGCAACAGCGTTACCCATCACTGGAACTCAGAAAGTAATACCAAAGAAAGCCAGTAAAGAAGAGCTTGAGGATGTCGCTGGAATGGCAGCAACAGCAACAGCAAGCGGTGGAAAATTTGACAAGAAACTTCCAGGAGAGAAACCTGCGAAGCATACTGGAAAACATCGGAAGGTTAATCTTATGGACTAATTAAGCTTTAACTTTGAATAATCTTGTTTTTCTTTTGAACTTCTATGCAAATAAGATGGAAAAGTTTTTTCTTGTTGCCTTTTTTGTCTTTCAGTTTCTCCCTGTTGTGGAAGGAAAGGGAATGGGGGCTCAAGAGAAAGAACAAACAGAGAAAATACTCAACAAATTAATGGCTAGAAGTTCTCATGATATACTTGATGTTGACAGGGTAAGTTCTAGATCATACAGGTCATATTTTAAATTTGATACTAAGGTTTTGTTTGGGACAACTTTTTCATTGCTTTCTAAAGCAAATTTCTAGTACAAATTTTTTAGTTCAGATAATGTTGTACTAAAAAGCTGTTTTAAAAAGCAAAAAAAAAAAAAACTGCCCCAAGGCTTCGTTTGGGACGGCATTGTTACTGTTTCATAAAGTAGCTTTTTAGTACAAAATCAAAATTTTTGTAATAGAATGCTACTTTAAGAAGCAATAAAAAAGCCGCCCCAAACGAAACCTAAGAATAGTAGAAGAGCTAGAAAATTTTCTAGCGCTGCTCAAATTAAGTATCATAAACATTTGTTAATAGATATATATAATCCTAAACTTTAAAATTTTGTAGGCTAGAAATTGAATATTTTTGTGAAAAATATATTGTGCAAGTAAAAATAAATGATAAATGACCTTAAATCCACCCTTGCTAAGAATCTTTTCATCGTGAAACAGGCTGTTACAATGTTCAATGTGAAGACAGAGAAGCAGAGGAAAAGGGAAAAGGAAGTTTCTTTATCTTCTACATCAAACAAGCTGAAGTCCAATAAGAAAGCTTTCAAAAGGTCTTCCAAGAAGAAAGAATAATTGTGCTAATTATTTTGTCCTGTATGATTCAAGAAAATTTTTCCTGGCATGCAAAGTTAGAATCATACTTTTTGTATGCTTTTAACCAGAACCATTGTGTATTATTTGCATTTCTTATATTTATCATCAAGAACTTCATCAGCTTAGCTAATGTTTTCTAATGAGGCATCAAAAAATTTTGCTCTATCATATTTGTTTGTCTTTCATGATCTCTTTTTCAAGAAAGATTATTATGTGCGGTGTCTGAACATGTACGGAGGTTAATCTAGATGCGTCACGTCTTTTAATGCACTGTGCATTGGGTGAATAATTTTTCCCTTTTCAGATATTCGTTTACTGTTTTTTAATTGTGTTGTCAAAGAATGATTTATGAAATTGAAAAACTATTTTTTGTCTCAAAAACTGATTTGTGGGAAAAAAAACTTTGGTGATGACATCTTACCAAAGTTTGAGCTGAATGAGTCTCAAAATTTGAATTTTTTTTTTTTAATGTGAGATTGTTACACAATATGGTGATTTTTTTCATGTTTTCAATGAAAATATTTGCTATATGTAAGTTGACATTTGCTCTGTATGGCTTCAAGAGGGATATGTGGAAGATGGGGTGAATTTTGGAATGTTGTAGAAGATCAAACTGTTTATCATCAACATTGAAATTAATGTCCCAACAATGTTTATCTATTTGTTGCTTCATTCTTTATTGTGTTTGGATATGGTTGTATTAGAGGTAAATTCCTTGGAACATTGCGGCACTGGGGCGTTCTCCTCTCTATATAGGGAGAAATTATTTTGTGCGGAGAAAGGACACAGAAAGACATTCAGAGATCAATCAGAATATGCCATGTCACCCCTTCGCTCGGTACTGCTCGGTATCGCTGATGTGACGCATTCTAGTTGATCTCGGAATGACATTCTGTGCCCGGCCTCTGTACAGAATAATTTCTCCTATATAGGAGTAGGTATTTTGGTGAGTGCTATGATATTGTGCTTTCTATTTGGGAGTATCAGGAATATTTTAGTGAGCGTTGTGGTGCTAGGAGAGGGAGAGTTGTGACGCTGTATCAGAAGTAATGTTTTTATATATAAATATCTAAATTATTTTCTAAACCTATCCCTAAATCCTGAACCAACAGGTATTATGTTGGTATAATTGCATTATCTTCATAGGAGCCTGACAGAACATCCATGATTATATATTTTTTAATGGAAAGCCAAATCAAGCCTGTTAGGTACATTGTGACCTAAATGAGCTTAAGATAGTCAAATTTTTTAACCAATAGATCCTAAACCTTCAAAAGAATACTTCTAGGTTAGTTAAAATCCTCAAATCCTAATTGATCCCCTAAATTGGCCAACTAGTTCACTAAAGCCAAGTTTGAGCCAATTAACCCTCAAGAGTTCAAATTGAGCAAACTATTTTCATATATCAAATAAATTAGTATGAAATATTCTTAGGTTCATAAAGAGATGTTCTTAGATAGAATACCTCACATAGTCGATTGACTCATCAATTAGACCAATTGAAATCAATTCACCCAATTTGAACTCAAATGGGTCAAATGAACCTAGTTGATTATAAATATAAAATTGGCTTTATCTATTGGGCATGAAACCTCTTGAGAATGTTTGAAACAACACTTAACTTTGGTTAAACAATCCAAAATCTTCCATAAAGGAGGATACAATCAGATTCCACACAGAACTAACAGTACTCAGAAATGGGGTTTGTCTGTTGCAGTTCAATGACTCCTGCTAAATGTGCACATCCTCCATAGAGCTCTAGAAGTGAGAAGGGTAAAATAATGGTGTGGGGACACGATATGAGAGCTTTAACTTCCTTTAGGTCTAAAAACATGAAAGTCCACTTGTTGTCATTCATGCTTCAGGATCAATCTCGCTTGATCTTGTTTGTCTCTTTGAGCTGTTATGCTGGCACTGCGATAAAAAAAATGTAGAGCTAGTTCCTCATTTGATGTGCAATTCGTTCACATACACAACACTGCGAGGAGTCAGTCACCTATTTGATAAGCGATTGATTCTTTTTTGCCACAAAGCGGCCTTGAAAGTCCCAGGCGTGATCATATCAACCTGATGTTGAATTTATTTATTTATTTTTCATAGGAAAGCTTTTAATGAAAATTTCAGACATGCTCTTTTGAAAAATTTTCCCAAATGTGAAATTATGTAAGGCAACATTACGGCGTTAGCTTCCGTTAATTTATAACAGGCATGATCTACTAAATTCGAATGGGTGAGCGCGCTGGCGGGCGAACATTCCGTTTTACTTGACGGCAGACACCTCCATATAAACCGTACAAAATGGTCGAACTGCAGAGGAACCCGGCGGTGAGCAAGCGAGAGAAAAAAGAGAGAGCGAGCGAAATGGAGCAGTAAATCCCAGGGTGGTCGCCCGGAGGATAGTCTTCCCCTCATATTCTCCTCCGGCTGAGAAGAAGAGGAAGCGAGGCCGATAGGTCACGAGGCTGCTTTATTCCCAAGGTGCGTGAACTCTTTCTCTTGCGCTGGATCACTAGTCTGGGGAATCTACTGAGTTATCCTCTAGCTGATATTGACGTAGGAGTTGGCTTATTCAGGGTTGTCCATTGCTGCATTGTATGTTCTACGTTTTCTTGTTTTGTGATTTTGACGTAAAGGGAAGAATGCGGTGGTCTCGAATCCGTGTAATTTTCTTTTAACATTTGCTGTCTTGGGCGCAAGTAGCTTTATTTTTGGTGAACCGGTTTTCTTATGTTTCATTTGGGGTTGATTTATGGGAAAAGGCGGGGGTTTGGTGCGATTTTTCTTCTCAATTGCATTCCAGGTTGAAATCGAAGTAAGAGGTTCACGATAATGACCCATTTGGCTGGATGTAATTTGAAACACTTAGTGATTTTATAATCTATGATCAGCAAAGGGGCTGTTTCGCTACGATTATGATTTAATTCAAATAGTATTTGGTAAATCTCGTGAATGTAATTACTGAATCTGTTTGGATATTGTAGTTGTTAAATCCAGCTAAATCTTGGTAAACTGTAGAATTTAAATAATTATGAGATTAACAAAGAACTTAAGATGATGTTGGAATTTAAGGAATTTAAATTATATGTGTGAGGAGTTTTGATTCACTGAAGTTAATTAACATTTTATTTATAAGTTAATAGTATATAATAAGATAATTAGAGAGAGCAATTATGATTTACCTTGTTACACTAGGATTTCCTTAAGTATAATTAAACTAGGTAATTATTGATTAGGATCTTATTGAAACTAATTTGGAGTGAAATGAACTATAATTAGAATACTTATTATGCTTTAATTATGCACATTAAAGTATAGTTATGCCTTAATTAATATAATTGTATGTATAGTTATTATTTAATTAATTAATTGATTTTATGATCTTTATTAAGTATTTAATCAAATTAATTATAAAATAATAAATCTAATTAATTTATTTAAATAGAAATAAATTATTTAAATGAATCAATTTCCTCATCTGCCATCTCATCCTCTTCCTCATCTGCCATCTCACCTTAATCTGTTGGTTGGGAGCTTTGGCTACCATTTAAGAGGTTTTGGGTTCGAGTCTTGTGTATGTGATGTGTGTGTGAGTTTGCCTTAATTGGCCTAAATATCTCAAAAAAAAAAAAAAAAAAAAAAAAAAAAAAAAAAAAAAAAACCATTTGCTTTCTTTTTTTTCCTACTTAATCTTGATTTTCCCCTTCTGATGATCTACATTTGTACCAAGACTTGTATTTTATGTTTTGTCATGCCAATACAGATTCTTGATTGAGACTGCTTGTTTTATTATATAGCCCATCTTTCTTTGTTGGAAAAATAATGCTGGCTGACCAATCTGTCATTATTCCTCATTAACTTCTTTGTTTCTTGTTGAAAGAATAATTTCTGTAGATGTAGAGAGCTGTATTTCTTGTTTTTCGGGGCTATTTACATGGGGTAAAATTTTCTTTTATATATTATTTATATATATATATATATATATTTTATATATATATATATATTATATATATAATATATATATATATATATATTATAATAGTCAAGCAGATTGGCCCATGATGGTGGCAAAGAAGTTTACTGTGGACTTGAACAAGGCTCTCGTTTTTCAGGTAGCGTATAATCAAGATCTTCTCAATGCTGTCATCCTATGCAATTTTACTAGAATAAATAATGTTGGCCAGTTTAATATAAGATAATTAAGTTAGACTAATAGACTCTTCCTCTAATTATTTGCACAGACTAAAAACTATTTCCACTTAAAACTGCCGGCTTTTTGCCACCATCACGAAACAAACAAGTTAAACATAAATAATTTTGGCCAGTTTAATATGCTTTTTGCCGCCATCACGAAAGAAGGCTTGATAAATAATACACCCCACCTTCAAACTGTACATATCTTGTAAATCATTCACATGCTCATCAAAGCCATCTTCCAACCCCCCACAAGTCGGGGAAAGGGACTCATGCTGTCAATCTCCATCAAAGCTCTTCAGCCACTGTTAGGGGTTATCATCTTCATAATCTCAACTTTTTAGTCCCTACTTTTTTATGATCCAATATCTCATAATTGATCTTTCTTCTATTGATTTCATTAAGAAAAAATAAATCTCACTAGCACTTTATCTCATCACTGTAGCAGTAGCCTCTGCTGATATTTCCTATGCTTTATTTTATGAAAATTAAAGAAATTCTTTGTTAAGTAGGTTGGCCATCTTGGGGAAGCTTACCAAGAATGGGTTCACCAGCCAATCGTCAGCAAGGAAGGCCCACGCTTCTTTAAAAATGACTTCCTGGAGGTAACCTTTGTGCCTGGTAGACAAAAGCTGCTTATGAAGTAGCTTCGAAACTCTAATTTAAAGTAGTTGATTTGAAGCTAATTAAAAATAAAAAAGCTCAAATTTGTTACTGGAAATAAATTATCAGATACTTCAAATTGATAAAAAAATACACAAAATGCCCAGGTCTTTTACTCCAGAGTGTGATTTTCTAACTGGTTTGGCTTTCAAATAATCAGCTGTTGACACGCACTGTGTGGTGGGCCATTCCAACCATATGGCTACCTGTTGTATGCTGGTCTTTGGAGACGTCATTCCACTTGGGTCAATCTCTATCTGAAATTGCTCTGCTGGTTTTGGCTGGAATATTTATATGGACACTTATTGAGTACATATTGCACCGATTTCTTTTCCATATCAAGACAAAGAGTTATTGGTAGGCATCATTTCTTTGGTTTCTTTCAAGTGGCAGCAACTTAAAAATAATACTTTAATAAGTAGGGTATAAAGCTAATAATTAGTAAATGTGCAGGGCAAACACAGCACATTATTTGCTTCATGGATGCCATCATAAGCATCCAATGGATGGTCTGCGCCTTGTTTTCCCCCCAGCTGTGGCAGCTATTCTTTGCATTCCAGTAAGTCCGATGTATTATCGAAATTCACTTTGTTATTTGAGGCAAATATACTACTACTACTACAACAACATCAAGCCTTTATCCCACTATGTGGGGTCGGCTACATGAATACTTTTTCTCCATTGTGTCATGCTAAAAGTTAAATTCTCATTTAAATCTAATAAAGAAATGTCATTTCTAATATTTTCTAACCAAGTCTTTTTAGGTCTACCTCTACCTTTTCTTGACATAAGTCAAATCTAATTCATCTATTTTACCAACCGGATCATCGGAAGGCTGCCGTTTTATGTGATCAAACCATCTAAGACGACTCTCTCTAATCATATCTTCCACTGGAGCTACTCCAACCTTTTCACGCATATGCTCATTTCATATCTTGTCTCTAGGAGTAAAGCCACTCATCCACCTAAGCTTCCTCATCTCTGCAACACTTAATATTATGCTTCTCTTTTAATGGCCAACATTCTAACACCACAAAGCATTGCAGGTCTAACTACCATCTTATAGATTTTTCCCTTAAGTTTGAGGGGGGCTTTTCTATCACACAACATGCCCGATGCATTCCTCCTCTTCAACCATCCAACTTGAATTCTACTAAAAATATCCCGATCTATTTCACCATCACTCTGAATAATAGACGAAGATATCTAAAACGTGTGCTCTTATTAATGACTTGATCACCCAAAGTCACAATCTTCCCACAAGAACTATTATTAGTTTATTACTAAAATTACACTCCATATATTCAGTTTTAGATCTACTCAAACGAAAGCTTTTAGACTCTAAGGTTGACCTTCATAATTCAAGTTTATCTTCAACTCCCTCTCTAGTCTTATCAACAAGAAGAATATCATCAGTAAAAAGTATACACCAGGGTACAACCTCTTGCAAATGTTTAGTAAGAACATCCATGACTAAAGCAAAAAAGATATAGGGTTAAGGCTTATCCTTGATGTAATCCAATTAAAATAGGAAAATACTTGGTCAAACTACCTTGTGTCTGAACAGAATTAACAGCTCATGTATACATATCCTTAATGACTTGCATATAAACATTATTAATCCCTTTCTTTTCTAGAACTCTCCATAGCACTTCTCATGGAACTTTATCATATGCTTTCTCTAAATTAATAAATATCATATGTAGATCCTCCTTATTTGAGGCAAATATATGAAAGAAAAAATAATGTTATAAGTTTAACTAATAATCAAAACTAAGCCATGAAAATTAGGATAATAAGTAGCCTGTGTCACGACCCGACCCGAGACGAGACGGATCCCGCCCGCGCCGGATCGCGACGGAGAATAGCTAACCAGGATCTGGCTTTGGATTAGGTTACTGAACTGATCTTCCAAATTCAAACTCAACAGAAACACACAGAACAACAGAGCTACTAAAAACATCAAATGCAGCGGAACAAAACATCTATCTTTTCATTTCCTCAAAATAATCATCTACAAACAGTACATGGCTTTCAACAGAAAGAAAGACAGAACAGGAAAGCCATGACTGTACAAAAATCAAAAGTACAAAAGTACCTAATCTGATCAGACTCTGAAATCTAATCCTGGACTTCCTTGCCCTTCCCAGAACCTGAAAACCACCAGAAAGCAAGGGTGAGCTCAACAGCTCAGCAAAGCAACAAACTCCAATCTAAATTCTCAGAAAACAAAACCAAACTTATCAGACAGAAATCAGATCAGAAGTCGGAACAGAATCGGAAATCAAAACTTACGGACAGATATCAAATCACATCAGAGTCGTACAGATCGTATCAGAACAGAACAAATCAACAGAGTCAGAAACAGAAATCAGAATCGTACGGATCATATCATGTCATAATCACAATTTCGTACAGAACAGAACAGATACAGAAAATAGTACAGATACAGATAGCTAAATGCCCTGACACTGACGGAATCTCTACGGATTCCGGCCCCTTATGCCTCCCTTCCCAGACACTGACTGAATCTCATAGGATTCAGGCCCCTTATGTCTCCCTTTGTGCTCACGGCACCAAAAACAATGTGCTTATAGCACCAAAACAGAATTCATCGGATCCGGAACAGAACAGATATCAGATTTCAGATTGAGCTCATTTCAGATTTCCCGTTTCACTAACTGAATCTCATAGGATCCAGGCCCCTTATAACTCCCTTTTTATAGCTTATACACATAGCATTTCAATTCAGAAGAAATCCGGACAATTCAGAAATTACCCAAAAATCGGGCAGCACAACGGCAGTATACGGAATTTACACAAAAATTCCTGCAAAGAAAATTTACCGAATTCGCACAGAATACAGATATCAACATTTCAGAACCTTTATTCTACTGCACAGATAAATTCCAATTTCACAGAAAAATCCGGTCGACTAAAAACACAGTCGAATCAAAAATACCCGGACGAAAATCTTCAGAAAATAACCAAAATGTGCACACTCGGCACGTCAACAATATACAGAAAGTTACGCGGTAAAAACTGAACCAATCAACAGATACGGACAAAAATCATTAACGAAAACGAAAATCCGGACAGAATATACCGCCAAACACGACGGAACTGAAAATTGAGAAAGGCGGAATGTGCCTTACCTCGAGCACAGCAATTTCCGCAACAGTCACTTCGATCGAAAACGGCTCCGCGTCGTCCGAAAATCCACTTTTCCACAAATGCCCTCGACTTTCTCTCTCCTCAGAAAAATCAGATATTTATTTTTGATTTTCTCTCTCTTCAAAACGACTGAAATCAGCTTTATAATACACAGATCGGCCCGGCCGATCGCAGCATCGTCCCGGGACGATCCGACCAAAAGGATCGGCCTGGTCTCCCTTCAGGGCTATAGCATGGACGATATTTTCTACAGTGCCGATCGGCCTGGCCGATGTCTCCAATCGGCCTGGACGATGCCTGCAGAAAATCACCTGGAGCAAAACTGGGCAAAATCTGGAGCTGATTTCCACTGATCGTCCCAGGACGATCCCAGATCGTCCTGGACGATACTGGAGCAGATCTTGATATTACAATCTCCCCAACTCAGAAAAATGTCGTCCTCGACATTATCCAGTCCAAACTCAGTCAAAACAAGTACGGGTACGACCGTCTCATATCAGACTCCTTCTCCCAAGTTGCTTCCCGTGCAGTCCGGTGCTTCCACTGGACTTTAACCATCGGAATCTCTTTATTTCTTAACTTTCGGACGTCGTACGCCAAAATAAGCTCTGGCTCTTCCTTGTACGCCAGATTCTCCTGAATCTCCACCTCATCAGCTGACAACTTCTTCCCAGAGTCTGAAACCCACTTCCTCAGAGTGGATACGTGAAACACATTATGCACATCCGGCATAGAATCAGAAAGCAATAGGCGATAAGCAGATTTTCCAATTCTTTCCAAAATCTCAAATGGTCCAACATACCTTGGACTAAGCTTGCTTACCTGACCAAATTGCTCACACCTTTCATCGGGCTGACTTGACATACACAAAGTCACCAACCTGAAACTCAACAAATCTGTGCTTCTGATTGTAATACTTCTGCTGACGATCTTGAGCGGCTTTCAATCTTTCTCTTATCAATGTGATCTTCTGAGCAGTTTCATCAGCAAAAGTGGCCCCCAAAGCCTGTCTATCTCCGAAGGAGGTCGGAGTCAAAGGAGTACGACACTTCCTGCCATACAAAGCCTCGTACGGTGCCATACCGATACTGGACTGAAAACTGTTGTTATAAGCAAACTCAATCAGCGGAATATGATCCTCCCAACTTCCGCTAAAGTCCAGAACACAAAGCCTCAACAGATCTTCCAGTACCTGAATCGTCCTCTCAGACTGTCCGTCGGTCTGAGGATGAAAGGCTGTACTGAAATGCAGTTTCGTACCCAAGCCTTGCTGAATGCCTTTCCAAAGTCTGGAAGTAAAGCGTCCATCTCGATCAGATACGATCACACGAGGCACACCGTGCAATCTGACTATTTCCTTCACATAAATCTGTGCCAATCGATCAACTGAATCCGTCTGTCTGATCGGAAGAAAATGGGCTGACTTGGTCAATCGATCTACAACCACCCAAATGGCATCATGTCCTTGTCTAGATCGAGGAAAACCCATCGCAAAATCCATCGTTACCTCCTCCCATTTCCACTCAGGGATAGGCAACGACTGCAACAGTCCACCCGGTCGCTGATGCTCTGCCTTCACCAACTGACAGGCTTCGCATCTCGACACAAACTCTACCACATCTTTCTTCATCCCAGGCCACCAAAACAAAAGCTTCATGTCAGCGTACATCTTACCACTGCCTGGATGTACAGTGTAGCCAGAATGATGAGATTCGTACAGAATCTCCTGCCTCAAGTCTCCAAACACAGGTACCCACAACCTGTTCTTACAGAAAATAACACCAGAATCAGAAATTCGAAGTTCAGGAGTCTTACCAGATCCAATCTGAGCTATCAACTTCGAATAGTCAGAATCTGACTTCTGGGCTTCTTGAATCCGTGCTTCCAAAGAAGACTGAATACTCATCTGAGCCAACTCCAAATCACTGGAGGAAACCACCTCCAACTGCAATCTCTCCAAATCACGAATCAGAAAGTCATCACAGGTAAGCTGAATACCTGAGAATCCAGAAGACTTCCTGCTCAGAGCGTCCGCTACCACATTCGCCTTCCCAGGCTGATACTGAATAGTCAAATCGTAGTCCTTGATCAACTCGAGCCACCTCCTCTGTCTCAGATTCAGATCCTTCTGAGTAAAAATATACTTCAGGCTCTTATGATCAGTAAAGATCTCACATCTGACGCCATACAGGTAATGACGCCAAATCTTCAAAGCAAAAACAACTGCAGCTAACTCCAGATCATGCGTCGGGTAATTCTTTTCATGTGGTTTCAACTGTCTCGAAGCATAAGCAATTACCTGACCATGCTGCATCAGAACACAACCCAATCCTTTCAGTGAAGCATCACTGAACACCTGAAAACCCTCCGTACCTGACGGAAGTGCCAACACTGGAGCTGAAGTCAAACACTCCTTCAATCTCTGGAAACTAGCTTCACACTCCGGTGTCCAAACAAAAGGTACTGACTTCTGAGTCAGTCTCGTCAGAGGAGTCGAAATCTGTGAAAATCCTTTCACAAACTTCCTATAATATCCGGCCATACCCAAGAAACTACGTACCTCAAATACCGTAGTCGGCCTTGGCCAATCAGCAATAGCCTGAATCTTCTGGGGATCTACAGAAATGCCTTCTCCGCTAATCACATGCCCCAGAAAGAAATGCTCTTCAGCCAGAACTCACACTTAGAGAACTTGGCATACAGCTGATGCCTCCTCAAAGTCTCCAACACAATCCTCAAATGTCTGGCATGCTCATCCTCAGATGCAGAATATACCAGAATATCGTCAATGAAGACGATCACAAACTGATCCAAATACTCCCTGAATACTCGGTTCATCAGATCCATGAAAATCGCAGGCGCATTGGTTACCCCAAAAGGCATAACCAAAAACTCGTAGTGCCCGTACCGAGTACTGAAAGCAGTCTTCACCACATCAGTTTCCTTCACCTTCACCTGATAGTATCCGGATCGCAAATCAATCTTCGAAAATACCGAAGATCCGGAAAGTTGATCAAACAAGTCGTCAATCCGAGGCAAAGGGTACTTGTTCTTGATCGTGACCTTGTTCAAATCTCTGTAATCAATACACATACGGAGTGTACCGTCCTTCTTCTTCACAAACAGAACAGGTGCTCCCCAGGGCGAAACACTAGGACGTACAAAACCTCTGTCAACCAACTCCTGAAGCTGAACTTTCAACTCAGAAAGTTCTTTCGGTGCCATCCTGTACGGAGCTTTCGATATCGGAGCTGTACCCGGAAAAACATCGATAGAGAACTCCACATCTCTATCCGGAGGTAAACCAACCAACTCCTCAGGAAAAAACATCAGCAAACTCCCGTACCACAGGGATCTCAGAAACAGAACCAACCTCCAGGTTCAGATCCCGCACCGAAGCCAAAAATACCGGACATCCTTTCTTCCACATTCTGCTCACCTCCAACGCAGAAATCAGACTGGAGAGAACACCTCGTAATCCCTGAAATACAACTCTCTCTCCAGCCACAAGCAAACTCACTTGCTTCTTCAGACAGTCAATCTGAGCCTCATACTGACTCAGCCAATCCATGCCCAGAATCACATCATACGAAGAAATCGGCAATCGAATCAAACTCGATTTCCACTTCTTGCCAGAAATCTCGATCTCACACAAACAAAACTGTCGAGCAATCAATGGATTCCCAGCCGGTAAAATCACAGACAAAGAAACCGGTAAAACCATCGAATCCAAATGTAAAATCTCAAAACAATGCTCGGACAGAAAAGAATGACTCGCTCCAGAATCAAACAAAACACGACAGGGCTGATCAGAAATGTAAACCATACCTGTCACAACATCCGGAGCATCTCGAGCCTCCTGCTGACTCAGACTGTAAACTCGTGGCTGAACTGGAACAGGAGCTGAAGCAACAGAACTACTCTGCTCCCTCTGAATCGTAGGTGGTCTCCGCGGTGCAGAACTAGAACCACCACCTCTACCAGCAAATCCCTCAGGGCGTGGAGGAACAGTCCTCGGTCTTCCTGCTGCTGAACCAACAGGTCTGACAAAGCCCTCAGATCGCTGCTCATATCCCATCTGTGGACATTCGCAATCCTATGTCCCGGCTGACCACATCTGAAACAAAGACCAGCTATCCTGTAGCACTGGCCATGGTGTCGCCGTCCACAACTCTGGCACACAGGTGCCGTACTGACAGATCCAGAACTAGTCGTACTGGTAGCAGTACCAGACGATCCTCCGCTCTTCCTGGAATCTCCAGATCCAGATCCAGGAACAAATCTCCTCTTCCCAGAGGAACCACTGCCAGATGTCTCTCCTCCAAACCTCTTCCTACTCGCAGTCCACCGCTGCTGAGTAGCCGTCATGTCATTCTCAATCAGACGAGCTCGCTCCACAAGCTCAGAGAAATCAGTAATCCGGAACGGTATCAGAGGCTGCCTCAAAGTGTCTCGTAAGCCTCTCAGAAATCTGTAGCACCTCTCAGCAGACGTGCTAACCAGCTGCGGAGCGTACCTGGCTAATGCAGTAAACTCAGCCTCGTACTGCATCACCGTCTTGCTCCCCTGAACAAGTCTCAGAAAACTCTCCTGCATCTGCTGTCGTGCAGAAGGGGGAACAAACCAATCTCTGAATACCTCAGTGAACTCTTCCCAAGTAATCAAAGAGTTCAGTCTGCCCTGAAATCTGGCTGCTTGCTGGCCATCCCACCAGTGCTCAGCCTCTCCGTCCAACAGAAAAACAGCTAACGGAACTTTCCTGTCTGCAGGACACTGCATCCCGTCAAAAGTCTTCTCCAATCTCCTCAGCCACTCCTCGGCTGCTCTGGGCTCAACAGCGCCCTCAAACCTCGGAGGCTTCAACCTCAAAAATAACTGCAGGTGTCGATCAATGTCCTCAGATCTAACAGTCGAAGCTCTGCTCTGAGTCTCGCTCATCATCTGAGCAACAAGTGAAGCAAACTGTGAAAGCGTATCAGCACCGACCACTGGGGCTGTACTCCCCACTGGTGCTGCCTGATCGTCACTCTGACCGTCTGTCATGTCTGGGTCTGGCTGATCCATACAGAAAAATCCAGAAAATCCGGAAAACTATCACAAAACAACACAAAATAACACAATAAAAAGCCAAACGACCCAAAACTACCTCCCAGACAGACTCACTGATCACTTCCTAAAGCTCTGTTTTACAATCCAACCTGTTTCCAAAACCAATGCTCTGATACCAAAAAAAGCTTGTCACGACCCGACCCGAGACGAGACGGATCCCGCCCGCGCCGGATCGCGACGGAGAATAGCTAACCAGGATCTGGCTTTGGATTAGGTTACTGAACTGATCTTCCAAATTCTTAACTCAACAGAAACACACAGAACAACAGAGCTACTAAAAACATCAAATGCAGCGGAACAAAACATCTATCTTTTCATTTCCTCAAAATAATCATCTACAGAACAGTACATGGCTTTCAACAGAAAGAAAGACAGAACAGGAAAGCCATGACTGTACAAAAATCAAAAGTACAAAAGTACCTAATCTGATCAGACTCTGAAATCTAATCCTGGACTTCCTTGCCCTTCCCAGAACCTGAAAACCACCAGAAAGCAAGGGTGAGCTCAACAGCTCAGCAAAGCAACAAACCTCCAATCTAAATTCTCAGAAAACAAAACCAAACTTATCAGACAGAAATCAGATCAGAAGTCGGAACAGAATCGGAAATCAAAACTTACGGACA
This sequence comes from Dendrobium nobile, assembly GCA_022539455.1. Classification (NCBI taxonomy): domain Eukaryota; kingdom Viridiplantae; phylum Streptophyta; class Magnoliopsida; order Asparagales; family Orchidaceae; genus Dendrobium; species Dendrobium nobile. The sequence continues at coordinate 957,024 of CM039728.1, forward strand.
GATATCAAATCACATCAGAGTCGTACAGATCGTATCAGAACAGAACAAATCAACAGAGTCAGAAACAGAAATCAGAATCGTACGGATCATATCATGTCATAATCACAATTTCGTACAGAACAGAACAGATACAGAAAATAGTACAGATACAGATAGCTAAATGCCCTGACACTGACGGAATCTCTACGGATTCCGGCCCCTTATGCCTCCCTTCCCAGACACTGACTGAATCTCATAGGATTCAGGCCCCTTATGTCTCCCTTTGTGCTCACGGCACCAAAACAGATGTGCTTATAGCACCAAAACAGAATTCATCGGATCCGGAACAGAACAGATATCAGATTTCAGATTGAGCTCATTTCAGATTTCCCGTTTCACTAACTGAATCTCATAGGATCCAGGCCCCTTATAACTCCCTTTTTATAGCTTATACACATAGCATTTCAATTCAGAAGAAATCCGGACAATTCAGAAATTACCCAAAAATCGGGCAGCACAACGGCAGTATACGGAATTTACACAAAAATTCCTGCAAAGAAAATTTACCGAATTCGCACAGAATACAGATATCAACATTTCAGAACCTTTATTCTACTGCACAGATAAATTCCAATTTCACAGAAAAATCCGGTCGACTAAAAACACAGTCGAATCAAAAATACCCGGACGAAAATCTTCAGAAAATAACCAAAATGTGCACACTCGGCACGTCAACAATATACAGAAAGTTACGCGGTAAAAACTGAACCAATCAACAGATACGGACAAAAATCATTAACGAAAACGAAATCCGGACAGAATATACCGCCAAATACGACGGAACTGAAAATTGAGAAAGGCGGAATGTGCCTTACCTCGAGCACAGCAATTTCCGCAACAGTCACTTCGATCGAAAACGGCTCCGCGTCGTCCGAAAATCCACTTTTCCACAAATGCCCTCGACTTTCTCTCTCCTCAGAAAAATCAGATATTTATTTTTGATTTTCTCTCTCTTCAAAACGACTGAAATCAGCTTTATAATACACAGATCGGCCCGGCCGATCGCAGCATCGTCCCGGGACGATCCGACCAAAAGGATCGGCCTGGTCTCCCTTCAGGGCTATAGCATGGACGATATTTTCTACAGTGCCGATCGGCCTGGCCGATGTCTCCAATCGGCCTGGACGATGCCTGCAGAAAATCACCTGGAGCAAAACTGGGCAAAATCTGGAGCTGATTTCCACTGATCGTCCCAGGACGATCCCAGATCGTCCTGGACGATACTGGAGCAGATCTTGATATTACAGCCTGCACTCCCAAAAGACTTCCAACACAATGGATAGCATTTAAAAAATAAAAATTACAAAACCAACACCAACAAAGTGATGAAGAAAGGCTACTTCCAGCATAGGTAGGCAATAGCACATGCATGTATGCAAAGAAAAAATATTGACTGAACCAGATTGTTTCTGAAGTGTCAATTTTAATGTAGGTATGTTAGACCATTGGGACAAGGAGCCTGATTGGTACTGCCCTTGTTGGCCTTAGTAGGTTGTAGTTTAGCAATGTTTCAAAAATAAAAGAACTAGCTTGGTAATTATGGCTGTTCATGATTTGAACCTGTGGATCAAGATTGACTGAAAGTTAGGGTGTCAATTTCAGGTCACGGATTGGGTTCGGATCGAACCTGAAACTGACTCAGCACTATGCGGATCAACCCGAATCTGACATATTTTTGGACCCGAACCCGACCCGCTTTGGGTCCGGGTCAACCCGACACGACTTGAGGCCGTGAAAAAAAATACTAGTTTTCAATTCAAAAAATTAGTCAAGCTCTGCTTTTCGGGTAAAAAGCGGGTCAATCTAAGGTTTCTGGGTCAAAAACAGATTTTTGGGTCAAAACGGGTCAATTCGGGTCAACCCGAATCCGACCCGATTTTTGAAATGGGTCGAATTGTTGAACTCGAATCCGACCCGTTTTGGGTCCGGGTTGACCCTAACCCAGAATTTTCAGGTCGGATTCGAGTCAGATTTTTGGGTCGTGTCAAAACACACATCAATCCGGATTTAAGATGATCTAGGTGTTGCTGTAACAGACTGAATTGGATCTTAATTTGGGCTATATTTGGCAAATTTATCTCAGTTAGAATAGAAAATCAAGCTAGACATGACTCATTAGTCATCTAATTGATTTCTATTTAAGTTTGATCGGAGCCAAAACCTAATCCAATGCCTGAGTGACATTCTAAATTTCAGTATGATTAACAGTTCCAGAGTTAATTATATACACGCACTTATTCCATAATTGATTTCTTCCTGAAGTTCTGGGGACTGGCCAAACTCCTAGCAAAGCCGACCGCAGCTCCCGCCCTATTCGGAGGTGGCTTGCTTGGTTATGTGATCTATGATTGCACTCACTATTACCTACACCACGGACGGCCATCCAGGAACCCAGCTAAACATTTGAAGGTGAGAAATATGAGAATCTCTCTTGGTCTTTAACAAATTTCCATGAAGAGGCAGATATCTTACTTGATTTCCTTTGCCAGCGTTACCATATGAACCATCATTTCAGAATTCAAACAATGGGTTTTGGAATCACTTCTTCAATGTGGGATGGCGTGTTCAGGACATTACCTCCTGCATTGAAGGCCTGGACTGATTCGCCAACTTTGTACTGATTACAATGGAAGGTATTCTTCTCACTTGGTAAGGCTCACTCCTATGAATTTTTTGCCTGCTTAATTTTCGTAAGAGCAGTTTGGTTTGGTAATACATTAATTTGAAAGATCCTCATTTTTCACTTTCATTTTCTCTATAATTGTTAGAGTTTCTGAACTGAGTTGTGCAACTTATAATGGAGTTCACGCCACCATTAAGATTATGCCAACATATTTCAATCTAATGGTTACAATAAACTCTATAGAATTCTCTTCTATCTAGATTTTTCCAAAGATTATTCTTGAATATATTTCTAGGATTCTGTAATGATTAGTCTAGAATATGAGCTCTAAGTATAAAGTATAAATGTGTTTATTTTCCAACTCTCTCTCTTAAATTTGATTTTGCAACTCCGAACAAAGTTAGCATCATGATAAAATCTTTACGTTTGAGTGGCTTGGTGAAAATATCGGCAACTTGGTTTTGAGTTTTCACATGCTCCACTTGCACTTTCTTCCTTGCGATGAATTTGATGATGTAGTAATAGCACGTATGAATGTGTTTGATTCTTTCATGAAAATTGTTAGAGATTTTTTTAATTAATAAATATTTATATTAAAAAAAGTTCTAAAATCTTATCAGATATGTTAGAAATTTCTTTGAATAATTATATAAATATTTTATTATTTTTTTGGGTGGTGTTCTTAACAGGTAACTTTATATAAAGCTCGTTCTACAAAGCTGGAGACTGGAGGGCTGAGAAGTCGCTGAAAGTAACATTAGATCAGTTTAAGGCTTTCAGTTCTTGTGCATTTAAAATAATAAATTCCTCTATAAAATATGAGCCATCCATCTTATTTATCTGAGTAATAAGATCATTATAGAACTATTATTTATTTGTCAATGATAAATCAGTCATACGCCATTAAATTTTTATTGTCATCAGTGAATCGGTTAAAAAAAAATATCAGTTTTTGTAGGAGTGTCAATGGGTTAATGAATCGAGTTTGAATCTGATCTAATTCAATCAATATGAATCCGATCCATTTAATGAACGGCTTAAAAATATAAACTCAAACTTGATCCGCTTGTAACCCAAACTTGACCAGTTAACTCGTTTTAATTAAAATAAATTCTAACTTATTAAGTATAAGATTTAGCATACTTGATAAAAAATAAAAAATAAGATTATACATACAAAGTAAATAAATTAAGGAAAAGTATATGAATAGGTCATTTTCAATGCAAAAAGGGTTCGTGGGTCAGCCCGAATTTGTTTTGTTTACTAATCTAGTCAATTCAAATTCAGATTTTTTGGGTCGGGTTAAGTTAAGTTATCGAGAGATTATTATGTGCGGAGTTCGAACACAGGGAACCGTTCAGTTTTGTGACTGTGAATAGTAAAAGCGTAGTAAAAGTGCACTGATAAATAGTTATTACGTTTTTACTATTTATAGTCGCAAAATCGAACGATTCTTTATGTTCAGACTCCGCACGTAATAATCTCTCCATTTTTTGACACCCCTAAGCTCTTGTCATCAAAGCAATCATCAGTCATACGTATATCTTTCAGTTATGCAGTGGAGGCTAACTCATATTGAGTAGCAACCTTCATTTTATACATTAAGATCATATTTGCCTCATTATTTTCTACAAAAAAAAGTAAATATATATAATCTATAATATTATTTTTTAAAAAATTCACTGAATTTTTTTTTTGTTTTTTTGCTTAAAACAATCACATGGGAATGGAGATCGATATATTCAGTCTCTTTTTACTATCCCTTCTCTTACAATGTAATTTTAATATTTGATATTTAAGAAGTTAGAAAAATTAAATACCATTAACACCACAGGACTCCTATGTAAAGTGCAGAGAATGAAAAAATTATATCAAACTACTTTTAAATGAAATTTGCTCTCTTAGGTTTCATTTGAGGCAGCTTTAGATCATTATCTTTTTCTTAATTTTTATAGCTTTTTGTATTAAGAAAAAGCTTTACAAAGCAGTAAGAAAGTCGTCTCAAATAAAGCTCTCTTAGACTTTTTTAGTACTGCTTTCTTAAAAGAATTTTTAAGTACAAAAATTAAAAATTTTATATTAGAAAGCCGTTTTTAGAAGTAATAAAAAAACCGCTTCAAACGAGATCTTAATATCACAATCAAAACCCTCTAAGTGTTGTATATTCATAACACAATCAATTAAACATGTGTCATAGAAATGCCTTACCTCACCTAAGGACGGATAATTTTGCATTACAAGTCATGATCCTTAGAGCAAATACACCTTGTTGAATATAGCAAGCAGTAAACAAGATAAATACATAGTAAGAAATGGAAGAAGTGTTTATTTCATTTCATACTCTCGGTTACATTAGCAGAGTCTAGTTATATAGAGTACGTAGGATCATGGAGTTAGTTATTTAAGATAGTTAAGCCATCATTTTTGCAGTTGGAGAAACTGAATGAAAGTGTGCTGTAGTTGCAGGTAGTTTGGAAACCGTGTGCCAACATCCCCCTCAAATTAATGATCAATAGAATGGATCATTAATTTGCGTCTGAGAGCGTGGAAGCGAGCAACTGAAAGGGGTTTGGAGAGAATGTCCACCGGTTGATCAAGGGAGCTGATATGATGAACTAAAATTGTCTTGGATTTGATGTGATCACTTATAAAATGATAATTGATCTCTATGAATTTTGTGCAGGCATAGAAAACTGGGTTGTTTGCAAGAGTCAAGGTAGAGGTGTTGTCACAACATAGGGGTGTGGCTGATAGTTGAGGTCTGAGCCAGAGTGTATCCGATGTCGTTGAGGACAAAGCCCGATATTCTTCTTCTGTTGTGGATTTTTCCACAATTGATTGCTTTTTAACGCTCCATGAGATTAGATTGTCTTCCAAAAATGTGCAGAACCCAGTCACAAACTTGTGGTCATGACAATTGGCCGTCCAGTCGGCATCCACAAATGTGCTTAGTTGAAGTGAGATTTGAACTAAAGGAAGACCGAAATTGATTGTGCCTTGGATGTACCTGAGGAGCCTTTTGAGAGACTAGGAATGACTGTTTGTCGGATTGTGCATATGCTGGCATATCTGTCTTGTGGAAAATGCTATGTCGGACCAGGTAATGGTGAGATATTGCAAAGATCCGGAGAGCTAACGTTACAGACGCAGATTGTTATACGGAAGTTCACCATCAGGACATTGTAAAGGCTTGGTGGGCATTCTTTTTAATACAACCGATCCTCTGCCCGTGCCGACTCCAAGCCGAGAGAGAGAGAGAGAGAGAGAGAGCGAGAGAGAGAGAGAGAGAGAGAGAGAGAGAGAGAGAGAGAGAGAGAGAGCAACCGACCTCTCCAGAATGTGGAGCTAGTGTATTCATCGTCATCGTCAGAATGAAGAACTTTAATTTTTGTATTGAATTGTGTGTTAATGAGTTGGCTAAATTTTTGAAATTTTCTTAAGGTTTCTGCTTTGTTATGCATGAGAAAAAGCCAACAAAAATGAGAATAATCGTTGATGAATGTTACAAAATATTGATATCCATTTAATAAGGAAATGGAGGCTGAACCCCAAACATCTGAGTGTATTAATGAAAATAGAGAAGTTACATTTGTGGTTCTAGTAGGGAATGACAATTTATGGCTCTTGGCCATTTTACACAAATTGCAAAGAAAAGAAATATTGGAAATACATAGAGATGGCTGAATTTTAGCTGTAGTTTTCATGAGTTGCTGATTTGGATGACCGAGGCAGGCGTGCGATAGAGTTGTTGGAGAGAGGGTGCTATGAAATGCTGTGCTGCAGTTGTTGATGGATGGTGATACTTGATAGAGACCATCACGATGGCGACCATGAAGAAGAACATGATTGTCCATGAGATCCTTAATAATGAAGCCGGTGGAGTCAAAAGAGATGGAACAATTGTTGTCAGAAGTTAGTTTATGAATTGAAAGTAAATTATGTGAAAGGGACGGAACATATAGAAGATTACGAAGAAAGAGCTTACGGTGGGTATCTAATAGAGGTAATATCCCTTGGCCGGTATGTTGGATTGGAAGCGATGTGTCGTTGGCTATAGAGACACTATCTGATCCCTAAGAAGGTGCAGCTTGGTGCAAGTTTGATGCATCAGGTGTTTGATGATTCATGGCTCTAGAATCTAACATCTAATCATACGTGGTGGCAGGGGAGGAACCCTTAAGCTCTTTAATTGCCCCCCCTAAAAAAATTAATTTTTTTATTATATAGAATTTTAGGTAATTTGTCATTTTCAATCTTTTTTACTCTTTATTATAAAAAATTTTGGGCAATTGCCCCCCCCCTCCCCTCCTTCCCCAAAAAAAATTAAAATACTATGATCATTAGACAATTGCCCCATAGAAGAATTATGCACATTCTGTAGAGAGGTTATTACAAGAGATTTTATACAATTGCCCCCCTAAAAGTTTTAAATTACTATGGTCTTTAGGCAATTGCCCCCAGCATAATTAAGCACATTGTGTAGAGGTGTTATTTTTAGGAAATGATGAAATAAATATAAAGAGAAATAGTAAAGAGAATCCAAAAATATACTTATAACCAAAATCTGTTCCAGGGGTGCTGCCCCCTAAAACTCCCACAGGGGCTCTGCCTCTTGACCCCGCGACCTGACCTGGCAAGTCGAACCCCGTCAGGGGGCGCTGATCCCTTAGACCCCCGACACATTGTGTAGAGGTGTCACTACAGGAAAACAGCTCATTTCCGACAGAATTTCCGGCGGAAGTAAATTCGTCACAAATTTCCGGCGGCGTTCCGACGGATTTTTTTTAACGAATTTCCGACATAATTCTTGATTGGTTTTCCGACGAATTTTTTCCGAAGAAATTTCCGGCGGAAATTCCGGCAGATTTCCGACGGAAATTAAAAATTAAAAATTTTAAATTTTAATTTTAAAATATAACTTAAATTATTGAATTTAATAACTTAAATTATAATTAAAAAATTTATTATTTAAATTTTTTGTTAAATTATTGAATATATAACTTAAATTATTATTTAAATTTATTATAACTTAAATTATTGAATATATAACTTAAATTTTTTGTTAAATTAAATTAATGATTTTATAATTAATAGGATATAGGTTAAATAATATAAAAGTAACATAAATAACAGTTTTCGATTTCAGACTAGTTGGCAGAAGGCAGAAGCTGCGCGCGTGAGAGAGGGGGTGGGCGGGGTTCGAATCCCGCCGAAGGCGGGCAGGGTTCGCGGTTCACGCGGGCAGGCGGGTCAGGCGTTCGCGGGCAGGCCGGTTCCGCGGTTCAAGCGGGCGACTGTGGTCGTCCGCGGAGCAGCCGGAGCAGTAGCCGGTCGATATAATTTTTTTTGTTTTGTTGGCATTCCGGCGCATTAAAATTTCGACGGAAATATTTTTCCGGCGAAAATTTCGTCGGAAATCCGCCGGAAATGTTTCCGTCGGATTTTTTTACACCGGAAGTCTTTTTACGACGCGAACCAAACCGGCGGAAATATTTCCGCCGGAAATGCAATTTTCTGACGGATTTTTGGCAATTTTCCGACGAAAATGGACGCCGGAAAATGAAGTTTTTCCTGTAGTGTGTAACCTAATTTTTGTTTAAGAATAATTATCATTATATAAGATGTTGATGATATTTTTAAAATGTATTATGTATTCAAGTACAATTAATCATTAGTCACAAATTATATATATATATATATATATATATATATATATGAAAAAAAAATCTCTTCATTTTTGCCCCCCTTGAACATTAAGGCTGGTTCCGCCCCTGCGTGGTGGAGGTCTGCTGCGGAGAGAGGTATGCTTAGATTGTATTGGAGTTTGCAGGTAGGTGTGCAAGCAATAAAAAAAAAATCATCATTATCAAACTGATGATGAAGACTATCCATGTTCAAAATAAACTACTGAAATTCATAATGATTTCTAATAATCAAATACTGCATCAATCAGGATGTAAAGACATAGTTGCTGGAAGACTATATAGTATAATTATCTTACTTAAGATAAAGGAGGAAGATGATATCGATCAATCTCCATTAGGCATGGCAAGAGATTTACACCTACAACAGTTGATATCAAAATATACAACGCTCCTCTAAAAAGAATCATGTGTTGCAGATATAAAACATCTTGATGCAAAGATGTAGGTTTATAAGTTACAGGAGAAAGTGAAAGTTAGCTATACATCATCATTGCATCTTATTTGAGTAAATCTATGGAGAAAATTTCTCTGTTTCATATTTCAGCACTTTGAAAATTTAAATGGCATAAGTATGTACATGAATCTATATATATGAATTAAGCCGCATTGGATTCATATTTGGGATCCCGACAGGCTAACCCAACTGTCAGTTAAAAAAAAAAAATGAAGATTCTTATGAGCAGTGGGCTCAATTATATCAATCTGATATGGATTATAAAATCTGACATTTAAATACATAATATATCGTTGCTACAATCATGCAATTCCGGTTCAAACAGTAAACCGCAAGCATAATTACTGATATATATATATATGTCACTGGAGCATACGGTGTTCAGAAAACAAAGATAAATATAAGTTTTGATAACTAGTGGACTTCTATAGACTACAAATGATTTTTATCATGGAGGATTTATTTCAGAGAAATCATGAAGAAGCAATAAATTTTTTTTTTTATTTGTTTCTGTGATTTAGACAGACGTGATAACATCTCCGCAAGCATGAACAATTTCTTTGTGGTTACAATTACTTGAATCACCCTTACATCGAGACCCAATCATATGCTGGAACATTATTTGGATGCCAACCAACTCCAAGAATCATTTCATCGAACACCTCATGGGCGCTTAGAAGATAATGAAGAAAGAATTAAACTCATGAAAGGATGTAAAGACCAAAGCAAACAAACATATATCCATATTACAGAAATTATGTACACTTGTATTCGCTAGCTGCAGCAACATACCATGCTCTTCTTATTAGTATTATTATACTTAATATTTGAGGATGAATCTAATTTCTCCTCAATCCATAAGGCATTGCAAAGCATTATTAAGGCATGGTATTATCCACTATGATCAACGTTACCCGAAAAGTCTAAAGATTGGCGAAATATCTCCTTTCCGGTCAGAAATAATATAATATGGCTGACTTTGGGTATGAATAGACAATACCAGAAAAATAACTTGATCGTTTGACTTGTGTTGTCCGATCCCAAGGTTACCTACAACCAGTCTTTTCCCTCAAGCAAATTCTTATTCGGCTTCTTCCCTCTAACGAACTGCACTCGTCTCCACGATTTGAACAAGCCAACTGAGCCTGTATTTGTCTCTCTTACAGCAGCTTCTTTATTTCAAAGATTTCAAATAGTAAGAGGAGAGAAAGGATTTAAGATATATTAGTATTATTATCATTATTATTTAAATAATAATAATGATAATAATAACTAATAATTATTATTATATTATTTAAAAAAAAAATGGGGAAGGGGAGGGAAAAAATTTCTATAATAGTTAAAATAACAGGTTGCGATCAACATTCAAATGTCTATAATCGGCAATCATCAGCAATCAAATATGTGCAATCGACAATCAATCTTCGCCATCAAAAGTTACAATCAGCAAATTGAAGCTGTCGAAGACAAATTTCGGGGCCCGGCAATGCCCCGAAACCCCTGGTCGTTGATTTGCTCCGGTCGGGCGGACTTGAAAGGGTAAATGCCCTCCTTACTAGGGGTGTCAATTCGGGTCGATGGGTTGGGTTCGGGTCGAACTCGAGTTGACCCGGATCTAAACGGATCAACCTGAACCCGACCCGTTTTTGCAAACGGGTCGAACATTTCAACCCGACCCGACCCTCGGGGCAGAGAACGGAGCAGTCGGAGCGCGGCACGAGCGCGGCGAGCGAGGGTTGCCGGCTGGAGCGGTAGCGAGCGCGGCAACAAGCGCGGGTTCGGGTTCGGCAGCGAGCGCGGCTGTGAGCCTGAGCGTGCTCGGGTTCGGCTGGTAGCACGGGCAACGCGGGCGGGGGCAGCTGTCACGACCCGATTCGACGGGGACGGATCCCGCCCAAACCGGATCGCGACCAGCCTAAACAAACTAACCAGGATCTGGTTTGGGAATTGGTTTCGGAACTGAATCTTCCAAATAATTCTCAAAACGGCCACACAAACACAGAACAACAGAGCTACTATAAATCACCAAATACAGCGGAACAAAACATCTATCTTGTCTTTTCCTCAAATACAATCATCTACAAATACAGTGCATGGCTTTTGAACAGAAGAAAGACAGAACAGCAAAGCCATGACTGTACAAAAATCAAAAGGTACAACAAATACCTATACGAATCAGACTCAGAAATCTACTCCTGGACTTCCTTCCCTTTCCCAGAACCTGAAAACCACCAGAAAACAAGAGTGAGCTCAACAGCTCAGCAAAGCAACAAACCTCCAATCAAAACTTTCAGAATTCAAAACCAAACTCATCTGACAGAAATCAGATCAGAAATCGGAATAGAATCGTACAGATTGTCAAACCGGACATATCAGAACGAAACAGAATAGAATCAGAACAGATACGAACAGATATCAAATCAGAATCAGAGTCGTACGGATTCAAAGTACAAACAGAACATAATAAATCAACAGAGTCAGAATTATACAGAAATCAGAAAGTCAGAGTTAGAATTCACAGAGTTGTACGGAACAGAAATCGTATCAGAAACAGGACAGAATCAGACATATCACATTTAACAAAATCAGAAATCAGAATTGCTTACCGAACAGATACTGAATTCGAAATCATATCAAATTAGATATCATACAGATCAAATCATATCGTACGGAACTTATTATCGCTTACAGAACGGATACAGAAAGCAGAGTCAGATCAAATTAGATATCAGATATCAGATATATATTTAATAGCTAAATTCCCTGACACTGACTGAATCTCTTTGGATTCAGGCCCCTTATAACTCCCTTTGTGCTCACGGCACCAGAACAGATGTGCTTACAGCACCAGAACAGATTTCATCGGATCCGGAACAGAACAGATATCAGATTTTCAGATTTGAGCTCATTTCAGATTTCCCTGACACTTACTGAATCTCATAGGATCCAGGCCCCTTATAACTCCCTTTTTATAGCACATACAGATATCATATCAATTCAGAAGAAATCCGGGCAAATCAGAAATCAGACAAAAATCGGGCAGCACAACGGCAGTAGACGGAAATTACACAAAATTTCCTGCAAAGAAAAATTACCAAATTCGCACAGAACGTAGATAATCATATTCCAGAACATTTATTCTACTGCACAGAGAATTTACGGATTCACAGAAAAATGTAATCAACTGAAAACGCTGCCGAATCAAAAATACCCGGACAAAAATCTTCGGAAAATAACCAAAAACTGCACACTCGGCACTTCAACAATATACAGAAAGTTACGCGGTAAAAACTGAATCAATCAAAAGTTACGGACGAAAATCGGTAACGGAAACGAAATCCGGACAGAAAATACCGCCAAACTCGACAGTTCTGAAAATTGAGAAAGGCGGAATGTGCCTTACCTTGCGTACAACAAAATCCTCAACAGTCTCGACGAACGAAAACGGACCCGCGGCTTCCCGAAATCAACTTTTCCTTTTTCTCTTTTTCTTCCTCTCTCCTCGGATCAAAATCTGATATTTTATTTTTCTTTTTCTCTCTCTTCAAAATATCTCATTTCCCTTAAGAAATGCTCAGATCGTCCTGGACGATCGCACTTCGTCCCGGACGATGTGTGCTCTGGAAAATCCTCGTCCAGACGAAATTTTCATCATCGTCCCCGGCGACAGGTCCTCGGGAGAATTTTCGTCCAGACGATCCAAATTTCGTCCCGACGAATCATACAACCAAAACTGATTTTCTGCACAACCTGTACCGATCGTCCCGGACGATCCAACTTCGTCCCGGACGAACCTGGAGCAGAACTGATATTACAATCTCCCCAACTTAAAAAAAAATGTCGTCCTCGACATTATCCAATCCAACCTCCGTCAAAACAAGTACGGGTACGACTGTCTCATGTCAGACTCCTTCTCCCAAGTGGCTTCCCGTGCAGTACGGTGCTTCCACTGGACTTTAACCATCGGAATCTGTTTACTTCGTAGTTTTCGGACGTCGTACGCCAAAATCAACTCTGGCTCTTCCTTGTACGCCAGATTCTCCTGAATCTCAACCTCATCAGCAGATACCTTCTTACCAGAATCTGATACCCACTTCCTCAAAGTGGATACATGAAACACATTATGCACGTCGGGCATCGAATCAGAAAGCAAAAGTCTGTAAGCCGCTTTCCCAATCCTTTCTAAAATTTCAAAAGGTCCAACATACCTTGGACTAAGCTTGCTTACCTGACCAAATCTGCTCACACCTTTCATCGGGCTGACTTTGACATACACAAAGTCACCGACTTGAAACTCAACGAACCTGTGCTTCTGATTGTAATACTTCTGTTGACGGTCCTGAGCTGCTTTCAATCTTTCTTTAATCAAATTAATTTTCTGAACAGTTTCATCAGCAAAAGTGGCACCCAAAGTCTGTCTATCTCCGACCTCCGTCAGAGTCAAAGGAGTCCGGCACTTCCTGCCATACAAAGCCTCGTACGGTGCCATACCAATACTGGATTGGAAGCTATTGTTGAAAGCAAACTCAATCAAAGGGATATGATCTTCCCAGCTTCCTCCAAAATCTAAAACACAAAGTCTCAATAGATCTTCCAATACCTGAATGGTCCTCTCAGACTGTCCATCAGTCTGAGGATGAAAAGCTGTACTGAAATGCAGTTTAGTACCCAAGCCTTGCTGAATGCCCTTCCAAAGTCTGGAAGTAAAACGTCCGTCTCGATCAGATACAATCACGCGAGGCACACCGTGCAATCTGATAATCTCCTTAACATAAACCTGTGCCAAGCGCTCTACTGAATCAGTCTGTCTGATCGGAAGAAAATGGGCTGACTTCGTCAATCGATCTACGACTACCCAGATGGCATCGTGTCCTTGCCGTGATCGAGGAAAACCCATCGCAAAATCCATTGTCACCTCCTCCCACTTCCACTTAGGGATAGGCAACGACTGCAACAGTCCACCCGGTCGCTGATGCTCTGCCTTCACCAACTGACAGGCCTCGCATCTCGACACAAACTCTGCCACATCCTTCTTCATCCCAGGCCACCAAAATAATAGCTTCATATCAGCATACATCTTACCACTGCCTGGATGAATAGTATAGCCAGAATGATGAGATTCATACAGAATCTCCTGCCTCAAATCTCCAAATACAGGTACCCATAACCTGTTCTTGCAGAAAATAGCACCAGAATCAGAAATTCGAAGTTCAGGAGTCTTACCAGATCCAATCTGAGCAATCAACTTCGAATAATCAGAATCTGACTTCTGGGCTTCTTGAATCCTTGTCCCCAAAGTAGACTGAATACTCATCTGAGCCAAATCCAATCCATTGGAGAGAATCACCTCCAACTGCAAGCGTTCCATATCTCTAATCAGAAAGTCATCGGAAGTAAGCTGAATACCTGATAATCCAGAAGACTTCCTGCTCAAAGCGTCCGCTACCACATTAGCCTTCCCAGGCTGGTACTGAATAGTCAGATCATAGTCCTTGATTAACTCGAGCCACCTTCTCTGTCTCAGGTTCAGATCCTTCTGAGTAAAAATATACTTCAGGCTCTTATGATCAGTAAAGATCTCACAACTGACGCCATACAGATAATGACGCCAAATCTTCAAAGCAAATACTACAGCAGCTAACTCCAGATCGTGCGTCGGGTAATTCTTCTCATGTGGCTTTAACTGTCTAGAAGCATAAGCAATTACCTGACCACGCTGCATCAGAACACATCCCAGTCCTTTCAGTGAAGCATAACTGAAGACCTGAAAACCTTCCGTACCTGACGGAAGTGCTAACACTGGAGCTGAAGTCAAACAGTCCTTCAATTTCTGAAAACTAGCTTCACACTCCGGTGTCCAAACAAAAGCTACTGACTTCTGCGTCAGTCTCGTCAGAGGCGTCGAAATCTGTGAAAATCCCTTCACAAATTTCCTATAATACCCAGCCATGCCCAAGAAACTACGTACCTCAAATACCGTAGTCGGCCTTGGCCAATCAGCAACCGCCTGAATCTTCTGGGGATCAACAGAAATGCCTTCTCCGCTAATCACATGCCCCAGAAAAGAAATACTCTTCAGCCAGAATTCACACTTGGAGAACTTGGCATACAGCTGATGCCGCCTCAAGGTCTCCAACACAATGCTCAAATGTCTGGCATGCTCATCCTCAGAAGCAGAATACACCAAAATATCATCAATAAAGACGATCACGAACTGATCCAGAAACTCCCTGAATACTCGGTTCATCAGATCCATGAAAATAGCAGGCGCATTGGTTACCCCAAAAGGCATAACTAAAAACTCGTAGTGCCCGTACCGAGTACTGAAAGCAGTCTTCACCACATCAGATTCCTTCACTTTCACCTGATAGTATCCGGATCGCAAATCAATCTTCGAAAATACTGAAGATCTGGAAAGCTGATCAAACAAGTCGTCGATCCGAGGCAAAGGATACTTATTCTTGATAGTGACCTTGTTCAAATATCTGTAATCAACACACATACGGAGTGTCCCGTCCTTCTTCTTTACGAACAAAACAGGTGCTCCCCAAGGCGAAACACTAGGACGGACAAAACCTCTGTCAACTAGCTCCTGAAGCTGAACTTTCAACTCAGAAAGTTCTTTCGGTGCCATTCTGTACGGAGCTTTTGATATAGGAGCTGTACCCGGAAAAACATCGATAGAGAACTCCACCTCTCTATCCGGAGGTAAACCAACCAACTCCTCAGGAAAAACATCGGCAAACTCCCGTACCACTGGGATCTCAGAAACAGAACCAACCTCCAGGTTTAGATCCCGCACCGAAGCCAAAAACACTGGGTAACCCTTCTTCCACATTTTGCTCACCTCCAACGCAGAAATCAGACTGGAGAGAACACCTCGTAATCCCTGAAATACAACTCTCTCTCCAGCCACAAGCAAACTCACTTGCTTCTTCAGACAATCAATCTGAGCCTCATACAGACTCAGCCAATCCATGCCCAAAATTACGTCATACGAAGAAATCGGTAACAAAATCAGGCTTGACTTCCACTTCTTGCCAGCAATGTCAATCTCACAAAAACAAAACTTGCGGGCAATCAAATTACTTCCAGCCGGTAAAATCACAGAAAGAGAAATCGGCAACAAAACAGAATCCAAACGCAAAAGCTCAAAACAGCGCTCGGACAGAAAAGAGTGACTAGCTCCAGAGTCAAACAAAACACGACAGGGCTGATCAGAAATATAAATCGTACCTGTCACAACATCCGGAGCATCACGAGCCTCCTGCTGACTCAGGCTGTAAACTCGTGGCTGAACTGGAGCAGGAGCTGAAGCAACAGAACTACTCTGCTCCCTCTGAACCGTAGGTGGTCTCCGTGGTCCAGAACTAGTACTACCACCTCTTCCAGAAAATCCCTCAGGGCGAGGAGGAACAGTCCTCGGTCTTCCTGCTGCAGAACCGGTAGGTCTAACAGAGCCCTCAGGTCGGAACTCAGAACGTCGATCAAATCCAGCCTGTGGACACTCTGCAATCCTATGTCCAGGCTGACCACATCTGAAACACAGACCAGCCATCCTATAGCACTGGCCATGATGTCGCCGTCCACAACTCTGGCACACAGGTGCCCCACTGACAGATCCTGAACTCGTCGTACTGGTAGCAGTACCAGACGATTCTCCACTCCTCCTGGAGTCAGATCTGTTGACTCCGGATCCAGAACCAGTCACAAATCTCCTCTTCCCAGAGGAACCACTGCCAGAAGCCTCACCGCCAAATCTCTTCCTACTCGCAGTCCACCGCTGCTGAGTAGCCATCAGATCATTCTCAATCAGACGAGCTCGCTCCACAAGCTCAGCGAAATCAGAAATGTGAAAAGGCACCAGGGGCTGCCTCAGACTATCTCGCAATCCCCTCAGAAATCTGTAGCACCTCTCAGCAGAAGTGCTCACTAGCTGCGGAGCATACCTGGCTAGTGCAGTAAACTCAGCCTCGTACTGCATCACCGTCTTGCTCCCCTGAACCAGTCTCAGAAAACTCTCCTGCATCTGCTGTCGTGCAGAAGGGGGAACAAACCAGTCTCGAAATACCTCAGTGAACTCGTCCCAAGTGATCAAAGAGTTCAGCCTACCCTGAAATCTGGCCACCTGCTGGCCTTCCCACCAGTGCTCAGCCTCCCCATCCAACAGAAAAACTGCCAACGGAACTTTCCTATCCGCTGGACACTGCATCCCATCAAAAGTCTTTTCCAATCTCCTCAGCCACTCCTCGGCTGCTTTGGGCTCAACAGCGCCCTCAAATCTCGGAGGTTTCAACCTCAAAAATAACTGTAAATGTCTATCAATATCATCTGATCTGACAGTAACAGCTCTGCTCTGAGTCTCGCTCATCATCTGAGCAACGAGTGTAGCAAACTGAGCAAGTGTATCAGCACCGGCCACTGGGGCTGTACTCCCCACTGGTGCTGCCTGACTGGCACTCTGCCCGTCTGTCATGTCTGGGTCTGGCTGATCCATACAGAAAAATCCAGAAAATCCGGAAAACTATCACAAAAACAACACGAAAACAACACAATAAAAAGCCAAACGACCCAAAACTACCCCTAGACAGACTCACTGATCACTTCCTATAGCTCTGTCTTACAATCCAACCAGTTTCCAAACCAGTGCTCTGATACCACTCAAAAGGCTTTGTCACGACCCGATTCGACGGGGACGGATCCCGCCCAAACCGGATCGCGACCAGCCTAAACAAACTAACCAGGATCTGGTTTGGGAATTGGTTTCGGAACTGAATCTTCCAAATAATTCTCAAAACGGCCACACAAACACAGAACAACAGAGCTACTATAAATCACCAAATACAGCGGAACAAAACATCTATCTTGTCTTTTCCTCAAATACAATCATCTACAAATACAGTGCATGGCTTTTGAACAGAAGAAAGACAGAACAGCAAAGCCATGACTGTACAAAAATCAAAAGGTACAACAAATACCTATACGAATCAGACTCAGAAATCTACTCCTGGACTTCCTTCCCTTTCCCAGAACCTGAAAACCACCAGAAAACAAGAGTGAGCTCAACAGCTCAGCAAAGCAACAAACCTCCAATCAAAACTTTCAGAATTCAAAACCAAACTCATCTGACAGAAATCAGATCAGAAATCGGAATAGAATCGTACAGATTGTCAAACCGGACATATCAGAACGAAACAGAATAGAATCAGAACAGATACGAACAGATATCAAATCAGAATCAGAGTCGTACGGATTCAGAGTACAAACAGAACATAATAAATCAACAGAGTCAGAATTATACAGAAATCAGAAAGTCAGAGTTAGAATTCACAGAGTTGTACGGAACAGAAATCGTATCAGAAACAGGACAGAATCAGACATATCACATTTAACAAAATCAGAAATCAGAATTGCTTACCGAACAGATACTGAATTCGAAATCATATCAAATTAGATATCAGACAGATCAAATCATATCGTACGGAACTTATTATCGCTTACAGAACGGATACAGAAAGCAGAGTCAGATCAAATTAGATATCAGATATCAGATATATATTTAATAGCTAAATTCCCTGACACTGACTGAATCTCTTTGGATTCAGGCCCCTTAAAACTCCCTTTGTGCTCACGGCACCAGAACAGATGTGCTTACAACACCAGAACAGATTTCATCGGATCCGGAACAGAACAGATATCAGATTTTCAGATTTGAGCTCATTTCAGATTTCCCTGACACTTACTGAATCTCATAGGATCCAGGCCCCTTATAACTCCCTTTTTATAGCACATACAGATATCATATCAATTCAGAAGAAATCCGGGCAAATCAGAAATCAGACAAAAATCGGGCAGCACAACGGCAGTAGACGGAAATTACACAAAATTTCCTGCAAAGAAAAATTACCAAATTCGCACAGAACGTAGATAATCATATTCCAGAACATTTATTCTACTGCACAGAGAATTTACGGATTCACAGAAAAATGTAATCAACTGAAAACGCTGCCGAATCAAAAATACCCGGACAAAAATCTTCGGAAAATAACCAAAAACTGCACACTCGGCACTTCAACAATATACAGAAAGTTACGCGGTAAAAACTGAATCAATCAAAAGTTACGGACGAAAATCGGTAACGGAAACGAAATCCGGACAGAAAATACCGCCAAACTCGACGGTTCTGAAAATTGAGAAAGGCGGAATGTGCCTTACCTTGCGTACAGCAAAATCCTCAACAGTCTCGACGAACGAAAACGGACCCGCGGCTTCCCGAAATCAACTTTTCCTTTTTCTCTTTTTCTTCCTCTCTCCTCGGATCAAAATCTGATATTTTATTTTTCTTTTTCTCTCTCTTCAAAATATCTCATTTCCCTTAAGAAATGCTCAGATCGTCCTAGACGATCGCACTTCGTCCCGGACGATGTGTGCTCTGGAAAATCCTCGTCCAGACGAAATTTTCATCATCGTCCCCGGCGACAGGTCCTCGGGAGAATTTTCGTCCAGACGATCCAAATTTCGTCCCGACGAATCATACAACCAAAACTGATTTTCTGCACAACCTGTACCGATCGTCCCGGACGATCCAACTTCGTCCCGGACGAACCTGGAGCAGAACTGATATTACAGCAGCGTAGGTGTGGGTCTCCGAAAGGATGCCGCTCGTGTTGTTCGAATATAAAGGGTACGATCACACTATCCCGAAGGACAAAATGGTCGTAGACCTTCACACCCGGCACAAGCAGGCCGATGGAAGAGCAGATGGAGTTATAGATACGATTAGCCATGGAGGATAGCGGCTTTCACCTACCAACCTCGATGGATAATAATATCTATAACCCTAAATTCACGAGATTTCCCCCATTCGATACATCAGCTCGAATGAGGTTTATTTGATTGTGGGGATCGATTTCCTACGGGCGCAAGCCCCCGTAGTTAATTACATCCTAAGCCTTGACTTAGGAAAACTCTCGATTAAGGATGTTAGATTATCTTCTCCAAGTGGGTTTAGTGCAAAAGGGTTTTTAGGCTTTCCTAATCAAAGGGGAAGGTCCCAAATTGGCTCAATCAATCACACGGGGTTCAGTCGACACCCGGCCGGTCCGAGAAAGAGAAAACTGGAGAAAATAAAGAGGCAACGCATCTCAAGCAAGCATGAGAGAAAGAGGGAGGTGGCGTCATCTGTGTGACGCAGATGGGTAGGATTTATAGTCTCCGAAAGAATGGAAACTCACCCACCATTAAGGTGTGTAGGAATACACTCGTATCCCTCACCCTTTAGACCCTAAATCTATGGAAGATGTAGTATCGCACATGCAATACTAACATCTACGACCTAACTAGTGCAATCTGGGCTTACTCCTTGTCTGACAAAGGAAGCCAGCTAAATCCGCCTAATCGTATAAAATCCATGTTGTCCAGTCTTTATAAAGAGAGGTGGGTAGTTAGACACTGAAATTTGGGATCGACAACTAGAGAAATTTCCTAAGAGATCCCACACTTATGAATGGTACAATGCTTCTAAGACTATTGCAATTAAATCTTAATTTTAATTAGTTACTAATGCAATTATGCTAGTCAAAGTCTCCAAATCAGATATGTATGAATTTTAAAAAGGCTTTATAAAATAATTTTGAATGACTAAACTTCCCCAGGTCCGGCACTTCATCCTCATAGGCCAGATTATCCGGACTCTACCCGCAGGCGGGGAAGTTTGTCTAGGAGGTGAGAGAATGCATGTATGCCACCCCGGACGATTCCGGCTATTTCCTAGAATCGTTATGTTTCTATGTGAGTTAATCTTAGAATTTTTATTTAATAATTACGAGTATAAAAATTTTATCCCTAAAGAGCCTAACGGTCAGACACAAGCACATGCAAGAAAGAAACCTATGAAAAGCATGCCGGTTCTACTGCGCAAACAAAAGTAAATAAATCACAACACAGAAACAAATCCCACGAAAAAGAGTGTCCATGGCAAGTGCCATACAATATTACACCACAGAGTACAGTAAGTAAAGGTGGCCGGGCTCCACCGACAACAACCCGGGAACGACGCAAATCTTAAAATAAGGCATTTTTTATATTTTCTTCAATCTTCTTCTTCTCTTCCTTGATTCGTCTTTGGATCATCTTCATTCTTTCTTCTGGCTCCTCGTAGTGACTCCTCCAAAAGGATGTCCAAATGAAAAAGGAAACCCCCTGTAGGGGTTTACTTTTCCCTTTGGACTCCTCGTAGTGAGTGTTCCAAAAGGATATCCAAATGAAAAAGGAAACCCCCTATAGGGGTTTACTTTTCCCTTTGGATTCCTATTTCCTTAAAAATGCCTTATTTTAATGATTTTCACAATTTACTATCAAATACATTACATCAGAAAAGAGAAAAATCTAGACTCTCCTGCAGGGGTTATCCTAAGCAGTTATAATAAGAAAAATTCACCCAAGCAGTTATATATGTAAATGAAAATGCGCACATCAATCACTTGGCCGTGCTCTGATTATTGGGGGCTAAGCAGCTGAAGCAGGTACCTAAAGCAGTTATATATTATTTATTTAATTTTAGCCCCCCTTTTAGCAGCATTATATGAGCACGGCCCCCTGCAAGAAGACATCATTAGTATCAAAGAACGTGCCTAACCTATGGATATTCTAACGTCACAGCAACAGTGCAGAAAAGAAGACTAGAAAAAGTAGTACAGAAACAACACAGCAGAAAAGCTACAACAGGTAGCAAAAAGAACAACCAGCACACAGGTCACATGCAGAGCGTCACAACAAAGTGCAGAAAAAGTAAAACAGAACAACAGCCTAACCTAGAGCTAATAATCGTGTCCTATCAAATTCATCTAAGTGTGTGAAAGCCGTGTGGTTTTGGTAGGTCCTAGATGTGATAGTTTAGTTAAAGTTGTTTGTATTTTAGTTTATTTGTTGAAAGGGACAAAGAAGAGATTTTAATTAAGATTCAAATCTTAGTGTTTTAAAGTTGATTTTAGGTATCTCCTATTTTAGTGTTTGATTAACCACCACCTTTGTTTCACACCGAGGCCGTGAGGTTTATTTCACCCTCCTTGGGGCTAACTTAATAGCCTCGTAGGCCTGGGTTACCCAGTGATGATTAACTTTGTTAAATTATTTTAGTTTGTTGTTAAAAGAAAAGAAAAGGATGAATTAAATCATTTATTAATCAAGTTTTGAATTAAGCCAATTAGGAAAACTTAATTTTTATATTTTGTCGCTCTATTAGATCCATTCGTGGCGTTGTGCCACCAGGCTCGAGGAACCAGCCTCCTTAGGACACTTAGCCCCGCAGCCCGGAGTAGTCCATCCAATAAACTTCACTTTTAGAGCGGTTGTTGTGTGTTAAGGGATTTGTTTATTATTCTTTTAGAAGATTACTCTAAGTTTAACCTTTAAGAATCTTTTATCCTAATGAGTTTAGTTTGTAATTTTAGTCTCCTAAGATAGTCTACATCTTTTAGATTTTATATTGGTTACTGATGAATCATTAAATTAGTTAGAATTGATTTAGGTTTATGTTTTAGATTTTGAATTGAACAATTATAAATGTTAGTAATCAATTGATTAGGAATTAAGTGTTTTAATGAATTTTAAAGGATTAGATTAAAATTAGTTAGTTGATTATTAGTGAATTAAGAAAACAGAAATCTAAATCTAGGAAAGCGTGTCACTAAGTTTTTGTTGTTTTAATGTCTCTAGCCTATAGGGAGCATGCATCCTAAGTCTATATTTTCTAAGACTCAGTCCTTAATTTTTGTCCTTAAGTGTCACTAATGTTGTAGGATTGAAAGTGGTGTTATTTTCTAACTCCTAAGACTTCTACACGGATGTCAAAGGGTTTTAGGGATCTAAATAAGAAAAAGAAAAGCAATCCTAAATATAATTGAAGTTTCTAAGGCCCTAAGGGTGGGAGGCGCACAACCATCTAAGCCCCTAAAGGTCTTCTAAGTTTTAGTAAACTTACAGCACCGGGGGCTATGACCCGGTGGTTCCGCCCGTAGCACCCCTACTAGATGAGTAGGGACGACTGATACTTGGATCCCATTGTCCTAGCTCCAGCTCCAAGTGTTCATTATCCGTTGCTTTTTAAAAGGTACCTCGCAGCACAAAAGAAAGACAGGTATTAGAGCAGTTCTAGGAATAAATGATAGTGTAAGGAAATGAAAAATGCAATAAAAACTAGAACGTACCTTTTGTTATTTGTCGGGCCATATGTCTTTTGGGTTCTCTTCAATTTGTAGGTGTGCAGTACCAGGACGTAGAAAAAGTAGCGAAGAAAACTAACGGACGAAATAAAATGCAGCTAAATGCAATGAAAAGAAAAAGAACGAAAAAATCCGATACAAAAAGGGATGTAGGCATCATTGTTATTGGATACATTTCGTAGCAGTCAAATGCATCCTATAACAGCAACAATGCCCTTTGCTGTTCCCACTCCAAACGATGCACTTGATACATTTGACACGCCTACCCACAACACTCTAAACCGAACCCTACAACGACTAAGGGAAAAAAAGACTTTTAAAACTAGACCTGGGCTTAAACTCTCTATGGTTCCGCATTCATCCCAAAATTTTACATTCTAGAGGTCGACATTCAAAGGAGAATCCAAAGGAGCAAGGACTGTCTTGCTCCAAAGAGGACACTAAAGGTCTCTAACATAAAGCTTCTTAAGGTTTTAATTCCTACTGACTCACTCTATAGAAAGAAAGACTAAGGGAATCGAACTCAAGTGAGAAAAACATTAATCATTCCCACAAGACACTAAGGAATCCTACTACACAAGTCTAAGAAAGCACAACATGACTTAAAGGAATTTCTAAACTAAATGCCACACAAGACCTTATAAAAGTCACCTATCAAAATCACTATTTTTGTTTTGACACAAAACCCTACTAAGTTTTCTATCAAAATCCTCTTTTTGACACAAAATTCTACCCAAAATGACCCATAATCAAGTGCATCTCCTTTCATTTGGAGTGGGGTAAAAAAAAGCTTTCCAACAAGAAGGTTTTATAGAAACCTCTCATTGTAGAGTTATCGTCACAAATCATTCGTAAAAATCTTCAATAAAACCTTTCGATGTAAAATAATTAGCCAAATCTTTCTAGCATGAAATCAAATATAAAACTTGTAACATTTTCTAACAATCTCTACCTTAAAACTTAGCAAAAGAAACACTCTAAACATTGCATTTAGACAATCACATTCTAAGCATGTATGGAACGCATAAACATTTACTAGTCAAAGGAATAAGCATTTCATTTATCAAGTGATTTAGAATAGGCATGAAATTTCTTACAACAAACTTGTATTTTTCATGCTACCTGCCACCAACAATTACAAGTAATTCCTTTTTTTTTTTTTAGAAGCCATGACTTTACTCTCAAATCAAGACATAGGAATCTTTCAAACAAGTTCTCCTAATCATGCCAACGGATAGTGTATAAATGGAATAGTAGAGATGCAAGGGCTCTAATTCAAATCTTCCTACACATACCACACTTACATGAAGGCAATTAAAATTCACTAAATCTTATTTATGTTAAATGAGTATTAACAAAGCACAATTACATAATAGACCTCTCACTTGCTTATGATGCTAAAGATGTTAACATTTCATTTTTAAAGCAGTTTGGGATATGAAACAAGTAGAAAAGGGCATCCAATTGATCCTCACAATAATTTGGAACATAAAACACATCACAAATATGCTCTTATTTTATTCCCAAAGCAATCTAGAGGTTAAAACAGCGGAAAAACTGCACATATCTCACTTCACGGCATTGCGAAAGTTCAAAAACAACAAAAATCTGCACTTAACTTGCTTCCAAAAGCAGTTTGGAACCCCAAAACAAGCAAAATCTGCACTTGCTTCTCATCAAAAACAGTAGAAAAAGTTTCATAAGAGCTGCGGGAACTTCCGTAGAATAGCCATCAAAGATTCACTTAAGTGCCATAGATATTTATTGTGTAAAAACAGTGAGAAAACACTTTAAAATTCGCACTCGTTTCCCACAAAAATAGTGGAAAAGAAATCCACACAAAGCTGTGAGAATTCTTACAAAGAAGCGACGCTCGCCAACCATGTCTTTCGCATAAATATTCAACAAGTGAAGGGAAAACATGTTTCGAATAAGCATAGGAATATTTCGTCATCCATCAATCTCTACAACCAAACATGCTAATATGAATTGCTTTAAATCTATAAGACACACTCACCTTTAAAGAGCTTCCAACACATAAAACAAACCGTAAATATTCCCAGCTTTTTATTAAAAGGGAGAACCTCATATGCACATTTCCAATCAAATATATTTTTATTTTACTTAACGTGAATAAGATAATAAAGAGGATTCGATGTGACCAATATTTCTCCAACCTTCAAGAAAATATTCCAATCACCAATCACATTTTGGGTCTATGCAAAACCTATGCCTGTGATGCATAAAAAGGAAGAAAATCCAACCTTCTCTAATCTACAACAAGCCTTATCGCTTTTCTTTCCAACAAGATTCTCAAAACAAGCATGAAAACACAGCCATTTAAAGCAAGAAGTAGGAACTTGAACCAACCAAATTTCTTCCACGACAAACTTTCTGATTCCTCACAAGAATGATATTAGCATGAGAGTTTTACTTGGGTGAATGAGCCTACGTGCATTTTACTAAACCAAAACAAGATATACAACAATCTCACGAGGGCCATTCGACTTCCAAAACATGTATATAGAAACAAGAACATGAATCTACAACTTGAAATTCTAATTCAACTCTTCGTAAAATGCTAGTAAAAGTTCTTCATATTTAAAGTCTTTCACAAGTGATGACACCATTAGCATTCATATAAGGTTTGGCAACACCACAAGAGAAAGAACAAAATTTCTCATGACATCTTAGACACATTTCACCAAACAATTGAAATGCAAAATTTTAGTGTAGAGAAAATATGGCTTCTCAAGCCTTGCCACCACTAGCATCTAACACTCCAAGCTAAGTCATATGAATAGCCATAACTGTTTCCTTTCAAAACAACACAAATCAACTCATACTTTGCCTATACTTTACAAAATCATTCATGGTGGACAATATCCATGCTCACTTTTAAGAGAAATTCAATCACCATTTTTATATCCAAACAAAAGTAGAGAAAATTAAACAATGGCCATGAGAGAATGTGCATACAAGTCATTGTATCAAACGATCAAATTTGCTCTCAAGATCTTTTTTATAAGCCTTTGGATAGTGTAATGAGAGAAGACCTTCATAAAATAAAAAAAAATTCATTTGCCAACAAGCCCCTTTAGAGACTTTCCATCAAACAACTAGCGTGCAATTCAAAAGATGATGCAAAACGATCTTATAGAGGGCATGACTTTCACACCTAACTGATATATTTTTTTTTTAAATAATCTGAAAGGAGATTTCTAAGCTCAACACAACGATCATCTCAACAATAGAGAAGATACACATGCACACACATAAACAATGGAACCTCATATCATCAGATGTTGTAAAACACAGCTATTCTCTTCACCTACCAATGGATAAGAAAAAGCAAAGAAAAAGAAGAAGAAAGAAGGGGAAGGAGAAGAAGAAGAAAGAAGAAGAAGGAAAAGAAGAAGCAAGAAGAAGGAAAAGAGGAAGGGAAGGGTTACCTGCAGCTTGGAGGAAGACCCGTCCAGGCGTGGGGAGCAGGGGAGGCTGTCGTCGGTGAGGCGACGAGCTCGATTCGAGCACACGAAGTCGGGAGGCGTCGGAGGGAGCTGAGGGAGTCGGGTGGTTGCTGGTCTCGGGTTGCTCGAGGGAGCTCGACGGGGCGGCGACGTCGGGCCTGGGCTCGCGACTAGAGGTCGTCGGGCTCACTGAGGTCGCGCGAACAGAGAGATCGGAGAGGGGAAGGTCCGTCCGTCTCGGGTCTTCTGGGATGTTCGAAACTGGGAGCTGGGACGGCGAGAGCTGGAGTCCGGCTCGACTCCTTCTGCGAACAGAAGGAGAAATCGGGAGGGGAAGTCGGGCGTGAGAGCTCGTTCGTCTGGGCTTTTCGAACAAGACGAGATCGAGAGAAAGAAAGGGAGAGCGGCCATCCCGAGCCCGGAGCCTTCGTTCCGAGTAAATCAAAACATGTTGCCGGAAGAGGAAGCCCGCCTCTTTTCGTCGTCGCGCTCCAGCTTCTAAAAAGGCCGAAAACAGCTCAAGTATCTGCTCGATGCTTGCTCGAATCGCAGAAAGCTTCTGATCACCGCGATTTCAGCCGAACCACGGATCTCGCTTGATCGTGGCCGTTGACAAAATTCCCTGATCTTGCAATTAATTCAAAAATATCTCAGAAAGTTAAAAGGAAATTAACGAAATTAAATTGAGCTGAACCGAGTCAAATTCGGCTAAAATTGGGTTAGACTCGAGTCCAAATTCGGCTCGATTTGAGCCGACATTGGTTCTAGCCAGCGCCACGAATCTAATCAAACAAAATTAAATTCAAAATAATCACCCATTTAAAACAAATCGAGCACGACATGACCTAAACAAATTAATCGAGTCTAATTGAACTCATCCGAGTCTGATCCGGCTCGAGTCGGGTCAATTCGAGCTCGAATTGGGCTCGACGAGGTTCGATTGGATCGATTGAACGAGCTCGAGCACGCTCGAGCCAAAATTGAGGTCAACAAACGGACCCCCAACATATTCGGAGAACAATGGGTGAACCGTATATGTTGACGTTGACCTTCCTAATTTTAGGAAGATACAACCTTAAGGTCGGCCAAATAAAGTCCTTAAGAAGATGCAGTCAACTAGTGAGAACAAAATCAATAAAGGAATCTCAAAGGGCCAAGTAGAATTCAACGCTCACCTATGGGAAATATCTAGAGATGATACGGAAAGAAGGGAAATAATAACTCGAAAATCAAAGAAATATCAAAGAGAAATGATCAAAGGAAAACAGTAATTATAGGAAAATAATAGTAATCAAAAGTAATGGAATCATCTATCTGCCTGACCACATCGCAACAGCAAAATAGAGAAAAGCAAGGGGGGTCCCACATTCACCTGACCATATTCGCAACAGCGAATGGGGACAATTCCGTGTTTGCTTGACCATGTTTGAAACAGCAAACAAGGAGTAGGAAAAGAGGGGGGGGGGGGGGGGCTCTACATTCGCCTGACCATATTCGCAACAGCGAATGAGAACAGCTCAATATCCACCTGACCATATTCGCAACAGCGAATAAAGAGCTTCCCAAAAGGTCTAATGCCCACCTGACCAGAATCGCAACAGTGGAATAAAAGAAAGAAGTCCAACATTCACCTGACCAGATCGCAACAGTGAATGAGGACGACCCGATGTCTGCCTGACCAGATCGCAACAGCGAGACAAAGGGTGAAAGAAAGGGGGTTCAACATTCGCCTGACCATATTCGCAACAGCGAATGAGAACAGCTCAATATCCGCCTGACCATATTCGCAACAGCGAATAAAGAGCTTCCCAAAAGGTCTAATGTCCACCTGACCAAAATCGCAACAGTGGAACAAAAGACAAAATCCAACATTCACCTGACCAGATCGCAACAGTGAATGAGGATGACTCAATGTCTGCCTGACCTTATTCGAAACGGCGAAACAAAGAATCAGAAGAAAACTCAACAACCCCCAAACAGGAAATAAAGTAGGGGGAATGAAGAGGTGGTGAAGTATGCCTCCCAGGGACTCTGTCGGGCACCCAACCAGAAAGGGGAGTCAACATTCGCCTGACCAGATCGCAACAGCGAATGAAAATGGCTCAAAATCCACCTGACCATATTCGCAACAGCGAATAATGAGCCCTCCCAAAAATCTAATGTCCACCTGACCAAAATCGCAACGGTGGGACAAAAGAAGGAAGTCCAACATTCACCTGACCAGATCGCAACAGTGAATGAGGACGACCCGATGTCTGCCTGACCAGATCGCAACAGCGAGACAAAGGGTGAAAGAAAGGGGGTTCAACATTCGCTTGACCAGATCGCAACAGCGAATGAGAACGGCTCGATATTCATCTGACCATATTCGCAACAACGAATAAAGAGCTTCCCAAAAGGTCTAGTGTCCACCTGACCAAAATCGCAACAGTGGAACAAAAGACAAAATCCATCATTCACCTGACCAGATCGCAACGGTGAATGAGGATGACTCAATGTCTGCCTGACCTTATTCGAAACGGCGAAACAAAGAGTAAAAGTCACCTCTACAACCACCCAACGCACAAGTGCGTGGTGCTGTGAGGGAAAGAAAAGTAATCAGTCACCTAAGAAATCACTACCTTATATTTTAGTTACCACATGGTAGAGGACAAATCGTCGTGGCCATGAGTAATTCAAATACAAGTAGAATTTTTTAAGCAAAATTGAAATCATAAAACATGAGGTAATCGATCGATATACATCTCTCTAAAAAAAAAGAGGAACATATATACGACCGTGTAAAAAGAATAATTTCATAATGAATGAATAGAAATGACAAGGGGACACACTTGCCACTGAGGACAATAATCATCATATCAAACATTTATGATTATTAAAGAAATCACAGTGGTAACACCCATGCTATCTGATGGGACCCTGTGAAAAGTACAAGCAACAACATTTATGTATTCAAAAGAGACTGCTCTTGTAACTAAAATCAAGATCTCAATGAGAGAATATATCATTTGAAAGAAGTAGTGGATCGACTTTCTGCTAGAAGATCAAAATCCACTAAGAAGTGATGTTAATATATAGAGCCAGATATACCACATCATAAGTAAGGGAAAATAACATCCCATTAAAAAGTGAACAATCATAATCGAAGAAGTGGACACACAGTCGCCTCCTAAGCAGTCATCGAAATGCTTTAGGAGAGACAGAAGGGAATTTGGAGGGAATTTGGGCTTTTTGAGCGTAGAACCGGGCTCCGCCTGTGACAAGGGCAACCGATTATGCTCAACTGAGAGCTTCCCTCTCGAAAGAAAAAAAAAAAAAAAAAAAAAAATTTAAGGGACTTTGGGCTCTTGGAGTGTAGAACCGGGTTCCACCTGTGACAAGGGCAACCGATTCTTTCTCAACTAAGAGCTTCCCTCTCGCAAGAAGAGAATTTTGGGGGACTTCGAGCTCTTGGAATGTAGAACCGGGTTCCGCCTGTGACAAGGGCAACCGATTCTACTCAACTACGAGCTTCCCTTTAAAATTTTTTTATTTTATTTTTTTATTTTATTTTATTTTATTTTTTTTTTTTTTTTTTTTTTTTTTTAGATATAGATCAAGAACACCACAACATGAAGAGGAGAAAATTGTTGTCTTTGATATCCCAGGCCATACTCGCCACATGAGTAAAACTGGGGAGAGAAAAATTACAACGATTTGTAGAAAAATTCACCAAGTGACAATGAATCAACATCACTATATTTGACTAGTGTAGATCAAGGATGGACCCAGTATCACGTTCCATAGAGATCCGAATTAGTAGTTTTGGTATTCCAGACCACACTTGAAGGGGACAAGTGAAACTGGGGAAAGTCAACTCCTACAAGGGTTGGGAAGATGATTTTGTGTAACAAAACCAAAGTGACTAGTGAATGTGCACGTAAGCACAAACATCCCTACGGCGTATTTACACACAACCTTTAAAGACAATCTCATACTTTGCATGACGAACATCACGTGGTAGAGGACAAATCGTCGTGGCCACGGACTGCCGAAAAGTATAAGAAATCCTTTAGAGTTATATTTATACAGAGGGATATTTACAAGTGGCGGGGGATGCCCCTTGCGATGTGCAGACTCAAGCGTAGTACTTTCTTAAGTACTGCCCATTAATGACAGGCATGGGATGAACACCATTCGCATCAACTAGCAAATAAGATTCACCCTCATATACTTGCTCTACAACAAATGGGCCTTCCCAAATGGGCTCAAACTTACCACCTCGACGACGATGCGAGATGATAGGTCTACGCAAAACAAGGACCAATTCTCCGACCTGAAAAGCACGGGGTCGGACGAGGCGGTCATGGGCCTGGGCCATCCGGGCCTGGTATAACTTAAGGTTCTGATGAGCTTGCAAACGGAGCTCTTCTAAACCATCAAGTTCTTCCAACCGTAGTCGGGCATTATTCTCATGAGAGAGCTTGTGGCTAATTGCTACACGCAACGAAGGGAGCTCAACCTCTAGTGGGAGGACAGCTTCAACCCCAAAAGCTAAAGCATATGGTGTACACTGAGTAGGAGTACGGTATGTAGTCCTATAGGCCCATAATGCTTCAGGTAATTTGTCGTGCCACTCTCTTTTATTTGCCACAAGTATCTTTCTTATCAACTGGACTAAGGTCTTATTGAATGCTTCAGCCAAACCATTAGCCCTAGGATAGTAAATCGAGGAATACCGCCAATTTATGTTATGGCGGCGGGCGAATCTAGCAATTTTAGTGCTTCTAAAGGACGGGCCGTTATCCGAAATTATACGGCGCGGAACACCAAAACGGTAAACAACATGATCGCGGAAGAAGCGCATCACATCTTCTGATTTGACTTCCTTAAGCGGGATAGCTTCTGCCCACTTAGAGAAGTAATCAGTAGCAGCCAGAATAAACCTATGACCCTTAGAGGAAGGAGGGTCAATGGGACCCACTACATCCGTGCCCCAACTCTCAAAAGGCCAAGAAGACACAGTGGGGTGCAACGGATTAGGAGGTTGGTGAATAACAGTGTTATGGATCTGGCATTGGTGGCACCTCCTAGCGTGCTCCATGCAATCACGGATCATAGTCGGCCAGTAATAACCAAGGCGTTTAATTCTGACCTTCATCTTAGGTCCGGACTGATGAGCACCACAAAGCCCCTCATGTACTTCGCCCATGACTTTACGAGCCTCCTCGTTGTTGAGGCAACGTAACCACATCTGGTCGAAAGAGCGTCGGTACAGGGTTTCATTCACATAGGAGAAGGACAAAGCTCTCTTCTTAATCTGAGCAGCGAGAGAGCGATCATCCGGAAGCTTACCACGCTTAAGGTACTCAACAAAGGGGACTCTCCAATCTGACTCTTCCTCAACAGCGAACACTGCGAGGGTCTGATCGGAAGAAGACAAGTCCGCGGGACACAAGGCTTGTCGGTACTGAACAACAACCGACACCGGATTTCCATTCGGGTCGGCCAACTCCTTAGCAAGTTTAGCTAGTGCATCCGCTCTACCATTCTCAGATCGAGGGACTCTAACCAAAGTCACTTCAGGGATCAGGCACAAGAGTTCCATTGCCCTATCGTGATAAGGCAAGAGCTCAGGTTTGAGAACTTTGAAAATTCCGGCCACTTGATTAATAATTAGTTGGGAATCTCTAAAAATCTTAACCCGCACAATGCTCATCTGAATGGCCAACTCAAGTCCTACAATCAAGGCTTCGTACTCAGCTTCATTATTAGTACGAGGCTCAGAAAGACTATAGGAGTAACGAAGGGTGTGGCCTTCAGGAGACACAAAAACAAGTCCCAAACCTACCCTAACAACAGGAGTTTCGTGAGGACGTAGTGATTTGATGGAAGAGGCTCCATCAAAGTAAAACTCCCAAGTAGGGGACTCCTGCTCTTCTACACTCATGACTAATTCGTCTGGCAAATCGTCATTAAGTGGGGAATCTGCAGGGATCGGGTGAGAAGCGAGAAAATCAGCTAGAGCCTGTCCCTTGATGGCCCGCTGAGGGACATATGTAATGTCAAACTGCAATAAAATCATGGACCAACGTGCTAGACGACCTGACAAAGTCGGACGGGTCATCAGATATTGCAAAGGGTTAACTCGAGAAATCAAACTGATCTTGTGTGAGAGCATATAGTGTCTAAGCTTCTGCACAGCAAAGATCAAAGCCAAACACTGCTTTTCCATTGCCGGGTATTTTAGCTCTGCAGGAATCAAACGTCTGCTAAGGTAGTACAAGGCATTCTCTTTGCCTTCCTCATTCTCTTGAGCTAAAAGTGCACCAAGTGACTCATCCAAGGCAGTAGTGTAAAGGATCAACGGTTTGCCAGGGATCGGTGCAGCTAACACTGGGGGATTCGTTAGGTAGCGCTTTATGCTCTCAAAGGCCTCCTGACAATTCCTATCCCAATGAAAGCGAGCATCCTTCTTCGCTAAAGCAGCAAAGGGATAACATCTACCGGCCAAATTGGAGATAAATCTCCGCAAGAAAGCAAGCTTACCCTGGAAAGACCTCAACTGGGTAAGACTCCTAGGGGGTTTCAAGTCCACTATGGCCTTGATCATGGAGGGATCAATCTCAATGCCACGATAGCGAACAATAAAACCAAGAAACTTTCCCACACTAACTCCAAATGCACACTTTAGGGGATTCATCTTCAAATCATGCTTTCTTAAGCGCTCAAAAACGATTCGTAGGTCTCGGAGGTGATCACTACGGACCTTGCTTTTGACCACTAAATCATCCACATAACATTCAACTTGCTCATGAATCAGCTCATCAAAAATAACTGTCATGGCACGCTGATAGGTGGCCCCGGCATTCTTGAGGCCAAAGGGCATCACCTTGTAACAAAACACACCTATAGGGGTGCGGAAAGCAGTGAATTTCTCATCTTCAGGGGCCATCTTAATCTGATTGTAACCAGATGAACCATCCATGAAGGAGAAAATGCTATGGGACGAAGTAATATCAACCATCAATTCAGGGATAGGAAGAGGGAAATCATCCTTAGGACATGCCTTATTCAAATCACGGAAGTCTATACAGACACGGATCTGACCATTCTTCTTCCGGACTGGGACAACATTGGCAAGCCAAGTGGGATACTTCTCTTCACGAACAAAACCAGCTTCTATAAGCTTCTTAGTCTTGGCTATCACCTGTTGTTCAATCTCTAACCTCATCCGACGAGGTGACTGCTTAACAGGGACTGCATCAGGACTAATAGCTAACTTATGGACTGCTACTTCCGGATCCAAACCGGGCATCTCCGTATAGTTCCAAGCAAAGCAATCCTTAAACTCAGAAATGAGTGCAACATACTCTTGAGCCTCTGATTCGGATAACAAAGCACTATGAAAGATAAGCCGAGGATCTGATTCAGTGCCCAAATTGATCTCGCACAATTCATCCATGGCAGAACTGGCGCCATCTTCGAATTCACGTGGGGCTTCAAGGACCCTGTCCTCATTCTCTTCCGGGTCTTCATCATCGGCGACGGAAACGACCGGATAAAAATGAGAAACAACATGAATGTTGGCGGAAGGGGACTGATCTTCTTGAGAGTAGCCTATGCCCTGCCCAGTTCGAGGAAAATCAGTTCGCCAAATGCGGGCTTGCTGTTGGGCTTGTCTACCTGACCAAGTCGAAGGGACAAGACCTCGCTCAACAAAGTTATCCACAGCAGGGGAAAAGTATCGGGGAACTGGCATGATCTCCTCATCCACAGTGGATTCCACAGGACCCTGTATGTCAGTACTATGTGGGACACCGACACTATGGAACAACGATGCATGCCAAGCAGATTGTGCTGGCACATAGAGAGTGTGCAGCTCTTGTACAGAGCGCCTATCTACGGGTGGTGCACCACGAACACTGGCGGAAGGTGTAGGGGAAGGTTGAGGAGGAGATTCCTCAATTCTCATCCCGTACATCTGGCGAGAAAGAGATTGTTGGCTAGTAGTCTGACGTCCGACATCTCCGTCGTCGTCTGAATCACTATCAACAACCAAACCACCCTGAGGTATCAAACTCCTATAGAAAGTGGGATAGGAATTGTGATCAACACTAAAGGCGGGCAAAGGGACTGAGTGACGAGGAACATCAATCATCTCATCATCAGAGTCAGACTCAACAATCAAAGGGGAAGTGTACAAGTGCGAAGGAGGAGGGATTCGAGTATCAAAGTTCCTCGGAGGGCGAACTGACTCTCTACCCCGACCTCTACCACGCAATCCCCTACCTCTACTAGGGGGAACATCTCGTCTGAGTACAAATCGTAAAGATTCATCAAGGTCTTCAGTGAAAACATCTGCCCCAATCCTAACCTGTGATGGACCCTGTGCTAGTGGCTGTATAGGACCCTGTGCAAGTGGATGCATAGGACCCTGTACAATACTAGTGGGTATCACTGGTGACTGGGCAGGGGGAGGTCTACGAGCTTTTCGAGGCATGTAATGCTCGGCATCATCATAAATGGAGACTTCATGTACGGCAAAAGGTTGAATATCTCCAAGGATGGAAAACTCTACGTCATTCCTCATATACTTCATGCACTGGTGCAGTGTAGAATGCACCATTCCATATTCATGTATCCAAGGCCTTCCTAAGAGAGCCTTGTATGAGGTATCTGCCTCAATAACATGAAACTTCGCCTCAGTCAAAAGATCCCCAAAACGCAAAGGCAAAGTGATGGAACCTAGAGCTCGCTGACCTTGATCATTGAAACCCTTCAGCATAATCTTGTCTGAAGTGAGCTTCAAATGACCAAGGGAGAGACTCTGTAGGGTGGCATGATTAAGGATATTAACTGAAGCTCCTTGGTCAATGAGGACCCTGTTCAACTCATAACCATTTACTTCAGTGGTGACGTACAAGGGACGGTTGTGATCAGGAGTCCCTAAGAGAAGATCCTGGTCTGAAAAGGTAATGCATGACATTTCTCTCAAATAGCATGCATCCTTAACTGACTCAGTGGCAAAGAAGGCTTGATAAGACTCTGGTTCAAGCAAGGCTTTCACCAAAGTCTCTCTCAAGTCGGAAGACATCATAAGTGCATCGTAAACACTAAGAAGAGAAGGAATCTTTCTCAAATGAGCCAACACATTGTAATCAACATCCAACTGAGGGCCTTTTCCCTTCTCCTTAGCAGGTGCTTGAGGAGGAGGGATAGGATCATCCTGTTGGGTAATGATGTTTCTATCTTTCTCTTTATTATTCTTAGCCATTTTAGGTGGTAGGACCTTACCTGAACGCAACTGTATCTCTCGTATTGAATCAGATTCAATAGAGGACTCATTTGGTTCAGGTGACATGGCTTGTGTTGGTTCAACAAAAAGTGGTTGGGAAGTGTTCTCGGATTCATCTCCAGAATCCATGTAACAACCTCCTTCAGGAATAGCAAACACAGGCTCTTCCTCACACTCAAACTGTTCTCCATAAGAGAGACCATCGTCATTATTTTCAGAAATAAATAAAACAGAAGAAGAACGAGTGCTAGAAAAAGTAGAACTAGAAGGAGCAAGACACCAAAAGTAGCCAGAATCGTTTTCTTCCATTAATTCATCATCAGTTGAAGGGAGAACAAAATCCTTCAGCGTAAGTGCTGGAAGAGACCCTGTCTTCCCCTCAGAAGTTACAACAAATTTCTCTCTTTC
Organism: Dendrobium nobile; assembly: GCA_022539455.1. Taxonomy (NCBI): domain Eukaryota; kingdom Viridiplantae; phylum Streptophyta; class Magnoliopsida; order Asparagales; family Orchidaceae; genus Dendrobium; species Dendrobium nobile. Next base: position 993,222 of record CM039728.1, read on the forward strand.
ATACATCTTTCTAATACAAGGAGAAGTAGAAGAAATGTGCTCAGTAGGCACTACAACAGAAGAAAAAAAAGAAACTGGCAAAGGAACCGGGCTGGCAACTGTCGACTTGGCCTGTGGGGGCCTCCTCTCAACTGCCTCTGAACTCTGAACTGCCCGTCTGATCATACCCCTTGTCTTGCGAGAGAGTGCCAGCTGCCACTCCTCCCCAGAACTAAGAGGTGCTCTACTGTCACTGCTCTGAACACCACACTGACTGTCACACTGGCTGGAGCTAGTAATCATCTGAACAACCTGAGCAACTTTGCCTTGAGGATTCACTAGGTCGCTGTCCTGCAAGTGAATCTCACCCCTAGCCATAAGGCTCTCCACTCTATCCTTAAACACATAGCAATCTTCAATCACATGACCAATATGCTTATGAAATGGACAATACAAAGGATGCTCTGTTTGCCCCTCCTCTTCCACTCTCCTGTTGGGTGGAAATGTCAAAATGTTCTTCTTGACCAAAAATTTGAAGATCTTCTTTACACTCTCCCTTTTAAAGGGATACTCCTTGCTAAGCCTTTCTTGCAAATACTGCTGGTTTTCTGGAGTTCTATAAGAGGGCCTAGGCTGCTGACTCTGTGGTCGTGGCTGAAACTGAACAGGAGGCTGTACTGGTGGTGGTAACTGAGGTCGGGGCTGAAACTGAGGTCGTGGTGGTGGTGGGCGCTGTGGTACTGAACTAACCATGGGCCTCTTGCCCCTATCAAGAGGATCAGAAGTACTATGCACCTCTCCCTTCCTGGGAGGTGGTGCCCCAGAAAACTCCAAGCGCTGAGGTCTACGTGGAGGTTGACTCTCAACCTTAGGAGGGACTGCACTGGGTATGCTGTCCTGTAGGCTAGTGACTTTGGTTAACAACTTCTGAAAGGTTCTAATGCTGAAACCCTTCAGGTACGGAGCGATAGGACCATCAATGTTCTTCAACAGAATCTCAACTGCATGCTGCTCTTGCAGTTGAGGTTCACACTGAAGACTAAGGTTTCTCCACCTAACTATATAGTTAAGTAGAGACTCGTGAGGGCGCTGCCTGGTCACTACCAACTCACCAACAGTCACTCTATGCTCAGTACTAATGAATCTCTGCACAAACAACTGCTCCATCTCAGCAAAAGTACGAACTGAATCATTAGGGAGATCGGCATACCACTCAAATGCCACTCCCCCTAAACTACTAACAAACAATCTCAACATCAACGCATCATTCCCCCCAATGTTACAACATATGGCCCGATACTGAGCCACATGTTGTCTTGGGTTCCCAAACCCATCAAAAACTCGAAATCGGGGAGGAACAAAACCAGCGGGGTAAGGCTCCCGCTCGTACTCTACTGGGTAGGGGCGACCTCTACTAACAGAATCCCCAGACTTTCTAGAAGCAATAGCCTGATCAACTCTCTGTGCAATCATGTCCTGAATCTGAACTGGTGACAAATGTACTGACTGACTCTGGACTGGCACACTCAAAGGAACTGCTGGGGGAGACATCGGAACTGCCCTCTGAACTCTATCAACTCTAACAGGCTCTGGGGCTGGCGACTGTGGTGCTACTGGCTCGTCTCTGGATGTAGTAGGAGTAACTACATCCATAACATGGGGTGTAGCCCCCAACGCCGTCAACTGGGCGGTCATCGCCGCCACTGCTCTGGCCATCTCCTTCATCTGAGTCTGTAACTGCAACACTGTAACATCTGTGTCTACTGAACGGGGAGGTCCACCTTGTGCTGAGGTGGAAGGTACATCAGCTTCCCCTTGCTCCTCTAAATCATCGTACTGCTCATGCTGCTCATCTGACGTGCCTCGTCTCGTGACAACACAGACACGGTGAACGGGAATGTCTTCATCTGACTCCTCTGTAAGCAAGTCATCATCGGAGAGGGTCTGACAAAGGGCATCTATGTACGGACCCATAGGAAAAGAAATCCTAAGGGGACTAGAAGCAGCAACTAGCTCCGCTCGAGCTGGGGCACTACTATCAACCTCTACTGCATCATGACTCGTCTGAACTGACGCTGAAACTGAAGGGACTGTATCAACTCGCCGAATCGTACCAACTGTCTGCTCTGTCTCGACGGGCTGCTCTGCCTGCCGGCGTCTCCAAACCCATCTGCTGCGACGGGACCCGGTAGGAACATCTAACTGAGTGGAGGGGGCAACGACAACTGAATCAAGCTGGGATCGGGCAGGTTCTAACTGTGGGCGACGTCCATGACGGCGAGGGCGTTGTCCAACAGCAGGGGCACCTGCCTGAGGTCTATCAGTGGAAACAACTGCGGTCTGCTGCCGAGGTGGCTGTCCTCTCTGCCACCGGTAACTCTGTCTGAATGACTGCCGCTGTAACTGAGAATGCACCTGAGAGATCTGATGGAGTAACCTCTCCTCACTAACACGCCCTCTACCGCGCGCTGAACGGATAATGCTTCGGATCCTCTGAGTGAGGGTCCGAGTGACAGTATCCCTGGGGACTCGAGCGCGAGGAAGAGTAGTGGGGACAGGAGGGGCTGCTGCAATGTGGGCAGCGTCCTCCTCATCACCACTATGCACTAGAGGGGAAAAGCGTCCTCCCTGGACTGCGTCGATCTCAGGGGCGACTACAACATCAGGAACTGGGGTAACTACACGTCTGTGTGGCTCCCGCCGCAAGGGAACCATCCTCTGCTGAATTGGCTCCTGGTGAGCCACATAATCTGCCATCCTCTGAACTGCTGCATCGGATGCCGCTAATCGTAATCTCCTGTTCCTATTCCTTCTAGCCCTTCTCCCAAGGCCGGAGGTGGGGGAAGAAGCTACATCAGTACCCACAGACTGTACTGGAGGAACAGGAACTACTGACTGAGGGGGTGTCGGGGTCTCCTCGGCAATCTCAGGGTGAGACAACCGGGTGAAAACAGAAACCCGACGAGTAGGCGGTGGAGGAAGCTCGGCCTGGGCGACCCTCTTCCTCGAAGAGGAAGGAGGAGGGGATACTCGAGCACGAACAGCCTCAACCGGAGCAGCAGGTAAAGGAACTGCTACTGGCTGCCGGCGCTGAGGGGCCGGGGCTACTCGAACAACAGGAACGACAGGCGCTGGCCGCCTGACCGCTGGACGAACAGGGTGAACAGGAAGTGGCCTAGGCACTGGCTGCCTAACCACCGGGCGCACTGGCTGCGCGCGAACAGCAACTGGACGAACGGGTGCCCGGGCTGGCTGCCGAGCAACAGGTCGTCCAAAAGGTCGCATAGCTGCGCGTCCTCTCCTTTGAGGTGGAGAGAATGCGGCAGCCTCGGAGGGGGTCGGCCCGCCAAGAGTGACGTACGCCGAATCGGTGAAGGATCCAAAGGTGATCCCCCCCGCCGGTGGGCTCGTCAACAGGGACTCGGGAAGTGTCACCCGTGAGTCAGAGCCAAAACAAAAGGTAACGGACGGACCGGAATACGCCATTTCTACTGTCTGCTAACACAAACAATAAGAATTAGCGTAAACGAAAGCACCAGAAGGAACGAGAAAGAACGGGACGGAATAGCCTATAAAGGCTAGAAGAAGAAGAACCTAACTAAAGAACACTAAACCCGGAGTGCACACAAAAGGAGATAATTTAACATCCGAAGATGGAGAGAGAAACCTGTCCCACCGTGGTCGCCAGAAATCTGTGGGTCTCCGAAAGGATGCCGCTCGTGTTGTTCGAATATAAAGGGTACGATCACACTATCCCGAAGGACAAAATGGTCGTAGACCTTCACACCCGGCACAAGCAGGCCGATGGAAGAGCAGATGGAGTTATAGATACGATTAGCCATGGAGGATAGCGGCTTTCACCTACCAACCTCGATGGATAATAATATCTATAACCCTAAATTCACGAGATTTCCCCCATTCGATACATCAGCTCGAATGAGGTTTATTTGATTGTGGGGATCGATTTCCTACGGGCGCAAGCCCCCGTAGTTAATTACATCCTAAGCCTTGACTTAGGAAAACTCTCGATTAAGGATGTTAGATTATCTTCTCCAAGTGGGTTTAGTGCAAAATGGTTTTTAGGCTTTCCTAATCAAAGGGGAAGGTCCCAAATTGGCTCAATCAATCACACGGGGTTCAGTCGACACCCGGCCGGTCCGAGAAAGAGAAAACTGGAGAAAAGAAAGAGGCCACGCATCTCAAGCAAGCATGAGAGAAAGAGGGAGGTGGCGTCATCTGTGTGACGCAGATGGGTAGGATTTATAGTCTCCGAAAGAATGGAAACTCACCCACCATTAAGGTGTGTAGGAATACACTCGTATCCCTCACCTTTAGACCCTAAATCTATGGAAGATGTAGTATCGCACATACGATACTAACATCTACGACCTAACTAGTGCGATCTGGGCTTACTCCTTGTCTGACAAAGGAAGCCAGCTAAATCCGCCTAATCGTATAAAATCCATGTTGTCCAGTCTTTATAAAGAGAGGTGGGTAGTTAGACACTGAAATTTGGGATCGACAACTAGAGAAATTTCCTAAGAGATCCCACACTTATGAATGGTACAATGCTTCTAAGACTATTGCAATTAAATCTTAATTTTAATTAGTTACTAATGCAATTATGCTAGTCAAAGTCTCCAAATCAGATATGTATGAATTTTAAAAAGGCTTTATAAAATAATTTTGAATGACTAAACTTCCCCAGGTCCGGCACTTCATCCTCATAGGCCAGATTATCCGGACTCTACCTGTAGGCGGGGAAGTTTGTCTAGGAGGTGAGAGAATGCATGTATGCCACCCCAGACGATTCCGGCTATTTCCTAGAATCGTTATGTTTCTATGTGAGTTAATCTTAGAATTTTTATTTAATAATTACGAGTATAAAAATTTTATCCCTAAAGAGCCTAACGGTCAGACACAAGCACATGCAAGAAAGAAACCTATGAAAAGCATGCCGGTTCTACTGCGCAAACAAAAGTAAATAAATCACAACACAGAAACAAATCCCACGAAAAAGAGTGTCCATGGCAAGTGCCATACAATATTACACCACAGAGTACAGTAAGTAAAGGTGGCCGGGCTCCACCGACAACAACCCGGGAACGACGCAAATCTTAAAATAAGGCATTTTTTATATTTTCTTCAGTCTTCTTCTTCTCTTCCTTGATTCGTCTTTGGATCATCTTCATTCTTTCTTCTGGCTCCTCGTAGTGACTCCTCCAAAAGGATGTCCAAATGAAAAAGGAAACCCCCTGTAGGGGTTTACTTTTCCCTTTGGACTCCTCGTAGTGAGTGTTCCAAAAGGATATCCAAATGAAAAAGGAAACCCCCTATAGGGGTTTACTTTTCCCTTTGGATTCCTATTTCCTTAAAAATGCCTTATTTTAATGATTTTCACAATTTACTATCAAATACATTACATCAGAAAAGAGAAAAATCTAGACTCTCCTGCAGGGGTTATCCTAAGCAGTTATAATAAGAAAAATTCACCCAAGCAGTTATATATGTAAATGAAAATGCGCACATCAATCACTTGGCCGTGCTCTGATTATTGGGGGCTAAGCAGCTGAAGCAGGTACCTAAAGCAGTTATATATTATTTATTTAATTTTAGCCCCCCTTTTAGCAGCATTATATGAGCACGGCCCCCTGCAAGAAGACATCATTAGTATCAAAGAACGTGCCTAACCTATGGGTATTCTAACGTCACAGCAACAGTGCAGAAAAGAAGACTAGAAAAAGTAGTACAGAAACAACACAGCAGAAAAGCTACAACAGGTAGCAAAAAGAACAACCAGCACACAGGTCACATGCAGAGCATCACAACAAAGTGCAGAAAAAGTAAAACAGAACAACAGCCTAACCTAGAGCTAATAATCGTGTCCTATCAAATTCATCTAAGTGTGTGAAAGCCGTGTGGTTTTGGTAGGTCCTAGATGTGATAGTTTAGTTAAAGTTGTTTGTATTTTAGTTTATTTGTTGAAAGGGACAAAGAAGAGATTTTAATTAAGATTCAAATCTTAGTGTTTTAAAGTTGATTTTAGGTATCTCCTATTTTAGTGTTTGATTAACCACCACCTTTGTTTCACACCGAGGCCGTGAGGTTTATTTCACCCTCCTTGGGGCTAACTTAATAGCCTCGTAGGCCTGGGTTACCCAGTGATGATTAACTTTGTTAAATTATTTTAGTTTGTTGTTAAAAGAAAAGAAAAGGATGAATTAAATCATTTATTAATCAAGTTTTGAATTAAGCCAATTAGGAAAACTTAATTTTTATATTTTGTCGCTCTATTAGATCCATTCGTGGCGTTGTGCCACCAGGCTCGAGGAACCAGCCTCCTTAGGACACTTAGCCCCGCAGCCCGGAGTAGTCCATCCAATAAACTTCACTTTTAGAGCGGTTGTTGTGTGTTAAGGGATTTGTTTATTATTCTTTTAGAAGATTACTCTAAGTTTAACCTTTAAGAATCTTTTATCCTAATGAGTTTAGTTTGTAATTTTAGTCTCCTAAGATAGTCTACATCTTTTAGATTTTATATTGGTTACGGATGAATCATTAAATTAGTTAGAATTGATTTAGGTTTATGTTTTAGATTTTGAATTGAACAATTATAAATGTTAGTAATCAATTGATTAGGAATTAAGTGTTTTAATGAATTTTAAAGGATTAGATTAAAATTAGTTAGTTGATTATTAGTGAATTAAGAAAACAGAAATCTAAATCTAGGAAAGCGTGTCACTAAGTTTTTGTTGTTTTAATGTCTCTAGCCTATAGGGAGCATGCATCCTAAGTCTATATTTTCTAAGACTCAGTCCTTAATTTTTGTCCTTAAGTGTCACTAATGTTGTAGGATTGAAAGTGGTGTTATTTTCTAACTCCTAAGACTTCTACACGGATGTCAAAGGGTTTTAGGGATCTAAATAAGAAAAAGAAAAGCAATCCTAAATATAATTGAAGTTTCTAAGGCCCTAAGGGTGGGAGGCGCACAACCATCTAAGCCCCTAAAGGTCTTCTAAGTTTTAGTAAACTTACAGCACCGGGGGCTATGACCCGGTGGTTCCGCCCGTAGCACCCCTACTAGATGAGTAGGGACGACTGATACTTGGATCCCATTGTCCTAGCTCCAGCTCCAAGTGTTCATTATCCGTTGCTTTTTAAAAGGTACCTCGCAGCACAAAAGAAAGACAGGTATTAGAGCAGTTCTAGGAATAAATGATAGTGTAAGGAAATGAAAAATGCAATAAAAACTAGAACGTACCTTTTGTTATTTGTCGGGCCATATGTCTTTTGGGTTCTCTTCAATTTGTAGGTGTGCAGTACCAGGACGTAGAAAAAGTAGCGAAGAAAACTAACGGACGAAATAAAATGCAGCTAAATGCAATGAAAAGAAAAAGAACGAAAAAATCCGATACAAAAAGGGATGTAGGCATCATTGTTATTGGATACATTTCGTAGCAGTCAAATGCATCCTATAACAGCAACAATGCCCTTTGCTGTTCCCACTCCAAACGATGCACTTGATACATTTGACACGCCTACCCACAACACTCTAAACCGAACCCTACAACGACTAAGGGAAAAAAAGACTTTTAAAACTAGACCTGGGCTTAAACTCTCTATGGTTCCGCATTCATCCCAAAATTTTACATTCTAGAGGTCGACATTCAAAGGAGAATCCAAAGGAGCAAGGACTGTCTTGCTCCAAAGAGGACACTAAAGGTCTCTAACATAAAGCTTCTTAAGGTTTTAGTTCCTACTGACTCACTCTATAGAAAGAAAGACTAAGGGAATCAAACTCAAGTGAGAAAAACATTAATCATTCCCACAAGACACTAAGGAATCCTACTACACAAGTCTAAGAAAGCACAACATGACTTAAAGGAATTTCTAAACTAAATGCCACACAAGACCTTATAAAAGTCACCTATCAAAATCACTATTTTTGTTTTGACACAAAACCCTACTAAGTTTTCTATCAAAATCCTCTTTTTGACACAAAATTCTACCCAAAATGACCCATAATCAAGTGCATCTCCTTTCATTTGGAGTGGGGTAAAAAAAAGCTTTCCAACAAGAAGGTTTTATAGAAACCTCTCATTGTAGAGTTATCGTCACAAATCATTCGTAAAAATCTTCAATAAAACCTTTCGATGTAAAATAATTAGCCAAATCTTTCTAGCATGAAATCAAATATAAAACTTGTAACATTTTCTAACAATCTCTACCTTAAAACTTAGCAAAAGAAACACTCTAAACATTGCATTTAGACAATCACATTCTAAGCATGTATGGAACGCATAAACATTTACTAGTCAAAGGAATAAGCATTTCATTTATCAAGTGATTTAGAATAGGCATGAAATTTCTTACAACAAACTTGTATTTTTCATGCTACCTGCCACCAACAATTACAAGTAATTCCTTTTTTTTTTTTTTTTTAAAAGCCATGACTTTACTCTCAAATCAAGACATAGGAATCTTTCAAACAAGTTCTCCTAATCATGCCAACGGATAGTGTATAAATGGAATAGTAGAGATGCAAGGGCTCTAATTCAAATCTTCCTACACATACCACACTTACATGAAGGGAATTAAAATTCACTAAATCTTATTTATGTTAAATGAGTATTAACAAAGCACAATTACATAATAGACCTCTCACTTGCTTATGATGCTAAAGATGTTAACATTTCATTTTTAAAGCAGTTTGGGATATGAAACAAGTAGAAAAGGGCATCCAATTGATCCTCACAATAATTTGGAACATAAAACACATCACAAATATGCTCTTATTTTATTCCCAAAGCAATCTAGAGGTTAAAACAGCGGAAAAACTGCACATATCTCACTTCACGGCATTGCGAAAGTTCAAAAACAACAAAAATCTGCACTTAACTTGCTTCCAAAAGCAGTTTGGAACCCCAAAACAAGCAAAATCTGCACTTGCTTCTCATCAAAAACAGTAGAAAAAGTTTCATAAGAGCTGCGGGAACTTCCGTAGAATAGCCATCAAAGATTCACTTAAGTGCCATAGATATTTATTGTGTAAAAACAGTGAGAAAACACTTTAAAATTCGCACTCGTTTCCCACAAAAATAGTGGAAAAGAAATCCACACAAAGCTGTGAGAATTCTTACAAAGAAGCGACGCTCGCCAACCATGTCTTTCGCATAAATATTCAACAAGTGAAGGGAAAACATGTTTCGAATAAGCATAGGAATATTTCGTCATCCATCAATCTCTACAACCAAACATGCTAATATGAATTGCTTTAAATCTATAAGACACACTCACCTTTAAAGAGTTTCCAACACATAAAACAAACCGTAAATATTCCCAGCTTTTTATTAAAAGGGAGAACCTCATATGCACATTTCCAATCAAATATATTTTTATTTTACTTAACGTGAATAAGATAATAAAGAGGATTCGATGTGACCAATATTTCTCCAACCTTCAAGAAAATATTCCAATCACCAATCACATTTTGGGTCTATGCAAAACCTATGCCTGTGATGCATAAAAAGGAAGAAAATCCAACCTTCTCTAATCTACAACAAGCCTTATCGCTTTTCTTTCCAACAAGATTCTCAAAACAAGCATGAAAACACAGCCATTTAAAGCAAGAAGTAGGAACTTGAACCAACCAAATTTCTTCCACGACAAACTTTCTGATTCCTCACAAGAATGATATTAGCATGAGAGTTTTACTTGGGTGAATGAGCCTACGTGCATTTTACTAAACCAAAACAAGATATACAACAATCTCACGAGGGCCATTCGACTTCCAAAACATGTATATAGAAACAAGAACATGAATCTACAACTTGAAATTCTAATTCAACTCTTCGTAAAATGCTAGTAAAAGTTCTTCATATTTAAAGTCTTTCACAAGTGATGACACCATTAGCATTCATATAAGGTTTGGCAACACCACAAGAGAAAGAACAAAATTTCTCATGACATCTTAGACACATTTCACCAAACAATTGAAATGCAAAATTTTAGTGTAGAGAAAATATGGCTTCTCAAGCCTTGCCACCACTAGCATCTAACACTCCAAGCTAAGTCATATGAATAGCCATAACTGTTTCCTTTCAAAACAACACAAATCAACTCATACTTTGCCTATACTTTACAAAATCATTCATGGTGGACAATATCCATGCTCACTTTTAAGAGAAATTCAATCACCATTTTTATATCCAAACAAAAGTAGAGAAAATTAAACAATGGCCATGAGAGAATGTGCATACAAGTCATTGTATCAAACGATCAAATTTGCTCTCAAGATCTTTTTTATAAGCCTTTGGATAGTGTAATGAGAGAAGACCTTCATAAAATAAAAAAAAATTCATTTGCCAACAAGCCCCTTTAGAGACTTTCCATCAAACAACTAGCGTGCAATTCAAAAGATGATGCAAAACGATCTTATAGAGGGCATGACTTTCACACCTAACTGATATATATTTTTTTTTAAATAATCTGAAAGGAGATTTCTAAGCTCAACACAACGATCATCTCAACAATAGAGAAGATACACATGCACACACATAAACAATGGAACCTCATATCATCAGATGTTGTAAAACACAGCTATTCTCTTCACCTACCAATGGATAAGAAAAAGCAAAGAAAAAGAAGAAGAAAGAAGGGGAAGGAGAAGAAGAAGAAAGAAGAAGAAGGAAAAGAAGAAGCAAGAAGAAGGAAAAGAGGAAGGGAAGGGTTACCTGCAGCTTGGAGGAAGACCCGTCCAGGCGTGGGGAGCAGGGGAGGCTGTCGTCGGTGAGGCGACGAGCTCGATTCGAGCACACGAAGTCGGGAGGCGTCGGAGGGAGCTGAGGGAGTCGGGTGGTTGCTGGTCTCGGGTTGCTCGAGGGAGCTCGACGGGGCGGCGACGTCGGGCCTGGGCTCGCGACTAGAGGTCGTCGGGCTCACTGAGGTCGCGCGAACAGAGAGATCGGAGAGGGGAAGGTCCGTCCGTCTCGGGTCTTCTGGGATGTTCGGAACTGGGAGCTGGGACGGCGAGAGCTGGAGTCCGGCTCGACTCCTTCTGCGAACAGAAGGAGAAATCGGGAGGGGAAGTCGGGCGTGAGAGCTCGTTCGTCTGGGCTTTTCGAACAAGACGAGATCGAGAGAAAGAAAGGGAGAGCGGCCATCCCGAGCCCGGAGCCTTCGTTCCGAGTAAATCAAAACATGTTGCCGGAAGAGGAAGCCCGCCTCTTTTCGTCGTCGCGCTCCAGCTTCTAAAAAGGCCGAAAACAGCTCAAGTATCTGCTCGATGCTTGCTCGAATCGCAGAAAGCTTCTGATCACCGCGATTTCAGCCGAACCACGGATCTCGCTTGATCGTGGCCGTTGACAAAATTCCCTGATCTTGCAATTAATTCAAAAATATCTCAGAAAGTTAAAAGGAAATTAACGAAATTAAATTGAGCTGAACCGAGTCAAATTCGGCTAAAATTGGGTTAGACTCGAGTCCAAATTCGGCTCGATTTGAGCCGACTTTGGTTCTAGCCAGCGCCACGAATCTAATCAAACAAAATTAAATTCAAAATAATCACCCATTTAAAACAAATCGAGCACGACATGACCTAAACAAATTAATCGAGTCTAATTGAACTCATCCGAGTCTGATCCGGCTCGAGTCGGGTCAATTCGAGCTCGAATTGGGCTCGACGAGGTTCGATTGGATCGATTGAACGAGCTCGAGCACGCTCGAGCCAAAATTGAGGTCAACAGTAGGCAGGGGTAGCGGGCAGCGCGAGGCAGCGGGCGGGGGCAGCGTAGGCAGGGGTAGCGGGCAGCGCGAGGCAGCGGGCAGGGGCAACGGGCGGGAAGCCAAAATTTTTAAATTAAACCGGTTTTCGAGTTGACCCGGCAACCCGCCAGGTCAACCCGAACCCGACCCGTTTTTCAAACGGGTCGAATCTGCGAACCCGAACCCGAACCCGACCCATGAAAAACGGGTCGGGTCCAACCCGGATTTTCGGGTCGGGTTTTCGGGTCGGGTCAAATATTGACATCCCTACTCCTTACCTCCCGACGCAGGGGAGGGGACGCTGGGAGGCTGCCGAAATTTCCTAAAAAAACCAGTACTTAGCCAAAATTCTGAAATGCGGTTTAAAAAAAAAAAATCGCCGTCAAGCGATCATCGCCAATCAAAGCTTCTGAAGATCAAATCTCATCGCCGTTGATTCGCTCCATCTGAGTCGAGCACTTCCTTACCTCCCGGCGCCAGGGAAGGGACGCCGGGAGGCTGTCGAAATTTTCTAAAAAAAAAAAAATTTGGACTTAAAAAAATTGTGGACTTAGTAGGATTTTTGGAAAGATTAAAAAAATTCTCAATCAATCAATTCAACTGCAACCTTAATAATCAACAAATGTAAATGGATAAGTAAATAACCTAATATAATCTAATTCATTTTTAATTAACTAATGGAATTTTAAAATCAGACAAAACTTAAAACTTAAATCAATACTTCAATTGAGCAACTAATCAGGAAATTAATTAATTTAATCTCAGTCAATTTTGAAGTTTTAATTTGAAGTTCAATTTTATCTTTAACTTAAATGATCGAATTGAATAAGTTAAAAAAAATTAAAATCATTTGATTAATAAAATCAATTAACTAATTAAATAACTAAACCTTAAATTAAACCAATTGAACAATTTTAAAATACAAATCAATTAACAAATTAAGCAAATCAACCTAAACTTATTAATCTCAAATCAAATTTAACATTTATATATTTTTTTAAATACACCTTAACCTACTAATTGAACAATTAGAGAACTAAAACCTAATTAATTAATCTAATTATTGCAATCAAATTCAAATAAAATGCATGAAATAAAATGTTTCCAAATAGTCCAGTTTATGCATAAACTCTAACTGGCAGCTCTCCAACTAAGTAGTTCTCCTATAGCTCTCCAACTGAGGAACAATTATTCGTCCTCTGACCGGACGTAGAGCTACGTTCGGTCGCCAATAACATGTCGCCACGTGCTCTTACTCTTTACTGCACGGCCCGACGACTTGATTCTTAGCGGAACCCGGGAATGCTATGTTCGTGATTTTCTCGGAATTGCTCGGTATTTGCTCGGTATTGCTTTGCAAAAACGAGAAATACCGCTCTGTGAAGACCAAAACCATGCAAATGCCGAGTTGTACCGAGTTTTTCTACAACTCGGTACAACTCGATATTTGCTCGGGATTTGCTCGGTATTGCTAGGGATTTGCTCGGTATTGCTAGGTATTTGCTCGATATTGCTAGAAAAAACTCGGTACAACTCGGTATTTGCTCGGTATTGCTAGGTATTTAAAATATATCCAAAAGGTGATGGGGTGCTGTTTGGCTTGTCAAGGATTTAAAAAAACGCACGTGCGAGAACCCAAAAAACAGTGGGTCGGGTCGGCGACTTTTCTTCATGCTACGTGGCGCTAAAACATTGGTGGCCGAACGTAGAGGAGCGTACGTTCACTGGACCGAATAAAAGTTCCCAACTGAGTAACCCAAACACAATGCTTACAACAATGGTGAAACCCTCTAATTCATTCAAGTCCCTCTACACTAAAACAAAATCTACATGTGGGCTCCCTAAACCGCTGGTTACGAACTCCTGCAAATAAGCAGATAAAAATCAGCACAATTATAAATAAAAAAAATTAAATGCTAGATAAAGTAATTCTTACTACTGCATGCAAAATAAAGCGCTGAAAGTAGAACAACAAACTACTGTAGTAAAAACAAACTACAAGCACAAAATAAGACACTAACACTAGCGTCGGGAGAATAGAAGCGTCTAAAGCTATGCCCCAGCTAATTGGAGTCCTATAGGTTACTTCTAATAGGAGTAATAAATCATATCGGCAATTCTTTCACTTAATATATATTTATTAAGTGAAGTAATAAATTCCTAAAACACCATTTGGCTACTTTAAATGAAAGCCATATGTCCAGTTTTTAAGGGTAATTGTTAGAAAGCATTCTAACTTTAGACCCCTTAATTGGGCATCTTAGCATATAGGACTAAGTTGTAAGACCCGCTATATGGGCTACTTCTAAGCGAAGCAGTAAGACCCGCTTGTTAGGGAACTTCTAAAACGAACGACCCTAAAACCAAAACTCAAATCCTTAATTGGGCATCTTAGCCTATAGGACTAAGTTGTAAGACCCGCCATACGGGCTATTCCAAGCGAAGCAGTAAGACCCGTACGTTATGGAACTTCTAAACGAATGATCCAATAACAAAAACTAAAATCCCTTTGGGCATCTTAGCCTATAGGACTAAGTTGTAAGACCCGCTATTTGGGCTGCTTCTAAGCGAAGCAGTAAGACCCGTGTGTTAGGAAACTTCTAAATGAAAGACCCTATAACCAAAATAATTAAACCACTCAGGCTACTTAGCTTATAGGGCTAGGTCGTAAGACCCATCATTAGACAACTTCTAAGGAAGCCATATGACCTACCTAATAATAATAAAAAAAAATCTTCGGGCCACCTCTAAAAGAGGCCTAAAGTCCCATTATTAGGGCAACTTCTAAGGAAGTTATAAGCCCCTGCCCAAATCAAATCACACGGGCAAATCCTAGTTGGAGCTGTAAGCCCCAATCTAAACAAATTAATAGGCAACTTCTAAGGAAGCCATAAGCCCCAACCCAAATTAAACTAAATTAAAATTCATACATCTTCACTTCAGTCTACTCGGGATCCCTGAGAGAAGGCAACCCATGACTGCTAATCAGATTCCCTGGACACTACAACCAATAGTTGGTAGTGTTGGTAGACTGAACCCACGGTATGTCCGGGATGACGAAACCATGGGATCTTGATCGGGTGTACCTTCATTCCCCCCCATAATTAAATTTAAATTTATGTTGCACATTTTCACACTTCTTGTAGGAAGCTAAGTGTATTTCATCCTCAATCGAGAGTGCTCTTCTAATACGTTAGAAGGGGTAATTAACTATGAGGGCTTGCGCTCATAGGAAGTAGAACTCAGATCTAAATAAACCCTAATATTACTCTCAGGAGAAATCTTGTTAAATATTAAACACAATCTACCTCCAAAAAAATTAAAAGGGAATCCTAAGTTCTTGAGAGCGGGGTTCACATTCTTTTATTTATAAAAAGATAATTTTTTTGGAGCGAACAATAGGTATTGCATGTTGCACCTATGCCAACATGATAATGCGGTGTGACCCTTCTTATTGCAAATTTGACAAGTTGGGTGGGACTGATTCTGAGCTTGCGAATCACGACCAGAGGAGAATGGTGATCATGATATCATGATGAAGATCCTCTGCAACGAGGAGGTCTTAGTTGCCAATTTCGGTTTACCCCATTCGATGGAGGGGAATTGTGGACATAATAAAGGGCTTGATGATCTTTGGGTATATTCAAAATTTGAGTATATTCAATATGTTGAAATGAAGGAATTTCCTCCCTTTCTTATGACCATTGAAAATCTCTTGGTCTTCTAAAATTGATTGTTATATCTTCACTCCCATTTAGATAAAATTCCCATGAACATCCCTAAGCATATGTTTGTTGTTAATAAGGGTACCAATAATTTAGATCCTAATGGTAGTTCTAAAGTTATTGCTCAAGAAACTGTGGAAATTCTTAATACTGTTGACCTAGTACTGGCTCTTATTGCGGATCTTCTGATGTTTATTGGGTTGAGTTAAACGTACCTTCGAGAGATATCGTTGACTTACTTGTTCAAGTGCCTTTGGGTCGATTTGAACCTACGTTGATGCCCGATAGTTTGAATGTTTCTAATAAAGTGCCTATAATATACATACCTCTTTCCCATATTTTTGATGATGCGTTGATTGATTTGGATTTGGTGAATCAGAAGTTGGATTTGCATTCAAATAAGAATGTGATTAATCATTTTGATTGGTTAGCTAACTGTGATTTGTTATCTAATGGGGGTTTTGGGGTAGGGGGTAACGATGGGCTTGGTAATGACTCACAAAAGGTGTATGATTTTAATGTGATGCAAGTGGATAATAAGGGCTTTTCCATTATCGTTAGAAAAAAGTAAGGAAAAAAAAGATGAAGCAGCTTTTCAAGTACTTCGAGAGTTGATCTTCTTGATCATTGTTTCTTTTGTTTTGCTATGTTGTTGTTGGGCTCCCCTGATGTTGGGGTTTTTTGTTCTGGCTTGGCTTTTTTTAGTGACATGGCTTGGCTTTTTTTCTCGTTGCCTGATTTGTGGATTGTTTGGCTTGATCCATAGCCCAGTTGTCCGGTGTGGCTTATTTGTTCATTGTTTGGCTTGTTATGTAGCATTTTGTTTTTGGTGGTGGCCTCTTGCTCTCTTGGAGTTTTTGGTTTTTTTATTGTTTTAGCTTGTACAGTAGTAAGAACCGAAGGCTCATTAGATTTTTTCTTCCTTTTTACTTGGAGCTTATTGAAGCAGTAAATAGCTATTGGACCTTTTAAAGACTTGTACTATCTTTACATAATCAACGCGTAGGTCCTCTTATGAGTTTTAATTAAAAAATTGAACTTGACATGTCATATAGTATTGGAGGAAAAAAAAGGTATATATTGTTTTCGCACAAGATTTTGTTGTATATACGTCATTTGTTGCAATTTGGTGACCCAAATACTTTGTTAACTTTGTGCATCATCATTAGAGTTTTTTATTCAAAATTTTTATAATAAAATGTCTCATATTTAAGCACATGTTTATAATTTTAAAGCAAAAAAATAATTCTTGCTTTTTAAAATATTTAAAACAGAAAATATTCAAAGTGCCCTTATTACATAAAATAAACCATGCATGTTTATGCTATCACAGTAGACAATGATAGCCAACAAATCAAACATGGACACCATTGCTTATATATATATTGCTTATGTTGCTGATCGATTTGCCTCGCTCGAATAAAGAAGATTTATGTGCGTCGTCTTAGGGGCAGAAGGTGACTCTATAGTTGGTGCCGCCGGGGCAAGTGAAGGTGCTCGTCTGATCATCCTTGGGATAGCTGTAGGCGTCTGGGCAAAGGTTCTTGAAGAACCTCGAGTAGTTGGTCGGCCCACAGCTTCCGGAGTTGCAGCAATACTCATCCGTCTTAAACACAGTGCAGGCATTATTGCACCCTCCGGGAGCCTTCAGCTCCGCCGGGCACTGCCCGATGATATCCGCCGCGCATCGGATTCCGTGGCAAGACCCGCTTGGCGTCGCCGGGCTGAAATCAAGCCCGACGTTGTACCCGTCGATATCGGAGATGTCGAAGAAGTCGAGATTTTGGTACTGGTTGAGGGAGAACTCCGCCAAGGTATTCGGCGGCGTACCGTAGGCGGTGCAGGAGAGTTTTCCGCCGCAGTCGCCGGTTTGGCAATGACCGTTACCGGAGCCGTCGAAGGAGCAGCCGGTGCGTGCCCACACGCGGCCGCCGGTGGTCCCTGCTGGGACGTTGATGGTCCATGTTTGACCGCTGTTGAGCTGGATGCCGCCGCCGGAGGGGACTGCGGCGGCCCAGACAGTGTACGAGCATTGGTTGACGATGGTGAAGGTGGCGGCTTTGAGAGGGGTTAGGAGGGTGAGGAAGGCGAGGGGGAGGAGGACAAATGAAATTGCTACGGAGGTGGTGGCTGCCATATTTGTTTGATTAACTGTAATGAATTGGGAGGGTGGGAGGATTGTTTATATATATAGAGGAAGCTGCAAGCTCTTAAAGAAAAGTTTGATTTTTATTCTGTGGTGATGCGTGGAAAGGGTCGAGGAAGGAAGCATTCAAAGTCTAGATGGAAAAAGCCCAATTCCACGCAAAGTATGAAATTTCTCGCATGAGCGAATACTATTCTCAGTGAATTAAATCTAATATGGCGGTCTCCCACATTTTTATTAGATTTGTATGGGGACTTCGCGTTGCAATCTTCTTTTCTGTAAAACTGTTAGGGAGGGAAACTTAATAAAGGAGGATATGATACATAAAGTTAATCCGATCCTTCAAAATTGATCTAATTTTCAAGTCCATAATCACCCTCTTAGCTTAATTATTGTATGACTCATAAGAATAACATAGGTTATCCTGAGATTTTTTTTCTTAATTTCTTTTTAAACTCTAAGATAATAGTTTTAATAGATAACAAATAAAGAAAATATTTTTAATAAAGAAAGCATAGACCTTCTAAATCAGAAATAGTTACCGCATCTCCACTTGAACATCATTTGTTTTTTTGTAGCTTCGGCGAGCGCCCACCAGAATCGCAGATGGGAATATATTTTTCCATTTTATCTCGGTTGTGAACAGTGCGACGTCAATACTGATACTTGTTGCGTCTTGGAGTATTCGCGATAGTAGAGAAATATAAATTTTAACGTCTTAGCTTTGTACGAAGATCCAACACGCAATCAGATAAAAGAGATGATGCACCATTTATAGGAGACTAAGATTTTTACATGGAAAACCTTGAAAAAGGGGAAAAACCATGGGGCCTTGCCCAATTTGAATGAATCAACTATTATTTGTAGTTGATTACTAATGAGGTCCTTCATTGTAGGAAAGGCCTTGCCTTAATGTAATAAATATACATAATATAGAGTGTGTTACATGGTAGAAATAGAAAGAATCACTGTTGACGTGTTCGCCTGGTCGAAAGGATAGTAGTCGGTGGGTGACGTAATTTACAAGGACCGTAGTAGGTGGGCGATGGAGGTCATAAAGACCGTTGTTTAGCGACTGAGGTCAGAAAGACTGTAGTCGGTGGGCAACGTAAGTTAGAAGGATTGTAGTCGGTGGGCGATGGAGGTCGTAAAGGCCATTGTCTGATGACGGAGGTCGTCGGAAGGATGACGGCAGATAGATGTCCACCATCGGATAGAAGTCCGACAAATGTACGGCGACGGGTATAAGTCCGACGACGGGTAGAAGTCCGACATAATTCTGGTGACGGGTGGAACTCCGACATCTGGACGGAATTCGACGACGGGTGGAAGTCCAACATTGGGTAGGAATCCAGTGTCGGGTGGAAGTCTGGTGTCGTATAGGAATTCGGTGATGGGTAGATGTCCGACGGAAGTCTGGCGTTGGCCTGGAATCCGACCAGGGTGGAAGTACGGCGTTGAGTAGAATTCCGACGCCAGTCGGTGGCCAGGCAAAACTCTGTTGTCAATAGGCTTCCAGGTAGAAGTTCGTCATTGGGTAGAAATTTGTTGATGGACAGAAGTCTAGCATCAGATAGAAGTTCGGTGAAAGTCTGGCGGCGACGAGAAGAAGTCTGGCGGCGACGGGAAGAAGTCCGGTGGCGACGGGAAGAACTCCGGCGTCGGTAAGCTGTCGGGTGAAAGTCTGACGGTAGTCCAGCTTCCTTCTCTTCTCTTCTTGCTTGGGCCTACCCCCTCCTCTTGATGTCCCATTCTATGAGAAATGAGGGGTCTAATTATAGTTTTTGGAAAGTGGTATGGTCAATAAATAGGAGGATGATCAGTGGTATTTTGGGAGTGGTTTGAATGGACGACCGATGTTGATTCCCTTGATCATAGAGTGCTCATTGGACATTTGAATGTCTTAATAATATCAGAATTCATCGATCTTGAGCTTGTTGGATTTGTCTCATCGAGTCGCTCGATTCGACTATTAGCATATATATCACGTTTGGAAGCCGTTTGGTAATTCAAATTATGGTTTGAACCTTCCAAATGCGCTTTTGGTTTTTGATTTGGACTCATATGAGTTTGGATTGAGTCGAATTTGGTGTCATTGTGTTTGTATTTCCTAGATGTTAGACCTGTCAATTTCGGGTTACGGGTCGAACCCGAGGTAAGTGACCCGGATTTATTCGGGTTCGGGTCAACCCGACCCAGTTTTATAAACGGGTCTGTTTTCGAAACCCGAAACCGACCCGCCTCGGTTTCGGGTCAACCCGACCCGACCGCGTAAGCCCTGGACGCCGGACGCGGAAGTCGCGTGACACGGCCAGACGGCCTGATGGCCTCGGTGCAGGCGGGGCAGGCCGCAGGTGGCTCGACCGCTCGAGGTAGTCGCGAGTCGCGACTTGGGCAGGCAGGCTCGACCGCTCGCGGACCTCGCCTGCGGACGCGGCGTGAAAAAGGCGGACGCGTCTCCGCTCGCGGACCTCGCCTGCGGACGCGGCTCCGCTCGGACCGCTCCTCGCCTGGGAGGCTGGGACGTGTCGACGCGACTCGGACAGCGGAAGCAGCAGGAAAAGAGGCGGGAACAGCGGGCAAAGAGGCGGGAATAAAAAAATTTTAAGTTAAACGGGTTTTCGAGTTGACCCGGCAACCCGTCGGGTCAACCCGAACCCTACCCGTTTTTGTAAACGGGTCGGTTTTCCGAACCCGACCCGCTTCGGGTTTGGGTCAACCCAAACCCGAAAATTACGGGTCTGGTTCGGATCGGGTTTTCGGGTCGGGTCCAATATTGACAGGTCTACTAGATGTTCAGTTTGACTATAAGTTTGTTGAAATCGGAGTTGAGATGGTCTCCGATTTAATTTTTGAAGTTTCCAATCTTTATTTTGCTTCGGGATTCGTGTTGATCAACATAATTTTTTAATGATATATCAGTACTACACTTTCACACAAACAATAATCGAACGCCGTTCTTATGCTCTCATTCGTAAATATAAAAACAGAAATAAATAAAGTATATATATATATATATATATATATAGAGAGAGAGAGAGAGAGAATATTCTTTTATAGTGTTAAAAATTGAGTTCGGTTGAAGACGAATTAATATTTTATATGGATATTACAGTTTTTTTAAGTGGGAAATAAATTTTTCGATTGAAGATGCCATTATCTCACGACTTGAAGAAAAAATTACTTTAATTATCATAACTATCCTAATTTGAATTTTCTCCCATTGTGGTTGAATCAGTATCCTTGTTCAGCTATGATTTCTTTTCATTTTACTCTTCTTTAAAATATTTTAAACCATTTCGTTCAAGTAAGAACATGCTTTTCTAAATTTCATTCAAAGATAGAGATGAATATTGCACCTTGTAGTTTTTCCACATATCTGGTCATGAGAGTGACAGAATGCTAATTAATAATCTCTTCTTATGGAGAGACAAACATTTAGAAATTTTATCTTTCTACAAGGCCAGTCCATGTGTTGGAAACTTCAAGTTGCAGTAGTTGATTTTCACCATTTTTTTCGGAAGCTATTTACAAGTCAAGTCTTCCACATTGCTTAATATAAAATCTATCTAGCTCTTTTATTATTACAGGTCTGTTCAAATATATATAGAGCTCACTTTAAAATCGAAAAGATGAATATATTTCTAAATTAAAGAGTTTCTGTTTGTAATAATATTAGCATGATAGGTTTAAGCTTATCACTATTAAAAAATATGATTTTTCGTGGCAGTTGTTAGGGGCGGTTTGAAAACTGTTGTCAAAACCAACTTTTTGCAGTGGTTTTGATCGTTGCTATTTGCACCCGTTTTAACCGGTGCAAATACCACATATTTTAACCGCTTGTATAACCGCAGACCAATTCTTTTATCCTGATTTTAACCATTCGTATAACCCGAAACCACTTTCTTGAAAAACAATTTATTTTGATGATATACCCAGAGATTTCGCCCTCATTTTGCGAGGACTTTATGATCTGAGTTCTGGTTTCCTATAGGCGCAAGCCCCTATAGTTAATTACCCCTCTCAATCATGAGAGAGAACTTTCGATTAAGGCTAGTCGTCAATCAGATAGATAGAGAATACGTGTTATCTGGCATATAGTAGCAGCATAGGTATTGAGATTTCAAATGTTTGAAGGTTTGGAATTTGAAAGGTTTAAAGATTTGGAATTTGAAGGTTTGATATTTGAACAATTATTACGTCCTCCGACTGAATGTTTCTATAGGTTCGGGCACCATTAATTTAACGCCACGTAGCAGCCCGACGACCCGACCCAAACCCGTTATAATTTTGATATTTGACGTCTCTTTTCACTAATTTCGTTGAAATGGGCGGGAAAACTCTAAAACACGTGGGTATATACCTTATATGAGTAAACTTTTGGGCGATTATCTACTGTACACAGAACGTTATATAGTATTTAGGGTTTACGCAAACTTCCGCGAAGCGTTCAAGGCGATGGATGAGAAGGAACCTTCTATTACTTTGGAAGAGTTAGACGATTTCAACGAAACATTTGACACTTATACTTTGGATGACGATTTTTCCTATTTTTTACAAGTAATTTGTCATCCATCTTCGTCTGATCCTCTCATTTTTGTTTGTATCTAACCTTCTGATAACTCGGTACTGCTCGGTATTTATATGTAACTAGATTTTTTATAAGTAGGTACTGCTCGATATTTATTTATATTACTTGAATTTGTTTTTTATACTTATGAAGAAGTTGTACCGAGATTTCTGACAACTCGGTATTGCTCTGTATTCATACGTATAACTCGCTTTTGATAATTTTTTAGTATCTTTATGTCACTTATGTCTTTTATATAACTAGATTTTAATTTCTATTACTTGAAATTGATTTTTGTACCGATATTATAATTATGAAGAACTTGTACCGAGATTTTTTAGAACTCGGTATAGCTCGGTATTCATACTTATAACTCGGTATTGATAAGTTTTTGTTATCTTTACATCACTTATGTCTTATATATCCCTAGACTTTAAATACCATATATTTGTACCGAGTTATATATAACTTGGTATTGATAAAATACTCGGTACAGTTCTTCATTTTCATGTTATTATTAGGGAATTATTCCGTGGTTTTAATGAATTTTGTAATTTTTTTTTAAAGGCGGTTTACAAATCTGAGAAGGAAGCATATGTTAAATATTGCCAATATGCACATAAGCATGGCTTTAGTATTCGGAAAGAACATCTTTCATACTGGCCTGGTAACAGAAAATTAAAATCAAAGGTTTTTGTCTGTTCAAAATCTGGATTCAAGAAGAAAATAGAAAATATACAGAAGGTTAAATTTAGAAAATCACTACAAGAACTGGATGCCCTGCTATGGTGAGATTTTCTGTTAGTGAAGAAGGGATATGGACGGTGAAAAATTCGGTAGAAACACACAATCATGAATTGGCAAAACTGGATGATCAACATTTGCTGAGATCATCTAGGCACATCACTGAAGAAAATGCCTCTGTTATGAAATCAATGGCTGATGCGGGAATAAGAACAATAAATGCATTCTCCTATCTATCCGAGGAGGTTGGAGGTGTAGACAATCTGGGCTTTACCAAGAGAGATGCATACAACTACATTCAAAAGGATAGAAGAGCAAAAATTGAGAATGGGGACAGCAATTCGCTAATCAAATTATTCAAAAACCGGTCAGCTGAGGACAATCTATTTGCATGGGATGTGCAAACTGATGAGAAAGACAGGTTGGTAAATTTTTTTTGGGTAGATGGTTTGGGGAGAGTGGATTACGACTGCTTTGGGGATGTAATAATTTTTTATTCTAGCTACCGTCTGAACAAATATAATTTAGTATGTGCCCCTATTATTGGAGTCAATAATCATTGGCAAAACATTATATTAGGGATGATCTTTCTATCTGATGAAACAATTGATTCAATCTGTTGGTTATTTCAAACATTTTTAAGAATTATGGATAATAAACATCCAGTTACTATATTCACTGATCAGGATCAAGCAATGGCTAGAGCGATAGAGATTGTATTCCCTAATACAAGACATTGGTTGTGCCAATGACATATACACAAGAAGGCTCCTTCCAAAGTTTGGTGTTTTAATAGTAACAATAAAGTGAAAGGCCTTTTTTATAGTTGCTTCATCAAGTGTGATTCTGCGGAGGAATTTGATAGTTTGTGGAATGAGATGATTAGTGAAGGAGACTTACAGAGCCATCAGTGGTTAAATGATCTATACAAAATAAGAGAAAGATGATCTATAGCTTTCAACAAAGATTGCTTTAACCTTGGAATATTGTCTACACAACGTAGTGAGTCCACCAATTTTGTTTGCCATGGTATTTCAAAGGCTACAAGTTCTCTCACCGAATATTTCCTTGGATTGGAGAAACTTATAAACAGTTGGCGTAGGAATGAACGAGATGAAATTTTTAGATGTTCTCAAACTGAGATACAACCGTACATAAAAAGAAGTCCGATATTAAAGCAAGCAGCCAAATTTTATTCAAGGAAGTTATATTCATTTTTTGAAGAGGAGTTTTTGAATGATTTAGGTGGACTATGCATTGATCACTCTTCACCAGACTCATCAACATTTTCTGTGAAAAACATAGACCATACTTTTGATTCACACAAGTGGACGGTTTTGTTTAGTTCATATGAAGAAACTATACAGTGCAGCTGCAGAAAGTTCGAGATGATGGGAATCCTGTATTCTCATTGCATGAGAGTGATGAGTCAGTTGGATGTTACTAATATTCCTCAGAAATACTTAATTCCAAGATGGTCAGCAACTGCTAGGAACGACCTTTATTGTGGATTGAATGTCCAACGTATGGCTAAGAGTTTGTGTAGATTAAATCAAGGTTTCCGAAACATGATTTTTAGAAATTATGTTTGTCGATTTGCTTATCAAATTAGCACGAAGCTCAAGGTAATGAGGATGCAGAACAGTGTATGATAGATGGTATGAGTGCATTGGCATTAAATGTTCAAAACATTATGGAAGGAAAAAGAAATAAATGCATAACTGAGGGGCTCCACAAAACAATTAGAGATCCTGCAAAGCGCCGGCCTAAGGGAGTCTCTAATGCTAGATTAAATGATCATTGGGAGAAGAGGAAGACCAAAAAAGTGAATCCAACAGTGCATAATCCTAATCCAACTTTATATTTTACACCTGCAGAATCAGGAAGTCAGTCATCCTTTATGTAAGTGTGATCAAAATCTCTGAATAAGAAGGTACAATTCGATATTAGCATTTTATACTCGGTATTAGTGGAATTTATAATCACAGCAAAGTAAAGGAAATACAAAAGTAGCATATGCAAATTTATAAATTTATTTTATCGTACTACAAAAAATGGCATAAGCAAATTCTGCCCTAAATAAGGCCATATTACTTTGCTAGTTCTTATGGATGTCCCAATCAATATTATTATTTTGTTTAACTTGTTCCATATATTTACATACAAACATTCCACAGTCGACATTGTTATCTTGTGCTGGCAAGTTTGGGATCGCTTGGATCGGCCAGGTTCTTATATCATCCTCAAAAGCATCTTTTGCATCATCGTATAAATGAGATATCTGTAAAGGTAATAAAATTATAATATTTATCTTCAATAAAATACATTAAACCAAAGATAAACCTAAGTTCTTACCACTTCCGGAGCAATAGCCTTGTGTGTTGCTTTGGGTATTGAATCCATAAAATCCCATTTTTTTGTCTTCATGTTTGCAACCAGCAAAGTCCAATGTTTTTCGTTTATGATGGGAACAAACATAATGTTAGCATTCTTAACAACAGCTCGGGTGATATTTCGCACAAATGAAGTTGTGTTTTCCTGTTTATTTCGAATATAATAACCCTGGAAAAAAAACTCATTCAGTCATGTAATGATATACACTATACCTTTACTATAAATGATTACTCACCCAATGAAAAGCAGAAACATATAGAAAAGGTTGGTTCAGTCCTAGAACCAGGTCGTTTTTTTCAGATAACAGAAATGCAAAAGTGTCAATATGATTGGTGTCAAGCTCTTCGCATAGCAACAATTCGTCCATTTGGCTTCTAAAAATAATTGCATTTCCATTCCCCAATATGGTATCCTCCCTGTATAATTTTTCTCACCATCGTTAGAAAAAACTTATTAATCCGAGTTGTACCGAGTTTTTTAATCTCGGTACAACTCGGTATTCAGTATAAAAATAGGGTACTTCCTGTTTATACAGTAAAATCTCGGTAATTGTAGACCAAATAACTAGCAATACCGAGTAATAACTCCAAGTACCGAGCAAGTGCCGAGTTGTACCGAGTTTTTTAATCTCGGTACAACTCAGTATTCAGTATAAAAATAGGGTACTTCCAGTTTATACAGTAAAATCTCGGTAAGTGAATACGAAATAACTAGCAATACCGAGTTGTACCGAGTTATTTATTTCTCGGTACAAATCGGTATTGAGAATAAAACCATGTACTTGACGTTCATATAGGAAAAAAAAGCAAATAAAAGTTAAATACCGAGTTGTACCGAGATTTTTATTTCTCGGTACAACTCGGTATTGTGAATAAAACTACGTACTTTTTTTTATACTTCTTAAGAAAGTTATCAATGGTATTCCTCTTTTCTTCATTAAGTAGTAATCGTCCTGGGTATTCTAAAAATGTCATGGTCAGACGTTCTATAGTTTTGGAATCCTCAACATCATAAATTGCAGTTTTTGGTTTTTCAGCGGTTGGAGCAGCATCAGAAATAACAAAGCTGAAGGAGCAACTTTTTTAGGCGCAGAAGCTTTATTAGTATCAGTTAATTTCTCTTTTAGTCTTGTTGAAGCACGAGTGACTGGTTTTCTTCCAATGATTGATGTTTCCTTTTTACTAACATTTTCAACTTCATCATTAGCCAACTGAGCTTTCTTCTTCTTCCTATCACCTGTTGTGAATGGAGTTTTAACTCTTTTCCTTTTTCTGTCATTTCTGAGATGTACTCTTTGAGTAATTCCTCCCCTTCCTGATGAACGGAAAGTAAATTCCTCATCTTCAGATTGTCTGTCATCCACTTCCATCCCTTTAAAGTCTGTTTCTTTCGTTATTTCATCAACAATTTTTTCAACAATTTTTGATACTTCATCCAAAATGTTGTCAGATTCAATTCTTGAAGTTGAGTGACCCGGACTTCCAATTTTCTCTGACGTGAAATAGTGTGGAAAATGATGACTCAATATCTTATATATACCACAAAATTTTTCATTATTATCAGATTTTAACTGGAATACTTCATGTTCCAATGCTTCCACCCGTTTTTCAAGCAGAATTTTGGACAATTCGAGTGATGAAATTTTTTTGACCATATATTCATGCTGTGTAATAAGTTTATATATGGATTGATTGATAATCCTCAAATTTGTTTCTTCAGGTTCAGTACGTTGTGCATCAATTTCTTGTCTAAATTCTATTGTTGGACTTGACATATCAGTACTTCCCTTTTGGATTGGTGGTAGAATAGGAGCATCATTCTTAATTGCTGCTTGTTCAGTATTTCCCGTTTCGATGGTCAGTTCAATAAGAGATTCAGTTTCAAATGGCAAATCAGTGTTGATTGGCGTTTGGAAAGGAGAATCGGTGGGACTTGGACAATCAGTGGGACTAATCAATTAAATTATAGGATCAGTGTTCATTGGCTGTTCAATTGGACATTCAGTTTCGGTTGGAGTATGAATAGGAGAAGCAGTTAGGCTACTCTGCAAATGCTCTCCTGTATAATATGTTGAACTACTCTGAATTAAAGTCTTCTCATAATCTGTTATCTCTTATAAATTTGTCAAGATCTGGAACAAATTTTTTATAAATATCCAAAATATATAAGTACATAATAAAGTTAAATGAGTGAAGATATGAATTGTACCTCAGAATCCTGAAGATTTTTTAGTAAATTATTAATATCTTTAACTCTATAATTAAATTTTCCATCCCAACGAAGGAGACGGGGTCAAGCCAATTTATCTACTACTGGGTGGAACTTTGTATGCTCAAAAAACAAATCTAAAATAAAAAATTAAATAATATAAATCAGTGTATGAAAGGAAGAACCTAGTACAATAGTGAAATAAATAAAACAATGTAATATGTGTAAGAATTACTCACAATTATAATCATAACAAATCCATTAACATATCCTAATGATTGACCTTTTGATTGTTTTTTTGCTATTGTATTAAATT
Organism: Dendrobium nobile; assembly: GCA_022539455.1. Lineage (NCBI taxonomy): Eukaryota > Viridiplantae > Streptophyta > Magnoliopsida > Asparagales > Orchidaceae > Dendrobium > Dendrobium nobile. The sequence goes on from CM039728.1 coordinate 1,021,067, forward strand.
CATTCACAAGGAAATCCCGAATGGATTGGGGCCAATTGTATGCTCTGAAGTTCTCAACATTTTTTGCAACGTTCAATATTGTTGATTGCACTCGGAAGTTGGCCATTGGAAAGAAAATATTGGACAATAAGTATACAATAAATTGTTCCCTAACAATCTCGATGGGAGTTGACGAATCCAATTTCAGAATATCATGCCTTATGTCATTTGCTGTTTTTCCAGCACTTGTACCAGTACCAGGTTCAAATTTAATACCTCTGTTAGGTAAGCTAATAATCAACGCTAATTCATCAGATGTGAAAGCTAAAGTCCGGCTGTTAATAACAAAACTTTCAGATTTGTTGTCCCACGTTGACAATAACATATAAACAATAGGAACATTCTGTGGGAACCGAGGTGGTAGTAGGAACTGGTTAATTTGTAGCTCACTTAGACTTCTAACAAACTGATCCTCAAATTTCTCAATCATTTCATTACAAACTTCTCTAAATCCTGAAGTCCGACATCTAAAATGAATCTTGGGAATATATCCCTGCATAATTAAGTGTAACAAATACTAAGAAAATAACAGTTGTACAGAGTTATTCCGTGTAAAACTACGTGAAATAAATAAGTGTAACAAAAACTAATAAAATACCAAGTTTTACCGAGATATACCGAGTACCGAGTACCGAGTACCAAGTTGTACCGAGTTATACTGAGTGTTACTAGTTGAATCAAATCATAACATACACTGATAATATATATTTTTTATATATAATACTCAATTTTTACATTTGAATACCGAGTTGCACGGAGTTATACCGAGTGTTACTAGTTGAACCAAATCGTAACATACACCGATAATATATATATTTTATATATAATACTCAATTTTTACATTTGAATACCGAGTTGTACGGAGTTATACCGAGTACCAAGTTGTACCGAGATTTTTGAGAACTCGGTATAGCTCGGTATTACAACCTATACCGAGTACCAAGTTGTGCCGAGTTATACCCAGTATATATTCTGATCTGTAATACCGAACATTAAATAAAATTTAATACTCGGTACAGAAGTTATACCGAGTTGTACCGACTATATTTGTTGTCTAAGTATACCCGGTTTGTACCGAGATGCAATAATCAACACGGTAGAACGTTACTAAGGAAAACCTAACATGTCTGAGAAATGTGTACCGAGTTTTATCATCTAGTAACGACGTGTACCGACCTATACCTAGAAAATCGAACAGAACCTAATAGAGAATACCGATTAGTACCGAGTTTTAAAAACAACCAAAAATATTAACCATAACCCTAAACATACGTATTTTTAGATTGTTAACGAGATAAACAATATCATAAGAATGAAAAATTTTTGGTCCATCGTTTCAAACCTCAGGCATTATATCTACGAAGGTTTTCGACCGGAGAATACGAAGAACTACGAAGGAAATGCTGGAGAACTACGAAGGAAATGCTGGAGAACTCCGAAGGAATTGCTGGAAAACTACAAAGGAAGTAAATAGTAACAGGGATTCGAATCGCCGTAAAAAGGTGAAGGGTTGCTGTTCGAAGTGTTTGGGATGTCTTTCATTTAAAAATTCACACGTGCGATAACCCAAAATACAGCGGGTCGGGTCGGCGACTTTTCTTCATGCTACGTGGCGTGAATACATTGGTGGCCGAACGTAGAGGAGCGTACGTTCACTGGACTAAATAAAAGTTCTTGATATTTATTAAAGATTTGGAATTTGAAGGTTTGATATTTAAAATAGAAATTTTCACCATCTAGCACTTAAAGCGGATGGTGGGGGAATGGATGATAGACCCGATCAAGATCCCTGGTTCCGTCAACCCGGGCCATCGTGGTCCCTGGTCTACTTAGTCAGAGGAGGTAGTCGACCCAACCTGACAGAAGGATCCTTGTCGGCAGCCATGGGTTGCTTCGTCCAAGGAGATCTTGTAGACCTGGGTTTGATATTTGCCTAAGGGGATAAATTTGAATCCACCTTAGCTAACAGAGGGCTTTGTGCCCTATCGATCATATCCTATTGATTCATATCTTAAGGATTTAACGCCACTAAGGAGTGTATTGGCTCTGGCCATAACCGTTATCTGTGGTGCCATTTGGCGGCAAAACCACTCGGTTCAGAGGGCCTCGGGTCATAACCGTTTACCTGCAGTGCCATTTAGCGGCAAAACTGCCGGTTAGAGGACACGTACCACGTCCTTACTAGCAGAAGATTGTTTGAGAATGGATCCTAGTGATATTTTTAACTAGGCATTAGCTCTTTGTGAGCGTAAGTAAACTTTAATTTGTCCACCCCGACAAATTGTTGCGGATGGTGGATGAATTTTGCTTTAAATGCTTGAATGGTTGTATTTCAATTTTAAATATTTTTGAATTTTTGGAATTTTTGTGAAGTTTTCGAATTTTCTGGGATTTTTGTGGGTTTTGGATTTTGAATGGATATTTGGGTGGAATTTGAAAGCGTTTGGAATGGACCCCTCGGTTGAGATCTTCAATCAACGCGGCCATCATCGGGGTGTTTGGGGTCATTTCTCTTTATGGATTGAACCTTGTCAACTCTGTCTGGCTGTCGACAGAGGATCGGGTTTCATAGGCTTTATGCCCTTGATAGTGAATTCTCTTAATTTTAGGCTTGGAAGGCCTAATATGAATGTATTAAAACAAATATTCTGGTCGCCACGACCACATATTTGTTTGTTAGTTCGAACCTTGTCGACTCCTATTGATCTATATAGAAGGATCGGGTTCGAACTTGAATTCACTTTTCAACCCACGCAACATTCCTAGACGTCACGTGTGTACCAATAACACGCTCGCCGGGGTCCATGCGGGTCGATAATTTCATTGATTTGGACATACCCCATTGTGTACCTATGTGTATACAAACTATAGTGTAGGTGCAGGGGTATTTTGAAATATTTATAGACACCTTCTGTCTGCTTGTACAAGGGTTACAGATCCAGTGGCGTGGCGTAGCAGCTTCTGAATAGAGTTATTCGCTGCTTCGTACAGGTGGATTGTCGTGCATGAAAGTAAAAAAGGGAAGCTCTGATATCATTTGAAAGTTCGTTCGGGATGTTAAGCCCTATGAACTTAGTCCCAAGCTAACCAAGAGGGGGGGGGGGTGAATTGGTATTTTAAAAAAACTTTTCTCAAAGAAAGAAAATTGCATAAACCAAATCACACCACAGAAATAAAATACAGAATTTAAAAAGTGCGGAAGCAAGAAAAAGAACACAGAGATTTATAGTGGTTCGGTCGACTCGACCTATGTCCACTCCTTGGAGGCACCCTACAAGTATTGCGCTACAAAACGTGACTCTCCTTTAGCCCATACGGCTAGGCGGAGAAGCCCTCACAAGAACCTTCTTTTTGCCACCCCGACAAGGCAGAGAACCTACCTCCTTTTGCTTTCTCCTGAAGCTGGCAGAGAACCACAACCAAAAACAAACTCCTTACCTCTACCGACCCTTCCACGGACGAGAAACTCCAGACGAAAGACAAGCAGAGCGATCCTTGAAGCAACCCTTGTGAAACCCCTCACAAGCTCCCCCTCACAAGATCCTCTCTCTCTCCCTCTCTCTCTTTCTTTCCTTAAGGTCTTCTCAGGTCAAGGCAGCAGCCAAAAGTCTTTTAAAAATGTTGAACAAGAGTTCTTTAAATAGAAGAGCTTCAAAGGAGCTCATTAATTGCAAGTTGCCGACAATATCATCCAGGCCGATATGGACATTGGCCTGGCCGATCAGTACAAATCACAGAAGATCGGCCTGGGCATCGCCCTGTTTTGGGTGCTGGACAATTGAAATTTGGCTTGATCGTCCTGGCCGATCTCACGATCGTCCCGGCCGATCAGTTCAAATCAGAGGCAAATCGTCCTGAGCATCGCCCTATTTTTGAGCCGGCCGATATTTATTATCTTGAAGTAACTTAAGGATTTTGAATAGATCGTCCAGGACGATATGATCGTATCAATCATCCTTAATTACTCCCTTGATTTCCTGATCAATTAAGGCATAATTTGGTAATTTCGTCCAGGCCGATAATTTAAAAATACAGTATACCTTAATTGTCTATGACGGCTACTTCTTTCTATTTTGAGCTTATCGTCCTGGCCGATACACGTATTGTCCAGGCCGATATGTTAATGACGGCTGCCTTAATTAAGAATCCTGATTAGACTTTCTATTTTAAGCTGATCGTCCAGGACGATATAACTATCGGCCTGGCCGATGTGGGCAAAAATAAAAATTCTAAGTCTCTCAGGGGTGTGTGTGTGTAGGGTTACTTAGCATCAGTCTCTTTGACCATTACAAGTAGACTCAAAAGGTGAAAAATAAAATTACAGACTGACTCAACCCTAAACCTACGCAATCCTGAACTTGGCTTCTTCTTGATCGTCCGATCTTCGATTCCTGAAAAGTTAGAAGCAACAAGTAGTCCAAGAGAAATAGTGTTTGTCAATCATCAAAACACAAGTCATGAAAAATAGATTTGTAACAATCTCCTCCTTTTTGATGATGACAAACACAAGTAGAAAAATAAAAAAAGGTTCATTAGAAGTTCAAAGTTATAAATCCAAACCCAAAGAAACAACTTTTTCCTACCACATCCTACTCCCCCTTTTGTCATCACAAAAAGAGGGTTCAAACGAAAACACACCACAACAAACAAAGACTAACGAAGAAACAAACAACAGAAAGTACAGACTAAAAGAGCGAGGGATCCAGATCATCTGATGGAGGTGGTGGAGGTGGTTGCTGAAAGTAGCTGGCAAGTGTGGTGAACTGAGCATTGAACCAGGCGATGTCCTGGTCATGCTGCTGCTGCTGCTGAGTAAGAAAACTGTCAAATTGGGCTAAATCCTCAGCGCGGTGCTGCTCGTAGCGGGTAATATCCTCAAAGTGTTGCTGTTCTTGTGCAGCAACGTAGGTGTCAAACCGAGTCTCCCAACGATCAAACCTCTCAATCAACTGATCAATCGGAGAGTGCTGGTGGAGAGGGACAGGATCAGGAACGGGAGCGGAAGCGAGAGCCTCCTCCTCTCTAGCCCCCCGACCTTCCCCATCTTCTGGGTGGAGACGAGTACTATGAAGGGCAGTGAAGGAATTGTTTGAGTAGAAGGGAGTTGGGAGGTTTGGTGGAATAGGATACTAAAGTTGGTATTTGGTTTCAAGGACATAGGCTATGATGTGTCCTAAGGCTAGATTGGGTTTCCTTTTGTGGCCTGGATCACGGATTGTGGTTAAGTGATCAATGTATCGGAAAATTAGATCCGCAGTATTAAATTCCCTATGAGCCATGATGTAGAAAGTAGTGAGTGAAAGTAGAGGGGTGATGTGGGTTCGATCGCCGGCTTTTGGAATTACGGAGGTGCGAAGGACATATTGGATTGTCCTAGCATCTTTGACTAAAGAGCTAGTCTCTCCAACATGGTAAGGTACATTGGTCTGGCGAAGGAAATGATTCGCCGTGGACCAGTCAAGATCAGGGTCAGATGCGATTAAGTGCAGCTTATCCCCAGTGGTGGATAGCTGTAAAAGATCAACACAATCCTAATATGTGATTTCGACAGGGCGTCGATTCACATAGGAGGTCAGGGCTGTGAAGGTAGGGTTGATGCGAAGGTTTGCGAAAAACTCTCGAAGAAACTCTGAATTGAAAGGGAAAGCAAGAGACAGAATGAAGCAAAGGAAGGTGTGAGCGAAAAGATCCATTACCGGGTATGAGATGTGGGTAGGATTGATGATTCTTGAGACAGTGATCTTACATTCTTTGTAACGGTGGTAAGCGGCTTCATCTTTTGCTTCCCTGAAACGAGGGTCAATTCTTGCCCTCGAAGAACTCCCAGAAGTTTGACGGACGTGTTTCCCACCAGCCATAGAGAGGACTAAGCAAAAACACAAGAGGAGAAAGGATGAAGAGTGAAAAATCATGGCAGGAATGGCCTGAATTTAAAGAAACGGCCATATCGTCCTGGCCGATCACATAATCATCCAGGCTGACATGGTTCAATAATTACGTACAGGCCGATTGGTCAAAAAGGCGGTCCAATCGTCCGGGCCGATCAGATATCGGCCAGGCCGATTAGACACAGGCGATCGTCCCGAGGAGTCAATCCGGACGACCGTTGAAAAAGCAGATCGTCCGGGCCGATTAGGTGTATCGTCCAAGATGATGCACAATAATTGATCGTACCGGCCGAAGTTAAAGCGTTTAAAATGCTTGCCACGTGTATCATCCAGGATGAACAGTGGATCGGCCCGGACGATTGTACAATAATGGATCGTTCGGGGTCGAATTTAAAGATCAAAACACGCTGACACGTGGATCGTCCCGGACGATCCAGTGTATCGGCCAGGACGATGAACATAAATTGCATCGTCCAGATGAAATATCTTATCGGCCAGGACTATCACCATGAGTTCGATCAAATCGTCTAGGACAATATAGGATCGTCTAGGACGATGAGTTACAGAAGGCACAGAAAAAGGTCAGCAGATGGATTTTGAATATGATTTGTCCTATCGTCCAGGATGATAAAAATATAGGCCAGGACGATGTGACTAGAATTGAAAACAAGGAAAAGATGGTGATGATCAAGACCCTAAAAAAATAAAACAAAAAAATAGTCAAAACACAGTAAAACAAAATAAAAAAAAAACACAACGAATATTTTTGGATTTTAATTTTCTATATATATATTTTTTATTTTAGCAAAGCATTTCATATGATAAAATCTCAAATATTTTTAAACTTTAGAGTTCTAGGAGATCGAGTTTAACAAATTCCAATCAGAAGAAGGTAGAACATCCGATTATGTTAACCCTAGATCAGACATCCTTTAGGGTACAAAATTCTTTTGGAAAACAAAAATCCAACTCAGAATAACTATATAGGATAATGAGATCCATTCAAGACTTGTTTACAAAGAAAATATCTCATAATTAATAACCCAAAGTAATTTTTCTCAATCATAGAAATTGAAATCAAGTCTTTGAAAACATCACATAATCAATGAGTTTCTAAGTTTTAAGAGTTTTACCAAAGAGAGGATAGCTTGCATTTAGTGGGCTCATTTTATGCCTCTTGTTATTTGATTGGCTCTTTTGAGCATCTTTTGATTCTTTGATACACTTTTGTGTATATGTCTTTCTTTTCAATTTGACTTCATTGGCCTCTTTCCTTTTTAATTCTTTGCAAGCTAAAAACTCTTTAATATACCCTTAAAGAAGACTTAGTTGTGAGTATATCCTCCAAATATTAGAGAATAGGAGCTCTCTCTCTAACAAAGGGAAGAACAATCCACAACATAAAATCAAAATCATGTGATAAATGCAATGACAAGATTTCAAAAGCTTGAATGATATCTAAGAACTTTGCCTACTATGCATAAGATAAATTAATGTACCAAGATAAGAAAAAGATCTTAAATGAAAAGCCATTGGTTAAACTGAGTTTAGACTTTTGTTTAGAGAAGAAAATCATACCACTAAACAAAGTCAGAAGGAGGGAAAACATTAACAGTTTACTCCCTTTAACCAATTTAGAAAAAAGCTAAACACTATCTTTAAAACTTCAAAATCTAAAGGCTCGAAAAGATTCATCATATGAAAGACCAAAATTAAAGAGCAACGCGAAAACAGAACACATAAACACAAACAAAAAGAATGAAAACAACGCAAACTAGACTAACACCAAGTAAGCACAAAAATTAGTACAAAAATAAAAAGAAACACAAAAACTAAAAAATTTCAAGCACATGATAAAGCAACGAGTTTAAGCAATTTTGAGCTGCAAGCCTCCTTATATCCAGTTATCCTATGCTCCCACGAGGTCTTTGGTGAGAGCACTCCTGCAAAACTCAACAACAGTTAGATTTAGGAACCCAAACAAGTTTGGGATCCTTCTTAGGAAAAGTAAAATGCAATGCAGGTATGGTATGTTATGAATCATGCATCTTAGGTCTCCACACCCAATGTGTACTACTATGAACGGTGCAAGTGTGTGAGATGTGTCATAGCATGCCACAAGAAAAACATTGAACTCCAGGAAAAGATTTTCTTAAATGGTTAGGGTAAAAGTGTCTCTTCCTAAGTTCTGACTTTTGATTAGTAGTTGGTGTCATCCTAGCTTTCTTATATATTTTCAAATCATTTTGAATCCTCAAATTTGTTCTTTTTAATGCATCAATCTCAATACTCAAATTTTTCTCAATCTCTTTAGATTTCTTAAGATCAACCTTAAGTGAGGTGTGTGAAGCTTTTAATGCATTATGTTCATCAAATAATTCCAAATATTTTTTGTTCAACTCATCAAATTCATCAAGAAGAGCCATGTGATTTGAATCAATCGTTGCATGATCTTTGAGAAAAACTTTATGCTCTTTTTGTAGATTTGAATGTTCTAATTTTAGGCTAGCATGAGTCTTTTTAAGTTTTTTGTATGATGCATGTATTTTTTCACAAATTTCAAACAATTCATCATAGGTTGGTTTACATACCTCTTCATCACTTTGATCTTCTCCCATGAAACACAAGTTTGTAGTCTCTTCCTCTGGTTCAGTCTCAGAGGAGTCAGTACCAGATTCTGCCCAAAAACCCCTTTGGATTTTCCTCTTGTCCTTCCTAGACTTAGCTTTCTCCTCACCTTTTTTCTTTTCTTTGCTCGAATGATCTTAAAGTGTAGGGCAATCGGCTCTCACATGTCCAGGTTTTCTGCATTCAAAACAAACAACATCAGAAGATCCTTTAACATGTTTGTGATCCTTACCTTTCCTCCAACTTTGATGATGCTTTTGTTTCTTCCTTAGAAAGCTTTTGAATTGCCTTGTGATGAAGGCAATTTCATCGCTTTCAGACCTGGAAGATTCAGAATCTAATTTGTGCGCCTTCAGTGCGATTGTTTTCTCCTTTTTTTTTTCACCTGCATCAAGATTTCTTTGATTCACCCCTTGCTCGTAAGCAATGAGTGAGCCAAGTAAGTTATCAATGGAATAGGTGTTCAAGTCTTTAGATTCAGTAATGGCAGTAATTTTTGCATCATAAGACGAAGGCAAGCATCTCAAAATCTTGTTAACTTTTTTATAGTTCGAAAGCTCTTTTCCTAGTGCATGCAATGAAGTAACTATCTGAGTAAACCTACTGTACATGTCAGAAATTGATTCATGAGGTTTTATATGAAAAAGTTCGTAGTCATGCAAGAGAAAGTTCAAACGGGATTGCTTAACTTCATTAGTCCCTTCATAGGCGATGCATAATTTATCCCAAATCTCTTTACCAGTTTTGCAAGTTGAAACACGCATATAATCCTCAGATTTCAAAGCACAAAAAAAATAGTTCAAACATTTTGCATTTAATTGAGCTAAATCACGTTCATCAAAAGTCCATTCAGTAAAAGCAACTTCAGTTTTCACACCATTAATTTCACGAGAGGGTGGAAAATAACCCTCTTGAATAAGCATCCACATGCGATAATCAGTAGATTGTAAAAACGTTGACATGCGAGTTTTCCAAAAGTCAAAAGGTAGGTTATCGAACAGGGGTGGTCGGGTAATGGAATACCCTTCCGTAGTGTTACGATTCCCAATGTTAGCCATGGATCAAATTCAAAAAGTTTTCAAACTTTAATTTTCAAATTGGGCTCTGATACCACTTGAAAGTAAAAAAGGAAAGCTCTGATACCACTTGAAAGTTCGTTCGGGATGTTAAGCCCTATGAACTTAGTCCCAAGCCTAACCAAGAGGGGGGGGGGGTGAATTGGTATTTTAAAAAAACTTTTCTCAAAAAAAGAAAATTGCATAAACCAAATCACACCACATAAATAAAATGCGGAATTTAAAAAGTGCGGAAGCAAGAAAAAGAACACAGAGATTTATACTGGTTCGGTCGACTCGACCTACGTCCACTCCTTGGAGGCACCCTTCAAGTATTGCACTACAAAACGTGACTCTCCTTTAGCCCCCACGGCTAAGCCGAGAAGCCCTCACAAGAACCTCCTTTTTGCCACCCCGGCAAGGCAAAGAACCTACCTCCTTTTGCTTCCTCCTGAAGCTGACAGAGAACCACAACCAAAAGCAAACTCCTTACCTCTATCGACCCTTCCACGGATGAGAAACTCCAGACGAAAGACAAGCAGAGCGATCCTTGAAGCAACCCTTGTGAAACCCCTCACAAGCTCCCCCTCACAAGATCCTCTCTCTCTCCCTCTCTCTCTTTCTCTCCTCAAGATCTTCTTAGGTCAAGGCAGCAGCCAAAGGTCTTCTAAAAACGTTGAACAAGAGTTCTTTAAATAGAAGAGCTTTAAAGGAGATCATTAATTGCAAGTTGCCGACAATATCGTCCAGGCCGATATGGACATCGGCCTGGCCGATCAGTACAAATCACAGAAGATCGGCCTGGGCATCGCCCTGTTTTAGGTGCTGGACGATTGAAATTTGGCTTGATCGTCCTGGCCGATCTCACGATCGTCCCGGCCGATCAGTTCAAATTAGAGGCAAATCGTCCTGAGCATCGCCCTGTTTTTGAGCTGGCCGATATTTATCATCCTGAAGTAACTTAAGGATTTTGAATAGATCGTCCTGGCCGATCCTGCTATCGTCCAGGATGATATGATCGTATCAATCATCCTTAATTACTCCCTTGATTTCTTGATCAATTAAGGCATAATTTGGTAATTTCGTCTAGGCCGATACGTGGATCGTCCTTGCCGATAATTTAAAAATACAGTATACCTTAATTGTCTATGGCGGCTACTTCTTTCTATTTTGAGCTTATCGTCCTGGCCGATATGTTAATGACGGCTGCCTTAATTAAGAATCCTGATTAGACTTTCTGTTTTAAGCTGATCGTCCAAGACGATATAACTATCGGCCTGGCCGATGTGGGCAAAAACAGAAATTCTAAGTCTCTCAGGTATGTGTGTGTAGGGTTACTTAGCATCAGTCTCTTTGACCATTACAAGTAGACTCAAAAGATGAAAAATAAAATTACAGACTGACTCAACCCTAAACTTACGCAATCCTGAACTTGGCTTCTTCTTGATCGTCCGATCTTCGATTCCTGAAAAGTTAAAAGCAACAAGTAGTCCAAGAGAAATAGTGTTTGTAAATCATCAAAACACAAGTCATGAAAAATAGATTTGCAACAGTGCACCACTCGTTGCTTTTTGTAGGTGGATCGTAGTGTACTAACGAATCTCCTACTTTATTGTAGATGCTTGCATCCATTGTTTCTGCATCGAATCCACCCTTTCACCAATCTCGGGTGGTCCACTGATTGTATGTTGTAGAGACGGATCATATTTGACACGATCTTTTAAAGATGCCCGTAGGAAAGTCATTTGCACCAGTACCATATCGGTGATTGTACTTGCTTGCAAGGATGGATCTTCTACTATCAAGTAGCAATGCTGCCTTCTCAATCTACAGGCAATATTGCTGGCATTGGAGGTTTCAGTGGTGTATTCGGGGGACATACACATTAAGCAACCTTTCTTTGTCCTTGTGAGTACATTGCATTTAACTTTGTAGGAGCTTTTGTAAGAGTTTGTTGCATTTGCTTGACACTGAACTGTCACTTCTTATCGTTATGTCGCCTGATAGTTCTTACATCTCAACCATCAAGCAAGTTGTACTTGGAATCGACATTTAGTTTGAGTCGGAACTTTGTTGCATTCTTTAATTGATCTTTACTTGTGGGTAGATCATGTGTCTTTAATCCTTGTTGATGGTTGCTTGCAAATCAAATGATGATTGAATCATTGAGAATAATAAATATTTCTATTTATTATAGCTATTCTGATGTTGCTCACTAACTTGTTACATCCTTAGTGCATGATCGTAGATGAATACTTCGGCATTGATTACAAGCAAACCATGAATCGTCATATTCATCAAGAGCCTTTCTAGTGAATCAATACATTCACTACAAGTAGATTAGGAGTGAACTAGCTCTGATCTTATGAATCAATTAGTATGGTTCAAAAGTTTTTATCATGAGTTTATAATTGAACCAAATTCCTTAGTCTTCTTTTATTGCTTATGAACGAACTTCATTTGCAAACTTCTTACTTTGATGATTCAATATGTATGATAAGTCTAATATCATCACTTATTAACATCTTTATCCCAATTTGCATATTAGAAATTATCATTCAAAAGTTCCATATCAAAGTTCTTTATGTCCAGAGTCTTGTTTAAGTCCTCTGTGATCCAACTCAAATTTTGTTTTGAGCTCAAATGTCCAAGTCATGTCTTTATTCATTCCAAGTTCTAATTTTGATTTGAGTTCCTTATAGTTCAAGACTGATTCAAGGTTAAGTTCTTCATCTCCTTTACTTGGTTCAAACCAAGCTTTCTTGCAAACATGATTCAAGTTTTGAGCATAGTCCCATATAGTCAACTTGTATATTAGCTTTGATGTCAAAGTTCTTTGTGTGCAAAGTTTTGTTCAAGCATAGTTCAGACTCGAAGTGAGCCTCTTCCATTCTGAGTTCAATCAAGTCCTCTGTTGTTTTGGTAGAGTTCAAGTTCAAATTCTCTTATATCTTTTTCAAGTCCAAGCCTTGTCGGCTTAATGTTCTAATCAATTTCTTGTTTTAGATCAAGTCAAGTCCATAATTGATCCAAGCTTGACTTTAGTTCAATTCTTTTTATTTGAGTTCAATTGATGTATTAAGTCAATTAACTCTTGTTCAAAAGTCCAAGTACAAGTCCTTCGTCATTCTTGCATGTCATTCCAGTGCAATCAAGTCCAAGTCTCAAATTGTTCTCTTGAGTTCAAATGAGATCCAAATGTAGCATTGCATTCACCTGAAATTTTGGCAGCCTTCCGGCGTCTCCCCCGTTTAGGGGAAAACTACGAAAAATTGGGCCTTTCCCACCACGCTAAGAAAAGAGTGTATGGTAAGTGCCCTCTTTCGAGGACAACGCAGCCGTATAATTTTTCGATCCCCCACCACGCTAAGAAAAGCATGTATGGGTGTTTTTGAAAATATTTTTGCAAGAAAAGCATTTTTTTAAAGTATTTTGCAAGAAAAACAGTTATTTCCCCGCAAGCAGGTACTTATGGGTATCCCCGCTTCGTCGTGCACATCGCACCGGGATCCCTTCCCACCACTCTAAGAAAAGCGTGTATAGGCGGGGTTTCCAAGGCGATACGAACTTCGAAGAAGGAATTTGGGTGATTACTCGCTTCGTTGCAAGCGTCGGGATGCACTCCCTCCCACCACGCTAAGAAAAGCGTGTATAGGTGGTCATTTTGTCTCGCCGCATGCATCGAAACGAGTTCTCAGAGTTTTAGGATTTAGGAGTTAAACCTTGGCGGTGGTCGTCGGCACGAGGATTGAGGCGATAACAAACAATCATAATTATTCATTTAATTATAATTAATTAACTAATTATAATTAATTAATTATAATTTAAATTATTTAATTAAAAATAATTACTCATAATTATTTAAATAATTATAATTAATAACTGATTAATATTAATTGATTAATTAAGATTAATTTATTATAATTATAATTAATCAATAATTAATTATAATTGATAATTATAATTAATTAATAATAAATTATAATTAATAACTAATTAATATTAATTAACTAATAATAAAAAATCCCTCTTCTCTCCCTCTAATTCGGCTGGCTTACGGGATTTGGCCGAGCAAGTACGTGAAAGGGAGAAAGTTACTTACACAGACAGTGAGCTCACACTCTTGTCTCCGTTCAAAATGTCGTAACTTCCGATCGGAACAGGAAGGAGGGAGGCGGAGTCGGCAGCAAGGATGGAGGTAGGGTTCGGTGCCTTCCTCTCTCTCTCTCTCTCTCTCTCTCTCTCTCTCTCTCTCTTTCTCTCTCTCTCTCTCTCTCTCTCTTTCTCTCTCTCAGCTTGCGCAAGGGACCGACACAAGCAGTCGGAGGAGGAGCGATGGGTTTGTTGTGTGGAGTCGGACAGAGGAGAGGGCTGGAGGTCGGGATAGGAAATTGGGGCTGGATGGAGATCGAAGGAGGGCCAGCGATCGGAAAATGGGGCTTTGGCTTCGGGTGTGAGCAAGAGTCGGAAGCCAGAGAACGCCGTGGGAGAGGAGTTCTGGAGAGCTTCGTGTGAGAAGCCGAGCGTGAAAGAGTAGGAGGTCGGGAGGTGTTCGGCCTCTATTTAACGACGCCCGTGGTTGTTCGATTGAGGCGCTGTCGCAGGATTTTCGGGAGGCGATGGAAGCGGCGCCGAACAGGTACGCGATTCAGCGGGATTTGAGCGAGATTTCGGCAGAAACCTTGGATCCGATGGGTTACAGCCGGTATGCATTCGTTTCATTCAATTTTGGCTATTATATGGAGGTTAACATTATGAAAGTTCTTCCAGAGGAAATGTGCAGGTGGCAAAACAGAGAAGAATACAATAGCAGATTTTGGAATTTCTCTAACTTTTCATTAACAGTATATGAGCTGATTACATTGATATTTATATGTAGTGAATACATGCATAGTAGTCTGATGTGTGGTGAGGATTTTAATAGTTTGTTATTTAGTTTTAGATGGTACATAAAGGACGTAGTGTGTTAAAGTGACAGCACATTTGTTGTTGCTGCTGTTAATCCCCTTCAAACTGTGGATTCTAAGGTTTGAATCTGCAGTTTGTCCCTCAGGTGATGAATGCGAGACATGGGTAGACTTTTCGTGAGTATGTTCAAGGGCGAAATTTGCCTTAATTTTCAAGTGGGGCATATTTATAAGTAAAACTGTAGAGATTTTTTTTCTTAAATATATTTACAACTAAAATTTGTTCCAGGGGCGCTGCCCCTTGATCCCTATTTATTCATATTTTTTATCGTTGTATGTTTCGCAGATATGTCGGGGGTCCAAGGGGGCAGCGCCTAGTAACAAATTTTAGTTATAAATATTTTTGGATTTTCTTTACTATTTCTCTTTGAATTTTTGGTTGTATAGATATTTTTGGACTTTCTTTACAAATTTTGATTGTAAGGATAATTTTGATTCCTAAAAATAACATCTCTACATAATATATTTAATTGTGTTGGGGTAAATGCCCCCACCAGGCTTATAGTGGATCCGCCCCAGAGTATGTTGGCGAGCTTATCGGTGGTTGAGATGTGGTGAATGGTTAAATCTTTAGAGATAATGTGACCTCGTATGAAATGGAGATCAATTTCAATGTGTTTGGTACGAGCTCAAAGGATCTAATTATTTGCAAAGTAGATGGTGAACGTGTTGTCATATAACAGTGGTGTGGGAGATGCGATGGGTATGTCAAGATCTTGTAGCAGATAGTGTAGTCAGAGAGTTCTGAGGATGCGGTAGCGAGTGGCAGATCACCGAGCGACTATTTTCTACTTATGAACTTTCCAGAGTATGGGATCTATGTCGAGGAAGAAGCAATAGCCCGAAATGGATCGTCGATTTGTGTTATTGCCACCCCAATCTTCGTCTGTGTAGGCGGCGAGTGTCAAGTTGGATCGGTGACTAGTAAGGCCAAGTCATTCGTCCCCTTGAGATAGCGGAGGATGCATTTGATCATTTGAAAATGCATTTCCAATGGAACTTGCATCGATTGGCATATTTGATTCACTACAAAGGCTATATCGAGTCTAGTAAGGGTTAAATACTATAGTGAGCTGACAATCTTGTGATATTTGGTGGGTTCCAAGAAGGGTGGTGAGCTATCCATGGGGGGGTTGGCTTGGGGGAAAGGGGAGTAGAGATTGGTTTGAAAGTTAGCATGCAGAAGCCATTCAAAAGATTGAGGAGATACTGTTGTTGGTTTAGGAAATGGATTGTTACTTATGAGTAGAATGTCATTTACATAAATGAGAAGGTACACACGTGTTTGACTGATTTTATGAACTAATAAGGATAGGCCGACTGAGCATGGCACAAATCCAAGGGTTTTTAGGTGTTGTTAGAATATGGAGTACCACTGGCGGGGAGATTGTTTGAGACCATAGAGGGTTTTGTGTAATTTGCACATGTGGTTGAGATGTTGGGAATCCTTGAATCCAGGCGGTTCTTACATTTAGATAGTGTCTTCGGGATTGTCGTGAGAAAGACGTTTTGAGATGTCAAGTTGATGAATGATCCATCGTGATGAGTTGCAAGAGTAGTGAGTGTCTGGATTGTGGGCATCTTATCTACTGGACTGAACTTTTCTTCATAGTTGATACCATATTCTTAAGTGTGTCCCGGGGATACCAGCATTGCTTTGTATTCGACAATGGATCCATTAGAATGAAACTTCGTTTTAAAGGTCCATCGACATTCCAAGATGGGTTGGTCAATTTGAGGAGGAACTAGGAACCAGGTCCCTTGTTGTTAAAGAGCCATGAATTCCTCAGACATAGTTGTTCTCTAATGGATAGATTTGGAGGTGTGTGGAGCTAATGGAGAAGGTTGAGGATCTGTTTGGGTTTAAGATTTCCTTTTTGATATCTGATAACCATGGGGTGCTTAGGTGGTTGCGATGGGGTTTTGGTTGATGGTTGAGGTAGCATATTAGGTGATGGGGGGGATTATATGTTAATATGAGGGTGACATGGGGGTTGGGAGAGGTGCGCTACGCAATGGTGGTTGATGAGATGTGGATGACGAGAAAAGGCAAAGATGTGGAACGTGAGGTGGTGAGGTGGGTTGGTGTTTGAGGTGGTTAACAAGATTTTTGTGAGTGGAAAATCAGTTTCATTGAAGATGACGTGTCAGAAGGTGATGATTTTGTTTGTTGAAAGTATTAGGCAATGACTTCCTTTGTGAGATGAGGAGTAGCCAAGGAATGCACAGTGAGGTGCTTGTGGAGAAAATTTGTTGGAAGAGTTATGTTTCTGTAAGGGGAAGCATGGGCACCCGAAGGTGTGGAGGTGAGTGTAACTTGGGTGTTTGCCGTATAATTGGAAATGTGGTTTGCATGTGTATGGCTCAAGAGGAAGTTTTGTTAATTAAATGAACTACAGTGGAAATGACATATGTCTAGGAGTGAGGGATGTTAGCTGATGTAATGAGAGTACATTTGGTTTCGATAAGGTGGCAGTGCTTGGGTTCTTCCACCCCATTTTACTCGGGTGTGTGCGGGCAACTGATTTGATGCGAGATACCATGAGAATTAAGGTATTGAGTGAATTGGTGGAGGTATATTCACTATCGCCGTCAGTTCTGAGCACGTGGAAGTTTTTATAAAATTGAATTTTGATGAGCATGTGAAATTGTTTGAATTTGTTTATTGTATTGAATTTAATAAACATAAGAAAAGCCATATTATTATTATTATTTTTTTAAGGTTAAAATCCACTATGGGGCCTACACGTTAATATCAAAACAAGGTTACTGAGAGAATGGCAAAAGGAAGAGATCACCGGAGAACCAGAGCAGAGAAAGGAAAGAAAATGTAAAGTATATTATTATGTAACCAGGTGATACAACCGTGTATTTATAAGATAGATACAGGTAATAACGTAAATACAGAGAAATAAGAGGGTAAGTACACCATTGGCTTAACACTCCCCCTCAAATTGATCATTCTTGGAACGAATGGTCAATTTGGAACGGAGTTCGGAGAAGCGAGCGGTGGTGAATGGTTTTGTGAGGAAGTCTGCGATCTGCTCTTTGGATGTAATGTGATTTATGACGATGCTGCCGGTGGTGAGGTGTTGACGAATGAATTGATAGTCGATTTCAATATGTTTTGTACGTGCGTGGAAGACCGGATTCTTGGCTATAGCAATAGCAGAGATGTTGTCACAGTTGATAGTGGTGGCACGAGGTTGGTTCATTTGAATCTCATCCGCTAGCCTCCGGATCCAGATAACATTGGATGTTGCAGCGGAGAGAGCCCGATACTCGGCCTCTGTAGACGACTTGGCGACTGTGACCTGCTTCTTGACGGACCAAGAGATGAGATTTGGTCCTAAGAAAATGCAGAAACCGGAGATAGATTTCCGGTATGATTGGTCGGAGGCCCAATCGGCATCCGTATAGGCCCGGAGTTGTAGATCCCCAGTGGTGATAGGTAATCCGAGATGGGATGTCCCTTTAATGTACCGAAGTAGGCGTTTCAGCGATTGGTGATCATGGTTGGTAGGATGCTGCATGTGTTGGCATATGCGATTGGTAGCATATGCGATGTCCGGACGGGTGATTGTAAGATATTGAAGAGCTCCCACTAGGCGACGGTAGAGAGACGAGTCTGAATAGAGTTGTTGATCTGCGACTTTGCTCGTTGTTGGTGGGGACATTGGTGTGGGGACGGATTTGCACTCCGCAAAGCCAAATTCTTGCAATAATTTGGTGGCATAGTGTTCTAGCGAGAGAAAGAATCCGTTTGCAGTGGGAAGTACCTGAATACCGAGGAACACCTTTATCTGCCCGAGTTGTTTCACCGCAAACTGAGAGCTCAGTTCGGTGAGAATGGATTGGATGGCGTTGGAGTTGTTTCATGTTACGAGGATGTCATCGACATAGATAAGAATGTATAGATGAATATGTGATTTATTTAGAATTAGAAGAGAGGGATCGGAACGACTAAACCTGAATCCACGTGTTTGCAAGAAACCTGTGAGCTTTTGGAACCATTGCCGTGGAGCTTGTTTGAGACTGTAGAGAGATTTGTGAAGTTTACAGACTACATTGGGTTGTCGTTGATCCACGAACCCGGGCGGCTGTCGATGTATATGTTGTCTGTTAAATCGCCATGAAGAAAGGCATTTGAAATGTCGATTTGTTGAACGGTCCAGTTACGGTTGAGGGCGAGTACAAGAAGCATGCGAATTGCGGGCATTTTGGCCACGGGGCTAAAAGTCTCATTGTAATTGATGCCGGGCCGTTGATCATAGCCTAAGGCTACGAGGCATGCCTTGTATTTGTCTATTTGACCATTGGGTTTGAGCTTCGTTCGGAATGTCCACTTGCAACCCAAGATGGGTTTATTTGTGGGCATGGGAACGAGTGACCACGTTTGTTGTCATTGTAATGCACCAAATTCGTCTTTCATTGCGGTTTGCCAGTGGCTAATTTTGATGGCTTGACAATACGTAGCTGGAGTAGTGACGGGTTCTTGGGTACTTAGGAGAGTAAAGATTTTGTTTGGTTTGCTAATTCCCGACTTGGACCTGGTTTGCATGGGATGGACGGCTTGGTGATTCGGTCTTGGCACGGGAATGGGCAGCGACCGATTTGGAACGGTATGATGTTTGGGTGATGTTCCTGATTGAAAGATATATCTGGAGTGGGTGGAGAATGATTTAGATCGGTGTAATGGATAGGTGGATTTGAAGCAACGGAAGACGGGATAAGCAAAAGGGGATGTGTGTGAGAATTGTCCTGGGAGATAAGATTATTAGGTTGTGTGATGTGATGTTGAAGTGGAAAATGAGATTCATGGAAGACTACAGCCAGGATATAATAGTCTTATTGGTGAGAATGTTGTGACATTTGTAGCCTTTGTGCGAGGGTGAGTAACCTATGAAGATGCAGTCGGAGGAGCGGGGAGCAAGCTTGTTAGTGGTGTAAGGTTGAAGCCATGGGTAGCAAAGACAACCAAACATCCGAAGGTGTGAGTAGTCAGGTTGTTTGCCGTGAAGGAGTTAGAAGGGAGATTGGAAAGATTTAGATTTGGTTGGGATGCGGTTTATGAGATAGTTAGCAGTGGAAATAGCATCCGCCCAAAATTTATTTGGTAAATTCGATGCATGAAGAAGCGTGCGAGTGAGATCAAGAAGATGACGATGCTTTCTCTCAGCCATGCCGTTCTGTTCTGGGGTGTGAGGACAGCTGATCTGGTGCAGTATGCCGTTTTCTTGGAGAAAAGACTTGAACGCATTGCTGGTAAATTCTCCACCCACGTCGGAGCAAAAATTTTTGGGCTTATCCGAGAACTGATTCTTGATTAAGCTGCAGAATAGTTTGAAATTCTCGCAAGTTTCATGTTTATATTGCATTAGGTAAATCCAAGTAAAGCGAGTGAAATCGTCAATAAAAACAACATAATAGCGATGACTAGTTAAAGAAAGTTCCGGTGCTGG
The DNA here is from genome assembly GCA_022539455.1 of Dendrobium nobile. NCBI lineage: Eukaryota > Viridiplantae > Streptophyta > Magnoliopsida > Asparagales > Orchidaceae > Dendrobium > Dendrobium nobile. The sequence goes on from CM039728.1 coordinate 1,041,106, forward strand.
ACCCCAAACATCAGAATGTATAAGTTCAAAGGGTCGCGAAGTAACAGAAATGCTATTATTAAAACTAAGTTTGTGGCTCTTGGCCACGTTACGAGATTTGCACAAGAAAGGTTTTGAATCTTGACGAAAATCTTTTAAATGCTTGGATAAAATTTGTAAAGTTCGGCTCTGCGGGTGTTCGAGACGGGTATGCCACAGATTGTAAGTAGAGACGTTGGTGTGAAGCGTACGGTGCTGCGGTGGTTGAGCTGGTCGAATGTGGTAGAGGCCGTTACGAAGTTGCCCATGAAGAAGCGGTCGATGATCCTGTATGTCCTTAATGTGAAATCCATTAGCGTCAAACGTGATCGAAATACGATTATCCTTAGTTAATTTGGAGACAGATATGAGATTGTGAGAGAGAGATGGGACATGTAGTAAATTGCTTAAATAAAGCCTACGATTTGAATCCGGCAGTGGGAGAATTCCTTGACCGGAATTTTGAATTTGAAGGTTGGATCCGTTTGATATGGACACAGAATCTGATCCTTGATAAGCCGATTGGTTGAAAAGATTTGAGCTGTCCGGCGTTAGATGAGATGACGCTCCGGAGTCAAGAACCCAATCTTGATTGGGGGAGGACTACGGTTGAGCCATAGTGCGCGCGGGCCGTTTGGAATGGTTGGTGCGTACTTGAAGTTGCACCGGTGCCAGCAGTTTATGGCAATGTGACCGTTCTTGCCGCAGATTTGGCAAATCGGTCGCTGATTTGTGTTGACGGTGGTCGCTGCGATAGATTGAAATGTGTTGGGTGGTCGCGGATTTGAAGAATTGTTCTTGAAGTTGTGTTTGTTTGAGCGGCCACGATTGGGATTTGGTGAGGATGTATAGAGAGCTGTGAGATTCGCATTTGTTGTGGATTCCTTGAGCAAATCTTGATTAATGTACAGTTCTTCGCTGCACAAGACAGAGTAAAGATGATCGAGATCGGCAGGTAGAGAGGATGTGCGTATAGCCGTTTTGAAGGAATTGTAAGTTGCCGGTAGTCCATTTAGGATGTAGAGGACTATGTCTTCAAGTTTCACTTTTGAGCCTGATGCGGCAATACTGTCAACCAGATGCTTTATATGAGAAAGACACTATTACATAGTTTGATCTTTCATTTGAACGTGGTACAACTCATTCTTGAGTTGGATGACACGAGAGCTGCTCGTTGGTTGTAGACGACGTTCAAGAATTGTCCACACTTCTTGGGCGGTGGTGGAAGTAATCACGTATGGGAGAATGGGCGGTGAAATTGTGGAAAAAAAAGCCGAGATAAGATTGCTGTCCACGAGTTGCCACCGTTCCAATTCCTTGATGTTTTCTGTGGTCGGAGGAACTGATTTTCCGGTGAGATGGCCGGCTAATCCAGTCGCCGTGAATTGTTGAAGAATCTGGAGGCGCCATAACGCGTAATTTTCTGCCGTGAGGGGATGAGGGAGCAAGTTCTTGATGTTAGAAATTAAGAACTTGTTAGATGTTGGGATGGGAAGATCGGTGAAGGATGAAGGATCGGTGGTGTTCGGGGAGGAGGGAGGGAGGGAGGTTGTTGATTCTTGATCCCCCATTGCTAGCTCTTGATACCATGAGAGAATGGCAAAAGGAAGAGATCATCGGAGAACCAGAGCAAAAGGAAAGAAAATGTAAAGTATATTATTATGTAACCAGGTGATACAACTGTGTATTTATAAGATAGATACAGGTAATAACGTAAATACAGAGAAATAAGAGGGTAAGTACACCGTTGGCTTAACAGTTACAAGGTCCTTAAAAGGAACTTCCAGCTTTCTAATGCTCAGAAGAGCTACAAAATAAAGCCTAAAAGCTGGTGGTTCCTTGTACCAATAATTACAAAATTACCTAAAAATATAATAGGGTTGCAAGAGGACAACACCCAAAAAAGGAATCTCAAGGGATAACAGTTCAGCATGTAATTCCTACAAAAAGAGATAAGCGAACTGTAGAGAGCAAGATTGTCTTGTGTGTCCGAAGAAAAGTAGTCGATGAGCTTCCACCCAAGAAACCTACAAACAAAAAACTTACAAACAAAAATAGTTAGATACCATTTAAGAAAAGCCAAGATAATACCAAAAACCCAAGCCAAAATAGTAAACTAGCAGCCATCATAACTCTCAATTTTAGACAAATTTTGGACATGCAGCCACCATAGAAAACCACTGACCAGATTATACCCAACGAAATTCCCCCACTGAATCTGGAACAGACGGTGATAAATGCCCAGACTATCAAAAATCTGCAGCAGATTAGGAAAATAGCCCCAAGATCCAGAGAAAATACCCATCCCGTATTGATCCCAACAATCAAAGCAGTTATAAGCAATACCCCTCCAATTTAAGAAAAGAACCCTCTCCGTCTCAGTAGATAGCTGAAAGGAAAGATCCCAAACCAAAAAAACATCCCAGAAATTAAGATACCACATATGGCTCCAAACATAAGAAAGAGCCATATGTATCTCGAGCAGTTGTCGATGAAAATAATGTAGTATTTAAAATCTTGAGACAATATAGGGGCGAGGCCCATACATTGAAATGAATTAGAGCAAATAAAAGATGTAGTGTGCACATGTGAGTACAGTAGCAGATTTTGAAATTTCTCAAAATTTTCATTAACCGTATATGAGCTTATTATATTGATATTTATAGGTAGTGAATATATACATAGCAGCCTGATGTGTGGTGAGGATTTTAATAGTTTCTTATTCAGTTTTGGATGGTAAATAATGGGCCTGTGACAACACGTGCTGTTGATGATGTTATTTCCTTGTTAGAGCAGCTCAAAGTTATTAATATTGTCATCTTTATATTGTTAGTCTTTTTATCATATTTTATTTTGGTTGAAGTATTCTATTTATGATAATATTCTGCTTGCTCAAGAATTTTGCCATGATTTGGATATTAAGGTGAGGGGTGGTAATTCTATCCTCAAGCTGGACATTTCCAAAGCTTATGATAATATTAGTTGGCAGTTCATTTGTAACATCCTGCAGTCTTTTGGTTTTAATTTAGGATTTATCAATCTTATTAAGAACTGTATTGAGGGATCCTTCTTTTATATGATTATTAATGACAAAAGTTCGGGTTTTTTTAAGTCTTCTCATGGGTTAAGACAAGGTGACCCTATGTCCCCGGGGCTCTTTATTATTGTTGTTGATTACCTTTCTAGGAGTATTGCTAGCATGTTTGATTGTCATCTTAAAATGTATTTCAAAACTAAGGGGGGCTTCCCTATTTCTCACTTGTGTTTTGCTGATGATTTTATCATTTTCATGAATGCCTCTCGGCCTAATATTGTTAGACTTATGAAATTTTTTCAAGATTTCTACAATATTAGTGGTATATCCTTAAATAATCAAAAAAGTTGTTTTATTGTCCCTAAGAGTATGAAGAGGAACCGTATTACTATAATCAAGAATCTTGCGGGTTTTGTGGATGGGCAGTTACCTATTAAGTACCTTGGTATTCCTTTATTTAAGGGCAGAAAAAAGTCTTTTTTATTCAATGATTTAATTGCTTTTGTTCAGCATAAACTTATGTCTTGGGAGTCTAATTTTTTGAGTTATGGGGGTAGGCTTACTCTTATTAAAAGTGTTCTTTGTTCTCTTCCTATTTATTCTTTACAAACTTTGCTTCCCACTAACTGGGTGCGTAATCGTATAGATATTATCCTGAACAAGTTTTTTTAGAAAGGTGCTGCTACTAACACTAAAATTACGTGGGCCTCCTGGGATAAATGCTGTGGTACTTTGAATGAGGGATGCCTTGGCTGTAAATCTATGCACGATCTGGCTCATGCTTTTTCTTATAAACTCTGGCTCAATTTTCGTGCTAATCTTTCTTTATGGGCTAAGTTTATGAATTCTAAGTACTGTGGTATGAAGCATCCTTCTACTTGTTATGTTAATAATGCTGATTCCAAAGTTTGGTAGAGAATGTGTAAGATTAAATGGGAGGTGGAGCCTCTCATTTCTTGGGGCCTTGGTTGTGGTAATGTTTTTTTCTGGCAGGATAATTGGCTGAATCTGGTTTATATTGACTCTCTTATTAATTCGTCCTCCATTGAGAATGTTAAGATGAGTCACTTTATTTCTAACAATGGTTGGGATGTTAATAAGCTTGCCGATGTGGTTCCTAATGCTATTATTCAGGTGATCCTCTCTATTCCGATTAACACTGATTCTAATGATGTTATCTTATTTAAGTTAGCTAATGATGGCTTGTTTAGACTAAAAGATGCTTGGCATAATTTTAGAATTAAAAAGGAAGTGAGTTTTATTTATTCTAGGATCCGGCATAAAAATATCCCTGCTACTATCTCTACCTTTATTTGGAGAATTTTAAATAATTTTATTCCTACGGATGATATTATGTCTAAACGTGGTTTTCTCATTACTTCTAAGTGTCATTGTTGTTTCCATATCGAGAATTTGCACCATGTCTTTGTGTCTGGGCCTATTGCGGTTAAAACTTGGTGTTTCTTTGATGATCTTTTTAAGTTTAACAAGTTTAAGGGGACTTTGTCTATTAATAAGCTGATTTAGGTTTGGGTGGTGAATTATAAAGGTCATGTTAGGAATGTTACATTTTCTTTGATCTTTTGGTATCTTTGGTTGGAAAGGAACAATGCTGTGTTCAATGGTATTAAAATGGAGGCGTCCAGGGTTATTTATAAGGCGAAAGACAAGTTATTTTGTCTGGTTTCTGTTAATTTAATCTCTTGGAAAGGCTTTATCAGTGTTATCATGTTGCTTCCACCCTTTGTTTTAACTTGCAGCAGTTATCTACTATTTCTAGGCCTCGGGTGGTTTTTTAGGTTAAGCCGAGGATTGACACTTTTAAACTTAATCTTGGTACTGAGGTGGTTAACACTTCTTTAGGTCGTGGTGGTATTATTAGAGATGGCTATGATAATTTCATCATTGGTTTTGCGGGGCCTCATTCTGGCAATTTTCGGTTGGCCATTTTGAACTCTATTATATATGGGTTAAATTGTTGTCTTTCTTTGGGTATTTCCAGCATTATTATTGAGGTTGGTTGTTAATGATTTAATTTCAAGTTGATCATAAGCTGCGGACCAAGGTTGACTGAATGTTAGGAGTGTCAATTTCGGGTCACGGATCGAGTTCAGGTTGAACCTGAAACTGACCCGGCACTATGCTGGTCAACTCGAACCCGACTAGCTTCGGGTCAGGGTCAACCCGACACGACCCGAATAACCCGGGGCCATGAAAAAAATTACTTGTTTTTTATTCAAAAAATCAGTTAATCTCCCATTTTCGGATTAAAATGGGTCAATCTCGGATTTCTGGGTCAAAAATGGGTTTTCGGGTTAAAACAGGTTAATTTCGGGTCAAAGGGTTTACTCGAATCCGACCTGATTTTTGAAACGGGTCGAATTATTGAACATAAACCCGACTTGTTTCGGGTCCAGGTTGACCCTAACCCGGAATTTTCGGGTTGAATTTGAGTCGGGTTTTCGAGTCGTGTCAAATATTGGCACACATCAATCCAGATTTAAGATGATCTAGGTCTCGCTGAACGGACTGAATTGGATCTTAATTTGAGCTATATTTGGCAAAGTTATCTCAGTTAGAATAGAAAATCAAGCTAGGCATGACTCATTAGTCATCTAATTGCTTTCTATTTAACCTTGATCGTAGCCAAAACCTAATCCAATGTTTGAGTGACATTCTAAATTACAGTATAATTACCAGTTCCAGAGTTAATAATATACACGCACTTATTCCATAATTGATTTCTTCCTGAAGTTCTGGGGACTGGCCAAACTCCTAGCAAAGCCGGCCGCAGCTCCCGCCCTATTTGGAGGTGGCTTGCTTGGTTACGTGATGTATGATTGCACTCACTATTACCTACACCACGGACGGCCATCCAGGAACCCAGCTAAACATTTGAAGGTGAGAAATATGAGAATCTCTCTTGGTCTTTAACAAATTTCCATGAAGAGGCAGATATCTTACTTGATTTCCTTTGCCAGCGTTACCATATGAACCATCATTTCAGAATTCAAACAATGGGTTTTGGAATCACTTCTTCCATTTGGGATGGCGCGTTCAGGACATTACCTCCTGCATTGAAGGCCTGGACTGATTCGCCAACTTTGTACTGATTACAATGGAAGGTATTCTTCTCACCTGGTAATGCTCACTCCTATGAATTTTTTGCCTGCTTGATTTTCTTAAGAGCAGTTTGGTTTGGTAATACATTAATTTGAAAGATCCTCATTTTTCAGTTTCATTTTCTCTATAATTGTTAGAGTTTCTGAACTGAGTTGTGCAACTTATAATGGATTTGGCGCCACCATTAAGATTATGTCAGCACATTTCAATCTAGTGGTTACAATTAACTCTATATAATTCTCTTCTATCTAGATTTTTCCAAAGATTATTCTTGAATATATTGAGTCGGTTACAATGGGCAGAATCACTTTGAGCCCGAGGGGGCGCCTACAATTTTTTTTAATTATACGTTTCTTTAGGTAATTTGTCCCTCTTAATCTATTTTTTTAATTCTTTATTACAAGGGTTTTTAGGTGCCCCCTAAAAAATTTAAAATACTATGGTCTTTAGGCAATTGACCCTAGTATAATTAAACACATTGTGTAGAGGTGTTATTGTTAGGGAACGGTGAACAAAATACAAAGAGAAATCGTAAATCAAAATTTGCCCACCAGGGGGCCCTGTCCCTTTGGACCCCCGACATATCTGGCAACAGTTACTTATATGTTTGCACCCCCCCTCTCTGAAAATTTTGGCTGGTTCCACCCCTGCACGAGTTTACGACTCCATTGTGTAAGTAAAAAAAAGCGACAATCATTTGTTTCCTTAACATCTAGGTTAAAACAGCATATATCATAAAAAAAATGTAAACTGAATTGTACTTTTTTCTATCATTCATGTCTTTGGCTCAATCACTATCATTATATCCTACAAGCTTGAATCATTAAATAACGAATAAAGTTGACTAAAATCAATTATATTTATGGTATATCATAGAATCCTCTTAGTTATCTTCAAAAGGATAAAAACTTTTATCTTGCAAGTAATTGTCTATTTGGCTATTCTATGGCTGTGGTGTTTGCTTTAATTGATAGAGAGCTTTCTTAAGTTTTAGGCTTTGTATGCAACAGCTTTTTTTCTACTTTTTAAAATAATTTTTTATTACAAAATTTTTTTTAAATTAAAAATTTTTATACCAGAAATCTGATTTATAAAATAGTAAAAAAACTGTTTCGAATGAAGCCTTAGTCGCACTTGAGCATAGATCTTATAATTTTATATTATCATTCAATTTTATATTAATATTTATATTTATCATTTTTTTAATTAATAGATATTTATATTCAAAAAGGTTTTAAAAATCTTATCAGATATGTTAGAGATTTTCTTTGAATAATTATATAAATATTTTATTATTATTTTGGGTGGTGTTCTTAACAGGTGTCTTTATATAAAGCTCGTTCTACAGTATTGGAGACTGAGGGCTGAGAAGTCGCTGACAGGAACGCCGCTTTTCAAATCCGTTTGCCATCGCCAGCTTTTGCTTTGGAGTGTTTTGCCATACTTTATATCAGTTTAAGGCTTTCAGTTTTTGTGCTAAAATATGAGCCATCCATCTTATTTATCTGAGTAATAAGATCATTATAGGAATATTATTTACTTGTCAATGATAAATCAGTCCTATGCTATTAAATTTATAAGAGAAAAAAAAAACTTATTGTCATCAGTAAATTGGTTAAAAAAAAAAAAACTATCACTTCTTGTAGAGTGTCAACAGGTTGATGGATTGAGTTGGATCCGATCTTAATTCAGTCAATATGAATCTAATCCATTCAGACTTGACCCGTTAGTAACCTGAACGGTACTAGTTAACTCGTTTTAGTTAAAAAAAAAAATAGAACTTATTAAGTATTAAATTAAACATATTTGATTAAAAAAAAGAAGATTCCACCTACAAATTAAAAAAATTAAGAAAAAATATATGAATCATGTCATTTTCAAGTCAAAAATGGATTCGTGGGTAAACTCAAATATGACTTGTTTACTAAGCTAGTAAACTCAAACTTGGATTTTTTTGGATCGATATAAGGCTTTGTTTGGGACAGTTTTTTTACTGCTTCTTAAAACAATTTTTTAGTACAAAATTTAAATTTTGTAACACTAAGCTGTTTTAAGAAGCGGTAAGAAAGCCATCCCAAATGAAGCTTAAGTTAGATCATTTTTTGACACCCCTAAGCTCTTGTCATCAAAGCAATCATTAGTCATACCTATAACTTTCAGTTATGCATGGGCGCAGGGGTGGAACCCCATTGGGGTCAGCCTCTCAAAAAAAATTTTTAAAAAAAATATTTATATGATTTTTAGGTAATTTATCCCTTTTCATTATTTTTTAATATTTATTACAATGATTTTTAGGCAATTGCCCCCCTAAAAATTTTAAAATACTATGATCTTTAGTTAATTGCCCCGAACAAATAGTAAAGAGAATTCATTATTGAATTCAAAAAATATCCTTCAAACCAAAACTTGTTCCGGGGGCGCTGCCCCTGGAAACCCACGCAGGAGCGCTGCCCCTTGACCCCACGACCTGATCGGGTAGGTTGAACCTCGCCAGGGGGCGCTGTCCCTTAGACCCCAAACATATATGCCTTATAAATTTGTCTCATCTGAAAATTAGAGTTGGTTTCTCCCCTGCATGGGAGTCTAACTCATATTGAGTATCAACCTTGATTTTATACATTAAGATCATCATCGCCTCTTTTTTTTTTCTTTTAAAAAAATAAATATATATAATCTATAATATTTTTTTTAGAAAAAGTTGACTGAAAATTTATTTATTTATTTGCTTACAACAATTTTAATATTTTGATATTTATGACGTTAGAAAATTTAAATAGCACGCCATATGACGCCGATGTATAGTGCAGAGAATGAAAAGTTATATCAAAACCAGTTTTAATCCTTTCAATAATAGAATGCATGCACATGATGCATACAACAAAATCAATAAATCTCTAGTATTATTAACAGAAAAATCATTTAAAAAAGCAAAATCTTGGTATTAATAGAACAACAATGAACTCAAACATGATGAGCACCAAGCTCCAATAACAATTGTTAGAGCACTTGTTGTAGCAATTATGGTAGTTAATCAGGGTTTTTTCCTAGTCGCTCTCCTTAGCGACGTATATCCGTCGTGACCCTCGATGCTTCATTCGCTCTCAAGGAAGTTGTTTCTCTACTTCTCGACTCTTTTTCTTCGGCTTTCTTGTATGTTTTTGGTTGTGTTCATCTAATTTTTCCACCTTAGACCACTTCTTTGACTTGAATGGAAGGCAATCGACTGAATGACTCTGAATTTGTAAATGGGCTAATGAATTTGTGTTCCTTTTTAGAAACCCTGTTCGGGGCTTCCTCTTCATTGGTTTCCCTTAACTTAAAACCACAACCCATTGTGGGTTACACTAGTTGTAGATTTTGGAAGAGGAGATCCTTTCTCTTGAGGCCATTTGGAATATGTTTTGATTGGTAAATTCCCATGTCATCGACCTGCTCTGAACATGATTTGCAAATTTTTTTTTAATCTCAAGCTAATCGGTAATTTCTCGGTTACTCTCTTGAATCCTATGCATGTTTTGATTATGCTGATGAATGATTTGGATTACAATAGAGTTTTTTTTCTCATTGTTCTTACTTTGCTAACAATTGTTATATGAAGTGATTAAGTGGTCTTCTTTTTTTGACATTGCTATGGAATCGCCCATTATTCCCATCTTCTTCACAGTCAGGGACCTCTATTTGGTCGTCCATTAAAAACTGATAATGCTATTTTGTCTAGATCTTGGCTTTATGTTACTTGTGTGCTGGTTGAATTAGAAATCACAAAATGTTATCCCGGACATGTGTGGCTTGGCCCTAAGAAATTTGGGTATATTCAACATGTTGAAATGAAGGAGTTCTCTCCCTTTCTTTGAACATTGCAAATCTCTGGGTCTTTTAAAATTGATTGTTATATACTTCACTCCCATTTAGATAAAATTCTCATGAACATCCCTAAGCCTAAGTTTGTTGTTAATAAGGGTGCCAATAATTTAGATCATAATGGTAGTTTTAAAGTTGTTGCTCAAGAAACTGTGAAAATTCTTAATACTGTTGACCCAGTGCTAGCTCTTGTTGCGGGTCTTCTGATGTTTATTGGGTTGAGTTAAATGTGCCTTCAGGAGATATCGTTGACTTACTTGTTCAGGTGCCTTTGGGTCCATCTGATCCTACGATGATGCCTGATAGTTTGGATGTTTCCTATGATGCACCGACACTTCTCCTCAAAGAGGCGTGCAGTGTCCGACACCGTGTCCGACACGACACTCGTCCGACACTCCTCCGACACGTGTCAGACACATCGAAAATGTGTCCGATTAAAAAAATATTAAAAATAAATTGGACACGCTCGTCCGACACGCGTATCTTAAATATTTTATAATTTTTTTTAAAATATAATTTCTTATATTTGGTGAGATTTAAACTAAATTTCTTATTTCATATCCACAACACCAAATCAACGTCTGCATTTAATACCCATTCATCGAATATTCTCATTTTCATTTCTCTTTGGTAGTGAAGGTATTTTCATCTCCTCTCTTTTTGCACAATTACAAATTTTTCTCTTGTTGAACCAGAGTTGAAAGTAGTGATATTCAATGATGATAATATTGAAGGCCAAAAACAAACCTCTAAAGCTAATCCTAGTAGTTGAAACTTGAATGCTTGATATTGTAGTAAGTGATTATTTGCTTATATTTTTGTGCTTGTACTAAATATTTTATATTATAAGCTAGACAAGTTATCATGTCATTCATTTATTATTGTTTGTCATTTTTAATATGATATTACATTAATATATATATACTATATAAAAAAATATATTGCCGTGTCCGCGCCGTACCCGCGTCCTATATTTTCAAAAAAAGCCGTGTCCGTGTCGTGTCGTGTCCGTGTCGCCGTGTCCGTGTCCGTGCATCATAGGATGTTTCTAATAAAGTGCCTATAGTATACATACTTCTTTGCCATATATTTGATGATGTGTTGATTGATTTGGGTTTGCTAAATCAGAAGTTGGATTTGCATTCGAATAAGAATCTGATTGATCATTTTGATTGATTAGCTAACTGTGATTTGTTATCTAACGGGGGTTTTGGGGAGGGTAACGATGGGCTTAGTAATGGCTCTCAAAAGGTGTATGATTTGAATGTGATGCAAGTTGATAACAAGTTCTTTTCCAATGTCATTGGAAAAAAAGTAAGGGAAAAAAAAAAAGATGAAGCAGCTTTTCAAGTACTTCGAGAGTTGATCTTCTTGATCATTGTTTCTTTTGTTTTTCTATGTTGTTGTTGGGCTCCCCTGGTGTTGGGGTTTTTTGTTCTGTGTTGTTTGTTTTGGTCATGGCTTGGCTTGGCTTGTGTTCTCGTTGCCTGATTTGTGGATTGTTTGGCTTGATCCATCGCCCAGTTGTCCGGTGTGGCTTGTTTGTTCATTGTTTGGCTTGTTATGTAGCCTGTTTGTCTAGTGTGGGTCGTTGGTTCTATTTTTTTTTTTCTTTTCATTTTTTTCGTTTTCTTATTTGTTTGCTTTGGAGCTTCTTCCTGTATGGTAGGGAGCTGACTTTTTGGATGTTTGCTTGTATCATACTTTAGATACTTAAAATATAAAATATTCAAAGTGTCCTTATTACATAAAATAAACTATGCATGATTAAGCTATCATAGTAGACAATGATAGCCAACAAATCAAACATGGACACCATTGCTTATATATATTGCTCATGTTACTGATCGATTTGTCTCGCTTGAATCGAGAAGATCTACCTGCGTCGTCATAGGGGCGGCGAATTATTACGTCCGGTGACCGGACGTCCGGACAACCAATCCAGATGCGCCACGTCATCCAAATACACTAGAACCCGATGTATTTTGGTGACGTGACGCGTTTTGATTGGTGTCCGGACTTAATGATTTGCCCTTGGGGGCAGAAGGTGACTCTGTAGTTGGTGCCGCCAGGGCAAGTGAAGGTGCTCGTCTGATCGTCCTTGGGATAGCTGTAGGCGTCCGGGCAAAGGTTCTTGAAGAACCTCGAGTATTTGGTCGGCCCACAGCTGCCGGAGTTGCAGCAATACTCATTCGTCTTAAACACCGTGCAGGCATTATTGCACCCTCCGGGAGCCTTCAGCTCCGCCGGGCACTGCCCGATGATATTCGCCGCGCATCGGATTCCGTGGCAAGACCCGCTTGGCGTCGCCGGGCTGAAATCAAGCCCGACGTTGTACCCGTCGATGTCAGAGATGTCGAAGAAGTCGAGATTTTGGTACTGGTTGAGGGAGAACTCCGCCAAGGTATTCGGCGGCGAGCCGTAGGCGGTGCAGGAGAGTTTTCCACCACAGTCGCCGGTTTGGCAATGACCGTTACCGGAGCCGTCGAAGGAGCAGCCGGTGCGTGCCCACACGCGGCCGCCGGTGGTCCCGGCCGGGACGTTGATGGTCCATGTTTGGCCGCGGTTGAGCTTTTTGCCGCCGCCAGAGGGGACCGCGGCGGCCCAGACAGTGTACGAGCATCGGTTGACGATGGTGAAGGTGGCGGCTTTGAGAGGGGTTAAGAGGGTGAGGAAGGCGAGGGGGAGGAGGACGAAGGAAAATGCTACGGAGGTGGTGGCCGCCATATTTGTTTGATTAACTGTAATGAATTGGGAGGTAGGGAGGATCGTTTATATATATAGAGGAAGCTGCAAGCTCTTAAAGAAAAGTCTGATTTTTATACTGTGATGATGCGTGGAGAGGGTCGAGGAAGGAAGCATTCAAAGTCTAGATGGTGAACACAATTCCACGCAAAGTGTGAAATTTCTCGCATGAGCAAATACTATTCTCAGTACTTAAAATCTAATATGGTGGTCTCCCCTAGGGGTGTCAATATTTGATCTGACCCGAAAAATTTTGGATTCGGTTCAACTAGTTTGTCATATGAGTCGGGTGATGGTTCAAGATTTCAATCCATTTACAAAAAGATTCGGGTTGACCAAATAACCTGAAACTGACCTGGAATAGACCCTCCACCCAGCCTGCATTTCACACTCGCGTGAGTCTTGTCTGAGCGTCCCGCACCTGTGGTCATGCTGACCTTGCCTGCATCCCACACAGCCTTTCATGCAGTGCGATTGGTCGCCCCCACCTAGCCCGAGTCCCGTTCGGTCCCGAACACGCATGGTCGCATACGGGTGTCCCGCACCAGCTTGAGTCGCTGGCCTATCGCCTTCAGCGTCGCAATATTCTTTTTTGTGAAATTATTAGTGAAGGGGACTTAATAAAGGAGGATAGGATACATAAAGTTAACCCGATCCATCAAAATTGATCTATTTTTTAAGTCCATAGTCACCCTCTTAGCTTAGTTGTATGACTCATAAGAATAACATAATAACATAGGCTAACCTGAGAAATTTTTTCTTAATTTTTTTTAACAGAATCTCCGGTCGAACGTCATTTGCCTATTTGTAGCTGTGGCGAGCATCCACCGAACCTCAAATGGGAACATATTTTTAAGCTTTATCTCTGGTGTTAGAATGCGGAGCCAATATTGAGGCGGCACTATCACCCAAACAACAACCAAACGTTATTTTCCCGCTCTTATTCATAAATATAAAATAGAGATAAGAAATATATACTATAAACAAAAATATTCTTTTCTAATGTTAGAAATGGAGTTCGGTTGAAGACGAATTACTGTTTGATATGAATATTACAGTATTTTTAAGTAGAAAATAGATTTTTCGGTTGGATATACCCTCATCTCATAACTTGAAGGAAAAAAAAGACCTAAATTATCATGAGTATTCTAATTTGAATTTTCTCCCATTCTGGCTGAATCAGTATCCATGTTAAGCTATGATTTCTTTTCATTTTAATCTTCTTTAAAATATTTTGAACAATTTCGTTCAAGCAAGCACATGCTCTGTTTTTTAATAGGAAAGACTTTTCTAAATTTCATTCAAAGATAGAGATGAATATTTCACCTTGTAGTTGAACCTTCTTATATTTATTTTCTACCTTGTTGTTGAACCATATATGGTCATGAGAGTGACAGAATGCTAATTAATAATCTCTTTTTATGGAGAGACAAACAATTAATTAGAAATTTTATCTTCTACACAGCCAGTCAATGTTTAGGAAACTTGCAGTAGTTGATTTCACCATTTTTTTTTTCTGAAGCTATTTACAAGTCAAGTCTTCCACATTGCTTAATATAAAATCTATCTAGCTCTTTTATTAATAGAGGTCTGTTCAAATATATATAGAGCTCACTTTAAAAGTCAAGTCTTCCACTGCAAAATCTACTTTTTGCAGTGGTTTTGATTGTTGCTATTTGCACCAGTTTTTACCGGTGCAAATACCACCGATTTCAACCGCTTGTATAGCCCGAGACCAGTTCTTTTATCCTGATTTTAACCACTGGTATAACTCGAAACCACTTTTTGGAAATTAATTTATTTTGATGATATTAGTGGCAGTCATAACCAGTCCAAATCTGTAGGTTTGCACAGGTTATGACTGCTGCTAAATCTAGTGCTTCGTCGAATCTACCCGTCGATTCAAAAACTGCTTCGGAATGTTGATGCAGAACATAGCAATTACAACGGAAGTGTAGCGATTTTAAAACCGCTACGAAGTAAATAGTGGCGGTTATGACCACCAGGATAACTCAAAAATAGTGTTGCGGCAGTCGTATTTTTTTGGCGGTATGGGAGGCTAAGAGTTAAAGAAAAAAAAAAGCAGAGACTTGCGTCATAAATAAAATGACCAAGCATGGTCGACGTAGGGAAGGGGAAGAAAATGCATCAGAGGTATTTTTCTGAACTTCTTCGTGTTGAAGCTGCAGCAGAAATAAAGGGCATGCATGGTTTTTAGACAAAGGCGAAATCAACTTGTGAACCTTCACGTACGTTTGAAGACACCTGCAGGTTGGCTCATAAGAGAAGATCGACAGTATTTTATTTTGCTCACATGCACTTAGGCATATCACTGTCATGACCAGTTTTATGTGTAAAGGCTTCATTGATCTGTAACTTAATTCTCAAGAAGTTATGAAAGTTCTTCCAGAGGAAATGTGCAGGTGGCAAAACAGAGAAGAATACAGTAGCAGATTTTGGAATTTCTCTGACTTTTCATTAACAGTATATGAGCTGATTACATTGATATTTATAGGAAGTGAATACATGCATAGCAGCCTGATGAGTTGTGAGGATTTTAATAGTTTGTTATTCAGTTTTGGATGGTACATAAAGGTCGTAGTATTCACAAGTGACAACACATTTGTTGCTGCTGTGTTAGTCCCCTTCAAACTGTGGATTCTAAGGTTTGAATCTGCAGTTTATCCTTCAGGTGATGAAAGCAAGACATGGGTAGACTTTCCTTGAGTATGTTCAAGGGCGAAATCAGCCTTAATTTTTAGGGGGGCATACTTATAAGTAAAACTGTAGAGATTTTTTTTTTCATAAGTATATTTACAACCAAAATTTGTTCCGGGGGCGCTGCCCCTTGATCCTGCGGAACAAATTTTAGTTATAATTTTTTTTGGATTTTCTTTACTATTTCTCTTTGGATTTTTGGTTGTATGGATATTTTTGAACTTTCTTTACAAATTCTAATTGTAAGGATAATTTTGGTTCCCTAAAAATAACATCTCTACATAATGCGTTTAATTGTGTTGGGGCAAATGCCCCACTGGGCTTATAGTGGATATGCCTCAGAGTATGTTGGCGAGCTTATCGGTGGTAATTGAGATGCGATGAATGGTTAAAGCTTTAGAGATAATGTGACCTTGTATGAAATGGAAATCAATTTCAATGTGTTTGGTATGAGCTCGAAGGATCGAATTGTTTGCAATGTAGATGGTGAACGTGTCGTCATATAACAGTGGTGTGGGACACTAAAGGAAAATAACTCATTACCGGCGATTTTTACCTGCGGTTAAGTCATGTTTTTCGGCAGTTGTGTAAAAAACCGGTGGCTTTTTAGCGGTTTTCAAACCGCCGGAAAAACGGCGCCGGAAACAATTACCGGTGGTGTTTTTCCGACGGCTTTCTTCACTGACGGTATACCGGCGGTTTTGCCAGCCGGTTATCTTCCGGCGGTTTAAGCGCCGGTCACCGCCGGTGTTTGTACTGGTGGCTCATCGGCCGTTAAACTGCCGGTACAAATATCTTCGTTTGACCGCCGATAACATTACCGGCGGTTACAACCATAGGAATTGCCGGTGGTTTGACCGCCAGCGTGTCGCCGGACTACCGCCGGATACCGTCGATAAACTGCCGGTAAATACCAGTGGTTATAGTAGATTTTCGACGGCGTCAATCAGCCAAGTTTCTGGCAGCCAACCCACCGATTGGCCGCCGGAAACCTGTAGCATCTGAAAAAAAAATTGACAGCCTCCCCTCTATTTGAGGGATTTTCACCCTAAACTCTAAACCTGCACAGAAAGCAATAATAATAATTTTGGGCAACACGCCACTATAGTTAATCACAGTAATTATCAAAAATATATTCATAAGTTAAACCAAGCAAAATAATAAATGAAACCAAAGTTCTAAGTTCACAAGTTCAACCAAGTTCACAAGTTCTAAGTTCAATAAGTTCAAGAAAACTAGTTTACAATCAGATCATCATAAGTTCATCAAACATATAAAAGTGCTAATCCTCGTCCGTATCCTCAAACATGTCATATAATTTTGTAGAAAAAAAAAAGATATATTACTTTTAGCACAAGATTTTATTGTATATACATCATTTGATGCAATTTGGTTACCCAAATACTTCATTAACTTTGTGCATCAACATTAGAGTTTTCTATTCAAAATTTTTATAATAAAATATCTCATATTAAATCACATGTTTATAATTTTAAAGCACAAAAATAAATCAATTGTGATTGACATATTTATCTTGATTTAAGCTCTATTTGGACGGCTTTTTTAATGCTTCTTAAAATAACTTTTTAGCATAATTTTTTTTTTAAACTTGTGGCTTTTACAAACCAAAAACTCTTAAATCATACCTTTTAAGATACTTAAAATATAAAATATTCAGTGTCATTATTACATAAAATAAACTATGCATGCTTAAGCTATCATAGTAGACAATGATAGCCCAACAAATCAAACATGGACACCATTGCTTATATATATTGCTTATGTTGGTGATCGATTTGTCTCGCTCAAATCGAGAAGATCTACATGCGTCGTCTTAGGGGCGGCGAATTATTACGTCCGGTGACCGGACGTCCGGACATCCAATCCAGATGCGCCACATCATCCAAATACACTAGAACCCGATGTATTTTGATGACGTGGTGCATTTGGATTGGTGTCCGGACTTAATAATTTGCCCTTAGGGGCAGAAGGTGACTCTGTAGTTGGTGCCGCCGGGGCAAGTGAAGGTGCTCGTCTGATCGTCCTTGGGATAGCTATAGGCATCCGGGCAAAGGTTCTTGAAGAACCTCGAGTACTTGGTCGGCCCACAGCTGCCGGAGTTGCAGCAATACTCATCCGTCTTAAACACCGTGCATGCATTATTGCACCCTCCGGGAGCCTTCAGCTCTGCCGGGCACTTCCCGATGATATTCGCTGCGCATCGGATTCCGTGGCAAGACCCACTTGGCTTCACTGGGCTGAAATCAAGCCCGACGTTGTACCCGTCGATGTCGGAGATGTCGAAGAAGTCGATATTTTGGTACTGGTTGAGGGAGAACTCCGCCAAGGTATTCGGCGGCGAGCCGTAGGCGGTGCAGGAGAGTTTTCCGCCGCAGTCGCCGGTTTGGCAATGACCGTTACCGGAGGCGTCAAAGGAGCAGCCGGTGCGTGCCCACACGCGGCCGCCGGTGGTCCCGGCCGGGACGTTGATGGTCCATGTTTTGCCGCTGTTGAGCTGGATGCCGCCGCCGGAGGGGACCGCGGCGGCCCAGACAGTGTACGAGCATTTGTTGACGATGGTGAAGGTGGCGGCTTTGTTAGGGGTTAGGAGGGTGAGGAAGGCGAGGGGGAGGAGGACGAAGGAAATTGCTACGGAAGTGGTGGCGGCCATATTTGTTTGATTAACTGTAATGAATTGGGAGGGAGAGAGGATCGTTTATATATATAGAGGAAGCTGCAAGCTCTTAAAGAAAAGTCTGATTTTTATAGTGTGATGATGCGTGTAAAGGGTCGAGGAAGGAAGCATTCAAAGTCTAGATGGTAAACACAATTCCACGCAAAGTGTGAAATTTCTCGCATGAGCGAATACTATTTTCAGTACATAAAATCTAATATGGTGTTCTCCCCTAGGAGTGTCAATATTTGATTGACCCGAAAAATTTCGGATTTGGTTCAACTCGTTTGTCATACGAGTCAGACTCTGGTTCAAGATTTCAATCCATTTACAAAAGGATTCGGGTTGACCAAATAACTTGAAACTTACCTGGAATGGACCCCAACCAGTCTGCATTCCGCACTCGCGTGATTCGTGTCAGAGCGTCCCGCACCTGCGGTCATGCTGACCTTGCCTGCATCCCACGTAGCCTCGCATGCAGTGCGATTGGTCGCCCCCACCTAGCCTGTGTCCCGGTCGGTCTCGAACATGCATGGCAGCATACGTGTGTCCTGCACCAACGTGAGCCGCTGCCCTATCGCCTTCAGCGTTGCAATCTTCTTTTTTGTGAAATTATTAGGGTATAGCCGGGACTTAATAAAGGAGGATAGGATACATAAAGTTAACCCGATCCTTTAAAATTAATCTATTTTTCAAGTCCATAAGCACCCTCTTAGCTCAATCGTATGACTCATAAGAATAACATAGGCTATCTTAAGAAATTTTTTCTTAATTTTTTTTAAACTCCAAGATAATAGTTTTAATAGATAACAGTTAAAGAAAATATTTTTAATAAAGAAAACATAGACCTTGTAAATCTGATATAGTTAGCATAACTCCAGTCGAACGCCATTTGTCTGTTTGTAGCTTCGGCTAGCGTCCACCATAATCGCAAATGGAGCATATTTTTGCGTTTTATCTCGGCTGTAAGCAATGAGGTAGCAATGTCACCCAAACAACAATCGAAGTCATTCTCATGCTCTTATTCATAAATATAAAAACTTAGATGAGAAATAATATGTACAAAATATTCTTTTTTGATGTTAGAAATAATGTTCGGTTGAAGATGAATTACTGTTTGATATGAATATTATAGTATTTTTAAATAAAAAATAGATTTTTCGGTTGGATATGGCCTTATCTCATTACTTGAAGAAAAAAATGACTTAAATTATCATAAGTATCATAATTTGAATTTTCTCCCATTGTGGTTGAATCAGTATCGTCCTTGTTGAGCTATGATTTCTTTTCATTTTAATATTCTTTAAAATATTTTGAACCATTTCGTTCAAGTAAGTAAATGCTCTATTTTTTAATAGTGAAGACTTTTCTAAATTTCATTATAAGATAGAGATGAATATTGCACTTTGTAGTTTTTCCACACATCTACACAGCCACTCCATGTGTTGGAAACTTGAAGTTGCAGTAGTTGATTTCACCATTTTTTTTCTGAAGCTATTTACAAGTCAAGTCTTCCACATTGCTTAACATAAATTCTATCTAGCTCTTTTAATATTAGAGGTTTGTGTTGAAAATATAAATCAAAATAAATTAGCAAGTATTTTTTTTGTATCTAGGAAATTATATGGAAGAAATCTCTAGAATATGAAATAACTTTTGATAGTTATTAGTTGAACTTTTATTATGGAAATCTATAAATTGTGTTGTTAGAATGATCTTTGTACAAATATAAAAAAGCCTTCAGCATTGCCATTTTGAGGTAAGAGAGAAAGAAATATAATAGAAGTTCCTCTTATTTTTATCCTCTTCCACTCTTATAAGCAATTTATCTCTTACAAGTGGTATCAGAGATAAATTCGATGACAAGTAGTATGAATCTACAAGAGCCTTATCTCACAAAGGAGAATTGCGAGAATTGGAGTCTTCAAATGAAGGCATTATTTGGTTTGCAAGATATTTGGGAGATAGTTGAAAAATGCTATGCCAAGCAACAAGATGAAGTAACATTATCAACAACACAAAGGGAATTGTTGAAAGAAAGCAGAAAGAAGGATAAGAAAGCGCTCCTTTTCATTTATCAAACGTTAGATGAGACAAATTTTGAGAAAGTGGTCGATCAGTGCATCTATCTCTAAGCAAGCAAGAGAGATAATTCAAATAGCATATAAAGGCATAGACAAGATAAAGAAGATTCGACTTCAAACTCTCTGAGCTGAATTTGAGGCACTTCAAATGAAGGAAGAAGAAAATGTCGAGAACTATTTCACAAGAGTCTTGACTATCGTCAATCAACTATGAATGTATAGAAAAAAATTATAGAAGATATTCGAGTGATAAAAAATTCTACGTTTAATAAATGATAAATTTGAGCATATTGTAGTAGCTATTGAGGAAGCTAAAGACTTAGAGACAATGTGTGAGACCTCGTTCCCTTACTGTTCCTCTCTGATTTGGATTTTCCTCTCAGAATCGTCCGGGACGATAGTGGGATCGTCCAGGCCGATCTGCACTGTAGAAAATATCGGCCTGAAAATAGTCCTGGGAACCGTCCAGGACGATTTTTTTGGTCTGATCGTCCCGGGACGATTTGGCGATCGGCCGGGCCGATCTGCTTAATGATATGAGTAAATCAGCTCGTTTTGAGGAGAGAGAAAATCATTTAAAATCAAAATATCTGTTTTGAGGAGAGAGAAAGAGAAAAGGAAAAAGAGGAAACCTGGTTTTGGAGGCCGCGGAGCGCTTTTCGTCCGACGTCGCTGTTGGGAAAAGTGTAGATCTCGTGGTAAGGACTCCGAACCCTATTTCTGTTTTCAAAGATATTGAGTTTTGACTGAGTTATGATCCGTTTTGTGTTTTCGTAGTCGAATTTTCGACGTGATTTTGATTTGACACGACTTTCACCGCACAACTTTTGATATGTTATAGATATGATTACGACACACGATTTGAGTATTTTCTGCGACGATTTTACCGGTCGGAATTGATTCTACGCGATTTTAATCGAATAGAAAATAATCAGGACTTGATTTGATTTGATTTCTATAGAATAATAGTCTTGCATTGATGTCGTGAATATTCTGTTGTAATTTGGTAGAATTTGGAAATTGTGTCTTTTTGCAGGATTTTTGTGTAAATTTGACCGACTGCCGTTACGCTGCCCGATTTTCGTATGATTTCCGAATTTTCTGGAATTGATAGATTGAATTGGAATGTGTATGACTATTGATATGATTGTATTGGATTGATTTAATATTGATTATTGCATCGATTATGGATTGTTTATTGAACTGATTATTGATTGACTATTGATACTGGAATCCAAGTGGAACCTGGTTGAACGTTGGTGAAGATTGATATTGACCTGTACAGGATGGTGGGCCGACGGGCTTTCCTTTAAACCATTGATCATTGATATAACAATTGGGAGTTATAAGGAGTTTATATGCCGACGGGCGGCCGACGGGCAAAAAGAGTGACGACTCTTATTGATAGACCAACGTACTACAACAGCAACGGATTCTACAACAGCAACATGACCAGTTGATTTTACTTGTCCAGTATATAGTATTGAATTGCATGTTTACTGTATTGATTTATGGATTCATTGTTTTATAGATTTCTTGCTTTATCGACTTTGATTGGATTTACTAGATCGTACGATTTCATTGATTTCACTGATTGATTGTCGTGCATCGACATTAAGCATTGATATAGAAATGGATGGATATAGATATTGCATTGATAGCATGGACATGAATAGTATAGAATCATTGACACTGTTGCCTATAGATTTATTGATTTCTGCTTATAGATTCATTGTTACTACTGTCTATGGATTTATTGATCTCGCTTATAGATATTACTGATAGACCGTATTGATTTGATTTGATAGCGATTGATTTATCGGATTGATTGATTCGACAATTTGATTGATTTGACGGATTGATTGATTTTCTTCTGTGTACGGATTTCTTCGAGATTGACGTGAATTGATTGAGCTAGATTTATTGATTTGCCTGTTGCTGCATTGACTGGTTTTATATTGACTATGGATTTTCGTATTGCACCGATTCATTGACCATTGACTGAAATAGATTTGATTGACTGTGATTGACTGACATGCATATTGATAGCATAGCCGTGCTTTGATTTCAGTTATAGGTATTAGGTGACCTGCTGGGCTTTGTAAAGCTCATTATATGTGGTTGAATTTTCAGGTCAGGGCAAGGGAGCAGAAGATAGGAATTGATCCAGATCTTCAGGTTTTTGTCTTTTGATTGATAGTGATTCTTTTGTACTCAGGATAGATTTCAGAACTGGTGATTGTAGCGTAGTTCCTGAGTATTGTATATGATCTTTTGAGTTTGAATCGACTTGTATATTGATGTTTTAAATTTTATAGATGTTTGATAGACTGTTAATTGAAGGTTTTAGATAACTCTGGTAAATTGTTTGAGTAATTGATTGACATTCTTTCCAAGTTAGATCTTGGGGCATCACAAGTTTTGGTATCAGAGCAGTGTTATTGGAAGAATGGATTGTTACCAGAGTTGTAGGATTGGATTGATAAGTGGGTAGATTGGGTAGTTGTAAGAGCTTCATTGGCATACATAATTGCATGTGTGTATCATGTATTCTGAATTGTGCAGGTGAAAAGCTATGGATCATCCAGCTGAATCAAGTGTACCGAATGAGCAACACAGTGCAGCCCCAGTACCTTCAGAGAGTATGATGCAGTTGGCTACTGCGATTGCACATGTAATGGGGGATGCTCAGAGCAAAATGAGTGGGAGCAAAGAGGAAGAGGTAGACAGACACTTGTAGATGTTTCATAAGCTGAAGCCTCCGTTGTTTAAGGGAGGTGTGGGACCCCAGGCTGCTGAGGATTGGATCCTGAGGGTGGAAAAGATTTTTGATAGTATGCAGTGTCCGGGAAACAGAAAAGTACCCTTAGCTGTGTTCCTGTTTGAGGGAGAAGCGGAGAGATGGTGGATTGGACAGCAAAGAGAGAAATTCCAGGGGAAGACCAATGCTGAGATCACCTGGGATGAGTTCACTGCAGTGTTCAGGATGTGGTTTGTACCGCCGTCAGCTCAGCGACAGATGCAGGAAGCTTTCATGAGATTGGAGCAAGGCCGCAAGTCAGTGATGCAGTACGAGGCCGAGTTTACTGCACTTTCGAGGTACGCTGCTCATCTGATTCCTACTCCCGAAGAAAAGTGCTATAGATTTCTACATGGATTGAACAGAGAGCTGAGGCATCCACTAGTACCCTTCCGGATACATGAATTTTCTGAGCTAGTGGAGCGGGCCCAATTGATAGAGATTGGCTTGGCGACACCGGTATCGAGGTACGAGGATACCAGGAGGAGGAGAGATGAGGTACGACGAGATGATTCTGACAGAGATAGAGAGAAGAAAAGCAGATATGATAGTTCGAGAGGATCTGCATCAGGATCTGTACCGCGATCTGCATCGGTAGTATCGTCTGGTAGTTCTGGAGCATGTGTTCACTGTGGTAAACGACATGCAGGTCGATGCTACCTGTTGACGGGGCAGTGCTTTCACTGTGGACAGCAAGGGCACAGAGTAGCAGATTGTCCTCAGAAAGGACTGGGTGGACGGACTGATTCTGGCACGGGTTCAGGACAGCAGAGGACTGTTGGCCCGAGGACTTACAGTGAGAGATCAGGGAACCGGATAGATGATAGAGCTGTCAGAGATCAGAGGGAGACAGTTGCGCCACGACCTCCTGCACTTCCTCCAGTGGTGCCACGTGTTTACAGTCTACAGCATCATGCAGATCAACAACGTACAGAGAGTTCTACTGGTAAGATTGATTTGACTAACCAATTGATATTGACATTTGATCATGCATATTGATATGTGATTGATTGCATTGTGTGTTTGTATGGATTTCGACGGGTTTTGATTTGGATTTGGATCGATTTGTTTTGCGTTGTTTTTGTCTCGTACCTGTAGGGAAATGTCGGGACGACATTTTTCTAAGGTTGGGAGATTGTGAGACCTCGTTCCCTTACTGTTCCTCTCTGATTTGGATTTTCCTCTCAGAATCGTCCGGGACGATAGTGGGATCGTCCAGGCCGATCTGCACTGTAGAAAATATCGGCCTGAAAATAGTCCTGGGAACCGTCCAGGACGATTTTTTTGGTCTGATCGTCCCGGGATGATTTGGCGATCGGCCGGGCTGATCTGCTTAATGATATGAGTAAATCAGCTCGTTTTGAGGAGAGAGAAAATCATTTAAAATCAAAATATCTGTTTTGAGGAGAGAGAAAGAGAAAAGGAAAAAGAGGAAACCTGGTTTTGGAGGCCGCGGAGCGCTTTTCGTCCGACGTCGCTGTTGGGAAAAGTGTAGATCTCGTGGTAAGGACTCCGAACCCTATTTCTGTTTTCAAAGATATTGAGTTTTGACTGAGTTATGATCCATTTTGTGTTTTCGTAGTCGAATTTTCGACGTGATTTTGATTTGACACGACTTTCACCGCACAACTTTTGATATGTTATAGATATGATTACGACACACGATTTGAGTATTTTCTGCGACGATTTTACCGGTCGGAATTGATTCTACGCGATTTTAATCGAATAGAAAATAATCAGGACTTGATTTGATTTGATTTCTATAGAATAATAGTCTTGCATTGATGTCGTGAATATTCTGTTGTAATTTGGTAGAATTTGGAAATTGTGTCTTTTTGCAGGATTTTTGTGTAAATTTGACCGACTGCCGTTACGCTGCCCGATTTTCGTATGATTTCCGAATTTTCTGGAATTGATAGATTGAATTGGAATGTGTATGACTATTGATATGATTGTATTGGATTGATTTAATATTGATTATTGCATCGATTATGGATTGTTTATTGAACTGATTATTGATTGACTATTGATACTGGAA
The DNA here is from genome assembly GCA_022539455.1 of Dendrobium nobile. Taxonomy (NCBI): domain Eukaryota; kingdom Viridiplantae; phylum Streptophyta; class Magnoliopsida; order Asparagales; family Orchidaceae; genus Dendrobium; species Dendrobium nobile. The sequence goes on from CM039728.1 coordinate 1,066,201, forward strand.
CCCAAGTGGAACCTTGTTGAACGTTGGTGAAGATTGATATTGACCTGTACAGGATGGTGGGCCGACGGGCTTTCCTTTAAACCATTGATCATTGATATAACGATTGGGAGTTATAAGGAGTTTATATGCCGACGGGCGGCCGACGGGCAAAAAGAGTGACGACTCTTATTGATAGACCAACGTACTACAACAGCAACGGATTCTACAACAGCAACATGACCAGTTGATTTTACTTGTCCAGTATATAGTATTGAATTGCATGTTTACTGTATTGATTTATGGATTCATTGTTTTATAGATTTCTTGCTTTATCGACTTTGATTGGATTTGCTAGATCGTACGATTTCATTGATTTCACTGATTGATTGTCGTGCATCGACATTGAGCATTGATATAGAAATGGATGGATATAGATATTGCATTGATAGCATGGACATGAATAGTATAGAATCATTGACACTGTTGCCTATAGATTTATTGATTTCTGCTTATAGATTCATTGTTACTACTGTCTATGGATTTATTGATCTCGCTTGTAGATATTACTGATAGACCGTATTGATTTGATTTGATAGCGATTGATTTATCGGATTGATTGATTCGACGATTTGATTGATTTGACGGATTGATTGATTTTCTTCTGTGTACGGATTTCTTCGAGATTGACGTGAATTGATTGAGCTAGATTTATTGATTTGCCTGTTGCTGCATTGACTGGTTTTATATTGACTATGGATTTTCGTATTGCACCGATTCATTGACCATTGACTGAAATAGATTTGATTGACTGTGATTGACTGACATGCATATTGATAGCATAGCCGTGCTTTGATTTCAGTTATAGGTATTAGGTGACCTGCTGGGCTTTGTAAAGCTCATTATATGTGGTTGAATTTTCAGGTCAGGGCAAGGGAGCAGAAGATAGGAATTGATCCAGATCTTCAGGTTTTTGTCTTTTGATTGATAGTGATTCTTTTGTACTCAGGATAGATTTCAGAACTGGTGATTGTAACGTAGTTCCTGAGTATTGTATATGATCTTTTGAGTTTGAATCGACTTGTATATTGATGTTTTAAATTTTATAGATATTTGATAGACTGTTAATTGAAGGTTTTAGATAACTCTGGTAAATTGTTTGAGTAATTGATTGACATTCTTTCCAAGTTAGATCTTGGGGCATCACACAATGACTATTGATAAACTTATGGATTCTTTAATGACTTATCAGCAAAGAAAAAATATGATACTATTAAACATGTTCTCTAATCAAAGCTCTCATTAAAAGGTGACAAAGACGACAACAAAATGAAGATAATTCAAATGATTTAAACATTATTTATAGACAAGGCTGTGATCGAGGTCGAGCACGTGGTTATGACTTTGGAAGAGGCCGAGAATGTGGATGTGGACATGGGGATATCAAAGATGGAACTCATAAAATTATTTTTGAAGTTTATTATGTGCTGCATATGAAAATTAATATTTTAAGCTTAGGGCAATTACTTGAGAAAGGATTTGACATTCATATGAAGGTTAAAAAGCTCATTATTAAAATTAATTCAAATGAATTAATTGCCGTGGAGATGATAAATAATAGAATGCTTATTTCCTAATATAAAATATAGAGTAATGAAATGTTTAAAGATATGTGTGAAAAATCCATCATGACTTTGGCCTATGAAGCTTGGGCATTTAAATTTTAGAAATATAAATAATATATCGAGAAAAGAAATGGTGCATGGGTTACCAAATATATATAAATTATCCAAATTAAATTTGTGAAAGATGTTGATATATCATCAAAAAATTATCTTGATCGGGCACGAATCTCGAGGCAAAATCAAGCCGAAAACTTCAAAAATTAAATATAGGATCACCTGAATTCTAATTTCAGCAAACTTATAGTCAAACTGATCGTCTCAGAAATACAAACTTAACAACACCAAATTCGACTCAATCTGAGCCCAAATGAGTCCAAATCAAGGACCCAAAGCGCTATTAGAAAGTTTTAACCATAATTTGAGTTACCAAATGGTTTCCAAACATAATGTGCTTATAATCAAATCGAGCGGCTCGATAAGAAGAATCCAATGAGCCCAGGATTGCTGAATTCTGACATTATTAAAACCTTCAAATGTTTGACGAATGGTACATGATCAAGTGATTCAATATCGGTCGTCCATCCAACCACTCCCCATTTACCCCTGATCTATTACATATTTACGGGCTATGCCACTCCAGAAATCTATAAATAAACCCCTCATTTATCTTGAGGGGGAACCCAAGTAAGAAGAAGAAGAGAAGAGGAGAAAAAGGATATGAGGGAAGAAACTCCTCCTTGACCACCACCCAGAATTCTACCCGACTTCCACGGGATGTTGGAATTCTGCCCGACATCTACGGGACGCCAAAATTCTGCTCGACTTCCACGGGGCGCCAAAATTCTGCCCAAGTAACGTTGGAGTTCCGCCCGACGCCGAAACTCCGCCCAAGTGATGCTAGAATTCTGCCCGACTTTCAAACAATGTCAGAATTTTGCCTGATCTCCAAGTGATGCCGGAACTCTGCCCCACATTGTAACTGGATTTCAATCCAGAAGTGATTCATTGTAATGTGATCGTCCTATCTTTTACAGATGAGTGAGCCTCTTGTATCTCAAACAAACACTAGTGAAACTTTTTCAACTGGGCGTGGACCCATGGTTTTTTCTTTTTTCAGGGGTTTTCATGTAAAAAATTCTGGTGCTCTTTCATCTTCTGTTTGTGTGTTGAATATCCATACAACGCTAAGACAAATACTTTTTAACTCTATCGCCGCATATATTCTAGCCCGCAACAGTTTAATGTCGTCTGTGAGAAACATTATCCCACAATTTCAAGTGTTACTTCGATGTCCAACAGGCACATCAATCGTATTATTGGAGCTTCTCGCTCCAACTCTCACCAATCTAAAAGTTAGTCTATGAATCATAGATGTCCGATATCTGCCTCTTTTTACCTTAGAGGGGCAAAATGCTGCTGGAGAAGGAACCTCAGAACCTTCTTTAGAAGAGAGAATCTGAAAGATGGAAGAATCTCAGAATGAGATCCTTTAACTCCTCCGAGAGACTCGATAGCCAGTATTACCACAATGAGAGGAGGTTCTTCTCCCTCAAGCTTCACCACTAGATGAAAATGTTCAACCCGAACATCTTCAAGCAAAGATTTCTCTTCCTATGCCAAGAAGCCATCCATAATCACACCAAGATAACAAACTTGTCGATACTACAAGTTCTACCCATCCTTCGCCCACAACTCAGCAACCTCGCATTCCTCTAGATCTCCCAGAAGATTTAGCCCAACCATACGTTGTTGAGCTCCCTCGCAATGACCTACATCATGACTTATGAAGATTAGTACGTGAAGAGTTCCCCGGACGAGGTGTGAGGTAAACTCTTCGACAGTGAAACTTCTTTGAGTCATCACATCTAACTGAAGTTATTCTTTAGCACTCCATTTCGGTTGGCTTCAAACTACCGAGCATTAAGTCCTACGATGGGACATCCGACCCATATGAGCATATCAATAATTATAGAATCATCATGTATATCCAGTGAGCCTCGGACACACTCCTCTTCCAAGTCTTTCCTCTCACCCTTAAAAGACAGGCTCGAACGTGATTCTATTCACTTCCATCTGGAACAATCCTCAATTTTGTTAAATTGGCGAAAGTATTCGTTGAATAATTTATTGCCAATCAGACAATTGCTAATGATTTTTCCCACCTTTCTGGGATTCACTAGAATGAACGAGAATCACTGAAGGAGTATTTTCAGCGATTTTCTACAGAAGCTAGACAAATTTCAAAAATAGATCCGGAATTACTAAGAGGAGCTTCCCTTAGAGGTATTCATCCTGGTCCCGTTTACTCATCACTTATGCGAGATAGGTTCCCTCATATGCTAACTTGATCCATCATGTGGAGGCACAAATATCAGCATATGAAGCTATCAACACCCACTGGAAGTAATTTGATCAACCTTCCAAAAAATGTAAAAATGCTCCTACAATGGATAACTCTTTCTCGCAGCAAAAAAAAATAATGGAACAATAGCCTGCCTCATAGACCTCCATTACCACGACAAGGATTTCGATAAGAAGAAGAATATACGCCTCTCAATGTATCTCTAACTAATGTACTGATGGTCATTCGAGATAAAGAAAATATTAAGTGGCCTAATGCTTTAAAGCTGAACGTAGGAAATCATGAGCAATACTGTCATTTCCATCGCAGTTGTAAACACACAACTAAAGCTTGCAGACAGCTTAAAGATGAGATTGATGGGTTAATCCAATAAGGATATCTTCAACAATTCATCAAAAACATACCTTCTTGAGATAAAGCTAGTCATATTGGGGGGCAAAATTAATAACAATAAAGACAAACATTGAATAATATTCAAATGACCAGTGAGATTAAATGACCATGCACTTCATGCATTTGTATTAGTAATACTACTTATCTTGTTTCATCATGTCTCTTTTATGTTAAATAGGGTGTCACTTTGATATCCATAATATCTTCTTCCAAATTAAATATTATGTTGTCCCAGTACGTATATCTTATGTGTTGAGTACATTATAACTTGTATATCCCTAAGTCATACTAGGGACTTATTATATTATCTTATATGATATAGTAATGTATTGTTCACTCCGTTCTAATATTGTCTCATTTTAATCTCTTTATCCATGATTTAAGAAATATATAATCTTTACTATATCTCAATCACTGGATGATCAATCCTTGGGGAATTTAATCCAACCTCTTCCACGCAGGTTAATATTATCGAGCAGGACTCTGACATACAACCTCTGATATGTCTTATATCATTGGCACATTCTCTCGACCTCTTCTACACAAGTTAACATCATCTAGTAGGGCTCTGACATACAACCCCGGATAGGTCTTACATTCTTGGTGGATTCTCTCGACTTCTTCCACATAAGTTATCGTTATCGAGCAGGGCTCTAACATTCAACCTCGGATATGTCTTACATCATCGGTGAATTCTCTTAACCTCTTCCATATAGGTTAACATCATCGAGCAGGGCTCTAATAAACAACCTCGGATAGGTCATTTATTCTTGATAGATTCTTTCGATCTCTTCCATAGAGGTTAACATCATCAAGCAACGCTCTAAGTGGACAATATTTTCTCTTAAAAAGATTTCATAAAAATGATTGATAAAATCATCACTCATATAAAGACCATAGTAGTTTAACAATGCCTCCAAAAATATGAGGGGCAATATATCAAATTATATCTCAAAGACGCATAAATAATTTAACTTCCTATGAGGGATATGTTCTCAACTTCATATATAATATCAATGGAGTTACATAAATCTAATATCACATTATACTGTACATATATTATTGCTAGAAGTTGAAATCAAAAAGTACATTTACATCATCCATATAAATATATATAATGACGGTACACTTATGTATGGATGCATATTGCCTTTGTAAAATTCCACTAAAAACCTGCCATCATCGGCCCTTCGTCTGATGTATGTCGGTGGTCCTTTACTTCATATCAATCATTATCGACTTCTCGCTCAACTACTGATAGCAACATATCCTCCAGCTCTCTCATTTAGCTCGACACTTGGCCATTGATTGCTAACTAACGAACTTCAACTTGATCGTCTATCTTCGACGAACTTCTTCTCAAATAGCATCAAAATTCTCCCAGTCTACTCACAACTTATATTTATCATCCTTCGTTGGACTTCTGCCAATTGCAGAACTTTCGTTAGAATTCCACCCGATGTTGAGCTTCCTTCCGTCGCAGGACTTCTGCATGTTACTGGACTTTCATCGAAATTTTACCCGACATTGAGCTTCCTCCCGTCGCTGGAGTTCTACCAGTCATGGGACTTTCTTCGAACTTCTAACTGAATGCTAACAATCGTCAATTTCCCTCGATTGCAGGATCTCTTGAAAAGGGAGGAGGAAGAAGATGAACAACTATAAAAATTCTAACTTCTACATAAGAAGAGGGGCACTGATGTAAGTAGGAAAAGTCACCTACATAAAATAGCAGAATGTCTCAACTATAAGAAGATAACAAGAGGAGAAGATAGTGGAAGGAGAAAATTTTTTCTTTTATACTAAAGAAAGCGCTGAAGTAGGGAAAATCACCTACAAAAAATAGCAGAAATCCTCTTAAACAAGAAAAGAAATGGGGGATTAAAAAGGAGAAAGATTGGAAAAATACCAACTTCTATACTAAAGAGGAACGCTAAATTCAAGTAGAGAAAGTCACCTATGAAAGATAGTGGAAAGCCTCTAGAGCTGGAAGAAAAATGGGGGAGAAAGAAGATAAAAGAGGGGAAATTTTCAACTTCTGTACAAGAGGAGGGGCGCTGAGTTAAGTAAGAAAAGTCACATACTAAAAAATAGTGGAAGGTCTCAACTATCAGAAAGCCAGAAGAAGAAGAGAAGAATGTGCAAGTTCCCCCTAGCTCTATGGGGTATTTATAGTTTTTTTGGAGGAGGAAAGAAGTTTCCAAAATTTTCTAGAATTTTCATATTTTTTTTTATTTTTTTTTTTTGAATTTTTCTAAATTTTTTTTAAAAAAAAATTTGAGATTTTTTCAAAATTTTTATGAATTAAAAAAAATAAAAATATATAAAATAGTTTGCTGGCGGTTTCCCTAACCACCAGCGGCGGCTTAAACCAGCGCCTGATCGCCAACAGACACGCATAACCTTGCAGGCTAGGTGCGGGTCAGTTGGACCGTGGGCGGGCTATGCGTAGGCTAATCGGGTAGGCGAAGTGGGCCGGAGGAAGGCCAGTAGCGCGTGTGGCCTTGGCAGGCCGCAATACGGGTCGGCGGACCCTGCGCGTGATTTTGCACCGCCGGCTGCAGTGGCCGTGGTCGGCTGACCGATTCGGCTGCCTACATAATTATGAGTCAAATTTTTGCTCTGGGAAGGTCAAATAGGACATTTTTTGGGTCCCCGGGATCATTTTTTGATGTTCCGAACTCAATTTTGATACTTTTAAAGCCATTTGGGGCTCCTCCACGCAAGATCATATTTTAAATCATATATAAAATTTTTCAAAGTTTGTGACATGTATTTTTGGACTCCTGGAGCTTTGACATTCAAAAATATGAGGCAACTGATATGTCATAAAAAAAATATCTTTATTGGGCATGAATCTCGGTGCAAAATCAAGCCGAAAACTGCAAAAATTAAATTTGGGATCACCTAAACTTTGATTTCATAAAACTTATAGTCAAACTGAGTGTCTCAAAAATACAAATCTAACGACACCAAATTCGACTCAATCCGAGCCCAAATGAGTCCAAATCAAGGACCCGAAGCACTTTTGGAAAGTTCAAACCACAATTTGAGTTATTAAACGGTTTTTAAACATAAAGCGCTTATAATCAAATCGAGGGGCTCGACAAGATGAATCCAACGAGCCCAAGATCGTCAAATTCTGACATCATTAAGACATTCAAATGTTTGACGAACGGTACACAATCAAGGGATTCAATATCATCTATCCATCCAACCACTCCCCATTTACCCCTAATCTCTCACCTATTTACTAGCTATGCAACTCCATAAATCTATAAATAGACCCCTCATTTCTCATGAGGGGGAACTTAAGAAAGAAGAATAAGAGAAAAAGAAGAAGAATAGAAAAGGAAGAGGAGAAGAAGGATAGGAGGGAAGAAACTAGTCCTCGACTACCGCCCGAAATTCTACCCGACCTCTACGGGACGTCGAAATTTTGCCCGACTTTCAAACAACGCATTCATCCGGCAGATCTCCAAGTGACGCCGGAACTCTACCCGACATTGTAATTGGATTTCAAAAGTGATTTATTGTAATCTGATCGTCCTAACTTTTACCGACGAGTCAGCCTCCTGTATCTCAAGCAAACACTATTGAAACTTTTTCAACTGGATGTGGCCCGGCGATTTTTTTTCCTTTTCAGGGTTTTCCACGTAAAAATTCTGGTGCTCTTTCATCTTTTATTCGTGTGTTGAATATACATACAACACTAAGACGAATACTTTCTAACTCTATCGCTGCATATATTCTAGCCCGCAACAGATGTGTATTTTAAAAACAACCAAGAAAGAGTTTCTAAATGAAACAAGCTTTAGAGCAAAGATGCCTCTTCAATTAATCCATAGAGATATATGTGGACCCATTGCTCCAATTTCTTTTGGTAAGCAACGATATTTCTTAACTTTTATTGATGATTATTCAAAAAAAATATGGGTTTATTTTTTGAAAGAGAAATAAGAAGCTTTCATTAAGTTTAAAATTTTTAAAACAAGTATAGAGGAAGAAAGTGGGTTTTCAATAAAATCCATCAGATTAAATCGAGGAGGCGAATTTATGTCCAAAGTATTCAAAAAATATTGTGAAGAGTATGACATTTGACATCAATGAACAACACCCTTTTAACCCATACAAAAAGGAATATCAGAGGAAAAATTGCACTATTCTTAAAAAGATACGAAGCATTATCCAAAGCAAGTATATGCCTAAAAAATTTTGGGCCGAGGTGGTTACATGTGTTGTCTATACACTCAATCGATGCTAAACCTCAAACTTACAAAATATGGCACCATAAGAATCATGGACAGGAAGAAAGCCACATATATCTCATTTGAAGGTGTTTGGGAGCATTGCATATGCGCATGTTTCTGAACAAAGAATGACTAAGTTGGATGATAGAAGCTTCAAACTCATCTTCATCGGATATCAATCTAAATCTTATAAATTATTTGATAATAAAGCATCAAAAATTATTTTTTAGCAGGGATGTAGAGTTTAATGAAGGAGCATGAGATTGACTAAAAATAAATACTTAAAAAGAAGAACAAGTACTTGTGGAGCTACAAGATGAAGAACAATTATTTACAAATTTATAAGATTCACATTCTCCAAATACTTCAGAAGATAATCAAAGATAAAGGAAGACATGAAATTTAAGAGTGCTTTATGAGGTAACTGGTGATCTTCATTTTATTTGTTTACTTGTAAATAATGAGCCATTGGAATTTGAAGAAGCCATAAAACATGAAAGATGGAGATGTACTATGGATGAAGAGATCAAATTTTTAGTAAAAAAATACAACATGGGAGCTCACAATATTACCAAAAGGACATAAGACTATTGGTGTAAAATGGGTATATACAAAGTAAAAAAAAAAATGTAAAAGTTGAATTAGAAAAGTATAATGCACGTCTAGTAGCAAAAGGATACAAGCATAAAGAAGGCATCGACTACAATGAGGTATTTTTTCTCCTATTATTCGTATGGAAACTATTCAATTCATTATTTTTCTACTTCACAAAATAATTGATCTATTTATAAATGGATGTTAAATCTGCATTTTAAATGCAGTCATTGAAGAATAGGTATATGTCAAACATCCATTGGGATATATTAAAGAAGGGCATGAATCAAAAGTTTATAAATTAAAAAAGACTTTATAAGGTTAAAATAATCTCTAGAGCATGGAATACAAGAATCGATTCATACTTTAAACAAAATGATTATATCTAATGCCCTTATTATGAGAATGCACTTTATGTGGAGAAATATAATAATGAAGATATATTACTTGTTTGTTAATATGTGGATGATCCTATTTTTATTGGCAATAATCTACTTTTATACAAGGAGTTTAAGCAAGCTATGGTATTGACATGACAGATTTTGGACTCGTGTCATTTTTTCTTAGAATTGAAGTAAAGCGAAATAAAGAAAGAATATTTATCACACAAGAAACATATATACAAAGGAAGTTTCTAAAGAAACTTAACATGGAGAATTATAATCAAGTAAGCACTCCAATATAATGTGGAATCAAACTATCAAAGAAAGAAGAAGGGAAGAAAGTAGATCCAACTATGTTCAAAAGTTTGATCGGAAGCCTGAGATATCTAACAAGTACAAGACAAGTCATTATATATGCAGTTGGAATTGTTAGTCGCTACATAGAAAATCCCACTAAGACACATTTGAAGGTAGCTAAGAGAATTCTTCGATATATTGAAGGTACACAAATTCATGAACTTTAAGGATATTCAGATAGGGATTGTGTTGGAGACCATGATGATAGAAAAAATACAAGTCCATTTTTATTTTATATGGGTGACACTGCATTCTAATGGAGCTCACAAAAATAACAAGTTGTTGCTATCTCTACTTGTGAAATTGAATATGTTGTTGCATCATCATGTGTATGTCATGTAATATGGCTGAGAAAGGTGCTGAAAGATATTGATTATTCTCAAGTCGAAGCTAAAAAAAATCTATATTGATAATATATCCAATATAACATTATCAAAAAATCTTATCATAAGAGAAGCAAACATATTGATGCACATTTTCATTATATAAGAGATCATATCAAGGATAAAAAAGTTCTGATGGAGCATGAAAAAATTGAAGATCAAGTTGCATATTTTTTCACAAAGCCATTAACTACAAAACGGTTCATAAATTTAAAGATACTTCTTAGAGTAGTTAATATAATTTTAGTTTAAGGGGAAGTGTTGAAAATATAAACAAAAATTAATTAGCAAGTATTTTTTGTATCTAGAAAATTGTATGTAAGAAATCTCTAGAATATAAAATATATAACTTTTGGTAGTTGTTAGTTGAGCTTTTATTGTGAAAATCTCTAGATTGTGTTTCTAGAATGATCTTTATACAAGTATAAACAGACCTTTAGCCTTGTCATTTTGATGTAAGAGAGAAAGAAATTGAATAGAAGTTCCTCTTATTTTTATTCTCTTTTACTCGTGCAAATAATTTATCTCTAACAATATATTCAAATATATATAGAGCTCACTGTAAAATGATCAAGATGAATATATTTCTAAATTAAGGAGTTTATGTTTGTAATAATATTAGCATTATATGCTTATGGGAGGCTAAGAGTTGAAGAAAGAAGATGCAGAGAAGTGCATCATAGATATATGCTTATGGCTAAGCACAATTGACGTAGGGAAGCAGAAGAAAATGCATGGGAGAAGAAAATACAAATTATTATATAGTTCATTACCGAGTCTTAGATGGCGTGCCGCATGTCGGCTAAGCCATTGTCAAGGTACCGAGACATTAATAGGCCTTCACGATTGTTTCAATATTTTCTTTAGTGTTCCACTACTAGGGGTGGAACCACATTGAGGCGAGGGTGGGCAATTGCCAACCCTCAAAAAAATTGAGTTTTACTTATAAGGGAGAGCAATTTTGAAAAATTTCCCCCATAAAATAATCTTTTTCCCATCTCTTAAAGAGTTTTTTCCGACATCCAATCCATATCTAAAAAGCAATGTTTTTTTTTTTCCTTTCTTTTTTATTTTGCTGAGGGATGACTCTCTTAGAAGTCTTCACATTAAGAAATTATTCTGTACGGACACCAGATCGTTCTAAGATGATTGTGAGCGCTTCGTCACCTGGTACACAGCACCGATACATAACAAAAAAGAATGACGTGGGGCACTCTCATTCTTCTCTCGACGCTGTCTGGTATCCTCACAGAGTAATCAATCTTTCACACTAGACTTTACTCATTATATACTTTTTATGCTTTTTAATTAATGCAAATGCAATATTTCGAGATTTGATGTTAGAGAGCGTAAACTTTAATTTTAATTTAATAATATTAAAGAACTTTCTAAAAGAATTTTCCTTCTCTTCTCATTAATCATTATACAATACTTTATTTATAACTTTTGGCCTGATGGTTGAGAGCTTAAGCTTCCAATTAGGAGGTCTTGGGTTCGAGTCGTTGTATATGTATTGTGTGTGTGTTTGACTTAAATGACCTAAATATCAAAAAAAAAAAAAAAGGCTTTTATAAATGATACACTAAAAACTCTTTTAATTCTTGCTTTTTAAAATTCTTAAAATAGAAAATATTCAAAGTGTCCTTATTACATAAAATAAAGTATGAATGTTTAAGCTATCATAGTAGACAATGATAGCCAACGAATCAAACATGGACACTATTGCTTATATATTTTGCTGAATGGAGAAGATTTACGTGCGGCGTCTTAGGGGCAGAAGGTGACTCTGTAGTTGGTGCCGGCGGGGCAAGTGAAGGTGCTCGTCTGATCGTCCTTGGGATAGCTGTAGGCGTCTGGGCAAAGGTTCTTGAAGAACCTCGAGTAGTCGGTCGGCTGACAGCTGCCGGAGTTGCAGCAATACTCATCTGTCTTAAACACCGTGCATGGATTATTACATCCTCCGGGAGCCTGCAGCGCCGCCGGGCACTGCCCGACGATATCCGCTGCGCATTGGATTCCGTGGCAAGACCCGCTCGGCGTCTCCGGGCTGAAATCAAGCCCCACGTTAAACCCGTCGACGTTGGAGATGTCGAAGAAGTCAAGATTGGAGAACTGGTTGAGGGCGAACTCGGCCAGGGTGTTCGGCGGCGTGCCGTAGGCGGTGCAGGCGAGTTTGCCGCCGCAGTCGCCGGTTTGGCAATTGCCGTTTCCGGAGGCGTCGAAGGAGCAGCCGGTGCGGGCCCACACGCGGCCGCCGGTGGTCCCGGCTGGGACGTCGATGGTCCATGTTTGGCCGTTGTCGAGCTGGATGCCACCTCCGGCGGGGACTGCGGCGGCCCAGACAGTGTACGAGCATTGGTTGACGATGGTGAAGGTGGCGGCTTTGAGAGGGGTTAGGAGGGTGAGGAAGGCGAGGGGGAGGAGGACGAAGGAAATTGCTACGGTGGTGGTGGCCGCCATATTTGTTTGATTAATGAATTACACTTTTGTTTCTGTAATGAATTGAGAGGGAGGATCCGGTCGTTTATATATATAGCGGAAGCTGCAAGTTCTTAAAGAAAAGTCTGATTTTTATACTGTGATGATGCGTGGAAAGGGTCGAGGAAGGAAGCATTCAAAGTCTAGATGAAAAAAGCCCAATTCCACGCAAAGTGTGAGATTTCTCGCATGAGCAAATACTATTCTCAGCACATTAAATCTAATATGGCGGTCTCCCCCATTTTGATTTTGCCACCTAAAATATTAATTTTTATTAGATTTGTATGGGGACTGCGCATTGCAATCTTCTTTTCTGTGAAATTTATTGTTAGGGAGGGGAACTTAATAAAGGAGTAAGGAGAATTGGAGGCATAAAGTTAACTCGATCCTTCAAAATTGATCTAATTTTGAACTCCATAATCACTCTCTTAGCTTAAATATTGCATAACTCATAAGAATAACATAGGCTATCCTGAGAAATTTTTTTCTTTTTTTTTTTTTTTTAAACTCTAAGATAATAGTTTTAATAGATAACAATTAAAGAAAATAATTTTAATAAAGAAAACACAGACCTTGTAAAACAGAAATAGTTAGCTCATCTCCAGTCGAATGTCATTCGCCTGTTTGTAGCTTCACCGAGTGTCCACCTGAATCACAAATGGGAATATATTTGTGTTTTATCTTGGCTGTGAACAGTGAGACATCAATATTGGGATTATTCATAAATATAAAAACAACAACGGAACATCTTTCTCACGTTGTTATTCATAAATATAAAAGCAGAGATGAGAAACAATATATATAAATATTCTTTTCTGGTGTTAGAAATGTAATTCGGTTGAAGATCATGAATTACTGTTTGATATAAATATTATAATATTTTTAAGTAGAAAATTGATTTTTCGGTTGGATATGTCCTTATCTCATAACTTGAAGCAAAAAAATGACTTAAATTACCATAAGTATTGTTGCGGGTTAGAATATACAGGCAATAGAGTAATAATTCTACGTTTTAGCGTTGCACAAATATCCAGCTCACACACAGAGAACACAGACTAGAATATACTCAGCAAGTATATATCCTATTTTGAATTTTCTCCCATTGAGGTTGAATCAGTATTCTTGTTCAGCTATGATTTCTTTTCATTTTAATCTTCTTTAAAATATTTTGAACCATTTCGTTCAAGTAAGTACATGCTATATTTTTTTAATAGGGAAGACTTTTCTAAATTTCATTAAATAAAGATAGAGATGGATATTGCACTTCGTAGTTTTTCCACACATATGGTCAAGAGAGTTAAAGAATGCTAATTAATAATCTCTTCTTATGGAGAGACAAACGATTAGAAATTTTATCTTTCTACACGGCCAGTCCATGTGTTGGAAACTTGAAGTTGCAGTAGTTGATTTCATCATTTTTATTAATAGAGGTCTGTTCATATATAAATCGTCAAGATCGTCAAGATGAATATATTTCTAAATTAAAGATCGAGTTTCTGTTTATAATAATATTAGCATAATAGGCTTAAGCTTATCCCTTCTAAAAAAATATGATTTTTCGTAGCAGTTGTTAGGAATGGTTTGAAAATCATTGCCAAAACTTACTTTTTGTAGCGGTTTTGATTGTTATTTTTGCACCGGTTGAAACCGGTGCAAATACCACCGATTTTAACGGCTTGTATAACCAGAAACCAATTCTTTTTTCATGGTTTTAACAGCTCGTATAACCTGAAACCACATTCCTGGATATCAGTTTATTTTGATGATATTAGTGACGGTTATAACCGATGCAAATCTCTAGGTTTGCACCGGTTATGACCGCTGCTAAATCTAGCATTTCGTCGAATCTATCTTGCCGGTTCAAAAACCATTGCGGAATGTTATTGCAGCACATAACAATTACAGTGGAAGTACAATGGTTTTAAAACCTCACGGTTATAACAGTTGGGATAACTCAAAAATAATGTTGCGGTAGCCGTATTTTTTTGGTGGTATGGCATAGTATGACAGGCTAAGAGTTAAAGAAAGAAGATGCAGAGAAGTGCATCATAGATCTATGCTTATGGCCAAGCACAGTAGTCGACGTAGTGAAGGGGATCGAAGAAAAAGCATGGGAGGTATTTTTCTGAACTAATTCTTCGTGGTTGATTTGTCAACACGAGGAAGCTGCAGCAGAAATAAAGGGCATGCATGGTTTTTAGACAAAGGAGAAATCAACTTGTGAACCTTCACGTACGTTTGAAGACACCTGGTTGGCTCATAAGAGAAGATCGACAGTATTTTATTTTGGTCACATGGAGTTAGGCATATCACTGTCATGGCCAGCTTTATGTGGAAAGACTTCATTGATCTGTAATTTAATTCTCAATAAGTTAAGAAAGTTCTTCTTCCCTGTTGGAGCAGCTCGAAGTTATCAGTTTTGCATGTTAGAAATTATGTTGATAGAGAGAGAACTTGATAGTTTAAGTTGGGGACGAAGCTTATCTTGGTCGGTTGGTTGAGAGTTTTGACTATCAATTAAGATCGAAGTCTTGGACTTGAATCTTAGGTATGTTATATTGTGTGTGTAAGTTTGTTTTAATTGAGTTAAATGCCAAAAAAAAAATTTAAGTTATGACAAATTTTAGAAATGATTACCATTATAACTTTTACGTTAAGTCGCTGGCAAGCCCATAGACTTTGCTTAAGTCGCTGGCGCGCCCATCCAATGGAGCTTTTATTTGGTCTGGTGAACGTACGTAGAGTAACGTTCGGCCGGCACTAAGATCGCAGGCACAAAACGAGAAATACTGAGCAAATACCAAGCAATACCAACAATAACGAGAAGTATCATTATGTGAAGACCCAATACCGAGTTATACCGAGTAATACAAAAAAATACCGAAAACAGTAATACAATAAAATACCGAGTTTTCGGTATTTTTTGTATTACTCGGTATTGCTCGGTATAACTCGGTATTGGTCTTCATAGAGCGGTATTTCTCGTTATTACCAAACAATACCTACCAATACCAACCAAATACCGAGCAAAAACCGAGTAACAATCCTTTGACCGAACGTAGATCTACGTCCAGTCAGAGGACGTAATAAAAGTTCCATCCAATGGCTTTGCATGTAATTTTATCAAAAAAATATATTAAATAGATAAATTAATTAAATTTTAACATATTTTTCTATTTATAAGGTAACCATATTTTTTTAAGTAACAGAATTATTAATGTATTACTTAAATCATATATTAATAATAAATAATAATAGTTTTACATAACTTTTTAAAATCCAAAATTTTATATCATAATTTGTTCATACTAATTAACCTACCGATTGCTATATATATATATATATATATATGCTAGGATGAGAAATGAAAATTTTTATTTTCTACCTTTTATTTTGGAAAAGTATTCTATGTAATCATTCAACTAATTAATTTTAAAAGTAAGTTTCTATGGAATCTAATGCCATCAACATTATTCGATCATTTATTAACCAATGCAAATTTTAAATATTTTTACCATTGTAAATTAATAATATTATTTTTAAATATTATTTTATACATTTCATCAACATTATTCAACCATTTTAAATATAATGAAGATTAAATATTTATTTTTATGTTACTAATTCTGATTCAATTAATTACTATGCACAAATACTGCATTTAACATTATGGAATTGTATTTTTTTGACATAATTAAGACAACACAAACTTGTTTTGAAATAAATAATTGATAAATTATCTATTTAATTTCTATTTTTTTAGAATTATAATTAGAAATACAAAACATACACATTTATAATTGTAATTATATATTTTTAGTTTTATTTTTTTCTAATTTAAAGAAAAATATTATTAAAATTATATATCTATTTAATAACTGTAAATTCTATTGAAATCAAAATGCTAGTCAAATCAATATATTATAAAATTAATTATATATTAACATGCTTATATATATATATTGAAAACATATAATAATAACCACAATAAACACATAATATAAATATTATTTTCTTATTTTAATATTTCAATTTAATTAAAGTTCGTGAACTTTTCTCTCATAAGGTAAGCCTGCGAATTACTTTTCGCTCTGCTAGGGTTTCGTACTCTAGTTGCCTTCTCTAGCTTCCTCTGCTTCGTCACCTGTTGGTTCTCTCCACTCGGATAGTTGCTCTTCTAAGGGAGAGATTATTACGTACGGAGTCCAGACGGGAGAACCATCTGATTTTTGTCAGTGTGCGTAATAAAAGAGCAATTACTGTTCATTATTGTGCTTTCGCTAAGCACACTCACAAAACTCGGACACAGATTCGGTCCGGACTCTGCACGTAATAATCTCTCCTTCTCAGGGAAGTTCTTTTAGCCTTCTATAAAGTGTTTTTTCCTTATGGGTCGACCTTTGGCCAACTTCTTTCGGAGATTTTGAGTTTTTTCTGGCTTTGTTTTATGGTATCATATTGTTACATTTTTGGATGTGGGTTCTTTGTTATTTGGCATGGCGAATAGCTCTCTTAAGAGAACTGATCCTAATTTTTTAGGTTCTAAAAATGAATCAAGATCCTGTAAGAATGATTTAAAAGCTACTGCCCATTTTGGTTTGACTTCTCTTTGGATTTATGAGCAGGAAGTTCAAGCTCTTGCAGTTCCTTTCGAATTTGCCTTAATCAATAAATTTACTTTTCACTTCCATCTACTGGATTTTTTTTTTTTCAACTTGAAACTATCTAGTGAATTGTTGTTGATCCTTTTGGATCCTTGCCATGTTTAATTAAGATCCCATGTGTTAATTAAGTTGTCCAGTGATCTAGACTATAGTTGTGTATTTGCTCATTGATCTTACTAATTTAACAATTTTTTCATGAAACTAATTAAATGGTTGACATTTATTTTATATTTCTAAAGAATCGCCAATCATGTCCATTTGGTTATCTTTTTCGAATATATTTAAATGAGGGTGTGTCAGGGTGAAAGTTTAAGTTAAATAATTTATTATGGGCTAATAGTTACGAGGGTGCGTCTGGGTGCAAATCAATTTCGAATATGTTTAAAGGCTTCTATATTAAACTTAGGAGAAAGTTTAAGTTCAATAATTCATTATGGGCTAATTTTATGAATAAAAAATTTAATGCTTTTACAAAAAGGGACAATCTCCTGGTTGGTTTAGGCTTTGTAAAATCAAATTACAAGATGAATTGAATCTTCTATGGGATATTGGTAATGGGTCATCCTTTTTTCTGGCAAGATAATTGAATGAGGAATGGTTCTCTTGATTCTCTTTTTAATGCGCACTTTATGTCTAATGTGAAAGTCTTTAACTTTATATTGTATGGGAGGTGGTGTCATAATCTTCTTGTTAAGTATATTCTTAATTATATTATTGTCAGTCTTTATGACGTCCCTGACATCATCCATCCCACTTATTTCTTCGGTTCCTAATGGCAAGTCCCGATCTTTTAAAGATGTTGTGTCGGGTAGCTCCTCCTCCGCGACTTCTAAGGTTCATTTTGTGCATTCTTCTTTCAAAGGTTGTCCTGCCCTAATGTTTGAGGATTCTGCTGTGTCTCAGCTTGCTGCACCGTTTGTTTTCACTCTTGTCAGTAAATTTGTTTTGCGTCGCCCTAATCTTGATGTCATTAAAAATTTTTTTCTGTCGCTTAAACTTTCTGGCTCTTTTAATGTGGGATTGTTGGATCCTCATCACATTGCCATTCAACTGACTAATGATTTGTATTATATTTGCATTTTCTCACGCCGATCGTATTATATTCTTGGATGTCAAATGAGGTTGCTCAAATGGTCGCCGGATTTTGATGTGAGGGAGGAATCTCCCATTGCTCCTGTGTGGATTTCGTTTCCTAACTTACGGTTGCATTTTTTTAATACTTATATCCTCTTTGGTCTGGCTTCTGTGTTTGGTAGACCCTTACAAATTGACCAAGCTACTGCCTCTTTATCTTGACCTTCTATGGCATGGGTATTAGTTGAGCTTGATGTATCAACAAAGCATCCTCATGAAACATGGCTTGGTTCAGAATTAAAGGGCTACTTTCAAAAAGCTGAGATTGAAAACTTACCTATTTTTTGCTCTCATTGTAAGATTCATGAACATGGGATTAATGAATATTTCCGTTTACATCCTAATCTCCGAAAGGAGAAAGGCCCATCTAAAACTAATGTTAATCTTGAAGGGAATGACAAGAATTTGACTAAAAAAGAGTTAGGTAATGACTCTAGATCTAAGGAAATGTTGGTTCCTATTATTGAGCAAGTGGTGGAGGCTCCTTCGTCTAATGACCTGGTGGATAATAATATTGCTTCTCCTATTAATGTTCTAGAATTTGTTAAGATTTCTAATGTTTCTGTTATTAATGATAATGTTATGGTGGTAATTAACTAATGATTCTGATTTATATTCTAATGCTGTTCCTAATTCCCCTCATTTGATTATTCAGGATGATGGTTCTTCTAAAAAGAATCCTTCTCCCTTATTCAAGAAATTTGGTAGAATGCTGTGCCTGTGGATAGCTCGGGTAATCTTGAAGTTATTCTTGATCTTGGGGACATTGAGTCTTCCAAGGTTAATGATGGTATTGAGGCCTCCAAGGTTAATGAACATACTATTGTAAGTTCAGTTCCTCTTTTGTGTCATTTGAATCCTCTTAACCCTCTTGAGGTTATTACGAATAATATTTCTATTGTGGAAGATGATGTTCTTTTTATGAAGATGGTATGGATCCTCCTGAGGGGGCTATTGGTACCTTAAATGATAGTAAGCTTCTCTTAACTGACCATTATCATTGTGATACTTATACTGACACGGAGGTGGATATTTTAGCTAAATGCTATGCTAGAGAAGATCATTATTTGAGCTTTTCTAAAGGACGTGGTAAGAGATATAGAAAACCCAAAATTATTTTTTTGTCTCCTAGAAATACCCATTTGCATACTTCTCATTTATCCTATTTTTTATATTTAACACTATCATTTGGAATGTTCGGGGTATTGGCTGCCCTTCTTATAAGCTTAGAGTGAAAAATTTATGTCGTATTCATAATATCTCTATTCTTGTGTTGCTTGAACCTCTTATTTCTGTGGATAAATTATGTAGTACTGCTAAATTTTTGGGCTTTTAATTTGCTATATCTAATCTCCAATAAAATTTGGGTCTTTTGGAAGGATTATGTTAGAATTGATATCATTGGGGATTTTACTCAAGTTCTACATTGTAATATTGAAAGTTTTAGCTTTCAATGTTGTGCTTCTTTTGTTTATGCAGCCTCTTCTCGATATACTAGAAGAATTTTATGAGAGCAAATCTGTAAGTTTCATAATATTTGCAATCTTCTGTGGCTTGTGGGTGGAGATTTTAATATTATATCTAATCCTTCTGAGCGCATTGGGGGCTCTCTCCCTATTTACCGATCCATGGAGGATTTTAATGGTATGATTATGGAATGCAATCTTATTGATATTAATTTTTCTAGTAATAATTTTACTTGGTATCGTGGTCATTTGTGGCAAAGGTTGGATAGAGTGCTCTTTAATGATGATTAGCTTAACGCTTTTGATTTGACCAAGGTTGAGCATCTTAGTCGTACTCTTTCTGATCATTCTCCTATTCTTATTAAAATTAAGAATGATAATAGGGCTTTTACTTCACAATTTAGATTTCAAAATATGTTATTGCTTCATTCTAATTTCCTTGATGTTGTTCAGAATAATTGGCATGCTCCTCTTTTCCCTGATGATTCTATTTCGGGTATGCATAGATTGTGGCTTAAACTCAAAAGGCTTAAACTTGTTTTGAAGTGGTGGAATCATAATGCATGTCTTTAAAATTTTATTTTCTAATATTTTAGCCACTGAAGATAGAGTTAATTCCTCTAAAATTCTTTGTCAGTTGGACCCTTCTGAGGTTAATTTTAATTTGTTAAAAGAGGCCAAAGTGGAGCTTTGTAAGCTTCAAGCCCAAGAAGAGATTTTTTGGAAACAGAAAGCGGCTGTTAAGCCATGGTGGAAGGTGATAATAATACTAAATATTTTCACGCTTTGGCTAGAAGAAGCGTTCTACTAATTTCATTCATAAAATTGCTCGTGAGGATGGGTCGATGTCTGAGGATAATAAGGAGATTGCTAACCTCACTGTTAATTACTTTCAGAGGCATCTTAAGAAGTCTTTTTACCCTGCTAGTTTTCCTAATCCCTCCTTTATTCCTCAATTGGTTTAGGTTTAGGATAATTTTAATTTAACTAAATCTCTGTCTCTTGAGGAGGTTAAAGATACTCTTTTTGGTATGAATGCTAATTCTGTTGTTGGTCCAGATGGTTACACTACTAAATTCTTTCAGAATACTTGGCCTATTATTTATCATGATATGTTTTTTGCTGTGACTGATTTTTTTAACGGTATTACTATTCCTAAATTCTTCTTGTCTACTTCTATTATGCTTATTCGCAAGAACAATTCGGTGAATTCCTGGAATGATTTTAGACCTATTAGTTTGTTTACTATTTTTTATAAATTGCTCTCTAAAATTCTTATGAATCATTTAACAGTCCTTCTGCCTAGACTTATATCTCCTTTTCAGATGGGTTTTGTCAAAGGCAGAGCTCGGATAACATCCTGTTGGCTCAGGACTTTTGTAATGATTTGGATATTAAATGTCGTGGTGGTAACATGATCATGAAACTTGATATTTCGAAGGCTTATGATATTATTAATTAGAATTTTATTTATCATATTTTGAGACTTTTTGGTTTTGATTTCTCTTTTATCAACCTCATTAAATCTTGCATTGAAAGTCCTTTTTTCTCCATTTTGGTGAATGGTAAATGCCATGGTTTTGTTAGGGCTTCTCATGGGCTGAGGCAAGGAGATCCCATCTCTCCTGCTCTTTTTATAATTGCGGCGGATAATCTTTCTAGGGCTATTGATGACACTTTTAAAAAATGTCCTAGTCTCCACTTCTGAACCTTAGGCGGCATTCAAATCTCTCATTTATGTTTTGCGGATGATTTCATTGTTTTTTCTAATGCTAGCATCAATAAGATTGATAAGATCATGGACTTGTTTGAGCATTTTGCATCTGTTATTGGTTTGACTTTTAATAAACTTAAGAGTTGCTTTACTATTGGTAAGAATATCCCCTCTGATCATACCCCTCTGATCGTGTTATGGATATTAAGATTCTCACTGGCTTTACTCAAGGTGCTTTGCCTTGAAATATTTGTGCATTCCTTTGTATAAGGGTAGAAAGAAGTCTTCTATCTTTGATGATTTAATTTCTGTTGTTCAGAACATATTGTTTTCTTGAGATTCTAACTTTTTAAGCTTTGGTGGTCGCCTTATTCTTATTAAAAGTGTGCTTTGTTCGATTCAGGTTTATTATTTTCAAACTCTATTTCCTACGAAAATTGATTGTCATAGAATTGATAGAATTCTCAATAAATGTTTTTGGAAAGGCACTGGTAATAACTCTAAGATTCATTGGTCTTCTTGGAATAAATGTTGTGGGACTTAGTAAGAAGGGGCTTTGGGTTGTAAGTCGATGTTTTATTTGGCTTTGACTTATTCTTGCAAGCTTTGGTTTAAGCTTAGAAACAACGACAGTCTCTGGGCCAATTTTATGATGGTTAAATATTGTGGGAGGAGACACCCTTCCTTATGTGGTTTTCCTAAAGGTCACTCTAAATTTTGGCAACGGCTTTGCTCGGTTAAATGGAAGGTTGAGCCGTATTTGGCTTGGGGGCTTGGTTATGGCAACATTTTCTTTTGAAAAGATCGTTGGAGATTAATGGTCAGTCTATTGATTCCTTATTAAATTATGTTTCTAATGCTAATGTGAAGGTTAACCATTTTCTTTCTAATCAAGGTTGGGATTTGGTGAAACTCTCTCTTGTTATTCCTGATTGCATTATTCAGCAGATTTTAAAGATCCCCTTAAACACTTCTTCTAAGGTTGTTTTACTCTATTCTCTTTCTAAAGATGGTACTTTTTCAGTTAAAGATGCATGGCATTCCATCAGAGAAAAAAGGATTCTTCTAAGTTTTTTAATTTGATTTGGCAAAGATCTATCCCTTCTTCGGTTTCGGTTTTTGTTTGGAGATTTCTTCATAAGCTTATACCTACTTATGAGAATTTAAGGAAAAGAGATTTTATTTTTCCTTCTAAATGTCAATGTTGCTTCCATGTTGAAAATATGCATCATGTCTTTATTTCTGGCCCTGTTGCGGTTAAGGTTTGGACTCACTTTGAGGATATTTTTCACTTTAATTTTTTTCTGCTACTTCCCCGCTTTACTATCTTTTTGAATGTAGGCTTACTAAGGCCAAAGGGCATATCCGTAATGTTATTCATTGTCTGATTCTTTGGTTTCTCTGGTTGAAAAGAAATAATTCTAGCTTTAACGGTGTTGCGATGGATTACAAGAGAATTATTCAAAAAATTAAAGATAAGGTGGTGGCACTTTTTTCTATTTAGTTACTTTCCTTTAAGAATTTTAAGAATTTTCATTTTATCTGTCCTAAGTTTGGTATTACTTTGGTGGTTGATACTTCCTATAAGGTTATTACTTGTACCTCGTGGACTAAACCTCCCCCTAACTTTGTCAAGATGAATGTTGCTAGTGTTAGAATGGGTTATAATGTGGCCTATGGTGGAGTTTTATGGGATCATAAAGGTTCTTATCTGTGGGGCTTTGCTGGGCCCGTGAATTCTGGTGATATCAGATTAGCTAATTTTGTTGGGGTGCTTTATGGTTTACAGTTTTGTGTCAATCTTAAATTGGTTGATGTTGTGTTGGAAGTTGACTTTGATATTAAGGCCCTCCAGAGTTTGGATTTCATTTTCTCTTCTGCTTTATTTTATACTTTGAGGGACATTAGACGTTCCTTAAACTTGGTGAATTGCTCTTTTTATAATATACTAAGAGGGGAATACGTGTGCTAATGGTATGGCCAATATTGGTTGTAATTTTAATGGTGTTAATGAGTTCACTTACAATCAACTTCCTTTTCTCATTAAAGGTATTCTTAGACTGGATCAATTTGGGATGCCTTATGTTAATGATTAATTTGGTTTTCTCTTCCTTTTTCTTCTTTTTCTTGACCTGTTCATTTTTTATTGTGTTTGGCTCTGTTGCTGGGTTCCTTTTGGCTGGTGTGTTGGTACTATTGGTATGGGTGTTGGTTTGGTGGTTTCTTCTTCTTTGGCTATTTTTTAGTTTTTATGGTGGTTATGGTGTTTATCTTCCCGTTCAATTTTCTTGGTGGATTCGGTTTTGTCCTATCTCTACTTGTTGCTGGTGGGGTTGGTGTTATGTTATTGGGTTTGTTGGAGTTGGGTTGTCTTCTTTTCACCTTTCTGTGGCTGCTTTTTTGCGGGTTATTTGGATATCTTGCTGGATGGCTGGTTGGTATGGGAGCTCTGGGATGCAGGTTTTCCCTTTGCTTTGTTGCTTGAATGTTTCGATTGATTGTGCTGCCAGAATTCTCAAGGTTGTTTTGGCTGGTCTCTTATCCTCGTTGAGCTCCTGGGTAACTTCTGTTTACCTCAATTTTGTTCCTCTTGCCGTGTTGGTTTGGGGGTGCCTTCATTTTTTTGTGGTTATCTTCTCTGCTTGGCTGGCATTGGTCCAAGGCGTATTCACCTTATTGTTTTTATTCTGGCCTTTCAGTCTTTTTTGCAGGTTATTCTGTGGGATGATGACTTCAAGGCTTGCATGAAGGATGGCGGTTGGGAGCATTTTGGCTATTTTTTGTTTGCTCCTTATTTTTGGGTGCTCTTCCTTAGGCACTGTAGCATGTCCTTAGGCTTA
The DNA here is from genome assembly GCA_022539455.1 of Dendrobium nobile. Taxonomy (NCBI): domain Eukaryota; kingdom Viridiplantae; phylum Streptophyta; class Magnoliopsida; order Asparagales; family Orchidaceae; genus Dendrobium; species Dendrobium nobile. The sequence continues at coordinate 1,090,820 of CM039728.1, forward strand.
CTTGTAATCTTCTCTAGTGGGGAACTCGAGTTTATAAGTTTTTTTCTTTTTTCTTTATTTTTGTAGCTCTTTGAGCATTAGGGAGCTTGAGATCCCCTTAAGGGCTTGTAATACTTTTCTTAATTAACGCGTAGACCCTTTGTGGGTTTTTCCTTAAAAAAAAAATCTTAAGGATCAACCTATTTTCAAATGTTATGTTGATGGGGCTTTCAATCTTAAAGAGGTTTGGAATTATTTCAGAAATAAAATGATTCTACTAAGATTTATGATAGAATTTAGAATTCTGCCACACCTATTAATATTTCTTTATTTAGTTGAGGATTATCAAAAGTTTTATTCCTGTTGATGAGAGGTTAAAAGGCAAACATTTGGTTTACTCTCATCTGAAAACTATTAATCATATTTCATGATTAAAGTAGGCAGTAACACATATCTTTCATGAGAAAAACTTGAAATAGGGAAAATAAATCGCACTTATGGCCATCCATGCTTTCTTTTTGCTAAGCCACATGGATATCTTCGACCTATTGCTTTTATAAGCTTTGGTGATAAATGCCCATTTGTAAGAAATGTGTGCAAATAATCAAATTCTTCACATGCATAAGAGGTACAAAAATTTTCACAATAGGATGCATTTATTATAGCATCTTTCTTTATTAAGATCCTCTCCCTAACGAGATATTATTACGAGCGGAGATCTGGCATAGAGAATCGTTCGATTTTATCTCAATGAATAGTAAAAGTGCAGTGCTGAACGATTTTATCTCTATGAATATTAAAAGTACAGTATTGAGTTAGTAAAAGCCAAGTGTTTTACTATTCATAGAGACAAACTAGACGGTTCTCTGTGCCCGATCTCCGCACGAAATAATCTTACCCAATACAAATCTAATAAAAATTAATATTTTAGGTGGCTAGATCAAAATGGGGGAGACCGCCATATTAGATTTAATGTACTGAGAATAGTATTTGCTCATGCGAGAAATCTCACACTTTGCGTGGAATTGGGCTTTTTCCATCTAGACTTTGAATGCTTCCTTCCTCGACCCTTTCCACGCATCATCACAGTATAGAAATCAGACTTTTCTTTAAGAGCTTGCAGCTTCCTCTATATATATAAACGACCGGATCCTCCCTCTCAATTCATTACAGAAGCAGAAGAGTAATTCATTAGTCAAACAAATATGGCGGCCACCACCACCGTAGCAATTTCCTTCGTCCTCCTACCCCTCGCCTTCCTCACCCTCCTAACCCCTCTCAAAGCCGCCACCTTCACCATCGTCAACCACTGCTCGTACACTGTCTGGGCTGCCGCAGTCCCCGCCGGAGGTGGCATCCAGCTCGACAACGGCCAAACATGGACCATCGACGTCCCAGCCGGGACCACCGGCGGCCGCGTGTGGGCCCGCACCGGCTGCTCCTTCGATGCCTCCGGAAACGGCAATTGCCAAACCGGCGACTGCGGCGGCAAACTCGCCTGCACCTCCTACGGCACGCCGCCGAACACCCTAGCCGAGTTCGCCCTCAACCAGTTCTCCAATCTTGACTTCTTCGACATCTCCAACGTCGACGGGTTTAACGTGGGGCTTGATTTCAGCCCGGAGACGCCGAGCGGGTCTTGCCACGGAATCCAATGCGCGGCGGATATCGTCGGGCAGTGCCCGGCGGCGCTGCAGGCTCCTGGAGGATGTAATAATCCGTGCACGGTGTTTAAGACAGATGAGTATTGCTGCAACTCAGGCAGCTGTCAGGCCACCGACTACTCGAGGTTCTTCAAGAACCTTTGCCCGGACGCCTACAGCTATCCAAAGGACGATCAGACGAGCACCTTCACTTGCCCCGCCGGCACCAACTACAGAGTCACCTTCTGCCCCTAAGGCCTCGAGCCTCGAGCTCGCACGCAAATCTTCTCCATTCAAAAACATAAGCAATATATATAAGCAATGGTGTCCATGTTTGATTTGTTGGCTATCATTGTCTTCTATGATAGCTTAAACATTCATACTTTATTTTATGTAATAAGGACACTTTGAATATTTTCTATTTTAAATATTTTAAAAAGCATGAACTAAAGAGTTTTTAATTAGTTTATAATTTATTTAAGCCTTAAGTTATAAATAAAATATTGTATAATAGTTAATGAGAAGCGAAGGAAAATTCTTTTAGAAAAGTTTTTTTAATATTATAAAATTAAAATTAAAGCTTACTCTCTCTAACATCAAATCTTGAATATTGTATTTGCATTAATTAAAAAAGCATAAAAAGTATATAATGAGTAAAGTATATATAGTGTAAAGGATTAATTATTTTGTGCGGATACCAAACGGCTTCGGGAGAAGAAGTGTGCCACATCACTTTTTGTTGTGTGCCGGTGTTGTGTACCGGGTGACGAAGTGCTCTCATTCATCTCCAAACGGTTAAAATTGTTATGTTTGTCATCTCATTTGGAAGGTTAGAATATATTAAAATAGTTTTGTTAATTTACAGTCTCATTATCTGAGCCAAGAAGAATTATAAGATCAAAATTAAGAATACAAATAACATGGCCCATATAGCTTATAAAACATAAACTTCTTCCACGGATGATCTTTGTTTGGTGGCGAGAGAGGAGCAAAAGGAAAAACGAAAGCCGTCCTCAAGATCGTGACTCGTGAGTGCGAGAGAGGAGTAAAGGGGAAAACGAACCATTAATGCTTTTCATGTATCCAGAAAAAAATGTTTGTGACTTGTCTTGATTAATAAATAACTTTAAAAGGAAGATATACACAAATTAGAGCAGGTTTTCTCATTGGTGAATTTGTTGCTCTATTAAGCTACTAAAATAATTAGATTTAAGCCCCTTAATTTAGGCTTTCAGTTTTAACTTTAGCCAAAACTTTTATAAGAGATCTCTCGTACTAAGTCATGAGTGTGTGGTCGCAGCATTTCAGTTGCGCAAAAAGAGCGAGGAAAAGCAAAATGTACCCTTCACAGTAATTAATTAGATCATTGACAGTGCAATAATTAGGTGATAATTTAATATTTAATAATAATTATTATATAATGAATAGTTAGTTAACGATAAAAGTTTTAATAAAATCATAATTAATTATGATTTAAATAATTAAATATTTTAAATAATAAATAATTAAATAGCCCTGCAACTCTGTGTCAAAAATCTCTTTTCATTATTCGGTCCACAATGGAAAGTCATTCCTCCCTCTCTCTTTCAATACTTTACCCATTAGTTTTTCTATCTCTACAAGCGAAGCATTGCATGATTTGGGTAGAAGGTGGATTGAAGACTTGAAATGAAAAAAAACCTTTAATATATAAAATGAAAGCTGACAAAGGGTTATACAAAAAAAAAAAATTAAATACTACGTTATTTTCATCGACGACTGCTCAAGATACATGTGGCCATTTCATACGAGGTAACATTATCTCTAAAGTTTTAACCATTCACCACATCTCAACCACCGATAAGCTCGCCAACATACTCTGGGGCAGATCCACTATAAGCCCAGCGGGGGCATTTGTGCCCTTAAAATTCTTTAGGTAATTTGTCCCCCTCCATTTATTTTTTAGTCTTTATTACAAGGGTCTTTAGGCAATTTCCCCCTTGAAAATTTTAAAATACTATTATGGTCTTTAGGCAATTGCCCCAACACAATTAAACATATTATGTAGAGATGTTATTTTTAGGAAACCAAAATTACCCTTTCAACCAAAACTTGTAAAGAAAGTCCAAAAATATGCATACAACCAAAATCCAAAGAGAAATATTCTTACAAAGAGAAATAGTAAATAAAATCCAAAAATATTCATAACCAAAATTTGTTCCAGGGGAGCTGCCCCTTAGACCCCCGACATATCTGCGAAGCATACAACGATCAAGAATATGAACAAATAGGGGTCAACGGGGCAGCACCCCTGGAACAAATTTTGGTTGTAAAGATATTTATGAAAAAAAATCTCTACACTTTTACTTATAAGTTTGCCCCCCTTGAAAATTAAGGCTGATTTCGCCCTTGAACATACTCACGAAAAGTCTACCCGTGTCTCTCTTTCATCACCTGAGGACAAACCACAGATTCAAACCTTAGAATCCACAGATTGAAGGGGATTAACAACATCAACAACAAATGTGTTATCACTTGTGCACAACATCCTATGTACCATCCAAAACTGAATAACAAGCTATTAAAATCCTCACCACACATTAGGCTCCTATGCATGTATTCACTCTATAAATACCAATGTAATCAGCTAATATACTGTTAATGAAAGTTAGAGAAATTTCAAAATCTGCTATTGTATTCATCTCTGTTTTGCCACCTGCACATTTCCTCTGGAAGAACTTTCATAACTTCTTGAGAATTAAGTTACAGATCAATGAAGCCTTTACACATAAAACTGGTCATGACAGTGATATGCCTAAGTGCATGTGACCAAAATAAAATAATGGAGATCTTCTCTTATGAGCCAACCTGCAGGTGTCTTCAAACGTATATGAAGGTTCACAAGTTGATTTCTCCTTTGTCTAAAAACTATCCATGCCCTTTATTTCTGCCGCAGCTTTCTCGTGTTGACAAATCAAAACCACGAAGAAGTTCAGAAAATACCTCCCATGCATTTCTTCTGCTTCCCTGCGTCGACTGTGCTTGGCCATAAGCACAGATTTATGATGCACTTCTCTGCGTCTTTTTTTTTTCTTGAACTCTTAGCCTCCCAAATCAAACAAAAATACGACTACTGCAACATTATTTTTGAGTTATCTCTGTAACCGTCACTATTTACTTCCGCTGTAATTGCTATGTGCTGCAACAACATTTCGCAACAGTTTTTGAACCAGCGGGATAGATTTGACGAAGCATTAGATTTAGCAGTGGCTATAACCGGTGCAAGTCAAATCTGGAGATTTGCACTGATTATAACCGCCACTATTATCATCAAAATAAATTGATTTGGAGGAATGTGGTTTCGGTTATACTAGTGGTTAAAACCGAGATATATAAAAGAATTGGTTTCGAGTTATACCAGCAGTTAAAATTGATGGTTTCTGCATAGCAACGACCAAAATCGCTACAAAAAGCACGTTTTGACAGCGGTTTTCAAACCGCCCCCAACAACTGCTAATATTATTAGCATAAGAAACTCTTTAATTTAGAAATATAATCATCTTGACCATTTTACAGTGAGATATATATATATATATATATATATTTGAACAGACCTCTATTAATAAAAGAGCTAGATAATTGAGTCATCGCTCTTTTTTCCCTTAGCGCCGCTAGCGCTCTGCTAGGGTTTGCTGTCTCTGGGGTTTTCCCCCGCCCCGCGGGGGGTTTCTTCTCTAACGATCTCCTGGATTCAGGGAAATTTTTTATTTCCCTGTTTTCTTCTTTTGTTTTGGAGAACCTTTTGGCGGTTTTTTCTGTTTTCGCCGGCGCCGGTACCGGCATGGCTCCGAGTAAGCTTAAGGACCCTGGCTTTTTTGGTGGGGTTTCTCATTCTCGTTCTTTTCTTGAGGCTCTTGCTGGTTCTAAGCCTGCTTTCAGCTTTGCGGAAGTCTACGTTCCGTGGGTTACCGTCTCTTTGGATTTCCGACCAGGAAATCAATGAACTTGCTACCCCTTTTCAATTCTCGTTAGTTGGTTTTTTCCCTTCTAAGAGACCCCCTCTTGAATCTATTCATAATTTTTTTTTTCAATTTGAAGCTTAATGGTGAAGTTTCTGTGACTGTGTTAGACCTTTCTCACATTCTGATCAAGTTATCAAACGATCTCGATTATTGTAGGGCTTTTTGTCATCGATCTTACCTTGTATTCAATTGCTATATGAAATTAACTAAATGGTCGCCTAGTTTTGATATCGGTGTTGAGTCGCTGATTATCCCGATCTGGATTTCGTTTCCTCATCTTCGTCCCCATTTTTTCTCCCCGCGTATTCTGTTTGGGCTTGGTGAGATTTTTGGTAAACCTTTGAAAATTGATGAAGCAACATCAGTGTCACGACCCGACCCGCCAGCGAAACGAACAGACTGACCAGGATCTGGCTTTGGAATTTGTTTCGGAACTGAATCTTCCAAATATTTCAACTCAAACAGACACACAGACACAGAGCTACTATGAATCATCAAATGCAGCGGAACAAAACATCTATATTTTCTTTTCCTCAAAACAATCATCTACAAATACAGTACATGGCGTTTAGACAGAAAGAAAGACAGAACAGAAAAGCCATGACTGTACAAAAATCAAAAGGTACAAAACAATACCTATACTGATCAGACTCTGAAATCTATTCTTGGACTTCCTTCCCTTTCCCAGAACCTGAAAACCACCAGAAAACAAGAGTGAGCTCAACAGCTCAGCAAAGCAACAAACCTCCAATCAAAACTCTCAGAATCCAAAACCAACACATCAGACAGAAACCCGTACAGAAATCAGAACAGAATCAGACAGATATCAAATCGGACAGATCAGAACGAAACGGATCAAATCAGAACAGATACGGACAGATCAAATCAGACATATCACATTAACGGAATCAGAGTCGTACAGAAATCAGAAATTCAGATCATATCGGAACAGAACAGAATCGTGTCATACAGATCAGATCAAATCATATATATTAATACATAACAGATAACAGAACGGATTCCCTGACACTGACAGAATCTCAACGGATTCTGGCCCCTTATGCCTCCCTTCCCAGACACTGACAGAATCTCTCGGATTCTGGCCCCTTATGCCTCCCTTTGTGCTCACGGCACCAGAACAGATGTGCTTATAGCACCATAACAGAATTCATCGGATCCGGAACAGAACAGATATCAGATTTCAGATTGAGCTCATTTCAGATTTCCCTGACACTTACTGAATCGCTTAGGATTCAGGCCCCTTATAACTCTCTTTTTATAGCATATACAGATAGCATATCAATTCAGAAGAAATCCGGACAAATCAGAAATCAGACAAAAAATCGGGCAGCACAACGGCAGTATACGGAATTTACACAATTTTTCCTGAAAATCACAAATTACCAAATTTGCACAGAATACAGATAACAACATTTCAGAACATTTATTCTACTGCTCAGCAAATTTTAGACTACACAGAAAAATCCAGTCGACGAAAAACACCGTCGAATCGAAAATACCCGAACAAAAATCTTCAGAAAATAATCAAAATGTGCACACTTGGCACGTCAACAACATACAGAAACTTACGCGGTAAAAACTGAACCAGACGGAAAATACGGACGAAAATGCCTCGCCAAAATCAAATCCGAACAGAAAACACCGCCAAACACGACGGTTCTGAAAATTGAGAAAGGCGGAATGTGCCTTACCTTGCGTACAGCAATATCTCGGACAGTCTCGTCGGACAAAAACAGCTCCGCGTCGCCCGAAAATCCACTTTTCCCAAAAATCTCTCGACTTTCTCTCTCCTCAACGAAAATCAGATATTTTATAAATTTTCTCTCTTCAAAATGAGCTGATTTCAGCTTTATCAAAAACAGATCGGCCCGGCCGATCGCAAAATCGTCCCAGGACGATCAGACCAAATTTGATCGTCCTGGACGGTTCCCAGAACTATTCTCAGGACGATATTTTGAACAGTGCAGATCGGCCTGGACGATGACCCTATCGGCCCGGCCGATACCTACAGAAAAAACACCTGGAGCAATCTGGACACATTCTGGAGCAAATCCTCAACTGATCGTCCCAGGACGATCCCAGATCATCCTGGACGATCCTGGAGCAAAAACAGCACTTTACAATCTCCCCAACTTTGAAAAAAATGTCGTCCTCGACATTATCCAATCCAAACTCAGTCAGAACAAGTACGGGTACGACTGTCTCATGTCAGACTCTTTCTCCCAAGTCGCTTCCCGTGCAGTCCGGTGCTTTCACTGTACTTTAACCATCGGAATCTGTTTACTTCTTAACTTTCGGACGTCGTACGCCAAAATCAACTCTGGCTCTTCCTTGTACGCCAGATTCTCCTGAATCTCAACCTCATCAACAAACACTTTCTTCCCAGAGTTGGACACCCACTTCCTCAGAGTGGATACATGAAACACGTTATGCACGTCAGTCATCGAATCAGAAAGCAACATTCGGTAAGCAGATTTTCCAATCCTTTCCAGAATTTCAAAAGGTCCAACATACCTTGGACTAAGCTTGCTCACCTGACCAAATCTGCTCACACCCTTCATCGGGCTGACTTTGACATACACAAAGTCACCAACTTGAAACTCAACAAACCTGTGCTTCTGATCGTAATATTTCTGCTGACGATCCTGAGCCGCTTTCAATCTTTATTTTATCAAACTGATCTTTTTAACCGTTTCTTCCAAGAAAGTGGCACCCAGCTCCTGTCTATCTCCGACCTCAGTCAGAGTCAAAGGAGTACGGCACTTCCTGCCATACAGAGCTTCGTACGGTTCCATGCCAATACTGGACTGAAAACTGTTATTATAAGCAAACTCAATCAGCAGAATATGATCCTCCCAGCTTCCGCCAAAGTCCAAAACACAATGCCTCAACAGATCTTCCAGCACCTGAATGGTCCTCTCAGACTGTCCATCTGTCTGAGGATGAAAGGCTGTACTGAAATGCAGTTTCGTACCCAAGCCTTGCTGAATGCCCTTCCAAAGTCTGGAAGTAAATCGTCCGTCTCGATCAGAAACAATCACTTGAGGCACACCGTGCAATCTGACTATCTCTTTCACATATATCTGTGCCAAACGATCCACCGGATCGGTCTGCCTGATCGGAAGAAAATGTGCGGATTTCGTCAATCTATCCACAACCACCCAAATAGCGTCGTTCCCTTGTCTAGATCGAGGAAAACCCATCGCAAAGTCCATCGTTACCTCCTCCCATTTCCACTCAGGGATAGGCAACGACTGCAACAGTCCACCTGGTCGCTGATGCTCTGCCTTCACCAACTGACAGGCTTTGCATCTCGACACAAACTCTGCCACATCCTTCTTCATTCCAGGCTACCAAAACAAAAGTTTCATATCAGCATACATCTTACTACTGCCTGGATGTACAGTGTAGCTTGAATGATGAGATTCATACAGAATCTCCTGCCTCAAATCTCCAAACACAGGTACCCACAACCTGTTCTTACAGAAAATAGCACCAGAATCAGAAATTCAAAGTTCAGGAGTCTTACCAGATCCAATCTGAGCAATCAACTTCGAATAATCAGAATCTGACTTCTGGGCTTCCTGAATCCTTGATTCCAAAGAAGACTGAATACTCATCTGAGCCAAATCTAAATCACTGGAGGAAATCACCTCCAACTGCAAGCGCTCCATGTCTCGAATCAGGAAATCATCAAAAGTAAGCTGCAAACCTGATAGTCCAGAAGATTTCCTGCTCAGAGCGTCCGCTACCACATTAGCCTTCCCAGGCTGATACTGAATAGTCAAATCATAGTCCTTGATCAACTCGAGCCATCTTCTCTATCTCAAATTCAGATCCTTCTGAGTGAAAATGTACTTCAGGCTCTTATGATCAGTGAAAATCTCACATCTGACGCCATACAGGTAATGACGCCAAATCTTCAAAGCAAAAATAACAGCAGCTAACTCCAAATCATGTGTCGGGTAATTCCTCTCATGTGGTTTCAACTGTCTAGAAGCATAAGTAATTACCCTTCCATTCTGATGCAGCACACAACCCAAACCTTTCAGTGAAGCATCACTGAATACCTAAATACCTTCCGTACCTGACGGAAGTGCTAACACTGGAGCTGAAGTCAAACAGTCCTTCAATCTCTGAAAACTAGCTTCACACTTCGGTGTCCAAACAAAAGGTACTGACTTCTGAGTCAGTCTCGTAAGAGGTGTCGAAATCTATAAAAATCCCTTCACAAACTTCCTGTAATACACGGCCATGCCCAAGAAACTACGTACCTCAAATACCGTAGTCGGCCTTGGCCAATCAGCAACCGCCTGAATCTTCTGGGGATCAACAGAAATGCCTTCTCCGCTCACCACATGCCCCAGAAAAGAAATGCTCTTCAGCCAGAATTCACACTTGGAGAACTTGGCATACAGCTGATGCCGCCTCAAAGTCTCCAATACAATCCTCAAGTGTCTGGCATGATCATCTTCAGAAGCAGAATATACCAGAATATCGTCGATGAAGATGATCACAAACTGATCCAAATACTCCCTGAACACTCGGTTCATCAGATCCATGAAAATAGCAGGCGCGTTGGTTACCCCAAAAGGCATAACCAAGAACTCATAATGCCCGTACCGAGTACTGAAAGCTGTCTTCACCACATCAGCCTCCTTCACTTTCACCTGATAGTATCCGGATCTCAAATCAATCTTTGAAAATGCCGAAGAACCAGAAAGTTGATCAAACAAGTCGTCAATTCGAGGCAAAGGATACTTGTTCTTAATCGTGACTTTGTTCAAATCTCTGTAATCCACACACATACAAAGTGTCCCGTCCTTCTTCTTCACAAACAGAACAGGTGCTCCCCAGGGCGAAACACTAGGACGGACAAAACCTCTGTCAACCAACTCCTGAAGTTGAACTTTCAGCTCAGAAAGTTCTTTCGGTGCCATTCTGTACGGAGCTTTTGATATCGGAGCGGTACCCGGAAAAATATCAATAGAGAACTCCACATCTCTATCCGGAGGTAAACCAACCAACTCCTCAGGAAAAACATCAACAAACTCCCGTACCACTGGGATCTCAGAAACAGAACCAACCTCCAGGTTCAGATCCCACACCGAAGCCAAAAACACTGAACATCCTTTCTTCCACATTCTGCTCACCTCCAACACAGAAATCAGACTGGAGAGAACACCTCGTAATCCCTGAAATACACATCGCTCTCCAGCCATAAGCAAACTCACTTGCTTCTTCAGACAATCAATCTGAGCCTCATACAGACTCAGCCAATCCATACCCAGAATCACATCATAAGAAGAAATCGGCAACAAAATCAGACTTGATTTCCACTTCTTGCCAGCAATGTCAATCTCACAAAAACAAAATTTGCGGGCAATCAAATTACTTCCAGCCGGTAAAATCACGGAAAGAGAAATCGGCAATAAAACTGAATCCAAACGCAAAAGCTCAAAATAGCGCTCGGACAGAAAAGAGTGACTAGCTCCAGAGTCAAACAAAACACGACAGGGCTGATCAGAAATGTAAATCGTACCTGTCACAACATCTGGAGCATCACGAGCCTCCTGCTGACTCAGGCTGTAAACTCGTGGCTGAACCGGAGCAGGAGCTGAAGCAACAGAACTACTCTGCTCCCTCTGAACAGTAGGTGGTCTCCGTGGTGCAGAACTAGAACCACCACCTCTACCAGAAAATCTCTCAGGGCGAGGAGGAACAGTCCTCGGTCTTCCTGCTGAACTGACAGGTCTAACAGAGCCCTCTGATCAGAACTCAGAACGCCGATCAAACCCAGTCTGTGGACACTCTGCAATCCGATGTCCTGGCTGACCACATCGGAAGCACAGACCAGCCATCCTGTAGCACTGGCCAAGGTGTCGCCGTCCATAACACTGGCACACTGGTGCTCCACTCACAGATCCAGAACTCATCGTACTGGTAGTAGTACCAGACGACCCTCCACTCCTCCTGGATTCACCAGATTCAGAACCAGCTACAAATCTCTTCTTCCCAGAGGAACCACTGCCAGAAGTCTCGCCTCTAAATCTCTTCCTACTCGGAGTCCACCGCTGCTGAGTAGCCATCAGGTCGTTCTCAATCAGACGAGCTCGCTCCACAAGCTCAGAAAAGTCAGAAATATGAAAAGGTACCAGGGGCTGCCTCAGACTATCTCGTAATCCGATTTCTGAGGGGAAATCGATAGCACTTCTCAGCAGAAGTACTAACCAACTGCGGAGCATACCTGGCTAATGCAGTAAACTCAGCCTCGTACTGCATCACCATCTTACTCCCCTGAACAAGCCTCAGAAAACTCTCCTGCATCTGCTGTCGTGCAGAAGGGGGAACAAACCAGTCTCGGAACACCTCAGTGAACTCTTCCCAAGTAATCAAAGAGTTCAATCTACCCTGAAATCTGGCTGCTTGCTGGCCTTCCCACCAGTGCTCAGCCTCTCCATCCAACAGAAAAATAGCTAACGGAACCTTCCTGTATGACGGACACTGCATTCCGTCGAAGGTCTTCTCCAATCTCCTCAGCCACTCCTCGGCTGCTCTGGGCTCAACAGCGCCCTCAAATCTCGGAGGTTTCAACCTCAAAAATAACTGCAAATGTCTATCAATATCATCAGATCTGACAGTAGAAGCTCTGCTCTGAGTCTCGCTCATCATCTGAGCAACAAGTGTAGCAAACTGAGAAAGTGTATCAGCACCGGCCACTGGGGCTGTACTCCCCACTGGTGCTGCCTGACTGGTACTCTGTCCGTCTGTCATGTCTGGGTCTGGCTGATCCATACAGAAAATCCAGAAAAATCCGGAAAACTATCACAAAAGAACACAATAAAAAGCCAAACAAACCAAAACTACCCCAGACCGACTCGCTACAGATCACTTTCTATAGCTCTATTTTATAATCTAACCAAATTCCAAAACCAATGCTCTGATACCACTAAAAGCTTGTCACGACCCGACCCGACCGGGACGGATCCCGCTCGCACCGGGCCGCGACCCGCCAGCGAAACGAACAGACTGACCAGGATCTGGCTTTGGAATTTGTTTCGGAACTGAATCTTCCAAATATTTCAACTCAAACAGACACACAGACACAGAGCTACTATGAATCATCAAATGCAGCGGAACAAAACATCTATATTTTCTTTTCCTCAAAACAATCATCTACAAATACAGTACATGGCTTTTAGACAGAAAGAAAGACAGAACAGAAAAGCCATGACTGTACAAAAATCAAAAGGTATAAAACAATACCTATACTGATCAGACTCTGAAATCTATTCTTGGACTTCCTTCCCTTTCCCAGAACCTGAAAACCACCAGAAAACATGAGTGAGCTCAACAGCTCAGCAAAGCAACAAACCTCCAATCAAAACTCTCAGAATCCAAAACCAACACATCAGACAGAAATCCGTACAGAAATCAGAACAGAATCAGACAGATATCAAATCGGACAGATCAGAACGAAATGGATCAAATCAGAACAGATACGGACAGATCAAATCAGACATATCACATTAACGGAATCAGAGTCGTATAGAAATCAGAAATTCAGATCATATCGAAACATAACAGAATCGTGTCATACAGATCAGATCAAATCATATATATTAATACATAACACATAACAGAACGGATTCCCTGACACTGACAGAATCTCAACGGATTCTGGCCCCTTATGCCTCCCTTCCCAGACACTGGCAGAATCTCTCAGATTCTGGCCCCTTATGCCTCCCTTTGTGCTCACGGCACCAGAACAGATGTGCTTATAGCACCAGAACAGAATTCATCGGATCCGGAACAGAACAGATATCAGATTTCAAATTGAGCTCATTTCAGATTTCCCTGACACTTACTGAATCGCTTAGGATTCAGGCCCCTTATAACTCCCTTTTTATAGCATATACAGATAGCATATCAATTCAGAAGAAATCCGGACAAATCAGAAATCAGACAAAAAATCGGGCAGCACAACGGCAGTATACGGAATTTACACAATTTTTCCTGAAAATCACAAATTACCAAATTTGCATATAATACAGATAACAACATTTCAGAACATTTATTCTACTGCTCAGCAATTTTTAGACTACACAGAAAAATCTAGTCGACGAAAAACACTGTCGAATCGAAAATACCCGGATAAAAATCTTTAGAAAATAATCAAAATGTGCACACTCGGCACGTCAACAACATACAGAAACTTACGCGGTAAAAACTGAACCAGACAGAAAATACGGACGAAAATGCCTCGCCAAAATCAAATCCGAACAGAAAACACCGCCAAACACGACGGTTCTGAAAATTGAGAAAGGCGGAATGTGCCTTACCTTGCGTACAGCAATATCTCGAACAGTCTCGTCGGACGAAAACAGCTCCGCGTCGCCCGAAAATCCACTTTTCCCAAAAATCTCTCGACTTTCTCTCTCATCAACGAAAATCAGATATTTTATAAATTTTCTCTCTTCAAAATGAGCTGATTTCAGCTTTATCATAAACAGATCGGCCCGGCCGATCGCAAAATCGTCCCAGGACGATCAAACCAAATTTGATCGTCCTGGACGGTTCCCAGAACTATTCTCAGGACGATATTTTGAACAGTGCAGATCGGCCTGGACGATGACCCTATCGGCCCGGCCGATACCTACAGAAAAAACACCTGGAGCAATCTGGACACATTCTGGAGCAAATCCTCAACTGATCGTCCCAGGACGATCCCAGATCGTCCTGGACGATCCTGGAGCAAAAACAGCACTTTACAGTCAGTGGGTTCCCATCCTTCAAATGAGCGTGTCTTAGTTGAACTTGACATAACTAAATCCTATCCTAAGCAAGTTTGGTTAGGATCGGATACCTTGGGTTATGTCCAAGAGGTGATTTTAGATGATTTTCCTAATTTTTATGCTGCTTGCAAATGTATTGGGCACTCTTCGGGGAATTGTCGTCATGTTTTGGATGTTGTTCCTTCTTCTTCTTTTGGGGGGGGGGGGGGGGGTTGTTTCGAGATCTCAGGATGTCCCTGTTATTTCGCCCGTAGTTGATGATTTAACTGTGGTCAATGCCGTTGATGATCCGTCTGATCCTGTGGTTTTACCTGTTTGTGATGCTTTATCTCCTACTTGTTCTCTTGTGGCTATTGGGTCCCCGATGCCATTGGCTTGTTTAAATGGGTCGGGGGATGCTGGTTTATCTATTTCTGAGGTTGGGCTTGAGTCGGGACCTTTAATTAATGTTGTTAGTGTTAATATTAGTAAAGTTGTGGATAACTGACCTGTTGTAGCTGTGATTGATCGGCTGACCAGTCGCCTATTTTGGGTGTGGTCGATACTGGAGATGTTGTTCCTTTTGTTGAGGCTGGAGGTGTTTTTCCTGTGGTTGAGACTTCGTGTAATCCTGCTGTGATTGTGGACTGTAACGTTGAGTGTATGCAGGTGGAGACTTTGAATGGTAACTTGGTGTGTTCTAATACCTTTGTTGATGTCCCGGTTACATTAGTTGAAACGCATACTATGGTCAATCGTTTGGGTGATAATTCTGGGTTAGATATTAGGAACCATGTTGGCTGGTTGCATGGTTCGTCGGATTGTGAATCTGAATCCGAATTTTCAGATTGTGGTTTGGCTTCTCCGGACTTTTGTGGGGGTTCTGACCCTGGTAACGATTTTTCCCTGGTTCGTGCTAGACCTGCTTTATCTGTTGCCTCTCGGGGGAGGTTTCGTGGGAGAGGCCGGCGTATAAGATAATGTATCCGCTATTCTCTTTTCGGGATTGCTTTGCTTTAATGATGTTCGTTTTGCTGGTGCGCTGTGTTAAGGGCAATGATGTGGCTGGGGCTCGCGTCCTTGTCGTTTTGCTGGTAGCAACCTTTGGTGTGGTTTTTTCGGGTCGGTTGGTATTTGGACGCTGTCTTCACCTTATTGGATGGTCCGTGCGAGGCTCCGGGGACGCTGAGAGCTTTGGCCGTTTACTGAGCCCGCTTTTTGGTTGTATTTTTCCTTTTCTCTTTAGTTTCTTTTCTATTGCTGTTGTAATCGCTGTTTTTTTAATATTAATATATCTGTTTTTTGTCAAAAATAATAATAATAATAATAAAAGAGCTAGACATATTTTATATTAAGCAATGTGGAAGACTTGACTTGTAAATAGCTTCAGAAAAAAAAATGGTGAAATCAACTACTGCAACTTCAAGTTTCCAACACATTGACTGGCTGTGTAGAAGATAAAATTTCTAATTAATTGTTTGTCTCTCCATAAAAAGAGATTATTGACCAGGCAATTAATTAGCAGAAAAAAAAAAGGAAGGTTCAACTACAAGGTGAAACATTCATATCTATCTTTGAATGAAATTTAGAAAAGTCTTCCCTATCAAAAAATAGAGCGTGTACTTGCTTGAACCAAAAATCTATTTTCCACTTAAAAGTATTATAACATTCATATCAAATAATAATTCATCTTCAACCGAACTTTATTTCTAATAATATATATATATTCTTTCTTATCTATTTTTTTATATTTATGAATAAGATCATTAGAATAATATTCGGTTGTTGTTTGAAAGACAGTGCGACCCCAATATTAGCGTCGCACTGTTCACAGTCAAGAATCAAGATAAAACACAAAAATATGTTTCTCGCCGAAATTACAAACAGGTGAATGGCATTCGATTGGAGATGCCTTAACTATTTCTGATTTACAAGGTCTATGTTTTCTTTATTAAAAATATTTTCTTTAAATGTTATCTATTCCATGTCAGTTTCAGGTTATCTGATCAATCCGAACCCAACCTGATTTTGTAAATGAGTTGAAATCTTGAACCCGAGCCTAACTCGTATGAAAAACGAGTTGAACCGAACTCGATTTTGTAAACGAGTTGAATGCTTCCTTCTATTAGTGCAGCACAACTAAACTCAATAGCAGCTATTATACTATCATGAGTTTCGGTATGTATAGCCGGATACCTTGGCGGAGTTCTCCCTCAACCAGTACCAAAATCTCGACTTCTTCGACATCTCTGACATCGGGCTTGAAAATTTCAAACCGGCGACGCCAAACAGGTTATGCCTGCACTGTGTTTAAGACGGATGAGTATTGCTGCAACTCCAGCAGTTGTGGGCCGACCAACTACTCGAGGTTCTTCTAGAACTTTTGCCCGGGGGCCTACAACTATCTCAAGGATGATCAGACCTTCACTTGCCCCGCCGGCGGGTAAATTTTTAAAATAATTACCGTTAATCATTTAATTAGTTATTAAACCAACAAAAAAATTAAATTTAAAACTAAGAAAAGTCGCCCATTGAATAAGGAACTTTTATTTGGTCCGGTCATAGGACGTAGCTCTACGTTCGGCCGCCAATAGAATCGAGCCACGCGTTCTCACTATTTACCATGCTGCCCGACAACCCGACCCGAAACGGACCCAGGATGGCTCGGTGTTTCTCGATTTTGCTAGGTATTGATCGGTATTGCTCGGTATTGCTAGGTATTGGTTGATTTTGCTCGGCAATAACCAATAGCGAGCAAATACTGAGCAATACTGAGCAAATACCGAGAAATACCGAGTTGTACCGAGTTTTTCTAGAAAAACTCGGTACAACTCGGTATTTCTAGAAAAACTCGGTACAACTCGGTATTTCTAGAAAAAACTCGGTACAACTCAGTATTTCTAGAAAAACTCGGTACAACTCGGTATTTCTAGAAAAACTCGGTACAACTCGATATTTCTAGCAAATACTGAGTTTTTCTAGAAAAACTTGGTAAGAAAAAACTCGGTACAACTCGGTATTTCTCGGTATTACTCGATATTTGTCTTCACAGAGCGGTATTTCTCGTTATTGTCAAGCAATACCTAGCAATACCGAGCAATACCGAGTAATACCTAGCAATAGGCGAATATAGCATTCTCGGGTTTCGGTCCAGGTCAAGTCGTCGGGCCGCGCGGTAAAGAGTAAGAGCACGTGGCGACATATTATTGACGGTCGAACGTAGCTCTACATCTGATCAGAGGGAACTTTTATTTGGTCCGGTGAACGTACGCTCCTTTACGTTCGGCCACCAATATTTTAGCGACACGTAGCATGAAGAAAAGTCGCCGACCCGACCCGCTATTTTTTGGGTTCTAGCACGTGCGTTTTTTTAAATCCTTGACGAGCCGAACAACATCACATCACCTTTTGGATATATTTCAAATACCTAGCTAGCAAATACCGAGTTGTACCTAGTTTTTTCTAGCAATACCGAGCAAATCCCTAGCAATACCGAGCAAATCTTGAGCAAATACTGAGTTGTACCAAGTTGTACCTAGTTTTTTCTAGCAATACCGAGCAAATACCTAGCAATACCGAGCAAATCTCTAGCAATACCAAGCAAATCCTGAGCAAATACTGAGTTGTACCGAGTTGTACCGAGTTTTTTCTAGCAATACCGAGTAAATACCTAGCAATACCGAGCAAATCCCTAGCAATACCGAGCAAATCCTGAGCAAATACCGAGTTGTAGAAAAACTCGGTACAACTCGGTATTTGTATAGTTTTGATCTTCACATAGCGGTATTTCTCGTTTTTTTGCAAAGCAATACCGAGCAAATACCGAGAAAATCACGAACATAGCATTCCCGGGTTCCGCTCCGGGTCAAGTCGTCGGGCCGCGCGGTAAAGAGTAAGAGCACGTGGCGACATGTTATTGGCGGCCGAATGTACCTCTACGTCAGGTCAGAGGACGTAATAATTGTTCGATCAGAGGACGTAATAATTGTTCATTGAATAAGAGACTTGTTTAAGTTCTTGAATATTAAAAAAGATTTCATATGAGAGAAAGTAAGAGAGAGAAATAAAATAGAAAGATTAAATTAAATAAGGAGATAGATAAATAAAATAGGAGAGATAAATAAAAAAATTTAAAACTATATATTTTTTTTTCATTACATGTTGGAGAGGTGATACATCAAAAAAAAATTAATAAAATCTTAAATACAAATATTGTTTTCTTATTTTTTAATACATAATTTAGAATGAATTATTTTTTTATGAGTTATTATGTGTCAAAATTTTCATAATTTAATTTATCATAATCAAATTAAAAATACATTTAAAATTTAATTTATCACAATCAATTTAATTTAAATTGATTATGATAAATTAAATTGTGAAATTTTCGACATGGACATAATAACTCATAAAAAAATTCATTCTAAAATCTAAATTATTAAAAAATAAGATAAAATATTTGTATTTAAGATTTTATTAAAAAAATTTTTCAACATGTAATGAAAAAAAAAGTTTTAAAATTTTTTGTTTATTTCTCCTATTTTGTTTATTTCTCCTATTTTATTTATCTATCTCCTTATTTAACTTAACCTTTCTATTTTATTTCTCTCTTTTACTTTCTCTCTCTTGAAATCTTTTTATTCCAGCAGATAAATCGATCAACAACATAAGCAATATATACATATATATATTGACATAATGGTGTTCATGTTTGATTTGTTGGCTATCATTGTCTACTATGATAGTTTAAACATTCACAGTTTATTTTATGTAATAAAAACACTTTGAATATTTTCTATTTTAAGTATTTTTAAAAGCATGAATTAAAGTGTTTTTAGTTTATATATAATTTCTATAAGCCTTAAGTTATAAATAAAATTAATACGTCTTCAAAAAATTATCTTGGATGGGCACGAATCTCGATGCAAGATCAAGTTGGAAACTTCTAAGATTAAAATTGGGACCCTCCGAACTTCGATTTCATCAAACTTATAGACGAACTGAACGTCTTAGAAATATGAATTTAACGACACCAAATTTAACTCAATTCGAGCCCAAATGGGTCCAAATCAAAGGTCTGAAGTGCTATTAGAGAGTTCAAACCACAATTTGGATTACCAACTGATTCCCAAACATGACGTGTGTATAGTCGAATTGAGCGGCTCGACGAGACAAATCTAATTAGCCCAAGATCATTGAATTTCGACATAATTAAGACATTCAAATGTCCATCAAACGGTCCACAACCAAGGGATTCAACATCGACCATCCATCAAAACCACTCCCCATTTTCCCTTGATCCTCCTCCTATTTATGGGTCATGCCACTCTAGGAATTCTATAAATATACCACTCGATCTTTTCTCTTGAAAGGAGAGGCTCCAAGCAAGAGAGCAAGAGAGAGATTGGAGATCGCTCATGCCTTCTTGCTCCTCCTCTAGAGTTCCGCCAGACCACTACCTGAGGCCCGAACTTCTGCCGGACCACCACTTGAGACTTTGAGCTCCGCCGGACCATCACTTGAGGCCCTAAGCTCCGTCGGACCACCACTTGAGGCTCTGACCTTCACCGGACCACCACTTAAAGCCCTGAGTTCCGCTGGACCACCACTTAAAGCCCAGAGTTCTGCTGGACCATCACCTGAGTCCCAAAGTTCTGCCGGACCACCACCTTGTTGTTGATCTGATTTCATGAAATATAATTTTAAAGATAGCAAATATTTATGTTACTTCTATTTTTCTAAGACTGCCTTGCCTACTAACATTTTAGGTCCACAATGCCGAGTGCAAATCAAGCCATCTCAGGACACACACGCTCATGAAAAAATTTTGTCTGTTTTTAGTGTTTTCTATTTTTGATCACATCGTCCGGGATGATCTAAAATCGTCCTAGATGATCAATCAAAAACAAAAATCCTAATTAGGGCATCATGGTTAAGGCAACCACAATTAAGAAAATCGTCCTAGATGATATTATCATCGTCCGAGACGATAGGCTCAAATCAGAAATAATCAGCCGCCAGAACCTATTAGGCATGTTTTATTTTTGTCATATATTTTTGTGGTGTCACTCCATGTTTCTTGTGGTGTCATATCATGTAAGCTTGAGGTTAAGCACTGATTGAGCTTGTATAGACAACACATGTCACTGTCTCAGCCAAAAATTCTTTAGGCATATACTTGATTTTGATCATGCTTTGTACCATATTAAGAATATTGCAATTTTTCCTCTCTGCTACTCCATTTTGTTGGGGTGAAAACGGTGTTGTTAATTGAAGTCGAATGTCATGCTCTTCAGAATATTCTTTGAATACTTCAGACAAAATTTGCCTCCTCTATTTGATATGATGGATTTTATTAAAGCCCCGCTTTTTTTCTCTATATTTGCTTTGAACTTTTTAAATATAATAAAAGTTTCTAATTTCTCTTTCAAAAATAAACATATATTTTTCTTGAATAATCATCAATAAAATGTAAGAAATATTGATGCTTACCAAGAGATGTTGGAGCAAAGGATCTACTTATATCTGTGTGGATTAATTAAAAAGGCATATTTGCTCTAAAGCTTGCTTCATTTGGAAAACTCTTTCTATGTTGTTTTCCAAATACACATCCTTCACAAATTTGATTTGGATGATTGATATTTGGTAGCCTATGTACCATATCTTTTCTAGAAATATTATTTAGATCTCCAAAATTTAAATGCCCAAGGCTCATATGCTAAATTCCTGATGGATTTTTCACACGTCTTTAAACATTTCATTACTTCATTTTTTTATGTTAAGAATAAGCATTCTATTATTTATCATCTCCACTAGGGCAATTAATTCATTTGAATTATATTTAATATTGAGCTTTTTATCCTTCATATGAATATCAAATTCTTTCTCAAGTAATTGCCCCAAGCTTAAAATATTACATTTCATATCAAACACATAATAAACTTCAGAAGTAAATTAAAAAGTTTTATCTTTAAGAAGATTAAAGATTTTGCCTTTTTCTTTTACCGGAATTTTTGAAGAGTCGTCAAAATAAATTTAACTCTCTATTACCTCCATTTCAATGAACATGTTCTTTATCCCTGCACATATGATTACTTGCTCCAGTATCTAAATACCATTTTTTCCATCTTCTTCTCCTTTTAATGTTAATAATAAAATTTGATCCTCTTCCATTTCTCTAATGAGGTTAGTTTTCTCTTGATTATGCTAGCATTCGAAAGCATAATGATCAAATTTCTTGCAAATATAACAACGAACATGAGATTTTTTGTACCTTTGATATCTTGACTATTTCTTCCACTTCATTTCTTGAGTTTTGACTTTCTTCGTTATTTCTTTGATATCCACCATGTCCATGTCCACATCCTTGACCTCTTCCAAAGTCATAACCACGTGCTCAACCTCGATCATGGCCTTGTCTATAAATACTGTTTCAATCATTTGAATTATCTTCATTTTGTTGTTGTCTTTGTCACCATTTAATGAGAGCTTTGATTGGAAAACTTATTTGATGGTATCCTATTTTTTTCTTTTTTTTTTCTTTTTTCCTTTGCTCATAAGCCATTAAAGAGTTCATTAGTTCATCAATAGTCATTGTCTCTAAATCTTTAGCTTCCTCAATAGCTACTACAATATGCTCAAATTTATCATTTATTGAACGTAGAATTTTTTATCACTCGAACATCTTCTAATTTTTCTCCATACATTCATAGTTCATTGACAATAGTCAAGACTCTTGTGAAATAATTTTCCACATTTTTTTCTTCATTCATTTGAAGTGCCTCAAATTCAGCTCAGAGAATTTGAAGCCGAATCTTCTTTATCTTGTATATGCATTAATAAGCAATTTGAAGTATCTCTCATGCTTGCTTAGAGGTAGATGCACTGGCCACTTTCTCAAAATTTGCCTCTTCTAATGCTTGATAAATAAAAAAGAGATATTTCATATCCTTCTTTCTGCTTTCTTTCAACTATTCTCTTTGGGTTGTTGATAATGCTACTTCATCTTGATGCTCGACATAGCATTTTTCAACTATCTCTCAAATATCTTGCGAACCAAAATAATGCCTTCATTTGAATACTCCAAGTCTCGTAATTCTCCTTTGTGAGATAAGGCTCTTGTAGATTCATACTACTTGTCATCAAAATTTATCTCTGATACCACTTGTAAGAGATAAATTGCTTATAAGAGTGGAAGAGGATAAAAACAAGATAAACTTCTATTAGATTTCTTTCTCTCTTACATCAAAATGATAAGGCTAAAGGCGTTTTGATACTTGTACAAAGATCATTCTAGAAACACAATCTAGATATTTCCATAATAAAAATTCAACTAACAACTACCAAAAGTTATTTCATATTATAGAAATTTCTTCCATATAATTTTCTAGATACAAAAAAAATACTAGCTAATTAATTTTGATTTATATTTTCAACACAAACCTCTAATAATAAAAGAGCTAGATAGAATTTATATTAAGCAATGTGGAAGACTTGACTTGCAAATAGCTTCAGAAAAAAATGGTCAAATCAACTACTGAAACTTCAAGTTTCCAACACATGGAGTGGCTGTGTAGAAGATAAAATTTCTAATTAATTGTTTGTCTCTCCATAAGAAGAGATTATTAATTAGCATTCTGTCACTCTCATGACCATGTATGTGGAAAAACTACAAAGTGCAATTAATATTCATCTCTATCTTTGAATGAAATTTAGAAAAGTCTTCCCTATTAAAAAATAGAGCATTTACTTACTTGAACGAAATGGTTCAAAATATTTTAAAGAAGATTAAAATGAAAAGAAATCATAGCTCAACAAGGACGATACTGATTCAACCACAATGGGAGAAAAATCAAATTATGATACTTATGATAATTTAAGTCATTTTTTTCTTCAAGTAATGAGATAAGGCCATATCCAACCGAAAAATCTATTTTCTATTTAAAAATACTATAATATTTATATCAAACAGCAATTAATCTTCAACCGAACATCATTTCTAACACTAAATAAAATTATTTTGTATATATTTTTTCTTATCTCTGTTTTATATCTATGAATAAGAGTGTGATCAAAATAATGTTCGGTTGTTATTTAATATTGACATCACATTGTTCACAGCCGAGATAAAACACAAAAATATGTTCCCATTTGCGGTTTGGATGGACACTCGCCGAAGCTACAAACAGGCGAATGATGTTCGACTGGAGCTGCGCTAACTATTTCTGATTTACAAGGTCTATGTTTTATTTATTAAAAATGTTTTCTTTAATTGTTATCTAGTAAAACTATTATCTTAGAGTTTAAAAGAAAATTAAGAAAAATTTTCTCAGGATGGCCTATGTTATTCTCATGAGTCATGCAATTAAGCTAAGATGGTGATTATGGACTTGAAAATTAGATAAATTTTGAAGGATCGGATTAACTTTATGTATCCTATCCTCCTCTATTAAGTTCCCCTCCCTAACAAATTTCACAGAAAAGAAGATTGCAACGCGCAGTCCCCATACAAGTCTAATAAAAATAAATATTTTAGGTGGCTAAATCAAAATGGGGGAGACCGCCATATTAGATTAAATGTACGTACTGAGAATAGTATTTGCTCATGCGAGAAATTTCGCACTTTGCGTGCAATTGGGCTTCCCATCTAGACTTTGAATGCTTCCTTCCTCGACCCTTTCCAAACGCCTCATGACTGGATAAAAATCAAACCTTTATTTAAAAGCTTCCTTCCTCCTATATACAGATATATAAACGATCATCCCAATTCATTACAGAAGCAAAGAAATTCATTTATCCAACATCATGGCAGCAGTTTCCTTCGTCCTCCTCCCCCTCGCCTTCCTCACCCTCCTAACCCCTCTCAAAGCCGCCACCTTCACCATCGTCAACAATTGCTCAGACACACTCTGGCCGGCCGCAGTGCCGTACGGCGGCGGCATCCAGCTCAACAGCGGCCAAACATGGACCTTCGAAGTCCCATCCGGGACCACCGTTGGCCGCGTGTGGGCCCGCACCGGCTGCTCCTTCGACGACTCCGGTAATGGCCATTGCGAAACCGGCGACTGCGGCGGCAAACTCTCCTGCACCGCCTACGGCTCGCCGCCGAACACATTAGCGGAGTTCGCCCTCAACGAGTTCTCCAATCTCGACTTGTTTGATATCTCCCTCATCGACGGGTACAACGTGGGGATTAATTTCAGCCCGGCGACGGCGAGCGGGTCCTGCCAAGGACAACAATGCGCGGCGGATTTCGTTGGGCAGTGCCCGGCGGCGCTGAAGGCTCCCGGAGGATGTAATAATCCGTGCACAGTGTTTAAGACGGATGAGTATTGCTGCTACTCCGGGAGCTGTGTGCCGACCGACTACTCGAGGTTCTTCAAGAACCTTTGCCCTAACGCCTACAGCTTTCCCAAGGATGATCAGACCGACAGCTTCTCTTGCCCCGCCGGCACCGACTACAGAGTCACCTTCTGCCCCTAAAACGCAAGCAAATCTTCTTGATTCGTGTCACAGTCCAGCCTAGAAATTATTCTGTGGGGAGTTCGGATTCGAAGAATCGTCCAGAATATGATCATTCGGACATGTGAGTGTGTACATAATATAGACAGTATGTGTACATAGATGTACATATATTATGTATATTGTGTGTGTACATTCATATGTCGAGATGATTCTTCTTATCTGGACTCGGCATAAAATAATTTCTCTATTCTAGCAGACACAAAAAGACTGATTTTTTACTGAAGTAAAAAATTTTATAAAAAAGTTATTTAAAAATCAATAAGAAAGCAGTTCCAAAGGAAATCATAATATATGGTGTCCATATTTGATTTGTTGGCTATCATTGTCTATTATGATAGCTTAAACATGCATAGTTTATTTTATGTAATAAGGACACTTTGAGTATTTTATCTTTAAATATTTTTAAAAGTATAATTTAAAGAGTTTTTAGTTTAATTTATATAAGCCTTAAGTTCTAAATTAAATATTGTAATAATAATTAATGACAAGAGAAGAAAATTAAAATAGTATATGTAATTATCATAATTATTGCATGGATGAACTTTCTTAACCTTTTTGAATTATGAATTGATTTTTTTTATCTTTTTAAATTAAATATTTTCTTTTAAAATAAGTTAATCTTTTCATCCTTACCAAGTAATTAACAATATGAAATAATTAATCTTATTTTTTTATCGTACAATAATTTTTTCTGGACATTTAGGTCAATTAAGGCTTTGTTTGGGAAAGCTTTCTTGTTGCTTCTTAAAGCAGCTTTCTAGTTCAATAATTAAAATTTTTATACTAAAAAGCTACTTTATGAAGCAACAAGAAAGCCGTCCCCAACGAAGCCTAAGTCAAATTCACACATATATCACATATACAAAACTAGAACACAAGATGTTTAGGGACACTTTAAAATTTTGTCTTTTAATATTACTCTTTGAATTTATATTTTAAATTATTAAATTACTCTATGTTGGTACGAGCATAAATATTATCGTGTGTCATCAATCAAAAGCTCAAAATTAAAGGCAATCATCAATTAAGGATGATTAGAATTTAAATTTAAAACTATTGTTAATTATACTATATGATTATTGATCATACAATTCTATCGATTTGAATCAGAATACGAACTGAAAATCATGCTGTAAGATCTATATCATGCAATATAATTCATATGTATATTTCATCGAATCAAATATTACTTGATTGATATATAGAATAATAATTTAAATTAATCACATATCATACTATCCAATCTTATTAATGGTAATATAAAATCATTGGTATACCCGGGATGAGGGAACAATGAGATCTTGATCGGGATTACCTTCATTTTTTCCCCACAATTAAGATTAAAACACCTAAAAATTGTTCATCCTTGATCGAGAGTTATCTCTTATGTATTAAGATGGGTAATTTACAATGAGTGATTGCAGTCATGGAAAGTAAGAACCTAGATCCAATTAAACCCTGACATTAACCTGAGGGAAATCTGGTTAACTATGTACAATCTGACTTAAGGATAATGAAATCCTACAGGTGCAAAGCAGGATTCATGACGGGGCACCATTTTTCTTGAGCCAACATAACTATTTTTAAAACTCATATGAATATTTATTAAATTAATTATTTGAAATTTTATATCAATAAATATGATCTACTAAGTTATGTTGGCTCACAATTCCTCTGCATTCTATTTTTATGGTCTGAAAAAGAAAAGACCTAGTTGAGTCAGGATATGATCTATCTGAGTCTATATAAGTATTCCTTTCTATGATTTTTTGTATAGTCATAACTAGTCTGCTCTGTTATGTATTTTCAGTATATAGCAATATATTGTAGTGTAATTATTATATACACATTTTTAAGATGAAAAGAAAAGAGATATTGTGGAAGAGTTTATTTTTATTATACTGGATGTTATCAGTAGATCTATAGTTTTTTCTTGTTTTTTAATTGACATTAAGGAAAAAAGTTATGAAAGTTTTCAAAAATTGATATCTTGGGTTTAACATGTTGCCAGCCAACACGATAAGATATGTTCCTTCTATAGGTCTTATCGAGTTGGGTTGTGACAAGTGGTAGCAAGGACCTGAGTAATTTGAGTTGTTGAAAGGCAAACTCACACTCATTCAAACTGAATGGCTTGGCACTCCTCAAGATCTTGAAGAAAGATGAGCACCTTTCGCCTGACTTGAAGATAAAACGATTGAGCAAGATAACTCATTCATTGAGTTGTTACACAACCCTTGTGGTTTTGATCTATGGCATCTCCAAGATCACATTTACCTTATCAAGATTGACTTTAATGCCTTCAAGGGAGAGAAGGAACCACAAGAATTTTTCTGAACCTACCTCAAAGGTACTATTTATTACATTGAGTCTCATATGTGTTGCTTTATTGTACATATATACACTATCCAACTTTCCTATGTATTTGTGTCAATTTATATTGGTTAAATCATGTACAATGATTTTATTTATTCTTGGTGTAGCCTCTTATAGTTCTCTTAACCCCATAGATATTGGATAAAATAACATAATTTAGACTTCATGCTATGAGATTATTTACAAAAATATTAGGGCTTTCTATTCACTCCATACTCATTAGCTTTTCTCATTTGGTTCTATAGCTTTAATCCATCAAGAACACATTAATAAGATCAACTATCATCAATGGATAAATTTGAATCCAACAAATACAATTTATATTAATAAATGCTTGAAAATTATCAAATTTATTTTGAAATTAATAAAAAAAATTATATTAATTTAAAAATATATCAAAATTTTTAAAAATTATAATTATATAATTTATATCAAAATATTTTAACATATTTTTTCTCATTTATTTTGTTTCCTTCCCTACTTTTTTTTAACTAGTAGAAACGGCAAGCCGTGGTCAGCATTTGTTGGATGAGTTATATTCCTCGAGAACTCATTTAAAAATACTGATCATACGTAGCTCATTTTGATCTTTTTGTAGGGAGCTTTGACTAACAATTAAGAGGTCTTAAGTTCAAGTCTTACATATGTGATGCCTATATGAGTTTGTCTTAATTTAAATATTTAAAAAAAAATTGTTTGTCTATTTATTAGTGATTTTGAATTGTAGCTTCTGTTGGTGTCGTATACATCATGCTACTACTGTCAAAATCAAATCAGTGGTCGAGTTTGGATCCAACCTAGAAATGACTCAACACAAGTTGACCCAACCCGAACCCGACCCGTTTTTTGTAAGTGAGTTAAGAAGTTTAACCCATACTTGACCCGCTTGGGTTACCGGGTTGACCCCACCTAACCCGTGACCCATTCTGATTCAAAAACTGGCGAGTGCGATGGCAACTGTGGTCAGGGCAAACTAGGACCGTGAGGCCACTGGTTGGGTGTGTCCTTGAGGTCAACTGGTCCAGTACTTGAGCGATTGAGCTATGAGGCTCTAAGGCCGTAGGCAGGCGAGCTCCTGCCGTCGTCATCGTCGTCATTACTTCCAATCCAACTGTAGAACAAACAACGAGATCCCTCCCGTCATTTTTGTTCCTTACAATCCAACTATAAAAGTAAAATAGCAAGCTCTCTGATGTTGGCCCATCATCATCATTGCTTCTGATCCAACTGTAGATAAACGACGAGCTCAGCCTCAGCTATCGTGTCATCCAACAAGACAGGAAGAAGCAAATGAGGGTTGTCAAAATCAGGTCTGACCCGACACAAGTTGACCCAACCCAAACCCAACTCATTTTTTCAAACGGGTCAGGTATTTCAACCCCCATTTTGATTCAAAAATGGGCAAGTGCAATGGCAACCACGGTCAGGGCAAACTGGGACTGTGAGGTCGCAGGCGAGGTGAGTCGATGAGGTCAACTGGTAAAGCACTTGAGTTGTGAGGCACTAAGGCAACAAACAGAGAGCTCCTGCTATCATCGTCAATGTTACTTCCAATCCAATTGTAGAACGGAAGGCGAACTTCCTCCTGTCATCGTCGTTGCTTTCGATTCAACTACAAAAGAAAAACAGCGAGCTCCCTACGATCAGCCCATCGTCGTTGTTGCTTCCGATCCAATTGCAAATTAATGGCAAGCTCAGCCTCAATTGTCGTGTCTTCTAACTCGACAAGGAGGAGCAGACCCTAGCCCATGAAGTCGGCCAGTCAGCATCGTTGCTTCTAATCCAACTCTTCAGGCTTATGTCGTCAAAGGAGGCGAATCAGGATTATGCAGGGAAATTGGGTTAGTCGTGGTAATTTCGGGTTAGCGGTTTGACCTAGACTTGACCCGATTTTCCAAACTAGTCAATTTTGAGAACTTAAACCCAACCCATCTGCCATTTAGGCTTACCCTAACCCGAAATTTTTGGTTCAGATTTAGGTCAGGTTTTCGGGTCATGTCAAATATTGGCACCTCTTGAACAAACCCTAGTCCCTATTGTTGGCCTATTGTCGTCATTGCTACTGATCCAGCCTGTCGGCTTCCATCATTGAAGGAGGCAAATCGGGATTGTGCAGGGAAATCAGGTCAGTCTGGGTCAATTTCAGGTTAACATGTTGACCATGACCAATTTTTCAAATAGATTAATTTTGAGAACTTAATTTAACTCATTTGTCAAATGGATTGAACCTAATCCAAAATTTTTATGTCAGGTGGAGTCTAATTTTCGAGTCGAATCAACACCCCTCTGTCTGCCGTCTTTATCTTAATTCGCATTGATGATTTCGTGTAAGCATCTTTGTTGATCGTTTGCCTCTGGAGTTGAAGGTTGCTTCTGCCATGGATCCTGAAGACAGCGGAGAAGAGGTGGCGCCTCTTGTAGTTGTGGTTGATGGCTCTTCCTCTGAAATCAGGCGACCAGTGAACCATGCCAGGGACGCCCATATCCTGAGCTTTGCCTTCCTGTTCATCTTCTCCGCTTATGGGGCAGCTCAGAATCTACAGAGTACCGTCAATACGGTGATTCTACTACTTTCCTTTTGGCGAATTCTTCTTATGAGATTTATGATTTTTTTTTTTTTGGTTATCTGATTTGTTGATGGTCTTTCTTTAGGAGCAAGGTTTGGGAACAACGTCCATGGGGATACTTTATCTATCTTTCACTTTTTTCTCTGTTTTTGCTTCCGTGGTGGTTCGGTGGTTGGGGTCAAAGAAAGCTCTTGTTCTGGGCACTACGGGATACTTGCTCTTCATAGCTTCCAATCTTAAACCTTTATGGTATGGCATCGAACTCCCTTCAGTGTTCATTTGATTGATTGTTGATCGTTTTGAAATTGTTTTTATTTTCACTTATCTTGTGTTTGAAATTGAAATCATCACATTTGAGGGTATTTTAAGGAGTTTGTGGTTTTCATTGGAGCTAATGCTGATTTTTAAATACACCCAATCAAAGAAGAAACTAGCAAATTTTATCATTTTTCAAATCATGTTTTCTACCTTTAAACCTGTGTGACCTTATAACCGCATAATTGAACCTCATAATTAGAGGATTCTTATTGTGTGGCTTAAAAGATGGTCTTGGTGTCACTTACAAGGTTTTCATCTTGGTTATGTATGATGTTGTTGTAATGGACTTTATGGTGGAGTTTCTGAATGTTGAAATTTGGGGCAGTTTTTCTACCCTTGTCACCTAATATTATTACTATGACTGACTTCAAAAGCCTTTTATTTTTCTTGTTTACTATCACATGTATCTTAAGCTTCGTTTGGGACTTCTTAAAGCAGCTTTCTTGTAAAAAATTTAATTTTTGTACAAAAATTTAATTTTTTAACAAAAAAACCACTTTAAGAAGCAGTAAAAAAGCCGTCCTAAATAAAGCCATAATCTATCGTCAAGATGCCTCTCCATTCATCAAATTGTCTGCTCTATGCAATCATTTATAAGACATTCAAGCAGGACATATATATTCCAGATTATAGTTCTTCCTCATGTGGGTTTGCTTTTATAAGCTCTCTGAATTTGTACTTCATTGGCACTCCTTTTTCTCATTCAAATTTGGTGTTTTGTTATAGTTTTAGTTCATTGGTTTTCATTGCGGTTTGTTTTCGTAGGTACACGATGGTACCTGCTTCATTTTATCTTGGTTTCACAGCATCTATAATCTGGGTTGGACAGGTAACTAAATGCAGATAATATGCTTTCATGTTGCTAGTATACTTTATGGCTTACTCAACATACTCAAAGGTTTGATGTAGTGGATCTGATAGGGTACATACCTAACTTCGGCTGCACGCCGCCATGCAAAAGATTGTAAATTGCATGAGGGAACTGTTATTGGTAACTTCAATGGTGAATTTTGGGGGTTTTTCGCTAGCACACAGGTATGCTATGCAATTGTCCTTTTTTTTCTGAAACTTACAGATTTTTTTTTTTGTTTGTTGATGTTAGAGTGTAGGCCTGAAGTAAAGATCAACCCCTTAGACTTCTTATTGTTTCATGATGCAATTGGGGCACTTTTATCATGTTGTATTGAATTGAGCCTTATTTTTGTTTGTTATGGGAAATAGCCATTGATGAAGCTAACTTATATTTTGCAGGTTATTGGCAATTTAATTTCACTACTTCTTTTACAAGATGGAAATGTAAGTTGCCATACCTTGATCAATTTTAGAGGACTTTTGATTTATTATTTTAATTGTCTTCTTGTCTATTTCTATGTTTCTATTTGTGTAGCAGCTTGGAATATGCCTATTTATCGTCAATCTATATGTAATTGATGAAATCCTTTTTGAATAGCTTCCGTTGCTTCAATGGAAGTTCCATTCGCCAATCACAAAAGACTTAAATATTGTTATCTTAGTAAGGGTATTATTTTGTACACTTTTCTTGCTACCTTCGACTCAGGAATGCATCTATGCCAATTTTACAATCAGTTGAGTTGTTCTAGGTTGAATATTCACTTCTCCCTACTGTCCGTAGTTATTTCCATTGGGTGGAACATGCATTGACTTAATTTCTTGATCTTTTGACGAATTATGAGTGCAAGTACAGAATGATTTTATAACATGTCAATCATAGAAGGCTTTGTCAATATTTTAGTTTTGCCAAGTTTGCAAAATTCCATAATCAATTGTATTGTGTTGGATCATATGAACGCTATTTTGCAAATCCATTGCTTCCATCCATGGTTTAAAATTGCGCAATATGAGGCTCGCCTTGAGGCCCGCCTTTGCGCAATTCCAGTGAAAAGCGCCTTGAGGCTTACGCCTCAAGTTTTTTTTATGAGGCTTGCGCCTCGACTTGGTTGAGGCCCGCCTTAAGGCACGCCTCACCTCACTGGCATGACGCTTACGCCTCACCCGATATATATTAAAACTTACATAAATCCTGAAGTAAAGCCGCGAACAAATCACACTTCGTGTACCCCCTAGTCGCAATAACTTCATCTCAACTTCCTTAACCTCTAACTCGTCGCCATTTTTAATATATTATTTGATTATTATATAAAAATTTACTTTTAACATTTATTTGCACTTAACACAATTTTTTTATTATGATGCTCACGCCTCAAAATGCCTTGAGGCTTACACCTCGCCTTACAAACAAAAAACGCCTCAATACCTAATTGCGCATTTTTAAACATGGTGCAGTGCTGATGACTTATGAGTTCTTATGTGATATGTCAATGCTATTTATTTTTGGAATTATATGTTAATGAAAAGAATACTGTGATTTTGGAAAGATGGAGTTTGAGTTGAACTATATTTCATGTTGTCTTATTATTGAGATATTTTGATTTCACTTCATATCTTGTGCATTTTTATGTTTTATATATTATTTATTCATTAGTATATACAAAATTTATCATTTTATGTTTACGCAATTTTTTTGATTTTGAGGCTTACGCCTCAAAACGCCTTGATGCTTACGCCTCGCCTCATGAACGAGAAACGCCTCAATACCCGATTACGCAATTTTAAACATTGCTTCCATCTTGCTTCCACCTTTCAGTTAAGGAATGCTTGCAGAACAAATTTTAGCTTCTATTTTCTCTCAGATTGAATGTTCTCTATCTATTTTCTATAGTTACTGTTAGTTCAACTTGTCCCGTTGCTGCACTGCGAATTCTAATTTGGTAGCATCATTATTGCAATGCTTTCTGGATTCTTTAGCCCAAATAATCTGTAACAGTGGAATTTGACACCTCCAATCTTCACTTTTTTTGTGAGCGGCAAGGTTGCTATTGGATTTTTTTTGTAAAATTTCACCTCTTAAGCTTTTTGAAAACAAAAATACTCAACATGCTTGTAATTCTAGAATCTTATTGTGGACAATAATGCACTAAGGACCTTATGGAAGCTATCTAGTTTCCGAGAAGTTTAGATAATTTTACCGAATATTCAAATGAGCATTCAGTGCATTGATATAATGATTTAGCTCTAAGGGAAGCTTTCTTGTACATACAAGGAAGGTCAATGTAAGCATGAGTCTAATAATTAAGGCTTCATTTGGGAAGGCTTTTTTCCTGCTTCTAAAAACAGCTTTCTAGGATAAAAATTAAAAATTTTTAACCAGAAAGCTGCTTTAAGAAACAGTAAGAAAGCCGTCCCAAATGAAGCCTAATTTGGGTTGGTATTGCTTAATGGACCATAGATCACTTCCATGGGTTATTTCTAGGTTTATCTATATAGCATCATTAGCCTATGTTGATGTAGCTTTTTTAATCAAGGAATGTGTTAGACCTGTCCACTGGACCGGTCCAGCCGGTCCAGGCGGGACTGGTTCACGGGCGGAATCGCAGAACAGGCGGAGCTTCCGCCAGAACGAGCGGCCCGACCACTCATTTAGAGCGTTTTAGGAAGGATTTTTTGGGAGTTTCAGAGAGAATTTTGAATGTAGGGACTGTTTAGGGAATTCCTTTTGATTTGTATGCATTAAATAGTTGTTTTTTCTAGGGTTTGAGTATCTTGAATTTGGCTGAAATTTGAGATCTCGTAGATTTAGGTTTTCTTTGGGCTCTAGCGGCGTCTAGAGATTTGGGAGAGATCGATCCTCCTCTCGAATTGAGGATCAATTGTATCTTTGCTGTTTTCTTCTTCTACTAGTAAAATACAAGTTTTTCCTACGCATTTCTCTCAGTTTTCTATAGTTTTTCCGCTGTTTTTACTGTTTTCCTGCTCCGGACAGCAGTATTTCGTGGAGATTTGCTGTAAAGGTGAATGGGAAGTACTTGATTTCAAGTGTTTCCTATCAAATTGGTATCAGAGCATCGATTTGGGACCACCGGCGGCTGAAATTCTGAAATTTCAGCGAGATTATCTTGTCCGGAAAAAGATTTTGGGAGATCCGTGAGGAGAGCAATGGCCGGAAAGAAGGTGGACGTCTTGGAAGGCGAGATCGGTCAATTGAAAACCGATTTGGAAGAAAGGTTTTTTGAATTTCAAAATCAGATCACCACCAACAACGAAAGGTTGGAGGGAAAATTCACGGCCATGGAGGAGATGATGAAGAAATTACTTGAGATGAAGACTAATCCGACGGCGTCGGATGCAAGAGAGACTGTCGGCGACGATGGCGTAGGAGGAAATCCGAACCCGCCTCGGGGGAGGAGGAATCCGGCTGTGGAGATCCTTGAGGGAGACGACGACATGCCACCTCTAGAGCCACTTTCTAGAGAGGAGATGAGCCTGGGGAATGACCGTCGAGGTGCTGATTTTCAGCGTCGAGGTGCTGATTTTCAGCGTCGAGGTGCTGATTTTCAGCGTCAAGGTATGGATTTTGAAGGCCGGAGGGGAGAATATGAAGGTAGTGCAGATTTTGGAGAGAGGAGAGAAGAATATCAGCGTCGAGGTGCTGAATTTCAGCGTCGAGGTGCTGATTTTGAAAGGGGAAGAGGAGATTATGACGAAGAATTCGGTTACCAACGTCGGAGGGAGGATCGGGACACTTGGGGAGCACCTCATCTTCGAGGAATGGGAGGTTATGGAGAGTACCGGGGCAACGGAAGGGATCCGAAGGTAAGGAAGTTGAAGATGCCCATCTTTGAGGGGGAAGATGGCCATGGCTGGATATACAAGGTGGAGCGTTACTTTGCAGTCAACGGGTTAACAGATGATGAGAAGCTGGCGGCCGCAGGATTGTGTCTGGAAGGGAAGGCGTTGGCATGGTATCAGTGGCGAGACAAGAGGGAGCCTATCCGGAGCTGGAGAGAGTTCAAGGATCGTTTATTAGAGCGTTTCCGAGCCGATAGGGGAGGAGACTTCTATGAACAATTCTTTGCTTTGACGCAGGAGGGGACTGTGGCCGATTACCGGGATAGATTTGAGTACCTGGCAAGCAGATTGGATCACATTTCTGAGTATGCCTTAGAAGGGAACTTCATGAAGGGGCTGAAACCAGAGATCCGAACAGCAGTCAGGGTACTGGAGCCGAGGAACCTGGGAAAGGCTATGGAGCTGGCGCAGTTGGTAGAAGATCAGAAGAAAGCAGAAAGAGGGGCTCGAGGAAACTGCTCAGGAGGCTCTAACAGGACGACGACCACTCTTCTAGCACCCAAGGGGCCTGCATCAGGCAATAGCAATGAAACCACCCAGGAGAAGCCAGTAGGAGGAGGGAGTGGGGAAAATTTCAAGAGGCTGACAGAGAAGGAGATGCAGGATAAGAGGACAAAGGGGTTGTGCTTCAGATGTGATGAGAAGTACATGCCAGGGCATAGGTGCAAGGACCGAACTCTTCAGGTTCTCCTTGTCTGTGAAGACGAGGAAGACGAGGAGGGAGGTGGGAGCAGATCTGGAGAGGAGGAGAAGTTGCACCTGGATGTGGCAGAAGTCTCTCTGAACTCTGTAGTGGGATTCACTCCGAGTCACACTATGAAAGTGAAAGGAGAGATAGCTGACCGTGAGGTGGTGGTGCTAATTGATAGTGGGGCTACCCACAATTTCATTTCCACTCAGGTCGTTGACCAATTGGGAATGAAATTGGTGGACACTGGTTGCTATGGAGTAATGATGGGTACAGGGAAGGTGGAGAAAGGCCAGGGAATCTGTAAAGGAGTGGCGTTGACCATCCAAGGGATTCAAGTAAGAGAGGACTTTCTTCCACTAGAGTTAGGAAGTACTGATGTCATCTTGGGAATGAAATGGTTGCAAACTTTGGGGGAAACCAAGGACAATTGGGGAGCACTCACGATGGAATTAATAGTGGATGGGAGAAAGGTGGTTATAAGGGGAGATGCAGGGCTATCCAAAGCCATGACATCACTTAAGACCATGGTTAGAGACATACAAGAGGTGGGGGAAGATTATGTGGTGGGACTACACAGGTTGGATGCGATCAGATTGGAGGAGGGAGGGGATGTTTCTCTTTCTATGCAGCCCTTGGTTCAACAGTACAAAAAGGTTATTCAGTCAGCTCAAGGATGGCCACCTCCACCGGAACACGAGCATATCTCCACCTTGAGGACAAGGTGGATTTTGGGGAGGGGAGTATTGTTAGACCTGTCCACTGGACCGGTCCAGCCGGTCCAGGCGGGACCGGTTCACGGGCGGAATCGCAGAACAGGCGGAGCTTCCGCCAGAACGAGCGGCCCGACCACTCATTTAGAGCGTTTTAGGAAGGATTTTTGGGGAGTTTCAGAGAGAATTTTGAATGTAGGGACTGTTTAGGGAATTCCTTTTGATTTGTATGCATTAAATAGTTGTTTTTTCTAGGGTTTGAGTATCTTGAATTTGGCTGAAATTTGAGATCTCGTAGATTTAGGTTTTCTTTGGGCTCTAGCGGCGTCTAGAGATTTGGGAGAGATCGATCCTCCTCTCGAATTGAGGATCAATTGTATCTTTGCTGTTTTCTTCTTCTACTAGTAAAATACAAGTTTTTCCTACGCATTTCTCTCAGTTTTCTATAGTTTTTCCGCTGTTTTTACTGTTTTCCTGCTCCGGACAGCAGTATTTCGTGGAGATTTGCTGTAAAGGTGAATGGGAAGTACTTGATTTCAAGTGTTTCCTATCAGAATGGTTTATCAATTTCCATTTAACTTTAGCATACACTTATTGTATTTTCCTTCCTGCTTGGTATACTTTTTCGTGGATATTGTTAACTTGACTGCATGATTGTAGGAAGGAGGTAGCCCCACTGGAACAGGCTTACTTTTTACTATCTTTCTTGGCTGCATGATTTTTGGTGCTATATTGATGTGCTTCTTATCTAAAAGAGATGAAAAAGAGGATGCTCTTCTATCACATACTTCTATCAGACATTTACTGAAGTCTGTCGTAGTTCCTTTACTAGAGACACGAATTCTACTAATCATTCCTCTTATGGTATATTCAGGGTTGCAACAAGCTTTTGTATGGTAAAGATTTCTTATGATGTTGTGCACTCAGTACATTACCAGAGAATGATTCTATTGCTTGACTTGTTTTTCTTTTTGACATTAATTAAGTTATTTTGATTGGTAGGGCTGAATTTACAAAGAAAATAGTAAAGCCAGCTATTGGGATGTCAGGTGTTGGTGGTGCAATGGCAGTATATGGTGCAGCAGATGCAATTGTATGTGAAATTTCCAAGGACTCTTTGTATTAGTAGTCATGGTTCTTGAATCTTGATGCATTATATTTTTTTGTTGTTATCTTCACAAGGCTCTTTAGTAGTTGCCAGTTCACCATAATAGCAAGATTGGTTCTAGTTCCTTGAAACAAACGTTTTCATGGATCCCTTATTGGTCTTTGGTTTTGATCTTATTATCCTCCTGGTTGCCCCAGTTTTTAACATCTAATTATGAATACAAGTTCCGATCAGGTGGAGAAGCCAAAGGAAGGAAAAAAGATGAGAAACCGTTGGCATTCAACAGTTTGAGCACTTGAGATCTCCATACCGAATAATTGTTGGGAGAGAGTTGAGTGTGCACGATGATCTTGATGTTAGAGATCACAAACTTGAGAACTGTCGGTATGTTGTACTGATCGTCGGAGTCAATTTCTTGATGATCCATTGTTTGAGAGGTGGAGGAGGTCGCCATTGCCGGAAGACAAAGAAGAGGCAAAAAATTCAAGAATCAGAGACGAAGAGAGGAAAGAGGAGACGGCTCTTATATCATGATAGAAGAGTTCGAATGAATTATTATTATCAGGGATCTAATACATGAGAGCTATATATAGATTTAAATATATAGCCCAACCTAGACACATGTACAAGAAGTATAACAGGTTAAATAAATGTACAGGTACAGGTTGAGTGTATCTATTATTGGTATCGCCCAATTTTCAGCTGCAATTCATTGAAAGCTTCAGTAATAGCTTTGAGTTTGAGATGGGTGTATTCTTTCTATATTGCCTAATCTTCGACAAACCTGGACTCTCTTTTGATTTATGATACGGTTTGGGATTTACATTATAAGCAATGTAATCACATATTATTTACTGAAACACTGACTAATTTATTTCATGTGATTTTTCTGTGTAACCAACACGAGTAAGACATTGTAAGGGGCCTAATACCATTTTAGTTTACTGTCAACAAACAAGTTTTTCCTTGGTAGTTTGATCTCAAATAGTCATGATTAGTCTTTGGGGTCCTTGCTTTTGCTGATCTTACATTTCTTTACTGCATATCATAGTTTTTCTATTTGTCTTTTCTTTGTTTTTTTGGCAACATTAGCTTACCCATGGTATCTGACTATTTTAAATCTCTCATGCTTTTTACTAGTGCAGAGTTCTCTGTTGGCTGGTCGGTATACATCTGGTCTATCCTCTGTCACAATAATTGTCTCTATTGGATCATTTCTTCAAATTTCTGTCCTGCTATGGCTGCTTTTTGGGTACAGGCAAGTTTCTAGATGCAGAATTATGATATTCTGCACATTTACAATCGGTGTTTCTGTTTCCCATACTGTTGGCTTAAACTAGGCTTTGAAAGTTCTGACATGCTTTGCTTTTGGATATGCTTGTGTGCAGCTTAAGCCCTGGAGTGCTTGGCTCGGTATTGCCGCTTCTCATTGGTGCCATATGGGGAGTTGGGGATGGAGTGTTTAATACACAGCTGAATGCCTTATTTGGAATGCTTTTTAAGCGTGATACGGTAATCATTTCTACTTGTTTTAGGTTTCGTTTGGGATGGCTTTTTTACTGCTTCTTAAAACAGCTTTTTAGTATAAAAATTAAAATATTTGTATAGAAAGCTACTTTAAGAAGCAATAAGAAAGCTGTCCCAAACGAAGACTTAGAAGTCAATATGAAAACTTTTTTTTTCAGCATGAAAATTCATTATTAAATGTCGTATGTAAAGACGTCATCTTGGAATCACATAGGATACTTTCTTCTTGTTATTATCTATAGTTCAGTTTAACTTAGCTTCAGGAGAGAATTACAAATCAAGCTTGAGATGCCGATGACCAGGTAAAACCTATTTAGAAGGGAAAAAAAGGGATTGCAGAGGTAAAACTTAGAGATTGTGATTCATCTAATTATTTGTTGTCAAAATTAGGAGATTTAATTTACTTTGATTGGGAGATCTAATTGGAATTAATTAGATTTCCTTATTTTGTTTTGCCTCAATTCTATAAATTGAGTGTCGAGGGTTGTTGTATGCAATAGAGAGAGCTCATTGTAATTTCTACTTCTCCAATTTAGTAAAATCATCATCCCCTCCCTGTAGGCGTAGGCATCTTCGCCGAACCACGTAAATCACCGTGTTCTTTGTGATTGTGTTGTGTGATTGATTTTATTTCTATTGTGATTGTTTGCACAACATGAACCTCATTATTTTTTTCTGCTAGTT
This sequence comes from Dendrobium nobile, assembly GCA_022539455.1. Classification (NCBI taxonomy): domain Eukaryota; kingdom Viridiplantae; phylum Streptophyta; class Magnoliopsida; order Asparagales; family Orchidaceae; genus Dendrobium; species Dendrobium nobile. The sequence goes on from CM039728.1 coordinate 1,130,450, forward strand.
CTTCTCCAGTTTCTTCTTCCTCTTCTTACGTCAAATCATTGGTTAATTTGTGTGACCAACAAAACACTTTTGAATTAAATTCTTTTATTCTAATTCCAATAGATTTCTTTTTCATGGTTTTGTGACCTTTTTTACATATTGTAATTACATTAAGTTTCAAAAAATTTTGCTTTGCTTTCTAAATTTTTTTGTCTGTTGGTCGGAAAGAACACTTTTTCTCCAAAAGAAAACTATGTTTATACTCAGATATAATTCATCAATTGAGATTAAGGAATTTTCTGTATGATTTATAAATGATTGACGGTAAAATTCTAAGGAAGTTCATTAAGTGTATCATAAATCTTATTTATTAAAAAAAATATTAAAGCTACTGTAGTTGTATTCATGCTTGCATGTGAATGATTTTTTCTAATTCTGCGATGTGGCTCATAATCATTGTATTTTTTCTTTCAATTCTCGTCATTAGAAGATATAGTTCTATTTTTCAATTAAATCAGTGCTAGGAGGTCAGTCATTTTTGTTTAGAATTTGGATTCAACTTTGCAATTCATTATTCTAATATAACTTTTATTCATTGATACAAATCCAAAATTTAGAAAGAACATCATATAATTGTTCTTTTACGTACAAAACTTTTTGTTTTGTACTTCCGAAAAGGTCAAATAAAGTAGAAATATATATATGTTTCCCATTATTAGTACAACAACAACATTAAGTCTTTATCCCGCCATATGTGGTCAGCTACATGAATCATTTTTCACCATTGTGGCCTATTAAGAATTAAATTCTCATTTAAATCTAATAAAGAAATGTCATTTCTAATATTTTATAACCAAGTCTTTTTAGGTCTACCTCTACCTTTCTTAACATAAGTCAAATCCAATACATCTACTTTCCTAACCAGGTCATCGGAAGGCCGCCATTTTATATAACCAAACCATCTAAGACAACTCTCTCTAATCTTAACTACCATAGGATCTACTCCAACCTTTTCACGTATATGCTAATTTTGTATCCTATCTCTAAGAGTAAAGCCACTTATTCACTTGAGCATCCTCATCTCTACAACACTTAACTTAATATTATGCTTCTCTTTTAATGGCTACATTCTGCACCAAAAAGCATTGCAGGTCTCACCACCATCTTATAGAGTTTTCCCTTAAAATTTGAGGGGGACTTTTCTATCACATAATAAGCCCGCTGCCTTTCATGTCATGTATAATTAAGTTATTGAGGATGAATACCCTGTCATCTTGCTCTGGATCTATATATGGTAGTGGTAAAATATCTTGACTGGGTTGGTTTATCTTGCCAAATCAACTAAATTAGTTAAGAGTAGATATAGTTTATATATAAATTAAAACCATCTTAATATGAAGTTTGAAGGTCTTTTCAAGGACTGATATATTGCAGTTATGTTCCTCTTACCCAACAGGAAGCAGTCTTCGCCCAGTTCAAAGTATGGCAAAGTGCAGCAATAGCAGTTGTATTCTTCTTGAGCCCTGCCATTGGCTTGGAGGCTATGGTGATTGTGATGATTGTGGCTCTCTTCATAGCAATATCTGCCTTTCTTTTTCTTACTCTTCACATTGAGAAATCCTCTACTGAACTTCATGAGTAATCCTGTATACCAATTGCTCATTTCTGGAAGGTATTTTACTCTCTCAAGTAGCAGATCTCTGCTGTCTTGCAAGGAGCCTTACAGTGTTGCTAAACTAACCAAGCTAAGAAAAATGTTTATCTATTATCTGTTTTGTTTAAGTGTATGGTTTTCAATTGATATGTTTGTATTATATGAGAATGAATTGTTATTGGGGCAGCTTTTTACTGCTTCTTAAAGCAGCTTTTTTGTACAAAAATTTAAATTTTTGTATTAGAAAGCTGTTTTAAGAAGCAGTAAGAAAGCTGTCCCAAACGAAGTCTAAGACATTTGGATTAGTATATCTACTTAGGTTTTGTTGGGACGGTTTTGTTACTGTTTTTTAAAGTAGTTTTTTCGTATAAAAATTTTAAGAAGCAATAAAAAAGTTGTGTCAAACGAAACATTTATCTTATGGTTCTAGAGCTATTCCAACCTTTTCATGTACGTATTTGTTTCACATTCTGTCTCTAAGAGTGAAGCCACTTATCCACCTAAGCATCATCATCTCTTCAAAAAATTTTAATTCAATCATGACTAAATTTTAGCCAAGAGTCTACACTTTACATATTTTTAATAATGATAAAGATTTATGTACACAAATCTCAATATAAAATGGAATGATTACAAAAGAAAATATTTATAGGAATTTTTATAAAGATTGTTTAATCTAAGAAAAATTAGGTATAGACTCTTTACTAAAATTTTTTAAATTTTGCTATATATGAAATATGTGAATAATTAATCAGTTTGTGTATTAATCTAATTTTCTTTTTTATTATTTTGAAATGCATATGGGCTAAATTTTGATTAAAATCTTAATATTGTTTTTTTTTTAACAAAACAAAATCTACGTTTGGTGGAAAAAATATTTCATGTAACTTTTCTAATATTTCACTAGAATATACTCAAGAAACTCACCAAGTACTTAGGGAATTCTTCAAAGGTATAAGATAAGAGAACTTATTTAAGGAACTCACCTAAGAGATTTAGGCTTCGTTTGGAATATCTTTCTTATTATTTTTTAAATTAGTTTTTTAGTATATTTTTTTTTAAGTAGTAAAAATATAGTGGCTAAAAGTTATCTCAAATGAAGTCTTAGACTTCGTTTGGGATGACTTTCTTATTATTTTTAGTAAGAGAATCGTCCCAAACGAAGCATTAATGTATTGGAAATATCAAAAAAATTTAGGTCTTGAACTTATTGTTCATTTATTCATTTGAAAGCTAACTAAACTTAAAATTTTGAAATTCATACTTGATAAATATGATCAAAGTAAATGCAAGAAAATATGTCTAGATCTATAAGCCTTGGGTCTTTAAGATTGTAAAGAAGACAAATTTTGATTAAAATAATAATAATTACCTTCTACTATCTAAAAGTTCTAACCATATTTGCTCATTTCATATTCACTTTAGCCTCGGGTCTTTTGGCGAGATTAAAAGCTATAAAGTTTATGAATCTTTATTTTAATATTTAAAGAAGTGTCGTGGGAGTTTATGATGGAATGATGTGGGATTCTTAGGGGCATATTAATATGAATGACAAGGCTAATCATATTTGTGCTAATTTGGGCTAAATTAGAAGATTATTTCAGAGAGTGAATTTCATGTGGGATAAATGACTGAAAATGGTGGTGTATGATTAACTTAGAATTTAACTTATGATCTAGAGTTGATGGTAGAGTTTTGTGGAGTTTAAGGGGGGCTCGAGCTGTAGGGAACAAGACTAGATTTTAATATTGTGTGGTTTAGCGGAGAGCTATATAGAGTTATTTTGAATTTAACATTTTATTTTTTGGTTTATTAGTCTTAAAAGTTGCTTATGAAGTTGAGAAAGAGGTGTGAAAGGTTTATAGTTGATGTTATTCTTATATAAAAAAAAAAAAAAAGGCATAGTTGAAACCATCAAATATCAAGCAAATAAAGAACATTTCTCCACCAAAATATTTCATTTCAAAGTTGAACATTGCAATGCATATCAACCTATATTTATGAGAATTACAAGTCTTATGGGCAACCAAATTTGGAGAAAAAATGGGAGGAAAAAAGGTGGGAAAATGGGGAGTTAATGGGTATTAATAATGAAGAATTCCAGCCACCTATTTTTAATACTTGATCTATATTAAATCATGCCTTGGATGAAAATATAAGTCCCTAGCTATGTGAAATTTAAAATATAAATATAATAAAATATAAATTATATTTTATGTTTTTTTTTTTACTATTTTAGTTGTATTTTGCTTATCATGTTGTTACAACTATTACAAATCAAGTGTTCATAATTATATATTTATACAAGAAAAAGGTAAACAATTAAGGGATTCAGTACTTCTTATAAATATATTAATACATATAATAAAGTTTTTTTTTTCTATTGTTTTTTTATTATTAAAGCATGTTATCTTTTTGGATTCCTATTAAAGTTTATTGTTTATTTATGTTAATGTCTTACTCCACTTGGAATATTGGCCATCTTAATAAAAAGCAAGTTGTAGGGAAAGATTTATGAAGAAGTGAAAGAAAATATCAATTTTTCAAATGAAAATCGTATGCTTATGTTTATAGGCTTTACATGCAATGGCGGAGCTTTTTTTTTTTTTTCCGCCTAAACTTGTTTTAACAAATTTTTTATCCTAAATTTGTAATTAATGTAATTAATAGAACAAGAAATGGAAAGAAACAAACTAAAAAAATTGAAACTTACGCTTCGTTTGTGTGCATGACTTTCTTACTGCTTTTAATTCAGTTTTTTTAATAAAAAAAATAAGCATTAAGAAAGCCTTCCATGCTTCATTTGAACAGCTTTCTTCGACCTTTTTGAAACAGTTTTCTAATATAAAAATTTTCAGCTCAAGAGGGAAGAAAACGGAGGATTTAGCTCGTTGTTCTCTAAAATCATGCTAAAATTGAGCATAACAATTCTTTCAACTCCCTCAATCGGTGCTGATCCCATCTCCCGCTTCAGGCTCCCTCATCTCGCCCGCACCTTCCCGCGAGCAAGGAAGAAGAAGCCTCCTGCCCGCTCGCTGCTCCCTCTCGTTCGATCGGCCTCGTACGCGAGATCCCTCCAGCCACACAAGCCTTCATGCTCGGCCGATCCCTCTCCCTTCTTCGACTCCAGTTCGCACGCAGACCCGTCCTTCAACCCCTCTATCGCCTTCGTTCGGCCCGATCCCTGACATGTCTCAAGAGCCCGACTCAGGCAAGATTAGCTCAATTCAAGGAAACTCCATATAATAGGAGGATAAAACTAGCGAACTCTTCAGAATTATTGTGAACTCACAAAGCTTTTGACAAACTCACCAAAGCTTAACTCGATATAAGGCTTTAACAGTCCTATATACGGCTGCAAATGAACTGATAGTTTAATGAGTTACTCTTAGCTTGGCTTAATAAGAGTTTGTTCATATTCGCTTGATAAAATAAACGAATGAGCTTAAACACTTTTGATAAATAAGAACAACTTAGAGTTCGGTTTGTTTATGCTCATGAATAGTATCATTTAACGCTTATGAACAACCTCTTTAAGAAGCTCGACAAGAACTATATTAGAGTTTTAAAAAATACATATCGTTAAATTTAATAATTTATTTTTACTAATCCCATCTAAAATTATTTATTAATTTATTTTCACTTCCAGCATCCATGTAAAATAGCAAATAACCCGCTCTCTGAACAAATATAAGATGAATCATAAATCATTTGTTCCTAAACGACCTCATTTGGTAACTCGAAAGCACTAATTAGACACGTTTATGAATGGGCTCATTTAATAGCTTAAGAATACTCATTAGATATTTTCATGAACGAGTTTGTTTGATAGCTTAAAAAATTTTGTTATAAATGTTCACGAACATGCTCAATGTAATTGTTTGTTAGAAGGCTCATTTGTTAAGTTAATATACAATAGAAGTTGAGCTCGTTTATAGTTAGATAAGGCTCGTTTGTTTAAAGCTCAATCAGCACAAAATGAACCAAACAAAAATCAAATATGAACACCCATTAATTTAAACAAACCAAACTTGAACACAAATAAAAAAGCTCGAATCAAACTTAAATCAAACTTGAACAAGCTGATAATAAACAAACTCAAACATGAACATGCACATATTCAGTTCGGCTAGGTTCGTTTGCAGCCTTAGTCCTACACACCCAAGCTTAAAAATTTCTTACCCACATTCATTCAATAAAACCGGCAGCTTTTTCTAGTTAAGTTGGTGACTCCATCTACCAAGTCAACAAATTCATCTAGATTACATTTTTTTTGAACAAGGAAAAGAACGACAAAAAATTATTAATGATATCCAGGCATTCTAGAAAGTTCTTTAATAGTTTCCATCCAAACATTCTAGAAAGTTCTCTAATAGTTTCCCAATGATCAAGCATTCATTCCTAGATCATTTCTAGCTGATTCATAGCTTATCTTGCCTACCATCAGAAGTAGTAAGAAAGCCATTCCAAACGAAACCTAAGACTACAAATATGGTAGAGTTAAAGTTGAAGGCTGCACCCCAAAAAAGCATGAAATATCAATTCCTTGGCCAAAAATTCACTTTCATAATTCAAAAAAAAAAAAAAAAGAATATCATTTACATACTACCAATTGTATATATACACATCAAGTTTCAGTGAACCTCTTTGACAAAGCAACAATTTCTACGTTCTGTTCTAAAAGAAATTTATGCTCCAAGGATTGATCTTCAAGGAGCCTTTCTTCTACCATTAACAGCAGCAAAAAAAAAAAAAAAAAATCCTTCTTTTTGTTGGGCCTAATCTTATACAAGTCAAAGAAGAAATCAGCAGAAAAATCATAACTAGTTCAGAAAGCTGTTCAAATCAATACCTCTTGCTTGTGCAGCTTCAATGATTTCGCTAGTTTCACCAGCAGAAGAATATAGATTTGCATAAGATTGCCAAAGTTTGACAGAGAAAGGATAGACTGAAATGGCTTGTTTATGGAATCTGAGGTTGATTTCTAAGCTTTCTGAAGTTTTCAAAACTTCTGCAGCTTCTAACCATACATGCTCTGGTGCAGCAGGAGCAGACTGGAAGATGGAATTAATCAATAGAGTGCCTGCCCAGAACTTCACTGAATTGAAGCTTCGGCTACAAATTCGATAAACTGATAAAGCTAACTCATAGTTTGTTGGCGTTATTTCCATTAGAAATTCTACAAAACTAAATGCTTCTTTAATGTCATTGAAGTTTTCTGGTAGAAGAGATGGGCCATAACATACTTTTAGAACAGAATTGATTAGAGTAGATGTCATGGAAACAGGGCCCAAAATGTTATTAACCATCTGCTGGATTCTAGGGTTCTTGATGGTTCTAATGAACCTTCTTGACAGTGGCTCTAAGTGAAGGCTCGACCGGAAATCGACCAAATATCGATTTATAAGGGAAGATAAGGTTCTTAACGGAAAATGCTTCTGTGATTCAATATTAGTTGATGCCATGAATAAAGCATGCTCCATAATAAAGTGATTGTAATCCTCAGGAGCAGCAAGCTCCAATGATTTATCGATAGCACAGCGAGCATCTACAGCACTCTTCTGCAGCATACAATAAAGAAACAGATTAAGAAAGCCAAAAGCATCATCTTTTGTCTTCGATTGAACCGCGCCGGTAGAATTTATATGCGAGGATGAGTCAAAAGAAATTTCAGTTTCCAGTGCGCAGAAGCTACTAAAATCCCTGAATTTTGGAAAATCCTGGTACCACCGAGCCATAGTTTTTTCAGCTAAGTCAATTCTATCATTTGTTAAAGCATACTCAACATATTGATTCCATAGGCATTGGATACCAGGCGTTTCTTTTGGCCAGTGGTAAAGAGCCTCTTCAAATGCTACGAATTCTGAATCAGTCACACAATTTCGTCGAGAACGAACGGCCATCAGAACAAGCTCGATACAAGACGGATACAATTTTAAGTACTTATCCAACAATTCTGTATAACCGGGAAAGCCGAGAAGAGCTGCTACGCATTTGACATGGCTCACAGCAAGAAAATGCATGGATTGAGAAGAAGCTTCATCGATTTCGTTAGGATTGTCATCCAAGTATGAAGCCATCTCAGCCGCCGCTAATTTCATAACTTCTAGAGCAAGGGCTTTCCTATCAGATGTCAGTTGAGCAGATGGCCAGTCCAATCCAAACGGCAGACTTTTTGCAAACTCAAACTGTTGCACGGTGGCATGCGGAAGCTTCTCATAAACTATGAAGTATATACAAGAAATCCAGAATAAGCATCGGTCCGGCACAGTCAAGCAAGTGCAGATGTCTCTAAGTGGATTGCCACTGCACTCTTCAAACTCATTAGAAGGCAGAAGTCCACATATTCTAATAATAACCTTATCAACATTCCCAGACATACATAAGAAATCAATCATCTGCAAAAAGATATCCAAGATGTAAGGACTTAAATGCTTCCTCCCAACTCGACCTCCTATGTGGCATAATACATTAAGTACTCCATCATATGCATTCAAACGATCCTCACACAGCATTCGACTGTTAATATAAAGAAGCCACAGCTCATAAGAATCTTTGTTGTACCGCACCTAAAAGCGAACAAAGAATCATAACAACACAAATCAAATGCAATAATACCAACAGCTTACAGAAAAGCAGAATGAATTGATACCAGAGTTGAGAAAACAAAAAAGGGAATGCATGAATCAACAGATCCATCAGAAAATGAAATTTCTCAGTCCAAAGTGAAGTTCAAATGATTTACTAATGTAAGTTGCTTAATGGATCATGAGGAGAATGAGAAACATGGAATACTGAGAAGTCCTGATCAAGAACCATAAAGGCACTTCGAAAACCGAACAGGGAATGGACACTTTCCACCATAAGGAGTAGCATTCGCAGAAAGGAAAACTACCATTCTTAGAGAAAAATGCTAATTTTCTTTCTGCTGCGTCCATATAATACTAAATAATACCAAGCAACTTTCCATGAATTTTTCCGAGATTCAGATCATGGACAATAACACTCAATTAAAATGGCTGGTGGTCAGGAGTTTTAGGTCGGCCATTTCTAGCATGATCTGTTTAATATCGGTGAAGCATCTATATAATTCCTGCCAGCTAGGATCAACCATCATCAAGACTTATGACATCTTTACTTCCTCTTCTACCGTCACCTCATTAATTCATGAGATCCCTATGATATACTCATCAATCTATAGACTATTATAACTATTATTCCATCAACTCATTAATCTATGGATTATTTTAAGTATTTTATAATTATTAATCCTAATTGTACATGTTTCCTATTAGAAGTTCTCATAGAATTGTATAAACACAACATAAATGTTGAAATAAAATACTCAACTAAGTCTCTCTCATTCATGCCATGAAATTAGAGCCTGAACATTTTTCTCTATCACAACCTTCATCACTGCATTCCCACAATCCACCAACCTACATCGTTGCACCATCTTTATTTTCTCATATTTTTCTATAGATGCAGCCTTCATCAATACTTTTTCTCTATATGTAACAATAATAATAATAATACCCACATACTCTTGGTATCGGGTCTTCTGGAATTGAGGGATGCAATATAAATCTAACAAAAGAGCTTCAAAGTTCAAAATATTCATTTAACTAAGGTTTGTAATCACACAATCAAGTATTAAGTTGTTCTCTTTATGTAAGGCGAGGCATGAGCTTTGAGCATTCTAAGGCATAAGTCTAGAATTAAATAATTAAATTAATGAAAAATATGAAATAATATGTAATATACTCACATCATCGATACCTTATTACTAGTTTGTATACTATTTATATCCCTAAATATACCTCTAGACTTTATATAATGTGAATAGGAATAATGCTATGAAGGAAAAAATAAAAGCCCTTCAAAAATATTAAACAAGAGAAATAGTGAAGCCACCAAAAAGATATAAACTAGTAGTAGGACATAAGTAGGTTTTTACTATATGATACAAATATGATGGTTCACTAGAACGGCATAAAGCCACATTAATGTTCAAAGGCTACACTCAAATATATAGGATTAATTATCTTGAAACATTTGCCCTAACTGCTAAAACAAGCATAGTTAAGAAACATAAATTTCTCTTAGACTTGGTTAGAAAATATTAGAAATGACCTTTCTTTATTAGATTTAAATGAGAATTTGACTCTTAATAAGATATAATGGAGAAAAAAAGACTCATGTAGCCGACCTCATGTAGTGGGATAAAGATTTGATGTTGTTATTGTTGTTGTTGTAGTAAAAGAAATTCACATGGTGGTCATCAACAATGTATTTAACAAATGCACAGAATCAAAGAGTTAGAGCAACCAAAAATAAGAAATCAAAATGCATGAATAACATTTCGGGACCATATAGGACTTTAGCTTTACTATAGCTAATCATTTGGTTAAAGAAGCAGAAGGTGTCTACAAAAAATAAATATTATAGACCATTTGCTGGGAAGAAGCTAGTTTACACCCAGTTTGATAAGGTTTGTAGGCCGACGTGCTTGCAGAAGATGGAGTCTCAATGAATCTCGATGTGGACCTCGGTTCGACAAAATATCTCCAAATTGGATAAAACCTTGGTTGGCAAGTTACTAGGCAAACACATTCCCCATTCTATAGTGCATAATGCGCTCATACGGAGCTGTTCACAATCGGGTGATTTTTAGTTTATCATAGTTGCCTCGAACTATTTTATATGCCTTTTCAAAGCTTCCCAATCGGGTGATTTTTAGTTTATCATAGTTGCATCAAACTATTTTATTTACCGTTTCAAAGATTGGAAGCGAGAGACGCAATCCCTCGAGGTGGACCGTGGATAGTGGCAGGAAGCATCAATGGATTGGATCGATGGTTACATTCATTTTCATCAAATTCAATGCAAGGCTTGTTTTCCCCAATTTGGATCTAACTTTCACAACTACTACTTATGTACTGGGACTCATCGACATTTCTCAAATGGTTGAGATGATTGGTGAGTCATTATGGATGATGTTAAGTGTAAATTGTGTATTGTATTTAAATTTAGTGAAAATGTATTGTTTTAATGGTGTTTGTGAAGGAAATGTACAAAAAAAGCCAAAAACTATTAGTGTTGAACAGTGCCACATCGCTATCATCAGAAGCGTTGTAGCATTCGATTTCACAGCACCCCGACGCCATATTCAAACATTGCAATGTCGAGTTCTCTGTTTTCAAGCACCGCAGTGTCACTAGGTCAGCGTCACAACGTGATAAAACATCGTTTAACCCAAATTTAGCACCGCATATTGGAGCCTTGGGAAAATGAGTGTCGAAGTGCCGAGCTTTGCAACGCCTTAGTGCCGAAAATCATATTTCAATGCCACGACGCTCAAAATTCGGGAGCGCCGCAACGAAGCAGTTGCCAACGCGAGGAGCCGTGCTAACTCAGTCAAAGGACGCACTATTTCAATTATTAATCGTGTCAGGTTAGCCAATGCCGCAGGAAAGCCAACATTACAGCGTTGATGCACTAGTTCATTTTATACTCCCACAGTACCACTTTGTCGAGCATCGAGGCATCTAATTCCGTCCTTGTACTTCCTATAAATAGTTTTTCAGTTTTGTTGTTTAGGGAGTTCTGACACTTAAGTGAAATTCTATAATTTTAAGTTTTTCATTAGTGCCCCTTAGAATAAAGTTTAAGGGAGGCTAGGGAAGTGTTAGATACTTTGCATTATGAAGATCTTAGCATGTTTGTGTAAGCAACTCAGTGGTTGAAGGAGTGTGGAAAAGATCATCTTATGATAATTTTCTTATTATTTCTCTTTTATCTTTTCTTCTAATGAATGAAATGAATATGAGTTTGCTTGTTGTATCTTCCATGTTTGGCTAATTCTCTAGTTTTGGGCTGATGATGAAAAAAACATAGTAACTAGTGATGTAGACTTGTGCCTTGAATGATAAATTGATGCTTTCAATATTTCTCGTTCTTCATTTAATGTATACAATGATCATATGTAGTTAAAATCTAATGTGATGTGTAGCCTCGATGGATGAATGCTAATATAATTATGATTATTAAAATAGAATGTTGGCATGCATAGACAAAAGATGTTTGAATATTCTAAGTTTTATGGAGATGGTAAAAATGTAGAAGGTCATAAACATTTATTTTCACCCCTACAAGCTTGACAGAAATCTAGGGATGCATATGCTCTAATCCACATCTAAAATCAAAAAATTTTATTAGGAAAACTATGTTATTTACATTTATTAGTCTAAAACTATGTTATTTACATTTATTAGTATCGTAATCTACTTGCAAGTTTTTTTTCCTTTTATTGACAAAAACTTCAAAATATCATTTTTATTTTCGGTAGGACAAGTTGTGCATTTGAAGTGAGCAGTAGTAATTAAATTGCATTTAAGCAGAAAACTTCCTCGTGGATTCGACATTCTACCATATCACTTTATTACTTGATTTGGTAAGTATACTTGCACACTTTTATTAATTTCATATCAAATAAAACTTAAACATATTTCAAACTCAGCAAGTCACATACTAGCTCACCGTAAACCCCCATCAAATGAATAAGCAAACTAGTTCATGTGGTAGAAAATCTTATGCCAGAGCTTGAGTGCACATCAGCTTGACGCAAAAATTGTTGTTGAGGATTTGGATCAAAGGAATCAAATGGGAAGTCATTTTTCAGAAAATAGAATCTGAGGGGCTCTCTCACATTTGTTTTCAATGTGGGCACCTTGGTCACAAGGTGGAGCAATACCCGGCCAAAGCTCAGCATAAGCCAAACAGGATGCATCCACATGGTGCCTCGCACACTCAGTTGCAGCACGCAACAAGAAACCACAGCTCACAAAAGTCCTCTAGTGAGGAAGAACAGGATAGGGACTCCAAGCATATGCAACTTGCAGAGGTTAGCAGCTAAATTCAGCTTCAAGGATCACTCTAATCAGCAGCACACCTCCCCCACAGGGCCCGCCCCTAGCTCTATCCAACAACCAAATCACTAGCCATCCAAAGCTAGAAGCCCGTCCCACATTGCAAGCCCCTCAACTCAGCAAAACCCAAGCAGCATAGATATAGAGAGTACGGGCCATTTATTCTTGCCTCTAGGAGGAGGAAACAAAAATCAAAAGCCTAACAACATGGAAACCATTATAGAGGCAATGAGAGGGGGGCTATAAACCCGAAGCAAGTGGTGTTTTCTACTGAAAAAGCCCAACAAATGGAAGACTCTTCTAAGAGAATGCTGAAGCTCACAAAGCAACGCCGCAAAGTTTCTCAAGCCCATTTTGATAAAGAACTACTTCATCTTGGGTCAATTGCCAATGCGCCAAGAAAGAGAAAGACAACACCTACCAACAACATTGGCATGGACTTGGTCCCATCAAGTGCACAATGTGGAGTTCATGTTATATCAATTGCATTGGGTGCCACAAATTAGCTAAGCTTCTGTCGGAGCAATTGGATACTATTCGGGCATCACAGCTATTTCCACCTTCTTGGTATCTACAAGAGAGATTTCTAACTTAATTTGATGGTGCTCAATGCAATTACATAGGGGACCTCACCTTGCCAGCTAAGGGTCCACATTTTTTATTTCCTTTGGACTTTTCCACTTTCAGTTGTACTTATGTATGGAATAATACACATAGAAATGCTCTTCACTCTTTTTTTTTAATTTTGTTGAGGGAGGACTCTTATAGAAGTCTCCATACCATTTAGTACTCTTTTTGTGCTTTTAATAAATGCAATATGCAACTTTTAAAATAAATATTAGCACAAATCGCTTTATAAGTTATCCACAAACATTTACAAAAATATAGAATATCAAGCAGCAAAAGTTCATAGACACCAACCAAACAGTTAAATTTAAAAATTATATCTAAATATGTAATATAAATAAGTAATAATTTATATTAAATTATATGGTTATATATAAATTAAATTTAGATTAAAAATCAAATTTAAAAATTTAAAAATATTTAAATTTAAAATTATCATATTATTATGAGTGCAAATTATTAAAATTAAGATGCATGGGGTCTTTATACTCTTATGTGAGATTTAAAAAATAATTTTTTAAAGTAATTATGTAAGTTTTATATTTCATAATTTTTTATTTCGTTTATTTTTTTCATATATTTGGAATGATAACATCATTATTATATTAATTTTATTAAATTTTAAAAATATTATTATTTATTATGTCATCCGGCTCAACCCCGATTAGACCAGTCGAACCGGTCAAACTGTGAACCTCTCCTTCTTCCGGTTAGTTGTCCGGTTCGGTTTTTACAACCTTGTTAATAACTACAATAAAAAGGCATTTTTCTTATTATTATTATTTTTAATCCAGATAGGCTATTGGCTCAACAGAACTATAACAAGTTAAAATAGAAGCCGCCAGAAGCTTACTGCATGTAAGAACATGTCATCCTTCCCTATAGCCTTCTCCTTTCTATAATAAATGTGGAGAAAGACAACCCATAAGACCACTGAAGAGGGATCTGATTCAATAGCATGTGACAACAGTGACAAAGCCTGTAAAATTTTGAACTGAAAATGATGAGAAGTTTAGCATATTTTTAGGCTATATAAAATCAAACTTATTGCATGACAAAGCTGAAGGCAAGATAGTCATGTCAAGAAAATAAATGATATATGATCTGCTGGAAGTAAAACCTTCCTCCTGCCTGGCTCACACAAGTCTCCATCATATTGGTCAAGTGCCATCTCTAGTAATTGTTCACCGTCAGCTGAACCCTGTTTAATTTGTTCCTGTCATGCAACAGTTGCATCAGATCATAGATTTAGCCAGGTTTGAAAACTAATAGAACCATAATAAAGTCAACCACGATAGCAGAGATAACATCAAGCAACAAAATCCAAGAAAGAAAAGACAATAGAAAAGCCAATACTAAGAGCAAAGTCGATGTCCTCAAAATATAGGAAAATTAACTTTTACAAGCCATGATTGAGGGAAAGCATATTCTAAAGAACCCATAAAGCATTTACAACTAAAGGAGAACGATAAGTTACAAGCACCGTAACAAATCCATCACATATTCATACATGTAGATACTCATTCAACGCTGAAAGTCTTATTAACGCTTGTGATAAGCACATTCAACTAGAACATTAGAGTGCTAGGTCAAAAGGCTCAGGCAAGAGTGGCATGGTTTCTAAGGTTATATGATCTTCCCTGTTTGAAAGCTAGAATGCACATTGATATGGTGTTAGGGTTTGGTAATACTCCGATTAGTGCAAAACTTCTGAAATTTTTTTAATTGAAATTTTGAAATCTCATACAACCAACTTTCAACTATCGCCTCAAAAAATCAAACTCTACCTAACATAAAAACACGCTTATTTATCCCAACATATCTTGTTCCTTAAATCATAAAAGATATGATTTGGCTGCATTTCTATGCATAGACCAAGCATTTTATACAACTTGCTAGCTTAAATGCTCAAACCAAAAACAAACCTCCCAATTATTTTGGTTGATTGGGGCATTGTCAAACAAAGAGATTGATTAAAACTAGATGGTTGGTTAATATAACTAGTTGACTGATCCGTTTCGTCAACCTATGTAGACAAACCAGCTAAAGGCACACACTCACCTACCACTCCTTCCTCCATTACCTCCTCTTTGAAAACCTTAATTTGATAACAAAGAAAGTTCATAGCTGGAATGCCTAATGATCTGCACTAGCATCTTCTCCTAGCCTGTCCTCCTGGCAAAAAAATTATAAAATTATAATAGAGGAAATATATTCCAGACTAAGACAGAATGCCTTGCAGTCAATATAACAAAAACCATATTTAATTCCCAAATGGCATCTACAGGAATCAAACATTAAATAAAACTAAATAAGTTCACTAAGGGTACAACGGAATGATATCAAATCTAGTTTTAGCTTAGTTTGGCTCAACTCATAATCAAAATTTTTTATTCACACTCAGCTCGAACAAGATTAGGAATAAATGTATTCAAGTCGAGTCAACTAGAATTGAAATCATTCAAATTAGAAAAGTCACAAAATGATTTTTCCAGTGTGAATAATATATTTACCATTATATATACATATTAAAAATAATTGAATATCAAATTTGGTTTATCTCTACTCAGTCCAAGCTACAAGTACGAAATCAGGTATGGGGCATAATATCTTCATTGGTGGGTAAAGATATGCCAGTCAGGTGAATCCAATTTACAAGAACATTGCATTGCTTAAAAAATATATTTCCCTAACGATTGTCATCATATTAGCCTTGTAATGTATATACCTTTGAACCAAAAACCATGTACATGGTTAGAACAAAAGGCTGTTTGGAAAAATAAACGGGCCTGCACTAACACAAAATGTAATGCAAGAAACCGTCTTACCTTGAATGAAACATTGCCATCCTGACTCCGGTAAAAAAGACAAAGCCTATTCCAATTATAATTATCTGCAACGGGATCATCACCAGGTTGTAAGCATGGAGCATCAAGAGGAAGAATTCTTTGAACAGAAAAGGGAATAGAAAAGGAAGCACAAAACCCCCTTTGCTGATACTGCCAATTGCCCCGAGCCAACAAAGACTGGGATTGATGAGAATCAGCTTTTATAAGATATGGACCAATTTGATAAGTTGGAATGGGCAAAATGTGAAGAAGGGCACTACAAGGAAATCTAGTTGCATTTAATTTTCCATTTCGTAAACAAGTTGCATGACAATCTGCTCAGGAAGACAACAGAATAAATAGATGATCAGAATAAAGCATGGAAACAAAAGACTTCGCAAAATAAAAAAAGGTATTTGAATGCTCATCATCTCGAAAGTTTGGAAACATGCCAGCCTTCATATGTTGCCATGGACATTCTTCATCATTGCATTTTCCACGGAACTCAAACATACATAATGGCCAAAAGGGGTCAATGTTGATCGAACTTTCAAAGATACCCCAGTATCCCATTGGAGCTGGTCTCTTGAAATTGAGGAACTCTCCAACATTATCAGGTATAAAGTCTGTAACTCCTACCTCTTTTGATGTCACAATGTTGTCATTCTCTTTCATATTAAAGGTGTCAATGTGGCATCGAGGAAAAATTTTATATACATGTCTACACACTGAATGCAAATCTGAACTAGGTAGCGAAAAAACAGCTGTTTTGATTGGGCTGCCAGAGTTTATAGGGAAAGAATTGCTAGTACCCAGATCAGCAATACTATGAAGCTCCTCATTTGAAGCAGCATTGGCAAGTGACTTAAAATCAAGTGGTGCGCCAAGCAGAGGGCTTCTTTCTTGAGTACTTTCAATACCTGACAAAAAAAACGCATGGGAATCCAAGCGCATTATGCTAGTCCCTTGTTTAATATAGGAATAAAATAAAAACCATAATAACGTACCACAAAGTAAGAAATAATAAATAATGCTTCAGAAAGTAAAATTCTTAGATCATACCATAAGAATGATAAAAATTAAAACCAAGGGCATTGTCATTATTCATGAATATAAAATGTTATAGAGAAGAGAAAGCAGCGAGAATGGAGAGCATATGAGAGACTGAGTAATCACTGTAAACAGTGAAAATAGCATGAATTCTAAAATATGTCGCTTAATCTCTTATTTATATTAAGAAGACTACAAGAAAGAATATATTTAGAAAAAAGAAAAAAAATACATGAATTGACAAGTATATGCTAGCATAGACACATGAGCTAAACTAGAAGGAATACACATGGCCATCAGCTTCTGATAGGCTCGGAACGCCCCTGGCAAGCACCCAGGGGAGTTCTCAGGGGTGAATGCCTTAGGAAACTCCTCGAGGGCCTTATGTGAGTTCTCAAGGGTGAGTGTCTTGGGTAAGTCTGTGAGGCAAAATCCTATATTGTGAGCTTCATTAGGTCAAATGCTAGCCTATCCAAGACCTTATTCAAGTGAATTCCCCTTAAGGTGAAAGCTCATTTTGGGTGAGCGCTTCTCTACCCATCTCAAATTTGTTGGTACCTGCGAGTTTTATACATAGGCATGTATGGGTACGGGTGTCAAAATCGGGTTGCGGGTCGGGTTCGGGTCGAATCCGACATTGATATGCCATAGGTTGATACGACCCAAACCCGCCCTGTTTTTGTAGATGGGTCAGAAATGTCAACCTGGACCCACCTGTTAAGTTTCCAGGTTGACCCAAACCGACATGAAATGTCTGAAGGAGGCCGGTTTGTCTTCGTCGTCGAAGGAGGCCAAGTTGTCATCGTCCTCGTTGAAGGAGGTTGGGTTGTCATCGTCAAAGGAGGAATTGTTGTCATTGAAGAAGGTCGGGTTGTCATCGTCGAATGAGGTGTCCTCGTCAAAGGAGGCTGCCGTGACTTCCGAGCCCCGACAGAAGGCTATCGTCAAACGAGGTGTCATTATCGAAGGAGGCTGGCGTCGAAGGAGGCGTCGTTGTTGTCGAAGGAGGCCGGTTAGGGCTTGCAGGCGGAACCAAGATGCAGGTTAGCGGGGGTTGACCTGGGTCAACTTGGGTTAGCAGTTGATCCGAACCCAACCCATTTTTTCAAACAAGTCGAATCCTGAAACCCAAACCCGACTTGTTTGCAAAACGAGTTGACCCTAACCCAAAATTTTGGGTTAAGATTCGGGTCAAATTTTTAGGTCATGTCAAATATTGACACCCCTATGTATGGGCAAACAATTGCTAGTATTTAACAATATATTTTCTTTGTATATAAGCATATGATTTTTTATACAGGAAAACTACAGTTAAATGCAAGGAGATATCTATAGTTGCTTGCCTATTATTATAAATCAATGCTACCTTTTGTCCTTTCCATTAAAAAGGGAATGTATTTATGTACAAAAAATGGATGGAATAAAATGTCTTTTCATAATTTATTGAGCTATCACTACTTGATGCAAAATCCAAGGGAAGAGGCATTTGTAACTTGTGGAAGGGAATTTAAGAT
This sequence comes from Dendrobium nobile, assembly GCA_022539455.1. NCBI lineage: Eukaryota > Viridiplantae > Streptophyta > Magnoliopsida > Asparagales > Orchidaceae > Dendrobium > Dendrobium nobile. The sequence goes on from CM039728.1 coordinate 1,149,030, forward strand.
AATATTCTTGAAAATAAATTTATAACGGGGTAAATTAATCTTGGAAACTACCATACAACTCATTTAAATGAGGGGTGGAAAATCTTGATTAAGAAGTTTAGAAAATGGGCAACAAGGATGTGTGATAGAAACAGTTAAAAAACAAGTTTAACTAGCATGAGTTTCAGAAGGCACTTAAGCAATGTACGACTGGATTGGGTTGCCTAAAAAGTGAACCTTTTGCATCCAATAGGTGGTAGTGGTGGAAAAATAAGTTATAGTTGCACTTTCTTTTGATCATTAGTAAGTTGGCTTCTTATAGCTCAATTAGTTATGCTAATAGAATAATTTCCGATGATAGATTGTGATAGCTGCAAAAAGCTTAGAAATAATGGCATTGACCTTGGTGAAAGGAATGAATGGTACATTCAAGGGAAGATAGAAGAGAATCCATTGAGACGTCCCTTTAATGGCTTTGATCCATGTCTAGTGCTACCTAGTGAATTTGTATTGTTAGCTGAACATATAGGCCTGGACTAATTTGTTCACATTGCTGTAAAATGGTCCCTCAACTCCTCCAAATGAGACTTTTTTGGTCATGCTGTAAATTTTAAATGAAAAAGTGAGATGAATTGGGCACAAAGGTATTATCGGAATAAGCATAGAATGTTTTAAGAGATCATCCTGCAAAGCAGAGCAGAATATTAGTGAATCCAGGCGCAGCCAAGCCTGTAGTCTCGCAACGTCGATTGTGTCGATCCCGCAGTCCATCCACAGAGCAGTGACGCGTCGACCCCACAGTCCCACAGCGTCAATCCTGCAGTCGATCCCAGCATCCATCAATCGCAATCAATTAAGCCGAAGAAGCGCTCCAACGAAAGAAATATGGCTACCTTTGCAACGAGCAAGCTTCCATCATCATCGTTACTTTTGATCGAACAGACGAACAACAAAGTGTGATTTCGGATCCGACAGGAAGGAACACTCCGACAGGAAGGAACGTCGTCGAAGGAGGCGAAGAAGTTATTTAGCTACTCGTGGAGGCGAAGTCGAAGAGCAATGAACAATGGAGAAGGGGAAAAGAAAACCTAGCAAATCTACTGAATAAGGCATCCACAAAAATATGAAAATAAAATAGTAAGAGAGTTAGTAAAAAGAGATTCATCAAGAAAAAGGAAAAATATAAATATAGCTTGGGAATAAAAAGAGATTCACGGGTATGTGGTATTTATAATAGTGATAAGTTCAAGCTAGTTCAATGTTCTACATTATTTTGTCAATTAGATTAAATTTCATTAATTGTTCTGTTTCATTTTTTTTAACTTGGTTCAAAATTACATAGGATGTAGACTTGGCGGAAGACCAAAAAGGTGTATGCCATCGAATATTTGCCAAGCTAAGGTGATATCCTTCAGCAGTGCCACCTAACACATCCTGCAAAGATGTCACAAGGAAATTGCTCTCTTGATAAATATTACAAGTCATCAAGAGAGTTAGTTGGATTCGTCTTTGGAGCCCATTACCATCCAAGAAAAATAAACCAATAGAGTGTTTCGGTATATCAGGTGTTTGTAGTATTTAGCCTAAGTTATAGTTCTTGGTAAATTAAATATAAGGCTATGTTCGGCTTTTATTATAATTGTTTTTAAGTACATGCATGATGACAAGACAATGTGCGCAGTGAAATATTAGTTACCTATACGGTATTGTGTGATGTAACTATTTTCTGCTAAAATTCAATTATCATAATATGATCAGTTGTTTCCAGCTTTTCACTTTAAAAAAACAAAACTTCGGATAGGATGGCCATTTTTTAATCATCGGGCATGTAACAACACATATACAGGATATTCACTAAACAACCACCTTTCTTAGTTATAAACAGTACCATAGCAGCAGCATTTCTGAAACAGTAACAACTATTTTAGTTGAAAGTTTGAAACTAATAAGCAAAGTTTTATCAACAAGAAACTCTCTATTAACTTAACCTAAAGTAAAAGCCCAACCTAAAAAAGCCAATTTCAGCCTTGAAATCTAAATTCCACATATGAAATTTGAAAACTTTAAACACTGCGCTTTCCATTCATTATGGACTATATACTGTTTCGTGGAGCAAAATTGGAATGGGTCATCTAACCAAAAGAAGGCTCATTAGCTATGTAATGGTAATAAGAGAGGGAAAGATGGTAGGCTTGCTTGTGTATTCCTGCTAGTGATGGTAAGGGTTTTATCTATCTTGTCTTTAGTTCAATCTTGAGTTTTCAGGAAAAAATAAAATTAAGGTTATTAAGAATAATTTATTCATAGCATCTACATCAAAAAAAAATTATCCCCGAAGTCAGAAATCCCTTCTTCACAATATAACAGACAACACGGAGGCAATAAGTGTGAATATCAGTTGTAAAGCATATAAATTAACTATATTTACTTATCCTTACTTAAATATTAGTTAACTGTAAAGCGATGTAATTATCTTTACTTAAAAGCATATAGAGCTGGTACATTTTTCTCTAATTCAGGAGCCAGAATAACAGAACAACTACTTGAAGGACAATTACTACAACCATTCATGGAATACATTACAGAATGGGAACTGGACTGTCTTTTTAAAATTTAATACCCATTTTGGGCTTTTAATCAAAGATAATCATGCAAGAAACACACTGAACACAAAGACTAATGATAAGCAACAGAAATCAGTAAACTCAGTACTCAAAAACAAAATTAAAAGCAAAAATAATATTTCCAAATTTGCACATGCAAAGATACTTTACTACCAAATCTTAAATTATGAATTCCATATTTGGATATGAAATAGATTAGAAATCTAACAAATAATGATACAACAATAATGTGCCCAGAAGAAATAATCCTGATTATATAAGACATATGAAATTTGGCTCGAATATTTTACTTACTGCAGAAAATATTATTTGAAATAAAAAATAAGGAAAACAAAGATGAAGCTTAGATGGATTACCATCTAATTTAGCAGTTTCTTTTTCCTCTGGAATTGGCATCATGTCATGTGGCAAAGGAGATCGTTCCATATCCTGTGACGATTCCAAATCCTCAGCTACACTACCAGCTCTCTTTTCAATATCAAACCTTCTTTGACTTGTATCATTCATCTTAGAGGATGCCCTAAGACCAAGCCGAGCAACTAGTTCAGACCTCAAGGAAGCTTCAAGACGTTCATAATCCTGGGAACTATCAATGGATGGTGCCTTTTCAGTTTGAACATTAACAAGAGTAGATCTTGATTCAACAACTCTATTACTAGAAGGGAAATCCTCTCCATCAACATCCATTGACATGGTTGGCTTGTGAGTAGGAAGAACTGCTCCATCTAATGAACCGTTCTCTTTATGGACTGATGTACTAGCATCAGGTTCGTGGGATTGATCTGACAAAGGGACAATTTCATAAATCAGCAGAAAAGCAGTCAACACAAGAACTCAAGCTATGTCAAAGAGACATTCAGTGGAAGTGATTTGAAAACAGACCTTCATTAGGAATCTGTTGACAGAGCCAATCAGATGGGTAAATGGATTTGGATGCCTCTATGACAAAAGCTCCGCATTTGGCAGAAAATAATTCACGCTTTCTGTACAAAAAGGTGCATCTTTCGTTGGCCTCAACCAAAGATCTCTGGGCTTTTCGGTAAGATTTTAGTGCAAGTCTTTCCTCAATCTCACACTCGCATCTATACTCCTGGGCCTCTTCCAACTCTTTATCAAGTAGCTCCTCCAACCTCAACAAAGAATGGAAGGACATATTTCCTTCTTCTGTGGTGTTTGCCTGACTTGAATAGTTCAGTGTGTATCGAAATATTCGAAAGATAGATCTAGGTGCGAAGAAACCATTACTAACAATTATATTTTAACAAAGCTACATACTTTACCTCATTGTTTACTGAACCACCAAATCCAGAAGACTTGTGAATAGATAATGTTTTCAAAGGCATGAAGACATCAGTTGCCGGGATCATTTGCTGGTTCCCCTTGATATTATGCATGGAACTCACATTATTTGAAAGCAGATTACTCACTCCAGCTTTCTTTGAAAACTTCTCAGATCTCTGTCAAAAGGTTGAGAGATACAACAGAGGCAATATATAGTTAAAAATGACAGTTTTGAGCAATCACCAAAAGAATTCTACTCAGTGACACCTTATTTGCAAACTCTATACTTGCAATATTACAATGAATTTGAAAGTTGCATTCTACAATTCGATTATCAGAATTCAATAACTTGTAAATCAAAACATCGATTCAATAATTCACACACACTTTTTACCAAATAAATAAATAGGTGAAAAGTTCTGGTAATCTTCAAGAAAATTGTGAATAAATTGCTAGCTATAAGAAGTAGTAGTAGTTGTTAAATACCATGGAGTTTTCAGAAAATTTTAGATAATTGGGTTGCAAATATTTCCATCAAAGTTGAAAGGCATGCGTAAGACAATCATAAGAAGGGTGTTTCAAGGTTTCAGATAAAACACTAGGAAAACAACATATTATTAAGGAATTCTTATCCATAGCGTACATCATAGAATGAATGTTTAAAGAGAAAATGGAGAATAGTTTGGCACAGCCATCAATGCAAATTTTAATAAGAAAAAATAAATGGTTGCAGCTGATGCAAATTACACCAAGATACTGAATTCTACACTCTAAAAATTAACTCACTTCACAATTCACTATCACAGATCGTGATAGAACTGCTGCTTGATTGAAAAATAAGATTATAGATTATAAACAGAATGCGTAAAAAGGAAATGATTCAAAGCAAAAAAAGTTGTACCCCATTTTTCGCAACATCATCATTTTCAGAAAGATCCTTATCATGAAGATTGGCTGCTGACAGTGTCAAAAATGAGTCTTTGGATTTTATAACAGAAGATTTTATAGTATTGTTGCTATCAGGCTGATGGTGGGAGCAAGAGTTGTCCACTTGAAATGTCCTGTAATTTTCAGGCATAGAAGCCACGTCAACATCGCATGCACTAGAAGATTTATCATGCTTCAATCGTTTCTTGGAAGATTCATCGACTTCAAATTCCAAATTGGCATCATAACCATGTCTCCTACTGCCAGTTTCCTGAGCTTCCGCATTCATGACATGAAGACCCTGCTGATTAGCATCAGAACCAACAGCCGCCCCCTTTTGTAGCACTGATCTGTTCTGCACCTTTAGTTTTTTTTCTCGTGCAGCAACTTCGAGACGCAAAAGCTCCAATCTTTGATCAGTCAAAGTTGAATCTTGTACATGCCCAAGCTCCTGACATGCTGATGTCAGGATTGCAGGATTTTGCCTATTGAGTAGAGAGCCATTCTTAGCTGAAGGTCCCTGAGCCCCACAGCTAGTTTCATAGTCACTGTCAGCAGAAGAAATAGTTTCATGATTGGCAATTCCTTTCTTTGGCAGTGGCTTACTCCCATCCGACTCTCGTTCTATACCATCTATTGGCTTCGGCAAAGAAGTTACTGCAATCCTTGAATCATGTGCGATCAATGCACCATCCATCCTTTTAGCATCCTTTTCTGGATATCGTTCTTCGGACTCACTTCCACTGTCATCATCTGAAAAACTTATAACAAGATTATTATTTGACTCTTTTGCATGCCAATGAAAAGCCTGACTGCTCAGAGATCTGACTGGCAACTTTCTCTTAAAATGATTATGATAGTGCTTCTGATAATTTTGCATAGCTGATGGCTGAAGCCGCATATCTAAGGTACTTGACCGAGCTGTAAGAGCATTCTTTACTGTTGACGGACAAAAGAAACTAAAAGTTGCATGTACAGAATGAATAGTAAATCAAAGATGAATTAAGAAGCATGTTGCATAAAAAAATAATTTCTCTACTTTTATTTATGACTATTGATCCATTAAAAGCATAAAACGAAGAGATTTTAGCATTCAAAATTCTACCTGAGCATGTCCTAAATGATGATGACAAATTCTCAAAAGTTCCAAAATCCATCCACATGATTCTACTTTTATCTAATTGAATTGTGTCTTCTTTCTTATATCTAAGGCCTGTTGAATTTCCATAATCCGACTAGAAGAGTAGCAAGATTGAATCTGGAAACTAATTTTCCCCTCTTATAGAGGTATTAAGTTAATGTGTCATATTTTAAAACTTTGGGAGCGAGTTATGGAGCATAGGTTGCGGCGTGATACTAATGTTTCTCAAAATCAATTTGGATTCATGCCGGGTAGGTCGACTATGGAAGCCATACATTTATTAAGAGGTTTGATGGAGAAATATAGAGAAAATAAGGAGGATCTACATATGATATTTATTGATTTAGAAAAAGCATATGATAAAGCTCCAAGAGAAGTGCTATGGAGAGTTCTTGAAAAGAAAGGAGTCAATAATGCTTATATTCAAATCATTAAAGATATGTATGCATGAGCTATTACTTGTGTTCAAACACAAGGTGGATTGACCAAGTATTTCCCTATTTCTGTTGGGTTACATCAAGGATCAGCCTTAAGCCCATATCTTTTTGCTTTAGTCATGGATGTTCTCACTAGACATTTGCAAGAGGATGTACCTTGGTGTATGCTTTTTGCTGATGATATTCTTCTTGTTGATAAGACTAGAGAGGGAGTTGAAGGTAAACTTGAATTATGGAGGTCAACCTTAGAGTCTAAAGGTCTTCGCTTGAGTAGATCTAAAACGGAATATATGGAGTGTAATTTTAATAGTAATAGACCTAGTGAGGGGATTGTGACTTTGGGCGATCAAGTCATTAATAAGAGTACGCGTTTTAGATATCTTGGATCTATTGTTCAGAGGGATAGTGAAATAGATGGGGATATTATCAGCAAAATTCAAGTTGGATGGTTGAAGTGGAGGAATGCATCGGGCTTGTAATGTGATAGAAATGTACCCCTCAAACTTAAGGGAAAATTCTATAAGATGGTAGTGAGGCCTGCAATGCTTTATGGTGCCGAATGTTGGCCATTAAAAGAGAAGCATAATACTAAGTTAAGTGTGGCAGAGATGAGGATGCTCAGGTGGATGAGTGGCTTTACCCTTAGAGATAGGATACGAAATGAGCATATACGTGAAAAGGTTGGAGTAGCTCCAGTAGAAGATAAGATTAGAGAGAGTCGCCTTAGATGGTTTGGTCACATAAAACGGCAGCCTTCCGATGACCCGGTTAGGAGAGTAGAGGTATTAGATTTGACTTATGTTAAGAAAGGTAGGGGTAGACCTAAAAAGACTTGGTTAGAAAATATTAGGAATGACCTTTCTTTATTAGATTTAAACGAGAATTTGACTTTTAATAGGACACAATGGAGAAAAAAGATTCATGTAGCCGACCCCACGTAGTGGGATAAAGGCCTGATGTTGTTGTTGTTGTTGTATTAAAAGTGTGTACGATAACGGTTCTTCTTAAAAAACTATACACAAAAGCATCCTCACAATTTATAAGTACATTCACCTCACATCTCTTCAAAGCCACTTCTAGAACGCTTTAATTCTAAAATCATCCAAAAACGTCATGCAAAGCAAACTCTTGTTTTTCGTTGAAATCTGAAAGATGACCACTATACTCTCATCCGTCTCCTAATGAGTACCCATAAATAAACAGCTGCCTGCTTGCCTTCTCTCGCTCATTAACAATTTACAAAAAAAAAAAACTCTAAGTAATGACATTTTCTGTTGTAGGTGTCAAGAAAAAATATTATATGGCCTCTCAACGCCGTCATAAGTTAATGGTGGATGTGGAATAATGTGATGAACCTCGAAATTGAAATGATGATAATATTGAAAAATAAGAGGATGACAAGGCAATTTCCAATATTTTAAACATAAGCACAGTAAAACAAAGTAATATCTTACATGGGTTGACACATTTTCTTATAAATGAAGTTGAAATTAAAAATTTAACACAACTCATAGAATTTGATACTAAATCTCTTATGGATTCACATCTTCATGATATTGCCATTAGACAATATGTAATCATTGCATTCCCCAAGCATGTATTTATTATTTTGTTTTCTTATAGCCAAGAATTTGCATGAATTATATACTTTCTTTCAAATCAACTTGGAATGATAAAAGGCATACAATTGTCATAAAATTCATTCTAGTTTTTAAAAACTATTCATGAATATGCTGTAAACTCTATCTATCGTCTTTACCCACCAAAGCAAAAAAGCCTAATATAAAGGTAGCCAACAAGGATCTAATGTATTACCAAATGCTTTGCCTTTAATATTATTATTAGTCATTCTTTTAAAAATGCAACTTTATTATAAATTTAATGCACCTTTAAAACTCAAATACTTGGTGTTTTTTGTTTCCATAGATAGAGTTCATGCAGGCCATGGTGAGTTTCCGTTTCTACCGCTCATATGAGGTAGCATCTAGAAATTCCACACATGTTTTAATATAATGGAGATATCATCTACCTTTAAGAGTGTCGACCACATTACTCTCCAAAGGAGAATTCTTCTAGCACCGAAGGAAATGATGCAATAACATTGCTCAATTGGTTCATGCAGATTAAGGTTCTTATATGGTTCTTACAGGCCAAATTCAAGGAGTCAAATCAAGTAACAAAAGAGCTAAACTAGCCCAATTTCAAGTCTTAATATGATAATTATTAATTTTGGGCAAACTATAATTTATTTATTATATATTTAAGATTAGTTTGCAGGTAATAAAGAAAAAGATTGTTTATTCATAATTAGGCAGCACTTTTTCTATAGGACAATATGTTTGGACTTCAAGAATCAAAAAGTAGTAATGGATGAAATTGCTAAAAATTTACACATTCATTGACAGGCTTCTCCATGTATTTCCTTGAGAATTCTGCAAACCAATATATTAAACATTTGGCAATAACAGCATGACAATTCAGTGTTTTATATCATTTTATTGAGTTTGCTTCCTATTTTCTATTGTAATCGCAATATAAAAGGACCCCGTCAGTGATAAAAATGAATCAATAAACTCATGTACTAAAACAGTTATATATAAAACTGTGATATTATCCAATTCACAATGATATCCATAATAAATAAATAAATAATTGAATAGCAGCTTCAAAATGGTTCTGAGACAAAAATATAAAGCACGATCAAGCAATCGTGTTAAGTCATTATCAAAATTAAATAAATGCATATACTATGTTTCTTAGTGATTCTCAACAGCGAACTCAGTAAAAGATATACTAATTATAGATAGTGGGCCTTAACCAAATCAGCAAACCCAGGTTAAGATTGATGCACATTGACCATCTAGTAAAGAAAGTTTCTATTAAAAAAACATGGCTTGATAAGTTTACCTGTATTTATTGCATTATTCTTCGAAGTGCAGGACACGGCCTCGGTAAAATTTGAACTATTTGTTGGAGCAACATAACAAGTAGGCAATTCCTGCAGAAGAGGCAAGAAGAGAAGCAATGAAGATGCTGAAGGAAGAGCGCAGCTGATAATAGAAATCTTGTAAAAGTCTAAACATATGCAGTAACATGAAACTAAGTTAATTGATAAATCATAGTAAAAAAAAGTCATATACCAACTAGGTTGTCATTCAAGCCAATTCTAGAAGGCTCGGATGCAAAGAAAGCAAAAAAAAGGTTGAGAGAAGTCATATTCATTTTAGCTAATTGTGTTAAATCAGAAAATTGTCAAGTCAGTTCAGTGACAATACATGCGAGGAAACAAACAATCATATTAAACTAGGATGCCTGGGCTCTCAAAGATATAAAAAAACTTAAAAGTTATTGGGAAAGATCGATAACATCAAAGGAGTGAAGTACCACATCAATCTCGATGGCCACGTGTTAGACCAGTCCCTCCTGGACCGGTCCATCCTGTACCGGCTCTTGTGTACAAGAGGCGGAAGGACTCCCGCCCCCTCTATGTATTGGGTTAGGAGCCAATTAGAGAGGAAATTAAGGGGGATTATGAGGGAAAATTCAAAAGAGGGACTGTTTTGGGATTTACATGATTATAGTATGCTTTAAGTAGGGGATTTTCTTAGGGTTGGGTTATGACTTGTTTGCTGAATTTAATTTATTTTCAGGTTGATTGGGCTATAGCCATCATCTAGGGACGTGGGAGAGCCAGATCTTCCTCTTCAATTGAAGATCCAACTGTATCTTGCTTTTCTCTTCATAGTTCTTCTAATAAAAATTATTTTTTTGGGTTCTTCTCCCCAATATTTCGTGTTCATCCGCTGATTTTGTGAAAAGTGTATCTATTTCCTATAAAATTGGTATCAAAGCTTAGATCCGGGTCCTCTGGCGGGAAAAAAAGTAGAAGCATTGGAAGGAGAGATCAGACAATTGAAATCTAATTTGATGGGAAAGATTTCATATTTCAAAAATCAATTATCATCTGTGCATGAAAACATTGATGGGAAGTTTGTTATCATAGAGGACATGACAATGAAGATGCTCGAGATCCATACCAAAAAGGCATTGTCGGAGGTAAGGGGAGCCGCTGGCGGTCAAGGGAGTGGGGTAAATCCTAATCCGATCAGGAGATGAAAAGATCAGGAGTTGGAGATTTTGTAAAGAGAATAGAGAATGCCTTCCTTAGAACCTATTCGAAGGGAGGAGACGAGTATAAAGTATGGGGAGAGGCCTGAATATGTTGGGTATGAGTGAAGGGGTGCTGATTTTGAAAGAAAAAAGAGGGAATTTCAAGAAGGGTTTGGGTACAAACGTGGAAGGGATGATCGGGATACTTGTTGGAGGGGGGCACCCACTTGGGGAATGAGAAGCTATTGAGGAATCAAGGGGAATGGAGGAGATCCGAGGGTAAGGAAGCTATAGATGCCTATTTTTGAGGGAGAGGATGCACATGGGTGGATCTGCAAAGTGAAGAAGTATTTCACTGTCAAAGGGTTAAGTGGTTAATAGAGGAGGAGAGATTGATGACAACTAGCCTATGTTTGGAGCGTAAGGCTTTGCTATGGTATCAGTTGAGAGACATGAGACAGCCCATATGAAGTTTGAGGGAGTTCAAGGACTGCTTATTGAAACATTTCTGAACCAGCAAAGGAGGGGACTTTTATGAGTCGTTCTTCACTCTGTCGTAGGAAGGATCAATAATGGAGTACGGTGAGAGTTTTGAGTACCTATCTAGCTGACTGAATTGGCTATCCAAGACTTTACTAGAGTGGAACTTCATGAAAGAGCTCAAACCATAGATTCAGACTGCCGTTAGAGCAATGAGGCATAGTAATTTGAGAGAGGCTAGCCCAGTTAGTGGAGGATCAAGAACACCGGGAGAGGGGGGCCAGAGGCAGCAATTCAGGAGGCTCATATAAGATGACCAATTTGTTAGCACCCAAGGAGCCGACACCAATTTCAATACTTGAGCAGTGCTTGGAGGAGAGGGATAGAATGTTGGATGAATTGAAAGAGTACTTGTTGAGGGTTAAGCAAATCATAAAGAAGCAGTCGGATTGGCACAACAAGGATATCCAATTTGAGATAGAGGATAGGGTATACTTGAATCTTCGTCCCTACATATAAAGGACGATAACTAACAGTTGGAATGAAAAGCGGGCTTCGAGGTACTAGCCCTTACGAGATATTACAAAGGATTGGACCAATGACTTATCAATTAAAGTTACTCCCAATCGCTATCATACACTCAGTGTTCCACATGTCAAAGTTGAGGAGAGTTATCGGGAACATGTCCCTAGTTCAGAGTTACCCGTGATACTAACATAAGATTTAAAAATGGTATTGGAACCACTAAAGCTGAAAGGGGTACGACAGGGAGAGTGTGGACTCAAGGAAGTGCTGATAAAGTGGAAGAACCTACCCGACTATGATGTCACATTGGAGCCGTACGAGAGAGTAAAGCATCAGTTTATGTCCTTCCACCTTGAGGAAAAGGTGGGGGGGAGCATTGTTAGACAAATCCCTCCTGGACCGATCCAGCCGGTCCATCCTGGACCAACTCTTGTGTACAAGAGGCGGAAGAACAAGAGTTCCGCCCAGGACTCCCGCCCCCTCTACGTATCAAGTAAAGCAGCCAATTAGAGATGAAATTAAGGGGACTATTTTGGGATTTACATTATTATTGTATGCTTTAAGTAGAGGATTTTCTTAGGGCTAGGGTTATGACTTGTTTGTTGAATCTAGTTTATTCTTACGTTGATTGAGCTCTGGATGGCGGCTAGGTATTTGGGTGAGTCAAATCATCATTTCCAATTGAAGATCCAACTGTATCTTTTTTTTTTCATAGTTCTTCCAACAAAATTATTTGTTGGTGTTCTTCTCTCCAATTTTTCGTGTTTCATACGCTGATTTTGTGAAAAGTGCACGTATTTCCTATCACCACGCTTCATCATACCCAAAAAGATAATAAGCAAAACGTACAACAAAACACACACATCATAGTTAAATATCCAGTCTTGCAGTATATTGCAAAGCCGGCATAGTGAGAACATTACATTTTCAAGGTGTTGACCAACAGCCTGACAAAATCACATAAGAAAAGTAGAAGAGCGCAAGGTTGAGAAGACAACAGCCAGACCAAATTGTCCATCTCCAACCATAATGCATGATCAATACAATGATACAGGACATCACCAACAACGTTATCACCCTCGTCGTCACCTTCACAATTTCATGCATTGGAGTACTAGATTTGTTGTAATCTGATAGGTTAGATTTAAATGACTAAATTTAATCAAATATTATTTGATTTGATCAAGATATGACTATTAGATTAAATATTATTTATTTGCGATATAATTAGATTTAATTACATATTGTTTTGTTTTCATACCTTCTAATGACCTCGTTAGGAGAGTAAATGTATTAAATTTAACCTGTGTTAAAAAAAGTAGAGGTAGACAAAAAAATTTGGTTAGAAATTATTAAAAATAAATTATTTTATTAGATTTAAATGATAACTTCACTCTTAATAGAGCACAATAGAGAAAAATGATTCATGTAACCAACCCCACGTAATGAGATAAAGATTTTGTTGCTATTGTGGTTGTATTATTTTGTTTCCATGCATGCTAAACCCTATGATCTATAAATATGATACAATGTGACAAGGCATGATATTATGATTGATTCAAGCATGGTTATTTGATCTTCTTCCCACCTCTCCAACCCCCCCTAGAATGCAACCTTCTTCTTAGGATTCCAGCCAACCATGCAACAGCAACTTCCTAAAAATATTATCCATAATCATTCAAAACCCATTAAAACCTTCCTTCTACATAACCATAATCTAAGACTCCACTCATCGTGCACATCCAAACAATCTCTTACAGATTTACCTTCTTTGTTCCCCACACCCACATACCCACTTACTCCCCACCCTTTCCTCCATCAACCATTGACAATAAGCAGCAAGTCAAACCAACAGTGTACAAGACATGAAACCTTTCTTCCAATGACCACAGGAATCTTTTCACATAAAACCCTGACTGTCTAATTTTGCAAAACTATTCGCAGACAGAAAAAGAGACCATAGTAAAGATGGCATTCACTTTTCAATAAGTAAATTAGTAGTTCACACTGAAATAAATTAATTAAGAATGTTTAAAATTGCGTATTTGGGTATTGAGGCGTTTTTCATTCGTGAGGCGAGGCGTAAGTCTCAAGGCGTTTTGAGGAGTAAACCTCAAAATCAAAAGATTGCGTAAACATAAAATGATAAATTCTTATATACTAATGAGTGAATAATATAAAACATAAAAAAGGCATAAGATATGAAGTGAAATCAAAATATCTCAATAATAAGACAACATGAAATATAGTTCAACTCAAAATTCTATCTTTCCCAAATCTCAGTATTCTTTTCATTAACATATAATTCCAATTTCCAAAAGAAAATAGCAATGACATATCACATAAGAACTCATAAGTCATCAGCACTGTCATCACTAAGGGGTTCTTCATTTGAATCATCATTATGATGAACTGCTCTCTCCCCTTCCTCCTCTCCTATAGAGTCCAATGTCGGGCATTTACTTCAAGATTTATGTAAGTTTTAATATATGTAAAGTGAGGCGTAAGCCTCATGCTAGTGAGGCGAGGCGGGCCTCAACCAAGTTGAGGCGCAAGCCTCATTAAAAAAACTCGAGGTGTAAGCATTGAGGCGTTTTTTACTGGAATTGCGCAAAGGCGAGCCTCATATTGCGCAATTTTAAACCATATTAAGAAGGATGAGGGTACAAAAAGACTAAAAGAACTTGTTCGGGAAGATCTGGAAAAAAGCATACTTTTGTCCTCCCTACCAAGCTTTTTCCCCTCCAAAATTCAATCTAGAATTCTTCTAAGGACAGCATTTCACATGCAAGGAGAAACTTCCTATTATAGGTGCAGTAAAGAACCACAGAAATTTGTTGTTATTTTCATTTATTAAAAAAATAAAGTTGGGAAGGACACTATCACAGCTAAGCTTCCCATGAAGAAAACTTTATTAACAAAAGTAGTCATGAAGTAAACATATCGGAGACTCATCTAGCACTGCAGCATATCTAGAGCAGTAAACATATCGGAGACACGTCTAGCACTACAGCATAACTAGAGCAGAATAGCCACTCGCTCCTCGGTCTACTATTGGCTCCGCACGTACTCCTAATAATTCCTCTCGCAGAAAATCAGTAATAACTTACAAGAGGAAAAATGGATGAATAACACCTACATACAAATCAACTAAGCATAAAATTTTTCATATCAATTAGAGTTAAGCACACGACATTACAGAGTAAATAAGAAATCACAAACCAAAGTCTAAAAAATATAAAATTCTTCAAACGGGAACAAAGTTTTATTGCGAATTAGTGAATCACTACAAAACAAGAATGCACAAACATATTTAATACATACAAAACGACTAGTCCAATTAAACCACAACGAGAATCCCGTAGCTTAATCCAGCAGTAAACGAATCCGAAGCCGGAAACGGCAGAAGAAGGGAATAAAGCTTAAGTAGGGAAATCTCTACCGCATCTTCGCCCGAAGAGACCTCACCCTCCTCTCTGGATTTAAGGGATTTCAATTCGCCTCCGCCACAGCCTCCTCCTCCAGAAATGGCTGCCGCTGTCGATGACGAATTAGGGTTAGTAGAAAACGGCATGGAGGCGATTGCCTTAGCCCTAAGCTCCTCAATCTCCTCCATTGCACCTCCCGACCTACCGAATAGTGTAGTTATTCGCAGCGCCTACGCGCCGCTCCGCCGACAAGCAAGGTGAAACGAAATGCCCTCAGGCGCCGCTTTTAAAACCAAATGTAAATGACTAATCAGCCATGGATTTCACGAGATCATCTTCAAAAATGAAGACCCGTCACTCTTGCATGCTTCATCTTGGCTAGTGCCCTCGGAACTAAACTCGGCGCCCACAGCGCAAATTTGGTTAGCGGTGCTCTACTCAGGATTCTAACAACATATTTGGCAATCTTTCTATTTCTCTACCATCTAAATTATTTTTATTTATGCTATATATATTCATGTTATCTATATTATTATTATTATTATTAGTATATAAATATGACTTATAATTCTTCCTACAATCATAATCTTGCCTTTTTTTTAAATTACAATAAACTTTCATAATCTGATCTAATTCGTGCATCTTCAAATCCCACTTTGCTATTAAGCCATATTTTTCTGTCACATCTTTCACACGTCCTTCACTTGAAGAGTTTTAAAAAAGTCGCTAAAGAAGCTTATTCGCCTTCTCTAAGAAATACATGTCGAAATGGAAATCGGGTGATTGTTGCCAAGATAACGATCTTTTCCTTCGACTATTCTCCATACATTTTATCTCTTTTGATTTGCATGATTTGTGTAAAGAAGAGGTTTCTAAAGAGTCGCTAAAGAAGTTTCTTCAACTTCTTCTACGATGATGTTCCAGCCAATTGTTTCAAGTCACGACGACATCCAAAATTATATGATGATAATTAATTTTGGCAAATTTCTCTTTTTCTATCGAAATTTATCTCTTATGTTTCGCTCGCTTCACGTGAAGAAGAGTTACGAATAGTTGCTAAAGAAGCTTCTTCACCTTCTTCTACAACTTTGTTCGTGTCGAATCGAAAGTCAAGACCCCATTTAAGACCATGTCATATCGAAATGTTTTTCCCTTTCCATCCCTTGGTCACATTTGAAAGATATAATTTTTCGAATCTTGTATTTGAACTCACTTGCATGTGTCTCGGAATGTTTTGGCATGCATGTGAATGTATGAATCTGCTCTAGAACTCATCTCGTTTAACAATGAGCTTTATCTTTAGCTCGAGTTCAAGCTCGTGGCTCGATAAGCTCGGCTCGAGAGCTCATTATCGAGTCGAGTTCGAGACGGCTCATAACAAGTGAAAGTAGTAACCCTAGACTCAAACAAGACTCACATACATGTTGTGGTCTCACAACTCCTATCTGAGTTTAGTGATACTGCACCTCAAGAACTTTCTGATGAATTACCCTCTCCTATAACTATCCAACATACTATTCACCTTGTTCCAGGTTCAAAACTTCCCAACCATTTTCATTATAAAATGAATCCCATTTAACACATTGAAATCAAGAGACAAATTGAGGAGTTACTTAGGAAAGATTTTGTAAGAGAAAGTTCTAGTCCCTGTGTTGTCCCGGCTTTATTGACTCCTAAGAAAGATGATTGGAAAAATGCTTTTAAAACACCTGATGGGCTTTATGAATGGTTAGTCATGCCTTTTGGACTTTCAAATGCATCTACCATATTTATGAGATTGATAAATACTATCATTAGGCCCTTCATAGAAAAATTCTTAGTTGCCTACTTCAATAATATATTAATTTTTAGTCCAAATAAGAATGATCATTTGCAACACCTTAGACAAGTTTTGGAGACTCTTAGGAAAGAGAAACTTTACATTAATTTGAAGAAATTTTCTTTTTACAAATTGAAGTGATATTATTATTTTCATTATTGGAACGAAACCTAACCCTTACAAAATTAAAGCAATATTAGACTGATCATTAAAAAAGAGTTTCACTGATGTTATGAGTTTTCATGGCTTAGCCATGTTCTATAGATGATTCATTAAAGATTTTAGTGTTATTGTAGCTACAATTACTGTCATACTAAAATTAGATAAACTCTATTGGACTCCAACAACACGCCTTATATCAAATTAAGGTTCTTATGACTTTTGCCCCATCCTTAGGCATCCTAGTTTCTCTAAAGCCTTTGAGGTAACTTGTGATGCATCTGAAATTAGAATTGGAGGAATGGTATGCCAAAAAATCACATTGTAGCTTTTTTAGTGTAAATTTTAACGAAGGAAAGTATATATATTCAACATATGATAGGAAATTTTATGTTGTTATTCAATATTTGAGACACTGGCGTCACTACCTTCTGCATCAAGAATTTATTCTTAATTCAGATTATCATGCCCTTAATTTTATTAATACCCAAAGAAAATTAAGTCATATGTATGCCAAATGGGTGGAATTTCTCTAGGATTACTCGTTCATCCTAAAACATAAACATGGAGATGAAAATAAGCTTGTTGAAGCTTTATCGAGGGTAACACTAACAAACTCTTCTTTAAAACTTAAAATTCGAGGTTTCGAGCAAATTAGAGATTAGTATCTAGTGTGTCATAACAGATTTATATTGAGCACTTAGAGAAACCTTTAACCTTACAAAGAACGTTCTTAATAATAAACATATATCTTTATCAGGGAAAATAACTTTGCAGCACTAGATCCTCTCTTAGAGAATTTTTAATTTTGGAACTACATTAGGTGGAATTGTTGGTCATTTTGAAAAAGATAAAATAATATATTTAATGGAAATGTGATTTTTTATCCTTCACTTAAATGAGATGCTAAAAAATTAGTGGCCCAATGTCTAACATGTGAGCACATCAAAGCCGCAGAACAACAGTTTGTTCAATATATTTCTTTACCCCTCACTTGTAGGCCTTGAGAAGACCTCTCGATAGATTTTGTCTTAGGACTTCCCCATACAGCTTGAGGACATGATAACATTTGACTCATTTCCTACCACAATTAATCTAAAATCAATAATACTTCCCATATTGCTAGACTGTTTTTTAATAAAATTTTGCATTTACTTGGCCTTCCTTCAACTTTTATCGATGATCGTGAAGTTAGATTCGTTTTATGCTTTTGGAATACCATGTGGAAATTATTTGGCACCAAAGTGAAATTTCTCGTATGCTTTTCATCCTTAAACTATTTGACAAACTAAAGTAGTAAATTAAACATTAGGAAATCTATTAAAATGCCTTGTAGGAAAAAGCTTATGAAAGTAAGACTTATGTTTGCATATATATGAATTTGCATATAATAGTGCCATTTATAGAACAACCAAACCTTCACCTTTTGAAATAGTATATGATCACAACCCTAGGAAACCAATTGATGTAACAAATCTACAATCTCATGTATTTTCTGATTCAGCATTCACTTTTGTCAAGGACTTTCAAAGTTTGCATGATGTCATAAGATAACAAAATAATTTCAAGTGATGATAAATATGTTTCTAAGATAAACCATAATTGACAAATAGAATAATTTAAAGAAGGTGATTATATTTTAATTCACATTCACCATGAGTGTTACCAAACATCTAAGTTTAAGAAATTATATGCAAGGGCTTGTAGCCCATTCAAAATTCTTAACAAAGTTGGATCAAATGCTTATCACCTTGATTTGCTTGTTGATTTGATGATCCACCTATTTATTAATATTAAATGTGGTTTATCATATAAATAAGTTAGCAAACCTTTACTTGTTCAAGAGTCAAACTCTTTTAGCAGGATATATAGCTCTCATTAGCAGAATCCCTCATTTTCTAATATCAATTATATCATCACTGAGGATGCACTAATTGATCTAGCTGCTCAACATTATTTTTTTAGTTTGTTGAAAGAATAAAATACCTAGTAATGATACATGACTGACTCATGCTAACTTAGAGATTTTGGTCCTACAACTGGTTGAAGATTACTTAGATTTTAACTCTACAAAGTGAAGTTGAGCTAAGCCCAAGGGACTTGATATAGCATATTACGTGGATAAATGATAATAGAGCTAAATGCCCAACTACAAAAACTAAGACTAAAGCTTAACCAAAGGATCAAAATAAAAGGTTTAATGACAAGAGCTCAATAATGAATTAATAATTTTAAATATTTTAAATATAATTAATATTTTATTTACTATCTAAAAGCTTGTGTGATCAGCCATGAATGGTTAGGTAGGGATAAGGCAATTAGTCAAAATTGGTTTGTGGAATGGGTAGTGGAACTCCTCTTTAATGTCCAACAACTCCTCCATTTTTTTAATCTATTTTATTTTTCAATAGTTATCTTGTAATGCCTATAAATATGGGTTGATATGAATTATAATTTTTAGTTTTTGAATGAAATAAATTTGTGAAAAAGTTATCTTCATTAGCTTGGTGATTTGTGGCTTCAAGTGTTTGCCTTTTTTGGGTGAGATTAGGCAATTATCATTCTTTCTTTTATGTTACTTAATTACAAACCATCTTAAATACCTGCTCTAAACTATTCATAACTCTTCTTGTACTTCATAAGTATTCCCTTAGACCAATAAAACATTAATTAAAATTATGAAACCCTTCTAAACACTTTCATATAGTTATTAACCCAAATAGAGAACATTTGGATCTTATTTTATTCCCTATACCTCAACATCCTTTTAAACTCCACCAAAATTTACCATCAACTTCAAATCATAAGTTCTCATCCTAATCTTACTTTTCACCAACATTTACAGTCATTTATTTAATATAAAGGTCACTCAATAAAGTGAACTTCCAAATCAGCCCAATCGAGCCCAAACTTGACTAATTTTAACATTTATACTAATATTTTCCTCTAAATCCCTCATCATTCCACCATAAACTCTATAATACTTCTATAAATATCAAATTAAATGTCCATAGCCTTTTATATCCATTAATATCACTAAAAGGCTACTCACCACTAGACCTCCGAAAGAGCACCGCGCGAACAGGTCAATTGGAAGGGACAGATTCGATCGTGCATACGACTAACCATTGAGGTTAGAGGCTATCGCCAACAGACCTCGATGGGTAGTAATATACACGACCTAATCACAGGTTTTCCCCACCCGATACAACAATTCGAATGGGGTTTAGTAGATGTGGGACCGAGTTTCCCGCGGGCACAAGCCCCCGTGGTTAATTACATCCCAGGCCGGAGCCTGAGAAAACTCTCGATTAAGAATCATACATTATACTCTCCTAAAGTGGGATCGGCACAGGGGTATAGACTAAGAAGTCCTACTCAAAGGGAAGAAAGGTCCGAAGGGTTGAATCAACATGCGTGGCTCATACCAGCATTAGGAGGCTCTAGGGTACTAAGGAGAAAACTAGAGAAAAGAAATCAAGTACTCAACCACATACGTGAGAGGAGAGATGGAGGTGGCATCATCCTGTGACGCGGATAAGTAGGATTTATAGTCCCTGAAAGGAAGGGACCTACCTACTATTTAAGGCATGCTACGAAACCGAATGTAGTAGCCTCGAATCCTAAATCTAGGTTGAGCTTAGTGCTCTACGAAACACTAAGACCCGTGTCCTAGCTAATGCAGTGCAAAATATGGACTTATCCCAGCCTGGATTGGGGAGCCAGCTAACCACCCAATCGCTTTAAACCATGATATCGAGTCAGTTATGAAAGATGGGTGGGTGGTATGATTCTTTGGAAATAGGAACCACATTTAGAGAATTTCCTAAGTGGTCCTGGACTTATGTGGGTCAGATGCTCCTAGCTAATGCAATTAAATTTTAATTAAATTAATTTCTAATGCAATGCAATGCTAGTTGAAATGTCAGCTCATGAATGCTATAGAATTTTAAAAACAGGCTTATAGAAAATAATTTTTTGAAAAGACTGGGTCTCCCTAGGTCCGGCACTTCATCCTCATAGGCCAGATTATCCGGACTCTACTCGCAGGCAGGGGGATGTCTTATAGCAAGAAAAAAAGAAATACAATAATATGCATGCGACCCCGGACAATTCCGGAATTCCCTAGGTTCGTTAGATTTCTATGTTATTTAAAACTTAAATATTAAATTTTGGTTATGAGTAGAAAAGATTTTGTAGTCCTTAAAGAGCCTACCGAAATCTAGACGAAAATAAAAGCGTCATGCAAGAAAGAAACCTAGAAAAAACAGGTATTTCTACTGCGCACATCAGGAAAGCATATCAATATAAATCCAGAATAATCAACTAAATGGCCATAGGCAAATTGTCTTTATTACAACCCAGATATGCAGAAAGTAAAGTGGTCGGGCACCACTACCAACAACCCGGATTTCTAAGCCTATGACAGACGCCAACAACTTTGAGTGGGATATTGGGTCTTCAATCTTTAGCATTCTAGATGTCTTCTGCTTGGACTCTTTGGATCTCTCCTCCTTGGACTCCTTGGATCTCATCTCCTTGGTCTCCTTGGGTCTCTTCTCCTTGGACTCCTTGGATCCGTCGTGGCTTGAATATCCAAACGAAGAGATAATTCCCCCCGCAGGGGGGCATTGCCTTTTCTCTTTGGATATCTAAAGCCATCCAACTCGGTCTTCCAAATGGAAGAAGACTCTCTCCTTTAGGGATGCCTTCTTCTTTTAGAATCCGAGTTGGCTAAGAATATCCCAACTCAAAGTTGTTTTCATAACTGTTAACAATTATTACAAATTTTACATCAAATATGAAACAGAAAAAATTCTAAAAGACCTGCATGGTTATCCTAATAAAAATCCCAAGCAGTTATATATGAAAAATAAAAATGCTCAAACGATTGACCCTGTGCCAAACCATGCTCTTAATTATGAGGGCTAAGCAGCTCCATCTGTGCAGTTATAATTATTAATTTAGCCCTCATTTTTATTTAGGGGGAGCTGAGCAAGCACATGCATAAAACATTATTAGAAATCATGATAATGCTCCCCCTTTTATTAGCTTGAGCATGACCACCTGCACGGAAGAACAATGTATATATATATATGATGTTCCTAACCTAGGGGTAAAATCTAGCGCTCATCACATCATCGATAGAGTGCAGAAAAAGTAAGCAAACACACCAGCAATTTCAAAAAGCATGCAATGAAAACCACGGAAAGCTCCGGTACACAGCAGAAAAGTAAAACCCAGCGGCCTAACCTAGATCTAGAAGTGGTGCCCTAGCAAACAATTCTATGTGTGTGTAAGGCTGGTGTGGTTTGGATAGGTCCTAAGTAGGGTAGCTAGTTAAAGTTATCTATAGTTCAAGTTTGTTGGGGGCCTGAAAAGGATATTTTAGTTGAAATTCAAATATTAGTGGATTAGGGTCCATTTTAAATATTTTAGTTTGTTGATCAGTTTTAGGATATTGATATTTAAAGTTCAAGTGATATTAGCCAATTTTGAAAAGTCCTGGGTCCTCCTAGGAACTAGACTAAGGGTCCAAAAAGTCACTATAGAAAATAGACAAGGTTTAGGTCTTCTAACACCTTAGAAAAATACTAGACCTTAATACGAGTAGTTAGACAGGTAGTAGGCTGAAATCGGAGTTTTCTAGGCAAAGTTATGAATTTTCTAATTTTCGGACCCTAAATGAACTACGGTTAATCAAAAAGTTGACTTTCTAATCTAGGTCATTTTATGGAAAACTAATATTTTTAATAAATACTAGGCCCTAATTGGAGTCTAATTCAAGTGAGTTTTCCTAATTTGGAATTTTCTATAATTAGTTATGGATTTTCTAAGTTTAGGGTATTTATGGAATTTTCTAAATTTCCTAATAAAAGGTTGATTTTATCATTTTGATCCAAATCAGCTCCAAACTGATTGGAATCACTCCCAAAGGCCAGGAATGACCAGAGAAAGTGTTCCCAAGTGTTTGGAAAAAATTTGGAATTTTTAATAATTTTTAATGAATTATTAGGGGCAAAATAAGAATTTCTACCTATGGTAAAATTAAGGGTCAACCTAGAGTCAAACTGAGGAGCCCTATTTATCTAAGGTCAAGGGTCAGATTTTAGTCAGTTTGAGGTATTATGGGTAATTTTATGACCTAAAATGAATTTATGGTAATTTTTGGAAGATCTCGGAGCCTTATTTAGCAGGTTAATTAGGGTTGGTTAATTAAGGGGTCTAACAAGCCCTAAAAATTCCTAGAAAATTATGAGAAGCTTATGATGTCACTAAATTTAAGTTTTAAAATTTTCATTTCAATTCGGGATCTATCCTAGCTCCTAGAAAACTTCTAAGTTCGCTAGACGGGACCTTAATTATTGTCCTTAGGGTGTCACTACGTTGTAGGAGTTTAAAGTGATGTTTTACCTAACCCTCAAGGTAGTAATGCATGGGAAACATATAAAAGCAGTAAACACACCATGTCCTTAAATCTAGGAGAGCCTAAGCTAAGTGCTCGTGGTGCGATCTACACATGCAAGCTACGACGAACAAAAAGTAAATAGAACTAAAGAAGGGATTAGTGAATGATTGGCACCCAATCATCCACTAATCAACTCCCCCATGATCGCTCTTCACATATGGAACCCATGTCTAAAATTTCATGAAGTAGCGGGTCTCCCAAAATTAAGATTTAGGTATAAGTAGTTTTAAAATAATTTAAAAGTACTTATAAATATAAATATATTTTTAGAAAATAAAATAATTAAAAATAATTCAATTCATAATACATAAGTATAGGGAGACCCACTGACTACTCTAACGAGGTTTCAAAATAATTTGAAAATAATTTGTAGTTTTAAAACAATTATAATAATAACTATATAAATAACATTAAAATAGTCCCATAAGCTAATCCAAACAGGAATCTGTCCAGAAAGCCCGCAAAGGATACTGAAAATAATTTTAAAATAAATCCCTCATTTTTCTGAGAAGAACGAGGGGTCACACGCCGAAATCCAATTTAAAACTGAAAAGATATGATTTTTCAAAGTTTAAATACAATAATAGAATATATTTTAAAATAATGACTTTGCAGTTTTCAAAATAGTTACAGATATACAGAATTCAAATGCGAGCAAAACAAGGTGCTGTGCATCGAAATCCGACTTAAAACAAGAAAGTTACGTATTTTCAAAGTTTACATACGATAATTAAATATTATTTAAAAATAGTGCTATTGGCTGTTTTCAAAATAACTGCAGACAGATCAAACATTTTTGAGCAAAACCAACTTCAAAGTGTGCAGAATTCAAATACGATCAAAACAAAATTCAGTGCGTCGACAGCGGATTTGAAATGAGGAAGTTATGGTTTTTCGAAGTTTAAAGTAATAAAAGGGATTTTTGAAATAATTTTAAAATGATATTATTTAAAATAAATATAAGTATATATATATTTTTACAAAATTAATTTTGAAATAACAAAGATCTCTGAAATTCAACACCACATATTAAAAATAATAATAATAATGATTCTAATATTAATGATAAGCTAATTTAAAATAAAACTAATATTAGAAATAAAAATAAAATAAAAATAAAAAATTAACAATATTTAAAAATAATAATAGTAATAATAATAATAATGAATAGTAAACTAACCATTTAAAACATTACTAATTATAACAAATAACTATAATTAAATAATAATATAAAAATAATAATACTAAAAAAATTATTTAAATAATAAAAAAGGTTTTTTTTACTGTTTTTTTAATAATTTAAAATTTATAGGTGATTTTAATAAAAAAAATTTATCGTGTAGAGAATAAAAATCCGATCAAAATGGGGTATTGTGCGTCAAAAACGGACAAATAATGAAATTTTTATAATTTTTTGAAGTTAAAATAGACTTAAAATAAGTAAAATACTTATTTTAAAAGAAAAGGCAGCGGCAGCAGTCGGTGCGCCACGTGGCGGCCCAGGATTGGATCCCGGGGCCACGGGCAATGATTGCGCTGTCACCGCAATCATTGCCGCATGATCACGACGGCGGTCACGTCTTAACCACGTCAGCACAGACGGAACACCGTCCGATCCCGCGCGGTCTGAGCGGACGCTCCAGATCATGCCACGTGGCGGATGGAACCGCGGGGAGGAGTCCCGCGGTCAAACCAGACCGCGGAGGGCACGAATCGCTACCGTTGATCAGCGGATCAACGGCCCAGATCTCTCCTCAGCTCAGGCGGACGAACCCGAGCCCTATTCTTATTTTTTGACGATTTCTCCCAATCCGCTCAATGGAATTTCACAAAATTTTAAACACACATTCTAGAGATGAACAGAAATCATGGGGGGTATCATTCATAGACTAATATTCACCCTATCAAAAACTAATTAACTTCGTGTATTCTAGCTAGGGTTTGAGATTATACCGAAAATACTCAATAGAATCGAGGGATTTCTGGCTTGTTGCACTTGTAGACTGTCCACGCTCCTAGTTGCAGAAGAAACCACGAGCTTCCAACGTCTAGATCGTGCGAAAAATGACTTGGAAGATCCAAGCTCTCGGGTCGCCGGAATCTCGCCGCCGACGGCCTGGGATGGCCGGGATCTGATCAGGGATGAAAGTGGAAGTCTCTAGGAGTCCTTGAAAGAAATATCAGAGCAAAAGGAGGCCTAGAGAGCGAGCAAGGGTGAAAAGATCCTTTGAAAACCCTAAAATCTCCTATTTAAAGCCTTAGACTCTAAGGGAACGGTCTTAATTGCATCAAGGCTTGATTAGGAGGGAAATTAGAGGGAAATAGCCGTGGTTTCAATTTTAAAATGAAAGGGAATCAATTGGAGCTTTTAAATCCCCTTAATTAGGCTCATAATAGGCTCTAATAGGTCATTATGACCCATTAATGGCCAGATTTGACTAAGTCAACATTTGACTTAGTCAAATTAGTCAATTATGTCAAAAGGGATGTGGGATCAAGCCATGAACCCATGAAATGGATTTAGAATTGATTTTAGGCTTAAAGGGGCCAAATTGGTCAATCCTGGTTGACTCGGTCAACTGGGTTGACTCAGGGTCCAAGTCCGGGCTCAACAGACTCGACTCGACCCAATGAGCCTATTGGGGAGGGTCTTGGGGTCTGACTTAGTCAATTTGACCAAGTCAACCTTTTGACCAAGGGTCTGGGCAAAATCGAGGTCAACAACCACCACCAATTAGTGATAGAGAGAGAAAAACTTCTCTCTATTTAGAGAGAGAAGATAAGTTGGAGAGAGATAAAGAAGTAGATATCCATTTTATTTAGAGATAGTGGAGCATGGGGCTAGCAACTATTATGGAGAGAAGAATTTGGAGCATGAGATTACTATTAATGAATAGAGCTAATAGGAGTCGGTTTCTTATGTGGTGAGATTAGAGGAGCGGGTTGCAGTTAGGAGTGCAAGAGGGAAGGAGAGGGAGCAGTCCGTTCAATTGGGCAATAGAGATTTATGAGCTTCGTTTTTATGTAGATTTAGAAGTTCAAGCATAGATTCAAAATCTCATATTCTTTTTTATTTTATTTGATTTGGGTTTGTATAAGTAGTTGCCTACTTGCATTAATTTATACTTATTTTTTGATGCCACCACACAACACTGTCATGTTTTCTTTTTTTGTAGTTTCTTTATAGTTTTAATGTCATGTATTTTTTACTTCATTTATTACTACATGTTTGGGTAGAATTAGATGTTTTGCAATAGGGTCTTAGGATAAAACTTTATTTTATAAACTTTAATAAATTTATAATAAATTTAAAAATTATTTTAAAAATATTATTTCTTTAAACTAAGGCTCTCTAGTTAGTTGTTAATATGAAATTATATTCTTTATATCCCTTGGACAAAATATGAATTAGTATTAGCCAATGATCAAAACCTCTAAGTACTAACCATTTAGAATATCAACAACTCATAATGTATGCAGAGATCTCTCTTACTTAAGGATGGATAAGCTTCTTTGGCAGGCATGAATTTTAATATGTAGAGGTGTTATCTTAGTATGTTAGGGAGCAGTTATCTTAACCTAATTGAGATTTAAAACTAGTTTAGTGGTTCTATTTGTCTATAAGTGTGCTATCTCTTTCATTTATTTTCCATAAACATTATTTACACCACTTAGGACTGTTTGTCCTATCTATTTCTAGTTTAATTATTAGAATTAATCTAACTAGTGATTTTGAGTTTTATTTTCTCAAATTAAATTTGTGATGTTAACTTTAGATGATTCAATTCATAGTTGTTGATAAAGTATTTGACGACTAAGTTGGGTTGACTACCTTCTAAATTAAATAGTTTTAAGCTTAATAATTGGAATGATGGACTCATGAGGTTCTAACCGAGTTTATTTCTACGGTAATTAGACTCCTTACTACACCCACCCCTTTTAGGCTATTTTACTTATTTCTAAGTCTTTAGTGATTTGATTATTCATATTATATATGTTTTTTTATCAAGACTTATCTCACCTGGTTACGATGATTCACCCTTTGCCTTGCATAGTAATCCATAAGAAAGTATAAATAATTTTATTAGGATGATATTCATTTAATCATAGTCATATGCTTGATAATTAATATAGGCAAATAAAAAAATAGTCATGTTTCATTTATTGAAAGTATCTCCTAGAGGTTTTTAAGAGTGTAATTAATCTTCAGAAGCCTAGTCTCTTTGGGAGACAAATAAAATGAGATTTTGTACTTAATTTGACTTGATTTAGCTTTAATAATATGACTAATCATGAGTAGTTTATATAGATTGAGATACATTTTATTGATCTTACTCCACTGGATTATGAAATCTCCTATACAAGAACACCCCCATATATTTGCTATGTTTCCCTTCAACAACAATGTATTGGGATGTAGCATTCTTTTTTAGAGTAGTTACTCAATAATACATCATATAATTCTTTAGTTTTCACGGTGTTCTCTCCCATGATAGCCTACCTGTAGGTATCTAAACAGTGCTTCCTCATCTTTTCAAGCAAGGCAAAGCATAAATTAAAAAAAAAAAAACTATATTTATCATGGTTGAGCAAGACTCCATCTACAATATATTATAAGCCTAACTTTCATACATTATACCTCCCAGTGCACTTCATGAGTGCTTTATTGAAAATCTATATTATTAAGGTTATTGTCTCCATGCAAGTAGTTATTTGTTAGTCAACAGCTTGAGCTCATATTCTAGAATTCATTCTAAGATGGAAATTCTCCAGACCCCAACCAAATGATCAAAGAAAATCCTATAGCCCCTAATGTTATGTTTTTACCTCCAATATTGAACACAAATAGTATATCCTTCATTTTCTTTATCATTCTTAACAATAGTTGTTGAATTAAGGCTCTAAGCTCTAAAGAACTAAAATTTGAGAGCTTTAAAGGATTAAGTCTCTAATGGTCAAAGAAAAAATAGTCATGTTATTTTAGCATTGCCAATAGGATATTAAGTCTCTAATGATCAAATCACATTATTTATAACACCCAAAGTTCTATATACGAGCCAAGTGATATTATGATCTTATATAAATGTGATTAGAGTAGACATGTGCCTTATAATAAAACAACTCAAATGCGTCAATGCCATATATGATAATGAGGGAAAATTAAATCAAATTGAACCCTAATTGATTGATGTTTGGATTATGCTAAAATCTTATTTGAACCATGTTTAAATCATTCTAAAAAATTTTGTTTGAACCACATTTAAATCAAGCTTGAATTTTGTTCGAACCATATTCAAATCTTATTTCGACCATATGAACCATTATCGAACCTTGTTTAAACCAGGCTTGAATCTTATTCGATTAATACTCAAACATTGCTTGTACCAAGTTCATTTTGCTAGAAAGTTTGAATAAGGTTCAAACATGTGATATGATGTCTATTGTAATTCTAGCCTTAGGGTTTATGTTGAGAAAGCATATTCATACCTAGATAATAAAAATATAACATTACTAATCATGGACAAATTATAATTGGAAAGTGAAGACTGTTATTGTGAAGCATACCATTGACCAATGACAAGAGCATTGAGTCACCGAAGACCAAAAAATGTACATGAAAGAGAAACATTCCAAACTTCTCATGAATCTACAATTAAAGTTTTGACACCTATTATATATAGCTAAATTTATTTGACTAATTAAGATAATTATAAGATTATAAAACACACAAGTTAATTTTCATATTCATAAATATAACCACTAAGGTCGGGATTCTAAACCCAACACTATAAACGCCGAGTGCACTGTTGCTGGCTTATTCCCTCCATGTTCTTTTTTGGAAAAATTATTAGGTGCGACGTTCGGGGGTTAATTCGGACGCGCCACATCACCCAATGCACAGTGCATTGGATGACATGACACGTCCATATTGACCTTCAGAAGCGTTTGAACACCGCACATAATCATCTTTTTTTTGAGGGAAAAATTATTACTTGTGGAAATCTATATGCAAAATTAAATTCTTATGTGTGAATGTACAAAATATACAGATATATATATATATATATATGCACATAAGAGCACCTCGAACTCTTTTCGCTGCTTTCTCTTGCTACCCGCGTCGCTGAGTATCTCTTCTATTGCTAGCTCTTCTGCGAGCGAATCACAGCTAATGGAAGAAGAGAAGCAGCATGACATTCTGGAAGAAGGGGAAATAGGCACAACAGTTGAAGAAGAAGAAGAAGAAGAGCAGGAGAAATCGAACCCGATCAACGGCGCATCAACAGAGAGCATCTTCGACGCGCATCCGTGGCCGGTGTTTAGATTTGACATTCCTCCTCGGAGGACCTACCACTTTGCCCAACAGTTCCGAGGCGGCTCGAACCCTCAAAACTTCCTCAAAAGCGTCAAATGGTCCCCTGACGGCTCTGCTTTTCTCACCAGTTCTGACGACCAGTCTCTCCGCTTGTTCTACCTGTGAGTCCTCACATCTCTGGTTATCGTTAAATTCCCTTTCCTCTCGAGAAATTTGACATTCTTCATTGGGTTCTTTCTTGTTCCTCGATCTTTCAGGCCCGAAGATGCCTACTTCAATACTGGAAAGCTCGAAGAATGCCAAATTTCTCAAGGTTTGTTGAGAATCTGGATTCTTGTTTTCTTTTTCTGATGTGGATTAATTCAATGTTTTCTGATCTAACCCAAGGCCTGTGATGTTATTCGGCGTAATGGGCATTTCCTTTGTCAGATTCCTATTCTTCAGCTCTTACAGTGAATGAAGCAGAGATGGTATATGATTACTGTTGGTACCCTTACATGTCTATGTTAGGTATGTTAACATCATTTCATTACCATTAATATTGCAGTTCCGATATCAGTGATACTAGTCCAGCCTATATCTTATTTCTGCTCATGTGTAGATCCTACCACCTGTGTGTTTGTCAGCACAACAAGAGACCATCCTATTCATCTTTGGGATACCATTTCTGGTGAGGTAGCTAATAGCTATTGAATTTTGAATCTTTGTTATGAAGGATTGCTTTTGAATGCTTTGGTGTTGAGTGTATTTGTGTTGGTTTTGTTAGCTTCGCGGCACTTATAGGGCATACGATGCCATGGATGAAATAACTGCAGCACTTTCAGTCTCATTCAACACATGCGGTGCTAAGTATGAAAAATTTACTTTTCTTAAGCTTCTAATTTTGAAGTTGAGATATATAATCATGATTCTATAATTTTAGCTATGAAGGAAACACATGAATTGTGAATATTTCCATAATTTAGTCAATGAAATTATTGCCCAATCCAAATATTATTCATTGTTTGCATTTGACGCTTCAAATTAGGATTTTTTAGCAGTCATTTGGGTGGCTGCTAATTGGAAGCATTGCAAATGAAATATTTTCTTTTTTTGATTGGTCTATATACACCTACAAAATTTGAATTACCTTCAAACATTGATTTTTTCTTGTGTCGCTCTCCTAAAAAAACCTTTTTATGTAGACTCTTTGCTGGATACGATAAACACATCAGAGTTTTCGATGTGCATCGTCCTGGTCGGGATTTTGAGCAATATTCTTTGGCTAAAGTAGATGCCGGATCATTAGGTATTTGTCTATGCCCTTGTATGCCATAGTTTTTCCATTTTTTGTTTAAACATTCATATTTACATGCATACGTATGCATCAATATGAACCCTATTTGAGTGCCTTGGGCTCTCAGTTGCTTAAGAAAGGCTAGATTGAGTATCCTTGAAATCCAAAATTCACTAAGTGCATTCTTAGCTTTTATGATCCAACATTTGTGTTTATTATTATACAAGCACTTAAATTTTTTACTTTAATCACCAAATATAACATTTTATCTTTGCGATGCAACAATTTCTGGTATGTTATCATTTTTATGCATATTCTTGTTCTCATTTCAACAAAATTATGAAAAGGTTCAAGGTTTGAATAGTTTAGTGTTGATTGAAAGAACTACTATTGTGCAAAAGTAATGATAATATTTTTTGACCATTTTCTTCCACTAATGAAAGAAGAATCAATTTCAATTTGTCAGTGTTATTTTGTGCATGTAGGTATTGCATCGTCGATTGCCTTTTCTCCCACTTATAGTGGGATGCTCGCAGTTGGCTCATATAGCCAGACTACTGCACTATATGCGGAAACTAACATGGAACTTTTATATGTTTTGCATGGTCAAATGGGTGGGGTTACCCAGGTTAGTTCAATTTGACATGCCTAGTTTTTTTAGCAAAATTTAACTAGGCAACCTTTTGATTACGCTTGATCACATTTTTTATTTGCAGGTCCAATTTTCCAAGGATGGAAACTATCTATATACAGGGGGGAGGAAGGTAATCAAACATTAAACTCCTTTGTACACCATTTGCTTTTATTTTATTTTTTGTCTAGCTGGTATTTAAGTAGGAGAAAACGAAGAAAATTGAAATTCTATTAACATCGAGGGTCTTTTTCCCCAAATTGTATCTTTGTAATTATTTATTACCTTCTTCATAGCAACACCAATATGGATGCAATACTCATAAGTTAGTGTTTGCTCAACTTATGTATACCATCGTGCTTTAGCTTATTGAAACTTTCACTCAAAAGGTAGTGCACCTCGAGAAATAACCTGGGCCTGTTTAATCAACTGATGCGTTGTGAGTTCTTCCTATTGGATTATGTTGAGGATTGCTGCAAACAAATATATGCTCTGGAGAAACATTAATGAAAGTTTGTGTAAGATTCGTCCATAGGGGGTCCAGAAACAAGCTTTTTGATATTGGGAGTTAATCTTGAAGATGTGCAAACTCTTATGAAGCACAACTTTGGGCTTTTCTCCAAAAAAAAATTGTTGATGAGTGCTGTCTCTTTTCTATTGTAAACCTCAATCAGCTCAATACTATAATAATGGTCATAAAATGAAAAAGCCAAGATTGAAGGGGGAATACCCAAGAACCATCAGAAAAAAGGGTTTCCTTTCTTCAAAAGGAAAAAAATTTGGAAAAAAAAAAAAAAAACGAATTGGCTAGCCTTTCTTCCTTCAAAACTAGTGTTTAGTTTTATGATTGTTAGATAGCTGGTTACAGTAATAAAAAATGTTGGGAATTGCATTCGAAGCTCTTCCCCGAAAGATATAATAAATATTTTAAGAAAAAAAATGTTGCTGGGGTGGACAACACCATGCTAAGTCCAATTTACAGGACAAACTCATCTTTTTCTCTAATGACTATATGAAAGGATGTAGTGAATCGGTCGTTCCCCAATAAGGACACATGAGAGTAGTTGTTTTCCTTGATAATACTTGTCAAGCAAGAGGAGATTAGGATTAATATTGTCAATGCTAGGCAGAACAATCTCATTTTTGCCAATGTTGTATAGAAAATTGTGTTGGATATCATAAGCTATCCTAATCCTTATCAGGTGGAGCCAAGATGAAAGTTGATTGCCAATGCTACTTGAAGCAATCACCAAGGATTGCGTCAACGAGATGATATGCTAGGTGATTCCACTTGAGATCTATCAAATTATCTTCATACTTCATACCTTCGTGATAGGTATGCATTATGCCTCAACAATGTTATAAGTAGTGATAACTCACAACGGAATGAAAGATCTTTTTGCAAAAAAAAAAAAAAACTTCAACGTCTTAATGACAAATATTACACCAACTGGTTCATGTCTCCCTATCTTGGACTAAAAAAGGCGAAATGTAGGTGTAAAGGTTGATTGAGGAGTATCTACCACTCTTTAATGGGGCCCAAAAACTGCCATCAAAGAGGTCCATTAAGTAAGGCAAAGTGATGCAACAAAGTAGTCAGGGCTTGAGGCAGAATTGCTAAATCTGTTGATATATATAAAGTTATAAACTTAATTATTAAGATTAATTCCACAAAAGTAAAGATGATAAAGACTAGTCACAGCGACGTACATTTACACAATGGTGTACCTTTAACTATCCAAAGACATTCAAAAGGAATAAAGCATGTATCCCAAAAAAACAATAGGGCAAAAGCTTTCATCAGTGGTGGATTCTCCATTAGTGAAATATGAGCTTAAAGTGACACCCTTTTCTCAATTCAAACAGGAAAATGATAAGATGAAGTTAGTGTCTCATTAGTTTTGGCAAGCTCGAAAGAAGATGCGTTATTATAAAACTAAGTCAAACCAAATAGTTCACCCAATATATGACTTTGGACATTTGTAAGGAGTGCATTGGAACACAAGTGGGAGTCATGATTCAGTTATCCTAAAGATAAAATAATACCCAAATTCTATGATTCGGGAGGCTCACAAATTTCTAGTTTTCAATAGATGTTTTAAAAATTTTTAAGAAACATTTTGACAGATCAATTGCCAAGAATAATTAAGTGGCATAGCTGGGAGGTTGGAATGTTAGCCTTCCTCCACCTAAAATTATAATTTTACATGAGTTAAATCCTTAAAAAGTGAGCTTGTGATATGTTTATCATATCATGAAGGGCATGGTCAATTTCGTTGTTTGCTTCTATGAGTTTATGATAATAAGTTTCTTGCATAATTTCGACATCAAACTACAAAGCAATTAGAAGATCCTATCTATTTCTTTGGTGAAGAGTGCTAAGGCTGTTGATTTTTGTATCACAATATCCAAATTGAGGATCTAGTCGTCTAAACGCACAAGCAAAGGCAGATCATTCATTGAAGGCTCAGTGATCAAGATTAGGAGGTAGAAAACCAGAATTATTGGATATTTTAAGCTTGTTTTGAATAATATTGTATTTTGACTTCTAAATTATTGATAAGAAAGAGGGGTACAATGGAGAAGAAATGTCACCTACAAGAAGCGGAAAGAAATAAGGTATACCTTAACTTAATCTTTGGAACACTAGGGCCTAAACAAAAAAAGGAAAAACATAAACTCTTCTTTGACTTTTAATTGTGAACTTAGTTCATAACGTTAAGTGAATATGATTGGTTTAATCTTCAGTGGTGTCAGTGAAGTATCACATGATTACAAAGCGGTTGTGAACCTTGAGGGGTATGTTTATGATCATGGTAGAGGCTGAGGAATGAGTGATTAATGGTGTCGGTGAAGTAGAGGGCTTGCTAACCCATTGAGTAAAGGAGGTACATTACCTTGATGTGGCTCTTGTGTTGAAGGTGCTGAGCCAGGATTTAGGTATAAGAGTCTTAGTGGGATATTCATTGTAGGAAGGAGTAGGCATGTGGTTGACATGGGTTTTGGAGCCTCGAAATAGTCTTCTTGTTGTTGTGGTGGCATTTAATAAGACCATTTTGGGTAAGAAAAAAATATTCCAAGTCATTATTACTGGCTTAGACGCATGTGAAGGATGTGAAGCCAAACCCAAAAAGCCAAGATAGAGGTGCACCGTAGCTTCTAGGAACTTAATGTGGTTGCCAACACATTTAAGGGCATCACAAACCTGTTACTGCCACAAAGTTTCTTGTCCTAAATTGTCGTAGTCACTTTAAGAAATTGATTGATAGCTAGTTAGCATGCCAATGTCTCATTTGTTAACAAAAATAACCAGACAAATCATTCCATCAATTAAGAACGACCAAACACCACTACCCATAAAATTAAAAAAGTGCTCTCAATTTGTCAATTCTTAATGTGTCTTGACTTGTTAAGTTTTTTTTTTGTTGAGTCAAATTAAGCCATAGGCTCCACTCATAGTGGTGCCTTTTCATTAATTCCTTTTAAGTTTTAGCCTTGCGATCTTACTCCTGAGGAACCCAGAATGAACCTTTTTAGGAGATCCTTCATTTTTCTCTAGTATTTTCTCTCTCTAAATTATCTTAGTGAGAGAAACTCTTTATGGGAGGAGGTGACCGTCGGTCACATCCTCATTTATCGGCAAAAGTTATTGGTGGGAAGTGTGGACCTCCGAAAGGGTACTGCTCGTGGGGTTCGAACGCAAAAGGTACGCCCGCACTATCCCGTAGGACAAAACGATCGCAGACCTTTACGCTCGACACGAACAGGTGGATGGAAGGGCAGATTGGATCATGCATACGACTGGCCATTGAGGATGGAGGCTCTCGCCAGCGCACCCCGATGGGTAGTAATATACACGACCTAATCACAACGAGTTTCCCCCACCCGATACATCAGCTCGGATGGGGTTTAATAGATGTGGGATCAAGTTTCCCATAGGCGCAAGCCCCCGTGGTTATCCCAGGCCGGAGCTCGAGAAGACTCTCGATTAAGGACCATACATTATCCCTTCCCAAAGTGGGATTGACACATAGGGTATAGACTAAGAAGTCCTACTCAAAAAGAGAAGAAAGGTCCAAAAGGGCTAAATCAATATGCGTGGTTCACACCAGCATTTGGAGGCTCTAGGGCACTAAAGAAAAACTGGGGAAAAGAAGATCAAGCATCCAATCACATGCGTGAGAGAAGGATGGAAGTGGCGTCATCCTGTGATGCAGATAAGTAGGATTTAAAGTCCCTGAAAAGGAGGAACTTACCCACTATTTAGGCATACTACGAGACCGAATGTAGTAGCCTCGGATCCTAGATCTAAGTTGGGTTTAGTGTTCTACACACACTAACACCCATGTCCTAGCTAATGCAGTGCAAAACCTGAACTTATCCCGGCCTGAATTGGGGAGCCAGCTAACTACCTAATCGCTTTAAAACCATATAGTCTAGTCATTTATGAAAGATAGGTGGGTAGTACAGTTTTTGGAAGTAGGACCGACATCTAGAGAGTTTCCTAATTGGTCATTGACTTATGTGGGGTAGATGCTTCTAGCTAATGCAATTAAATATTAATTAAGTTAGTTTCTAATGCAATGCATGCTAGTTGAAGTTTCCAAATCATGTATGCTTTAGAATTTTAAAAACAGGCTTATAGAAAATAAATTTTTAGAAAAGACTGGGCCTCCCCAGGTCTGACACTTCATCCTCATGGGCCAGATTATCCGGACTCTACTCGCAGGCGGGAGGTGTCTTACAACAAGGAAAGAAAGATGCAGTAATATTCATGCGACCCCGGACGATTCCGGCAATTCCCTATATTCGTTAAGTTTCTATGTTTTTTAAACTTAAAATTTTAGAGAATAGTTGCGAGTAGAAAAATTTTAGTCCTTAGCGAGCCTAACGTAATCCAAGCTAAAACAAATCGGCATGCAAGAAAGAAACTTAAAAAAAAAGGTAATTTCTATTGCGCAATCAATTTAAGCACATCAATATAAATAAACCAATCAAGTAAATGTCCATAGGTCAACTGCCCTTTAATTACAAACTAGGGTCTGTAGAAAATAAATTGGCCGAGCACCACTGTCAACAACCCGAATTTCTAAGATTATGACATACGCAAATGACTTTGAGTGGGATATTGTGTCTTCAAATCTTCGATCTTTTGGGTATTTTCTCCTTGGACTCCTTAGATCACTTCTCCTTGGACTCTTTGGACCACTCCTCCTTGGACTCCTTGGATCACTCCTTGGGCTCCTCAGGTTCGTCGTGGTTTGAATATCCAAACGAAGTGACTATTCCCCTGAAAGGGGCGTTGCCTTTTCTCTTTAAACATCTAAAGTCCAAACTCGATCTTCCAAATGGAAGAAGACTCTCCC
Source organism: Dendrobium nobile (assembly GCA_022539455.1). Lineage (NCBI taxonomy): Eukaryota > Viridiplantae > Streptophyta > Magnoliopsida > Asparagales > Orchidaceae > Dendrobium > Dendrobium nobile. The sequence goes on from CM039728.1 coordinate 1,185,998, forward strand.
CTCTGAGGATGCCTTCTTCTTTTGAAATTCGAGTTGGATAAGAATATCCACACTCAAAGTTATTTTCACAACTCTTAACAATTTATTACAAATTTTACATTAATAGAAAAGCAGTAAATCTAAGTTCACCTACATGGTTATCCTAATAAAATCCCAAGTAGTTTATATATAAGGAAATAAAAGTGCACATTCACAGCCATGCTCTTAATCATTAAGGGCTAAGCAATTTTTGGAGCACCTGCAGTAGTTATTAATTAATGATATTAGCCCTCATTTATTTAGGGGGGCTGAGCAAGCACTTGCACAAAACAGTATTAGAAATCATGACAGTGCCCCCCCTTTTGTTATTGCGTGAGCATGATCACCTGCAAGAAGAACAATATATATATACATATATATATATATATATATATATATATATGTATCGTTCTTAATCTATGGGTAAATATAACGTACATCACATCAGTCCACAGAGTGCAGGGAAAGTAAGCAAACACACCAATCAATTTCACACAACATGCAGTGAAAACCACGGAAAGTTCCGGCACACAGTAGAAAGAAATAAACACCTGCCTAGCCTAAGTCTAGAAGTGGTGCCATAGCAAACAATTCTATGTGTGTATATGGCTGGTGTGGCTTGGATATATCCTAAGCTGGGTAGTTAGTTAAAGTTGCCTAAAGTTTAAGTTCGTTGAAGGTTGGGAAAGCAAATTTTTAGTTAAAGTCCAAATATTAATGGATTAGGGTCCATTTTAGTAAATTTAGTTTGTTGATTAGTTTTAAATGATGGGGGTAATGATATTTGAAGTTTAAATTGTATTAGTCAATTTTGGAAAGTCCCGGGTCCTCTTAGGTGTTAGGCTAAGGGGGTCTTAAAGGTCACTATGGGAAATAGGCTAGGTTTGGATCTCCGAACACTTTAGGTAAATACTAGACCTTAAGATGCGCAGTTAGACTGGTAGTACGCTGGATTTGGAGTTTCCTAGGCAAAGTTATGAATTTTCTAAGTTTCGGGCCTTAGACTATAGGCTAGGGTTGACCGAAAAGTTGACTTTTTAATTTAAGTTAGTTTCTGGAATCCTAATATTTTTAATAAATACTAGACCCTAATAGGAATCTAATGCAAATGAGTTTGTCTAATTTGAAATTTTCTACAATTAGTTATGAATTTTTAAAGATTGGGTATTTATGGAATTATCTAAATTGTCTAATTAAGGGGGGATTTTATGGCTTTGATCCAAACCAGCTCCAAACTGATTGGAATCATCTCCAAAGGTCAGGAATGACCTGAGAAAGTGTTCCCAAGTGTTTGGGGAAAATTTGAAATTTTTAATAATTTATTAGGGGCAAAAAGATAATTTCTAATTGATGCTAAGCTAAGGGTCAGATTGGGGTCAACCTAAGGTGGCCTATTTATCTCAGGTTAATGACCTAATTCTGAACAATTTGAGGTATTATGGGTATTTTTCTGAGTTGAAATGGATTTACTGTAATTTTTAGAAGGCTACCGGGCCCTATTTATCGGGTAAATTAGGGTTGGTTAATTAAGGTGTCTAAAAGCTCCTAAAAATTCCTAAAAAATTCTGGAATGTTTAATATGTCACTAAGTTTAATCGTTGAAGTTTTCATGTAAATCGGGGATCTATCCTAGCTCATAGAATTTTTTCTAAGTTCGCTAGACGGGTCCTTAATTATTGTCCTTAGAGTGTCACTACGTTAAAGGGATTTAAAATACAGTTTTAGACTAACCCTCAAGGTAACAATGCAGGGGTATACACAAACAAAATAAACAAGTCATGTCCTTAGATCTAGGAGAGCCTAAGCTAAGTGCTCGTGCATCCTACGCATGTAAATTACAATAAAAGGAAATAAATACAATTGGTGCAATGATTAGTGAATGATTGTGACTCAACCATTCACTAATCCACTCTCCCATGATTACTCTTCATACATACAATCTATGCTTAAAATTTCATGTAGTGGATCTCACAAAATTAGGATTTAATATATAAGTAACTTTAAAATGATTTAAAATACTTATATAAATATTTAGATTTTGGAAAATAAGGTAATTTAAAATAAATCAATTTGTAGTAAGTAAATGTATGGGAGATCCACTGACCACCCAATCGAGGTTTCAAAATAGTTTAAAATTAATTTAGTTTTAAAATAATAATAATAATAATAATCAAAATAATATTAAAATAATCAATTAATATAGTGAAACAAAAATCTGTCAATACAGTCAAAACCAATTTATAAAAATAATTTTAAATAAAAATACAGATTTTTTTGAAAAATTCAAGGGGTCGCACGCCGAAATCTGATTTAAAATGAATTAGTTATGATTTTTGTAAGTTTAAAGGTAATAAAAACTTTAAAATAATTTTAAATAATAAATATTCAAAAATAATTATTAAATTAAGGGAAAATAAAACTTAAAACTTCTGAAATTTAAAATAATATTTTAAAATAAAAAAATATTTAAACTTAATTTTGATTTAAAAAAATAATTAGATACTTAAATATAAATGATAAAAAAAAAATACATTAATTATTAATAAATATTATTATTTAATAAATAGTATAAATAATTCAAATAAAAGAAAGGGTGTTACTGAAATTTAATTTTTTATAAATAATAATAATAAATTAAAAGTAATAATAATAATAATAATAGTAATAATAATCATAATATTAATAGTTTTTTAAAATAAGAACAACAACAACAACAATAATAATAATAATAATAATAATAATATCACAAAATAATAGCAAATAATTTGAAAATAATAATTATGACAAGAATTTATGGTTAAAATAATAATATAATAATAATTATACCAAAATAATAATTTAATTAATAAAAAAAAATAGAATTTTACTGTTTTTATATTATTTTAAAATATACTTAAAATTTTTAATTAAAAATAAATTTAGATTAAAGAAAATATTTTTCTGAAAATTTTGATATATTATACTTATATTTTTGATTTTAAAATAATATATATTAATTATTTAAACAAAATATGATTTAAAAAACTAATTAAAACAAATTTTTAAAACACATAAACCGGCAGAGGCGGCAGTCAGACACGCGGCGCGCTCCCATTCACACATAAATCGACGGTGCAATCATCGCCAATGATTGGCGGAAGGCGCGGCGGTTGATTTATCCTAGTCAGCAACGTGCTGCGCCGTCGGATCCTCCGCGGTTTAATGAACACCGAAGGCCGAGAACGTTTTTCGTCTCGTTCTCTCTGGATACCGAACCAAAATACATGAAATTTTAAACGTACGTCGTACTAATGAACAGAAATCATGGGGACGTAATGGTTTCTCTTGGAACACACAGTACGATACTCTAATTAGCCATAAGTGTTTGATCTATTCTAAGGGTTTTTAGGGATTATACCTTGAGATTTTATGGATCTAAGAATACTCTGAGCTTGTAGACTGTCCACGTATGTCCTCCTCCTGAAATCGTAGCTTGAAATGCCTTGAATCGACGGGAAGAAGCCTTGGAAGCTTCTTGCTCTCGGTTGGCCGGAAATCTCGCCGCCGGCGAGCCTTTGGCGACGGGTCTAAGTTGGGGAAGGTGGTAGAAGTCTCTAGGAGTCCTCACTAGAAATCTCATGGCTTGTGGGGGTCTAGATAGAGAGTATGAGCAAAAAGATCCCTTGGAAACCCTAGATTTCCTTATTTAAAGCTCTAGCCTATAGGTGGACGGCCAAGATTCAATCTAAGGGTCATTAGAAGGGAAAACCCGCTTAGGGGGCCGTAGGTTTTTGAATTTTAAGTATGATTAGGGAATTACATAGACCTTAATTGGGCATAAATAGGTCATTTTGACCTATTTATGACTTGGTTACCAGTCAATTAGGTCATATGGAATAAAAGTTTGAGTCAAGCCAAGGTCTAAATTGATTAGGATTGGAATTAAGACTCAAAAGGACCAAATAGGTCAACCAGGTTGACCCAAGGCCTGGGCCTGGGCTCAACAGACTCAGTTCGACCCACTGAATTGATTGAGAGTGGTCTTGGGCTCTGGCTTGGTCAATTTGACCAAGTCAACCTTCCAGATCCAGGGATTTGACAAAATCGAGGTCAACAGGAAGGTGAAAGATGATACAGGTTGGGCAAATGCAAGTCAACTAGGTGGCAATGATACGACAATAAAGACTGTTCACTTTATTTCATCCTTGGAAAATCATTATAGTGAGGAATGCTGCCCTTGTAGTACCTTTGTGATATCACAAGTGACACTTTTTGATGGACAATCTTTTGAAGATAAATAACGACTGCGAGTCAATTGCAATAGCCAACTTAGGATGTATTGATGCCATGAGTACCTTCTCCGGTAAAGTAATTAAAGTTGAAAAGGAGAGTACGGACCTGGAAGCTAACAAAACATCGGTGGTCTCCACTGCTATAGTGGCTCGAACATAGGTTGAAGCTGGCGAACCAGCTCAGAGAACATAGGTTGAAGCTGGCGAACCAGCTCAGGTATTCAAAATAGAATACAATGCTGTGAGAATGGATGTTTGTAATGATGCAAATGGTTACGATTGGATGGAATCAGGTGGTAGCATGGAAATAAATTTTGAAACTGCAAGTCATACTAGGTTTTGGTTCACTATGTGTAGTCATTATTGACAATTCAGCTTCTGTTCAGCGCCTATCAGATGCTCAACACAATGCCTCTTCGTTCCCTGATTCTAGAACCTAGAGTGGCCTTTAATCACCTAAACATCAACTTCTGTTACAACTGCATAATAACAAACACTTCTCTAATGGCCCTAATGTCTGGAAAATGCCATAGGTTCTTGGCCTTGTTGCAGTGAATAAGTCACAAGTCTTAGTTAATGATGCAATGCTTTTCCTTTTCAACTTCTGTTGCTTTCTCGAAGCAGGTACCAACAATCTCAATGTATCCTGGGTCGGTTCCAGCTAATGATTGACAGTCCACCAAAGATGCATTCCATACTATTGCAAATTTTCATCGAGGAAACCAGTTGAACAGCCTTTTTCTCATTTCTGCTGCCACCCAGTTAACCTGAACTTGCAGAATTTGCATTCTCTTTCCCCTTCCTACCACCAACTTTTTCCATCAGGTGAAGAGGTGACTGACCGTCACCTTTTCCTATGAAGAGCTTTTCTCATTAGGAATACTTATAGAGAGAAAATACAATTAAAGAATGAAGAATCCCTTAAAAAAATTCTTTTTGGATTCTTCAAGGAGAGTAGTGTCGTAAGGCTGAAACTTAAATGAATTAACGGAAGAGCACCACCACGAGTGGAGTTTGTAGCTTAATTCAACTTAACACGAAAAAACTTACTAGGCTTAGACTTAGTAAATATTGACAGACTGAGAGCTCGTTTTTTATTCTATGAGTGGTGGTGCATGACCATTCTTAATTAGAGCGATTTGTCTGATTAATTCAATTGAGAAACAAGACCTTAGCCTGTTAATTGGCTCTACGGAGTTTAACATGCGCAATCAGCTTCTTAAATGAATTATGGCCTTTTAGACCATAAAAGTTTGAGGCAATAACATGTCTGTTATGTGATGCTTTTTCTCAGGCAATAACACCCTTCTGCCATGCATTCATGTTTAGGGAACTGACTATAAATTAGCACTTTGTTTTGTGCTTGATCTTTCTTCTAATTTGGGGTTTAGGGCCTATAAAATATAATCTTGCTTTTTTGTTGTTGGAGCCATCAATTGTACATGACCATGTATGCTTTTTGACACCTTATCCAATCAATTTAACTGAACTTTAAGTGCATAGAATTTTTTATGCAATTAGGACAAGCATAAAATTTAAACAATAAATTTGTAGTCATATATTGTGCATAGAGTAACTGCTTGGCCTTATTGATAAAGAGATATGTATTGTTTTCTATGCATCTCTATGATGTTAAGATGTGCATCTTAATTTTTCTTAGATATTTCAGATCCCTAGAATTATTGAATCCAAATCTACTCAAATTTATTGCTAGTTTTGTTTGCTAATCCAAGCCAAATTACTGTAATAAAATCCTTACTATTTTATTTGACCTCCATGTCCTCTTTGCTATTATAAAAGGTGATATGAATAAAGAGCTGTTTGTAGAGTTCAAGTGTCCTATAATTGAGAAGCTCTTATGTTTGGGATAGGCCTGTTGAGACTTGTAGTGGCGAAAATGATAAAAAGTCTTCTACTGGATTTCTTCTTTGCAAAGGAATAAGAGGAAGATAGGCGGACAACTTCATGAATTGTTTGTTTCAATGATAAGTAAGGTGCTAGTGGAGTTGACCATTGAGGAGGCTTGGGGACAACTAGGTACTCTTTCTTTGGATGGCTGCTGCTCTTGCAAGTCGAGGATAAGGTGCTAGTGGAGTTTACCGTTGAGGCGGCCTTCGGACAACTAGGTACTTTTTGTTTTGATGGTTGGTTGCAAGTCGATTATAAGCAAGGTGCTAGTGGAGTTGACCATGGAGGAGGCTAATCTTCCAACAAGATCATGCGTGATGAAGAAAATCCATAGTTGCCGGTGGTTGGTGTCCAGTGTTTCAAGTTGAATTCGGGAGGTTTGAGATGATGGCAATGATAGTTGATGAATTGTTAACCAATGAAGTAGATTTATAGGTAGCCGATGAGTGGTTTTTAGGACTTAAACTAGATTGGTTGGAGATTGGGGCTACGTAAGGATTTCTTTGTCCATAGTAAATGAGATAATCATGTATATTTATTCGCTATATTTTTATATTTCATTGCTTTTGGTTTCCTTAACACTGGCGTTGCCAGATCCCAAGTCTTGGATGAGAAAAGTGGAGGGCTGCGTTAGGTAGTCGACAGCCAGCGTAAAACTTGTCGAATAATAATGATATTAATCCTTTAAGAAATTGTGTAGGGCGTCCCCTATAAGCGACGCGCTGTATGGCCTGAATATAGTGACAAGTGTGCAAGGGCCGCTGCACCGGCGCCCGGTGCAGTGTTAAATAGGCAAGGGTTTCCACATCAAGGACGAATGTGGGCAAAAAAGCTAGTCCATGACACTAAAAAATATGAAACTAAAATTAGGATAAGAATTTGGAATATAGGTTCCCTTACAAGAAAATTAATGAAATTAATCGATATTATGATTCATTGGAAGTTGAATATTTTGTGCATTCACGAAACTAAATGGGTTGGAGAGAAGGCTTAGGAAATTGATAGTTTAGGATTTAAACTTTGGTATTCGGGTATGAGTCATATTAGAAATGACGTAAATGTTATTATAGATAAGAGTTTGAAGCATAATGTTATATTAATAGGATTGGAGATAGAATTATACCTTTAAAAATTGTTGTTGATTAGACCTGTCAATATTGGACCCGACCCGAAAACCCGACCCGAACCCGACCCGGAATTTTTGGGTTTGGGTTGACCCGAACCCGAAGCGGGTCGGGTTCGGGTCCGGTAAACCGACCCGTTTGCAAAAACGGGTCGGGTTCGGGTTGACCCAACGGGTTGCCGGGTCAACCCGAAAACCCGTTTAATTTAAAAAATTTTGATTCCCGCCCTTGCCCCTTGCCCGCTGCCCCAGGCCACCAGCCCGAGCTGCCCGCTGCCCAAGGCCCCCAGCCCGAGTTGCCCGCCTGCCCGCGCCAGTCGCAGACCTCGTCACGTCGCGGTGCGACCCGCGTCACGTCGCAGGCTGCGCGGCATCTCCCGTGTCCGCTTCGCATTCCGCTGTCCGGCCAGCGTCCGCGACTCCGCGTCAGCCGCAGTTCCGCGGCCAGTGTCCGCGTTCCGCCCTCCGGCCAGCGTCCGCGGCCAGCGGCCATCGTCCGCGTTCCGCCGTCCGGCCAGCGTCCGCGTCAGCCGCAGTTGGCCCTCCGGCCAGCGTCCGCAGGCGAGGTTTGCGAGGAGCGGACTAGCGGAGGAGACCTTGCCGGGACGGGAGGAGGCTTCCGCGGGTCGGGTCGGGTTGACCCGAACCCGAAGCGGGTCGGGTTCGGGTCCGGAAAATCGACCCGTTTATAAAAACGGGTCGGGTTGACCCGAACCCGAATATTTTCGGGTCAATTCCGGGTTGACCCGAACCCGACCCGTAACCCGAAATTGACAGGTCTATTGTTGATGATAAGATTATTAATATTATAAGTGTTTATGCTCGTCAAATAGGTTTGGATATGAGTTCTAATTAAATTTTTGGAATGACTTAGATGAATTAATACAAAAGATACCTCTTGAAGAAAGAGTTTTTATTAGAGGAGATTTAAATGGACATGTTGGTATAGATGTAGATGATTTTAAAAGCATTCATGGTGGCCATGAGTTTGGAACGACAAATGAAGGTGACAATACCATATTAGATTTTTGTTTAGCTTATAATTTGTCAAATTCTAATATCTTATTTAAGAAAAAGAATGAGCATATCATCACTTATAAAAATGGATATAGTACAACTCAGATTAACTATTTTCTTATAAGAAAATTAGATCGTTTAGATTGCAAAGATTGTAAAGTTATTCTGTGTGAAAATTTATGTACCCAACGGTCCCAACATCAATTAATAGTTTTAGACTTTAAGATAAAGGGGCAGTAAATAAAAAAATAAAGTAAAATGATATTTTAGGATTAGATGGGGGCATTTAAAGAATATTAACAAAAATATTTTTGAGAGTAAGATTTTAGATCTTAAGATTTTGTCTGTGCATGAGAATATAATATTATGTGGGAAAAAGTGGCTAGTGATATTAAAAATATTGTAAAAGATGTGCTTGAACCTTGGAGTATCAAAGCGAAAAACTCATAATAGTAAAAATGTGGTTGGTGGTGGAATCCAAATGTTCAAGAAAAAAAATAAAAATTAGAAGATTTGTTATAAAAATTGGTTTAATTTTAAAAATTCTTATAGTTGTGAAAGATATAAAGAGGCTCGTAAGGAATCTAAGAAAATAATATGCGATGCAAAAACCTTAGCTAGTTAGCTTTTAGTGATTTATATAATAGATTAGATACTAAGGAGAGAGAAATATATATGTTTAAGTTAGTCAAACAAAGAGATATGAGTAGTAAGGATTTAGTTCAAGTGAAGTCTATTAAGGATGAAGATCAAAAAAATACTTTTCTTAAAAAATGATATTCAACAAAGGTGGGTGAGATATTTTGCTAAGCTTTTTAATGAAGATTGTGAAAATAAGATTCACTGTAGTGACCTTAGCATCCTAAATGAAAATAAAGATTTCTATTTTTATCGGCGTATTAGTAAAACCGAAGTTAGAGAGGCTTTAAAGAAAATGAAGGGGGGAAAAGCTGTTGGACCGGATGATATTCCTATAGAGGTGTGGAAATGATTAGGAGATGAAGGAATTTCTTGACTTACTAAACTTTTAAATACTATTTTGAAGACTAAAAAGATGCCAGATGAGTGGAGAACGAGTGTGTTAATTCCTATTTTTAAGAATAAAGGTGATGCACAAGTTTGTGCGAATTATAGAGGAATTAAGTTAATGTGTCATACTTTAAAACTATGGGAGCGAGTTATGGAGCATAGGTTGCGGCGTGATATTATAGTTTCTCAAAATCAATTTGGATTCATGCCGGGTAGGTCGACTATGGAAGCCATATATTTATTAAGAAGTTTGATGGAGAAATATAGAGAAAATAAGGATAATCTACATATGATATTTATTGATTTAGAAAAAACATATGATAAAGTTCCAAGAGAAGTGCTATGGAGAGTTCTTGATAAGAAAGGAGTTAATAACGCTTATATTCAAATCATTAAAGCTATGTATGCATGAGCTATTACTTGTGTTCAAAGACAAGGTGGTTTGACCAAGTATTTCCCTATTTCGGTTGGGTTACATCAATGATCAGCCTTAAGCCCATATCTTTTTGCTTTAGTCATGGATGTTCTCACAAGACATTTGCAAGAGGATGTACCTTGGTGTATTCTTTTTGCTGATGATATTCTTCTTGTTGATAAGAATAGAGAGGGAGTTGAAGGTAAACTTGAATTATGGAGGTCAACCTTAGAGTCTAAAGGCTTTCGCTTGAGTAGATCTAAAACGGAATATATGGAGTGTAATTGTAGTAGTAATAGACCTAGTGAGGGGATTGTGACTTTGGGCGATCAAGTCATTAATAAGAGTACACGTTTTAGATATCTTGGATATACTGTTCAGAGTGATGGTGAAATGGATGGAGATATTATCAGCAGAATTCAAATTGGATGGATGAAGCGGAGGAATGCATCAGACTTGTTGTGTGTAAAAAAGTACCCCTCAAACTTAAGGGAAAATTCTATAAGATGGTAGTGAGGCCTGCAATGCTTTATGGTGTCGAATGTTGGCCATTAAAAGAGAAGCATAATACTAAGTTAAGTATGGCAGAGATGAGGATGCTCATGTGGATGAGTGACTTTAACTTAGAGACAGGATATGAAATGAGCATATACGTGAAAAGGTTGGAGTAGCTCCAGTAGAAGATAAGATTAGAGAGAGTCGCCTTAGATGGTTTGGTCACATAAAACGACATCCTTCCGATGACCTGATTAGGAGAGTAGAGGTATTAGATTTGACTTATGTTAAGGAAGTTAGAGGCAGACCTAAAAAGACTTGGTTAGAAAATATTAGGAATGACCTTTCTTTATTAGATTTAAACGAGAATTTGACTTTTAATAGGACACAATGGATAAAAAAGATTCATGTAGCCGATCCAACGTAGTGGGATAAAGACTTGATGTTGTTGTTGTTGTTGTGTTGCTTTTAGTTTCCTTGACCTTGTTTTTGTGGTTTGATTGAGAAGAACAAAGTTTGGTATGAATAGTAATAACATTGAAAGTGATTTAAAGAGAGAGAAAATCTAGTGAGATGGATAAATAAGGAAATATTTGGGCGGACAAATGCTGCATCATGTCTTTATCTCTAATTTAGTGGTGTAAATTTCTTGTGTAATTTGATTGATAGTACTAAACCCTGGCATAAACATAAGGTGAAATATGATTAATTAAAGATTAATTTACCCGATAAAGAATGAAATTCTAACTTAGAAGATAGGATTTGGGTGCATTAAAACGTGAGTGAATATCCCCCAAATGAAATATCAATTCAAGTACCTAATATCTGATTATTAATAATGATTAATGAATGCTAATATTGGACTCTTGTTAAGAAATGACAATTCTCACATGTGATAAAGTACTATTTTATTTATTAATATTATTTTTTTTTTCTATTTTTAATTTTTTGAGAAGTATATATATACCTACACACACACACATATATATATATATATATATATATATATATTCACCAGGTGTTGCTTTTGGTAAAAAATATTATAAACTACATTTTTTATATTAATAATTTACTAAATTTAATATTGTGTCTATTGCATGTTATATCTTAACTTTTTATAGCTATACCGTGTCATCGTGATCATATCGTGTCAATGTTATTGTGCCTGTGTTCATGCTTCATAGATATAGGCCATTTGTTAGGTGGAGCTACATAAATATCTCAATGCCTCAATTGCTCTATAGAACTAGATTTACATTCCTTGCACATCATTATATTTATGTTTGGATATATTATTTAACTGCTGGTGGTTGCTTAGATTAATATTACAAACTTGCGTAGTGAAATCAACTTATATCATTGTGCTAATAATCCACTCATATTTGCTTGATCTCTTACTTATTACCATTATATTAGTTGTATGTTATAATTTGCTCAACTATCGGCCTAAATGGTTTATTTGAATTAACTAATTAATTTACAATGTGCTTAATAGTAAATTACCCACTCATCTAGTTTGACTATTAATCTACAATGCTGTGATTTTGTGTTGTGTTACTTGTAGGATTGCACATGATTACTATTGTGTGTTTTCTAATATTATTGAGTGCAATATTTTAGATTATGACTATTTACTTAGTCATTCATTTGTATAAGTGTATACACACTGCATATATCTTGATTTCTAAAACTGAACACTAATTTTTTTATTTAATTTAGTTATGATATTCTTTGCTTCTACATAGAGTTTCAATTAATATATTATTTTCCTTTGTATTGTAATTATTTCTATAGCTTCCGCAATGGGTTTATGATGAGGACATCGACAGACGCTACCGACATGTTTATCGCCGGCGAAACCGCAGATCGACGGCCACGATTCAGCGCCTCTACTTTTGATTTAGATGTCATGATGTATTTTATTATTGTCTTGTTTTATTTACTGTTTTCCCATTTTTACCCCTGTGGGGAGTTATTTTATCATTGTAGCCCAGAGGACAATTTAGTATTTTCACTTTGTTTGAGTTGAGACCTATATATAGTGGTCTCTTGTATCATTTTGAGCTTAATAATTATTTTGAATGAAAATTGTTGTGTGTCTACTTTTTCTTCTTCTTCTTCTTGCATGAGAATTTGAGAAGGAAGAAAGCTCAAGGGGAGTGATAGGAAATACTTGGAATCAAGTATTTCCTAATCACTTTAGCCAAAGATCTCACAGCAAACTGCTGTCCACAGCAGGAAATCAGCCAAAACAGTGGGAAAACGCGAGAAAAACGATAGAAACACGAAGTAAGAACTTGTATTTTACTAGAAGATGAAAGGAAAATAGCAAAGATACAAGGATCCTCTATTCGAGAGGAGGATCGCACTCTCCCAATCTCTAGAATTCAATCTAGAGCCCTAGCCACCAAAGAAGAACAAGAAAACTTTCACAAAAATATCTCATAACCCTAATCCCCCCTTTTCTCCCCTACTTAATGCATACAATTCAAATCTAAAACAAAAGGACCTAATTACCCTTGCTTCCCCTCCTTTTGGCTGGACCGGCTAACATTACCGCCCTCCCAAAGAACCACCTTGTCCTCAAGGTGGAAGTCAGGAAACTGTTGCTGCATCCGCTCGTAAGGCTCCCACGTGGCCTCGTAGTCAGGGAGGTTTTTCCATTTGATCAAGACTTCAGTTGCTCCATCCTTTTTCTGACGAACCTCCATGAGCTCCAGAGGTTCCAGTATCATCTCCATCTCTTCCGTTAATGTTCCTGGCAGCTCCGTACTGGTAGCATGATTCCCGATGGCGCTCCTCAATTGGGATACATGGAAAACGGGGTGTATTGTCGACGTCGGTGGTAGCTGCAGACGATAGGCCACTGCTCCAATTTTTTCCAACACTTCGTAAGGACCGAAGTACCTTGGAGCAAGTTTCTCATTTCTCCGGTTGGCGATCGTTTTCTGTCGATATGGGCGGAGTTTCAAAAATACCTTCTCACCCACCTCAAACTGAATATCCCTCCGATGTCCATCAGCCTGTTTCTTCATAATCTGTTGAGCCCTCAACAGATGTCTCTTTAACTCTTCAAGTATCTTATCCCTCTCCTCCAAATACTCCTCGACGGACGACACGGGTGTACTGCTACTCCCAAAATGCACCAAGTGGGGCGGGTCCCTTCCATACAATACCTTAAATGGAGTCATCTGAGAGGCTGAATGAAAAGAAGTGTTGTACCAGTACTCGGCCCATGATATCCATTTTGCCCATAGCTTGGGTGTTTCTGATACGAAGCATCTCAGATACGTTTCCAAACTTCTGTTGACTACTTCTGTTTGTCCATCCGTCTGTGGGTGGTACGCCGTGCTTCTCTTTAGTACTGTCCCTTGTAGTCTGAACAACTCCTTCCAGAAATGGCTGAGGAATACTTTATCTCTGTCTGATACTATCGCTTCTGGTACTCCGTGTAGTCTGACTATTTCCCTGATGAAAACTGATGCTACAGTCACTGCGGTGTATGGATGGCGGAGAGGAATAAAATGAGCATATTTGCTCAATCTATCCACTACTACTAGAATCACCGTGAATCCCTCAGAACGGGGTAGCCCATCAATGAAGTCCATGGATATCTCCTCCCAGACTCGTCCTGGTAATGCCAAAGGCTGCAGTAACCCTCCTGGTGACATGGCCATATACTTATTTCTTTGGCAGATCTCGCACCTGGATACCATCTCTTCCACATCTCTGTGCATACCTTTCCAGTAAAGCTCAGCTGCTAGCCTCCTATAGGTCTTTAGCACTCCTGAATGACCTCCCACTGCAGTTCCATGGAACTCCTGGAGCAATTGTGGAATGTGCACTGACGTTCTGGGCAACACAAATTTCCCTTGATACAACAATCTCTCCCCCTCCAGTGAGTACCCTGGATGGCTCCCTTCTTCCTTCACTAGCTCAGCTCTGATCTTGCTTAATTCCCCATCTTTAGCACTCTCATTCTTTATGGCTTCCCAATCTAGCATCATTGGGATTGACACAACTACTGTCTGCAACTCGCCCATGCACCTGGACAAAGCGTCTACTGCCTTATTTTCTACCCCAGGTCTGTACTGAATTTCAAAATCATACCCGAGCAGTTTTGATAGCCACCTCTGATGCTCCTCGGTCACCATGCGTTGCTCCAACAAATATTTCAGGCTCCGCTGATCAGTCCGGACGATGAAATGCCTTCCAAGTAGGTAGGGACGCCACTTTTGAATGGCCAAAACAATTGCCATCAATTCCCTCTCATATACAGATTTCAGACGGGCTCTGGCAGTCAACACTTGGCTGTAATAAGCAATGGGCTTGTGGCTCTGCATCAGTACTGCTCCCAGCCCGTATCCTGAGGCATCTGTCTCCACAATAAAGGCCTGAGTAAAATCCGGTAAAGCTAAGACCGGAACTGTGGTCATAGCTTTCTTCAACTGCTCGAATGCCGTAGTAGCTGCCTCCCCCCATAAGAATCCATCTTTCTTCAACTGCTCAGTGAGTGGCCAGGCTATAGTGCTGTATCCCTTTACAAATCTTCTATAGTATCCTGTAAGCCCTAGGAACCCCCTCAGCTCCCTTAGATTTTTGGGCAAGGGCCACTTAAGCATGGCTTCAATCTTGGACTGATCTGCTGCTACCCCTTCCTTGGATACCACATGACCCAGGTACTCCACACTGGTTTGTGCGAAGCAGCACTTCTTCAAGTTAGCTCTCAGCTGGTGCTCCTGGAGAACCTCTAACACTTTCTTTAAGTGCCCCCAGTGTTCTTCCTCCGTTCTACTATATACTAAGATGTCATCGAAGAATACCAAAACAAATCGCCTCAGATATGGTTTGAAGATCATATTCATAAGTGCCTGGAAAGTGGCTGGGGCATTGGTGAGGCCAAATGGCATCACCAGGAACTCATAGTGACCCTCATGAGTTCTGAAAGCGGTCTTGGGCACATCTTCTTTCTTCATTCGGATCTGATGATATCCAGATTTCAGGTCGATCTTGCTGAAAATCACCGTTCCACTCAATTCATCCAACAATTCGTCAATCACTGGTATGGGAAACTTATCAGGTACCGTTTCCTTATTGAGTGCACGATAGTCTACACAAAAATGCCAGCTGCCATCCTTCTTCTTCACTAATAGAACAGGACTAGAGAACGGGCTGGTGCTGGGCTTGATGATCCCTGCTTCCAGCATTTCTCTGATCAACCTTTCTATTTCATCCTTTTGAAACTGAGGGTATCGATAAGGTCGCACGCTGACCGGCGACACTCCCTCTCTTAATGTGATGGCGTGCTCCTGCTCCCTGGGTGGTGGTAACCCTAGAGGGGGTTGAAAAACCTCCTCGAAATCCTGGATCAAAGGTTGCACCGAGAGGGGTATGTCTCCCCCTTCCTCCCCACTCGCTTCCTCTAAGCTGTGTAATTCCACCAAATAGCCTCCCCCTTCTTCCTGAATTGTTTTGATTAGGGATTTTAGAGAAACCCCTGCTTTGGTCAGCCCGGCATCCCCTTGGATCACCTTTTTCTTTCCTCCTTTTTTCAACTCCATTCGCAGTGTGCCCCAATTGATTTTGGTTTCCCCCAAAGTTTGTAACCACTTCATCCCTAGGATGACATCCGTACTCCCCAGTTCCAGGGAAAGGAAGTCTTCCTTCACTTGTATGCCTTGAATTTTTAGAACCACTCCTTTACAAACTCCTCTCCCCATCTCCACCTTTCCCGTGCCCATCATCACTCCATAGCCTCCCGTATCCACTAACTTCATCCCCAATAGCTCCACAAGTTGGGTGGAAATGAAATTGTGGGTTGCCCCACTATCAATCAACACCATGACCCCACGGTCAGCTATCTCTCCCTTCACCTTCATAGTGTGACTCGGAGTGAATCCCACTACAGAGTTGAGAGAGACTTCTGCCACATCCAGATGCATCTTCTCTTCCTCCTCCACTTCAGACTTGCTCCCATCTTCCTCCTCGTCTTCCTCGTTATCACAAACGAGGAGAACCTGAAGAGTTCTGTCTCTGCACTTATGCCCTGGCATATACTTCTCGTCACATCGAAAACATAGCCCCTTTGCTCTCTTCTCCTGTACCTCCTTCTCAGACAGCCTCTTGAACTGTCCCCCAATACCTCCCCCAACAGATCTCTCCTTGGGCATCTCCCTCTGGTTCCCTGGGGCTACCCCTTTTGAGGGTAGTACAGCGGTAGTCATCTTGTACGATCCCCCCGAGTAGTTGCCTCGAGCCCCTCTTTCCGATTTCTTCTGATCTTCCACCAATTGCGCAAGCTCCATAGCCTTGCCTAAGTTCCTTGGCTCCAGCACCCGAACAGCTGTTCTTATCTCCGGTTTGAGCCCTTTCATGAAATTCCCTTCCAGGGCCGATTCGGAGATATGATCCAGACGGCTAGCCAAGTACTTGAATCTGTCCCGGTAGTCGGCCACGGTCCCCTCCTGAGTCAGGGCAAAGAACTGTTCATAGAAGTCTCCTCCCCCGTCGGCTCGGAAACGCTCTAATAAACAATCCTTGAACTCTCGCCAAGTCCTGATAGGCTCTCTTCTGTCTCTCCACTGATACCACGCCAGCGCCTTCCCTTCCAGACACAAACCTGCTGCCGTCAGTTTTTCATCATCTGTCAACCCGTTGACAGCAAAATAACGCTCCACCTTGTATATCCAGCCGTGGCCATCTTCACCCTCAAAGATGGGCATCTTCAACTTCCTCACCTTCGGATCTCTGCCGTTACCCCGGAAGTCTCCGTAACCTCCTGTTCCTCGAAGGTGAGGTGCTCCCCAAGTGTCCCGATCCTCCCTCCGACGTTGGTAACCGAAATCTTCGTCGTAATCTCCTCTTCCCCTTTCAAAATCAGCACCTCGACGCTGAAATTCAGCACCTCGACGCTGATGTTCTTCTCTCCTTTCTCCAAAATCTGCACTACCTTCATATTCCCCCCTCCTGCTTCCAAAATCCACACCTCGACGCTGAAATTCAGCACCTCGACGCTGAAAATCAGCACCTCGACGCTGAAAATCAGCACCTCGACGATCATTCCCCATGCTTATCTCCTCTCTAGAGAATGGCTCTAGAGGTGGCATGTCGTCATCACCTTCAAGAATCTCCACCTCCGGATTCCTCCTCCCCCGGATTGGGTTTGGATTTCCTCCTACGCCATGGCCGTCAGTGGTCTCTCTCACTTCCGATGTGTCCGGATGGGTCTTCATCTCCAATAATTTCTTCATCATTTCTTCCATCGCCGCGAACCTCCCTTCCAACCTCTCATTGTTGGTGGAGATCTCCATGAATTTCCCCTCCAGATCTGTCTTCAGTTGACCAAACTCGCCTTCTAAAACTTCCACCTTCTTCCCGGCCATCTTTCTTTTAACAGATCCACAAAAATCTTTTTCCGGAGACGACGATCTTGCTGAAATTTCAGAATTTCAGCCGCCGGTGGTCCCGAATCGGTGCTCTGATACCAATTTGATAGGAAATACTTGGAATCAAGTATTTCCTAATCACTTTAGCCAAAGATCTCACAGCAAACTGCTGTCCACAGCAGGAAATCAGCCAAAACAGTGGGAAAACGCGAGAAAAACGATAGAAACACGAAGTAAGAACTTGTATTTTACTAGAAGATGAAAGGAAAATAGCAAAGATACAAGGATCCTCTATTCGAGAGGAGGATCGCACTCTCCCAATCTCTAGAATTCAATCTAGAGCCCTAGCCACCAAAGAAGAACAAGAAAACTTTCACAAAAATATCTCATAACCCTAATCCCCCCTTTTCTCCCCTACTTAATGCATACAATTCAAATCTAAAACAAAAGGACCTAATTACCCTTGCTTCCCCTCCTTTTGGCTCCAAGAAACAATTCAAACTCCAAGTGGACCCCACCCCTCTCCCTTCTTCTTGTGTCCGCCGGCCCTCCTGGCGTAGACGAACAAAGCCGGCCCAAGGGGCTGGGCCGGCTGGACCGGTCCTCCTTGGACCGGTCTAACAGGGAGCAACCCGCAAGTCCCGCCAGTCGTTGGAAGCGTCCTCGGCTCGTGATTTTCTATCTTGATTGTCATCTCCACCCCTTCCCTCATTCTACCCGCCAGCCTCCATATTACTACCACCATCCAAGTTCACCCTCTCAATTGCTTGTAATCCTTCTTCCCAAACTCATCACCCATTAGCTCCTCACCTCATCCCCACCCGTCCACCTCACATCCACCCGTCCAGCCCTCCTCTTGCCACCGCCCCATCCCCTTCATTGTCCATCATCTTGATGATGATTCCCATCATCCCAATGTTTTCCAAATTTGGCTGAGCATGAGATGAAACTTTTGGCTCCATTCGAAATTCAAGATTTTGAATTTCAAAATCTTGCCAATTTTGGAAAACCCTATTAAGGAAAGTTTTTATTCGTGATCCCAATTCCAATTTAAAATAAATTGGATTTCATGATAACCTTCCTAATCCATCATCCCTATTTAGAAACTCCCTAAATCTCTCTCCCCAAATCCCTCCTCCCTCTCTCTAAGCCGCCGGCCACCATTGATGGGCTCCCACTAAATGCCCATTAACTCCCCTTTAATTCATTTGAAATTTGGAATTAATTTCAATTTGGATTTCCCTCCAAATCCACTTAAACCTGAAATTAATTTCAGGTTTTGGATTAAATCCTCTTGCTCTCTTGTCTAAACCTAATTTCTCCCACTAGAAGCCGCCGCCCACCCCCTCCTCTTCCACCATCTTTCTCCCTACTCTCTTCCGTGGAAGATTGGAAGCCTCGAGAAGAGGAAGACACGACTTTCAACCTCCACTTCAATGTTGAATGGCGGATCCCGAACTTGAGTGGGGTCTTGTATTCAACGCCGACGGAAGCATCAACATCCTACGATCTCCGTGCTTCGACGTAGGATTTGAAGACGAAACCACCGTGGAAGAATACTTGGAGAGAGTTGTCCCGATCCTTGCAAGCATCTACGACCGACAATTTTCAAAGCACACTTGGAGCCTTGACGGCCACTTACGACATCCCTCCCCACCGGCTACTTTTCCTCCGACGAAGTTCTTCAGCGCCCTCTCTCTAGTGGTAACATCCGTCATCTCTTGGATCTTCTATCTCCGCCAAAAGCCTACCAATCCTTGAGTGAGACGGCCACGAGGTGAAATTCTCGTTGTTAAACGTTGGGTTTTGTTATCGTACTTTGCATATTAAATTCTCCTAGAACTTTGAATGAATAGGTTTGGTTAATCTCTATTGCAACTCTTTGGCCTAAGCAAGTTAATATTTTCGAATTCCTAAACTCAACGTTTATGTGCTAGCTTTAAATTCTTAAGGAGCAACACTTTAATCGTTTCTTTTAATTTCTCAATAACTCCTAGTAGTTTCATATCAGTTTAATTGTGTGGATTGGATTTGTAGAACTTTGTAATGAAATTTTGAAGTGCAAAAAATGCACAACCCATTCACGCTTCTGTTGGTGTGCTTAAATTAACCATATTAAAATGTTCTGGTTTTTGGATATCTAATCCCGATTAAAAGTTGCTCAGTGTAGGGTCATTAAGATTTGTATGGCTTCTTTTTTGTCATTTGCTTATTATTATGTGATAATATTAGCATTGTTTCGGAATTCTGCTAGGATCCGTACATATTATGTTGGGATATTCGAAATACCGTTGGTGTTCTCTACAAGTAAGTCCCTTTTCTCATTGTTATGTTGATGAAATCTTCTCTCTTCCGCTCATTCTATGGTGCTGTTTTTTGACTCCTTTGATTTAGAGCTGCTCTTATGTGGACTAGGATGCATGAATTCATAGAATTGAACTTCTATATATTTCCAATCATGTCAAGTTTCTATTTTAATCACTGAACAGCAATCATCCTTAGTAGAAACAGATGTAAAAATTGCTTTGATAAGTATGCTATTAGATTCAAGAAAAAAGAAAAAGAACAAAGCAAAAAAGATTAAATAGAAGGAGAATCAAGGAAAAACGTTTCTTTGCCCTCTTTAATTAGTTTCTATATATTTCCATGATTAGATTTTACTAAAAGGTTTGCTAACAGATGAGGAAGGGTGATGTGAAACAATCCATATGAAAGTGATTTGCTTAAAGAAGTTTGCACGTTTAATTTTAGAGAACATAATAATAAGCAAGATCTTATGCGGAATTGAACGATAAGCTAAATATTAAAGTGGTACCTAGCTTAGGTTATCTCACACGCATAGAAGTTAAGTTCAAAAGATAGCCAGCTTAATCCAACATTGCATACATGGATAGTTCAAACAATAAATTCCAATACTAACAATAAGATTAGTCTAAGAAAGTTCCCTCACACAACTCTTCTAATTACTAGGCTTTAGCGGAGAAGAGATTAACATAAGCTTCATGAGTCTACTAAGACCACAATTGAGAAGCAACTTCGAAGATAAAAGAGTCGGGGGAAGAGTTTACCCAAAGACAAGAGAGATGCGAGCTCCGGGTAAGTCGTTGGAAGGTTGAAACGAAAGGGTACAGCAGCCACGAGCCTTTTGGATGTTGTTAGACAGCAATCTGGAACTCCGGAGTTGCGAGACAGCTACAAGGGACTATGTATATTATTGGACAGCTGCTTTAAGCTCTCCGAACAGTTCAGGACAGCCACCTACAAGGCTTAGGGAAACCTTGGGCAGCTGTTGTGGACGTTTGGGGTTTTCTGGACAGCAATTTGGTGATTGACGGAACTCTGGGCTGCAAGGAAAGTCTCTTGGGAATGCAGGACAGCAAGGTTAACCTGCTGTAATCCTTGGACAGCAGTTAGGAGCTCTCCAACAGGGAGAAATCTTGAAGAAGAAGAGGGGTGGCCAAGGAGAAAAGGGGAAGGGGCTGGCCGGTGGCATTAGGAGGGAGAGAGAGGAGGAGGTGGTGGTTTAATTGCTTGCCTTGTCATTAATTCTCAATTAAGACGGATTGGAGGGAAACATAGGCTCAATTTGAATTTGAATGGGGCTTAATTTGGGGAGTTAATAAGGGAGTAATAATGGCTAGAATTAATGAGAGAGAGGGATGAGTGGCGGCCATGTGGAGAGGGGAGAGGCTTGAGATTTAAGTAGGTGGGGACCACTAGTAATTAATCAAAATCTGAATTTTTATTTCAGATTTTAATTGCCTCATGTAACTCCCTAATTTGAATTAAAATTAGGAGGGAATTTGGATTTCAAAAGATTGTAACTCCCCTTGATTAATTCCCTAATTTAATTTGACTTAATTAGGCAAGTCATTAATGAGGGAAATTCAAAATTAGAGGGAGAGAGGGGCCGGCGGTAGGGACTCATGGGTGGTCGGCGGCAAGGGATCTTGCAGGAGGCCGGCAGGCTGCAGGGTGGAGGGTTGGCCGGCGGGAGAAGCTTTGCAGGCCGGCGGGTTGAGCCTAGCAAGCCGGCGGCCGGGATGGCTCCAAGGGGATCGGCGGCAACAAGAGGAGGGAAGGGAAGAGCTAAAATATGAGAATTTTTCGTTGCTATGATTCCACTCACCTCTTTATCTTCCAAGATCGGATCTCAACACAATAAAATTGGACGAAATCTAGAACTCACAAAGAGATCTAGTTTCTCCTTTGAACTCACTAAGAGATCTAGGAGAAGTGCACTCACAAAGAGAACAAGGAGTAAATTTCTTCATTCATCAAAACTAACTATTACATAAGAAAAGGGCCATATATAGGCCTCCAAATGACAAAGAAAATAAAAGACTAAAATGCCCCTTGGGCTATAATAGCGACTAACTTCCTATAAGGGCAAAAACGGAAAAACATAAAAATCAAATAAACTACTACATAAAATGACAAAAAAAAAAAATACAGCTCATGATCGTGGCCGTCGATCTTCGATGTCTTCATGATGTAGACAAAGGGGGGGTCAATACATGTCAAAAATAATATGATTTTTGGCTTCCCTTGAGTCTACTAGCTCAACAAAAATTGAGCTAGAATTTTAGCTCATTTATGAGCTAGTCTTTAGTTCATTTATTGAACTAGGGGTTAGCTTATTATTAGCTAAATTTTAGCTCATATTTATCTTTTATTTAATGTACTTTTATTATAGTTTTTAATGTCTTAAAGTTGTCTCTTGGGTTTCCAAAAAGGGCTTTTGGAATCCCAAGAAGTTGTTTGGTTTTCCCATGGTGGCTCCTTGACTTCCACCATGGCTTTTTGTATTTTTTATGTTTGCCTCTTGGGATCTCACGGCTGGGCTCCTTCTTCCGTGACCGTCCCTCGTTTCCCGTGGCCGTGGCTCTTTGGTCCGTGCGGTTCCTTCGCTCCCATGGCTGTCTCCTTGGTTCCTGGTTTGGATGTTTAACCGTGAGCTTGGGGGGGGGGGGGGGGAGATTTCTATGCTTTTGATGCTTAGTTTCTTGTGTTAAAATTAATGTAATATGTCTCTTTGTATTCCCTTTCATACCTATATATATGGGGGGTTTTGTAATGTTTGAAGTTAGTTTATGAAATGTGATTTTTGGAAAAAATCTGTTAACCTGCGGGTTGCTTGGAAATCCTGCGGGCTCTTTCCACCTTTCTTTCTCATCCCCTCCGGAAATCCTGCGGGCTCTTTCCAACCTTTCTTCTCGGGCTTCTAACCTCTTTCGTCTCTCCGCAAGTGCCACTCCACCTGTATCCTTCTTCTCCAAGTGCAGCAACTTTAGGGTGTCGTCATTTTGTTTGCAAGAGTCGTTTGTATTGTTGTAAGTTTTCTTTTGTTTAATTTAAATTGAAATGTAAGAGTTTGTTCGTCTCTCTTTTCTCGTATTTAGTCAATTTCGTCCGTAGAAGTCCGTCGTGTTTTTTGTGGGCGAAGGGTATAGGCTCCCTATATCTTTTGCTCGCATCACCTCATCAAAGGGGAGTGCCATAAAGAAATACTTATATTGGCTAATGGTTTTAGAAGCATTTTAATCTGCTTTATTATGTAATATATCTTTTTTTTTTCCAAGAAGCCATTGTTCTTTATGTAGTATATCTGTTCTATCAGAAAGATATATTGTAACTACCACAACCAATTGTCTGCCTGTCAAGCCAGCGCAGTCCTGCCCATGGAAGCAAATCAGAAGCAAATCACCAATGTGACTCTTGATAGTCTATTATCTGAAGCTGTATTGCCATGTGAAATGGACCAGGATTCTTTCACATGTTTAAAAAACCAGTGTGAGATTTTGGTTGAGTTTCTCATGGTGTTTGACACTTAAATCAGCTCATAACATATAACCAATTTATTATAAGTCTTTTGAATGTTCGTAAATTAGAAACTATCATTTCATATTTCAGGGTAAAATGCACGCTTAGCATCATGCATATGAAATGGAGCACTTAACACTGTTAAGCACACACTGAAAATATAGTATAATGTGTAGAATTATTCACCACATATAAACATATTATGCTTGATATCTGCGAGCAAAATCACATATTATGAACCATATTATTGGGTAAGTTGATGCGAGCAAAAATTTGGGAAAAACCTCAAATTTTTGCAAGCAAAAAACTTAAACTTCCTAAGATAATAAAAAATACACAAAATACTCAAAAACTTGACAAAATACAACTTTTATATTATAAAAAAAACACTTACAACTCTTGACACTTAAAAAACACAAAATAAAGACGCCTAAACTTGTATTTTATTGTTTGGGAAGAAGGATACAGGTGGGGTGGTCAATTGCGGATAGAAGGAGATTAGAAGACTAGACGAAAAGAAGGAGAAGCTCGCAAGCTTTCCTAGAAAAAGGAGAAGGGATGGGGGACAGCTCGCAAGCTATTCCCAAAGAAAAACCCTCAGTTTTTCTTACTCCAAAAATTGGCACATAACACATTCTTTAAAAAAACTCTAACAGCCACAAAACATCTCCAATTTATAGGCAAAAGAAAGTAGACAAACAACCACATCACCTCCAACCAAAACCAATCAGGTTTGGGGAAATGAAAGGCCAAAAGACACCAAAACAGCCAGCATAAATTCTGCACAGAAAACATGGAGACAAGTCACGGAAAATCCAACCAGCAGCCACGGGAAGCCTAGCCAGCAAGGGACCCGAAGAGCCAGCACGAGAAACAGGGCAGCATTTCACGGGAAAAATAGCCAGGAGGGGAATACCGAGAGGGAGGACCACGGGAACAACAACAGACAGCAGAAACCGAAGGGGCCAAGGGGAAGGAGGGAATGCACCTAATTTATTCCTCATAATGAGCTTATCAAGTAGAAAACCTTCTCACATTAATGAGCTAAACATTAGCTCAAGAATTAATGAGCTAGACTTAAGTAGATCCCAATTCTTTAAGCTCAACACCAAGCAGCTAAGCCCAATCCGAGAGCAGCAAATAGCCACAATATGAGAACAGCAAGCAGCCCAAGGACAAAAGGATCAAGATGAATTGACCCCCCCCCTGCTTACATAAATTCTCCCCCACTTAAAAAAGCTCATCTCCTGATGAGGAAGCTTTCGATTTTTTCCGAGGAGATAAAATAGGCGCTTGAAGCTCTTGAACTTTTGCTTCGTACTGTCTTGAAGAAATTTCTTTTTCTTCTCGAATTTCTCTTAACACAAAAACATTTGATATTGAATTTTATACAACTCGTTTTGTAGGGGATTTGTAGAACTTTCTTGCAATGGAATCCCTTCTACAATTGGAATCTTCACATCCAGAATAGTTGGTTCATTTGTAAATTTGGCGGGGTCAAATTCTCCTTGGGACTCATTTGAATCTTAATATGAGGCTTCTAAAGGATAATTGCATGGATTATCCATTTAGACTCAAAACAAAAACTCCAGAACTCTTATGACACCAAGACTCAAATAACAACACGACTCAATGACCTAGGATGGACCAACTTGCTCTGATACCAAATTGATGCGAGCAAAAATTAGGAGAAAAGCCCCAAACTTTTGCAAGCAAAAAACATAAGCTTCCTAAGATAATAAAAAATACACAAAATACTCAAAAAACTTGACAAAATACAACTTTTATATTATAAAAAAAACACTTACAACTCTTGACATTTAAAACACAAAATAAAGACACCCAAACTTGCATTTCATTGTTTGGGAAGAAGGATATAAGTGGGGTGATCACTTACTGATAGAAGAAGGAGATTAGAAGACTAGACGAAAAGAAGGAGAAGCTCGGAAGCTTTCCTAGAAGAAGGAGAAGGGATGGAGGACATAGCTCGCAAGCTATTCCCAAAAAAAACCCTAGGTTTTTCTTACTCCAAAAATTGGCACATAACACATTCTTTAAAAAAACTCTAACAACCACAAAACATCTCCAATTTATAGGCAAAAGAAAGAAGACAAACAGCCACATCACCTCCAACCAAAACTAATCAGGTTTGGGGAAATGAAAGGCCAAAAGACACCAAAACAGCCAGCATAAATTCTGCACAGAAAACAGGGAGACAAGTCATGAAAACCCAACCAGCAGCCACAGGAAGCCCAACCAGCAAGGGACTCGACGATCCAGCAAAGGAAACAGGGCAGCATTTCACGGGAAAAACAGCCAGGAGGGGAAAACCGAGAGGGAGGACCACGAGAACAGCAATAGATAGCAGAAACCGAAGGGGCCAAGGGGAATGAGGGAATGCACCTAATTTAGAAAACCTTTTCACAATAATGAGCTAAACATCAACTCAAAAATTAATGAGCTAGACTTAAGTAGATCCCAATTATTTAAGCTCAACACCAAGCAGCCAAAGCTCAATTCGAGAGCAGCAAATAGCCATAATCTGAGAGCAGCAAGTAGCCCAAGGACAAAAGGATCAAGATGAATTGACCCCCCCTCCCTCTTCGCTTACATCAATTCTCCCCTACTTAAAAAAGCTCATCTCCTGATGAGGAAGCTTTCGATTTTTCCCGAGGAGACAAAGTAAGCGCTTCAAGCTCTTGAATTTTTGCTTCGTACTTCTTTAGGATCTTCTCTTGTTCTAGCTTGATTGGTCCTGCAGAAATTTCTTTTTCTTCTCGAATTTCTCTGAATACAAGAACATTTGATATTGAATTTTATACAACTCGTTTTGTAGGGGATTTGTAGAACTTCCTTGCGATGGAATCCCTTCTACAATTAGAATCTTCACATCCATAATAATTGGTTCATTTATAAATTTGGCGTGGTCAAATTCTCCTTGGGACTCATTTGAATCTTGTTATGAGGCTTCTGAAGGATAATTGCATGGATTATCCATTTAGACTCAAAACAAAAACTCAAGAACTCTTATGACACCAAGACTCAAATTACAACACGACTCAATGACCTAGGATGTACCAACTTGCTCTGATACCAAATTGATGCGAGCAAAAATTAGGAGAAAAGCCCCAAATTTTTGCAAGCGAAAAACTTAAACTTCCTAAGATAATAAAAAATACACAAAATACTCAAAAACTTGACAAAATACAACTTTTATATTATAAAAAAAACTTACAACTCTTGACACTTAAAAAACACAAAATAAAGACACCTAAACTTGCATTTCATTGTTTGGGAAGAAGGATACAGGTGGGGGGTTCACTTGCGGATAGAAGGAGGAGGTTAGAAGACTAGACGAAAAGAAGGAGAAGCTCGGAAGCTTTCCTAGAAGAAGGAGAAGGGATGGGGGACATAGCTCGCAACCTATTCCCAAAGAAAAACCCTCAGTTTTTCTTACTTCAAAAAATGGCACATAACACATTCTTTAAAAAAACTCTAATAGCCACAAAACATCTCCAATTTATAGGTAAAAGAAAGAAGACAAACAGCCACATCACCTCCAACTAAAACCAATCAGGTTTGGGGAAATGAAAGGCCAAAAGACACCAAAACAGCCAGCAGAAATTCTGCACTGAAAACAGGGAGACAAGTCACGGAAAACCCAACCAGCAGCCACGGGAAGCCCAGCCAGCAAGGGACCCGAAGAGCCAGCACAGGAAATAGGGCAGCATTTCACGGAAAAACAGCCAGGAGGGGAAAATCGAGAGGGAGGACCACATGAACAACAACAGACATCAGAAACCGAAGGGGCCAAGGGGAAGGAGGGAATGCACCTAATTTATTCCTCATAATGAGCTTATCAAGTAGAAAACCTTTTCACATTAATGAGCTAAACATCAACTCAAGAATTAATGAGCTAGACTTAAGTAGATCCCAATTTTTTAAGCTCAACACCAAGCAGCCAAAGCCCAATCCGAGAGCAGCAAATAGCCATAATCTGAGAACAGCAAGCAGCCTAAGGACAAAACGATCAAGATGAATTGACCCCACCCCCTTGCTTACTTCGTAATTTGACTTCCTTGATTGTTTTTTTTTTAATCATTTGGATAAAACGAATCAACTTCAATATCAACTTCCTTGTAAGCCTCTTTGTCAATTCTCTCTCATACCTGTTTTTGGTTAAGTTGACCCCAAATAATTGATGTTAAGGCTGATGAAGTTGCAGCTCATATCTGTGTCTTTATTTATTTTGATCTAATATTGAGAGAATAGTACGGAGGTCGTGAGAAGCTGAAAAAAAAGGCATTAAAGAACTTCAAGAGCTTGGAATTGGAGGACAACCTAAAGGCAACCAAAAAAAATTTTTTTTCTCACTTTTTCCCCATCTTCATGGTGGACCCACTGATCGATACCTACACAATCATTGGCTGGACGTTCTTTGTGCTTGTAATACCTAGCTTAACCTTTGTGCACCTTTTATCCAACCTTTTTTGAGGGCTTGCATTTGCATTAAAAAAAAATAGAAGAAAAGTGCAATCAGTTAATCTATCATCATCCTCCCTCAAAGACAAAAAAGAGGAGGGAAGATTGTTACCATAAGCACTTAGCCAATCAAAATTAGATTTTGGAGTGTAGAGAGCTCTCGGATTTTGGAGGATTTTGAGTGTAGGGGTTCAGCTGATAGAGCTGAGTTCTTGAGTTCTTGGGAGAGCTGAGTTAGGGTGCAGGCATAAGGCAAGGGGAGGAATCGGGTTAGAGTGAAAACGAAGGAATAAGAAAACGAAAAAGGAGAGGAAGGAAAAAGGAAGAAGAAAAAGATGAGGAAGGAAAAATGAAGACGAAAAGGAAAAAAGAAGAAAAAGATGGAAAAAAGTGGATAGAAGAAAAAAATGTAAGAAATGGTATTTTTGTATAAATATTAGTTTTTGTCTAAAGTTTTAATTTAAATGAATCAAATCATTGTTTATGTTGCAAACCTTATAAGGAAGGGAATTTTGAAGATTTAAGTGATATATAAGAAGAGGAAATTTTGAGGTAAAAATTATTTCAAAAATTAATTAAATTATGTGTGATAGAAATTATAGGAATGGAAGAAATTTTGAAATTTCGGTGGTGTAGGTGATATACAAGTGTAGAAGGTTGTGACGTGTCATAATTGAGGAAGCTCCTCTGATGTAGACAAGGGGGGGGGGGAGGTCAAATCAAACCCAAAAAAATTTGGTTTCGACTTCCCTTGAGCTTGCTAGCTCATTAATTTTTGAGC
Source organism: Dendrobium nobile (assembly GCA_022539455.1). NCBI lineage: Eukaryota > Viridiplantae > Streptophyta > Magnoliopsida > Asparagales > Orchidaceae > Dendrobium > Dendrobium nobile. Next base: position 1,214,745 of record CM039728.1, read on the forward strand.
TGGTTTTTAGTTCATTTATTAAACTAAGAGTTAGCTCATTATGAGCTATGTTTTTAGTTCACTTATTAATTTATTAGTAGCTCATTAATTTTGTCTCTTCTCCTTTCCCTTGTCCATTCGTTTCCCGTGGATGGCTCTGGGTTCCCGTGCCTTGGCTCCTTGGTTCCCTCGGCTGCCTCCTTGGTTCCCACGGCTGCCTCTTCGGGTTCCGCCTGGGCTGTTTTCCGTGACTTTTGGGGGGCTTTTCCGTGGCTTTGGTGCTTCGTTTCCTGGAGTTGACTGTTGGCTTTTCATCTCCCTCATTTAATATAGATGTGTAAGGTTTTAGTGGCTGTTTGTATTCCCCTCTCATGTCTATAAATAGTAGATGTATTGGGCTGTTTTAGAGAGTGAAAAAATGTGATTTTTGGAAAGAAACCTGCGGGTTTTTGGAAAAGCTTGCGAGCTTTGTCCACTTCTCCTTCTCATCTCCTCTAGGAAAGACTTGCGAGTACTTTCCACCCTTCTTCTCGGCTTCTAACATCTTTCGTCTCTCCGCAAGTGCCATTCCATCTGTATCTTTCTTCTTAAGGAAAGCAACTTTAGGAGTTATGTCTTTAATTTGTGTTTGTGTCGTTTGTAAGAGTCAATGTTTGTAAGTCTTTTATATTATGAAGAAAAGTTGTTGTTTTTAGTTTATTCGTCTATTTTGTGTCCTCTTGTGTCTTTCCTATTACTTAGAAAAGTTTTTATTTTGTGATCAAAAATTTGGGGCCCTCTCCCAAATTTTTTATTACATCATCATCGCAAAGGTAAAATATACAAATTCGAATTTAGAAAGTAAGTTTATCGTCTTTGGCCTGCGCCTGCATTGCATTTGAATCATTCGAGTGTCACACATTGGCATTTTTATATATTGTAATGATTTAATGATTCAACAACAACAACAACAACATCAAGCCTTTGTCCCACTATGTGGGGTCGGATACATGAATTCTTCTTCGCTATTGTGTCAGGTTAAAAGCCAAATACTCATTTAAATCTAACAAAGAAAGATCATTTCTAATATTTTCTAACCAAGCCTTTTTAGGTCTACCTCTAGCTTTCTTAACATAAGTCAAATCTAATACCTTAACTTTCCTAACCGGGTCATCAAAAGGTCCGTTTAATGTGACCAAACCATCTAAGGTGACTCTATCTAATCTTATCTTCCACTAGAGCTACTCCAACCTTTTCACGTATATGCTAATTTCGTATCCTATTTCTAAGGGTCAAGCCACTCATCCACCTAAGCATCCTCATCTCTACAACACTTAACTTAGTATTATGCTTCTCTTTTAATGGCCAACATTCGGCACCATAAAGCATTGTAGGTCTCACCACCATCGATCTTATAGAATTTTTCCTTAAGTTTGAGGGGGATTTTTCTATTACACAATAAGCCCGATGCATTCCTCCACTTTAACCATCCAACTTGAATTCTGCTGATAATATCCCTATCTATTTCACCATCACTTTGAATAATAGAACCAAGATATCTAAAACATGTACTCTTATTAATACTTGATCGCCCAAAGTGGCAATCCTCTCACCAGGTCTATTATTACTAAAATTACACTCCATATATTCAGTTTTAGATCTACTCAAGCGAAAACCTTTAGATTCTAAGGTTGGCCTTCATAATTCAAGTTTACCTTCAACTCCCTCTCTAGTCTAACAAGAAGAATATCATCAGCAAAAAGCATACACCAAGGTAAATCATCTTGCAAATGTCTAGTGAGAACATCCATGACTAAAGCAAAAAGATATGGACTTAAGGCTGGTCCTTGATGTAATCCAACCGAAATAGGAAAATACTTGGTCAAACCACCTTGTGTTTGAACTCAAGTAATAGCTCTTGCATACATATCTTTTATGATTTGAATATAAGCGTTATTAACTCCTTTCTTTTCGAGAACTCTCCATAGCACTTCTCTTGGAACTTTAATATATTCTTTGTCTAAATTAATAAATATCATATATAGATCCTCCTTATTCTCTCTATATTTTTCCATCATACCTCTTGATAAATGTATTGCTTCCATAGTAGACCTACTTGGCATGAATTCAAATTGATTTTGAGAAACATTAGTATCACGCCGCAACCTACGCTCCATAACTCGCTCCCATAGTTTTAAAGTATGACACATTAACTTAATTCCTCTATAATTCGCACTCTCCTGTGCATCACCTTTATTCTTAAAAATAGGAATTAACACACTCATTCTCTATTGATTTGACATCTTTTTAGTTCTCAAAACAATATTAAAATTTTTAGTAAGCCAAGAAATTCCTTAATCTCCTAAGCATTTCCACATTTCTATTGGAATATCATCAGGTCCAACAATTTTTACACACTTCTTTTTCTTCAAAGCCTCTCTAACTTTGGTCCAAAAATTTTATTTTCATTTAAGGTGATAAAGTCACTAAAGTCAATCGTATTTTCATATTTTTCATTAAGAAGTTTAGTAAAATATTGCATCCATATTTGTTGAATATCATCTTCTAAAAAAAGTATTTTTTGATCTTCATCCTTAATACACTTCACTTGAACTAAATCCTAACTTCTATCTCTTTGTTTGGCTAATTTATACATATATTTTTCTCCCTCCTTAGTATTTAATCTATTATATAAATCATTAAAAGCTAAGCTCTTTGCATCGCAAATAACTTTCTTAGATTCCTTACGAGCATTTTTATAGCTTTCCCAATTATTAGAACTTTTACATCTAAACCAATTTTTATAACAAAAATTCTTATTTTTTATCTTTTCTTGCACATTTGGATTCCACCACCAACTATTTTTACTATTAGGAGTTTTTCCCATCGAAACTCCAAACACCTTTTACAATATTCTTAATATCACTAGCCATTTTTTCCCACATAATATTAGCATCCTTATGCACAGTTAGAATCTTAAGATCTAAAATCTTACTCTCAAAAATACTTTTGTTAATATTCTTTAGATGCACCATCTAATCCTAAAAAATTGTTTTACTTTATTTTTTATTTTTTTACCCATTTATTTTAAAGTTTAAAACTAATAATCGATATTGGGTACATAAATTTTCACTTGAAACAACTTTACAATCTTTACAATCTAAATGATCTAATTTTCTTATAAGAAAATAATCAACATGTGTTTTACTATATCCATTTTTATAAGTGATAAGATGCCCATCTCTTTTCTTAAATAAGGTATTAACTATTAAAAAATAATAAGCTAAAAAAAAATCTAATATAGACTTACCTCTTTCATTTGTCGTTCAAACTCTTGACCACCATGGATGTTTTTAAAATCATCTACCTCTCTACCAACATGTCAATTTCAATCTCTTCCAATAAAAACTCTTTCTTCAAGAGGTATCTTTTGTATTAATTCTTCTAAGTCATTCCAAAATTTTAATTTTGAATTCATATTCAAACATACTTGAGGAGTATAAGCACTTATAATATTAACGATCTAAGCGCGCATCAACAACATTCTTTAAAGCTATAATTATATCTCAAATTCTGCTAATTTTTATAACATTAATCTTCAAACTCTTATCTATAATCACACCTACACCATTTCTATTACGACTCCTACTCAAATACCATAGTTTATAACTTTATATCCTAAACTACTAATCTCCTTAGCTTTCTTTCCAACCCATTTAGTTTCTTGAATGCACATAATATTTATCTTCCTATGAATCATAATATCTATTAATTCCATTAATTTTCTTGTAAGGAAGCCTATATTTCAATTTCCTATCTTAATTTTAGTTTCATGGACTGACTTCTTTGCCCACATCTGTCCTTGATGTGGGAACCTTTGCTTGTTTAACACTGCACCTGGGCGCCGATGCAGCGGCCATTGCACACTTGTCACTGTATTCATGTCATACAACGTGTCGCTGTCAAGGGACGCCCTAACATTTACATAATTTTTTAAAGGATTCATGTCATGATTATTATACAAGTTTTATGCTGGCTGTCGACTACCTAACGCAGCCCTCCACTTTTCTCATCTAGGACTTGGGACATGACAACGACAGTACTTAATGATTTAATGATTCAAGCTTATTTTTATCTTGAGCCAATATGCTTGTTTTGTCATATGTTACACTTTATGTCTATGAACTGTGATTAGTACAATCTTTCTTGTTATATATGCATTGTATTTGTATACTTGTTTACATACTTCTTTTTTTATATGCATACTTGTTTATTTTAAGTTGACGCATGACATTTTAAAGTGATAAAGTAAAAACAGTGATCAACATCTAATAAGCATGATAAAGTGTTATGTTTGGTAATGGGTAGTGGGGTCAATGTGAACCTGATGGGTAATGCAGCCCAAATGGAGGCAATACAATATCAGTATGTTAAAGCCTACGTGCTATGGAGACAATGCAATCTCAATATGATGAATCTACAGGCTAGAGATAATCTGGACCTAAACATCTTGACATGAGACATTCTTAGGCTAGAGATGATGTAATTTTGAAGGACAAAAATGTGTAATTAAAAAAAATGTATATGATTAGATCATGATTTAAAATAACTGACATTAAATTACTTTCCCTGTAGTATCACGATTTGTATTCTATCTTTTTAATTCTAGTGAACTAGTTGATATCACGTGGCCTTTATGTATAGCTCATTCATACAATTTATACATATTAATTATGTATTATAAAGCATGCATGGCTTGATTACATGTAGTCATTAATATGCATGTTAGTTACACCTTTTGTATACTTGAATCTTGTATTAAAGCTGCATATTCTTATGAGCCTCTTAGCTCACCAGATTTTTATGCTGGTTGCTTTTACAGGAAAGAGGAAGTATAAGGTTGAGGTTGAGTATAACTAGGTTTAATTTAGGTCTTATGCTTTGTTATGCATAGTTTTAAGGTAAGTGCTATTGGAGGTATGTAGTATATTTTTTATGAATATTTGAGGTTTGTTAGTTGTTATTTAGATCTAAATTATTAATGAAAAGTTGGGCTACTTTTTCTTTGTTGGTAATGGTTGATATCTTACACGAATCTTATGAATAATTGATTCATTATGAAATATAAGATAAATTGTACAAATTCATCTGTTATATCTCTCGCCAAATAATAGGATTGGAGTCTGCATGGGGCGTGATAATCGTCACATTTGGTCAAGCTAAGTTGTGAAACACATATAGAGGCCAACATTGTTTTTCCTTTTGTTAAAGGAAGACGGTGAATCATATCCGGTTGCTTGGACCCTTTAAGGTAACATGGGTTGAGCTAGCCGCTATGCTATTTTAGGCGCTTCATTGATCTAGGTCAATCTGTTATTTAATTTCTTTTCAATCCATGTTAAGATATATTTTTTTCGGAAGAGTACGAAAAATCATTTTATTAATTTGGTGATTAATTTTTGGCAATTGTGAAGGTTTAACTTTCATATTTAACCCATTAATGGCTCGTTAGGGCCTAATCAATCAATTTTTTTTTTTCAATTTTGAAATTAGTTTAATGTTAACTATGCATGCGGTTTAATGATGGCTATCTGGAAAATGCTTCCGGTACAAATATTTGGAATGATTACTTTCACTTACAGCTTGCTAAATGATATATTACTGGCTATCCATTACTAAGAAGGCAGGAATGTGGCAGCAAATGCTTGATCTAACATTTAACACAGAACGAGACTCTGAATCTGCTAAAGAAAAAATTGCGAAAGAAAAGAAGAAGGAAAAAAAAAATCTTATTTTCAAAGATTAGAACATGCTTAAAACTTCGAAGATAGCAATATTTGGGTATAGGGCCCACAGCTATTGTGTTTTTTGAGTCCTGTACCTATCAAAATGCATTGCACTTTCCGTAAGGAATTTGCATCACATTTTACCCATTTTTTTATGTCTGATGTCCTCTTGATTGGTTCCAACTTATGTTGGATCCTCACCGGGAAGACAAAACTCTTTTTTCTCGGCCTTATGTTGAGCTATTCTATGCATTTTGAATAATTTATGCGGCAAATCCCACTGTTTCAACCAATAGTTCACGCTTTCTCTGGCTAGCCCCAACCTAGACACATCTGCTAGCGCCATTTAAATGTTCTGAAATGTCAATGGAAAAAGACATCGCAGTTCTTACAACAAATCACAATACAAAATATTGACGTAACAAAATTAGTTTTCAGTATTTTTAATGGTTATAGACTTGGTGCTTGCATAAGTTGGCCCCTTATTTACTTGTGCTTACCTTTTTCTGTTTAAAATATGTTTTTATTTGTCATAATTCTGTTTATTCGTTCTAAATCAAATGGAAAAGGAAAAAGTTCCAATGACATTACCATCTGTATTTACTCAGCAAATTCTTTTCAGATTGTATAGGTCTTCAGAATCTACAAATCAACGGATATCTTTTGATATTGAACCCAGTGGAAGGCACCTTGGTACAGGTGGACAGGTAATGTGACAATGCTGTCCTTTGAGGTCATTTTCGTAGCTTTAGAAATTGTATTATCAAATATCTGCTATTTGTACAGGATGGTATAGTTCAGATATATGACCTTCAGTCTGGAGAGTGGGTGTCTGGGTTTCAAGCTGCATCTGGTACACTCCTTAAGACTGAGAAGTTTTGCATTTTTTAAAACATTTGACATTTCTAATTTTAATTACTTGTTTATTTTTTGCCAGACACTGTTAACTGTTTCTCTTTCCATCCCTCCGTGCCATTGGCTGCAACATCTTCCGGAAATCGTAGATTTATCATGCCTGGCAATGTCGAGGATAGCTATAGCTTAAGTGGTATCCTTACCCCCCATATATTTGTTATCCATGCATGTTTTTATTATATATTCATCTTACTATTTTTCCTTGTTTATACCTGATATGAACAGGAAGTACTCTTTTTGTTGCTCTTAATTGTGTATTTACTCAGTAAGTAAGCATGTTCATGGTCATATTTAACTAGAAAATATTTTTGCTTAATGATAGTAGTGATATTTGTTTTAGTTCTAGATGGGTTGTTACAAAGAATTTTGATGGATGATTGAAGAGCTTGCCTTTTTGAAAAAAATAGATTCAAAAGCATAACTTGATGGATGGAATTACTTTTATTCATGAATAAAGGTTTGTCTGTGCAATTAGCTAGGCCTGGTTTGTGCTTTTATTGGTCCTTGCTAGTACATTTTGGAGGAGTTTTCAGGGTTCCAGCAGCTACTAGAGTTGTGGCCTGGCTTTTGTAATTAAGAGTGAAGTTTCTAACTTTCATTCTATAGGCATCTGGCGTAAGTCCTGTTATCCAGATTGGGTTTGATGCGTTCTAGTCTTACAAACTCATTATAATTATTATCTTACGGAGATCCAATCATTTTGGTAAGAAGCATAGGGTTTGTTAGTGGGGATAGGGGTGGGGCCTGTGGTTCTTTACCACAAGATAGATCATCACCATCACATTAGCCTTGTTCAACTATTTAGGATTAACTTTATGAACCTTTATTTTTATTTTTTATTTTATTTGCTAATTACTGTATGATGTGTTAAATTTATGTTTAGAAGTTCTATTCATATTACCTTTGTTCTTCCTTTCCATTCTTTTGATTCAATTTTATCTGCCGAATTTATTGGTGCTTTTTCTACCCTATATTTTACATGCCCTTGAGAAACCTAAGTCTATTTTTAGCCTCTTATTTTTAATAGATGATTCTCCTACCATCTTTATAATATAATTATTTCGTAGTCAATCATTCCTAATTTTGCCACTTTCATCTCAGTTGGATATTTTTCTCATGCTCAATTTGGCTCTAGCGAATTCTCCGCCGTCCAACAATCAGATCCATAAAACATAACTATTGTAATTTCATTTTTACAAATTGTCTTTAAAGGTCTCTATAACATTTTCTTATCTAATAATTCTCCTGTAATACGTCCATTTTAAACATTCAATTTTAACTTTAAAACTTCTATCTTTATCCCTATTCTTACATATATATATATATATATATATATATATATATATATATATAATATATATATATATAATATATATATATATAATATATATCTTTAGTAATATTGTTCTATAATTATTAGCATTGGACCCATTCAAATTGCATATTATATATTTTATCTTTATTTTATTAATCCTTAGTCCTTTATCTTCTTAAGCATTTACTCTTTTATTATAAGTTTTTATTTCAACATTTATTTCTCCAATTAAAACTATGATATATGGGAAAATTATTCACCGACACTTTTAATATATTTTATAAGCTAAAGATTTTTTGCAATTTGAGGTTCAGATATGAGATAAAAATTCAGGAAAGTTGATTACATAAAATTTTAACAAATTGAATCTCGTTTAAGACCCAAATATTTTGTTAAGAAACAGTAGAATTACACAGTCACAAAATTCATCACGGTTAGACCTATGCTAAGAAGAATGCTTATCAAATTTAATTAGAAAATAGCAAGGACGGACTTCAAAATAATTTTTAAGATCTAAAATTTCATTAAAAAAGACATACCCATAAGAGCCCTTCCAAATGGCCTTCACCAATGCATTCAATGGATTGACTATCCTTTTTGCGCCACCCAAAGTGGATCATCATTCTTCACCATGTCATTCGTCAAAGTTAATTGCTTTTGCCAATACCACCGCTCTCAGACTTCATTTGGTTAAAGCCATATTGTTACTAGGACTATTTGGTTAAATTTGTGACTAAAACGTCGGCCTTCCGATGACCCGGTTAGGAGATTAGATGTATTAGATCTGGCCTATTTTATGAAAGATTTAGGTAGACATAACATGAATTGGTTAGAAAGTATCAGAAATGACATTTTTTATTAGATTTAAATGAAAATTTGACTCCTAATAGAACACAATGGAGAAAAAAAATTTATATAGCCGACCCTACTAGTGGGATAAACGCAATTTGAAGTTTGATTTGACTTATTTGATTAATCTGCTACTTGATGATCCTGGATTGATGCGATTAACTTCCATTCAAACGCTAATATGCCAAACAAATAGCATGAATTGGGCTCAAATTAGTCTACAAAATTTTGATTGCTTGGACTGTACTGTCTTGAGAAAACCATGCCACTTATTCATTGGGCACAAGGAGTAGGCTTGCATACAAGGCATCACTCGGGTAGCTGTGACAAATTTATTGGTGTCAGTGGATTGACCCCCAAGAGGGGTGATGCAACACTAGAATGAGTGATTATATGAATATAAGGAAGAATTGAGGATATTGACATGACTAAATGGATACCCACTCCACAAGTGTTACATGATTAGACCATTTTCATATAATCCTTATATAGCCCTTTGTCCTCTTGTGATCATGTTATTTCTCTATCATTAATACATCAATTGATTTAACACAAAAATAATTTTTCTCCATATATAAAATACAACTTAAAAAGAATTAATGTAGCCGACCCCACGTAGTGGACAAAGGCTTGATGTTGTTGTTGTTGTTGTAGTATAAAATACAACTTAAAAATATATTAGAATAATATGAGTTGTCCTACATCATCTATTTTGCTTTTCAAAAATTCTTTCCGGTAGAATTTAGTTGTTGATAATGTCCATTTTTTGGATGATCATGCCAAAAGTCTTAGATGAGGCATTATGCCCTTTTTTGCTCATCATAATTGTGGAAAATTTGGAACTTATTTAATTACCATACCTTTTATGTTCCATCACTTCTCAAGCTATTTGTCTCTAAATGCTCCTCTTGAGGCGAGCAATAATTCCTTAATATTTTTATAAACATCGATGCTTGTTATCATTGGATTTGAAATAGGCAAAATACTTCCTATAAAACTTTCTTTTAGATATTTTGCTGAAACTTTGGTTTTTCGCCACTTTTATCATCACACTTTTGCTTCCAATAAGTTGATGTTTAGGATCATTGATTAGAGATATTTCTTGCTGGGAACGTCCTTGGCCACTCTGGCAACCTAGGGGTATGGTTCCTTTGATCTAAGTTTGCATTAAAAAAAAAAAGTTGCGTGATGTTTGATATGGGATGATTATAATCTCCTTTGTTTGTTTAGTATGCATCAAGTTTGGAACCAATGTAATGAACTAGCCTTAATCAAGGCCAATTCAGTACATTTGGTAAAAACTTCTATAAAAATTTGGAGTTTTGGAGAAAGTTCTTGCTCTCCAATAACACTTGGTATCATTTGCGGATGACGTTTTGTGCTTATTGTTGCTACTTGTTGCTTCCTCCTGGAGGTGCTTTTGATGATGTGCCATTGTGCCAATGCGGCTCAGAGTCCCCACTGTTTATGCTAACATTAGCCCAAATATGCTATCACTCTTGCCAATGCTTGTCATTGATTTGCACTTTTGGAGATAATATTATTCATTCTGACACTGCTCAGGGGAGCCAATGCCTGTAAATGTCTACCACATGCAGTTCCAATGCTTATCGTCAGTTTCAGATCACAACTTATGGGTAGTTTTGTTACTCTTGTGGCCTTTGGGTTTGCCGCAATTCCTATCTCAGGCTTGTTGTCATTACAATTATTGCCTTTTGGCTTGTTGATGTTGCCTTCTTTGGGTAAGTTGGAATAGCTTCCCTCAGGTTTGCTATTACCAATCCCTTGGGGCTTGCCATTGTTGCACCTGACGCCTTGAGGCTTGCCTTTTTTTTTTTCACTTCCGACTTATGTGAAAAGGTTGGAGTAGCTCCGGTAGAAAATAAGATTAGAGAGAGTTGCCTTAGATGGTTTGGTCACATAAAACGGCAGCCTTCCGATGACTCGATTAGGAAAGTAGAGGTGTTAGATTTGACTTATGTTAAGAAAGTTAGAGGCAGACCTAAAAAGACTTGGTTAAAAATATAGAAATGAACTTTCTTTATTAGATTTAAAAGAGAAATTGACTTTTAATAGGACACAATGAAGAAAAAAAATTCATGTAGCCGACTCCACGTAGTGGGATAAAGGCTTGATGTTGTTATTGTTGTTTTTGACTTACAAGTGATGCTACGTCCAGTCAATTGCAATTGTCACTATAGGTCTGTCACACTCGCGATCTGTCATCTTAGGCATGTTTTAGTCACTATCCTTGGACTTAACATTGTTGCTACTTTTAGGCTTGCAGCTGTGCCAACTTTAGGCTTGTCATAGTTGCCGCCCTTATGCTTGACACTACTACCTTTGGACCTACAGTCACCTGTGGGCTTGCTGCAGCTGTCATCTTTGGGCATAGTGCTGTAGCTGTCATATGCGGGAGATATTATTCTGTGCGGACACCAGACAGCTTACCGTTTAGAGACCAATCAGGTGCAGCCATGTCATCCAGTACTGAGCAGTACCGAGCCACAATACTGAGTAGGGGTGACGTGGCGCATTTTCATTGGGCTCTGGACGGCGTTCGATGTCTGCACCGAATAATTTCACCACCTGCGGCCACACTAGAATCTGTCATTATTGCTGTCTTCAGTTTCGTCATCACCTCTCTTGGATCAGCAATTGTCTCCTTTTGGGATCCAACGCCATTATTACTCAAATTATTACCATGTTCAGGGTAGCTGTCAGTGTCAACTCCTGGTGCTTGCTGTTGTTGTCACCACCACCACTTGAATTTTAGCATCCTTCAAGACATCATTGTATCAATAGCCTTCCAATTGATCGGAAGGGGACGAGCTTCAGTACTAAAATTATGCAGGCTTGGCTTTTGGGCATTTGGAAAAGTTGTCTATGATGTAGAATTATCAAAATTGCGTTATTAAATACATTTAGGCTTCGTTTGGGACAGCTTTTTTACTGTTTCTTAAAGCAATTTTTTAGTACAAAAATTTAAAATTTTGTGCTAGAAAGTTGCTTTAAGAAGCAGTAAGAAAGCCGTCCCAAACAAAGCCTTAGTTTTCATTTGGGACTGTTTTTTTATTGCTTCTTGAAACAGAGTTTTAATAAAAAATTAAATTTTTTAATTAAAACTCCATTTTAAAAAACAGTAAAAAAGTCGTCCCAAACGAAACCTTTCTTCAGTGTTGCCTTCTCTAAATTTAATTCCATCCTTTTGTAGATGATGAGAATTGTGCATCAATCTGGATGTTCTCTGGCTCTAGGGAGGTGGAGGATGAACTGGCTAAAAGAGAATGAAGCTTGGGATATATGTTAGGCTCTAAAACAAAGTTGAAGGATCATTTTTTTCGTCCGGGCTGGTACTTATTGTTGCATGTTATGCTGTATCGTGGTAGCCTTTTTTTTTTTAATAGAGTGAATGTTCATCTTCTCGCATTGGGAAATTATTATGTGCGGAGTTCGGAGGGGGAGAACCGTCCATATTTGTTGCATTTTTATTGAGTATTTGATGTGTATTTGCAAATACTCAGTTGTGAGTATTACTGAATATTTGCTGAGTATTTTATGAGTATTCGCTGAATATTTACGTATTTACTGAGTATTTATAAATATTCAATAAATACATAGCAATCCGGACGGTTCTTCCCATCCGGACTCCGCACAGAATAATTTTTCTCATTTTTTGTAGAGGTGGAATGGTTTTGGTAGCCTTCGTAGTGGTGCATATTAATGCAATCTTTCTTCATTTCAAGCTTGTATCTTGAATTCTTGATGACTCGTTATAAGTTCTGTGCAAGATTATTTCCCTAATCACTGCTCTGAATTAATTGCTTTTCTAATCACTGTACAATGCGCTTTTTGACTATTTAATTGAGCTTATATTGAGTGCTGAAGGATGTACAATTAATGGTTTGTGTACTACTATTGCTTTGCATGCTTTCCCATTAACTTAGTCAAATTAATTTGGAGCAACATTGCTTGTAGGAAATTTTTTTTGGGACATCTATCATTAATTTGCCTTTCATTGATCCCCTCAACTATGATTAGTCCTCTAATATATTGTTGTGGGAGTCTTTTGAAGCCTCCAATGGGTTACCTCATCTTCTTTTTCTTTGAAATACTATGATGTTGATCTATTTTAGGACATAGATTTGAGAACTCTTATGATGACTTGTCTCAATTTAGGGTGAGCTGAGTTCATCATATTTAAGCTCTTTAGGACCCTTAATGATGAAAATTTTAATTTATAAAAATATTTAGAACTATATCATTAACGATTTAAATTGAAACACATATGGTTAGACATCTTGGAGCTTGTTTGTAGTAAGAATTTTTTTTTTTTTTGAAATTTAATAGTTAGAATTTTTTTATGCATAACATGGTTGGATGTGATGATTGAATGTGATGTTTTGGTTGTTTATATATATTTTATATGATGTTGTGTGAACTTGCTTTTAAGTGATTAAGATAGAGATATATATCTTAAATTAGGCAATATCTTGAATTTGAGTATCAAAATTTAGGTAAATTTGAATTTTAAAAATTGACCTAATCATAATGTATGAATATAATTGTACTATACGATAATTAATAGATATTGCTTAATTTAGAATGTTGATTAGACAATCAAATCAGGATCAAATCTTAGTAGAAGAATGTACTATATGATCCAAATCATATAGTATGATCTAACATAACATTTGGTGGACGAATCATGGGTCATCATGAATGATCCTTGATCTGATTCAACAGATCATATTATACAAATCATAATGCAGTGTCCAATCTAACATAACTCAAAATGAGTGTTTAACAAATCAGACAGTATGATACACACTTATATTGTACGAACAATATATTAAAATTGAGAATTTGGATTTGATTTGAATATCCCTATTTGATTCTTTTCACAACATTGGTGTGAGAGTCAAATGAGTAACCAGTCATTTTTTCTTGAGTGAGAGTCCTTTGGGGAGAGAGGGGTTTCTCCTTGCTTGAGAGAGCATTTTCAATTCACTTAGATTCCATGTCTTACCTTCCAAAATCAACATATATATCTTTCCTAGCTCTTGCTAACCATCACAACAATAGATATTTCTCAGGGATCTTTACAATATCTAGCTGTCTTACAACTCTCATGCAGTGAGAACATAGTAAGTCCATTATCTCAAACTTCCCACAGGTGTATTTTATAATACCATATTTTGCATCAAAATAAATATATGCAAGGGATCGGCTGATCTTATTCTCAACGATCTTGATGAAAAACTTTGATGAATCACTAGATGCATAGTCTATGCATATTTCACCCTTATCCTATAAAAATTCTTCTTAAAAAATGAATTATTATTATTATTGTATAAAATTGAGCCGCTTGCTTTAGTATTGAGCTTCTTTTTATATCTGGTACTTTTGTGGAATGACTGCATTTGTAATCTTCATCATATTTATTCTGGTGCCATATGATCATCAACCTCTATAGGCCCAAAAAATAATAAGTTATAGAACTTGTGGGCTTCAAAATAATATGACATACATTATTAGTAGACTCGCTACGTTGTGTGGAAAGAATAACCATGCTAAAACAATCCTTATTGAATGTTGTTGACTAATTATTTCTTATCTGTAAAACTCCTACAACCAACCATTGTTATGAATGCTCTCGTTTGTGATCATTTAAGCCCATGTTTTCTCAAACTCCTCCTTAGAGTCATACTTGCTCACACACTTATACAAGTGTTCTCTAACTTTTTTGTTGCTATTGAAGCACCAAAGTTCTGATGGAACCATCTAATGCAACTTCTATGGTCCTAGCCATTGTTTGGTCCTGATAAGAAAAAAAATTTATCACTGAAAATTTATCGCCCATTATTCGTATAAATATTCTAAACATCCAAGTAAATGATTCAATTATTTTTTTTGACAAAAAAGTCACCCCAAGAAGAATATTCTGCCAATAATAATTAATTTTGACAAAGGGTGCACCAAATAAATTATATTTATTAATCTTATAGCTAGGATAAAAAGTACCACATCTCTAAAGCAGTCATATTCTATTCTCCCCATTCCATTAAAAAAAAAAAAATCTATCAAATTCATTATTTTGGATGTCCCATAATAGCAATCATAATCTATCAAACTTGTTTATCTTTTCATAATTGAATTAACGAATTAGTGTCTCCATAGTTAATCTTTGCTCTTTTCTCTTTCTGAATGGAGTTGTATGCTTCCATCTTAGAGAATCCAATATTTTCAACACCTCCAACTTCGTCGATAAGATAGAGAAACGCATCAATGATTCTTATCCCTGTTTCTGTCGTTAATTTATGAACTGATGTTTTTTCATCACTAATATTCATATATGATCTAAGTTGATATTGCTCTTCTAGCTGCACATTTTTAATTTCTATCTTCATCAATTGTAAATCTAATCATAGCCTGACACCCCATTATGATATTTGATTTTTAAAAATTTGATTGAGAATTTAAATCAAGACCCTTCTTGAAACAAGATTTGAACAGATAAAGTCCTCATATTTTATTTTTCTAAAATTTGGCCTTTAATTGTGATATTTCTTATGAGCACTAAAGCCAATATTATTAGCATAATTGTAGTACATGTCATATGATTCTTTCTAACAATTATACACACTCTATGTACAAGAGAAAAAAACATTATACATAATTGTGTACAATCTCAAAAAGCTTTAAAATGAACACAAACACCAAATAAGTAATTGACATCGTCTTATATATCTAAGCTTGTACACAACAATACACAGTGCATATTATGCAAAAAAATCACTTTTCTAAAGTAGTTTTTCTTATACACAACTGTGTACAAGCTTAAAAAGCTTTCAAATAAATAAATAAAACACAAAAAGAATTGAGATCTCCAATACAAAGTTTATACACAGCAATACACAACTGTTTATTAGGAAGATTAACTCATTTCTAAAGTAATTTTCTTAATATACAACTGTGTACTTGTCACGACCCGACCCGACCGGAACGAATCCCGCCCGCACCGGGTCGCGACCAGCTTAAAACAAACAGATTAACTAGGATCTAGTTTTGGAATTTGTTTCGGAACTAAATCTTCCAAATATTTCAACTCAACCACAAACACACACATAGCTACTATGAAACATCAAATGCAGCGGAACAAAACATCTATATTTTCTTTTCCTCAAAACGATCATCTACAAATACAGTACATGGCTTTTAGACAGAAAGCAAGACAGAACAGAAAAGCCATGACTGTACAAAAATCAAAAGTACAAAACAATACCTATACTGATCAGATTCTGAAATCTATTCCTGGACTTCCTTCCCTTTCCCAGAACCTGAAAACCACCAGAAAACAAGAGTGAGCTCAACAGCTCAGCAAAGCGACAAACCTCCAATCAAAACTTCCAGAATCCAAAACTAAACACATCAAACCAAAATCTACTCATAAATCGGAACGGAATCGTATCTCGAATCAGAACAGAATCAAATCAGAACTTATACGGACATATATCAAATCAGAATCAGAGTCGTACAGATCAGAACAACAAATCAAATCAGAACTGATTAAATCCACAGAATCAGTATCGTACAAAAATCAGAAATTCAGATCATATCGGAACAGAACATAATCGTATCAGAATCATATCATATCAAATCATATCATACGGAAGTCAGAAATCAATTGATTCCGAACATAACACAAGTCAGAATAGATTCCCGGACACTGACAGAATCTCAACGGATTCTGGCCCCTTATGCCTCCCTTCCCAGACACTGATAGAATCTCTCGGATTCTGGCCCCTTATGCCTCCCTTTGTGCTCACGGCACCAGAACAGATGTGCTTATAGCATCAGAACAGAATTCATCGGATCCGGAACAGAATAGATATCAGATTTCAGATTGAGCTCATTTCAGATTTCCCAGATACTAACTGAATCTCTTAGGATCCAGGCCCCTTATAACTCCATTTATACAGCATATACAAATAGCATGTCAATTCAGAAGAAATCCGGACAAATCAGAAATCAGACAAAAATCGGGCAGCACAACGGCTGTATACAGAATTTACACAATTTTTCCTGAAAAAATCACAGAATACCAAATTTGCACAGAATGTAGATAACAACATTACAAGACTTTAATTCTACTGCCACAACATTTTTAGACTACACAGAAAAATCCAGTCGACGAAAAACACCGTCGAATCAAAACTACCCGGACAAAAATCTCCAGAAAATAATCAAAATGTGCACACTCGGCACGTCAACCACATACAGAAACTTACGCGGTAAAAACTGAGCCAATCGGAAAATACGGACGAAAATCACGAATAGAAATCAATTCCGGACAGAAAATACCGCCAAACACGACGGTTCTGAAAATTGAGAAAGGCAGAATGTGCCTTACCTTGCGTACAGCAATTTCCTGAACAGTCTCGTCGGACGAAAACAGCTCCGCGTCGCCTGAAAATCAACTTTTCCCAAAAAGCCCTCAACTTTCTCTCTCCTCAAAGATATTTTTATATTTTTCTGATTTTTCTCTCTCTTCAAAACGACTGATTTCAGCTTTATAATACACAGATCGGCCCGGCCGATCGCAATATCGTCCTGGGACAATCTGAACAAATCCACATCGTCCTGGGACAATTTCTCAGGACGATAATTAATTTCCTTGGACGATAAAAATCTCTATTCTCTGACTTTTGCACTGAACTGATCGGCCTGGGACGATGCCCCTATCGGCCCGGACGATACCTACAGGAAAATCACCTGGAGCTTCTATACAGAATTCTGGAACGAATTTACCACTGATCGTCCCGGGACGATCCAGATCGGCCCGGACGATCCTGGAGCAGAAATAGCAGTTCATAGTACTAGCTCAAAAAGCTTTCAAATGAACAAATACAACACAAAAATGATTGAGATCACTAATACAAAACTTGTATACAACAATACACATTTGTGTATTAGGAAGATTAACATATTTCTAAACTAAATTTCCTAATATGCGGTTGTCCACAAGCTCAAAAGCTTTCAACAAATACAAGACAAAAATGTTTGAGATAATTAATACAAAGCTTATACACAACAATACACAGCTGTGTATTAGGGAGATTAACATATTTTTAACATAATTTTTCTAATGCACAACTGTTTACAAGCTTAAAAAGCTTTCAAATAAACAAATACAATATAAAAATGATTGAGATCGCCAATACAAAATTTGTGCACAACAATACACAACTGTGTATTATGAAAAATAAACACATTTCCAACATAATTTTTCTTACACATAGCTGTGTACAAGCTCAATAAGCTTAAAAATGAATAAAAACACAAAAATTATTGAGATTGTTGTATCTAAGATTGTACATAACAATACACAATTATGTATTATGAAAAAAAAAAATCATATTTTCAACATAATTTCCTTTATACATAGTCATGCACAAGCTATGTACTATGAAGAATACACTTGAACCATAAAAAACTATACATTTACAAGAAACATAGTAAACTTTAAAAGGAGTTTACAATTTACCAATAATAACCCCAATTTATCTCCAATAGTTGGTTGCAGTTCTGTTATCTTCAAGTCTTCCTAGACATTTTGCATATCGCCTTTCGTCTCCTCGGAGAAAGCAACTCGTTCAAACCAATTTTCATCTTCATCTCATGACGTTTTTCTTTCTCAACACGTATCAAAAGTGATATTCTGCCAAAATCTTAAATATTTGGACTCTTTTGGAAGCGTTTGCTGGCTTCTGTCTTAAAAAAGTTAAAAATAAGTTTTTGGACCAGGTCGGGTCATCAAGTTACAAAGAAAGAAAAAATATAAATATTAGAAATCAAAGTTCCAGTATTTAATTGATGTTCGGATGCAAAGCTACGTCCGGACTCCACACATAATGATTTCTCCTTTTGATGGGTGGGGTTATGAGGTGAGAGAATTAGCACCACTAAATATGGAATACTAACATTATTATCATTATTATTTTTTCCCTTAAATATGAGGACTACATGTGTATGTTCACTTACAATACGAGTAAGGAGATTTGGAAAAGATTGTTTATTACATATAAGGGGATGATGAAGTAATCAATAAGTATCAATTTGCTCATGCATGATTATGAACTATTTTGTATGCATCCAAACAAAAACATCTTTGGCATATTTATTAGATTTATTAAAATCCTTACTTCATTGTATGCTTTGGGTATATAGTCTTCTGATGTTCAGTTGGTAATTATGATTCTTAGTTGTCTATCAAAATCTTAGAATGCCAAAGTTACTATTTCTAAATTCAAATTAAAAATTGTATATTTATTCTTTTGACTTTTTATTTGGATCACTGATGGTACATGAACAGAAAATCAATCAAATAATTGCAAATCTATTAGACTAAAAGTCTATTTACCTAAATGGAGTAGAACTAGAGGAAAATAGATGGAAACTTTTGATGATGATGATGATGATGATGATGATGATGATGATGTGGTAGTATTGAGGTGAAAAATCAAATCATTTCTAAAAGAGAGAAGAGGAAGCACAATGCAAAACAAGAGAGAAAAGGAGAAAGGTAAAAATTATGTAAAATTTTAATCTAAATAAGAGTTTTGCATCATTAGAAAAGGAGCATAACATATAAGGGCGAGCAACAAAAATAATTTTGACAATTTTATAGTACTATATGATGATGCCTAATTTCAAAACAAATAATCATTATAAGATTATCTCCTTAATTAGATTAATTCATAAATTAAAATAGTCATACTATATGATGCATATCATACCATATGATCACCTCCCTAAATTATTCTAATTAAATCACAAAAAATAAGAAGAAATTAATGCATCTCTATCATAACCAATCATATAGTACAACATGAGTTGTGCTATACAATTAAACATTAAAGGGCTTTTATAGTTTTTATTATTTGAACTAACTGTACTATATGATATATGAATTGTACGGTACGATCAGTCTGAATTTTGTAAATTAACTTATTTTAGGGTTTATTCTCTGGGCATTTTGAGAAATTATTCTGCACGGACACTGTACGCAACTCTACATCCGGATGCTGCGGTATCGAATCTCGATACGGACTGTGGCATAGAGCCGCGGTACGGTAAAAGAAAGATATTGTGCATTTTTTATCAATCTTCAGATGACGTTTGATGTCCGCACATAATAATTTTTTCATTAGAAGTAGCTTTTTAAAGCCCTAAAAAAGTAAGAATAAAAATTGCGCATCCTCACCCAAAAGCCCATTGCTCAACCGTGTCCTCGTGACTTTGGCGGGAATGGACTGTAACTTCACGATTATCACTGCGATTCAACGACCTATCACAAATCCCCCCTTAATAACCCCGCGCGTCTCTTAGCTTAGCAAGGACGCTTCGTTCCGCATAGAATCCCGATAGCGAGCGAGCGAGCGAGCGAGAAACTGCCGTCATGCCTCCCAAGAAAGAAGCGCCGGTCACGCGCCGGTCGTCCACGAGACCTGCGTCGGCGAAGCAGGCCACTTCGCCGAAGGCCGGTAAAGGGGCATCCGCTGCCAAGAAGTCCAAGGTCGCCGATGTTGTTAAGGACGATGGGGAGCTTCAGTCGCCTCGCCGGAGGGTGGCCTCATCCAAGAACGCGAAACCAGCTGATGGTAAGGGCAAGCCGGAGGAAGGGAAGGTGGTCGGAGCCCCTTCGCCCGCTAGAAAACGGGGTAGGGCTGCCAACGACAAGGAAAAAAGAAGCGATGAGGTGGGTTCGCCGGAGCCCAAGAAGCGCAAGAAAGTTGTGAAGCAGGTGAAGGAAGACGTGGTTGAGTATGACGGGTCGCTGGTGTCATTGCCATCTGCCTCAAACCATTTAACCAGAACTATAATCATCGAGGCCTGGTAAGCTCCTCACACTTTCTTTATTTCTTTATTGATGTTCGATAAATTCTAGTAATCTCAAATCGCTTCGTTTTCTCTGTTGTTGCATTAGCCCTGTTTTCTTTATTCATGTCTTCTTAAATCCATTACGTTTTGGAGCCACATTTGGTTCCTAGAATGGCCTGAGATGTTATTCAAGCGATTAGTTGGCTATCTTCTAGTTTTATCCGAAGATAAATATCGTCTCTTCTTTGATTAGGGGCTCCGCGTTGTCCTTTCTAGCGGCATTTACTCATCATTGCTGGCCTTTGGGATGGACCTTTTGTTCCATTTGCAGTTGCATTTGGATTGAAAAATGCTATCAGAATGCATATTTGTTATTGAATATGGGCATTTGGTGTTGTAATTGCTGATTTATTTGGATACGACCTAAGGACTAGCTTTCATGTAATTTCTTGAATTCTCAATGCTCTGATGTCCGGGGTGTTTGGACTTCCTTCTTATGGCTCTTGGAATCCTGTTGGCCACTTTGCAAGGATAAATTAGCGTACAGTTGTTTTGTTTTCTTTTTTCCTTTTTTTATGCCTTTTCAAAGCTTTTTTTAAATTGCATCATCACCCAATTGGTGTCTTATAAGATGCCATTTTAGGTATATGGGTGACATGTGAATTAGTCCAATTTAGTTACTTCTAACATAACATAATCACATTATTAAATTGGTTATTACACCTAATTGAAGCTTGAACATGGCCCATTTATTAAATTGGTTGTAACACCTTGATTAGGCCTATCCAAACTATGGTAGCATGTTTACTGTATAGGCTGAGTCACATTATCATGTTGTAAGTCTATTCAAGTGATTATTGGTTAATGGCTATATGTGGTAATATAAGAATAAGCTTTTTTGTGTGTTTGGAGATCTGCCACAAGCCCTTATGGTTTTTTTTTGCACATATTTTCACCTAAAATTGAGCACAAATTTAAGCATCTAAGTTCCTCTAGGCTAGGTTAGATCCGTCTTATTGATCAAAATATAGCAAGTTCAAGATAACTGGGCAGCCAAGAGGTGAACAATATGCCATAAAATGAAGTTGCCAAAGTAATTATAATCTTGCTAGGTAGTTAAAGTTGCCAAAGCTATTCAACATACCTTATTCGACATTTGAATTTGGCACAATAACTTAATTTTTGGTACTGGGCTTGAAGTCCTAAAAAATACTCACCCATGTTATCAACTTAGTTGAAAAAGATTTCCTCAGAATTCAAAAAACCTAAAATTAAGTTGAAAAATGACTCCAACTAAACTTATGCTTTGCTTAAAAACACTTGCTAAATTTTCTTATGATCATACCAATGTAACCTTTCTTAAAGCGCGGTGCATAAATCTAAATTTATAAATAGTGGGTTACAGGATGGACCTAGGACATTTTTATATTTTTTTACAATATGGTGAAATCCTAGATCTTCTCCATCTCTTGATTGTCTTTCTCTCTCATGTTTTTCGCTTTCGAGTTTGATCTTTTCTTATTAGTAAAGCTTTGATATTACTCACATACAAATTTGGATCCAAAAAAGTTGATAGTAGTTATCCCACTCTCAATTCTTTGGGGTGGGTTGATATCGAATGTTGAAACCCTTGGATGATTTTGCTATTTGAATAAATTTTAGGCCTAAAGAACCACAAACTAAAATTAAGGCATGCAAAATTGTGATTGTTATGTGTGTTTGAAGCTCTTCAAAAATATATTTTAAATTAAATAATTCTGTATTCCTCAAATGGATATTTTAACTTGTTTTTCAATGCTTGAGTAGTATTTATTTAATTTGGGGAAGGTATTTCTATCATTATTTTTCATAATCATCATCATTATTCTCGTCACAACTATTTAATACTTTTGAATCCTCTATTCATTTTTATTGAATGCTAATAAAAGTCTTTTAGTTTTATTTGGCCAAAATTTTTGTGCATAATTTTTATCTATATTACCTTTAGTCCATCTTTTTTTCATCAGATATAGCTCAATTCATTCTATTTACTCATTTTATCACTTCATTTTCTATACCATATTTTATATGCCTAAACCATTATCCTATTTGGTTACTTGTAAGATGAGGTTAAGTTCTCTTTAACCTTGACCAAAATAGTTGTTCACAAGGGTGGAGGTGCAATTTTTGAAGCTAGATCAATTGATCGGTGTCCGCTAGAACCTATTATAAAAGGCAATGGCAATTATTGTTTTATTAACAGTGGATTTGATGAATTTAGGAGAGTCTTCATGCAGATGTGGGTATACCAGGATGGCTAGTATATGGTGAACAAAGAGATTTCCTAAGAATGCATGGAGAGTAGTCAAATTCCACATTGCATTGCTACTTAAGAAATCTGACACCTTAGAGTTCTTGGGCAAATTAACATCCACAAGTGTAGGCCACCTCACCTCGAACAAGTCAAAGATCCACGATAGGTAAAGGGTGCTAATCTTCCTACCATTAGTTATCTTCAAATGAGTAATGGATTGAAGAGTGCGTGCAGCACCCCTACTGACAGCCCATGTAGAGGAGCAGCTATGTTTCTTGGTATCAACACACATATCATGGCCATATTTAGCGCTTAAAGTTTTGTTGAGCGGTGAACTTGGGTTATGGATATAATCCCATGCGAGTCTTTCCCAAAGAAGAACCTTCCAAGTGTCAAAGTAGTGAAACTCGAAGCCCCTCTGGCACAAAGGGAGACACATCGTCCCAAGAAATGTAATGCAAGCCACTCTAGGTGGGGACTTTATGCCACGAAATTGGGGACAAGCCTTTCCAATTTAAAGTAGCACACCCTTAGGCACTTTGGTATGTAGGAAGTAGGCGTGTGAGTCAAGCTACTCGTGAGCAGGCTCAGGCTCGACTCAATAAATGACTCTTGAGTCAAGCTCAATAAGCTAACAAGTCAATATCTGACTCAACTCATTAGCTCGTGAGCTGGCTTATTTAAAAAATATTAAGATAAAATGCACTTAAAATATTTTAGCATTTAGAATTTTAAGTATAAAATTTTTAAAAATATTTAAAATCATACTTTCATACATTAAGTTATTCATTATTTATTTTCTTTTACATTTGATTTTTTTTTACCATTTTATTATAATGATTGCTTAAAGTGTAATCATTTCTCTCTTTCACAGTAAACGAGCTGGCTCGAACTTGTAGAATAGCTCTAGCTCAAGCTTTATCTTGATTATTAAGCTGAAGCTCAAGCCAAGGGTAACTCAAGCTCGGCTTGGCTTGTTTACACCCCTAGTAGGAAGTGCGAAAAGAGAAGAATTGATGAAAGTAGCCCGACCAGCTAGCAAAAGATTTCTAGACCTCACATTTTGACCTTAGTCCGAGCTGTATGGAGTAGGTTGGAGAAATCAACAGTGGTGAGTTGCTGCATGGTCACCTAAACTCATAAATAATCAATCTCATTGACACTTTGGAAACCTAGAAACTTAGCAATGTGATGCTTTTTCCAATTCAATGTTGCATGCTGAACAAAACAATAGATTTCTAGCTATTTATCCATTTGCCGGACCATGAACAATTATCTGAGAGAATGGTTTTAATATTATTGGCCATCTCTAGACTAGCCTTGGCAAAAAGTAACATGTCATTTGCATAAAGCAAATGGAAAACTATGGAGACTCCCAACTATTGTTCCCATTTGTGCATAGCCTTGGAGAGAAGCTCATAACATAAAATAAAAACATAAGGGGAGAGAGGACATCGCTGACAGAATCCATAACGGGCTTCAATCCATCTTGACCACAACCATTGATGATGAGGGAGAACCTGGGATGCTCTATACATCATGTTATCCAGTGGGTGAATTTTGGTGGGAATCCCATGAGAGCCATGACTCTGCTAAAGTTTGATTAACACATGTTGTCATTTGCCTACTCCATATCAGTCTTGATAAGCATTAGGTCTGCAGTGGCGATGGAGTGCTTAAACTTATGATCATCTCTTGGGCCAATAAGTAGTTACTTGATACAGATTGATGTAGGACAAAGACCCTTGCTCCTTTGAAATGAGAGGCAGCAATAATGCTTTAAGATGAATGAAGAGAAGCTTGGCAAAAATCTAATAGATTGAATGGCATGGACTTATTTAGTCTATTCTTGAAGGTAGCATCAATATTATCAGATTTTGGAAGGAGGATCACCAATGCATCTTTACAATAAGATGGCATGTGGATGAAAGAAAAATTAAAAAATGGAATTGCAGGCATATGTCTTCACAATGTCATGTAAGTGTGTAAAGAAGGATGAAGTGACCCCATCCAACCTCGGGGCCCTATAGGTCTCATTGAGTTGATAATTGATTTGATTTCAGCTTCAGAGGCCATGGCCTCTAGGCCATCTAACATGGCACATAGGTGGACAGCAATCCTTAGCGAATTCTCAAAAGAAGGCCAATTAGCGAAAGAAACAACGAGTCCTATTTAGTATGAAACAAGTTGCAGAATGCCTGTTGAATGGTTCTCGAATCCTCAACCTTTGCTCCTCTAGGCTAACCTAGGTCAATTAATGCAACCTATCTATAGCTTGGGGAAGCATGAAAGGATAAGCCCACAGGTTATCTAGATATGCTCTACAGCTATAATGAGTATTTTCATATTTTGATAGGAAATACTTGAGTTCGCAAGTAACCCTAAGAGAATACTTGAGTTCGCAAGCAATCCTATAGTTAATTGGAGAGAAAACCGCGAGAATAGATCAAAAATCTGATCGAAAACAGCCCCAAAACAGTAAAATTGCAATGACGAAACAAACAAATCGACAATAAAGAAAGATACAAGTAATCCTCTATTCGAGAGGAGGATCGTTCTCTCCCAATCTCTAGATGCAAGGTCTAGAGCCCTCAAACTCCAAGAGACTCCAAGAGAAACCCAAATCTAAGCATGCCTTTCCCTTCCCCCTACCTCTCCTATTTAAAAGCTCTCCAACGCCCAAGCCCGTTCCTAAAATACAATTTTCAAATAAATTTAAATCCCTTGGGCCCCACATATAGGAGGCAACCCATATTAGGTAGGGAGAGAGGCGGTTTTGAACCGCCTCTTGTAAACAATTGCCGGCCCAGGTGGGGCCGGCTGAGGAGGAACCGCCATATCATATTCCAAAGGAGAAATGTTATGAATTTTTGCTAGGGTTTAAAAATCAGTTACAACAACCATTGATTCTAGTTAGAGTGCAGGACCACTTGAGTATGATATGAATATGATAAGACATAATTGAGAAAACAATAATAAAAAAAGAGGCCAGTTGGTGGTATAGGAGGCAGTCAAATTTAGAAGAAGAAAAAATTTATTTATGGGCAACAATAATGATAGAAGAAAATACACAAAATTTAAGAATATTCAATGTATGTAAAGACTAGAAAATTTTACTATGCAATGCTTATGTGCCAAGTTTAGGATTGTAGACAATGGCACCATCGACTAGGTGCTAACGTTTGGCAATTTGGTGTGTTAGTACTGACCTCTTAAGAATGGTAACTAAGTAGCAAAATATTTTGCTGAGAAGATATTGGGAGATATCGAGAAGAGGGACCAATCTCAACAACTTTAAACCTGAAAAGGTGTCACTGAGAAAAAAATTGTGAGTGGCTGAGAAGAGAAAAGACAAATTCACTTAGAACATCTCAAATAGGTTGAGAGGAAAAGACATCACTGAGTGGAATGGTAAAGATCTTAAGAGAGCCTTAAAAAAGAAGTGGGTTGAGAAGAGGATAATTGTTTTTTCAGTCTATGGATTAATGTGAATGGGTCTTAGTGCCACTTATGGATCATAGGGCTGAAGAGGAGGAATTGGGTTGAGTTTGGTTTGTGAAGCTTAAAGGTCAACATTGCAATTTGAGAAAACCTTACATTTAATAGAGCTTTATCAATTAAGCTGGAAAGAGAAACCTTCCACAATCGATTTGTTCGATATCTTTGATCTTTTAAATGCTCATCATTCATCTTTATTCGATTATATGTGAATTTTAGTTTTAAGGAGATAAATTATGTAGCGGATAAAGCCTTCTCTTAAGTAGTGTGTAAAGCTCTTTCCAAAAATTTTTCTTTCCTTTTAAAATTTAATGTTCCTAGCAAGTAGTTAGTGACCTTACAATTACCCACTCTCACCATTTACACCTAATCCTTTAAGCTTTGATGCCAAATTATTACAACTTGAGTACTTGAACTGATTAACTTGGATCGTTAAGTTTTGAAGGGAGGAAAATCAAACTTCATAATATAATTGACCTTGTCGAGAGCAGTCCTTACATCACAAATTCAATCAATTTGGTGTTTCTAGAACCACCCAAAACCATTCGGGAAGCAAGAATCTTTTTGGGTATAGTAGTGGATGCCATATAACTAATTTGAATAGGGAGGAAAACCACACAAAAATTCATTTGTGTGAATATTATGAGTCATAGAAAATGCTTAAATAATTGAAGTTTAGTGGTTGGTAAACTTAGTTTGATAATCTAAAGGCGCTAAAAGATCATTCACAATACATATGAAGGAAAACATTAACTTTGACTCATAACTATACCATTTACTTGATCACCCCAACCCAACCATGATTTGAATGATTTCCAACTAGTCTAAATTTGGTTAGTGATTTTTTTTTTATTCTCATTTTTTGCCCTATATCGACCTGATTCTTAGAGATATTCAACAAGTATGAGATACACTTAGTGGGAATTCTCATCACATTAAGATAAGATGAATATAAGTTTGCAATGAAATATGATACTTCTATACAAAATTCATTCGACAAACTTATGTGCATGTAAGAAGATCTTATATAGAATTTATGAAGAATTATACAAGCATCCAAACATGTAATTCATGCATCAAATTTCGTTCATTTTCCCATTATTCATATTATCCTTTTTATCTTTAATATTATATGGCTTGGACATGCACTTTTCTAATTGATGCTTTTTAGCTAAGTTTTGGGATCTATTAATTATCTTGTTAGAGAGTTTTCACCCCCATAGTGTTGAAAACTACGTGTATGAGAACTGTTATCAGCTTGGGTCCATCACCCCAATATTAAGTCAGATTTGGTACCTTTAAGCATACCATCCATTAAACCTCAATGATTAGCATATGCTTCTACTCACACATTATATAGATAGTAGTATCCCTAGAATGTTAGTTTCTAATTTGAGACTTTTGTTGAATAATTCTTCTTGCACGACTTCAACTAGCGTAACATGTTGGCGATTACTCAATTATGTTGCAGTGACACACATTTGAGTTTTTGCAAGGAACTATCATTGTGTATATGGAATCCATCTATTCCATTAGACAAACCAATATTTTCTAATATTATGAGACTTTGCTTTTGTTGCAAGAAATACCTTTCATATGCATCATTCCATTCAAAGTTGGGTGGCTTTTGTGATTGTTGAGATAGTGATGCTTTTTGAGAGAATTCTCAAATGAACTTTCTATAGTATCCAACTAATTCGGAGTGCTTCAAACTTTGGACATATTAATCTATGTTAGCCACTTTACCACTATTGTAATCTTTTGAGAGTCCACTGAAATACCAAAAACATTAATGATGTGGCCCAAGAAGGAAATATTGTTGAGCAAGAAGGTACATTTAGAAAACTTTGTATATAATCGATGGTCTTAAAGGGTTTGTATGACGATTCATATAGGGTTATCAAAACGGATTAACAGGCTGTGTTTCGGTCCAACTCTATATTGACCCGATCTTAACCCACTCGACCTTAACCTAACTTGTTTGATAAACGGGTAAAAAAGGTGGAACTTCTTCTTGGCAGTTACTTTGTCCAATTTTTGGTAGTTTGATACACAATCTCATGCTATGTTCCTTCTTATTCAAAAACATAGTTAGAGCTCCCAATGGTAATACAAAAGGCTAAATGATCTTACAATTAAGTCTTCTACTCTAACAACTAAGTCATTATCATTCGGAAGGTGTTTTCAAGATTAACATCTTCCCTGACAATGCATCTATTGCAAATTATACTTCTCGATTAGGCATTAAGTCAGCTGGATAAGTAGGAAAATGTATCTAAATTATCTTAAAAATATGGTACCTCATCAGATCATATCATCTTCTCTTCCAAGCCTCTAACAATGGATTATGGGTTTGTTTATTCGCTTGTAAGGCATATATTATAGAGGGAATCACTCTACTCTTTGACAAGGAGTAAAACTTGGCCGATTTGTTTATCTTGACCTTGATTTGTTTCTCTTGACAGTCGATATATCATGATATTAAAATAATTGGCCAATCTTAAATATTCCATCAAAATTGGTCATGGATATTATGATTAATGAGGAAAGGAGTGCCTTTTTTTTTCCCTATAAAATAAGTTCTGGTGGACACATGAAGAAAGTTCGATATTATCTTTATTCTACAATGAGATAGACAATCTCTCTCTTGGTGTGCTTCAAGCCTTAAATTATAACAGATAATACAAGTATAAATATATTAGAAATGTATAATGCATTTATATCCAAATTTGGTATCTCTTGAGCTTCTTGTCAAGTCAATGCCAACACTAAAATGCTTTCAATCAGGTAATCTCATAGAGTTTTAATCTTGGAATAATCTTGTAAGGCACTAGCTTGCCCAATGGGTATGTTCAAGTTTGATAATTGCATGCATTGTTTTAGGATCCATTGCATCAATAAAATTACCAAAAATCCGCTAAGCACTGCCCTCCTTGGTTTTTCCCACGCTTTGAGTGGGTTTTCTTTGCATTGAAATTATTCTTGGACAAGAGGCCATCACCTTTTCTTGACTTGTTTCTCAGCTAGCTCTATTCTTGCCGCACCTAGGTCACTTTTTGCTCGTTCTCAATAATGGTAGCTCATTCTGCCATTGATCGGTAGTTCTACAGTTGAAAGGGAACCAATGATTGACGGACATAATCCCTCAAACCCTTAAGAAATAGAGAAGACCTATGTTCATAATTTGGAATCATTTTTGAAGTGTAGCAAGTTAATGCTGCAAACTTTCGCTCTTAGCTGTTTTCATACCTTTTTGCACAAGTTTGTTGAGTTCTTGTTGCATTTGACTCCATGCTGCAATAGTAGTATATTCAAACCAATAGTTCTCGAAGTCCTCCCATGATATCTTGTTATCTAGTTGGTCTTTGAGGTCGATACATAAGCACGTCCAAAAAATTTATAAATCACAAACTTCTAAATAAATCAAAACAAAAATCTAATAGCTTTTATTAGACTAGAGATTTTTAAGTTAAGAAAGAAATGCAAATACTCTGAAATTTACGTATTTTTTTATAATTAGATTGTATTTAATATGTTTAAAATCCATCGCACTCTCAAACTAATAATTAAATACATTAAAAAAACGAAATTGAAAGAATTCACTTAAAGTAAGCCTTATGCTTGTAAAAGAACATGACCCTCTCATGAAACTTCAAGTCTCTCAATTAATCAAAGAATTGACTTTAAAGTAGCAAGAATAATACTTCTAACTTGAATTTTATTAAAGAACCAATAAATGCCTGTTTTCACATACATAAACTCCTATTTATAATTTCGAAGCTCCTTGGGTTTCCATATTCACATTTGAAATTGAAAAATTAATGGAGAATTATTCATTGAGGTCATTGAAACCCAGTTAGCGAAGGTAGAGAAGTTGCTAAAGTCTGATAACAGTGTAAGCCAGTACTTTTTATCTTGATAATAGAGGATGTACTTGTTAATAGCGTTATAAAAAATCTTTCAGGAGGTTGTTCATAAAGGCCATATAAAAGAAGAAGGCTGCACCCACTGGTAGAGGAGGTTTTAGCCTACCATATAGGGGAGGTTCTTGGTTATAGAAGCTATTGAATAGTAGCTTCTCTGCATAACTATTACGTAATAAAAATACAAAAGAAAAATGAAGCAACTTGATCTTAACAGATCAGGATAAGGTCCAGTGATCTAGTTGGTAGCACACCATTAATTAGTTAATTAATGAGAAAAGGATCAAAACAACTCTTTAGGAAGGGCCAAAATAGTCCCCAAATATTTTGATGGATCATTTTGGTCCTTCAACTCTTTAAAATGAGATCATTTTTGTCCCAACATTCAAAATAATGAATGTTGGACTTAATGGTGTTAAAATTAGGGGTGCTTTAGTTATTTTTTGACTAAACTATTTATTAGATATAGTTTTCAAATAATTATAATTAAAAAAAAATAATCATTTGCTTAGTAAGAAACATTAATAGTATTTTTAGTTATAATTTTAAAAATTTTAATTATATTTTATCATTTTCAAGTAACTAACCAGAACTTTAAATTATATTTTTTATAAAAATATAGTTAAATATTCATTTTAGTCACAAATATATTTATCAATCATAATTTATAAAATATGACTACAATTTTTAAAATAATTAAAAATACTTTTAATTTTTCTTATTAAATAAATGATTAATAAAATTATTTTGAAAAATTATAAGTACTTGAAAATTATATCTAATAAATAGTTTAATTAAAAATTACTAAAATACGATTAATTTTAACACCATTAAGTCCAACATCTATTATTTTGGATGTTGGGATCAAAATGATCCCAATGATCCCATTTTAAAGAGTTGAGGGATCAAAATGATCCATTTTTTTTGAATGAATCAATTATCGGTGGTTTAAAATGGCCCCTCAAGATAGTTGGGGATTATTTTGGTCCTTTTCTCGTTAATTAACTCTTAAACTAAATCTAAAAATTAGTATACATCTAATTTAATCAATTGGACCCAATTCTTATCTTGAAGTTCATTTTGAATCATCTTGACCTGGCTTGATTATACTTATTGATGCAATTTGGGCTTCGAGGATTCTATTTAACCAAACTTTACTCCGGACAACGTAAAAATTTTATTCACTAGGTTTTTTTTCTCCATGTAGCAATGTTTATGCTCAATTTATCGACGCTAGTATTGCTCATAGAGATTCAAGTAATATTTGACATAATATAATACTGTTCTAGTTGTAGATTATGGACTACACCCTCTGATTAAATAAAACAATCCTTCAGATCTTGGTGTGTTAAAGTTCTCTTTTATTTTATATCATTGATCTAATATTGAACTTCTCTTTGTATCTTTAGCACACAATGCAGATCATTCAAGGAGAGAGCTGACAAGGTGAAGCAGGGCCTGGAAAATGCTATTCCAGGCATTTCTGTAGAGATTAATCCTCAGAAGGTTTGTTTTAAAGCTTTAGAAGATGTTTTATAGTCCCTTTTCATTCCATGCACTGCTCTTTCATGATCTCAGTTTCTTTGGCAAATAAAGCATTTTGCGATTGGAATATAGCTCCCTTCTTGATTTGTTGATGTAGTAGCATTTTCCATCTATGCCGTATTTCAAATGAGCTGTTTCAAAAAAAACTTATGATTGAGTCCCTTGTGGAAAGTGACAGTTATTGTTGTCCCATTTCTCTTTGAATATGAACAATGCTTAATTAGTTGTCTTAGATAAATTTTTTGGGAAGTGAGCTACAGGACTTTGTGCTTATCATACACACTATTTTAAGTTTCTTCTTCTTAACATCTATTTATGAGTCCATGAAGAGTCCTCTATAATTGGAGTCGCTCCCTTTTTGAAATGTTGATGTGGCAGTATCTTCTATCTTTGCCGTGTTTCAGACGAGCTGTTTCTAAAAAAGCTTATGATTGATATCCCTTGTGGAAAGGAACATTGAAAAGCAACAATTTTTTATCATTATGTTGCCCCATTTCTCTTTGAATATGAAAAATGCTTACTTTGTAATCTTAGATAACTTTTGTTGGGTTGACCTATGTGGCTATAGGACCTTCAGCTCATTATACATGCTATTTTAAGTTTCTTCTTAATGACATCCATTGGAAATGAAGGATAAAGTACAAGTTGTTTGAGAGTTTTAATGCCCTAATTTTCGTTGTGTTGTAGCTAAAGTTGTTTGTATAAGGATAAGAAGGCCTTACAATAGAATTGAATCATTCCCACGGTGAGAAAAAGAGAGAAACTAGGTCTCTAATAAATAATTAAATGAATTAACTTACAAAGGTTGTGATTGAACCCCTTTAATTAGAGAAAGGTGAATCATATCGATCTAATGGAATACAATTCAAGTAGAAAGATTTTATAAAGAGCTCTAATAAGATTTCCTATGAGATTTTTTATGACTATAGATCATAGTATTTATGTGTATCTAAGTGTAATAGAAGACTCATTAGTGACATCAAGGGTAGAAGTTACCCGCTCAAAGGTTTTGAGAGCACAACACATGTGACTATGATAGAAAATACTTGAGTTTGCAAGTAACTCTAAGGGTAATACTTGAGTTCGTAAGCTAACCTATCACAAATTGGTGAAAGCAGCGAGAATAATGCAAAATCTGAGTGAAATCATCCCCACAATGATAGATTGCAATAAGAAAGTCAAAGCCAAATAATCACGAAAACAAGATACAAGTGATCCTCAATTCGAGTGGAGGATCGTCTCTTTTAAATCTCTAGACAAGGTTGTCTAGAGCCCAAGTCGCCAAGGAACCTTAATAGAGATCAAATCAAGCATGCCCTAACCCTAAAACATCTCATGCTATTTAATACATAGACTTTCCTAATCAAATTTCCCTCCCAAGCCCTTGTTCCCCTCTCCTTTTCAAATTTGAATTTAATTGGAATAGTGGGCCCACTATTGTGGGCGGCATACTTAGGGAAGGCGGGACTAGCCTGCCTCCTGTATACTCGAACCGGCCTTGGACGGACTGGTTGGGCCGGTCCAGGAGAAATCGCCCTATCAATATCGTCCTCCCAAAGAATCACCTTGTCCTCAAGGTGAAAACAAGGAAAGTGATGTGTTACCCTCTCGTATGGCTTCAACGTGACATCGTAGTCAGGAAAGTTCTTCCATTTGATCAACACTTCCTTAGTTCCATCTTCTTTCTGGTGAACCCCCATCAACTCTAAGGGTTCCAGAATCACCTATAAATCCTCATTAAGTGTCATTGGTAACTCGGAGCTGGCTGTATAATCACCAATGGCCCTTCTCAACTGAGATACATGAAAAACCGAATGTATAGTCGCCGTTGGTGGTAGTTTCAGATGATATGCTATTGCTCCGACCTTCTCCAACACTTCATAAGGTCGAAAGTACCTTGGAGTAAGCTTCTCATTCCTCCAGCTAGCGACTGTCTTCTGCATGTATGGTCGAAGATTCAAGAACACCCTCTCCCCTATTTCAAACTGGATGTCCTTCCTGTGTCCATCAATTTGTTTTTTCATAATCTGTTGAGCTCTCATTAGATATCTCCTTAACTCTAATACTCTGTCCCTCTCCTCCAAACACCCCTTCACTGAACTGACTGAAGAAACTGGAGTATTGCTACTTCCAACATGCACCAAGTGAGGAGGATCCCTTTCGTACAACACTTTGAATGGGGTCATTTGAGAAGCAGAATGGTAAGAAGTGTTGTACCAATACTCGGCACATGATAGCCACTTGGCCTATAGCTTGGGTGTCTCCAACACAAAGCATCTGAGGTAGGTCTCCAAGCTCCTGTTGACCACCTCTATTTGGTCATCCTTCTGTTGGTGGTAGACAGTGCTCCTTTTCAACACTGTTCCTTGCAATATGAATAGATCTTTCCAAAAATGGCTGAGGAACATCTTATCCCTGTCAGATACCATCGCCTCTGGTACCTCATGCAGTCTAACTACCTCTTTGATGAAGGCTGATGCTACTTTCACTGTAGTGTAGGGATGTCGTAGGGGAATGAAGCGAGCATACTTGCTCAATCTATCCACTACTACCAAGATCACCGTGAAACCTTCTGAATGGGGCAACCCATCTATGAAGTCCATAGATGCCTCCTCCCAAATTTGCCCTCATAAAGCCAATGGCTATAGTAATCCTCCTGGTGACATGGCCAAATACTTATTTCACTGACATACCTCACATCGCGACACCATCTCTACATCCATATACATTCCCTTTTAGTACAACTCCGAGGCTAGCCTTTTGTAGGTCTTTTATACCCCTGAGTGACCCCCAACTACACTCTCATGGAACTCCTGAAGCAAATGTGGAATGTAAACTGATGTCTTGGGCATAAAAAATCTTCCATGGTACAATAGCCTCTCTCCCTCCAAAGAGTACCTCGGGTGGCTACTCCCTTCCCTCCGTAAGTCGGCCCTGATCTTTCCCAACTCCTCATCCCTGACGCTTTCCTCCTTAATGGCCTCCCAATCTAGCATCAAAGGGACTAATATTGCTACCATCTGCAGCTCCCCCATACATTTGGATAAGGCATTTGTTGTTTTGTTCTCTACTCCTGGCCTATACAGGATCTCAAAATCATATCCCAATAATTTGGACAGCCACTTCTGATGATCCTCAGTTACCATCCATTGCTCCAACAAGTATTTCAAGCTCCTCTGATCGGTTTTGATAATAAAGAGCCTACCTAATAGGTTGGATCACCACTTCTATATGGCTAAGACGATGGCCATCAACTCCCTCTCATAGACTGATTTCATCTTGGCTTTGGCTGTCAACACCTAACTGAAGTAGGCAATGGGTCGACGAATCTGCATGACTTCTACTCTAAATCCGTATCCTGAAGCATCTGTCTCTACTATAAAGACCTGAATGAAGTCTGGTGTTGACCTCTGTTAACTAAAACAAAAAAATCAAATTAAATAATTTTCTCTGCCATACCTGTGGCTAGGGGTGTCAATTTTTGACAAGACCCAAAACCTGACCTGAATCTGACCCGAAAAAATCTGAGTTATGGTTAACTCGGACCCGAAATGGGTCGGGTTTCGGGTTCAATAAATGAACTCGTTTAAAAAATCGGATAGGATTCAGTTTGACCCAGCAACCCGAAATTAACACGAAAACTCGTATTTGACTCGAAAACTCGAGATTGACCCTTTTTTGACCTGTGTTTGACCCAAAAATCGAAGATTGACCCGATTTTTGACCTGAAAACTAGCAATTTTGGTCACCCCGGGTCATTCGTGTCGGGTCGGGTTAACCCGGACCCGAATCAGGTCGGGTTCGGGTCCGAAAACCTGACTATAAACTAAAGTGATCGTGATGATTAAAGAGAACAAGTGGTGGTGATGCTATCCACTAGTGTCAGTCTACAGAGTGAGGCCCTAGAGACCTAAGTACAAAGTACTTTATCACTATCCTAGGGATCTCTACTTGACCAAGAGAAAATATATCAAATATATGGATGATTACAAGTGCATCTAAAGATCTACAAAGGCACAGAGATAGGCTTTTGGATATCTACTTAATGAAAACTTTAGTGTCACATCCAAATAAGCATTTGGAGATCCCCTAAATGAAAATCTTAGTGTGACATCCAAGCAAATTTTTGAAAATCCACTAAATGAAGCCCTTGTGTGACATCTAGAATAAATATCTAGAGATCCACAGGGCCAGTCAGCATACAACAAACGTGATTCGCTCTAGGCGCATACCATATTTGTTGGGGGCATTTGTTGACCCCTGTTAACTAAAACAAAAAAATCAAATTAAATAATTTTCTTTGCCATACCTGTGGCGCCCCATCCCCAAATCATGTAGAAAATCCGCCGAACAAGTGGCATATACAATTGCCCATACCTTGCAGTCGGCGCCGCTTAGAGCCTACCACGCAAAATTTGCCTCAACAAAGCTTCCTTTCGCGTCTTTTAAAATAAGAGTTGAACTCTCATTCGCGGACAACAACTGCCTCCATCTCCTCTTCCTTCGTAAGCCTCACGATACCCCATTCGCCCGCTTCTTCTTCTCACGCGAGAAACTCCCAAACTCCAACTTCCTTCTCTGGCCTCTTCTTTGACATTTCCTCCCTCTTCGCAAGCCAACGACCTAACCTCCAAACGCCTTCCCATTCTATACTTCCTACCTCAGTAGGCTGAACCCCGCCTTCTACATCCCGTCGCCCACAGAAGCTCGAGCCAAACCTCCATTCACGAACCCTCAGAGATCCCGTCGATTCCCTACCTTAGGCCCGACTGAAGCTCACGAAGCCTCATCCCTTCAGTGTTTTAACTCCTACCTCCGATCCATATAGAAGCCGCGACTAAATCCCCTTCTCAAATCCCTAGACCCTCTCTTCCTTAACTGACGTCTGCTGAAGTAGGACCTCAAGCCTCCATCCTGATCTTCGAGTGCTGACCCCCTCTACTTCTCATACTCGAACCCAGTTAAAACCTCCCTCACGCAAGAGCCCAGACCCAAGCAGAGAGAGAGAGAGAGAGGCTGATCCACCTTACCTGAAGCCGAATTCGCCTCCTCTACTTCCTCCGATCTACATAGCCAAATCTAGAGAGAGGTTACCTTATTTATTTATTTATATGTAATAATAATAATAATAATAATAATAATAATAATAATATTTATAATAATAATAATATTATTATCATCATTAATCATATCATTAATTTTGTGTAATTATAATGTTATGATAATATAATAATAATATGATTGTAATATTAATATTAGTAATAATAATAATAATAATAATATTATT
This sequence comes from Dendrobium nobile, assembly GCA_022539455.1. Taxonomy (NCBI): domain Eukaryota; kingdom Viridiplantae; phylum Streptophyta; class Magnoliopsida; order Asparagales; family Orchidaceae; genus Dendrobium; species Dendrobium nobile. The sequence goes on from CM039728.1 coordinate 1,251,997, forward strand.
TAAAAAAAAAGAAGAAGCAAAATGCTTGCTTCTCTCGCTTCGAGCCACGTGCCCTCCACCTCATTGCCGGTCGCCAAGGTATTAAATTCTGAACTTGGGAGAACCCACCCTCGACACTTGCAACGAGACGAATAACCACCCATGCGCGCTTTTCTTAGCACAGTGGGAGGAAGTTCGTCGTGGTACTTGTGGCGAGACGGTTAATCCACTCCAAAAGTAGTCTTATTTTCGGTGTTTGTGGCGTGCCAAGGGACCACCCATGCACGATTTTCTTAGCGTGGTGGGAGGGAACTTGGTGCAGTGCTTACAATGAAGTAGGTGATCTCTGTGCCCACTTTTCTTAGCACGGCTGGGCAATAAAGAACAATTTTTAATATATATATATATATATATATATATATATATATATATATATATATATATATATATATATATATATATATATATAAAAGACCCATGCACGTCTTTCTTAGCGTTGTGGATGACAAAAAACTACGGCCGCGGTGTCTGACAAACACCAACCGTGCACGCCTTTCTTGACGTGGCGGGTAGACTGCGTCTTGGTTTTTCCCCTAAATGGAAGAGACGCTGGGAGGCTGCGAAATTTTGTCTGAAATAAGACAAGGACTTAAAAAAATGAACATGAACTTGAACTAGATTCAAATATGGATTTGGATATTGGATCTAAACAAAGTGTAGAATGACATGGACCTCTGAATGATCAACGAATAATCAAGCTTCAAGATCGTTAAATACATTTTTGTAAATACTAAAATCAAGTTATAGCTTTGATCAATCAAATGCATATCAACAAATAAATGTGAGACTCACGTCAAATGGACCTCTAAAGCATGCAAGTGACAAGTAATTGGAGCACTTTGGCAATTGCAAGCAATTGCAATGATTCATTAATCATCATGTAAAGGGAGATGATGACAAATACAACCCTTCGCAGTTAAGATCAACACATAAACAAAGGAGCATAGTGAGCTTCCCTACAATTGATGATCCTCCCCTTTTAAGCATATACACAAGCATATAATGAGTGTTAAAGTATACATACAATCTACTACAACACAAGGGGGAAGCAAATACATTAGCATCACCTGAGATTGGTGAAAGGTGGATATGATGCAGGAATAATGACTCTTCTACGAACAATCCCAGGACGTCGTAGTAAATACAAAGGGTCCCTGCAAATGAACATGAGCTATTTGTGGATAAGAACAGTGGGTATATTGTAAGTACAACGAACCCTTGTGAACACAAGTATATATATCACCTACAAAAGCGGTGATTGAAATGTTACGAGTATGTCGAGTATGAAGATAACTTGATGCACGAAAAAGGACACCTCCCGACGAATGAGAAAAGGTAAGATCATACTAAATACGACCAGTCCCTGCAAACAAATGCAATCATCATACCACTTGAGATTGGCGAAAGATGAATATGATGCAAGAACAATAATTCTTCGACGAATATTTTCAAAAGGCAGTGACCACGGATTTTAAGAAAAATCTCTCGGTGAAAAAGAAAGGGGAGTCAACATCAAGATGATGAGATGTCTCATGACATCCAGATAATATCGCCACCGGGTCTGTAACTTTCATACAAGCAGATAGAAGGCGTCGACAAAATCTGAAATAAATGCCCTTGCACATGCACTGTAATATGTATGCACATAGGCATACAAAGGGGTAAATGCAATCACATAACCTGCATGGGCCCCGGCGAGCGTATTATTGATACACACATGACGTCCAGAGATGCTGCGCGGGTCAATAAATTTGAACCCGATCCTCCTAAGCAGGTAAGTAGGAGTCAATAAGGTTTAATAAAGCAATTATAAAATGTCATCCAAACACCCGCATGGGCCATAACGAGCGTGTTTTGGATATACAGGTGATGTTTAGGGATGTTGCGCGGGTCAATAAGTGAATTCAAGTTTGAGCCCGATACGCCTATGTAGGCAAGTGGAAGTCGACAAGGCTTGAACCCTTAAATATGTATCCGATCGCGAGGAAGATCGAGATATTTATTTTATACATTCATATTAGGCCTTCAAGGCCTATAATCAAAGAAAATTCACAAACAAAGTCATAAAACTTACGAAACCTGATCCCCTATCTACAAATTGATAAGGTCGACAAGGTTCAATCCATAAATGAAAACGACCCCTTACACCCCGTTGATGGCCGTGTTGAATGCAAATCTCAATCGGAGGGGTTAATTCCAATTATTTCAAGCTCCACCCAAATGCCCATCAAAATTCAAAATCCAAAAATCCAAAAATCCCAAAAATCAAGATATTTAAAAAAATTAAATTCAATCACCAACCATTTAAAGCAAAATCCATCCACCCTCCGCAACAGTTTGCCTGGGTGGACAAATTAAAATTTACTTCAGCTCACATAGAGCTAATGCCTGGTCGAAAATATCACTAGAATCCATTCTCAAACAATCTCCTGACAGTAAGGACGTGGTACGTGTCCTTTGACTGACGGTTTTGCCGCCAAATGGCACCGTAGGATAAATGATTATGATCCGGTGCCCTCCGAAGCGAGTGGTTTTGCCGCTAAATGGCACCACGAAATGCGGGTTATGACCAAAGCCAATACGTTTCTTAGTGGCATCAAATCCTTGAGATATGAATCAATAGGATATAATCGATAGGGCACGAAGCTCTCTATTAGCTAAGGTTGATTCAAATTTGTCCCCTTAAACAAACATCCTCCTCAGGTCTACAAGGTCCCCTTGGACGAAACAACCCATGGTTGCCGACAAGGATCCTTCTATTAGGTTGGGTCGACTACCTCCTCTAACTAAGTAGACCAGGGACCATGATGGCCCGGGACGACAGAACCATGGGATCTTGATCTAGTCTATCATCCATTCCCCCACCATCCGCTTTAAGTGCAAGATGGTGTAATTTTCAATTTTAAATATCAAATCTTCAAATATTCCAATCCCTCAAATTCCCGAATTCTCCAACCATTCCAAATGCCCAATGCTGCTACTATATGCCAGATAACATGCATCTTTACATATCTGATTGACGACTAGCCTTAATCAAAAGTTCTCTCTCGTGACCGAGAGGGGTAATTAACTATAGGAGCTTGCACTTATAAGAAACCAGAACTTAGATCATAAAGTCCTCGCAAAATGAAAGCGAAATCTCTGGGTAGTGTCTTATCTACAAATCCATCTGCCTTTCCAAAAATTTACCCCTAAACTTAATTTCGTTAAAACTTCCCCCGAAAAAGAAAAAGCAAACAGTCCGGCGGAGGCCGAGGCCGAATTTTCAGAGCCCACATCTGGTAATGTTAAGACTGGTACAGTAGTCATGACCTTCTTGAGACTCTCAAATGCTATGGTGGCCACCTCTCCCCATAAGAACCCATCTTTCTTTAGCTGCTCTGCAGTGGCCATGTTATAGTGATGTACCCTTTTACAAACCTCATATAGTACCTTGTTAGTTCTAAGAATCTTCTGAATTCCTTCATATTCTTGGGTAAGGGCCACATCAACATAGCCTCAATCTTCAATTGATCGGCCCGTTCTTTAGACACAATATAACCCAAATACTCCACACTGGTCTGTGAAAAATAACACTTCTTCAGGTTAGCTCTTAGCTGATGTTCTTGTAGGACTCCCAAGATCATCTTTAAGTGCTCCAGATGCTCCTCCTCAGTTTTGTTGTATACCAGTATATCATCAAAAATTACCAGAACAAACTTCCTAAGGTACTGCCAAAACACCCTGTTCATCAGCGATTGGAAAGTAGCAGGGTCATTGGTAAGCCTAAGGGTAACTATCTTCTGGAGAGGGGAGCTAGGAGTAGTAGCTCAAGAGGCACTTACAGGATGACGACCACCCATCTAGCACCTAAAGTTCCTGTAACAGAAAATTCTTGATTTGGATCACAAAACAGCAACTATCTTCTTTCCCGCCCAAAAACCAGCCACTGAAATTTGCCAAAATCAGCTTATGAATTGTCCGAAGACTTGTTCTGATACCAATTTGATAGAAAATACTTGAGTTTGCAAGTAACCCTAAGGGTGATACTTTAGTTCGCAAGCAAACCCATCACAAATTGTTGAAAAACAGCGAGAATAATGCAAAATCTGGGTGAAATCAACCTCAAAACGATAGGTTTCAATTAGAAATTCAAAGCCAAACAAGCATGAAAACAAGATACAAGTGATCCTCAATTCGAGAGGAGGATCGTCTCTCCCAAATCTCTAGACAAGATAGTCTAAAGCCCAAGTCGCCAAGGAACCCTAATAGAAATCAAATCAAGCATGCCCTAACCCTAAAACATCTCATGCTATTTAATACATAAACTTTCCTAATCAAATTTCCCTCCCAAGCACTAGCCGCCCCCTCCTTTTCAAATTTGAATTTAATTGGAATGGTCGGACCCACTATTGTGGGGGGCATACTTAGTGGAGGCAGGACTAGCTCGCCTCCTGTATACTCGAACCGGCCCTGGATGGGCCGGTTCAGGAGGAACCGGCCTATCATACTCTCAATAGGAAGAGATGCAACAAAAGTCTCATTAACATGGTTGCTAAAGTGAGATTGGGGTTCAAGCTCATCAGGATATTTATCTAGGATAGATGGGTTGATGGTTGAGCAATACACATTCAGTTGCAGGCTTGTAGTTTTTTTTTCTTCTTTTCTTTTCTTAAAAAATAGTCCCGAAAGATGGTATTGGTGTTATTTGATATTCATAGGCCTTGGAGGCTTGTAGTTTCTGTGTTTGGAGAGAGGTTTTAGGTCATCCTCAAAAATACATCTTATCTACTTCTCAAGATTTATGAATGTTTCATTTATATAATTAAACCTACCAATAATCTTATGAGTTCAATCATTCATGCTAAGTTCGCACTCTTTTGATCTTCTCCTTTCAAATGATGTTTCTCAATAGTTGAGAAGACTATCTTGTCTTTAGCAATTTTAGGTTGTCGTGGTGTGTATTTAGATTTTATTTTTTTTTCATTTTTGTCCATGTTGCACTTTTCTCAAATATTGTTCTCTTTCCAACAAGTCATTTCAATGCATTTTGGGCTTTCCTATCAATTTTTTGTTTTCCAAACTTAGTTCTTTGATAATCATCCATATTTTGCTAATAAAAATATCATCTAATTATTTGAGTTAATCTAAAAATTTATAAATGTTGTGCACACCATTAAAAGTAAGAGTTTCAAATTTTGAATTTGTGTGGTGGGTATATTATGATGTAATGGGTTTTATGATTAAAAACTCATAATATATAATGAAGTACTTTTAAAAATATGAAAATGTCAAGATGAAAAAAATGGCAAAAAAGATTAAATAAATGATTTGACTTAACTAAGATAACTTTTGGGTGGCGAGAAGGGCAATAATGGGCCGCTTAAGCCCCAAGCTTTTCTTAAATAATTTAGGTCTTTTTTGATAAACCATCTTTAATCTTACAAAAACACAAACCACTTAATGTGGTTTTTTTGGTGCAAAATGATTATGCAAGGAAAGGAAAAAATGCTTGTGCAATAATTAAATATAGTATATGAAAAAAAAATTTATAGTATTTAAGCAATTTTTAGCAACTGGTTTTCATAAGTGAAGATAAACATACATAAACGACTGAATCATGAGTAAGCATGAAGAAATATAGCTTTAATTTTCATTTTTAAAAAGTACATTCAATAGATTAGATGGAATATTTCTTTGGGGATTACATCCTTATATTACATTGAACTCTTATGTGCTAAAGGAGTGGAGTAGGTTTTACAATAGTATTGATTTGATTTTTATGTGGTGTTTACTATTAGAAAATTCACAAACTAATTTTAGAAATTGCCAACGTAACTTGCAATGTTCTAGATTTCTTTAGCATATATTTCTAGCAAAGTAAAGAAATTTAATAGCAAAGGAAAATTAATTATTACCGCTTGATTTCAAAATTCTTTGTTAGTGAAGTATAAGATTTACTTATCTTGAAACAAAAGTGATTTAGTGGTTGAGAGCCTTGGTGGAAAAGTTTCAAGATAAGGCTATCCCTTGTTATGCCGTTGGTGCTTTTTTAGATTGATTAGTTCTCCTCTCTTTTAGGATAGGAGAAGAGGTTTTAATCTTTGGCGTACCAATTTATGGAGAGGTTGTTAAAAGATCTCAAAGGTTATAGTGGTGTTTGAAGTTTTAAGGTTGATGGAAGGCTATGAAAAATGTCGACTAGTTTAGGATTTTTATACTAGTTTTGATTTAGGATGATGTTAGATCAACAAGTGAATAATAGGACTTGAGATTTTGTGGAAGAGGTATTAGTCAATGTATGTGAAGTTTGAATTAGTTCAAGGCTTTGAGAAGGTGGTGTGATCTAGTAGGACAAGAAACAAGAGAGAAGGATATAGTAGGGTACACAAACTGTAATTGTGGTTGATTTGCAGATCATTTCTTAAAATTGGCAGCACCAACTTCTTGTACATGTAGGTTTTTGAAAGTGATAAAAGTTATTTTTCACTGAATCTATGGATATATAAATAATACATTAAATGCTGTAGAAAAGAACTTATAAGCAAACCAAAATTCCTCATTGAAAATTCATTCATAGGATATAATGATAGCCCCTTGAAGATATCTTATTTTTGGAAACAAATAATATCACTTCAATTTAACACATTTAACTAAATATTTAATTGTTTATCTTAAATCTTTAATTTGGATTGATTAATATAGTTCCAGATAGAATTTTTGTTTAAAATGTTGTCTTCAAATCTCACATGATCAATCCTCTATTTCTTAAAGAAAATAAATTACAATTATCATGATGATAATGAACCTTTAAAATTTATCTTGTGAGAGACTCCCTTTACTTGCATCAAATATTACATATGGGCCTTTGAGACTTCTCAATATGGAATATATATATATAGACACACACATACTAGATACGAGTTTGATGAAACATGTCTAGAAATTCAATATATCATTTGCAAATTGAATAAGGAGAATTTTGTAGTTTTGATGTCGCATAAAAATTATCTTAATGCCAATTTGATGATGGACACTTTATGATAAATTTTCTCGTTTGATTTGCTTTATTATCTTTAGATATGTGGGAATTGATTGAGATCTTTAAGCGAATAAATAAATATTAATGCTCGTTTATTGAAAAATCACAAGTTTTGTGGCTAGCTATAACACAGATCGAGCACTATGTTATGAGAAAGTATTATATCTATTAAGAGGAGTGGGAGTTCTTTGAGGTAGATATATTTGGAAGAATATATGAGCCATCGGTTATAAGGAGATTGAAGTTGTGAGGGAGGGAGGTAGAGAGAGGAAATAATAAGAGGGTGAGATCTTTTAATTGTCATGCATTGAATTAAAAATACAAATTACAATCATTCAACCCTTATTTTTAGAAATAAAGTTCAAGATAGATCAAATTAATTTAAATTTAAATTTAATTCAACTCTACATTACTTAAGAAATTTAAATAATCTAATTTAAATAAAGATCAAAATAAAATCAGTTGAAACAAATCTAGGTGCGAATTAGAGAACCCAAAGAGACTTTGGAGTGTATGGAGAGAGAGAGATCAGAATGCATAATATACTTAGAGAATAACCAAAGAGAATATCCAAAGATCCTGAATATGCTGAAATATCCGGGAAGTAATAAAAAGATCCCAAATGTATCTCCTCACCTCTTATTTATAAGACTTGGAGGGATATATGGAAAGTTGCACAAAATGAAAAAAATAAAAATACAAGCATAATATTAATAACAACCCATTGTAGACTATATATGACCCATGGCATAAGCTGGCTGGTGCTTGCATTGCTCTGTATCTTCAACATAGCCTTCGATCGAGGTTTAACTCTGGTTGAGTTTTCATTGGTGAGGGTGAGTTTTTCGGGAATGGTCATGCGGGACAAATTTGTGATGGCGAGTTCTTTGCATGTGGAGGCATGTCCCTTGGGACTATTTTGACATCTGGATGCAAGGGTGAGTCCTTAGGGGTAATGATGATCGCGAGCTGAGGACTTTTTGAGTCCAGGGGGTCATAGTCATTGACCACTGAGGTGTGCATTTCTTAGGGGTGTTAGTGGGGGCTTGGGAGTTCTTTTGATGGAGAATGTTCTCAGCAGGCTAATCTCTATCGAGATGAGTGTCCCTCTAGTGTTTGGAAGATACTGTATGAGTTCCCTAATAAGCATGCTTACGACAACTATTTGATTTGGTCAATTTGGATGAGTCACATCTCCTGCTAGCTGAGTACCTTAAATAGGCAATGTGATTTCCTTGGATGTGATCTCCTATTGCAAATTTCTAGGCACATATGAAATACTTACATGATCTCTTATCCAGCTGGTCTATTTCTCAAATCATTCCCTTGAAAGAAGTTCCAAATCCTATTCAAATTATACAGGAACTCCTCTGACTTGGCCTGCAGCCTTCTCTTCTGTGCTGTTCTCTGATGTGATTAACTTCCTCAATACTCCAGTCATATTTGAAGGCTCGTGGGAATTGGCAGTTGCTAATTTGTGAGGAGATACAGTAATGAATGGATTTTAAAGCTTGAGAATTTTTAGGAAGCCTCATGTAAATCACCATGTAGCAGCTTTTTATTGATTCATATAGCTCTGGTAGTAAATTGGGGTGAACCATACCTATTATCATAGGTGACTGTTGTTCACAATAATTTGTCTTTAGTTTAGAAGTGCTAATGCTTATGTAGCTCATATTGGTCTCTTGGTTGGGAACTTTGACTACCAACTAAGGGTTTTGAGTTCGAGCTTTGTGTATGTGAATTTGCCTTTATTGGCCTAAATGACCCCCCAAAAAAGGAGTGCTAATGCTACTTTTCATTGCAGCCTCGACGGGGATACTTTGAGATTCGTGAAGAAAAAACTGAAGTAATTCTCTCCCTTCCGGTAAGCCCTGAACACAACTTAACTGCTACTGCAGCAATGTAATACTCAGCACTTTCTAAGGCTTCGTTTGGGACGGCTTTCTTATTGCTTCTTAAAGCAGCTTTTTAAGAAGCAATACAAAAGTCATCTCAAATGAAGCCTAAGACCTTACATATTTTTATCTATCTTAAATGCAGAGTATGAATCGGCCATTTAAATTGATGAAGCAGCTTAACATGGATGAACTCGTGAAGGATTTGATCAAGCGGTTCCAATGATTTCAGGTTTCGTCCAATTCTACTAAGCAAAACGCTATCAATCCCTCACTAATGTACTCTGTGGTTGTAAACCTTCTATGGCAAAGAATGCTATCTGATCATTTTGACGTCTATAGTTGTCTCTCGACATTGATGGTGATGAAATTCTTGCGCCTGCGCCCCATTCGTAGAACCATTAATATCTGGGTTTTTGATTTATTGGATTTGAACGATTTACATATTGCGTACTCTTGGAATGCTCACTCTCTGATATCTCAACAATTAGAGTTGCAAATTGAGCTTTTATAGAGGGTGGTGGTCACTAGCCTTGCAATGCTCGCTATGCTCCTTTGGTGTAGAGAGAAGGCTCAAGAAGAAGAAATTTTATTTTAAAGTCGAGGTTGGTGACACTTGACTTTCGAATATTTATCGCTCAAAAACTAAGAAAAAACTCATCTTACCTTTAGTAGTAACAAACTATTGCGCGACCTTCTTCTTAACAAGGTCAAGATGGCCAGCGTGTATGACTAAAGACCAAGTTAACATAGCTTCTAGAGCAAGAGTTATTTCCAGAGGGACAACATTCACTGTGTCACAGCCCAAACTCTTAACCATCGAGATATTGTCCGCTTTGTCCTAAGATTGTTCCGATTTTGTCCTGTTGATGTAACTTCTCAGTAGATCATCCATCTTAGAATTGCTCCAGGATAAGCATGTTTAACTGTGAAGTTTCTTATTGAAATTCCAATCAAAAGGTACCTCGATGTTTAAGAGTTTAGCTTTCTTTTCCTTAAGATGTTTCACAGGCTGCCATAGGTGCTTTGCATGCCTTTGAAGTAGAGGCTCTCCTTGTGTGCCTTTTAAGGAGTGGCACATCATCAGAGCTCTCGATGAGAGAATCATCCTCTTCAAGCTCTCCTCTGTCATCCATGCTCAATTTGATTTTTTTTAGTCTACCTTAGTGGGTTCATGGGCATGCATGTGTTAATAACCACTATATTCTTCCTCAACGAAGAGTTGAACTTCTTCTCCTCATTCTCCTTTAGCTTGCATTTATAAAGAGGCACTTGCTTTAGTTTCTTATCGCTCGCATCAGTAAGCCTTGAAGGACATAGATCGGCCATTTCAAGCGAGTCAGTAGTACACGCTCAAGGGCTAAAGGAAAGAAGTGTAGCTATATCGCTACCCCTACTGCTTGGTATATCTGTAGAAATTGCAATATGTTAAATTAGTGTCATAATGAAAAGTCTCCAAAGAGGGTTTAGTGTGTGAGGCAATGATAATGACAAGAAAGTAACTATTACTTGCTCTTTCTTTATACTATTTGGTAAAAAGACTAAATTCTGTTCCTCTTAAATTTACTTGGTCCTTTTCACATCTATCCTTTTCAAAGAAGCAAGTGAATTGAGAAATTAGATCTATACTAATATATGCCTATGTTGGTAGCTCGCAGGTATCTAATAGGTTTTTATTGAGGAACTCGATCAAAGGGGATCATGTGGTTAAATTGAAATTCACTTAAAGGAAGTGTGACCCTACATGGCAATAGTTGACTCCAACCCATGATCAAATAACCACTCTCCCTTATTGAGATCATATTATACTGACTCATGCTAGTATAATAGTCAGGCTTCCATTAAAGTTCAAAATCCCTCATCAAGATTTGTATAGAAGACCTATGGATCTCGCATACCATGTCGCTTATGTTGAGTCAGTTACTTCACTTAATGATATCAACTAATATGAGCAAGTATTATGTCAGGTCAAATCCGAACGTATCTGAATGTATGCCGAGCAATACCGAGTGCTCAATGCTGAGTTTCAGGTGACATGGCGCATGATTATTGGTCTATGAACGCGTTCGGTGACCAGACGTAATAATTGCTCCTCTAATATAGCCATGAGGAAGGAGAAAAAATGTATGGGAGGGAAATTCCAATAATTTTCGTGAGACTAGGACAATTGCCCCAAGAGTATATTCTTAAGGCAAATTATTGATGACTATTTGACTATTCGACTATAAAAATCATGCCAAGCCGACGACTTCTTAGAGCTCGGTTGATGGCTTCATTAAGTTGCATATATTTTGACCAGGCTATACAACTATTATATTTTCTCTTATTTTATATTTAGTCATGTAAGTAGCATATTCTATAAAGCTTGGCTTCAAATCAAATTTATAAATAGTGGTTGAGAGGTGATTTTAGTTTACATAAGGTTATGCTGTTTTTTATAATTGAATATATTTCATAGAAATTTTAGAGATTCTTACTCTTCCATTCTTCTTTCTCCCTTTTTCTTTTCTTCACGAATAATTTTAAATTAAACATTTGGTATAATTATATAAAAGGAATTTAAGTGTCGATAGAATTGTTTTCATGTTTTTTATGATGATTTTTAAATACAAATATTATTCTTTAAGAAATTAAGAAATAGTTACTTTTGGAAAGAATTTTAATAAGTTCTTTAATTATTATGAACAAAATAAAACTAAAAAAATATCAAAAATTTAAATCATTTTTTAACAAAATAAACTGCAATTATAAATATTAAAATTTATGACTATATAACTTTAATTTTAATTCTAAACCATTAAAAAATAAATAAAATAAGTTAATTAATATTAGAAAGCATAGAATCAAAAGTCCTTCAACAAATCTTTTTAGCTCTCATTTAAATATTTTTAAGCATCAAATCCTTTAAACGGAAATAAAATGATTTATACGTTTTTTATTTTTTATTTTTTTTTTTTAATTTTTTTATCAGTTTTTTATAATTTGCCCTAACTAGTGAGCAAGGAGCCAAAGCTATCGGTGGCTTGCATGCAAGGGAACAAATTTCAAGGAATAAGGTGTAAATGAGTTAAGCCGATTTGTGAATCGGCTTGAGTTCGATTTGATAAATAGCTTGTAAGCCGAGTTTGATGGGCTAACGAGTTAAGCTTGGGCTAGTGCCGACTCAACACAGCTCGTGAGCTGACTTGTTTAAAAAGCATTAATATAAATATATATACTTAAGATATATTATGATTCAGGATTTAAGTAGAAAATCATTAAAAATATTAAAAAATTATAACTCACTTTATTGTATTAAGTAAATTTTATTATAATAATTACATAAATTGCAATCATTTTCTCACTTTCATAATAAACGAGCTAGTTAGTGAGTCAGCTCAAACTCGTAGATAAAATTCAAGTTCGAACTCAAATACTTAATCAAACTTAAATCAAGAGTGACTCGAGCTTAGCACACAATCATATTAGATAATTTAATTTTTATAAATAAAATAACTATAGTTTTTTTAATGTGATTTACATACATATCAGCTTATATCATATTATTTACATATTTAACAAAAAAAAATTAATATATCATGTCTATCACTCATAAACAATTTGAATATCTTTATATATCTTTATATATTTCACAAAATCATTCATTTTATATTGTTTTTGGTTTAAAACATTGTAGAATTTGACAAAAATGGTGGCTTAAGATCTTATTGCGCCTATTAATTTGTTAATTATTGGAAGAGCAGATTCTTATTTCTCTCTCTTTTTTTCTTTCTCCATATTCTTAATATAATTAATTATGATTCACGCATAATTCTAAATTCAACATTTGGTATAATTATATAGAAGGATAGAATTGTTTTCACATTTTTTATGATGATATTAAATACAAATATTATTTCCTTCAGAAATTAAGAAATAGTTAATTTTGGAAGGATTTTTTTAATAATTTCTCTAATTATTATGAACAAAATAGAAGTTTAAAAATACTTATATAAATATTTATAATTAATTAAAAATCTCAAGGCCTTGAATAACCCATTGTGACCGATATAGAACAAATTGCATTTTCTTGAATGACTTTAAATTAGGCAAAATTTAATAATTTTTCAAGAAATTTCTTTTCTTATATGTTATTATTTTGAAAGAATTTAAAATCTTAAAAAAAAAAAAAACACACAAGAAAAATGTCCTCTAATACCTAATAGCTTTTAATCATATTCAAAATAATAAAAAAATAATATTTTTTATTAATTTCAATGTTTCCTTACTAAATAAACTCTTGAAACTATATATTATTTAAAATTTAAATTAATTTTTTTAAAAATAAACTGCAATTATAAATATTAAAATATATGATTATATAACTTTAATTTTAATTCTATAAAAAAATTGTTAATATTAGAGAGCATAGAACCAATAGCCCTTGAACAAGTCTTTTTTGCTATGTTTTAAGCATCAAATCCTATAAACGGAAATAAACTCATGATTTATCCTTTTTTTTCTATAATTTTATTTTTTAATTATTTATTATCTTTTTTTAAACTAGCAGAAGTGGCTTACGCGTTAATTCAAAATAAGGATTACAAGGTCCTTAAGAAAGATTTCAAGCTCACTTCTGCTCAAAGGAGCTAAAAAAAAGGCAAAAAGAACCTAGAAGCTAAAGTTCTTTACCAGGGAACAAGTACAAAAAAATCTAAGAACATTCTATAGTGATACAAGCCGACCACACTAAAAAAATAGATGATTTGTCCTTTTCTTTTAATTTGCCCTAACTAGTGAGCAAGGAGCCAAAGCTATCAGTGGTTTGCATGCAAGGGAACAAATTTCAAGAAATAATGTGTAAATGAGTTAAGCGGATTTGTGAGTTGGCTTGAGTTCGGCTTAATAAATAGTTTGTGAGTCAAGTTTGATGGGCTAATGAGTCAAGATTGAACTAGTCCTGACTTGACTCAGCTCATAAGCTGGCTTCTCAAAAAAGTATTAATATAAATATAAATATATACTTAAAATATATTATGATTTACGATTTAAGTAGAAAGTCATTAAAATATTAAAAAAATATATCTCACTTTATTATATTAGTTAATTAATTTTTTTAATAATTTTATTATAATAATTACTTAAATTATAATCATTTCCTCACTTTCATCATAAATGAGTTGTTTAGCGAGGCAGGTCAAACTCGTAAGATAAAATTCAAGCTCGAACTCAAATAATAAATCAAGCTCAAATCGGAGAGACTCGATCTCAGCACATGATCATATTAGATAGTTTATTTTTTTACAAATAGAAGTTTTATAGTTTTTTAAGAAGATTTACATATATTCCATTCTATATCACATTATTTACATAGCTAACACAAAAAAAAGTTTAATATTTCATGTCTATCACTTATAAACAAGTTTAATATATTATCAAATTTGTCCTTTCTATATTTCATTCCTATCACCCATAACATCCTATTAATTTTTATTTTTTATTTTTTGCACCTATATTTGATTTATAAGTGATAGTCATAAAATATTAAAATTTTAGGGGTAAAAAATATAAATAGTCTAAATATAAAGTGATATATATATATATATATATATATATATATATATATATATATATATATATATATATATATATATATATATATGTATATGTATCCCCTTTTTATTTTATTTCCATTTAATTAAAATAATTTTCTTCTTTTAAAAATTGCTGCTGAACCCCGCGGATTACTCTAAGTGACCTGAAGATCCAATCCCCACGCTTCGATCGGTAAACTCAGTAACTTTGTTCTGAAATGGCTTCCGTTCATCAAGCCTTCTTCTTCTTCCTACTCTCCTCATCCTTCTTTCTCCCATTTTCCAGTACTTGGGCAACTCAGAAAGTCTCCCTCGCTCTCTATTACGAGGCCCTTTGCCCCTTCTGTTCCCGCTTCATCGTCTTCTCCCTATCCAAGATCTTCTCCGACGGCCTCATCTCCATTGTCGATCTCCGTCTCGTTCCCTACGGAAACGCTATGATTGTGCCCAACTCCACTATCTCATGCCAGGTATTCACTACATTTAAAGATTTTTTTTTTTTGATTTGAAAGCTGGTGATGGGGAATTGAGGTAATGAGCTTGAAAACGTCTTCTTGTACATTCTACAAAAAAGTATGCCCAAAGGCAAGTCCTAATCCGAATCTGTATAGAAATTCCTCTCTTGCTTCAGAAGAAACCAACCCATGGCCATTTCTCTTTATTTATAGGAGGCATACTAACTTTATGCTTTCTTCACTTATTTTTGCAGCATGGTCCGTCTGAATGCTTTCTGAACACTGTGGAAGCTTGTGCGATTAATTCCTGGCCGGACGTGGTAATGCATCATCTTACTGTGATGTATTTCCCTGTTACTAGCATGCACGCATTTATAGTATGAAGATTATATAAGGTGAAACCTACATGTTGCAGCGATGGTTTACAAATTTTTGTAGTTAACGTTAACTTTGGTTATTGTTTCTGTTTATCTCTGTTTCCTTTGGATTGGAATTATACTTCTGATATTTTATATGGATAAAAAACTAGTTTCTCTGAATTTGATGCAGCAACGACATTTCAGTTTCATATATTGTGTTGAGAATTTAGTCCTCGCGAATAAGTACAATGATTGGGAATCTTGTTTCCAGAAGACTAGGCTAGATCCACATCCTTTGGTGAACTGCTACAACAGTGGACATGGGCAACAGGTTCGCTTTTATTCAAGTAGCATTTTTTTTCTACTCTAAGGAAATATAAGATATTATTGTCACGTTGCATTATGCATTTCTTCTTTATTTTTAAACTAGTCAAAATTTGAAACAACTTTTGTTGGAAATATAGGTATGGAAAATGACAACTTGATCTACTAGTGTAAAAATATAGTGAAGGATCTACCTTTGACAATACAACAAGCATTGGGTCCATGGTGATGTGGATGACAAAAGGAATCTATTTTGGCTCTTCACTAGATCAATAAATACAAAAGACTATATGGTGATGGAAGGGAGGAAACTAGAATTTGTTCAACTTCTTTACATCCCTCTCACCACCCCCTTTATAGGACTATCCAACTTATCATTTTTGTATGGAGCTTTTTTAACTATGGTGAGGTTTGATTGATTATGCATTTCTTTGAGGGTTAAAACTCAAACAAATAAATTATTTAATATCTCCTCTTCACATATAATGCTTTGTAAACACCTAATCAAAGTAACTATCTGAAGATTTTCCTTAAGGAAAAGAGAAAGATCCATCACCTTTTGGATCCTCCTCAAGAGTTGAAGGGCCCAAAGTTTATACTTTTGAGATGAAGTAGTGAATTTCATGATCATGACATGGTTGTGGAATACAATGATACTTGAAATCAGTAGGTCATATATGTTTCATTATATTACAAAAGATGTTTGGGATGTCATCAACCAAGCATATTAAAAAGTAAGGGTATGAGATTGAAACTAAAATTTCAAAAACCAACATTGTAACATTCATGTTATTAAGTATTTTAATACAATGAAATGTTAATTGTCTTGAATTGAATTATTCCAATATCTCAAGATGATATGCTACGATGATACGGTAATTTTCAAATAATTTGTAGAAAGAGAAAGGGAATTCAGGTTCCTTACATGATTTAATAATGATTTCAATCAAGTTCATGTTCAAATCTAAATAGAGAAAATCTATCATCACTAAATGAGATCTATTCTCTCATACAAGATGAAGTAAGAAGGAAAATAATGCTGGACATTTCAAAAAATTTTAAACATCTTTCATGACAATCACTAAATCCCAAGGTAAGGGACTTACTGTATTCTCTTTGCTCTCTGGTATAAGGCTATTCAATCAAGCTATCGCCATCCTTTGACATTCTACCGATAAGAGCCTTATCATACCTTTAGGTAGAGGCAACTCAATCAAGTTTATTTTTCAAGAATGCTCCTGTGTAAGTGTTTGACTTGCAAATGTTCTTGCTGGATTCTTTTAACTACATATTCAAAAAAATCATGTGCATATTGAACTGTTTAGCCATGTTCTAGCCATTTGTGCTGATTTCTTCACTGTTTACTGCTAAAGAATGGTTGCAATCCCTGTAATATCAAAATCTGCTCCAGGATCGTCCGGGCCGATTTGGATCGTCCCGGGACGATCAATGGTATGTTTGTTCCAGATTTCTGTACAGAAGCTCCAGAAATGAACTCCTGTAGATATCGTCCGGGCCGATAGGGACATCGCCCAGGCCGATCTGTACTGTTCAAAATATCGTCCTGAGAATAGTTCTGGGAACCGTCCAGGACGATCCTGTTTGGTCTGATCGGCCGGGCCGATCTGGCGATCGGCCGGGCCGATCTGAGTATAATAAAGCTGAAATCAGCTCGTTTTGAAGAGAGAAAATTTATAAAAAAATAAAAATATCTTTGAGGAGAGAGAAAGTCGAAAAGCTTTTTGGAAAAGTTGATTTTCGGGCGACGCGGAGTTGTTTTCGCCCGACAGAACTATTCGAGATATTGCTGTACGCAAGGTAAGGCACATTCCGCCTTTCTCAATTTTCAGAACCGTCGTGTTTGGCGGTGTTTTCTGTTCGGATTTGATTTTGGCGAGGCATTTTTGTCCGTAGTTTTCGATTGGTTCAGTTTTTACTGCGTAACTTTCTGTATGTTGTTGACGTGCCGAGTGTGCACATTTTGGTTATTTTCTGAAGATTTTTGTCCGGGTAGTTTTGATTCGACGGTGTTTTTCGTCGACTGAATTTTTTTGTGTAGTCTAAAAATTGCTGAGCAGTAGAATAAATGTTCTGAAATGTTGTTATCTATATTCTGTGCAAATTTGGCAATTTGTGATTTTCAGGAAAAATTGTGTAAATTCCGTATATAGTCGTTGTGCTGCCCGATTTTTGTCTGATTTCTGATTTGCCCGGATTTCTTCTAAATTGATATGCTATCTGTATATGCTATAAAAAGGGAGTTATAAGGGGCCTGGATCCTATGAGATTCAGTCAGTGTCTGGGAAATCTGAAATGAGCTCAATCTGAAATCTGATATCTGTTCTGTTCCGGATCCGATGAATTCTGTTCTGGTGCTATAAGCACATCTGTTTTGGTGCCGTGAGCACAAAGGGAGGCATAAGGGGCCAGAATCCGAGAGATTCTATCAGTGTCTGGGAAGGGAGGCATAAGGGGCCAGAATCCGTTGAGATTCTGTCAGTGTCAGGGAATCCGTTTTATTATCTATTATGTACTAAATTAAAATATCTGATTTGATCTGATCTGTATGATATGATTCTGATATGATTCTGATACGATTCTGTTCTGTTCCGATATGATCTGAATTTCTGATTTCTGTACGATTCTGTTTCCGTTAATGTGATATGTCTGATCTGTTCTGTTTCTGATTTGATAGGACTTCTGTTTCCGTACAGTTCTGTTTGATTTGATATCTGTTCAGTTCAGTTCTGTTTGATTTGATCTGTCCGTATCTGTTCTGATTTGATCCGTTTCGTTCTGATCTGTCTAATTTGATATCTGTCTGATTCTGTTCTGATTTCTGTACGGACTTCTGTCTGATGAGTTTGGTTTTAGATTCTGAGAGTTTTGATTGGAGGTTTGTTGCTTTGCTGAGCTGTTGAGCTCACTCTTGTTTTCTGGTGGTTTTCAGGTTCTGGGAAAGGGAAGGAAGTCCAGGAATAGATTTCAGAGTCTGATCAGTATATATATTTTGTACTTTTGATTTTTGTACAGTCATAGCTTTTCTGTTCTGTTTCTTTCTGTCTGAGCCATGTACTGTATTTGTAGATGATTGTTTTGAGGAAAAGAAAATATAGATGTTTTGTTCCGCTGCAATTGATGATTCATAGTAGCTCTGTGTCTGTGTGTCTGTTTGAGTTGAATTATTTGGAAGATTCAGTTTCGAAACAAATTCTAAAGCCAGATCCTGGTCAGTCAGTTCGTTACGTTTCCGGTCGCGACCCGGTGCGAGCGGGATCCGTCCCGGTCGGGTCGGGTCGTGACAATCCCACCCATCAAAATTGCTAAAAGCATATGATTCAATGGTTACTTATTGTATTTGTTTTTCTTTTTAAATTCTAATTGTAGTTTGTATATCATATTCATTTTGCTTAAAAGGATTCATTAATTTTAAGCATAAACTTTTGTCTTACTTGATCTGTGATTGGAAATCATTTTGCATGTTGAACTCCTGTATGCAGCACAAACCAATTCTTTGCGACCCTCTCATAGATATGTACCTTGGGTTGTTGTGAATGGATTGCCGCTTTATGATGTTAGTCTTATCTCTTTACACCACTTTTAAGTTTCAACGATGTCAGTTTTGTCATTTTCTTTATCTGGAAACTATTTTTAACCATATTTTTTATCTTTAAACATCCACTCTGTTAGCTTTTCTACATAATAAATTATGAACCTGAAAGAAAATCACAAAAGATAAACAAAAGATAAGTAATACATGATTTAAAGGTTAATCCTCTCAAATCCACAACTATATAAGTTTCACTATATTTTATTTGTTTCAACTACAAGAGATGACAATTTTGTTTTATTCAAGAAGGCCAAGGAAGACGCATATGAGTAAAAATTTCATATTTACCATGAAGATATTCTTCTTTAATACACCCCTAGAATCCATTCATGTAAGAAGAGAAATGAATCTTAGGTAGGGATTAGCTCCACAGGCCTTCAAGATGTTCTTGTTTGTTTCTGTAAATTTGAGAACTAAATAGCACTGTTAATAATATTTAATTTAGTTTTAGGGGAAGTTATGGTAACACATTTGAGGTTTGAAAGTAAGGTTTTCTAATCAGAAATAATGAAGTGCAAGAATAACTTCATGGTAAAAAATCATAGTTCGTGGATCATAAGCATTTGCATTAGCTATGGTAGACCATTTTTTATTATAGGTCTATTTTAAAATTATCCAAGGTAATGAGATTTAGAGGCTATTTGGTTTGATGTAAAGTAGGTGTAAAGTATTCTAAATGTATGAGTTTTAAAAATATTGGTGTTTGGTTGAATGAAAATGGAATGCAATGTTAAATTCTAGTTAATTTCTTTTTCACCCTTTAATTCATTTTTGATGAATTATAAACTCGGTTAGTTTTGATCAAATTCCATTTTTAGCGCAAGCAAGACGCCTTGCTACAGTCGAGCATTGCCCGTCCCCGCCGACGATCAAATTCCATTTTTAGCGCAAGCAAGACGCCTTGCTACAATCGAGTCACCACCAGTCACTATAGGTTGCATTGAACATTGCATTCGATGACTCACTGACCACGACCACCAATCATGCACCACAAGACATTGTCAGCTGCCTCCACCACCCTCCGCCGCCAGCCACCACTGCCGACCACCAATATTTTTTAACTTTACATTGCATTCATTTTACTTCAAGACAAATAAAAAAAAAGTAATCACCTACAGTACTTTTTCGCTCATCTAAATAACTCTGAAGCATTCCTTCTACAATGTGTTCCTTCTACATTGCATTTATTTTTCAAACAACCAAACAACCCTTAAAAGAAACGTTCAGTTGACATTTTTGATTTGTGGTCTTTAAGATGCACACCCTAACTTTTGCAGTCCCACATCTCCATGTTAATTGATTATGATGAAACAATATTTAGCTTCTAATCTATCCTTATTAAGATCTATGTTCTTGCTGCTTATTTTGATGATGATGAAATTGTTTTTATTAGCTTGTTTTAATAGATTTTTTACTTTAGGGTAAATCATTACCATTCCAAAAAACATTTTCTGGAAGTTTGCAGTTGATCAAAGATACGTATGGATGCACATCTTTTATTAGATTTGTGAGACCTCTTAAGCTATGCATTATTATTTTTGTTTATTTTTTGGTGTGGGGACTTAAAACTCATGTCTATTCTTTAGAGTGTTAGGGCAAACACCATTCGTCTACATGACAGGTCATTAACCATGCATTATTTGAATGTTCTTTCCAATCAGATATATTGTTTTAGAGAAAAATCTTGATTCATCTGAAATCTTACACTAATGCTTTCTTTCTAGTCAACTGTTCTATCTCCTTAAGATAGGTAGGATTTGCTCACTGATAAATAATCCAGTCTTTGGTAATTAATAGATACTTCACTAAGATTTTGTGTTTTGTTTTTCAAATGAAGGTTTGGTTCTTTCGGTCTGCTAATTTGTGTGGCATTGAAGTTACAATATTGATGATCAAAGGAACTTTAAATAGAGCTTTACTACCTCATTGAGTTGGAGTATCTATACAACTCTTGAGTATAACATCGACAAGTTTTCTGTCGTAATTTTCTTATGGAATTGTGACTACAAATGTTCTTCAATCATCCAATAAATCTTACAGGATAGTTCTATTTCTTAAATTGATCTAAATGTGTATTTTCTGATCTATTATATCAGGGAAGGCTAAAGCACCAATTTTTGGAACTATGACATTTACTTTCCCAAAGATAAGGTATGAGACAGGGTACCGATTTCTTAACAAGTTTAAGAAATGGAGATATTGCCTTTGGGTTCATTAAGGGGCCACACACGTTCTTGGAATTATTTTCATCAATTTAACTAATAAAATTTGTACCCATTACCACCCATGCATTCATGAGATCATTTTTTATTGTGTGATATATTTAGATTGTAATTGGAGATATCACTAGTAGGGACGATCATCGATCGACATGGTCAACCTAAATTTGCATTAACTACTTAAGTTATCTTAGGGACAATATTATATGATGATTCGATCATAGAATGATGTAATCTTTATTTTCTATTTTTAATAATCAAGATAATATTTTAGTTATAGATTGGAAAATTACTCCTTAAATTTTATTACTTGATTCTCAAATGTTTCATTTGAAGGAAGAATTAAGTTTTGAATACAACATTAGATCCTTCAAAGCTCTCCATCCATTATGGTTGATGATGGAATGCGACTATCTTCAATGAACTTCTTGCTAATGATCAAAACAAACCTTGTTTTCATTATGCACACTCAAGTTGGAATTACCATTGGATTAATGTAGAGGATGAGTGGCCAATGCACTCGATAAACCTATAAAAATCAATGATAAGATAGATTGCATATGTATTCCAAATATTTCTTCTGAATGAATCAAAGATTCAAAGCATATTTGTTTTTGTGGTGGATTAAGATTTTCTAAAAAGGTAACCTTCTAAGTTTAATTATATCCCAATGGAGACCCGAGAACACTCTCGACTAAGAAATTTGCTTTGTTTAGTAAATAGAAGACATAAAGGGGAGTGGATAAGTATAGGAAATCCTATGATTTTTTAGGGTAAAAAATAACTAGGCCACCTATAGTGGAAGAAAAATAAACATACATGATGAGACACGATATGATAATTTGATGTCATCATAATAACTAGGAATGCATCTCACAGAGTTGAAGGGAGATCCCACTATTCGATGACAACTATAAGAGAGTTTTTTTTATATAATTTTTTTTAACAACTATGTGAGAGATTTTTAAGATAGAAAGCCTAATCTAGGGTTCAGAAGGATGGCCTTGTTTAAGACCCCATGGGCTTCATCATTAGGATTCTTAGTCTACTTAGTTGAATGAGATAGTTGACACAGTCTAGCTGTGAATATCTTTGCTAGTATACATGTGTTGCGTTGTCCAAGGAGACTTCGTAGACTTGAGAGGTGAATGCAAAGGAGGAATGTTAATAAGTGAAAGATAACTAGTATCGAGGATGAGGATAATTATGAAGGATAGAGAGGCTAACTTAAAAGAGAGGAAAACTATCATATGGACGAAGCGTTGACTAATCCCAGAGGATAGAAAGACTTACCTAAAGATAAAAGGACTAACCTGTTTATAGATTGATGGGCCCATATCAAGGTTTCGCAATTTTCCATTATTTTAAGTCATTAGATGTCTTGATCTACTTAGCCAAAGAGGCTGAATAAGCCAATTTAATTTACAGGAATCTGATCAACAGCCATGTGTTGCACATCCAAGGGACTTCATATACCTAGTGTTGTAAGGAGATACTAAACCAATTCCTAAGATGATTAGGCTTGATTGGTTAAATCCTAAGTTTATTGTTTGAAGGTTTATAATTAAAAGTTGTAACACATCTATTCGCAAACCATATTTCAATAATACTTATTCTTAAAAGATTTTAGTAAACAGACAATCGAGTGCTAAATCAGGAAAAAGTTTTTATTGATTTTAGCTCATCTTTAAAATTTTCTGAGAGAGCCTCAACATATTTCCACAATAAAAAAAGAAAATAAAAGTAATGCAAGCAAATAGTAATGAAATACAATAAATCTCTAGTTCTTACTAGAAAGATGGTAAAAGAGAGCATGTCGGGTAAGAAAAAAGGGCATCACAACATACACATTTAAGGCCTCACCCACTCTATCTCTTAGTTTATTTTCTCTTGCAAAACATAGACATACAAACACCTAATACATGTAATATTTATAACAAATAGGCTGTTGCATTAGCCTTTAATATTTACAAATAATTATATTTGATTGAAAACCACTAAATGCCTATTACAAAGAATAAGATGATTACAATATGAATGCAAGAGGGGCTTGGTGGACAAAGAAGACGTGTATGTGAAAATGCTGATAGCATGGGCTGAGGGACCCGCTGGTTCAGGGTCGATAGCTCCACACCATATCAATTATATGGATTGACATGTGAGCATGTTGAGGTTATGATCCCTAGAAGACATCCAAAATTGTCGGTGTTAAAAGTCAATATCTTGATGACAGGCGAGTCGATAAGTTTATGAGGATGAATCAACAGGTCAGAGAGGTGAAAGTTGATGCTGTAATGGTAGTGTGTTGGTGAAAGGCTAACATGTTGGCATCATCAAGTCATTGACTTTGTTGTTTAATTGGCAACATGTGTGTGCCTCCATTGTTGTGGTCGTTATACTATTTGCACGTGAAGTTTATAGCTATTTGGTAGCTGGCAGGGTGCCTATTGATAAGTTTTTTTTTTACATCCTAAATTAAGCATAAAAACCCACTTACAAGGTTTTTGGGGAGTACCTATAAGGACTCCTATTATCTTTCAAAAAAGATAGCCAACCCTTATTCACGCTAATGTGGCTTGGGAGGAGATTGCTAGGTGGAGGACCCAACAATGGCCATGGATCATCAAGAGATAGAATTGAGATGATATTGGGGTGAGTGACAAGGAATATAACTCCTACATATCCTAGATTATAGTGTCGCTACTCCAAGTTGCCTCATGAAACTTGTGAAGTTGATGACATGAAAAGGAAGGAGGAAGCTAATAGCTTTGGGAGTAGAGACTTGCTAAAATGTGGTGGTCATTGCACATCAAAGAGGGTATTGATGGGTTGAGGGATGATTATAAAAGCAATTGAAACTCATGATTTGTGAGGAGAGAGAGATGGCACAAGAAGCTTGGGAGTGAAATTAAAAGTCTAACCAATTGAAGAAGAGAATTGAACTGGACTCTTGGACCTTTGAATCAACAAGATTTATAGAGATGGGAAAGTTGGTGGCATCTACTATTATGGTAGAATGGTTGTGTAGGGATAATGAGTAGGAGAGAGGTTATGGTGGAACTTGGTCAATCTCATGTGAATAATAAGCATAATGGTCAAACTTTCCTTGATATCCTTCTTTTGCATAAAAGGCGAAACTCCTAAAGAGAGGAAAGCTAACAACAGTAGTGGACCATAGTGCACATTGGTGGAGAGATGGAAGCCTTGAGATTCAATGATTAGAATCAATGTAAGGATAGTTGTACAGGAGGATTTTGTATGATCCATTTGTCTTGCTCTCTAGATGGAAAACAATGTTAGTGGTGGCTTCACTCAACTTGTATGAAAGCATCTCTGAGTAAAGAATGGTAGTAAGATATTAGTTGTATATATATCAACCTAGGACATGTAAGTATAAAGACACTAGGAAGATGTCAAAAAAGGACATGAGGACTTCAAAATTAACCTTTTGAGGGTGATTACCTAAAGTCTTCTTCTTGTAATGCCTTGTTGTAGAGATGTTAACCTAGGACATGTCGGCAAAAAAATGTTGATACATTTAGATGATGGAGACTCAAAGCCAGCCTTAAGTGAGTGTTGAATGGAAGGGAATGCCTTATAGAGACATCACTAAATCATAGTAGTCAAGAAGACCTAAGAGATGGCAACAAAGGATGTTGAGAGATTGGTAAGGCGATGAAAGGGTCATCAATCATGGCTCTAGGGGTCGTCAATCATGGTGATGGGAAAAGTGTCATCAAGCTAATGAAGAAGTCATCAGCCATGTGATAGGAAGTACTTGTAGATCTCGAGTATTTCCTATCAATCTTTGAAAAACAACGAGCTTTCTCCACAAAATCCACACAAAATCACAAAAATAGTAGATAATTTGTATTACTTGATGAAAGCCTAACGGAAAATACAAGATACACTTGATCCTTTATTCGAGAGGAGGATCGATCTCTCCCAAATCTCTAGATGCCGCTAGAGCACAAAGAAAAAACTAAACCTAAGATATCTCAAATTTCAGCCAAATTCAGGATGCCCTAACCCTAGAAAAACCAAATATTTTATGCATACAAATCAAAACGAAATCCCTAAACAATCCCTACATTCAAATTTCCCTCCCAAACCCCTCAAAAAATCCTTCCAAAACAGTCCCTCGAAACCTGTGGCCTCTGTTCGGTGCGTAAAGGCAGGCGGAGAGTTCCTCCTATTTATATGAGTCGGTCCCGTCGGATCGGCTGGACCGGTCTAGTCTAACACCATGATGCCGATACGTTGTAATGGGGTGATAAGAAGAGGCTTATGTGGGGCGTTAAGACTATGGCCATGTGATAGGGAAAATGCAGGTAACCACAATCAGTGTAAGGTTTTTGATGGTTGAGGAAAGATGGAGAGTCGTCAGCTAAGGGCTAGGTTTGTATGTGGCAAGCCAAAATTCCAACCCTATGTTCTATGACATCTGGAAAGATTTTGATCATCGAAATGGCTTGGAAACATGTGGACTAACCATGAGCGGGTGGCCAACATGTTGTTATGTAGGATATTATGTTTTTCATGGCTCTTTTCAATAAAAATAATAGGCTTCCCATATATAGCACTATGATATGTAGAATGTGAAAATTGGGTTCGTTGGGAACTAAGAGAATATATGTATTCAAAGATTAAGATGAGAAGAGAGAAAGTATTTGATGCAGACCTCTAATCGTCCATGTCTATTCGAGGAGGAGCTAAAGATCGACGGCTGTGATCATCCAACATTATGTTAAATTTTATTTGTAAATTTTATTTAATTATGCATTTTTCATTTTTACCCTTAATGGTCTAATCTTATGTAAGCCCTAGGGGCATGATCATCTTATTTTAATTTCTTTTATTTCTGAGACCTATATATATATATATATATATATATATATATATATATATATATCATTGCTAGTATAATGGTATGATGGATTATTAATAAAAAAAAATTTGCACTTGTGTTCTTTGGAGAGAACTTGGGTGATATTTCTATGGGAGGGAATCAGAGCTTCCACCAGCCGCAGGATGGATCTAGGCTCTTAGCTTGAAGTCCCTTGGAGAAGGACAACGTATTACCCGTCAGCTATAGGATGTGTCCAGGATTACGATTGTATCTTTCTTTCCCTAAATCCTTTTCTCGTCCTCCCTTGACCACCGACTAAAATCTCCCACTTGCCATCTGTCGATTCTCCCACAAACCCCTCCAAAGCCATAAGCCTCCACCACTTTATCCATATCAATCATCGGCCATAAACCCCTCCACCTCCTTAGCCGGCCGACCACCTTACCCCCTAGCCTCATCCTTCATTCCCCTTCGTTTTCCTAAATTAGGTTGAAGATAATTTGAAAAGAATTTTGAATTCAAATCCAATTAGTTTGAAATTCAAAACCTTTCCTGAATTACTAGATCTATTTTTGGACAGTTCTTCAAATCAAATTCCAATAAATTTGGAATTGTAATTGATTAAATCCTCTCTCCCTGAATTGAAGACTTAATTAATTTCTTTTTCCTTTCCTCCCATAATCAGCCCCATCTTTCTCTACCTGTCGCCCCTTCCCCTTTTGCTCTTAATTGGAGTCAATATTGCTTGATTGCCTTCTTTCCTATTGTTGATGTGTTTTAATATGGAAAGCATTTGAATTTAAATTCAAATGTATTTAAATTTCAAATATTTTCCCTAATTTAATTATCTTATTTTAGGAAACTATTCAAATCAAACCTATTTTAAATTCAAATAGGATTTGATTTAAATATTCCTCCTTAATTTAGGGTCCCCGCTTGGCAAGCATTTAAATCTCTCTTCATAAACTCACAAGTCGCTCTTAATGTCGTCAGCCCCTCTCCCCTTAGTTATTTAATTTCTTAATTGGATATCCAATTATGGGATTTAATTAACCCCCAACACCCCCCCCCCCCCCCTTTCTCATTTAATTTTAATTTCAAAATTTCAAATTTCCCCCCACCCCATCCGTGCTACATCAGTATTATGTTGATGTTAGTTTATAAGGAGACAGATTGGAAATAGAATATAAGAAGATGAGATAGTGATTTATAATGCTTTAGTCCATAGACATATATCTACTTTCAAGATAATTAAAAGGAAATATACACAATAAGATTGACTGAGGATAATGATATTGTTGAACCTTTGAGGAGATTTCTTGAGATCACCAAGAAGAAATAAAAGTAGAGAGGTGAAGTACCATAGAATAGGTTACATTCAATTGGAAAGTTTTGCTTAAAGTAATTATAACAAGTTTAAAGAAGAAAAAATAAAATTAAATAGTGACAGCACTCTTACGTGTTTTTACATACATTAAATTCAGAGAACGTTAATAGAAATATCCAAAATCACCAACCAATGATAGTGCATTGAAGGCTCTACGTGAGTTGGAAAGGATGGATCCATAGACAAGGCTATGTAAATTGTAGGAAGACAATTTGTCTCCTCAATGAGGGCTAGTAGCAAGTAAAATATGTGACTTTGAGTGACTAGGTGCTTAACTCTAGCACGTATCCCCCAATCGATCCCATTTGTGTGATATTTGTAAAGATTTTGAATTCATTGGCCATTAGCTTTGTGATGATTATGCTTAGTACTCCTATGACAACTATGCATGGTATATCATGTGACATCTTAGCGGAGGAGCAATAATTATTGCATGCATAGTGTATGAAAGAGTGCTTAATTAAAGCCTCAGGCAAGTTGCATTATGTGATAATACAATGGATCATTTAGGTAATTGATAGCACAACGTCTTGAAATAAAGTAGAGAACAAAATTTTCAATTAAGTTATGGCTTCTTCACATGCCTGGATACTTTAGGTGTGGCAAGCGATTTTTTTAGAAGGTGTGTACTCCACACTTGGGCAACTAATGTGCAATACGTGGATCTTAAGCATGTTGGTAGCAATGCTAATAAGCGCGAGTAATCACTATACGACGTAGTGCAACAGATTTGATAGGTTCTTAAATAAATGCTTAGTGGAACTTGAATTATAGATTTGAAGATTTATGATTTGAAAAGGCTATTGCTTGAAATAGAAGTTGTCAAGACTGCTAAAAGGATTTCTCGAGAGGCATCATGAGAAAAATTTCCAAGAAACATTTCCAATATCATTTTTGTTGTGGGGTTCTTGGGAGGACTATTGGAGACTTTTTTTTTTTTTTTGAAAAGATTCTTGTTGACCTGGTATGGTCTAGCCATTGACATATGAGAGGCAGTTGATGCAAATTGCATTAGATCTTCAAGCAATCTTTTGTATTTACACATTTACCTTTTATTTAATTTTATATTAGAGTATTTAAATTTATTTTAATATTTTCTTTTGCTTAGAAATTAATTTAAAAAAATAATTGGAAATTTTGTTTATAATTTTCCAAAATATATTATTATTTATGAACAAATTTAGAAGTTTTGTTGCATAAATTGGTCTACAATTTACAATTTTAATTTCTTACAACATATAATCTCACATTGCATATACATTTTTGGTTGATTAGAATATAAAATGTTTGATTATTCATATGCTACTCTAGCTCATAATTTTTACAAATGCCTACATGTATATCCAACATGAACTCTTCTCAGGTAGAGATTTTTCTTTAATCTCTCCAAAAAAAAGTTAGTGTTGCTAGCATAAAATCACAAAATGAAATGTACGGGGAAAAGGCGAAAGATTTCAGTAAAATCTAGTACAATTGATCATTTTAAAAAAATTGCAATAATGCAAATCATTAGTGTTTAATTCTTTGGTTAGAAATTTGAAGTATTTATATAGTTTTAATTTAATATAAATTTTTAATTCATCCAATCAAATGATAAAATCTAATAAATTCATAAATTTTCAATACTATCAATTTTTTAATTCCAGACAATCAATTATCTCCCCAAAATAAAATCACGATGGTCAAAATCCATAAGAGTAACAACAAACTATGAAATCCAAGAAAAATTGCATGCATTGCAACCCCTAAAATCATATTGGATATTGGATAAGGAGAAGAAAAGTTTGTTTGGACTATAAAAGTAGATGTTTTTATTTTGAAAAAATTTTAAACTAGAGGTAGAAGAAATACTAGCAACCCAATACTCGTAGGCCCACAATGACTAATAACATTTTTTAATATTAGACATAAACAAAGACTGACAAAGGTATCTTAATATATGAAAGAAATATAGTTGTTGCAAAGAAAATAGATGCACATATTGAACAAAATTTACTAGAATGGCATGCAATTTTAATTATTACTGAATTTTATCTCCTTTTGTACATAAGTATTCTTGCTCAGCCTTTTTGGTTTCCTAGTCACAACCAATCAATCTATAAATTATAGTAAGCATTAGATCATGGCTTTTTTATAAAAGCTACAGCAACAATTCCCAGTAATCCTGCAGCATATCCAAGGCCAACACTTAGGTAAAACCACTCATCTACAAATTCATTTTCGTTGTTATCATCTCCATTTTTATTTGATGTATTGTTGACATTAACATTATTTTCCTTGCACAACACGTCAAGTGGTAGACCACAAAGAAATTTATTGCCAGAAAATGAAGATGAACTGAATGTTGTTAGCTGACGACCATTTGGTATCACTCCAGAAAAATTGTTGTTTGATAAGTTGAGAATCCTTAGAAATGTAAGGGATGAAATAGTGATAGGAATCTCACCAAAAAAGTGATTGTTTGAAAGATCAAAAGACTCAAGTTCTTTCATGCCGTCAATATTTTGTGGGATCTTCCCTGTTAGATTATTATTAGAAAGGTCCAAAAAAATCAAGTCGGAGAGATCTGCCAAAGTTTTTTGGGAATTCACCTGATAGTTCGTTTCCTGATAGATCAATACTGGCTACAAGTGAGAGAGTCTTGGTGTATATTTGTTGTTTTTTGTTTACATCAATTGATATGTTTTCTTCATAGTAAGTTCCTATGTAATGGCCATATCGAAGATAAGTGTTTACTATCCATGGACTATTCAGGGCATTAAAGGCTCCAGAGATACGAGGAATTGACCCGAAAAGGTGATTGTTGGCAAGATCAAGCACTTGCAAGGATTTGAGATTAGAAAGCTGAAAGGGTATTTGACCTGTGAACTTGTTTGATCTCAATCGAAGAATACGAAGTGCTGGGAGTCTCTCACCTAACCAAGCTGGAATTGAATCATTGAGATTATTGTTTCCTAGGTCGAGTGTCTCCAAGTTGGTGCAATTCTGCAGGGATTGAGGGATTGGACCTGATAGGTCATTGTCACTGAGGTGCAGAGTTCGCAAATCTAAAAGTTTCCCAAGAGAATGAGGAATTTGTCCTGAGAGATTGTTGTGTTCAAGAACAAGAGCTTTGAGGTCAAAACAATTCTGCAAACTAGAAGGGATTGATCCTATTAGAAAGTTGTTTGAAAGATTTATGATTTGGAGCTTCTGAAGATATCCAATGGAAGAAGGAATTATTCCAGATAAATTGTTAGAGGCGAGGGAGAGGTAGATGATGTGAGGTTGCAATTGGCCAAAGTTGGAAGGAATAGTACCAGAAAATTGATTGCAGGAGAAGTCAAGCAGCTCCACTTGAGTTGAGGGCATTGGAATTGACCCACTTAAAAGGTTATTTCTTATATCCACATTAGCAAAGGGAGCAATTTTCATAGGATTTTTTATCCGGCCTTTAAACTTATTAAATGAAATGTTTAAATAAAGGATACTTGAAGAAAGATCCCAAAACCAATTTGGTATCTTGCCAGAGATTGAATTATTGGAGATGTCAAAGAATATAATTTCCTTCTGGGTTTTAATCCAAGAAGGAAACTGAGAATCCAATTGACATGAACTCATTACTAGATATTGAATCTGAAATGGAGGAACCCAGCTTGAGCTAAACTTGATGGTTAAAGAGTTTGAAAACATTGATAAGAATTTCAAACAGCTCAACTTCGAGAAGTGCTCCTCATTCATTGTCCCAGTTAATTGGTTGGAAGAAACACTAAATGATTCAAGTTTGGAAAGATATCCTAGAGTTAATGGAGGAGTTCCATTAAGTTGATTTTTATAGAGGCTAAGTTTAGTGAGATGTGACAAATTTCCAATAGATGGTGGGATGAGACCTGTAATCATGTTATAAGCAAGATCCAGAACAATGAGATTTTGGAGCTCTCCCAGCCATTCTGGTAAAGTACCTCCAATTCCATTTAAACTCATGGTTAAATCAAATAAATTTTGCAGAGGTTTATCTGATAAGCATCCTTCGACTTCCAGAAACTTAGGAAGTGCAAGAGTCAGCTTATTTTGATCTAAAGTCAACCTTTCCAAGTTGCAAATCTTGCCCATGGAGCTTGGGATTCCACCTTCAATGCTATTACCAAAGAGATTAAGCTCTACAAGTGAAGTGAGGTTCCCAATAGAATCAGGAAGAAATCCTTGCACTCCAGTTGATGCCAATTGAATGTTCTCTATTTGCCTCAAATTTCCACCAAGAAGCTCGGAAATATTCGCTTTGAGATTATTGGACCATAAGTAAATAAATTTTAAACTAGAAATTCTGAATATCTCAGGGATTGGACCATAAAAAGCTGCATCGCTCAAATCTAAATGAACTAAGCTACTTAAGTTAGCAAACCATTTGGGGATCATAGAATTGAAGCTGTTAAAAGAGAGATCAATTACTTTTAGAGAAGTGAGATTAATGAAAGGAAGGTTCTGAACAATTCCTTCCGATCCACAGCCTTGCATATGCAATTCTCTCAAGGAAGATAGCCTGTTTAGTTGTTGAAATAATCCCGTTCCAGCCATTGAAAGATCAATAGAGTTCATTGAGAGGAACTTCAAAGAAGAAAGACCGGATACCCAATGACAATCATGAACAACTAAGCGTGGGAAACTGTAAGAAAGATCAAGATACTGCAACCTTGACAAGTTTCCTAACTGAGCAGGCACAGTGCCAGAGAATCCTGCTCTTGATAGGTTTAAGTATCTTAAATTCTTTAGAGAACCAAAGAAATGAGGGATTGGAATGCCTCCAAATGTATTGTAGCTCAAATCTAATTGTTCAAGTGACTTTAGCTGGAGCAAAGAAGAATCTATTTTTCCACTCAAGTTCCAAAAATCATGAGATCTAAACTTCACAGAACTAAAAATATTTGGATATGGATTGCGAAGGTTTATGAAAGTAATTGAACCAGTATGGTTATCACATCTTAATCCTCTCCATGAACAGCATTCACTTCCTCGCCATGAAGAAAGCCGACCTTCTGGATCATTGAGAGTCTTTCTGAACTGAAGAAGGGCCCTTCGTTCAGCAACCAAACAACCAAAAACAAGTTCAGAGCATAAGAAATAAGCTTGAATCAAACAACAAAAGAAAGCAAAAAGCTTTGAGGACTTCATGGCAACAGTTGCAAGTATGGAAGATGTGAAGATGCAAGTGCTTATATAAAATTTAAAAGCTCAAAAACATTCATTTTATAATGTTTTTGATTTAAAACAGTGTAGAATTTGTCAAAAATGGTGGCTTATATACAATCATATATGTCCATTAGCTCAGTGGCCTTCTGCCATAAAAAAGATAGGTTAAATGCAAGAGTAGTTACTTTTTAATCTTTCAGTTGACTTTTAATTAATGTAAGAGCAGGTTCTTACTCTCTGATTCTTCTTTCTCTCTATTTTTTTTTCTCTGTATTCTTAATATAATTAATTATGATTCACGCATAATTCTAAATTCAACATTTGGTATAATTATATAAAAGGATAGAATTGTTTTCACATTTTTTAAGATGATTTTAAATACAAATATTATTCTTTAAGAAATTAAGAAATAGTTAATTTTGGAAAAAAAATTTAATAAGTTCTCTAATTATTATGAACAAAATAAAAGTTTAAAAATACTTATATAAATATTTATAATTAATTAAAAATATCAAGGGCTTGAATAACCCATTATAACCGATTTAAAACAAATTGCATTTTCTTGAATGAATTTAAATTAGGCAAAATTTAATAATTTTTCAAGAAAATTTCTTTTCTAATATGTTATTATTTTGAAAGAACTTAAAATCTAAAAAAACACAAAAAAGATGTTCTCTAATACTTAATAGTATTTAATCATATTAAAAATAATAAAATAATAATATTTTTTTTATTAATTTCAATGTTTCCTTTCTAAATAAACTCTTGAAACTACATATTATTAAAAATTTAAAATAATTTTTTAAAAATAATCTGCAATTATAAATATTAAAATTTATGACTATATAACTTTAATTTTAATTCTATAAATTTTTTTTACTAATATTAAAGAGCATAGAACCAAAAGCCCTTGAACAAGTCTTTTTTGCTCTTATTTAAATATTTTTTAGGCATCAAATCCTAAAATCGGAAATAAACTCATGATTTATCCTTTTTTTATAATTTTATTTTATATATATATAAACCCGCAAATGGGCTTACGCGTTAATTCAAAATAGGGATTACAAGGTCCTTAAGAAAGACAAAAAAAGAAGTTATGAGCTCACTACTGCTCAAAGAAGTTACAAAAAAGACAAAAAAAGAACCTATGAGCTCAAGTTCTTTACTAAGAACGAATACAAAAAAATCTATGAACATTCTACTGTGCGGCAAGCGGACCACTCTAAAAAAAAGAGTTATCCGTCTTTTAATTTGCCCTAACTTCTAAGCACGGAGCCAAAGCTATAAGTGGTTTGCATGCAAGGGAACAAATTTCAAGGAATAATGTGTAAATGAGTTAAGCCGATTTGTGAGTCGGTATGACTTCGGCTTGATAAATAGCTTGTGAGTCGAGTTTGATGGACTAACGAGTCAAGCTTGAACTAGCCTTGACTCGACTCTGCTCGTGAGCTGATTTGTTTAAAAAGTATTAATATAAATATATATACTTAAAATATATTATGATTTAGGATTTAAGTAGAAAGTCATTAAAAATATTTAAAAATTATATTTTCACTTTATTATATTTAAGTAATTATTTATTATTTTTTATAATTATATTATAATAATTAATTAAATTATAATCATTTTTTTTACTTTCACAAGCTGGTTAGTGATTGGTTCAAACTCGTAGGATAAAATTCAAGCTCGAACTCAAATTATTAATCAAGCTCAAATCAGGAGTGATTCGAGCTCAGCACACGATCATATTAGATAATTTATTTTATTATAAATACAAGATTTGTATATTTTTAATGGTATTTACATGCATACCATTTTATATCATATTATTTACATATCTAACACAAAAAAAATTAATATTTCATGCCTATCACTCATAAACAAATTTAATATCATTATCAAATATGTCACTTCTATATTTCATTCTATAATATCGTAGAAATTTTAAATTTTTATTTCTTGCACCTATATTTGATCTATGAGTGATAGTCATTAAATATTTAAATTTTAGTAGCTAGAAATATAAATAGTGTGATATAAAGTGATATATATGCAGTGCTTTAAAAACCGGATCGGACCGGCCGGTCCAATCGGTTCAACCATGAACCGGTTTAAGGGCCGGTCCGGTCCAATCTGAAAATCGCCTTCATATTGAACCGGCCGGTTTTGGGTAGAACCGCGGTGAACCGGTCCCGGTTTTTTAAAACCGGCTGGTTCAAGTTTTTTTTATTAATATTAGTTAAATAAATTATATAATACTAAATAAATATTAAGCTTAATCATTATTGATATAAATATTAATATTAAAACTCTTAAATTAAATTAAACAAACTATTATTAGGGTTTAGGGTTTAACAAATTTTAAATATTTTTTAAATAATAATTTAACATATATTTAAAAATTTTAATTAATAATAATATATCTTTTATTATAAAATTTATCTCCAAATCATCATGAAGCATTTCGCATGGAATGGTGGTACCATGTGAGCTCTTAATATAAAAGAACTCAAAATGCTATGTAAACACTAGCAAGAAAGTTTTCTCAAGTGGTGTGGGACTAAAGAAAAGAGTTGAGATGTAAATGAACTCATAACATATATAATGCATATAAAAACTATTTTTAAATAGGTTTTTTAATTAATTATTTTTTATGTAAATGAAACTTATTTATTAGTTAATAATAAAAATTTATTTATTTATACACTATAAAAATAATTTATCATTAATAATTTTATGTATTTAATTATTTATTAATTATTTAAGATATAAATTTATAAAAGAAATTTGATATACAACATAAACATGTAAAATATATTTAATCATATAATATAAAATAAGAATAATTTATATTAAATTTATTGAAATCGGATTTCATATGGTATTCGGCTTAATTTTTTTGATTATATATCAAACATAAACATTTTAATAACCATTTTATTTTAATTAATTTTTTAAAATAATTAAGAAATCTAATATTATGAAATTTTTTTTTAATTACATAAATTTATGAGAACATGTAAAATAAAATAAAAAAAATAAAAAACTATTGGTTTATCTAAAAATAATAAATTAAATATTCAAACTGGATATTTTAATCAAAATAAAAATATACTTGCATTTATTTTAAATAAATAAATATAAATAACAGTTATATAAACGTATATAAATATAACACTTATTAAGGCTCCTTTTTAATTAAGCCTTAGGAAATAGAACATGGAAATAAAATTTAAAATTTATTCTTAATAGAAACCGTGACTTAAAAATCCGGTTTCTCAAGAAACCGGATTGAGAAGTTCCGGTTTCTTAAGAAATCGGATTATTTTAATCCGGTTTCTTAACAATAATTATGGAATTTTATTTTAAATTCGGGCTTTTATAAAAACCGTAATTTGAAAATTCGGTTTCTATAGAAACTGTATTTTGATGTTCCGGTTTCCATAAAATGTGATTTTTCTAAGAACCGTATTTTGCCAGTACGATTTTGCTCCTTTTTAAATTTTTTTGTTGACTTGCTCCTTAAACTAATTTAACATTAAAACCTGCTCCTTTTTATAAAATGACCTCGACAAACTCAGTAACTTTGTTCTGAAGTGGCTTATGTTCATCAAGCCCTCCTCCTCTAATTAATTTATATTGATAATTAAATTTCTATAAATAATATTTGCTAAATAAGCATTTTCATCTCGCATCACCACTCTACATGAGTACCTAATACTTGCAAATAAAAAAAGATATATAAATAATAATAAAACTAAGTTTTTAAGTGATGTGAGAGTAAATAATTAAGTTGAAGTTTTCAAGTTCACAACACTATACTATATATTTTAAATAGAATTTCAATTATTTTTTTATAATATGAATAATGTTTATTTAATTATACACTATAAAAGTTTAATTTTTATCTTTTTTTTTTTAAATTTTAAATGATCTAACATGAATGATTTATAGATGCAAATTTAGAATATAAATTTAATACATATCATAAAATAAAAAATAATTTATATTAAATTTATTTTAGGCATAAATTTACATTATTGCATAATTATTACATTATTATTATGTTATTTATATTTTATTCAAATAATTTTAATATTTATTATGTCATTTTATAATTATCTAAATATTCTTCTCTATAAATAACGTACTCAAAAAAATTCCTTTAAAAATTTTTGAGTCCACATCTACAAATAACACAAGGGTAAATCTGTTTTTAGAGCTCTCAAATGTGCCTTTATAGAATTAGAACAAAAAATGTTTCACTCTTAATAGAATTATGTAAAACTTATGAAACCCCAATTGAATAATATCAAAAATTTGATGTAAATAAACAAAGAAAAAAATATATATATATATAAGACTTTTGTATATATATATATATATATATATAAGGGGGCAACTGAGGTCGAAGCTGGCCAGGCGGGCCCAGGCGCCGCACGGGCGGGCCCAGGAGTGGCACGGGCGGGCCCAGGCATTGCTTCTTAAAACAGGCATTGCCTCATGATTTTTCCCCCTTTTTCAGGGGTTTCCACGAAAAAACTCTAATGTCTCTTATGAACGCTAAACTCTCTTTTTTATCTGATCGATTATGTGCTAGAATTTCGTACAAAACTAAAAACGACCAAGTTGTAGAAACTAGATATTGCATTAGGTGTCACAAAGAACCTACAATGTTAAATACTACATAAATGTAGGCTTCGTTTGGGACGATTTTCTTATTGTTTCTTAAAACAGCTTTTTAATACATAATTTAATTTTTTTTGTATTAGAAAGCTTCTTTTGGAAGTAGTAGAAAGATCGTCCCAGATGAAGCGTGGTAATTTCATCAAAAATACATTAGCAAAATGCTCTTGTTATTGCTTGTCACATCATGAGGAAGAGTAGATGGAATAATAATGAGCTTGGAGCCCACACAAAGGCAGGAGTTTGCTGGAACTTTGTAGTGTAAGTTTGGTAGATAGTAGTGGTGGTACCCACTATGATTTTGTTTGGGTCGTTTTTTTAATGTTTCTTAAATCAATTTTTTAAAAGTGGGTTTCTGGTCTTGTTCTGGTTGAACTCGAATCTAACCCAGCACTTTTTAATCTGACCCATTTGTTTTCTTTTTAATACGACTCGAACCCAGTTTTTTGAACCCGAACCCGACCCGCTTCTTTTATGTTTTATTAAATTATTTTTATTTATTTATTTATTTTAAGTTTTCTTGTCCCACTTGTCCAAGCACATGTGATATATATATATATATATATATATATAGTCAAGAAATGTCTTCGACTAAATCGAATTAAGGTAAGATTTACTTCAATCAATTTAAAATAAACCAAACTTAATTTAGTTTAGGCAACATGGTTTATTAATTTTTGGAAATAAAATTTACTTATTTTATAACAATTTTTAAAACCCTCATAAATCAATTAAAAACGGGTTGATTTCAAGTTTTCGGGTAAACCCAAACCCGACCCGATTTTATAAGCACTCTTCTCAGGTAGAGATTTTTCTTTAATCTCTCCAAACAAAAGTTAGTATTGCTACGGTAAAATCACAAAATGAAATGTAGGGGGAAAAGGCAAAAGGTTTCAGTAAACTCTGGTACAATTGATCATTTTTAAAAAATGCAATAATGCAAATCATCAGTGTTTAATTCTTTGGTTAGAAATTTGAAGGTGTTTATATAGTTTCAATTAAATATTAATTTTTAATTCATCCAATCAAATGATAAAATTTAATAAATTCATAATTTTTCAAAACTGGCATTTTTCTAATTCCAGACAATCAATTGTCTC
Source organism: Dendrobium nobile (assembly GCA_022539455.1). Classification (NCBI taxonomy): domain Eukaryota; kingdom Viridiplantae; phylum Streptophyta; class Magnoliopsida; order Asparagales; family Orchidaceae; genus Dendrobium; species Dendrobium nobile. Next base: position 1,290,683 of record CM039728.1, read on the forward strand.
CCCAAAACAAAATCACAATGGTCAAAATCCATAAGAATACCAACAAACTATGAAATCCAAGAAAAATTGCATGCATTGCAAACCCTCAAAATCATATTGGATAATGGATAAGGAGAAGAAAAGGTTGTTTAGACTTTAAAGGTAGACGTTTTTATTTTGAAAAAACTTTAAACAAGAGGTAGAAGAAATACTAGCAACCCAATACCCGTAGGTCCACAGTGACTTATAACATTTGTTATATCAAACATAAACAAAAAGTGGCAAGGGTCTCTTAATATATGAAAGAAATATAGTTGTTGCAAACAAAATAGATGCATATATTGAACAAAATCTACCAAAATGACATGCAATTTTAATTATCACTGAATTCTATCTCCTTTTGTACAGAAGTATTCTTGCTCAGCCTTTTTGGTTTCTTAGGCACAACCAACCAATCTATAAATTCATAGTAAGCATTAGACCATGACTTTTTTATAAAAGCTATTACAACAATTCCCAATAGTCCTACAGCATATCCAAGGCCAGCACTTAGGTAAAACCACTCATCTACAAATTCCTCTTCGTTGTTATCATAACCATTGTTATTTGATGTATCGTTGACATCAACATTATTTTCCTTGCACAACACGTCGAGTGGTAGACCACAAAGAAATTTATTGCCATAAAATGCAGATGAACTGAATGTTGTTAGCTGACCACCATTTGGTATCACTCCAGAAAAATTGTTGTTTGATAAGTTGAGATTGCTTAGAAACATAAGGGATGACATAGTGATAGGAATCTCACCAAAAAAGTGATTGTTTGAAAGATCAAATGACTCAAGTTCTTTCAAGCCATCAATTTTTTGTGGGATCTTTCCTGTTAGATTATTATTAGAAAGGTCAAAAACAATCAAGCCGGAGAGATCTGTCAAAGTTTCTGGGAATTCACCTGACAGTTTGTTTCCTGATAGATCAATACTGGACATAAGTGAGAGTGTCTTGGTGTATGTTTTTTGTCTATTGTTTACATAAATTGATATGTTTTCTTCATAGTAAGTTCCTCTGTAATAACCATATTGAAGATAAGTGTTTACTTTCGATGGACTATTCAGGGCTTTAAAGGCTCCAAAGCTACGAGGAATTATCCCGAAAAGGTGATTGTTGGCAAGATCAAGCACTTGTAAGGATTTGAGATTAGAAAGTTGAAAGGGTATTTGACCTGTGAACTTGTTTGATCTCAATCGAAGAATGCCAAGTGCTGGGAGTCTCTCGCCTAACCAAGCTGGAATTGAATCATTAAGATTGTTGTTTCCTAGGTCGAGTGTCTCCAGCTTGGTGCAATTTTGCAGGGATTGAGGGATCGGACCTGATAGGTCATTGTTGCTGAGGTGTAGAGTTTGCAGCAATACAAGTTTCCCAAGAGAACGAGGAATTTGTCCTGAGAGATTGTTGTGTTCAAGAACAAGAGCATTGAGTTGAGAACAATACTGCAAACTTGAAGGGATTGATCCTATTAAAAACTTGTTTGAAATATTTATGATTTGGAGCTCCTGAAGATATCCAATGGAAGAAGGAATTGTTCCAGATAAATTGTTATAGGCGAGGGAGAGGTGTATGATGTAAGGTTGCAATTGGCCAAAGTTGGAAGGAATAGTACCAGAAAATTGATTGCAAGACAAGTCAAGCAGCACAACGTGAGTTGAGGGCATTGGAATTGACCCATTGAAAAGGTTATTTCTCATATCCACAGTAGCAAAGGGAGCAATTTTCATGGGATCTGGTATCCGGCCTTTAAACTTATTAAATGAAATGTTTAAAATAGAGAGATTTGAAGAAAGATCCCAAAACCAATTTGGTATCTTGCCAGAGATTGAACTATTGGAGATGTCAAAGAATTGAAGTTCCCTCTGGGTTTTAATCCAGGAAGGAAACTGAGAACCCAACTGACATGAACTCATTGCTAGATATTGAATCTGAAATGGAGGAACCCAGCTTGAGCTAAACCTAACGGTTAAAGAGTTTGAAGAAATAAATAAGTATTTCAAACGACTCAACTTCAAGAAGTGCTCCTCATTTACTATACCATTAAGTTGATTTCCATCGAGGTCAAGTCGAGTGAGATGCGACAAATTTCCAAGAGATGGTGGGATGAGACCTGTAATCATGTTATAAGAAAGATCCAGGACTCTGAGATTTTGGAGCTCTCCCAGCCATTCTGGTAAAGTACCTCCAATTCCATTTGTATTCATTCTGAAATAATATAAATTTTGCAGAGGTTTATCTGACAAACATCCTTCGACTTCCAGAGACTTAGGAAGTGTAAGAGTCAGCTTATTAAGATCTAAACTCAAACCTTCCAAGTTGCAAATCTTTCCCATAGAGTTTGGGATCCCACCTTCAATGCTATTATCAAAGAGATCAAGCTCTACAAGTGAAGTGAGGTTCCCAATAGAATCAGGAAGAAATCCTTGCACTCCATTTTCTGCCAATAGAATGTTCTCTATTTGCCTCCAGTTTCCACCAAGAAGCTCAGAAATGTTGGGTGTGAGATTATTGTTCATTGATAGATCAATAAACTTTAAGCTAGAAATTCTAAATATCTCAGGGATTGGACCATAAAAAGCTGCATATCTCAAATTTAAATGAACTAAGCTACTTAAGTTAGCAAACCATTTGGGAATCACAGATTTGAAGTTGTTATCAGAGAGTTCCATGACTTGTAGAGAAGTGAGATTAATGAAAGGAAGGTTCTGAACAAGTCCTGTCACTCCACAGCCTCGCATATGCAATTCTCTCAAGGAAGATAGCCTGTTTAGTTGTTGAAATAATCCCGTTTTAGCCATTGAAATATCAATAGAGTTCATTGAGAGGAACTTCAAAGAAGAAAGACCGGAAACCCAATGAAAATCATGAACAACTAAGGGGGGGAAACTTGAAGAAATATCAAGATACTCAAACCTTGAAGAAAGATCAAGATACTGCAACCTTGATAAGTTTCCTAAATGAGCGGGCACAGTGCCAGAGAATCCAGCTCTAGATAGGTTTAAGTATCTTAACTTCTTCAAAGAACCAAAGAAATGAGGGATTGGAATGCCTCCAAATGTATTGTAGCTCAAATCTAATTGTTCAAGCGACTTCAGCTGGAGCAAAGAAGAATCTATTTTTCCACTCAAGTTCCAAAAGCCATGAGATCTAAACTCCACAAAACTATCAATATCTGGATATGGATTGTGAAGCTTTATGAAAGTAACTAAACCAGTATGGTTATCACATCTTATTCCTCTCCATGAACAGCATTTACTTCCTCGCCAAGAAGAAAGCCGGCCTTCTGGATCATTGAGACTCTTTCTGAACTGAAAAAGGGCCCTTCGTTCAGCAACTAAACAGCCAAAAACAATCTCAGAACATAAGAAATAAGCTTGAATCAAGCAACAAAAGAAAGCAAAAAGCTTTGAGGACTTCATGGCAGCAGTTGCAAGTATGGAAGATGTGAAGATTTAAGTGCTTATATAAGTTAAAAGCACAAAAGCATTCTTTTTATATTTTTTTGTTTAGTGAAGTGAGCCTTTGATTTTGGTTTAAAACAGCATAGAATTTGTCAAAAATGGTGGCTTAAGATCTTAATATACAATCATATATGCCCATTAGCTAAAGATGTGATGTGAAGTAAAGGTAGATTAAATTCAAGGGTGGTTACTTTTTAATCTTTCAGTTGGCTTTAAGGAGATAGTTGAAGAACAATTTATGATGAGGGTGGAATGACTTGGAAACATTTAAAAACTAGCAGTTTTGGTATTATCGCGTATATTAATTTGTTAATTTAGGGTTTATTTGGGATAGCTTTCTTATTGCTTCTTAAAGCAGCTTTTTAGTAAAAAATTAAAAAATTATTTTAAAAAAATAATCAGGAAGTCATCCAAAACAAAGCCCTTTGAAACATATAATGGATCTATAAATTATAAAGTACTATATTAAACTTTATTAATCTAAGGTGTTATTGGATGCTCCCAATATTGTAATAGTTTTTTTTTTCAATTACTACTTGTTCTTTAGCAGGTGGCAGTGCAAGGCTGCTCTTAATGATCTAATGCCTCATACACTTTGACAAGATTTTGTATATATATATATTTTTTCTTATCACCTTTGATGAAGCAGATCCCTTCATTTGCATCAAGATGAAAACCTGTTTCTTTTGCAATCAAATTTTATAGCTTTCTGTGAAAGAAATGGTAAAAGGAAGCATTAACAGCAATCAACTATTGTTGTGAACAATGGGAGATGTGTTGAAAATCTATTATTAGGGGTGTTAATGTTTGATCCGACTGAAAAATTTTGTGTTAGGGTCAGCCCGTTTGATGGGTTCCGGTTCAATTTTTCGATCCGTTTGTAAAATCGGGTTGGGTTTGGGTTGACCTGAAAACCTGAAACCAACTCGGGTTTGACCTGGAAACCTGGCTGCTCATCTCACTCGAGTGAGTCGCTTCTCATATGGACTGAACCCGCACTTGGCACTGTAGTGCTTGTCGTGCTCCGTCGGAGGATTTGCGGGATTTGGCCGAATAAGCGTGCGAACGGACAGGATTTGCCTCACTAAGCCTCAAACGGATGACAGATTTATAGGATTAGGTTGAATAAGCGCGCGAGTTGACTGCAAATTTAAAAGATTTGGCTGAATTAGCACGCGAACGGAAGATGGATTTACGAGATTTGGTTGAATAAGTGCAAAACAAAAATTGGATTTACCGGATTTGGCTGAATAAGCGCACGAATGGAAGAAAGTTCGTGTCGAGTCGATTGATTACGAGTCTGGTCAGGTTGAACCGAACACGAACCGAGTCGGGTTCGAGTTGGGAAAATGAATCGATTTCCAAACCTGATCAGGTTCGAGTTGGATCAACTAGTGTAGGGGCCATTTTGGAGTTGAACCCGTAACCCACATTTGACACCCCTATCTGTTACTAGTCCATGAGGTGCTCAGCAACATGAAATATCTTTCAATTATTGGAAGAAGATAAGAATGACCAAGTTGTAGAAACCAGATATTGCATTAGGTGTCACAAAGAACCTGCAACATTAAATACTAAATAAATTTAGGCTTCGTTTGGGACAATTATCTTATTGCTTCTTAAAGCAGCTTTCTAATTCATAAATTAAAATTCTTGTATTTTAAAGCTACTTTTAGAAATTAAGAAATAGTTAATTTTGGGAGGAATATTTTAATAAGTTCTATAATTATTATGAACAAAATAAAAGTTTAAAAATACTTACATAAATATTTATAATTAATTAAAAATCTCACGGGCTTGAATAACCCATTGTAACCGATATAGAGAAAATTGCATTTTCTTGAATGATTTTAAATTAGGCAAAATTTTATAATTTTTCATGAAATTTCTTTTCTTATATGTTATTATTTTGAAAGAATTTAAAATCTTAAAAAAAACACACACACACACAGACACAAGAAAAATGTTCTCTAATACTTAATAATTTTTAATCATATTCAAAATAATAGAAAAATATTTTTTTTATTAATTTCAATATTTCCTTCCTAAATAAACTCTTGAAACTACATATTAGGGGTGTCAATTTTTGACACGATCCGAAACACGAACGGAACTTGACCCGGAAAAATTCGGGTTAGGGTCAACTCGGACTCGAAATAGGTCGGGTTCGGGTTCAACAAATCAACCCGTTTTAAAAATAGGGGTCGAGTTCGAGTTGACCCACCAACCCGAAAATGACCCGAAATTTACACGAAAACTCCTATTTAACCTGGAAATCCTAGATTGACCCGTTTTGACCCGATTTTGACCCAAAAATTAGTAATTTTAGGTCAACTTCGGGTTATTCTTGTCGGGTCGGGTTGACCCGAACCCGAATCGAGTCGAGTTCGGGTCCAGAAACCTGACCCGTTTTTAAAAAAGGGTCGAGTTGACCTGAATAGTGCCAGGTCAGTTCCGGGTTTGACCCGAACTTGACCCACTGACCCGAATTGACACCCCTACTACATATTATTCAAAATTTTAAATATTTTTTTAAAATAAACTGCAATTGTAAATATTAAAATTTATGACCATATATATAATTTTATTCTTAATTCTATAAAATAGTTTTATTAATATTAGAAAGCATAGAACTAAAAGCCCTTGGACAAGTCTTTTTTGCTCTTATTTAAATATTTTTTAAGCATTAAATCTTATAAATTGAAGTAAATTCATGATTTATCCTTTTCTCTTAATTTGCCCTAACTAGTGAGCAAGAAGCCAAAGCTATCGGTGACTTGCATGCAAGGGAACAAATATCAAGAAATAAGGTGTAAATGAGTTAGGCTGATTTTTGAGTCGGCTTGATAAATAACTTGTGAGTCGAGCTTGATGGACTAACGAGTCAAGTTTGAACTAGTCTTGACTCAACTTAGCTCGTGAACTAGCTTGCTTAAAAAGTATTAATATAAATATAAATATATATTTAAAATATAGTATGATTTAGGATTTAAGTAGAAATTCATTAAAAATATTTAAAAATTATATCTCACTTTATTATATTAATTAATTCTTTATTATTTTTTTTTAATAATTTTATTATAATAATTACTTAAATTATAATTGTTTTCTCATTTTCATGATAAATGAGCTGGTTAGCGAGTCAGCTCAAACTCGTAGGATAAAATTCAAGCTCAAACTCAAAGAATTAATCAAGCTCAAATCAAAAGTGACTCGAGCTCAGTGCATGGGCGTATTAGATAATTTATTTTTTTTATAAATACAAGATTTATAATTTTTTATGGGTATTTACATACGTACCATTTTATATAATATTATTTATGTATCTAATAAAAAATTTTAATATTTCATTTCTATCACTCATAAACAATTTTAATATCTTTATCAAATATATCACTTCTATATTTAATTCCTATCACCTATCAGATCCTATAAATTTTATTTTATTAAAATCATTTTCATTTTCTTCTTCTAAAGAGTGTTGCTGAACCCCGCGGATTACTCTAAGTGACCAGAAGATCCAATCCCCAAGCTTCGATCGGCAAACTCAGTAACTTTGTTCTGAAATGGCTTCTGTTCATCAAACCCTCCTCCTCTTCTTCTTCCTACTCTACTCATCCTTCTTTTTCCCATTTTCCACCACTTCGGCAACTTAGAAAGTTTCCCTCGCTCTCTATTACGAGGCCCTTTTCCAGTTTTATTCCCGCTTCATCATCTTCTCCCTATCCAAGATCTTGTCTGACGGCCTCATCTCCATTATCGATCTCCGTCTCGTTCCCTACGGAAATCCTATGATTGGGCCCAACTCCACTATCTTATGCCAGGTCCTTACTACATTTAAAGATTTTTTTAAAAAAATTTGAATGCTGGTGAAGGGGGAATTGAAAACGTCTTCTTGTACATTCTACGAAAAAGTATGCTCAAAGTCATATCCTAATCCCAATCTGTAAAGAAATTCCTCTCTTGTATCAGAAGAAACCTACCCATTGCCACTTCTCTTTATTTATAGGAGGCGTACTAACTTAACTTTGTTCTTTCTTCACATATTTTTGCAGCATGGGCCGTCTGAATGCTTTCAGAACACTGTGGAAGCATGTGTTATTAATTCCTGGCCGGACGTGGAAATGCATCATCTTACTGTGATGTAATTCCCTGTTACTAGCACACATTTATAGTATGAAGATTATATAAGGTGAATCCTACATGTTGCAGCGATGGTTTACAAATTTTTGTAGTTAACGTTAACTTTGGTTATTGTTTCTGTTTACTTTTGATTGGATTTATAGTTCTGATATTTTATATGGATAAAAAATTTGTTCCTCTGAATTTGATGCGGCAACGACATTTCAGTTTCATATATTGTGTTGAGAATTTAGTCCTCGCGAATAAGTACAATGATTGGGAATCTTGTTTCCAGAAGACTGGGCTAGATCCACATCCTTTGGTGAACTGCTACAACAGTGGACATGGGCAAGAGGTTCGTTTTGATTCAAGTACCATTTTTATCTACTCTAAGAAAATAGAAGATATTATTGTTATGTTGCATTATGCAATTCTTCTTTATGTTTCAACAATTGAAACAACTTTTGTTAGAAAGATATATGGAAAGTGACAACTAGATGTACTAGTGTAAAAATATAGTGAAGGATCTACCTCTGACAATACAATAAGCATTGGGTCCATGGATCATTTTCACTTTATATGTTGTGATGTGGATGACACAAGGAATCTATTTTGGCTCTTCACTAGATCAAGACATACAAGAGATTATATGGTGATGGAAGGGAGGAAACTAAAATTTGCTCATCTTCTTTACATCCCTCTCACCACCCCCTTTATAGGACTATCCAACTTATCATTTTTGTATGGAGCTTTTTTAACTATGGTGAGGCTTGATTGATTATGCATTTCTTTGAGGGTTAAAACTCAAATAGATAAATGATTTAATATCTCCTCTTCACATATAATGCTTTGTAAACACCTAATCAAATCAAGTCATATCTGTTGAATGATCGTGGGGTCTTCAAGTCAACTAATCTTGATAGGGATGCTTTAGCACATGGATTAAGGGTTCTAATCATTGGATCGATTCTCTTATGACCCTTTGATTGCAATCTGCATGCCTCCTCTTCCTCTTCTAGCACTCGGGCCCTCTTGGGAGCTTTTTTTTTTTTTAAAGATAGCTTTAATTTATTTTCATTGTAAGACTTTTGGAGAAGTTTATATATACTTTAACATTTTATATAGAATCAATCAATAAATTCAATATTTTTTTAATTTTTCCTTTGTTTGTGCATGTTATCAAAGCGAGGTTAAGGCTTCCTTCTTTTAATTTTTATTATGTTTCCTTATTGTCGGGATTCTTCATTATGTTTGGTTTCTTTAACTTCCCTTCTAGGGAGTTAACCATTATGAATAGTGAAGGTTAGATTAAGGAAGAACTTTTAATTAAGGGCTACAAGCCTTATATCACTTGAACAAGAGAAACTATGTGAAGATTTTCCTTAACGAAAAGAGAAAGATCCATCACCTTTTGGATCATCCTCAAGAGTTGAAGGACCCAAAGTTTATACTTTGAGATGATGTAGCGAATTTCATGATCATGACATGGTTGTGGAATACCATGATGCTTGAAATAAGTAGGTTATATATGTTTCATTATATTACAAAAGATGTTTGGGATTTCATTAGGGGTGTCAATTTTGGGTCACCGGTCGAGTTCAGGTCGGAGCCGGAACTGACCCGGGTTCAAATGAGTCGATCCTAACCCGACCCGGTTAGGTAAACGGGTCGGAAATGCGAACCCGGACCCGACCCGACAGGTTGCCGGGTTGACCCGACCCGACCCGGGAAAGTTGGTCGCGCTGGGAGAGTGCGAGCTAGGTCGCGCGTGGAGCGGTCGTGTAGGGTGGGCTTGGTCTAGTGGAGCGAGTGTGAGGCGGCGCGGGGTCGCGCGGGGCTGGTTTGGTCACGCGGAGCGGTCGTAGGGCGGGTGTTGTCGCGCGGGGCTAGGGTAGGGTCGCGGGGTAGCGGGGCGTGGTCGCACCATTTTTCGCGCGGCAGTAGAGCGTGGTCGAGCGATAGCGGGGTGGGCTTTGTCCGCATGTTAGGTTAAAATGGGTTCGTGGTTTGACCCGGCAACCTGTCAGGTCAACCCGAACCCCACCCATTTTTCAAACGGGTCGATTACTGGAACCCGAACCTGACCCGTTTTGAAATCGGGTTGGGTGCAACCCGGATTTTTCGGGTCGGGTCCGGGTCGGGTTCTCATGTCGTGTCAAATATTGACACCCCTAGATTTCATCAAGCAAGCATATTAAAAGTGAGGGTATGAGATAAAAACTAAAATTTCAAAAACCAGCGTAGTAACATTCATGTTATTAAGTATTTTAATACAATGAAATGTTTATTGTCTTGAATTGAATTATTCCAAGATCGCAAGATGATATGCTACGATGATACGATAATTTTCAAATAATTTGTAGAAAGGGAAATGGAGTTCAAGTTCCATACATGATTTAATAATGATTTCGATCAAGTTCATGTTCAAATCTAAATAGAAAAAATTCTATCATCACTAATGAGACTATTCTCTCAGACAAGATGAAGTAAGAAGGAAAATAATGCTGGAAATTTAAAATTTTTTTAAACATCTTTTATTATAATCACCGAATCCCAAGGTAAGGGACTTATTGTATTTTCTTTGCTCTCTAGTACAAGGCTATTCAATCAAGCTATCTCCATCCTTTGACATTCTAATGATAAGAGCCTTATCATATCTTTAAGGAGAGGCAACTCAATCAAGTGTATTTTTCAAGAATGCTCCTGTGTATGTGTTTAACTTGCAAATGTTCTTGTTGGATTTTTTTAACTAACTATTCTAAAAAATCATTTGCATATTGAACTGTTTACCCATGTTCTAGCAATTTTTGCTTGTTTCTCCACTATTTACTACTAAAGAATGGTTGCAATCCCACCCATCAAAATTGCTAAAAGCTTATGATTCAATGGTTACTGATTGTATTTGTTTTTTTTATTATTATTCTAATTGTAGTTTTTATATCATATTCATTGTGCCTAAAAGGATTCATTAATTTTAATCATAAACTTTTGCCTTACTTGATCTGTGATTGGAAATCATTTTGCAGGTTGAACTCCAGTATGCAGCACAAACCAATGCTTTGCAACCCTCTCATCGATATGTACCTTGGGTGGTTGTGAATGGGTTGCCACTTTATGATGTTAGTTTTAGCCCTTTACATCTCTTTTAAGTTTCAACGATGTCAGTTTTGTCATTTTCGTTATCTGGAAATGATTTTTTTAATCATATTTTTTATCTTTAAACATCCATTGTGCTAGTTTTTCTACATAATAAATTAACCTGAAAGAAAATCATAAAAGATAAACATAAGAAAGTAATACATGATTTAAAGATTAATCCTCTCAAATCCACGGCTATACAAATTTCACTATATTTTATTTGTTCCAATTACAAGAGATGACAATTTTTTTTTTTGTTCAAGAAGGCCAAGGAAGACGCATAAAATTGAAATTGTTTTAATGGATTTTTTACTTTATGGTAAATCATTACCATTCCAAAAGAAACATTTTCTGGAAGTTTGCGGTTCATCAAAGATACCTATGGATGCACATCTTTAATTAGACTTGTGAGACCTCTTAAGCTATGCATTATTATTTTTGTTTTTTTTTTTTTGGTGTGGGGATTTGAAACTCTGGCTATTCTTTAGAGTGCTAGGGCAAACATCATTCATCTACATAACAGGTAATTAGCCATGCATTATTTGAATGTTCTTTCCCATCAGATATGCTGTTTTAGAGAAGAATCTTGATTCATCTGAAATCTTACACTAATGGGCTACTATTTGATCTTTTATAGGATTACGACAACTTTGAAACTTACATCTGTAAATCTTTTCATGGAGAGCTTCCCAGTGCCCGTCGAAGACCATCTCTCAAGATCCCCCAACAAATGAAAGTAAAGAGACCTGACAGGTGGTGTGTTAAACTTCCCTAATGCTTTCTTTCTACTCAACCGCTCTATCTCCTTAAGATAGGTAGGTTCTGCTCACTTATAAATAATCCAGTCTTAGGTAATTAAGAGCTACTTCACTAAGATTTTGTGTTTTGTTTTTCAAATGAAGGTTTGGCTCTTTTTGTTTGCTAATTTGTGTGGCATTGAAGTTACAATATTGATGATCAAAGGAACTTTAAATATAGCTTTACTGCCTCATCGAGTTGAAGTATCTATACAACTCTCAAGTATAATATTGACAAGTTTTCCGTCGTAATTTTCTTATGGAATTCTGACTACAAATGTTCTTCAATCATCCAAGAAATTATATAGGATAGTTATATATCTTAAATTCATCTAAATGTGTATTTTCTGATCTAACTATATCAGGGAAGGCTGAAGCATCAATTTTTGGAACTATGACATTACTTCTCAAAAAATACAGTATGAGATAGGGTATCAGTGGTATAGGATTTTTAATAAGTTTAAGAAATGGAGATATTGCCTTTCGGTTCATTAAGGGGTCACACACTTTCTTGGAATTATTTTCATCAATTTAAGTAACAAAATTTTGATCCATTACCACCCATGCATTCATGAGATCATTTTTGATTGTGTGATATATTTAAGATTGTAATTGTTGATATCACTAGTAGGGATGATTATCGATCGACTTGGCCAACCTAAATTTGCATTAACCACCTAAGTTATCTTAGGGACCATATTATATGATGATTTGATCATTATTTTCTATTTTTGATAATCAAGATAATAATTTTCGACTTCACATAGTGGGATAAATGCTTGTTGTTGTTATTATTATTGATAATCAAGATTATATTTTAAATAAAGATTGGAATATTACTCCTTAAATTTTATTACTTGATTCTCAAATGCTTCATTTGAAGGAAGAATTAAGTTTTGAATACAACATTAGATCCTTCAAAACTCTCCATCCATGGTGGTTGTTGATTGAATGCCACCATCTTCAATTGAACTTTTTGCTAATGATCAAATCAAACCTTGTTTTCATTATGCACACTCAAGTTGAAATTACCAGTGGATTAAAGTAGATGATGAATCATAGGCCAATGCACTCAATAAACCTATAATAATCAATGCTAAGACAAAATGTGCATGTATTCCAAATACTTTCTTTTGAATGATTCAAAGATTCAAAGCATATTTATTTTATGTGGTGGATTGAGACTTCTAAAAAAATAAGCTTTTAAGTTTAATTACATCCCTAAGGAGATTCGAGAACACTATAAACTAAGAAAGTTGCCTGTGTTTAGGAAATAGAAGAGATGAAGGTAAGTGGATAAGTATAGGAAATCCTATGACTTTCTTGGGAAATAAATAACTAGGCCACCTATAGAGGCAGAAAAATAAACCTACATGATGAGACACCATATGGTAATTTGGTGTCATCATAATAACTAGGAATGCATCTCATAGAGTTGAAGGGAGGAGATCTCACCACTGAATGAGAACTATGAGAGAGATTTACAAGATTGAAAGCCTAATCTAGGGTTTGGAAGGATGGCCTCGTTTAATACCCCATGATCCATCATTTGGATTCTTAGTCTACTTAGTTGAATGAGATTGTTGACACAACCTAGCTATGAATATATTTGTTAGTATACATGTGTTGTGTTGTCCAAGGAGACTTCATAGACTTGAGAGGTGAATGCAAGGGAGGAATGTTAATAGGTGAAAGAGAACTAGTTTCAATGTTGAGGATACTTATGAAGGATAGAGAGGCTAACTTAAAAGAGAGGAAAACTATCATATATATGAAACGGAGTCTAATCCAAATAGAAAAAGACTTACCTAAAAGATAAAAGGACTAACCTGCAGATAGATGGATGGGCCCATATCAAGGTTCCGCAATTTTCCATTATTTTGAGTCATCATATGTCTTGACCTACTTAGCCAAAGAGGCTAAATAAGCCAATTTAATTTATAGGATTCTGATCAGCAGGCATGTGTTGCACATCCAAGGGGACTTCATGACCTAGTGTTGTTAGGAGATACTAAACCAATTCCTAAGTTTACTTACAGAGCTCATACTTCATAACTATAGGTGAGAGATGCCCATACTAGATTCATGGTATCGCCTTGATAGTTCCTATTTTGATTGGCCATAAGAAATATAAGCTCTAAAAAATCATAGTACATGAAATACACCCAGAAAGAGGAAAAGAGACATGGAGTACCACTAAGATAAAATCCTCATACTAATCTAACATAGACAATGGGACTTACAACTTGAAACCATACGATAGGCTAAGAAGACCTAAGAAATTTATCTTACGATTATGTCTAGAGAAGAAAGCTAACTAGCCTACCTAATCATTGTAGAAGTGAGGCTAATGTGCCTCAGATTTAATGAGAAATGGAGAACACATCCAAGGACCAACTAGTACAAAGGGTTGTGTGGAGTGATTTATATTCTAATCATGTGCTTATGTGTGAATCAAAAGTTATATACAAACACACAAGAATATGCCATGAAATGGGGTAGCTAAGCTCAATGTTTATAAGCTACCTACTTAAGTCAGACATATATGTCTAACCACCTCTACTAGTGCTAGTATACTTATTTTAGGAAATATTAACAAAGAGAGTGTGGGCTCCGAAAATTCGGCCCCGGCCTCCACCCGCTGCTTTGCTTTTCTTTTCGGGGGAGTTTTAATGGATTAAGTTTCGGGGTAAATTTTAGGAAGTTAGGTGGGTTTGTAGATAAGACACTACCCAAAGAATTCGCCCTCATTTAACGAGAACTTTATGATATGAGTTATGTTTTCCTATAAGCGCAAGCTCCTATAGTTAATTACCCCTCCCGATAATGAGAGAGAACTTTTGATTAATGCTATTTGTCAATCAGATACATTATATCTATAGATACATAATATCAGGCGTATAGTAGCAATATGGGCATCGGGATTTGAAGGATTTGATATTTAAAATTTAAAATTGCATCATCTTGCACTTAAAACGGATGGTGGGGGAATGGATGATGAGCCCGATCAAGATGTTGGCCTACTTAGTCAAAGGAGGTAATTGACCCAATCTGATAGAAGGATCCTTGTTGGCAGCTATGGGTTATTTCGTCTAAGGGGACCTTGTAGACCTGGGGTGAATTTTTGTCTAAGGGGACAAATTTGAATCCACCTTAACTAATAGAGGGTTTTCTGCCTATCAATTATATCCTATTGATTCATATATCAAGGATTTGATGCTACTAAGGAACGTATTGTCTCTAGCCATAACCAGTATTTTATGGTGTCATTTGCAGCAAAACCACTCAGTTCATAGAGCGCTGGGTTATAATCATTTATCCTGCGGTGCCATTTGGTGGCAAAACTACCAGTTAGAGGACACTTACCCCCGGGGCGGAACCCCATTGTCTCAAGGGGGCGATTGCCCCCCCCCTCAAAAAAATTTTATTTATTTATTTATTATATAATTTTTTAGATGATTGGTCCATAAATTTATATTTTAGTCTTTATTATAAAAGTTTTAAGTCAATTGCCCCCCCCTAAAAGTTTTAAAATATTATGATATTTAGGCAATTACCCTATGTATAATTAAGCACATTATGTAGAGGTGTTATTGTTAGGGAATGATGAATGATATATAAAGAGAAATAGTAAATCAAATTTTGTATAAGTTCGCCCCCCTAAAAATTATAGCTGGTTCCGCCCCTGCATACCACATCCTTACCAGCAAGAGATTATTTGAGAATGGATTACAGTGATATTCTTGAGTAGTCATTAGCTCTATGTGAGCTGAAGTAAATTTCAATTTGTCAATCCCGACAAATTATTGCGGAGGGTGGATAAGTTTTGATTTAAGTGATTTGATGATTTAATTTCAATTTTAACACTGCCGTTGCCAGTTCCCAAGTCCTGGATGAGAAAAGTGGAGGGTTGCGTTAGGTAGTCGACAGTCAGCGTAAAACTTTTCGAACAATAATGACATGAATCTTTTAAGAAATTGTGTTAATGTTAGGGCGTCCCCTGGAAGCGACGTGCTGTATGGCCTGAATACAGTGACAAGTGTGCAAGGGCCGCTGCACCGGCGCCCGAGTGTAGTGTTAAATAGGCAAGGGTTCCCACATCAAGGATGGATGTGGGCAAAGAAGCTAGTCCATGAAACTAAAATTAGGATAGGAACTTGGAATATAGGTTCCCTTACATAAAAATTAATGGAATTAATAGATATTATGATTCATAGGAAGTTAAATATTTTGTGCATTCAGGAAACTAAATGGGTTGGAGAGAAGGCTAAGGAAATTGATAATTTAGGATTTAAACTTTGGTATTCGGGTAGGAGTCGTACTAGAAATGGTATAGGTGTTATTATAGATAAGAATTTAAAGGATAATGTTATAAAAATTAATAGGATTGGAGATAGAATTATAGCTTTAAAGATTATTGTTGATGATAAAATTGTTAATATTATAAGTGCTTATGCACCTTAAGTAGGTTTGAATATGAGTTCTAAATTAAATTTTTGGAATAACTTAGAAGAATTAATACAAAAGATACCTCTTGAAGAAAGAGTTTTTATTGGAGGAGATTTAAATGGACATGTTGGTAGAGAGGTAGATGATTTTAAAAGCATTCATGGTGGCCATGGATTTGGAACGACGAATGAATGTGGCAAGACCATATTGGATTTTTGTTTAGCTTATGATTTTTCAATTGCTAATACTTTATTTAAGAAAAGGAATGAGCATCTCATCACTTTTAAAAATGGATATAGTACAACCCAGATTGATTATTTTTTTATTAAAAAATTAAATCGTTTAGATTGTAAATATTGTAAAGTTATTCCGAGAGAAAAGTTATGTACCCAACATTGATTATTAGTTCTGGACTTTAAGATAAAGGGGCATAAAATAAAAAATAAGGTAAAATGATTTTCTAGGATTAGATGGGGGCATTTAAAGAATATTAAAAAAAATATTTTTGAGAATAAGATTTTAGATCTTAAGATTTTGTCTGTGCATGAGGATGTTAATGCTATGTGGGAAAAAGTGGCTCGTGATATTAAGAATATTGCAAAAGATGTCCTTGGAGTATCAAAGGGAAAAGCTCCTAATAGTAAAAATAGTTGGTGGTGGAATCCAAATGTGCAAGAAAAGATTAAATATAAAAAGTTTTGTTATAAAAAGTGGTTTAATTTTAAAAATCATGATAATTGGGAAATTTATAAAGTGGCTCGTAAGGATGCTAAGAAAGCAATATGCGATGCAAAGACATTAGCTTTTAGTGATTTATATAATAGATTAGATACTAAAGATGAAGAAAGATATATATATATATATATATATATATATATATATAAATTAGCCAAACAAAGAGATAGGAATAGCAAGGATTTAGTTCAAGTGAAGTGTATTAAGGATGAAGATCAAAAAATACTTTTCTTAGAAGATGATATTCAATAAAGGTGGATGAGATATTTTGCTAAACTTTTTAATGAAGATTGTGAAAATAAGATTGACTATAGTGATCTTAGTACCCTAAATGAAAATAAAGATTTCTGTTTTTATCGGTGTATTAGTAAAACTAAAGTTAGAGATGCTTTAAAGAAAATGAAGGGTGGAAAAGCTGTTGGACCTGATGATATTCCAATAGAGGTGTGGAAATGCTTAGGAGATGAAGGAATTTCATGGCTTACTAAAATTTTTAATACTATTTTGAAGATTAAAAAGATGCCAGATGAGTGGAGAATGAGTGTGTTAATTCCTATTTTTAAGAATAAAGGTGATGCACAAGATTGTGCGAATTATAGAGGTATTAAGTTAATGTGTCATACTTTAAAACTATGGGGCCGAGTTATGGAGCATAGGATGCGGCGTGATACTGATGTTTCTCAAAATCAATTTGGATTCATGCCGGGTAGGTCGACTATGGAAGCCATACATTTATTAAGAGGTTTGATGGAGAAATATAGAGGAAATAAGGAGGATCTACATATGATATTTATTGATTTAGAAAAAGCATATGATAAAGTTCCAAAAGAAGTGATATGGAGAGTTCTTGAAAAGAAAGGAGTCAATAATGCTTATATTCAAATCATTAAAGATATGTATGCAGGAGCTATTAATTGTGTTCAAACACAAGGTGGTTTGACCAAGTATTTTCCTATTTCGGTTGGGTTACATCAAGGATCAGCCTTAAGCCCATATCTTTTTGCTTTAGCCATGGATGTTCTCACTAGACATTTGCAAGAGGATGTACCTTGGTGTATGCTTTTTGCTGATGATATTCTTCTTGTTGATAAGACTAGAGAGGGAGTTGAAGGTAAACTTGAATTATGGAGGTCAACCTTAGAGTCTAAAGGTTTTCTCTTGAGTAGATCTAAAACGGAATATATGAAGTGTAATTTTAGTAGTAATAGACCTAGTGAGGGGATTGTGACTTTGGGCGATCAAGTCATTAATAAGAGTACACGTTTTAGATATCTTGGATCTGTTGTTCAGAGTGATGGTGAAATAGATGGAGATATTATCAGCAGAATTCAAGTTGGATGGTTGAAGTGGAGGAATGCATCGGGCTTGTTATGTGATAAAAATGTACCCCTCAAACTTAAGGGAAAATTCTATAAGATGGTAGTGAGGCCTGCAATGCTGTATGGTGCTGAATGTTGGCTATTAAAAGGGAAGCATAATACTAAGTTAAGTGTGGCAGAGATGAGGATGCTCAGGTGGATGAGTGGCTTTACCCTTAGAGATAGGATGTGAAATGAGCATATACGTAAAAAGGTTGGAGTAGCTGCAGTAGAAGATAAGATTAGAGAGAGTCGCCTTAGATGGTTTGGTCACATAAAACGGCGGCCTTCCGATGACCCGGTTAGGAGAGTAGAGGTATTAGATTTGACTTATGTTAAGAAAGGTAGGGGTAGACCTAAAAAGACTTGGTTAGAAAATATTAGGAATGACCTTTCTTTATTAGATTTAAATGAGAATTTGACTTTTAATAGGACACAATGGAGAAAAAGGATTCATGTAGCCGACCCCACGTAGTGGGATAAAGGCTTGATGTTATTGTTGTTGTTGTTGTTGATGATGATGATGATGATTTTATTTCAATTTTAAATATTTGGAATAGGGATCTTTTGGGAGTTTTGGATTTTTTTTGAATGGGTATTTGAGGTGGCATTTTGAAATATTTAATATTAACCCCTCCGGTTGAGATATGCATTCAATATAATCATCATCATAGTGACTTTAGGGTCATTATCATTTGTGGATTGAACCTTCTTGACTCTGTCGAGCTGTCCAACAAAGGATTGGTTTCGTAGGCTTTATGCCTTTGTTGACGAATTTTCTTTATTAGAGGCCTTGAAGGCTTAATATGAATATATAAAATAAATATCCTGGTCGACCTCGCGATCATATATTTATTTAATGGACAAACCGTATCGACTCCTATCTATCCATATAGAAGGATCATGTTTGAAATGTGTTCATTTATTGACCCGTGCAACATCCCTAGACGTCACGTGTGTTCCAATAAGACACTCGTCGGGGCCCATGCGGGTGTTTGGGGATACTTTATAATTATTTGATGAACCTTATCGACTCCTATTTACTTATTTAGGAGGATCATGTTCAAATTTATTGACCTTCGCAAAATCCCTAGACGTCACGTTTGTTCTTACAAAACGCTCGTCGGGGACTATGTTAGTTTTGTGATTGCACTTACCACTTGTGTACCTATGTATATACAAACTATGGTGCATGTGCGGGGACATTTTTAGAATATTTAACTTTGATCAGTCGAGAGGGCGACCATCATTTGAATGCAACGCGCTACTTGGAAGCTCGTACATGCCTTCTATCTGCATGTATGCATATTGTGGAATTGGTGGTGTGTTGTAGCAGCTTCTGGATTGAGTTGTCTGCTGCTTTATATAGGTAGACTATTGTGCACTACTTATTGTTCTTTTTGCAGGTGGATCATAGTGCATTAGCGAATCTCCTGCTTTTGTTCGTAGATGCTTGTATTCATCAATGACATTCTCATGCAAAATGGTCAGTAGGTTTTTATGTCTTTTGTACATTGACTCTTAGTTTTTGTAAGGAACTATGATCTTCCCTTTCTAATTAATCACTGCCATTTAAAGGGACATTGTAATATCCATTGTATATCCCTTGTAGTTACTGCAAATCTCTCTTCTACTTGTAGGCTAGATGTAGTATACATGGCAACTCTTCTGCTGGTTGAGACTTTGCTCACAATTGCTTGAATGCTACAGATTAATTAATCTTCCCTGTCATCGTTCACAAGTAATCTAGTAGTTGTGTGAAAGTGGATCGTCATGTGTGTAGTAGATTCATGTTCTTGATGGCGAGTTGACTGGCATTGACAACAATATTTCATGTGATTGATTGTATATTAATATTGGCTACAATATGCTGTATTTTTTTATCTATCTTATTGTCATCTATCTTTTGAATTTTGTTCATGAATGACATATATTACATTCATCTTGCCCCCATAAATGAGTTTCCATGTTTGTGCAAGCGTTATGTTGGTGCGAACATTACATGTGCTCAATGTTCCTTGCATGCAATGAGTCATCTACCTCAGTGCAATGTGGTTTGAGGTCTTGTAATGCTTTCATCTTTTCATTGATTTTCTCTTCTTTTTCCTTTCTGAAAGATTATGAACCTCAATAGCAAGGATTTTATGGGAACTTTGAACTGGCTTCTTTCCATTTACAGATTCGTAGTCTCCTTCCTCGCTCAAGCTGCATGATTCTTTCATTTCTACTCCTTTCTTTTATTGCTTTGGTTGTTCATCTCTTGTGGAGTTGCTTTAATGCTAAATCTAGATATACCAATTTTGTTTTGTTATTCAAGCTATTAGTTAGATCGACACCATTTTGAACTTGGTTGCTTTAACAAATACTTGATTTTGTTGTCATCATCGAAGAGGATTATCCTCCTACCGAATGAATTTTCTTCTGCAGCTTATTTTCCAATCTAATCTTTCCTGGCTTTGACAAATGAGAGAAAACAACATTACTATTCTCAGGGCAAACATGTTGTTATGCAGAGTCATGAACATATAATTTAGGAGTAGATGATTTGTTCTGATTGTGAGGAAGATTTAAATATGGAATAGCTTTTCCTTCATTGTTGATGCTTTTGTTTGATTCATCAGTAGTAATAAGGGTCTGTGGACTTAGAACATCACATAAGAAATCACAACCAAACTCTTTCTCTAAGTACTCGTAAGGAGAGGTATTGGAACAATGAGGCTATCTCATCCTTTATAGCTCAGGGTTGAGGGTTGAATTCCCAAGTAGTTTTGGATCTTCTTTAACTTCGTTGATGCTGGTTAGACACCTTTTAGGAGTTGAACTATGCATCAGTACATTTCCACTCTTCCATTGGAACCTTCTGAATTCTTGTTCGAGTATTGTTGTTCTTTTCTGGTTTGTTGTAGCAAGGCAATTCTTATGAGATCTTGAATGCTCTTCCATATTTCAGTCAAGAATAATGTGATTCTGGCTCAATTGCTAGTTATTTTTAACTATTTGAAAAGATATAGAAGAGTTCTTGTTTCATTATCTGTCGTTCATAGGTGTGTATATACGGTTTTCTGATGCGTCGCAAATGCCAAAATGGAGTTTTTTTTTATCTCCAGCTTCGTCGCCGCGAACATTGAGACGCACTTCCTCCCACCACACTAATAGAAGCGTGTATAGGTGATTGTTTTGTCATGTTGCAAGCATCGAAGGCGGGTTCTCCAAGTTTTAAGATTTAGAGGAGTTATACCTTGGCGACCGATGAGGTGGTGCTGGCACATGAATCGAGGCGAATAAGCTCTCTTCTTCTTTTTTTTAATTCTTTTCTCCCCTTTTTTTGGACTATTACTTTTTTTTTAAAATGTAATAATAATAATAATAATAATAATTATTATTATTATTATTATTATCTTTTATATTATATCTAATAGTACAGTAGTTAACAATATTACTTACAACAATAATGGTAGAAATAATTATCATTATAATTAACTAGTAATTATAAAAATAATTAGTTAGAAGGGATCTTTACCTGTTAACTCGGTTCCCTTCCTATTTACTCATAAGTGTTATTCGGATAGGGTTGACTACAGGCTGGAGTCGGGTAAGACTTCAAAGGCTTTCTGCAAGAGGGCTAGCAAGGGAGTTCGGCTACAATAGAGGGAGTTGGGTAAGGGGTCAGATAGTGCTCGTGAGTCTGAGGAGTAGTTCGACTCTGTTTGTGAGGTCAAGAGCGCGGGTTAGGGATATGGCCGATGAAGCCCATGTAAGGGAGAAATTTACCTTCATAGCGAGCTCCCCTTGTTGGTTGCGATCAAAATGTCAGAAGTTCTGATCCAACAGGAATGGAAATGTTGTCAAACGAGTGAAGTTGGCTAGCAATAGAGGTAGTTTGGTCCTCTCTCTCTCTCTCCCTCCCCTCTTTGGACCAAAGGAACCAGGAGGTCGGCAAGGCTAGGGTTCAACGGCAAATTATTGGGTCAGGTGACCGAACGCAGAGATGGGTCCGGATATTAATAAAATATTATTTTAAAATTAGCGCAAGTAAAGCGCAACCAAAGCGCAACTAAAGCGCAAGTCAAAAAGCGCAACCAAAGCGCAACTAAAGCGCAAGTCAAAAAGCGCAACTAAAGCGCAAGGTGACGCGGCAAATTTTTATTGGATGTCTGAACTTATTTTCCGCCTCCGGTCACCTGACCCAATAATTTGCCAGGGTTCAACTATGGAGGTTGAAAGCTAAGGTATGGAGGCGAGTATGGATGCGAGATTCAAGTGGAAATGACGGGAGAAGCGACGTTTCGGCATCGTTGCAGAAGGTATGGGGGTCCTGTAGCGATAGGATTTGCGGTCGCTTCGTACAGGCTATCCGATACAGGCAATCATTTTCATGAATTGTTTTCTTGCCTTATTGCAAAGGTCAACAGAGAGTTCATGTAATTTTATTATCTTATTTTAAAAATTACCCAATAATTGAGTTTATCTTTTATAGATGTTAAGATAAATAAGATTAACATCCTAAGAGTCTAATAAGAACAACATACAAGCTAAGGACAATACAATTAAAGAAACCTAGAAAGAAGAATATAATTTTTAACGTGCACAAATATAAATAATCAACCGACATAAAAGTATGAAAGATTAATATAATTGGGTTCTACATAACAACTAAAAAAATAATAAAGAGATGCAACTTGGCTCTACAATATATACAACGTAAATCATAGTTCTCTACACAAAAAGAAGTCATGGGATTTTTTTGTGTTGAACTCCATATGGATCATCATTACCTCCTCATGTCTTCTGAATTGACCCATATGCCTATAAGAATTTCCTAATTGAAATGCTCATAAAGCATGCAATGAACATAAAAGGTTTAAATCATACCATCGACGAGAGTAGCAACGATCATAGGCATTTACGCTCCAACATGAGAAATATTGGAGGCAAACTAAATCACACATAACCTTATCTTTGAAGTGAAACCCAAGAGAATGGATTTGATTGAAGGTAGATAGCAGCTCTTACCATGGACTTAAAAGACAACGATATATGTGATAAGTCTAGAGATTTTCTCTACCCAATACATAGCAAGTAGGGTTTATTTTGATTTAAGGAAATATGTTTTTCCATTGGCACAAGCTTCCGTTATTAATTACATCATTGTATGATACTTGAGAAATACTCTTGAGTAACGATATTTATTCTTTCATGTTCTTAGATTCATCCAAAGAGGGTCTAGATTCTATCCCTAGACAATGGAGGATAGGCTTGAGTTGGTTATCAAGCACATTCAATCACACAATAGGGTAAGACACAACAAGAATAAGAGAGATTATTTTATATTAACCCTAAGGAATGGGAATTGAAGGAACCACGAGTAGAAGAATACCCATTGATATGAGAGATTATTTGATATTAAACCTAATGAATGGAAATTGGAGGAACCACCTTAAGTGGAAACTAGACTTTTAAGAGTCCGAGCATCTATTTTCTAAATTAATTGAGGGAGAATAGCTCGGAATTAGGTAAAAAAAATCCTATTACTAGTAGAACCTTCCAAAATGCTACTTGGGTGGGAAGGGTTGTGTCAAGGATGACAAATATGCACATTAGAGGGGGAAGCCTTCTAACTCCTAAAAGTATTAAAATTCATATTGTAGACTCTTAATGTAATGCAAAATAGTTGATTGATGCAAGAAAGGGGGATGCATATCAGGGTTAGTAATGTGATGAAGAGAATGCAGGGATTCTAGCTCTATATGCTAACATGACTCAGACCATGCAATATGCATGCATTGATTATGTTTGATTGGTTAAATCCTAAGTTTATTGTTCAAAGGTTTATAATTAAATGTTGTGAGACATCTATTCTCAAACCATATTTTAATAATACATATTCTTAAAGTTTTTAGTAAAACAAGCAGTCAAGTGTCAAATTAGGAAAGAGTTTTAATTGATTTTAACTCATCTTTTAAATTTTACTAGAGATCCTCAACATATTTTCCAAAAAAAAAAAAAGTAATGCAAGCAAATAGTAATGAAATACAAAAAATTTCTAGTAATTACTAGAAACATAGTATAAGAGAGCCTGCCGGGTAAGAAAGAAGGGCATCACAACATGCACATTTAAGGCCTCACCCACTCTATTTATTAGTTTATTCTCTCATGCAAACATAGACATACAAACACCTAATACATGTAATATTTATAACAAATAGGCTATTGCATTAGCCTTAAATATTTACAAATAATTATTAAAAATAATTGTTTGAAAACCACTAAATCCATATTACAAAGAATAAGATGATTACAATATGAATGCAAGGGGGGCTTGGTTGACAAAGAAGGCCTGTATGTGATAATTCTGATAGCATGGGTTGAGGGACCCACCAGGTTTAGGGTCGATAGGTCCACACCATATCAATTATATGGATCAACATGTGAGCATGGCAAGGTTATGATCCCTAGAAAACATCCAAAATTGTTTGTGTTAAAAGTTGATAGCTTGATGGCGGTCGACAAGTTGATGAGGATGCATGTCAAAGCGGTGAAGAGTTGATGATATAATGGTTGTGTGTCGGTGAAAGGCCAACAGTTTGGCATCATCAAGTCATTGACTTTGTTATTTACTTGGCAATGTGTGTGTGTGCGCTAATTATTATGGTCGTTGGCATATTTACGCATGAAGTTGATAGCTATTCGGTAGCTAGCAGGGTGTCTGTTGATAAGGTTTTTTAAAACATCCTAGACTAATCATAAAAACCCACTTACAGGTTTTTTTGGGAGTACCTAAGGAATTGTAGTAAGATATTAGTTGTATAAATGTACACCTAGGACATGTCAGTATAAAGACACTAGGAAGATGCCAAAAAAGGACCTGAGGACTTCAAAATTAACCTTCGAGGGTTATTACCTAAAGTCTTCTTCTTGTAATGACTTGTTGTATTAGAGATGTCAACCTAGGACATGCTAGCAGAAAAATGCTGAGACATTGAGATGATGGAGACTCAAAGCCTGCCTTAAGAGAGTGTTGAATGGAAGGGAATGCATTGTCAAGACATCACTAAATCATAATAGTCAAGAAGACTTGAGAGATGTTAACAAAGGATGGTGAGAGATTAGTAGGGTGATGAAAGGGTCCTCGACCATGGCTCTGTAGGTCGTTGATCATGGTGATGTGAAAAGTGTCATCAAGCTAATGAAGAAATCATCATCCATGATGTCGAGATGTTGTAGAGGGGTGTTAGGTGGGGCATTAAGACTATGGCCATGTGATAGAAAAAATCCAGGTAATAACAATCAGTGTAAGGTTGTTGATGGTTGACTAAAGATGGAGAGCTATCAGCTAAGGGTAGGTTTGTAGGTGTCAGGCCAAAGTTCCAAAGCCTATGTTCTACGACATCTGAAAAGATTTTGATCATCGAAATGGCTTGGAAACATGTGGACTAATGATGAGCGAGTCCAAAAAAGAGGCCAACATGTTGTTATGTAGGAGATTATTTTTTTCATGGCTTGTTTTCAATAAAAGTAATAGACTTCCCATATATAGCTCCATGAAATATGGAATGTGAAAACTGGTTTCTCCGAGAACGAAGCGAATACATGTATTCAAAGATTAAGATGGGAAGAGAGAAAGTATTATGTTGATGTTAGTCTATAAGGAGACAGATTGGAAATAGAATATAAGAAGATGAGATAGTGATTTTAATGCTTAAGTCCATAGAAAAATATCTACTTTCATGGTAATTAAAAGGAAATATACACAATATGTTTAACTGAGGATAATGATATTGTTGAACCTTTGAGGAGATTTCTTGAGAGCACCTAGAAGAAATAAAAATAGAGAGTAAGATAGGTTATATTCAATTGGAAAGTATTGCTTAAAGTAATTATAACAGGTTTGAAGAAGAAAAAGTAAAATAAAATAGTGACGAAACTTGAGTGTTTTGACAGATGTTGATTATTCAGAGAACTTTAATAGAAATATCCAAAAACACCGACTAATGATAGTGCATTGAAGGCTCTACGTGAGTTGGAACCATAGACAAGGCTATATAAATTGTAGGAAGACAATTTGTCTCATTGATGAGGGCTAGTAGCAAACAAAATAAGTGACTTTGAGTGACTAGGTGTGTAACTCTAGCATGTATCCCCCAATCAATCCCATTTGTGTGATATTTGTAATGATTTAGAATGCATTGGCCTTTAGCTTTGCAATGATTATGCTTAGAACGGCTATGACAACTATGCACGGTATATCAAGTGACATCTTAGTGGAGGAGCTTGAATGCATAGTGTTTGAAGGCGTCCTTGATCAAAGCCTCAGGCAAGTTGCATTATGTAATAATACAATGAATCAAGTAGGTAATTGGTAGCACAAACATCGTGAAATAGAGCAGTGAACAAAATTTTCAATTAAGTTCTGGCTTCTTCACATGTCTAGATACTTTAGGTGCGGCAAGCGATTTCTAGAAGGTGTGTACTCCACACTGGGGCAACTAATGTGCAATACATGGATCTTAAGTGTTGCGGATCAATGGTTTATGATTTTGATGATAGCAAATATTCTTATTTCTCTATGACTGCCTTATGTACTGACATTTCAGGTTCACACGATCGGACTGCAAAGTGGAATCAGCTCAAGATTGGGTAGACTAGGTCTGAGTCAGTTTGTACATTTTTTCCTTTCTTGAGTCTATTGTATTTAGTGTGGCTCCTGATGTTTTTGTAACTTGAAAGATTTTCTGTTGCTCCCTAAAGATTTCTGTTTTTGGTAACATCATCCGGGACGATATTTATATCGTCCTGGACGATCTGTCCAAAAGCAGAAACCCTAATTAGGGCATCCTCATTAAAGTAGCCGTCATTATGCAAAACACATCGTCCTGGATGATTTTGTATCGGCCAGGATGATAGGCTCAATTCAGAAAGAATCTGTAGCCAAATCTATTTAGAAATAACCTATTTTTGGACATCGTCCAGGTGGATCGTCCAGGACTATAAAATATCGTCCAAGACTATAAAATATCATCCAGGACGATCCAGGTCAATTTTTCCAAAATATCTCTGGAATTTAAGGAAAACAATTATGACTTGATTACATGATCAAATTGTCCTGGACGATCATAAAATCGGGCAGAATGATCTGCTGGACGATTGGACATCGGATAGCTATTTTTTAGGGCGATGTTCAGAACGATATTCCACGATTTGTTCTGATCGTCCAGGACGATATATTATCGTCCTGGACGATATGAACAAACTTCTTCTAATCGTCTCAAATCGTCCTAGTTGATTGAGCTTAAATTGTACTGATCGTACAGGACGATATAACTATCGTCCTGGACGATAATGTCGGCAACTTGCATTAATGAGCTCGTTTTGAGAGCTTCTATTTAAGCTTTGTCAAGGCACTTTTGTAAGTGTCTTTGGCAGCCATTGTAGCTTCGTTCTTGTAGGGGAGACATGAAGAGAGAGCTTGAAAGGGAGTGAGGAACGGGTGAAGTCTGAGAGGGAGAAGATCCTGTGAGGGGGGACTCAAGGGAGTGTGGAGGGGATTCCACATGGTTGCTCCGGCAGGCTTGCATCTTAATACCATCGGATTCAAGGCTTGTCTCGAGGGAAGTTCACCAAAGAAGAAGTTCACTTTGGTGTCAAAGGACCCGGCGACTCCGCCGCACCGGGGAAGGTGGAAGTGATTTTGTAAGGGCTTCTCCGCCTAGTTGTGGGAGCTAAATGAGAGACACTTGTTTTAGTGCAATACTTGGAGGGTGCCTCCAAGGAGTTGACGTAGGTCAAGGTTTGACCGAACCACTATAAATCCTGTGTGTTCTTTCTTTATTACTTCCGCATTTTAATTTCCGCACTTTGGTTTTTATTATGGTGATATTGGTTTGAGTTTTGTGTTTTGATTTAAAGAATCTTTTTTACCAATTCACCTCTCTCTCTTAATTAGCTTTGGGCCAGTTCATAGGGCCTAACATCCCTAATGAATTTTCATTAAGCATGTTGTGGTAGCAGTGCTAATAAATGCGAGTAATCACTATGCAGCGTGGTGAGATAGATTTGATAGGATCTTAAATAAATGCTTAGTGGAATTTGAATTATAGATTTGAAGATTCATGATTTGAAAAGGCTATTGCATGAAATAGAGATTGTCAAGACTACTGATAGGATTTCTCAAGAGGCTTCCTAAGAAAAATTCTCAAGAAACATTTCCAATATGATTTTTGGAGAGGGGTTCTTGGGAGTACTATTTGAGACTTTTTTTGGAAAAGATTCTTGTTGACCCGGCATGGTCTAGCCATTAACATTTGAGACGAAGTTGATTTAAATTGCTTTAAATCTTCCAGCAATCTTTGTATTTACAGATTTACCTTTTATATAATTTTATATTCGAGTATTTAGATTTATTTTAATATTTTCTTTTGCTTAGAAATTAATTTATAAAAAAATAAGTGGAAATTTTATTTATAATTATCCAAAATGTATTATTATTTATAAACAAATTAGGAAGTTTTTGTTGCATAAATTGGTCTACAATTTAAAATTTTATTATCTTACAACATATAAGCTCACATTGCATATAAATTTTTGGTTGATTAGAATATAAAATATTTGATTATTGATAGGCTACACTGGCTCATAATTTTTACAAATGCTTACATGTGTATCCAAGAAGCACTCTTCTCAGGTAGAGATTTTTCTTTAATCTCTCCAAACAAAAGTTAGTGTTGCAAGAACATCAGGCGAAAGGTTTCAGTAAAATATGGTACAATTGATCATTTCAAAAAAAAAAAATGCAATAATGCAAATAATCACTATTTCATTCTTTGCTTAGAAAGTTGAAGTTTTTTATATAGTTTAAATTTAATATTAATTTTTAATTCATCCAAGCAAATGATAAAATCTAATAAATTCATAATTTTTCAAAACTAACATTTTTCTAAATCCAGATAATCAATTGCCTACCCAAAACAAAATCACAATGATCAAAATCCATATGAATACCATCAAACTATGAAATCCAAGAAAAATTGCATGCATTGCAAACCCCCAAAATCATGTTGGATAATGGATAAGGAGAAGAAAAGGTTGTTTGGACTGTAAAAGTAGACGTTTTTATTTTGAAAAAACTTTAAACTAAGAGGTAGAAGAAATACTAGCAACCTAATACCCGTATGTCCACAATGATTGATAACATTTATCATATCAGACAAACAAAAAATGGCAAGGGTATCTTAATATATGAAAGAAATATAGTTGTTGCAAAGAAAATAGATACATATATTGAACAAAATATATTAGAATGCCATGCAATTTTAATTATCACTGAATTTTATCTCCTTTTGTACATAAGTATTCTTGCTCAACCTTTTTGGTTTCCTAGGCACACCAACCAATCTATAAAATCATAGTAAGCATTAGGCCATGGCTTTTTCATAAAAGCTACTGTAACAATTCCTAGTAGTCCTGCAGCATATCCAAGGCCAAAACTTAGGTAAAACCACTCATCTACAAATTCCTTTTCGTTGTTATCATCGCCATTATTATTTGATTTATCGTTGACATTAACATTATTTTCCGTACACAACACGTCAAGTAGTTGACCACAAAGAAACTTATTGCCAGAAAATGCAGATGAACTGAATGTTGTTAGCTGACCACCATTTGGTATCACTCCAGAAAAATTGTTGTACGATAAGTTTAGATTGCTTAGAAACATAAGGGATGACATAGTGATAGGAATCTCACCAAAAAAGTGATTGTTTGAAAGATCAAAATACTCTAGTTCTTTCATGTTGTCAATATTTTGTGGGATCTTTCCTGTTAGATTATTATTAGAAAGGTCCAAAACAATCACGCCGGAGAGATTTGTCAAAGTTTCTGGGAATTCACCTGACAGTTTATTTCCTGATAGATCAATACTGGCCATAAGTGAGAGAGTCTTTGTGTATATTTGTTGTCTGTTGTTTACATAAATAGATATGTTTTCTTCATAGTAAGTTCCTTTGTAATGGCCATATCGAAGATAAGTGTTTACTTTCAATGGACTATTCAGGGCTTTAAAGGCTCCAAAGCTACGAGGAATTGTCCCGAAAAGGTGATTGTTGGCAAGATCAAGCACTTGCAAGGATTTGAGATTAGAAAGCTGAAAGGGTATTTGACCTGTGAACTTGTTTGATCTCAATCGAAGAATACGAAGTGCTGGAAGTCTCTCACCTAACCAAGCTGGAATTGAATCATTGAGATTGTTGTTTCCTAGGTCGAGTGTCTCCAGGTTGGTGCAATTCTGCAGGGATTGAGGGATCGGGCCTGATAGGTCATTGTTGCTGAGGTGCAGAGTTTGCAGTTGTTCAAGCTTCCCAAGAGAATGAGGAATTTGTCCTGAGAGATTGTTGTGTTCAAGAACAAGAGTTTTGAGGTAAGAACAATTCTGGAAACTTGAAGGGATTGATCCTCTTAAAAAATTGTTTGAAAGATTTATGATTC
This sequence comes from Dendrobium nobile, assembly GCA_022539455.1. Taxonomy (NCBI): domain Eukaryota; kingdom Viridiplantae; phylum Streptophyta; class Magnoliopsida; order Asparagales; family Orchidaceae; genus Dendrobium; species Dendrobium nobile. Next base: position 1,321,249 of record CM039728.1, read on the forward strand.
GGAGCCCCTGAAGATATCCAATGGAAGAAGGAATTATTCCAGATAAATTGTTATAGGCAAGGGAGAGGTGGATGATGTTAGTTTGCAATTGGCCAAAGTTGGAAGGAATAGTACCAGAAAATTGATTGCAAGAGAAGTCAAGCAGCCTAACTTGAGTTGAGGGCATTGGAATTGACCCACTAAAAAGGTTATTTCTCATATCCACATCACCAGAGTGAGCAATTTTCATGGGATCTGGTATCCGACCTTTAAACTTATTAAATGAAATGTTTAAAAAATAGAGATTTGAAGAAAGATCCCAAAACCAATTTGGTATCTTGCCAGAGATTGAACTATTGGAGATGTCAAAAATTGAAGTTCCCTCTGGGTTTTAATCCAGGAAGGAAACTGAGAACCCAACAGACATGAACTCATTACAAGATGTCGAATCTGAAATGGAGGAACCCAACTTGAGCTAAACTTAACGGTTAAAGAGTTTGAAGACAGCAATAAGACTTTCAAATTGCTCAACTTCAAGAAGTGCTCCTCATTTACTGTTCCAATTAATTGGTTTGAAGAAACACCAAATAATTCAAGTTTGGAAAGATATCCTAGAGTTAATGGAAGAGTGCCATTAAGTTGATTTCCATTGAGGCCAAGTTGAGTGAGATGTGACAAATTACCAAGAGTTAATGGAAGAGTACCATTAAGTTGATTTTCATCGAGGCCTAGTTGAGTGAGATATGACAAATTTCCAAGAGATGGTGGGATGAGACCTGTAATCATGTTATAAGAAAGATCCAGGACACTGAGATTTTGGAGCTCTCCCAGCCATTCTGGTAAAGTACCTCCAATTCTATTGAAACTCATGCTGAAATAATATAAATTTTGTAGAGGTTTATCTGATAAACATCCTTGGACTTCCAAAGACTTAGGAAGTGCAAGAGTCATCTTATTACCCTCTAAAATCAAACTTTCCAAGTTGCAAATCTTGCCCATGGAGCTTGGGATCCCACCTTTAATGCTATTATCAAAGAGATTAAGCTCTACTAGTGAGGTGAGGTTCCCAATAGAATCAGGAAGAAATCCTTGCACTCCATTTGATGTCAATTGAATGTTCTCTATTTGCCTCCAGTTTCCACCCAGAAGCTTAGAAATGTCAGCTGTGAGATTATTGTTCATTGATAGATCAATAAATTTTATACTGGAAATTCTGAATAGCTCAGGGATTGGACCATAAAAAGATGCTTTGCTCAAATCTAAATGAACTAAGCTACTTAAGTTTGCAAACCAGTTGGGGATCACAGATTTGAAGATGTTAAAAGAGAGATCCATGACTTGTAGAGAAGTGAGGTTAATGAAAGGAAGGTTCTGAACAATTCCTACCACTTGGCAGCTTGACATATGCAATTCTCTCAAGGAAGATAACCTGTTTAGTGGTTGAAACAATCCTGTTTCAACCATTGAGAGATCAATAAAGTCCATTGAGAGGAACTTCAAAGAAGAAAGACTGGATACCCAATGAAAATCATGAACAACTAAGGGTGGAAAACTTGAAGAAAGATCAAGATATTGCAACCTTGACAAGTTTCCTAACTGAGCAGGCACAGTGCCAGAGAATCCAGCTCTTGATAGGTTTAAGTATCTTAACTTCTTCAGAGAACCAAAGAAATGAGGGATTGGAATGCCTCCAAATGTATTGTAGCTCAAATCTAATTGTTCAAGCGACTTCAGCTGGAGCAAAGAAGAATCTATTTCTCCACTCAAGTTCCAAAAACCATGAGACGTAAAATCCACAGAACTAATAATATTTGGATATGGATTGCGAAGCTTTATGAAAGTAACTGATCTAGTATGGTTATCACATCTTATTCCTCTCCATGAACAACATTCACTTCCTCGCCATGAAGAAAGCCGGTCTTCCGGATCATTTAGACTCTTTCTGAATTGAAGAAGGGCCCTTCGTTCAGCAACTAAACAGCCAAAAACAAGCTCATAACATAAGAAATAAGCTTGAATCAAACAATAAAAGAAAGCAAAAAACTTTGAGGACTTCATGGCAGAAGTTGCAAGTATGGAAGATGTGAAGATGTAAGTGCTTATATAAAAGTTAAAAGCTCCAAAACATTTTTTTTTTATATTGTTTTTGGTTAAAAACAATGTAGAATTTGTCAGTGGCTTATGCCTTAATATACAATCATAAGATCCGAATTAAGTGTTATGCCATAAAATAAAAAAATAAGTAGCTACTTTTTAATATTTCAGTTGACTTTTTAAGGATATAGTGGAAGAGCAGTTTATGATGAGGGTGGAATGACTCACTTGGAAACCTTTAAAAAATGACCGTTTTGGTATTATTGTGCATGCTTATTTGTTGACTAATGGAAGAGCATATTCTTTCTCTCTATTCTTCATATAATTAATTATGATTCACGCATAATTTTAAATTCAACATTTGGTTTAATTATATAGAAGGATTGAATTGTTTTCACATTTTTTATGATGATTTTAAATACAAATATTATTCTTTATGAAATTAAGAAATGGTTAATTTTTGAAGGAATTTTTTAATAAGTTCTCTAATTATTATGAACAAAATAAAAGTTTAAATATACTTATATAAAGATTTACAATTAATTTAAAATCTCAAGGGCTTTTCATAAATGTTATTATTTTGAAAGAATTTAAAATCTTAAAAAAAAAAAAACACCAGAAAAATGTTCTCTAGTACTTAATAGTTTTTAATCATATTCAAAATAATAAAAAATAATTTTTTTTAAAATTAATTTCAATCTTTCCTTCCTAAAACTCTTGAAACTACATATTATTCAAAAATAAACTTCAATTATAAATATTAAAATGTATGACTATATAAATTTATTCTTAATTCTATATAAAAAAAATATTAATATTAGAAAGCATAGAACCAAAAGCCCTTGAACAAGTCTATTTTGCTCTTATTTAAATATTTTTTTTAAGCATCAAATCTTATAACAGAAATAAACACATGATTTATCCTTTTATTTTAATTTGCCCTAACTAGTAAGCACGGAGCCAAAGCTACCGATGGTTTGCATGCAATAATGTGAAAATGAGTTAAGTTGATTTGTGAGTCGGCATGAGTTCGACTTGATAAATTGCTTGTGAGTCGAGCTTGATGGGCTAATGAGTCAAGTTTGAACTAGTCCTGACTCGACTCAGCTCGTGAGCTTACTTGTTTAAAAAGTATTAATATAAATATAAATATATACTTAAAATATAGTATGATTTAGGATTTAAGTAGAAAGTCATTAAAAATATTAAAAAAGTATATCTAACTTTATTATATTAATTAATTATTTATTATTTTTTTAATTATTTTATTCTAATAATTACTTAAATTATAATCATGTTCTCACTTTCATGATAAATGAGCTAGTTAGCGAGTCAGCTCAAACTCGTAGGATAAAATTCAAGCTCGAACTCAAATAATAAATCAAGCTCAAATCAAGAGAGACTCGATCTCAGTGCATGATCATATTAGATAATTTATTTTTTTATAAATAGAAGAATTATAGTTTTTTTAAGGGGATTTACATATATACCAATCTATATCATATTATTTATATATCTAACACACAAAAAAATTAATATTTCATATCTAGCACTTATAAACAAGTTTAATTTATTATCAAATATGTCGCTTCTATATTTCAGTCCTACCACCCATAATATTCAATAAATGTTAATATTTTATTTCTTGCATCTATTTTTAATCTATGGGCCATAGCCGTAAAATATTAAAATTTTGGCGGTTAAAAATATAAATACTGTGATATAAAGTGATTTATATGTAAATCTCCCTATTATTTGTATTTTCATCTTATTAAAATAATTTTCTTCGTGTTGCTGAACCCTCTGGATTGCTCAACTGAACTCAAGATCCAATCCCCAAGCTTCGATCGGCAAACAGTAACTTTGTTCTGAAATGGCTTCTGTTCATCAAGCCCTCCTCTTCTTCTTCTTCTTCTTCTTTCTACTCTCCTCATCCTTCTTTCACCCATTTTCCACCACTTCGGCAACTCAGAAAGTCTCCCTCGCTCTCTATTACGAGGCCCTTTGCCCTTTCTGTTCCCGCTTCATCGTCTTCTCCCTATCCAAGATCTTCTCCGACGGCCTCATCTCCATTGTCGATCTCCGTCTCGTTCCCTATGGAAACGCTATGATTGGGCCCAACTCCACTATCTCATGCCAGGTACTTACTACATTTAAAGATTTTTTTTTTTTTTTTAATTTGAAAGCTGGTACATTCTACGAAAAGTATGCCCAAAGTCATATCCTAATCCCAATATGTAAAGAAATTTCTCTCTTGCATCAGAAAAAACCTGCCCATTGCCATTTCTCTTTATTTATAGGAGGTGTACTAACTTTGTTCTTTCTTCAATTATTTTGCAGCATGGGCCGTCTGAATGCTTTCTAAACACTGTGGAAGCTTGTGCTATTAATTCCTGGCCGGACGTGGTAATGCATCATCTTACTGTGATGAAATTCCCTGTTACTAGCACACATTTATAGTATGAAGATTATATAAGGTGAATCCTACATGTTGCAGCGATGGTTTACAAATTTTTGTAGTTAACGTTAACTTTGGTTATTGTTTCTGTTTATCTCTATTTACTTTGGTTAGAGTTATAGTTCTGATATTTTATATGGATAAAAAATTAGTTCATCTGAATTTGATGCAGCAACGACATTTCAGTTTCATATATTTTGTTGAGAATTTAGTCCTCGCGAATAACTACAATGATTGGGAATCTTGTTTCCAGAAGACTGGGCTAGATCAACATCCTTTGGTGAACTGCTACAAAAGTGAACATGGGCAAGAGGTTCGTTTTGATTCAAGCAGCATTTTTTTTTCTACTCTTAAGGAAATATTAGATATTATTGTCACGTTGCATTATGCATTTCTTCTTTATGTTTCAACAATCCAAAATTTGAAACAACTTTTGTTGGAGAGATAGGTATGGAAAATGACAACTAGATCTACTAGGTTAAAAATAAAGGAAGGATCTACCTCTGACAATGCAACAAACATGGGGTCATGGTGATGTGGATGACACAAGGAATCTATTTTGGCTATTCACTAGATCAAGAAATCCAATAGAGTATATGGTGATGGAAGGGAGGAAACTAGAATTTGCTCATCTTTATTACACTCGTCTCACCACCTCCTTTATAGGACTATCCAACTTATCATTTTTGTATGGAGCTTTTTTAACTATGGTGAGGTTTGATTGATTATGCATTTATTTGAGGGTTAAAACTCAAACAAATAAATGATTTAATATCTCCTCTTCACATATAATGCTTTGTACGAAAACACCTAATCAAATGAAGTCACATCTGTTGAATGATCGTGGGGTCTTCAAGTCAACTAATCTTAAAATGGATGTTTTAGCACATGGATTAAGGATTCTAATCATTGGATCGATTCTCTTAAAGCTCTTAGATTGCAATATGCGTGCCTCCTCTTCCTCTTCTAGCCCTCGGGCCCTCTTGGGAGCTTTTTTTATTTAAGATAGCTTTAATTTATTTTCATTGAAAAGACTTTTGGGGAAGTCTATATATACTTTAACATTTTATATAGAATCAATTAATAAATTCAGTCTTTTTTTAATTTTTCCTATGTTTGCGCATGTTATCAAAGCGAGGTTAAGGCTACCTTCTTTTAACCTTTACTATCTTTCCTTATTGTCGGGATTCTTCATTCTCTTCATTATGTTTAGTTTCTTTAACTTCCCTTCCAAGGAGTTAACCATTATGAATAGTGAAGGTTAGATTAAGGAAGAACTTTTAATATAGGGCTACTAGCCTTATATCACTTGAACAAGATAAACTATCTGAAGATTTTCCTTAAGGAAAAGAGAAAGATCCATCACCTTTTGGATCCTCCTCAAGAGTTGAAGGGCCCAAAGTTTATACTTTGAGATGAAGTAGAAAACTTCATGATCATAACATGGTTGTGGAATACCATTATACTTGAAATCAGTTGGTTATATATGTTTCATTATATTACAAATGATGTTTCGGATGTCATCAACCAAGCATATTAAAAAGTGAGGGTATGAGATAAAAACTAAAATTTCAAAAACCAGCATAGTAACATTCATGTTATTAAGTATTTTAATACAATGAAATGTTTATTGTCTTGAATTGAATTATTCCAAGATCGCAAGATGATATGCTACGATGATACGGTAATTTTCAAATAATTTGTAGAAAGATAAAGAGAGTTCATGTTCCTTACATGATTTAATAATGATTTCAATCAAGTTCATGTTCAAATCTAAATAGAGAAAATCTATCATCACTAAATGAGATCTATTCTCTAATACAAGATGAAGTAAGAAGGAAAATAATGATGGACATTTCAAAAATTTTTAAACATCTTTCATGACAATCACTGAATCCCAAGGTAAGGGACTTACTGTATTCTCTTTGCTCTCTCGTATAAGGCTATTCAATCAAGCTATCATCATCCTTTGACATTCTACTGATAAGAGCCTTATCATTAGACCTGTCAACATTTGATTCCACCCGAACGCCCGATCTGAAACTGACCCGAAATTATCGGGTTCGGATCGACCCGGTTAAATAACTGGTCGGGTTAGGGTTTGGAATTTTGACCCATTTAGTTTTTCAGTTCGAGTCCGGGTTAACCCGGAAACCCGATAGTAACCCAAACTGACCCGCGTGGTTTAATAAATTATACTTATAACGCGGGCGTCGAGCGACGAGCGACGAGCGACGAGCGGGGCCAACTCTCTTACTCTTGTTCTGTCTCCTGGTTTCTGTTTAGGGTTTCCGATTTCTCTCCAATCTCTGCCTCTCTGCCTCTCCGGTTCTAGAGCTCTCGTCGAGTCTACTCGTCTCGTCGGCACGACGGCATCTATGCTTACGTTTCAAACTTTCGATTCACGCATTCCCTAATCTGTTTCACTGTTTGTATCTCGTTTCTACTATCTATAATCTATTAGTATTTTTTGATAGTTTAGAAGATGAAGGTTTTGATATTTTGTATTCTTCATTTTATCATTTATTGATTTATTCTCTATTTCTCTGAGATGATGTTGAGATTTTTGGAAGTTGAAGTTATCCCGTGAAATCTATTTCTCTGCTAGGGTTTATTTCGGTTAGGGTTTTAATAATTTGTGCAAATATTGTTGGGAACGGTGTTTAACCAACATATTGATTTTTTCTCTACTCTCTAGTTTAGCCCGGTTTGAACTTTTGCAGATGCCAGAAGCTTTGAGTCATTGAGGCAGTTAGGAAATCATGATTTTTTTTTTCATTTTTGTTTTGATTATTAACTTATTATTTACTGGTTTTTTCATTTTTTGTGATGCAGTTAGCCGTTAGGGCATCATGTAGTTTTTTCATTTTTTGTGATGTCTTGTTATATTTCTGATAGATGGAGGGCTCTAATACCATTGTTGATAATGTTTGTATTGATGAAAATGAAGAAGTTGGGCCATCTGAAAATGTGGTAGAGTTAGAGCCATGTAACATTCAATGTAATGAAGGAGGTCACTACAGGAAAAACATTAATTTCCGACGGATTTTCCGGCGGAAATAAATTCGTCTGCAATTCGACAGATTTTTCGACGCATTTCCGACGAAATATTTCTGCGACTTTTTCGGCGTACATCCGACGGAAATTTTGAAGATATTTCCGGCGCATTTTCTGTTGGCTTTTCTGACGGAATTTCTGACGGATTTCCGACGAAATTAAAAATTTTCTGGAAAATAGCAATTAGTAATATTTAAAATTATTCATTTTGTTAAATTAAATTAAATATTACAAAAAAAATTAAAAAGTTTACTAATTTATTGCTAAATTATTTTGATCTTAAAAAACATAGCTTTTAAATATAGTAATTATTTTAAATATAAATTAAATTAAAACATTATAAATTAATGTAATTATTATGAATTTTATTAGGTTCATATTTTAAATAAAATATAAATTTAGATTATAAAAATTTTAAATAAATTGTATTAAATATATTAATTATTTTAATATTTTAATATAGAAAATTGATTATTATAAAATTTATTGTTAATTTAAATATAATAATTTTTTTATCTAAATTAATTTTAAATAAAATATAAATTAAATTAAAACAGCTAAGCTTTTATAAATTAATTTAATTAATTTATGTTTTATTAAGCTTATTATTTAAATAGATTATTTATTTTACATTTAATATTCGGTTATTATAATTCAAATAGTAAAAATCCAGCGACTTTTTAAGTTTTGCAACATTGGCCTGGTGGTTAGATGGTGAGCGCGCGTGTACAAGGGGTTGGGGTTTCGAATAATGGCTGACGCAGGGAGGGAGGCGGGTTAGATGCGCGTGTTCAGGCTTGGGCTAGGCTGCGCGGGGAACAATTATTACGTCCTCTGACCTGACGTAGAGGTACGTTCGGCAGCCAATAACATGTCGCCACGTGCTCTTACTCTTTACCGCGCGGCCCGACGACTTGACCCGGAGCGGAACCCGGGAATGCTTTGTTCTCGATTTTCTCGGTATTGCTCGGTATTTGCTCGGTATTGCTTTGCAAAAACGAGAAATACCGCTCTGTTAAGACCAAAACTATACAAATACCGAGTTGTACTGAGTTTTTCTACAACTCGGTACAACTCAATATTTGCTCAGGATTTGCTCGGTATTGCTAGGGATGTGCTCGGTAGTGCTAGGTATTTGCTCGGTATTGCTAGAAAAACTTGGTACAACTCAGTATTTGCTCAGGATTTGCTCAGTATTGCTAGGGATTTGCTCGGTAGTGCTAGGTATTTGATCGGTATTGCTAGAAAAAACTAGGTACAACTCGGTACAACTCAGTATTTGCTCAGGATTTGCTCGGTATTGCTAGGGATTTGCTCGGTATTGCTAGAAAAAACTAGGTACAACTCGGTATTTGCTAGATATTTGAAATATATCCAAAAGGTGATGGGATATTGTTCGGCTCGTCAAGGAATTAAAAAAACGCATGTGCGAGAACCCAAAAAACAGCGGGTCGGGTCGGCGACTTTTCTTAATGCTACGTGGCGCTAAAATATTGGTGGCCGAATGTAGAGGAGCGTATGTTCACCGGACCAAATAAAAGTTCCTGCGCGGGTGGGTGGGTTTACTGCGGTTGTTTGGGCGGGGTTATGGGTTGTCTTGCGGTTGGGCAGGGGTAAAATTCAAGCTTTTTTTTTGTTTTTTTTTTTTTAAATTTTCTTAACTTTTTCCGGCGGAGTTTATATTCGCCGGAAATATTTCCGGCAAATTTTCCATTGGAATTTCGCTGGAAATTGTTCCAGCGGAAAGTTTTACGCTGATAACACTTTTTCGACGGGAGCTAAACCGGCGTAAATATTTCCGCCGGAAATTAGTATTTCCGGCGGTTTTTGATCATTTTTCGATGAAAAATAGACGCCGGAAATTGATGTTTTTCCTGTAGTGGATGAAGTTGCTAGGAAGAGGAGAAGAATGACATCGGTTGTTTGGGGTTACTTTGAGATGTTGCCTAAGCCAAAAGTGGGACTCGTATAAGTGTAAGTTCTTATGTACTATTGCAATTTACAACCATGTGACAATTTTAATTAACTTAGAATAACAAATACTATCTTACAATCTTATTCGAAGAACAGATATTAAGTTAATAACTTAATATAAATTGTCACTTAGGATGGTAATTTGTCAATATGACCATATTGATTAAACTTACATCGTACATTGCAATGACCTCATTATGAGGTTAAATGATTAATGAATCTGAAGGTTTAATCTGAGTAGAGCAATATATATTTTTTACATATTTGAGTTTGCAAACTATATAATTGATTTTATTGCAGGTCATTGGTCATTGCTTGCAGATTTGAAGCTATTATTTCGAGGAGCATTTAAGTATTTCTCTTACAGTTGTTATTTCGAGGAGCATTTGAGCATTTCAATATATAAATGTATAATTGTATAAATAATTATTCTGAATTGAGATTGAGGTTGTAAATTTGAATGTTGAAAGTTGAAACTTTGTAAATTAGATTTGTAACTAAAAAAAATGTGTAAATGATAGATTTGTAATTTGTAAAATAGTATTTTTCTATAGTTGCTGTTTTGCAGTTTGCTGTTTGCACTTTAGCTTATTTTTTTCCCTTAAATTATAATTAAAATTACTGTATATATGGTTAACAGGGTCGGGTTGACCCGAAACCGAGATGAGTCGGTTTCGGGTTTCAAAAACTGACCCGTTTATAAAATCGGTCGGGTTGACCCGAACCCGAATAAAGCCGAGTTAGTTGCGGGTCAGACCCGAACCCGACCCGAAACCCGAAATTTACAGGTCTACTTATCATACCTTTAGGTAGAGGCAACTCAATCAAGTTTATTTTTCAAGAATGCTCCTGTGTAAGTGTTTGACTTGCAAATATTCTTGTTGGATTTTTTCAACTACATATTCTAAAAAATCATTTGCATATTGAACTGTTTAGCCATGTTCTAGCCATTTGTGCTGGTTTCTCAACTGTTTACTACTAAATAATGGTTGCAATCCCATACATCAAAATTGCTAAAAGCCTTTGATTCAATGGTTACTGATTGTATTTGTTTTTCTTTTTAAATTCTAATTGTAGTTTTTATATCATATTCATTGTGCCTAAAAGGATTCATTAATTTTAAGCATAAACTTTTGTCTTACTTGATATGTGATTGGAATTCATTTTGCATGTTGAACTTTAGTATGCAGCACAAACCAATGCTTTGTAACCCCTCTCATAGATATGTACCTTGGGTGGTTGTGAATGGGTTGCCACTTTATGATGTTAGTTTCAGCCCTTTACATCTCTTGTAGGTTTCAACGATGTCAATTTTGTCATTTTCATTTTCGGGAAATTATTCTTTTTATCATATTTTTTTATTTTTAAACATCCACTGTGCTAGTTTTTCTACATAATAAATTAACCTGAAAGAAAATCACAAAAGATAAACATAAGACAAGTAATACATGGTTTAAAGATTAATCCTCTCAAATCTACGACTATACAAATTTCACTATATTTTATTTGTTCCAATTACAAGGGATGGCATTTTTTTTTTGGTTCAAGAAGGCCTAGGATGACGCATAAAATTGAAATTGTTTTAATTAGCTTGTTTTAATGGATTTTTTACTTTAGAATAAATCATTACGATTCCAAAAGAAACATTTTATGGAAGTTTGCAGCTCATCAAATATACCTATGGATGCACATCTTTTATTAGATTTGTGAGACCTCTTAAGTTATACATTATTATTTTTGTTTTATTTTTTGGTGCAGGGATTTGAAGCTCTAGCTATTCTTTAGAGTGTTAGGGCAAACATCATTCGTCTACATAATAGGTAATTAGCCATGCATTATTTGAATGTTCTTTCCCATCAGATATGTTATTTTAGAGAAGAATCTTGATTCATCTGAAATCTTACACTAATGGGCTGCTATTTGATCTTTTATGGGATTACAACAACTTTGAAACATACATCTGTAAATCTTTTCACGGAGATCTTACCAGTGCCTGCCAAAGACCATCTCTCAAGATCCCCCAACAAATGAAAGCAAAGAGACATGACAGGTGGTGTGTTAAACTTCCCTGATGCTTTCTTTATAGTCAACTGCTCTATCTCCTTAAGATAGGTAGGTTCTGCTAACTTATAAATAATCCAGTCCTAGGTAATTAATAGGTACTTCACTAAGATTTTGTGTTTTGTTTTTCAAATGAAGATTTGTTTCTTTCTGTCTGCTAATTTGTGTGGCATTGAAGTTACAATATTGATGATCAATGGAATTTTAAATATAGCATTACTGCCTCATCGAGTTGGAGTATCTATACAACTCTCAAGTATAATATTGACAAGTTTTCCGTCATAATTTTCTTATGGAATTGTGACTACAAATGTTCTTCAATCATCCATGAAATTTTACAGGATAGTTCTATATCTTAAATTGATCTAAATGTGTATTTTCTTATCGAACTATATCAGGGAAGGCTGAAGCACCAATTTTTGGAACTATGACATTTACTTCTCAAAAAATAAGGTATGAGACAGGGTATCGATGGTATAGGATTTTTAATAAGTTTAAGAAATGGAGATATTGCCTTTGGGTTCATTAAGGGGCCACACAGTTTCTTGAAATTATTTTCATCAATTTAACCAACAAAATTTTCATCCATTACCACCCATGCATTCATGAGATCATTTTTGATTGTGTGATATATTTAGATTGTAATTGTAGATATCACTAGTAGGGATGATTATCGATCAACTTGGTCAACCTAAATTTGCATTAACCACCTAAGTTATCTTAGGGACCACATTATATGATGATTTGACCATTATTTTCTATTTTGATAATCAAGATAATAATTTTCAACTTTACATAATAGGATAAATGCTTGTTGTTGTTATTGTTGTTGATAATCAAGATAATATTTTAGATAAAGATTGGAATATTACTCCTTAAATTTTATTTCTTGATTCTCAAATGCTTCATTTGAAGGAAGAATTAAGTTTTGAATACAACATTAGATCCTTCAAAACTCTCCATCTATGGTGGTTGTTGATCGAATGCCACCATCTTCAATTGAACTTTTTGCTAATGATCAAATCAAACCTTGTTTTCATTATGCACACTCAAGTTGAAATTACCAGTGGATTAAAGTAGATGATGAATCATAGGCCAATGCACTCGATAGATCTATAATAATTAATGATAAGACAAAATGTGTATGTATTCCAAATACTTTCTTTTGAATGAATCAAAGATTCAAAGCATATTTATTTTATGTGGTGGATTGAAACTTTCTAAAAAAGTAAGCTTCTAAGTTTAATTACATCCCAAAGGAGATTTGAGAACACTATGAACTAAGATAGTTGCTTGTGTTTAGTAAATAAAAAAGATAAAGGTAAGTGGATAAGTATAGGAAATCCTATGGCTTTCTAGGGCAATAAATAACTAGGCCACCTATAGAGGCAGAAAAATAAACCTATATGATGAGACACCATATGGTAATTTGATGTCATCATAATAACTAGGAATGCATCTCATAGAGTTGAAGGGAGGAGATCTCACCACTTGATGAGAACTATGAGAGAGATTTACAAGATTGAAAGCCTAATCTAGGTGTTTGGAAGGATGGCCTCGTTTAAGATCCCATGGGCTCCATCATTAGGATTCTTAGTGTACTTAGTTGAATGCGATAGTTGACATAACCTAGCTATGAATATCTTTGTTAGTATACATGTGTTGCATTATCCAAGGAGACTTCATAGACTTGAGAGGTGAATGCAAAGGAGGAATGTTAATAGGTGAAAGAGAACTAGTCTCAACGATGAGGATACTTATGAAGGATATAGAGGCTAACTTAGAAGAGAGGAAAACTATCATATGTACGAAGCGGAGACTAATCCCAATGGATAGAAAGACTTATCTAAAAGATAAAAGGACTAACCTTTAGATAAATGGATGGGCCCATATCAAGGACTCGCAATTTTTCATTATTTTGAGTCATCAGATGTCTTTACCTACTTAGCCAAAGAGGCTGAATAAGCCAATTTAATTTATAGTATTCTGATCAACAACCATGTGTTGTACATCCAAGGGGACTTCATTGACCTAGTGTGGTAAGGATATACTAAATCAATTACTAAGTTGACTTACAGAGCTCATACTTCATAACTATAGGTGAGAGATGCCCATACTAGATTCATGGTATCGCCTTGATAGTTCCTATTTTGATTGGCCATAAGAAATTTAAGCTCTAAAAAATCATAGTACATGAAATACACCCAGAAAGAGGAAAAGAGACATGGAGTACCACTAAGATACAACCCTCATACTAAACTAACATTGACAATGGGAATGACAACTTGAAAGCTCACAAGAGGCTAAGAAGACCCTAGATATTTATCTTATGATTTTGTCTAGAGAAGAAAGCTAATTAACCTACCTAATCATTGTAGAAGTGAGGCTAATGTGCCTCAATTTTTTAATGAGCAATGGAGAACACATCCAAGGACCAACTAGTACAATGGGTTGTGTGGAGTGATTTATATTCTAATAAAGTGCTTAAGTGTGAATCAAAAGTTATATGCAAACACACAATAATATGCCATGAAATGGGCGTAGCTAAGCTCAATGTTTATAAGCTACCTACTTAAGTCAGACATATATGTCTAGCCACCTCTATTAGTGCTAGTATGCTTATTTTAGGAAATATTAACAAAGAGAGTGTGGCCTCTGAAAATTCGGCCTTGGTCTCCACCCATTGCTTTGCTTTTCTTTTTCGGAAGAGTTTTAACGGATTAAGTTCCATAGTAAATTTTAGGAAGTTAGATGGGTTTGTAGATAAGGAACTTTTATTTGGTCCGGTGAACGTACGTAGAGCTACGTTCGGCCAGCACTGAGATCGCGCCACGTAGCAGGCACAAAACGAGAAATACCGAGCAATACCAACAATAACGAGAAATATCATTATGTGAAGACAAAATACCGAGCAATACCGTGTAATACCGAGTAATACCAAAAAATACCGAGTTTTTTCTAGAAAAACTCGATATTTTTTGGTATTACTCGGTATTGGTCTTCACAGAGCAGTATTTATTGTTATTACCAAGCAATAACTAGCAATACTAAGCAAATACCGAGCAAAAACCGAGTAACTCAGTGATGATCGAACGTAGCTCTACGTCCAGTCAGAGGACCTAATAAAAGTTTGTAGATAAGACACTACCCAGAGAATTTACCCTCATTTAACGCAGACATTATAATATGAGTTATGGTTTCCTATAAGAGCAAGCCCCTATAGTTAATTACCTTTCCTGATAACAAGAGAGAACTTTCGATTAAGGCTATTCATCAATCAGATACATTATATCTATAGATATATAGTATCATACGTATAGTAGCAACATGGGTATAGAGATTTAAAGGATTTGATATTTAAAGTTTGAAATTGTACCATCTTGCACTTAAAGCGGATGGTGGGGGAATGGATGATGAGCCCGATCAAGATCCCATGGTTCCGTCGTCCCCAACCATCGTTAGTTTACTTAGTCAAAGGGGGTAGTCGACCAAACTTGATAGAAGGATCCTTGTCGGCAGCCATGGGTTACTTCGTCTAAGGAGACCTTGTGGACCTTGGGTAATTTTTTGTCTAAGGGGACAAATTTGAATCCACCTTAGCTAACAGAGGCTTTGTGTCTATCGATTATATCATATTGATTCATATCCTAAGGATTTGATGCTACTAAGGAACGTATTGGCTCTAGCCATAACCAATATTTCATGGTGCCATTTCGCGGTAAAACCACTCTGTTTAGAGGGTCCTAGGTCATAGTCGTTTATCCTGTGGTGTCATTTGGTGGTAAAATTGCCAGTTAGAGGGAACGTACCACATTCTTACTAGGAAGAGATTATTTGAGAATAGATTCCAGTGATATTCTCGACTAGTCATTATCTCAATGTGAGCTGAAGTAAATTTTAATTTGTCAATCCCAGCAAATTGTTGCGGAGGGTGTATGAGTTTTGATTTAAGTGATTTGATGATTTAATTTCAATTTTAAATATTTGAAATTGAAATTTTTTGGGAGTTTTGGATTTTTTTTTTGAATGTGTATTTGAGGTGGCATTTTGAAATATTTAGCATTAACCCCTCCGGTTGAGATATGCATTCAACACGACCATCATTAGGGTGACTTTAGGGTCATTTTTATTTGTGGATTGAACCTTGTTGACTTTGTAAAGCTGTCGACAAAGGATTGGTTTCCTAGGCTTTATGCCTTTGTTGATGAATTTTCTTTGTTAGAGTCCTTGAAGGCCTAATATGAATGTATAAAATAAATATCGCGGTCGACCTCGCGATCATATATTTATTTAATGGACAAACTGTGTCGACTCCTATCTATCCATATAAAATGATCATGTTCGAAATGTGTTCATTTATTGACCCGCGTAGCATTCCTAGACATGTGTATACCAATAAAACGCTCGTCGGGGCCCATGCAGATGTTTGTGGGCACTTTATAATTATTTGAAGAACCTTGTCGACTCCTATTTACTTGTTTAGAAGGATCATGTTCAAATTTATTGACCCACACAATATCCGTAGACGTCACGTGTGTTCTTACAAAACGCTCATCGGGGCCCATGCCAGTTTTGTGATTACACTTACTACTTGTGTACTTATGTGTATACAAACTATGGTGCATGTGCGGGGACATTTTTAGAATATTTAACATTGATCAGTCGAGAAGGCGACCGTCATTTGAATGCGACGCTCTACTTGGAAGCTCGTACACGCATTCTGTCCGCATGTATGCATATTGCGAAACTGGCAGTGTGTTATAGCAGCTTTTGGATTGAGTTGTCTATTGCTTTGTACAGGTAGACTATCGTGCACTACTTATTATTCTTTTTGCAGGTGGATCATAGTGCATTATCCAATCTCCTGCTTTTGTTCGTAGATGTTTGTATTCATCACTAACCTTCTCATGCAAATTGGTCAGCAGGTTTTTATGTCTTTTTACATTGACTCTTAATATCCATTGCATATCCCTTGTAGTCACTACAAATCTCTCTTCTACTTGTAAGCTAGATGTTGTATACATGGCAACTCTTCTGCTGGTTGAGACTTTGCTCACAATTGCTTGAATACTACAGATTAATTAATCTTCCCTGTCATCTAAAATCGTTCACAAGTCTTTTAGTAGTTGTTTGAAAGTCTAGACTGTCATGTGTGTAGTAGATTCATGTTCTTGATGGCGAGTTGACTGGTATTGATAATAATATTTCATATTATTGATTGTATAATAATATTGGCCACAATATGATGTATTTTTTATCTATCTTCTTGTCGTCTATCTTCTGCATTTCGTTCATGAATGACATACATTACATTCATCTTGCCCCGACAAATGAGTTTCCATATTTGTGCAAGCATAATGTTTGTGCGAACATTACATGTGTTCGAAGTTCCTTGCATGGAATGAGTCATCTACCTCGGTGCAATGTGGTTTGAGGTCTTATAATGCTTTCATCTTTTCATTGATTTTGTCTCTTCTTTTCCTTTATGAAAGATTATGAACCTTAACAACTCGGATTTTATGGGACCTTTGAACTGGCTTCTTTCCATCTGCAGATTCGTAGTCTCCTTCCTCGCTCAAGCTACATGATTCTTTCATTTCTACTCCTTTTCTTTTATAGCTTTGGTTGTTCATCTCTTGTGGAGTTGCTTTAATGCTAAGTCCAGATCTACCATTTTTTATTTGGTTATTCAAGTTATTAGTTAGATCGACATAATTTTGAACTTGGTTGCTTTCACAAATGCTTGATTTTGTTATCATCATTGAAGAAGATTATCCTCCTACCGAATGAATTTTCTTCTACAGCTTATTTGCCGATCCAATCTTTCCTGGCTTTGACAAATGAGAGAAAACAACATTACTATTCTCAAGGCAAACATGTTGTTATGCAGAGTCATGAACATATAATTTAGGAGGAGATGATTTGTTCTGATTGTGAGGAAGATTTAAACGTGGAATGGCTTTTCCTTCATTGTTGATGCTTTTGTTTGATTCATCAATAGTAATAAGGGCATGTGGACTTAGAACATCACATAAGAAATCACAATCAAACTCTTTCTCTAAGTACTTGTAAGGGGAGGTATTGGAACAATGAGGCTATCTCATCTTTTATAGCTGAGGGTTGAGGGTTTGAATTCCCAAGTAGTTTTGGATCTTCTTTAACTTCGTTGATGCTGGTTGGACACCTTTTAGGAGTTGAACTATGCATAAGTACATTTCCACTCTTCCATTGGAACTTTCTGAATTCTTGTTTGAGTCTTGTTGTTCTTTTTTGGTTTGTTGTAGCAAGGCAATTCTGATGTGATATTGAATGCTCTTCCATGTTTCAATCAAGAATAATGTGATTCTGGCTCATTTGCTAGTTATTTTTAACTATTTGAAAAGATATAGAAGACTTTTTGTTTCATGTTGTTGACCTCATTTTTGTATGAGGTCACTAAGGCCCTTCCAAACTCCAGATCAATTCTAGATCCTAGGATCCACTCTAGACTTTAAGATCCTTTCCTAGAGCCAGACCTTAGGGCCTACTCTAGAGCTTAAGATCCTCTCCTAGAGCCAGACCTTAGGGCCTACTCTAGAGCTTAAGATTCTTTTCTAGATCCAAGACCTTAGGGCCTACTCTAGAGCTTAGGATTCTCTTATATCCCAAATTCTAGAGCCCCTCTAGATCCTAGATCTTAGAACCCCTCTAGATCTTAGGACCAATCTAGATTCAAATCAATCCCTACCTTTGATCAATTCCAACCTCAAATCAATCCCTATCTTTGATCAACTCCAACTTCAAGTTAATCCTTACCCTTGATTAATTCAAATCTCAAATTTCATTCAATTCAAATCCAAATTAATTCAAGCTTCAAACATATTCAAACTTTGATCCAATCCATTTGAGAATCCAAATTTCAATCTAGACTTTGATCCTACCTTTGATCTAGCTTTGACCCTATCCATTCATTAACAATCACCACATGATTGTAAATGATTTGGATACTCCAATATTAATCATTCAAACTTAAAATCCATTCCAAATCTAGAAATCCAGACTCAAATCCAAAGTCTTAAGGCTCTGTCCTAAAGACATTTTTCAAAGACTTTTCAAACATTTCAAAACCCAGTCAAATGGCCTCTGATTCAGGGTCTATCACTTACAAAGTGATAAGACATGTCTCTAGAGGTTACCCTTCAATTTTGAGCCCATTCTGGGGTCTCTAACTTCAGAATCTGAATTAAAATTCAAAGGCTGTAGAACCTTCAAATATTTACAGCCAATGCCATTGGACTTAACACCTTGAAGATTTTGATCTTGGAGCCCTTATCAAAGCCTCCAATCACTTCCAGACCCTTGATTGTAACCCATTGAGCAATAAACTGCATTTTTTAGACCCATTTTTGACCCTAGTTGACCAATGGGTCAAAATTGACCAAAATACCCCTATGGGATTTCAAATGCCCATTTCAACTCAAATCAATTCCAAATTCTTTGAAACCACTTTCAACAAGTTTCAAACATCAAACCCAACTTGTTGAGCCCAAACCTAGACCTTGGGTCAACCTGGTTGACCAAGTCAACCAAGTTTGACCCATTAACCCATACACCCCTTCTCTTTCAAATCTTTGAATCAAGTCCATTCCAAGTCCTTTTGAATGCAAGGGATGACCCCTTGGGTACCCAAGAGACCTCTCTTGGAGACTCAAGCCTTGGGCTCACTTGGGTTAGCCATATAGCTTGACCCAAGTGACCAAAGAGGGGCCTCCCTTGAGCCATATCTTAACCTTAATCAAATTGAATCCAAATCAAGGTATCATTGGATTCCTATTGACCCAATGCACCTTCCTTGACCAGCCCAACCCTTGGGCTAACTTGGGTCAAGAGTTAGGCTAACCCAAAGTGCCCAAGATCTCTTAGGATTGAGCCAATTCTTTACCTAAGCCCAATTGAACTTGATCAACACCTCCCATAGGTGGCCCTAGGCCCAACAAACCTCCACCAGCCAGCCCATGCCTTGGGTTAACCCGGATCAGGATTTAGGCTAACCGAAAGTAGCCAAAAACACTTAGACCCGATCCATCTTCCAACTCAGATCAAATTGGACCCAATTGCCACTTGCACTGGGTCCACCAGACCCAGACCCACTTCCCACCTCAAGCCCAAGGCCTGACCTGACTTGGGTTGAGCCCAAATCGACCCGAACCGAGCAGATTTGGATCAACCCGAGCCATCTTTTAACCCAGACCAAATTGGATCCAATTGCCACTTGCATTGGGTGCACCAGACCCAGATCTATCTCCCATACCAAATCCAAGGTCTGACCTGACCTGGATCGAGCTCAATTCGACTCGAACCGAGCAGGTTTGGGTCCAACCCAGCCACCAGTTCAATCCAGACATTCCCAGGCCAAATTGACTCCATTCTCGACTCCAGCATGTCCACATCTACCCCCCGTAGTCAACCCGACCCAGACCAAGGCCAGCGGCAGTCGGAACCAATGGAAAAAGAGTTCCGGTGGTCCCCCCCAGACAACTTCTGGTTCAAAGCTGCTGCCCACCAGTTTGATCCCCATGACCTCCCTAGGACGTCACCATCTTCCACCTAGCAGCAATCTGAGCCCCCTCCAGCTCAATCTCGGCCGTCCGAGCTCGCGAAAGGTGGCCGAATAGGCTCGAGCTCCCCAGACCGAGAGATCAATCCTCATTCACTCGAAATCACTTCCCAGAGCTGCTTTGACCTCCCAAGCGCTCCCTTCGAGCTCCCAGATCGATCCCTTCGTCTGTTCGAGCAAGCGCCCGTGAAAGTTTTCGGCGTCCCGCTCGATGTCACACCTCTGGCCGTCCTCCGGTCCCGACGTCTGAAGGAGATCAGTTCGCCATCGTCCCCTGAAGCTTCCTAATAGAGAAGCTCATTTGTTGAGGCCTTCTCTGCGGTAATCCCTCCATCCCGAGCTTCCTAGCTAGGTAGTCCGGTCAAGTGTGAAGCAAACCTTCACCCCAACGGATCTCCACCGTTGGATTGAAGGTTTCCACTGCCTTGATCCTCCCTGTGAAATTTCATCGGAGTTTGCCGGCGGGATCGCCCGGATCAAGCCGGAGAAGCTTTGCGGTCTCGGATACGCGCGGGAGGTTGAAGACGAAATCTCAGCCGTTGATTTTGATCAACGGCTCGGATTAGATCCCGCGATATCGGAGCGCGTTTGATCCCAGCCATCCGATCCGCCATCCGACGGTTGTGGTTAATCTGACCGTTAACAGTTAGCGCCAATGATTGC
The DNA here is from genome assembly GCA_022539455.1 of Dendrobium nobile. NCBI lineage: Eukaryota > Viridiplantae > Streptophyta > Magnoliopsida > Asparagales > Orchidaceae > Dendrobium > Dendrobium nobile. The sequence goes on from CM039728.1 coordinate 1,342,131, forward strand.
CTGGCCAATCAGCGTGCGTCGCGTGTAAAGGGCTGCTGACTGTGTAATGGCCGAGTTATTAATTCCAGAAATTCAAGGGAACTTCAAAAATTCATAACTCCCTCCACACTTGTCCAAATTAGGTGTTCTTAGGCTCATTGGAAAGGTCTCAGGGAGATCTACAAAAGCCCTATGGTACCAGGCCCTGGTTAGGTCAGTGTTAGGCTTAATTTCAATTTTAGCATTTTATTAATTTCTTTAATTACTCTTTAAATACAAGTCCACCAGGCCTGGAATTTTGGGAGATTGAAATTGAACATGTTTTTGACATGTCCAAATTTTATCTCCCCATTTTAAGATGTTCAAGGGCACTTTCTCCAAATTTTAAGTTTAAAGGTCATGGTTTGACCCTTAAATTCAAAATGGGGCATAGATCTATCCAATGAGATTTAGGGTGTGATTTTTTGTGTGCTGATGATGTGTAGGATAAGGAGTGTAGAGCCACTAATTTTGCCCCAATCCAAGCTATGGATAGACCCCCATAGTGATTTGAAGGTGACTTAGAGCTCACCTTGGGTGGTTTATTTAACCACCTTAGAGTACTCCATTTGATCTCAAATTTGGTGGGTTTATTCCTTAGGGTCAGGTGATCCTATGGTCCAAATTTCATCAAATTTGGAGTTCATTTGGTTCCCCAAGTAGGAGCCTAAAAAAAATTCTTCTTAGAAATGGCCTATTAACCCAGATTAATTGATAATGAACTGCCCTTAACTTATAAAATCCATTAAAATGTTCATAATTGTCCCTAATTGATCCCCTAATCAATAAGAACTGAAACTCTCTCAAATTGATTTCTAGATTTGTCTTAGTTTAATCCTTAGGTAAAATCAAGGGTTAACCAGTTTTAATTAATCCTAAAAACATTAAAAATCCCAAAAGGGCTTTAAACACTTGTTGATCTGTCCTTAGGTCATTTATGACCTTTGGAATTGATCCCAAGGAGTTTAGGACTCATTTGGGTTCAAATCCTTAAACAGCCCCCTTTGTTGTAATAATTTAGTAATTCCTACGAATATGTATAACTTCTAAAATTCACTATTAATTATAGGAAAATTTAGACTAATCAAACTCAATGGCTAATGACTTCAATTAGAATCTATTACTCCCTAAAAATATTAAACCTCCATAATTTGGTCAAAATCAAGGACTCAACATCTTAGGTGACCTTAGATCAAAACGGGCCAAAACTTCTAAAAATCATAACTTTTCATAGAAAATCCCAAATTAAGTGTGCTACCTGTCTAACAACTCATAATTAAGTCTAGTATTTATTAAAATTCTGAAACCCTTAATATTGACTCTAATTTTGGGAGTCAAATTTTGACCCCTTAGTTAGCATATCCGGATAATCCTTTAAAATCTGTTAACCCCTCCAAATTCTAGAATTCTCTTAATAGGTTATTAAAATTCTCAACCAAGCTATTAAAATCAATAACCAACTCCCTTTAATATCAATCCACTCCTTTAATTCCAACCAATTTAAATAACTTAATTAACCCCGATTGCTACTGGGTAACCCAGGCCTACGAGGCTATTAGCTTAGCCCCAAGGAAGGTGAAATAAACTTCACGGCCTCAGTGTTAAACAAAGGTAGTAATCAATCAACTTTTAAAATATATTTAATTAAAATTTCTAATTCATTAATACTTAAAGTTTAACTTAAGTTCCCCTTTTAAGCCTTAACAAACCCAGACTTTTAGACAACTTTGATTAATCACCCAACTTAGGATTTACCCCAGCCACACGACCTTTTACACACACTTTAGATGATGTGCTAGGACAACCAACTCTAGATCTAGGTTAGGCCGGTGTTTACTTTACTGCTGTGTGCCAGATTTTTCGTAGTTTTCACTGCATGTTGTGGATGAAACTGCTTTGTTGTGTCTGCTTACTTTTCTGCACTCTGTGGATGGATTGATGTGTTTGATGACTAGATTACCCTTAGGTTAGGAACGATCTGGATGTTCACATAATTTTCTGCAGGTGGCTAAATCAATAAAAAAATATCAATTGTTATAAATGCTTGCATAGGTGCTTCAGCTGCTAATGCCCCCAAATAAAAAGAGCGTGGCTCGTGTATTTACTTTCTTTTCTGCACATATAACTGCTTGGGAATAACTGCTTCTTATTTATTAACTGCTTAGGATAACCCTGCAGGTGAGTCTAGATTTTATTTTTGATATAAATGTAATTTGTACAATTATCAAGTGTTGTGAAAGTTAATTTTGAGTCGGGATACATAGGTCCAAAGCTTGGATTCCAAAGAGGAAAGGATGCCCTTTTGGAAGTATTCCTTTTTCCATTTAGAAATCCAAATTTGGATCACACTTTTCCTATACCCAAAGAGGAAAGAGTGGCCTTCCCCTTAAAAGGGAAGTGCCCTCTTATCCATTTGGGTAGTTCACCATGAAGAATCCAAGGAGTTTGAAGAAAAGGAGTCCAAAGAAGAACAAGATTGAAGACTTGAAGATTGAGAGTATCCCACTCAAAGTTACTTGCGTCATTACTAGGCTTAGAATCCGGGTTGTTGTCAGTGGTGCCTGGCCACTTTACTTTCTGCAAAATTCTGGTTTGTAATAAGCAAGGCAAATTTGCCTATGGACATTTATTAATTAGTTAATTTATATTTGATGTGATGAATTGATTGCCTTTAGGATTGCCTGCTTTTCTTAGTTTTTTGGCGATTGCGTGCCGCTTTTGTTTTCGCCTGGATACGTGAGACTCGTAAGGGTGTGAAAGTTTTCTACTCAAAATCTTAAATGTTTAAAATTTTAGTGAGTCTAAATAACATAGAAAGATAACGAATCTAGGGAATTAGTCGGGGATTGACCCCGGGGTCGCATGCATATTTCTGCATTACTCTCTCCTTGCTTTAGACCCTTCCCCGCATGCGGGTAGAGTCCGGATAGTCTGACCTATGAGGACGAGGTGCCGGACCTGGGGAAGTCCAGTCTTCTAAAAAATTATTTTCTAAGCCTGTTTTTAAAATTTCAAGCATACTTGATTTGAGGTTGTTAACTAGCATGCATTGCACTAGAAACAAATTAAAAGTGTCAAAATTTTAATTACATTAGTCCTTAGCATTTTGCACCCAACATAAGTCGAAGAGGCCAATTAGGAAAATTTCTAGATGTCGGCCCCGACTCTCCAAAACTTTAAGTACAACATCCCTACCACTCTTTCATAAAAGACCAGACTTATCTCTTTTAAATCGATTAGGTGGTTAGCTGACTCCCCAATCCAGGCCGGGGTAAGTCCAGGCATTGCACTGCATTAGTTAGGATCGGACGACTGTGGTCCAGTGTCCAAAATAGATTTAGGATCCGGGGCAGATCTTTGATTATAAGACCCCAAATTTCGGGAATATAGTCCCAAATTTCTAATAAAATGTTCAACTTCAATTAAAGTTTCCTTTCAATCCTAAAACATAAAGCCCAACACTTAGATTAAGTTCGGACATTTCCGGATGGTTCTGGAATCTCAAGGTGTCACCTACTTCTCTTCCCTCGATTCTGTTAATAAATGTTCAATCTTTTTGATCCATTCCCTTTTGATTTTCCAAAAAATTTCATTCGTCTTTGATATCACTCCTAGGAAATCTAACAAAATTTCATTCTTATTTTAATCGAGAGTTTTTGTAGGGGACTTTGTCTCCCTACGATATAATTAACTACGAGGGCTTGCGCTCGTAGGAGATTTGGAACCACACGCACCTGATTTCAAGATTAATTTTTTTTAAAAAAAAAAAAAACCTTCCTAGATTTCTTTGGGAAATGTTAAAGAATGATTGTCGTTGTCATATTAGAAGAATTATCATTGAAAGGTGTTATCTCCCTTTGGGGAGATACATCCTTCTTTGATAAGGCTTTGGATATGAATTCGACAATCATATTCCTTGAATATCATAACTGGATATTTAGTTGAACTTTACCTCGTCCCCTCGGGGTCGTGTGAAGTTCTCTTTAGAATCTAGCCATGATATTCAAGATGAATTACATAATTCTAAGTCTGAACATTGTTACGGAATGTTATTTTCGTCCTTCGGGGCAATATACTTTTTCGAACGAGTTGATTCGACTTCTAGAATTAGAATTCAATCTCAATTATAAAATTCCCAAAAGAAAACTAATGTTTTTTTCAAAACCTATTTTCAAAATTCCACCAACACATGTCTGTCGTTCATAGGCGTGTATAGGTGGTTATCTGGTGGGTCGCAAATGCCAAAATGGGGTTTTTTTATCTCCTGCATCGTCGCGAACATCGCCGCACTTCCTCCCACCCCGCTAATAGAAGTGTGTATAGGTGATCGTTTTGTCGTGTTGTAAGCGTCGAAGGCGGGTTCTCCAAGCTTTAAGGTTTAGAGGAGTTATATCTTGGCGACTGATGAGGTGGTGTTGCACATGGATCGAGGCTAACAAGGTCTCTCTTTTTTTTTAAATTCTTTTCTCCACCTTTTTTTGAACTCTTCTTTATAATAATAATAATAATAATAATAATAATAATAACAATAATAACAATAATAATAATAATAATAATAATAATAATAATAATAATAATAAATAATGATAAATTATTATTATTATTATTATTATATCTAATAGTAACCATAATAGTTAATAATAATACTTACAACAATAATGGTAGAAATAATTATCATTATAATTAACTAGTAATTATAACAATAATTACTTAGAAGGGATCTTTAACTGTTAACTAAGTTCCCTTCCTATTTACTCGTACGTTTTATTCGGATAGGGTTGACTACAGGCTGGAGTCGGGTAAGACTTCAAATGCTTTCGGCGAGAGGGCTAGGAAGGGAGTTCGGCTACAATAGAGGGAGTTGGGTAGGGGGTCGGACAGAGGTCGTAAGTCTGAGGAGTTCGACTCTATTTGTTAGGTTAAGATCGCAGCTACAGGCGCAGGTTAGGGATACGGCTGAAGAAGCGCATGTAAGGGAGAAAGTTACCTTCACAGTGAGCTCCCCTTGTTGCTTGCGATCAAAATGTCGGAACTTCTGACCTGACAAGAATGGGAATGTAATCAAATGAGTGAATCTCTTAGGACCGAAGGAACTAGGAGGTCGGCACGGCTAGGGTTCAACTATGGAGGTTGAAAGCTAAGGTAGAAATGGAGGTCAGAGGGGCTTCGTCAGAGAGATGGGGTTTGGTTCTGGGATGAGTTTGGCTCTAGAGGCTGGAGGTGTCAAGCGTGGAAGTAGTTTGGACCTGGAGATGAGCACGATTAGGGCTTTCAATTGAGGGTGAAGAGGCGTTGGAGCTTGCGAATGGGAGAGGAGGCATCAGATGGTGAATCAGAAGTAGCAACGGGAATTCGTATGTGGGAAAAGCAGATGTCGAAGGAAAAACCAAAAGTCTTCACTCATATCTCATTTTAACGATGCCAACAGAGTGCTATTGAGGCGGGATTCGAGTGGAAATGATGGGAGAAGCGACGTTTCGACGCCATTGCGGTCGCTTCGTGCAGGCTATCCGATACAGGCAATCATTTTTATGAATTTTTTTTTCTTGTCTCATTGCAAAGGTGAACAGAGAGTTCATGTAATTTTATTATCTTATTTTAAAAATTACTCAATAATTAAGTTTATCTTTTATAGATGTTAAGATAAATAAGATTAACATCCTAAGAGTCTAATAAGAACAACATACAAGCTAAGGACAATACAATTAAAGAAACATAGAAAGAAAAATATAATTTTTAACATGCATAAACATAAATAATCAACAGACTATAAGCGTATGAAAGATTAATATAATTGGGTTCTACATAACATTTCAAAAAATAATAAAGAGATGCAACTTGGCTCTACAATTTTTACAACGCGAATCATAGTTCACTACACAAAAAGAAATCATGGGGTTTTTTTTATGTTGAACTCCATATGGATCATCATTATAGCCTCTTGTCTTTTGAATATACCCATATGCCTATAAGAATTTCCTAATTGAAATGCACATAAAGCAAGCAATGAACATAAAAGGTTTAAATCATACCATCGATGAGAGTAGCAACGATCATAGGCATTTACGCTCCAACATGAGAAACAATGGAGGCAAACTAAATCACGATAACCTTATCTTTGAAGTGAAACCCAAGAGAATGGATTTATTTGAAGGTAGATAGCATCTCTTACCATGGACTTAAAAGACAACGATATATGTGACAAGGCTAGAGATTTTCTCTACCCAATACATAGCAAGTAGGGTTTATTTTGATTAAAAGAAATATGTTTTTCGATTGGCACAAGCTACCATTATTAATTACATCATTGTATGATAGTTGAGGAATACTCTTGAGTAACGATATTTATTCTTTCATGTTCTTAGATTCATCCAAAGAGGGTTTAGATGCTTTCCATAGACAATGGAGGCTTGAGTTGGTTATCAAGAACATTGAATCCCACGATAGGGTAAGACACAACAAGCATAAGAGAGACTATTTGATATTAACCCTAAAGAATGGGAATTGAAGGAACCACGAGTAGAGGAATATCCAATGATATGAGAGATTATTTGATATTAACTCTAATGAATGGGAATTGAAGGAACCATGTTAAGCGGAAACTAGACTTTTAAGAGATCGAGCATATGTTTTCTGAAATAATTGAGGGAGAATAGCTCAGAATTAGGTAAAAATAAGCCTATTACTAGTAGAACCTTCCGAAATGCTACTTGGGATGGAAGGGTTGTGTCAAGGATGAAAAATATGCACATTAGATGGGGAAGCCTTCTAACTCCTAAAAGTATTAAAATTCATAATGTAGACTCTTAATGTAATGCAAAATAGTTGATTGATTTTTTTTTGGTTAAAACCCACAAAGGGGATTACGTGTTAATATGGAAAAAGCAATTACAAAGTCCTTACAAGACATCATCAACTCACTAATGCTCTTACAAGCTACAAAACAAATCAAAATAAAACCTATGAGCCGATTTTCTCCACTAAACAAAAGTACATAATTCCCTAGTAACATTCTAACGATACTATAGAGAAGCATCCAAAAAAGAAAGATAGTATAAATGGAATAGAGCCCAATCTTTCTACAAAAAAACTTGAGTGCAGCCAAAAGCATCTTCACCTGTAGAGGGAGACAAAAAGGAAGGCTACACCAACAAAAAACATAGGTTATACAATAACAATAATATATAAGACAACTAAGAAAAAATAAGAAGAAACAAAACCTGCTCCCAATAAAGCCAATCCTAGAATCAAGAATTAAATAGCTCAGCATACACATAATATCATAAGCCTCATTCGAAAAATCCACAAGGCAATCAATCCTACCTTTCGGGTCACCCAAAACCACCAAGGCAAAACCCTTCTAGCAAACCCAAATACCACTCAGAAAAATAGCACGGGTTAACCATAGTCCCAACAATAAAATCCACTCCAGACCCCCAAAACCAGATAAACAAACTGCAAAACAACAACCAGGTGGCAATCAACCACATCCTGCAATCAACAACTATAACAACAGCATGATACAACAACCAGGAGATAACCACCAAACCGGCAGCAGCACAATCATAACAAGACAGCCCAGCCATAACCTCACGGTTACCCCCAGCACCGCAAATATAGAAGGTAGGAGAGCTATAATGGGATAGTCCATCAGCAATATAACCCGAGAAATCATGGCTCAAGTCTAAATAAACCAAGATAACAGCTAAACAGGGAAGCTCAAAAATCTGGCAGAAGCATAAAGCAAATAACCACAAAAAGAAGAACCATAAAATAATGCCAAAATTGATCCAGCACATAGCTGTTGACCTCTCTTTCGACTCGACCTCACTTCCTTGGACCCAATGGACTGAGTTGACTAGGTCAACTGTTGACTTGGTCAACCCAAGTCTTAATGGGTCAATTTTGACCCATTAGGCCCGTTTGGTTCCAAAACCAATCTAACTCATTGCATTGGCAATACTTCATCCCCTTTGACCTATTTGACTGATTTGAGCAAGTCAAACTTTCACTTGGTCAAATATGGTCTTAAATAGGTCATGTTAGTTTTTTTTAATAGATTTAAGAGCTCATTAAATGGGATTAATGCCTCCAAGCATTTTGGAATTCAAAATCCCGCCCAAATCACTCACTCTCGCTCTGGATTTGACCCTTGATCTCATCCCCACCATCCAAGAGAAGGAGAGAGGTTTAAATAGTGAAAATTTAGGTCTTATTTGGTACTTTTGGCTCTTTCTCCCGATCCAAGCCCCCAAACCCTCTAAGATTTTGTGTGAGCACTCTTGTAGAGTTTCCCCATCTTCCCCGACCAGATCCCGGCGTCCTAGGCCCGCCGGCGGCGAGAACTCTGACGAAATCGAAGCTAAGAAGCTTTCGGGGCTTCTACCGCTCGATACAAAGAGAACCAGGGTTCGACTTAAACTAGAGAAATACTCCTGCTAGGGGTGTAAACGAGTCGAGTCGAGTCGAGTTTTGGCCCTTATCGAGCTCGGCTCGTTAGATAGATAGCGAGCTCGAACTCGAGCTCGAGCTCGAGTCGAGCTCGAGCTCGTTTAGTAAACGAGCTGGAGCTCGTTTACTAAACGAGCTCGAACTCGAGCTCGAGCTCGACTCGTGAGCTCGATAAGCTCGGCTCACGAGCTCATAAACGAGTCGAGCTCGAGCCGGCTCGCAAGCCGGCTCGGCTCACTTACACCCCTAACTCCAGCAGCTTCAATGAATCCAACGAGCCCAAAAATGCGAAAATCTGACGGTTAGATCTCTCAAAATCCCTTAAAATAGGTCACATAGCTTCGAGTTAAATAGATTTTCGAAAAGCTGATTATTTTCCAAACGGATTTTCCCCCATTATTTCTTTTCATGTATAGGACTTGCCTTTAAAATTTCGCGAAGTTTCGTTGAGTATCGAGTGAGAACGAAGCGAAATAGTGCTCTAGGGCTTGGTCCGGCCATGTGCAGGCATGGGATGGATCATGGTCCGTCAGATTCAAGATCCACGGTTCAGATTTTGTTGTACGCCGTGCTGGTTCGATCCGCTGTTCATTGGGTTGCTAGATCGAGTTGTCCGACTCGATCAGAGACGTCCACGTGGAATAGCGCGATATCGGACGGCTGTAGCGTCTCAGTGACGTGGATGAGTGGCCTTGACTTGATTGCGGCATGATTGCCGCAATCATTGGTTGGCGGCGCAATGCCGCCAATGATTGGTCGCAGGAGGCGGAGCCAATCCCGCCGCGCCACATGTCCCGTGGAGCCCGCCGACGTTTAGGGTTTAGTGTAAATAAATATTTTTAAAGCTTTTTTTAACCCGTTTTTTCTTCCAAAAATCATAATAAATCCATTTTTGATCCGTTTTCGACGTACAATACCTCGTTTTGTTCGTATTTGAATTCTGCACATTTTATAATTATTTTGAATTGAAAATATCATTTATATTTTAAAATATTCTTAAAACAGTAAAAACACTTTTTTTATTATCATTATTTAATTGTTATTTTATATTAATTATTAGTGTATAATTATTTTAATTATATTAATAATTATTATTATGTTTTAAATTATTTATTAATGTTTAAGATTTATTATGATCATTTATTATTAACATTATTATTATTATAGTTACTTACATATAAAAAGTATATTTTAATAATTAAATACTATTATAATTATTCTAATTGTTTAAAATTACTTCAAATATTATTAACAATTAAGATATTATTATTATTATATTACTTTTAAATTTCAGATATTGTAATATTTTAAGTTAATATTATTTAATAATTATTTTAAATATTTTTTTTTTTTTTGAACTAAAAAAAAGTCTTTTATTATGTTTAAACTTGTAAAAATCATAACTCCGTCGTTTTAAATCGGATTTCGATGCACAGCACCTTGTTTTGTTCGTATTTGAATTCTGCATGATTTGAGACAATTATTGTTTAAAAATTTTGGGTATATCTGCTGTTATTTTGAAAACAGTAAAAGGACACTATAAAAATATTCTATTATTGTATTTAAAATTGTAAAATTCATAGCTCCGTCGTTTTAAATCAACTTTTTGCGTGCGACCCCTCGATCTTTTCAGAAAAATGCGTATTTCATTTTGAAACTATTTTTAATCACTGGTTTTGACTGTTCTGGCAGGTTTCTGTTTGAATTTGTTTATTTGGGTATTTTTGATATTAAATAATTATTACAATAATTATTTTCAAATTATAAATTATTTTGAAATCGTTTTTGAAATGTCGATTGGGTGGTCAGTGGATCTCCTCTATAGTTATATAGATATGAATTGATCTAATTTTAATTAGATTATTTTTCAAAAATTATATCTAGTTATAATTATTTTGAGTATTTGCAAAGTTACCTACATTATTAAATTAACCTAATTTTGGGAGATCCATTCGACGAAATTTTAGACATCGATCCTATATGTGAAGAGAAAATCATGGGGAAGAGGGTTAGTGGATGGTTGGATTCCAATCATTCATCAATCCCTTCGTTAGTTGTATTTATTTTTCTTGTATTGTAGTCTGCATGTATAGGATTGCACCACGATCACTTAGTTTAGGCTCTCCTAGATCTAAGGACATGGCTTGTTTACTATTTTTATGTATTTCCCATGCATTATTACCATGAGGGTTAGTGTAAAACTCAATTTAAACCCATATAACGTAGTGACACTCTAAGGACAATAATTAAGGACCCGTCTAGCGAACTTAGAAATTTTCTAGGACTCAGGATAGATCACTGATTGACATGCAAACCTCCACACTTGAACTTAGGGACATCATAAACCTTTTAGAATTTTCTAGGATTTTTTTTAGGGCTTGTTAGACCCCTTTATTAACCAACCATAATTAACCTGCTAAATAAGGCCCCGAGACCTTCTAAAAATTACAATAAATCCATTTTAGGTTAGAGAATTACCCATAATACCTCAAACTGACCACAATATGATCCTTGACCTTAGATAAATAGGGCTCCCTAGTTTGACTTCAGGTTGACCCTTAATTTGACCATAGGTGGAAATTACCATTTTACCCCTAATAAATCATTAAAAATTATTAAAAATCCTAAATCTTCTCCAAACACTTGGAAACACTTTATCAGGTCATCCCTGCCCTTTGGGAGTGATTCCAATCAGTTTGGAGCTGGTTTAGATCAAAATCATGAAATCAGCCCTTTATTAGGAAATTTAGAAAATCCCCTTAATACCCTGATCTTTAGAAATCCATAACTAATTGTAGAAAATTTCAAATTAGAAAAACTCACTTGCATTAGACTCCTATTAAGGTCTAGTATTTATAAAAAATATTAGGTTTCCATAAACTAGCCTAGATTAGAAAGTCAACCTTTTGGTCAACCGTAGTTCATTTAGGGCCCAAAACTTCTAAAATTCATAACTTTGCCTAGAAAACTCCAAATTTAGTGTACTACCTGTATAATTACTCGTATTATGGTCTAGTATTTTCCTAAGGTGATTTGAACCCTAAACTTAGCCTATTTCCCATAATGACTTTTTGGACCCTAAGTCTAGTTCCTAGGGGGCCCGAGACTTTCCAAAATTGGCTAATATCACTTGAACTTTAAATATCAGTGTCCTAAGCTCTTAAAACTGATCAACAAACTAAAATAATTAAAATGGAACCTAATCCACTAATATTTGAATTTCAACTAAAATTCCCTTCCCTGACTTTCAACATACCTGAACTCTAGACAATTTCAAACAACTATCCAGATTAGGATCTATCCAAACCACACAGGCCTTACACACACATAGAATTGTTTGCTAGGGCAGCGCTTTTAGATTTAGGCTAGGCCGCTGGATTTTATTTTTTGTTGTGTGCCGGAGCTTTTCGTGGTTTTCACTGCATGCTGTTTGAAATTGATTGATGTGTTTGCTTATATTTATTGCACTATGTGATGTGATGGGCGTTAGATCTACCCTTAGGTTAGGAGCGCTATATATATATATTCTTCCATGCAGGTGGCCATGCTCAAGCTAATAAAAGGGGGGAGCATTATCATAATTTCTAATAATATTTTATGCAGGTGCTTGCTCAGCTCCCCCTAAATAAATGAGGGTTAAAAATAATTATAATTGCTACAGGTGGAGCTGCTTAGCCCTCATAATTAAGAGCATGGCTTGGCACAGGGTCAATGGTTTGAGTTATTTTCATTTTTATATAAACTGCTTGGGATTTTTATTAGGATAACCTTGCAGGGACTTTAGATTTTCTACTTTCTATTTAATGTAATATTTTGTAATAATTGTTAAGAGTTGTGAAAACAACTATGAGTTGAGATATTCTTATCCAACTCGGATTCCAAAAGAAGAAGGCATCCCTAAAGGGGAGAGTCTTCTTCCATTTAGAAGATCGAGTTGGATGGCTTTAGATATTCAAAGAAAAAAGGCAATACTCCCTAAAGGGGAGAATTGTCTCTTCGTTTGGATATTCAAGCCACGACGAATCCAAGGAGTCCAAGGAGGATAGATCCAAGGAGTCCGAGGAGGAGAGATCCAAAGAGTTCAAGGAGGAGAGATCCAAGGAGTCGAAGTAGAAGATATCCAAAAGACTAAAGAACTGAAGACCCAATATCCCACTCAAAGTTGTTGGCGTCTGTCATAGGCTTAGAAATCCGAGTTGTTAGCAGTGGTGCCCGGCCACTTTACTTTTCTGCATACCCTGGGTTGTAATTAAAGGGCAGTTGGCCTATGAACATTTATTTGATTGGTTTGATTTATATTGATGTGTTTACATTGATTGCGCAGTAAAAATACCTGCTTTTTCTAGGTTTATTTATTGCATGTCAATTTTTGTTTTCACTTGGATTTCGATAAGCTCTTTAAGGACTACAAAAATTCTTCTACTTGCAATTAATATTTAAAATTTTAGAATTTTAAATAACATAGAAACCTAACGAACCTAGGGAACCGCCGAAATCGTCTGGGGTCGCATGCATATTAATGCATTTCTCTCTCCTTCTTATAAGACATCTCCCTGCCTGCGGGTAGAGTCCGGATAATCTGGCCTATAAGGATGAAGTGCCGGACCTAGGGAGACTCAGTCTTTTCTAAAAATTTATTTTTTATAAGCCTGTTTTTAAAACTCTATAGCATTCATGAGCTGACATTTCAACTAGCATGCATTACATTAGTAACCAACTAAATAAAATTTAATTGCATTAGCTAGGAGCATCTACCCCATATAAGTTCAGGACCAATTAGTAAACTCTCTAGATGTCGGTCATATTCCCAACAACTGTACCTCCCACCCATCTTTCATAATTGACTTGATAGCATGGTTTTGAATCGGTTAGGTGGTTAGCTGGCTCCCCAATCCAGGCCGGGGTAAGTCTAGATCTTTGCATTGAATTAGCTAGGACACGGGTCTTGGTGTTGTTCGTAGAACACTAAGCCCAATCTAGATTTAGGGTTCGAGGCTACTACACTCGGTCTCGTAGTATGCCTAAAATAGTAGGCAGGTCCTTTCTTCTCAGGGACCATAAATCCTACTTATCTGCGTCATAGGATGACGCCACCTCCATCTTTCTCTCAGGCATGTGATCGAGTGATTGACTTTTATTTTATCCAGTTTTCTCCTTAGTACCCTAGAGCCTCTGAATGCTGGTTTGAGCCACGCATGTTGATTCAGCTCTTTGAGACCCTTCTTTCCTTTTGAGTAGGATTTCTTAGTCTATACCCCTGTGCCAATCCCACTTTAGGAAGGGATAATGTATGATCCTTAATCAAGAGTTTTCTCGGGCTCCGGCCTGGGATGTAATTAACCACTGGGGCTTGCGCCCGTGGAAAACTTGGCCCCACATCTACTAAACCCCTCTCGAGCTCTTGTATCGGGTGGGGGAAACCCGTGACTAGGTCATGTATATTACTATCCATCTAGGTGTGTTGGCGACAGCCTCTATCCTCAATGGTTAGTTGTATGCACGATCCAATTTGCCCTTCCATCGACCAATTCATGTCGAGTGTAGAGGCCTACGATCATTTTGTCCTACGGGATAGTGCGGCCGTACCCTCTACGTTCGTACCCTGCGAGCGGTGCTCTTTCGAAGGTCCACAATCGCACTCCAGAACATGGAGAAAAACTCAGCCATAAACTGAAAAACACCAGTCCAGAACTTCAACCCACCAGCAATCGGGTCAACACACCACCAGCTAGAAATGTAAAAGAGCAACCAGAAATCAAAACCAAGGTGTAATGGAACCTCCACACCATAAATAGCCCAACCATTATAACCATTGAACCAGGAAATAAATGAAATCAACCCAACACCCCAGTAATCTAGCAGGAATAAATAATAAGCCCAAAAATAAAAGAAGACCCAGCAAACATAAACCCAAATAAAGAAATCAAACCCAAACAGGAACCAGGAAACTAAACAGTTAAGATCTAACATATGGAAAAGACAAGCATCAAGATTAAGTAAACCATGAAGAGGCACAGGGCTAATGGACCAAATAACATCAGAAAAACATTACAAGCTATAACCCCACATAGCCATCCAAGAAGCACAAGCATTGCCATCCTTGCTCACATGGTGAAACGAGAAGTTCAGAAAAAGCATCAGTTTTTTAATTTCTCTAACCAGATAGAAGAGATCCAGAGTACAACACATCTCTTCAGCAGCTTGAAAATTTTGAAAATCATACTTAGAATTAACTTCAATATACAAATTAGTTAAGTTAAAAGGGATGCACAACTAAAGACCATAGATGATGGCCATAGTGATATCAGTAAAATAGTTACCATTATGAACCAGACCAACAAAAGCAACAACAAGGCAACCATTACTATCCCTAATAACACCACCATAACCACCAGACAAATCAGAACTAGTACCATCCCCATTTAACTTAAAGAAATTAATGGGAGGTTTTTCCAGTAGATATTATTAGAATAGAAGGAACACCATTCAAGTTTAACCCTAAAGAAGTACCAACAAAATAGTAGTTTTTAAAATCCTTAATAGAAATCAGATTAACAACCAGAAGAGCAAAAGCCTTATCTTTCACCTTCTGAATAACATTATGATGGCTCATTCTCACATTATTGAAAAGTGATTGATTCCTTTCCAACCAAAGAAACCAAAGAATGAGGGAAGGAATAACATTGCATATGTGACTTTTAGAGTTAATAAACAAAGACTTAAGCATAGATTTAAGAGAAGAGTGAGAGTTAAAGCAATTTAATTGAAATAAATCATCAAAATACACCCAAGTTCTAACAGCAATAAGATCAGACATAAACACATGATGCATATTCTCCATGTGACAACAACATTTACATTTAGAAGCCAAGATAAAACCTTTTCTGATGAGATTATCATCTGTAGGAATAAATTTATGCAGGACTTTCTAAACAAAAATAGAAGTAGTATAAGGAATGCTCTTATGCCAAATATTATTAAAAATGCTATCAAAATTTCTTTTGTCTCTAAAAGTATGCCAAGCACTCTTTAATTAAAAACTACCATCTTCAGAAATATTACATAAAATAATATCTTTAGAAGCATTATTGAAAGGCAAGTTTAAAATACGATAGAAGATGCAATCAGGAATCTCATTAGCACGCTTATCATAGTCCCAAAAATTATCCTTAAAAAATGAATTGACCTTAATAGAAGAAGTCAAGGAAGAATTCAAAATCGAGTCAATAGAGAGTTTACCTAACCAACGATCTTACCAAAAGAAAATATTGCCATCACCAAGGCCTCAAGAAATAAAGGGCTCCATCTCCCATTTAACCTTGCAAAACCTTTTCCAAACTTTAGAATCACCTTGTTTAGAAAAGAAATTAGTAGGATGTTTACTAATACAATACTTAGATATCATAAAATTAGCCCAAAGATTATCATTAGAATGCAAACTATACCAAATTTTAAAAGAAAAAGCCTTAGTAAGGTCATTAAAGTTCTTGCTACCAAGACCACCTTCAGCCAAAATACCACAACACTTCTCCCAAGAAGCCTAATGGATTTTAGAGCTAGAGGAAGTGCCTTTCCAAAAAAATTTATTAATAAGCTTGTGGAGCCTATCACAAACAGCTTGAGTCGGAAAAATAGTTTGAAAACTATAAACTGGTAAAACACAAAGAACACTTTTAATAAGAATGACTCTACCACCAAAACTAAGGAAATTGGACTCCCAAGATAATAATTTGTTTTGAATAGAGGTAATAAGACCATCAAACAAAAAGAATCTCCTCCTTCCATAAAAAAGAGGAACCCCTAGATATTTGATGGACAAGTGAGCATGTGAAAAGCCAATAAAATTTTTAATAGCTAAAATACGATCATTCACAATTCTCTTAGAGGCAATGAACAAGTTTTGTTTTTGTTAAAAGATAAGCCACTCACCATCTCAAATTGATGGAAGAATTCAATAAGCTTTTGAATTTTATTAATAGTCACATTAGAAAACACAATAAAGTCATCCGCAATGCATAAATGAGATATGGGAACACCTCCCAAAGTTCTAAAATAAATACCATGATTGGCATCAAATAAGTAGGTTAGACCTCTATACAGAAATTCAGGAGCAATAATAAAGAGAGCAGGAGAAATAGGATCACCTTGCCTTAACCCATGAGAAGATTTAAAGAAACCATTAACAATAATAGAAAAATAAGCATCTTTAATACAATTCTTAATAAGCTTGAAAAAGACAGAGTTAAAACCAAAAAATTCTAAGATAAGATAAATAAAATTCCAATCAATATTATCATAGGCCTTGGCAATATCTAGCTTCAAAATTAAATTACCACCTCTCACCCTAACATCCAAATCTTGACACAACTCCTAAGCCAACAAAATGTTATCCGTAATAGCCCTGCCTTTAACAAAACCCATATGATTAGGAGAAATAATTCTAGGTAAGATAGGAAAAAAATGATTCATAATAATTTTAGAGATCAACTTATTGAAAAAAGTGCAAATATTGATAGGTCTAAAATCATTCCAATTGTTAATAGCATTATTTTTAGGAAGAAGCACAATAGAAGTATAAATAAATAACTTAGGTATAGGGTTACCAGTAAAGAAAACTAAAATAGTAGTAAAAATATCATTACCAATAATATGCCAAGCTTTTTGGAAGAACAGAATGGTAAACCCATTAGGCCCAGCCACAGATTCACTGTTCATATCAAGCAGAGTCTCTTTAACCTCCACAAGAGCAGGAGGCCTAGATAAAGTGATATTCTCCTCATACGAAATAAGAGTATGAATGAAACAATGATCAATAATCAGAGCTGGAGTAAAAACTTTATTGAACCTGTCTTGAAAATGTTGCACAACTAAATTAGCAATCTCCACAGAATTATCAGTGAAAGAACCATCCTCCCTTTGGATTTTATTGATACTGTTTTTAACCCTTTTTCTCTTCACCAAAGCATGGAAATAGTTAGTGTTGTTATCACCCTCAAGCAAATTCTTAGCAGCCGCTTTTTGCCTCCAAAAAACTTCTTCCTGAGCATGAAAATTAAAAAGATCCTCTTTGGACTTCTTTAAAAGGGAGAAATTAGTATCAGTAGGATCATCTTTACAAACCAACTCAAGAGAATTAACAAGTTGCTAAGCTTGCAGAATATTAGATAAAAGATGTTTTAAAACATGTTGATTCCACCAATTTAAAACTTGTTTCAATCTTTTCATCTTAAACAAAAGTCTTCTCATGCCTAAAATAGAATTATTAGGATGTAACGGAGCTTGCCAATTATTCTAAACAACATCAAGAAAAGAGTCATGACTAAGCCACATATTTTGTAATCTAAATTGAGAAAAAACATTAACTTGTCTAAACTTAATGCTAATAAGTAACGGGGAGTGATCAGACAAAGTTCTACTCAGATGTTAGACATTGGGGGAGAAAAGAGAGTTAAGCCAAGAATCATTAAAGACAACATGATCCAGCCTTTGCCATAAGTGACCCCTATTCCAAGTAAAGTTGTTACCAACAAACCCAATATCAATGAGATTACAAGTTAAAATCATATTATTAAAATCCTCCATAGAACGATAAGAAGGAGATGAACCTCCAATCCTTTCGGAAGGGTTAGTAATAACATTAAAATCACCACCAACAAGCTAAGGAAATGTACAAATATTATGAAAATCAATAAGTTGCTCCCAAAGCAGTTTTCTATTATAAAGAGAAGAAGAAGCATACATAAAAGATGCATAAAAATTAAAATTAAGAGCCTCAACTTTACAATGCAAGACTTGAGTAAAATCACCAATAACATCAATTTTAACCGAGTCTTTCCAGAGAACCCAAATCTTTTTAGCCACATTGGAAATAGCATGATTAAAACCCAAAAAATGAGAAGTGTTAAGCATCCTAGAAGAAGAAATAAGAGGCTCAAGCAACACAAGAATAGAAAGGTTATGCACACGACATAAGTTTTTAACATGAATTCTAGAATAAGAACAACCAATTCCCCTCACATTCCAAATAATAGCATTAAACATAAAGAAAAAACTTAATGAGAAGTATGCGATAGAGTGTTTCTAAGAGGTTGTAAGGAAATATGCTTAGGCTTCCTTCCTCGTTTACTATGAACTTTACTAAAACTAAAGTCATTATCATATCTGGAAAAACATTTAGCAGTAATATGCATATTATTAGTATTAGTCAAAGTATCACTATTATAATAAGAAGTTGAGATAATCTTACTACCACTTGGGTATTCCCTTAGAGAAGTCAGTTGAGGACATTTATCCTCCATAAACATACCATCATCCTCTATATTATCACGGTTCCTCACAACAAGCTCATCATTGCATTTAGAGATAGACGATCCCTTTCTATAGAAACAAATTCTCCTTTCAATAAAGGGCTATCTTTATTCTCACCCTCTTTGCAAGGCACTTGAATAGCCAAAACTTCTTGATCATTTGAAAGATTAGTAGAAGTAGAGATAAGCATAATATCACTAGAGTCATTAGCATTTTGATAAAATGTGCAAGAAGGAATAGTTTCAGAATTAACAAAATTAGGAACTTCAATATTAGTCAAAGCATGTACCATGTTATTTTCACAAGAAATATTAGGAATAGCATAAAATTTCACAATAGGATCCTTGTCAAGATTCAATTGAACATCATTAGTAATAGAAGTAAGAGGGTCCTCCACATTAACCACCATCGGATTGTCAAAGTTTTGAAGAGGAGTAGAGGGATTGTCCTCTAAATTAGCTTGAATAGGATTAGAAACACCCTGACCCAATCCAAATCTCACAAGGATGTTTTTTAGAAACATCTAGTTCAACTAAGACTAGAGCTACTGACAGCCTTGACAAAACAGCAATCGCTTGGTCAGTTTGTAACGGTCTCCCAAAAATAGAAGCCATACCAAAAAGAATTTGTCGATTAAAGAAGTAAAGTCTCAAATTCGGAAAAGAAATCCAAACTGGGGTAATAGGGGATTCTTCCAAAACATCAAAATCTAGAGTCCATTTAAGCAACCGCATTTGACACGCTTGAATATAATAATATCTCCTTACAAAAAATGCAGCTATAGTCAAGATCATTAGCAAGTTGGATAGCAACATGTCTTTGATCAAGTAATCCAATGTGAAACAATCCGGAAAGTTTTAGGTTAACAAAAAATTTTCATATAACATTAAGGTTAGGATGTCTCAACACACATTTACCAACAAGTGTCGAGGCATAAGGTGCAGCTAACTGATGAACAACAGAGTTTTTAAATAAGATAGCCGGATAGCCCTTGAACGAAGAATGCACAAATTTTAGATTTGAAGATGAAGATGACGAGCTCGCTAAAACATATTTAAAGGAACACGATTTCCCCTCATGAAGAGAGGAAGATGTCGGGTTTGATGACGAAGGGTCATCATCGCCCAGCACCAAAAATCAATGAAACCTTAAAATGAAGGAATGAAATAGAACAAAGCGCATAAAGGAAGAGAAAATGATCAAAAAAAATCAAAGAGAAAAAGTCAAGCGAAGAGCAAACCAGTGCACGCATTGAAGCCCTAGAATCGCCCCAAAATCACCTCCGAACCCAGAGCTCAGAGAGACCTTAGAGCATGTAAAAAATAGTTGGTTGATGCAAGAAAGGGGATGCATATCAGGGTTAGTAATGTGATGAAGAGAATGCAGTGCTTCTAGCTCTATATACTGACATGACTCATATCATGCACTATGCATGCATTGATTATGTTTGATTGGTTAAATACTAAGTTTATTATTCAAAGGTTTATAATTAAATGTTGTGACACATCTATTCTCAAACCATATTTTAATAATACATATTCTTAAAGTTTTTAGTAAAACAGACAGTCAAGTGTCAAATCAGGACAGAGTTTTAATTGATTTTAACTCATATTTTAAGTTTTACGAGAGAGCCTCAACATATTTCCAAAAAAAAGAAAAAAAAAAAAAGTAATGCAAGAAAATAGTAATGAAATACAATAAATCTCTAGTTATTACTAGAAAGATAGTAAAAGAGAGCATGCCGGGTAAGAAAGAAGGGCATCACAACAGGCACATTTAAGGCCTCACCCACTCTATTTCTTAGTTTATTTTCTCATGCAAACATAGACATACAAACACCTAATATATGTAATATTTATAATAAGTAGGCAATTACATTAGCCATAAATATTTAAAAATAATTTTTAAAAATAATTGATTGAAAACCACTAAATGCCTATTACAAAGAATAAGATGATTACACTATGAATGCAAGGGGGGCTTGGTTGAAAAAGAAGACATGTATTTGAAAATGCTGATAGCATGGGCTGAGGATTCCGTTAGGTTTAGGGTCGATAGGTCTACACCATATCAATTATATGGATCAACATGTGAGCATGGCAAGGTTTTGATCCCTAGAAAACATCCAAAATTGTTCGTGTTAAAAGTTGATAGCTTGATGATAGGCGGGTCGACAAGTTGATAGGGATGAATCAACAAGTCAGAGCGGTGAAGAGTTGATGATGTAATGGTAGTGTGTCAGTGAAAGGCCAACATGTTTGCGTCATCAATTCATTGACTTTGTTAATTACTTAGCAATGTGTGTGTGTGTGTGTGTGTGTGTGCGCTCATTATTGTGGTCGTTGGCATATTTGCCCATGAAGTTGATAGTTATTCGGTAGCTTGCAGGGTGCCAATTGATAAGGTTTTTCAAAACATCCTAGACTAAGCATAAAAACCATCTTACAGGGTTTTTGGGGAGTACCTATAAGGACTCCTATTATCTTTCAAAAAGGTAGCTAACCCGTATTTGAGTGAATTCGGCTTTGGATAGGTTTGTTAGATGGAGGACACAATGATGGCCATGGAGCGTCAAGAAGTAGACCCGATATGATATTGGGGTGAGTGATGAGGGACATAACTCCTATAGAACCAAGATTATAGTGTTGCGCTACTCCAAGTTGCCTTATGAGACTTGCGAATTTGATGACATGAAAATGAAGGAGGAAGCTAATGGCTTTGGGAGGTAGAGACTTGCTGAAATGAGGGGGTCGTTGCACATCAAAGAGGGTATTGATGGGTTGAGGGTCAATTATATCAATGATTAGAAGCAATGTGAGGATAGTTGTAAAGGAGGATTTTGTATGATACATGTAGCCCATTCTCTAGGTGGCGCACAATGTTAGTGGTGGCATCACTCAACTTGTATGAAAGCATCAATGAGTAAGGAATGGTAGAAAGATATTAGTTGTATAAAAGTTAACCTAGGACATGTCAGTATAAAAGCACTAGGACGATGCCAAAAAAAGTCCCGAGGACTTCAAAATTAACCTTTTGAGGGTGATTATCTAAAGTCTTCTTCTTGTAATGACTTGTTGTAGAGTTGTCAACCTAGGACATGTTAGCAAAAAAATGCAGAGACATTGAGATGAAGGAGACTCAAAGCCAGCCTTGAGTGCTGAATGGAAGGGAATGCCTTGTCAAGACATCATTAAATCATAATATTCAAGAAGACTTGAGAGATGTCAGCAAAGGATGTTGAGAGATTAGTAGGGTGATGAAAGGGTCCTCGACCATGGCTCTATAGGTGGATCATGGTGATGGGAAAAGTATCATCAAGCTAATGAAGAAATCATCGTCCATGATGACTAGATGTTGTAGTGGGGTGATAACAAGAGTCTTAGGTGGGTCTTTAAGACTATGGCCATGTGATAGGGAAAATCCAGGTAATCACAATCAGTGTTAGGTTTTTGTTGGTTGACGAAAGATAGAGAGCTATCAGCTAAGGGATGGGTTTGTAGGTGTCAGTCCAAAGTTCCAAAGCCTATGTTTTACGACATCTGGAAAGATTTTGAACATCAAAATGGCTTGGAAACATGTGGACTAATTATTAGCAAGTCCAAAAAATAGTCCAACATGTTGTTATGTAGGAGATTATTATTTTTGTGGCTCCTTTTCAATAAAAGTAATAGACTTCCCATATATAGCACCATGAAATGTGGAATGTGAAAACTGGTTTCTCTGATAACAAAGAGAATACATGTATTCAAAGATTAAGATGGGAAGAGAGAAAGTATTATGTTGATGTTAGTCTATAAAGAGATATATTAGAAATAGAATATATGAAGATGAGATAGTGATTTATAATGCTTCAGTCCATAGACAAATATATACTTTCTAGGTAATTAAAAGGAATTGTACACAATATAATTGACTGAGGATAATGATATTGTTAAACCTTTGAGGAGATTTCTTGAGAGCACCTAGAAGAAATAAAAATAATGAGTAGAATATGTTACATTCAATTGGAAAGTATTGCTTAAAGTAATTATAATAGGTTTGAAGAAGAAAAAATAAAATAAAATAGTGATGGAACTTGAGTGTTTTGACATATGTTGAAGATTCAGAGAACTTTAATAGAAATATCCAAAATCACCGACTAACTATAGTGCATTGAAGGCTCTACGTGAGTTGGAACCATCGACAAGGCTATGTAAATTATACGAAGACAATTTGTATCCTCGATGAGGGCTAGTAGCAAGTAAAATAAGTGACTTTGAGTGACTTGGTGCGTAACTCTAGCATGTATCCCCCAATTAACCCCATTTGTGTGATCTTGGTAATGATTTTGAATGCATTGGCCTTTAACTTTGTGATGATTATGCTTAGTACGACTGTGAAATCTATGCACGGTATATCATGTGACATCTTAGTGGAGGAGCTTGAATGCATAGTGTATGAAGGCGTGCTTGATCAAAGCCTCATGCAAGTTACATTATGTGATGATACAATGGTATGGGCCTCCAAAAGGAGGCTGCCAGTTGCAGAGCGTAGAGGGCGTACAACCACACCACCCCGAGGGATAGAGACGATCGCAGGCCTCCACGCTCCTCGCAAACGGGCCAATGGAAGGGTAGATTAGATCGTACATACGACTAACCATTGAGGATAGTGGCTATCACCAGCACACCCTGATGGGTAGTAATATATACGACATGATCAAAACAATGGGTTTCCCCCACCCGATACATCAACTCAATTGGGATTTATTAGATGGTGGAGTTCTGTTTCCCACGGGCGTAAGCCCCTGTGGTTAATTACATCTTGAGCATATGGCCCGAGAAAACTCTCGATTAAGGATCTGATATTTTTCTTCCAAAAAAGGTGGATTGGTACATTAAGGGAGACTAGAAAGTCCTACTCAAAAGGAAAGAAAGGTTTCAAATGGGCTTAGCCAACACATACGATTTACACTGACATCCGGAGGGACTAAGGCAGTAAGGAGGGGAAGAAAATTATATACTAAGAGTATACAGAGGGTAAGGATAGAAGTGGCGTCATCCATATGACGCGGATAAGCAGAATTTATAGTCCCTGAAGAGAAGGAACTTGCCCAATATTTAGGCATACTACGAAACACCCAATGTAGTAGCCTCGAATCCTCGATCTAAGGTGGGTTTAGTGTTATACCCAACACTAACACCCATGTCCTAGCTAATGCATCTGGGCTTATACCCTGCCTAAAAAGGGATGTCAGCTAACCACCTAGGTGCATAAAATCCATGTTGTCCAATCTTTGTAAATGATAGGTAGGTAATTTGAGTATTTTGGAAGTATGGCCGACGTCTAGAGGGTTTCCTAATGGGCCCTGAACTTATGTAGGGTGAATGCTCTTAGAGCTAATATAATTAAATTTTAATTAAATTTGTTTCCAATGCAATATATGCTAGTTGAAAAGTCTAAATCATTTATGCTTCAGATTTTAAAAAATAAGCTTATATAAAAATAATTTTTAGAAAAGACTAGGCCTCCCTAGATCTGACACTTCATCCTCATAGGCCAAATTATCCAGACTCTACTCGCATGCGGGGAGGTGTCTTATTAGAAGGAGAGAGAAAAATGCATTTAATATGCATATGACCCCGAACGATTCCGGCAGTTCCTTAGGTCGTTAGGTTTCTATGTTATTTAATTCTTAAAATTTTAGAATTTGGTTATGAGTAGAAAAATTATTTTTGTCCTAAAGAGCCTAGCAAAAATAGGTCATACACATGTAAGAAAGAAACCTATAAAAAGTACTCAATTTTTAATACACAATCAATGGTAAACACTTCAATATAAATCAACCCAAAAAGTAAAGTAAGAAAGTCCACGGCAAGTGTCGTATAAGTATAACCCAGGGTCTACAAAAAAATAGTGGTGGCCAGGCTCCACCGATAATATCTTGGATTATTATCCTACTAAATGATACAAGTCTTAAAAGTCGGGCATTTCATCTTCAAGTCTCCATCTTCTAGTGGATCGTCCTTCTCCGGATCATCTCCTTCGGGCTCCATCTAATTCGTCCTCCAGAAGGGTACCCAAATGATTATGGAATTCACCGAGAGGGGGCCTTTCTTATTCTCTTTGGGTACCAAGTATTTGAAGTACTGGACTTTTGAAGACTTTCACAACTCAATAATATCAAATTACATTACATTTGAAAAAGAAAAATCTAGACCCATACTTCTATATGGTTATCCTAATGAAAAATCATCTCAAATAGTTTAATATCTCACATCACAAGTAGTTAATAATAGCACAAAAAAAGTAAATATATTTGGCCACTCTCTTTTAATTTTAAGGGGGCTAAGCATGTCTTTGGAGCATCTGCAGAAAATATTGTTAGTATTAAAGCTTTAATTATGATTGCCCCCTTTATTTTAGCGCTGCATGAGCATGGCCACCTATATAAGACTGGTTAGTATAAAAGCGGGCCTAGCCCATAGGCATTCTAACACATAAATCACATCATAAGTAGGAAATATAATAATAAAACATCACAGCAATCACAACAAGTCAAACCAAAATAAATCAAGCAATCACATGTGCCACACATAATCACATCACAAAAAGTAAAAAAGAAAGTAGAAAAAGTAAACACCGACCCTAATCCTAGAACTAGAAGTGGTTCCTAGCAAAACTATGTGTGTGTAATAGGATTGTGTGGCTTTGGGTAGGTCCTATGTGGGGTAGTTAGTTCTAGTTGCCTAAAGTTCAAGTTTGTTAAATGTCTAAAAGGGAACTTTGATTAATTTTTAAATATTAATGAATTGGGATCAACTTTAGTTAATTTAGTTTGTTGATACATTTTAATACTTAGGGTAATGATATTTGAATTTCAAATTACCTTAGAAAATTTTTGAAAGTCTCGGGGTCCTCCTATACGCTAGGCTAAGGGGGTCCAAAAGGTCATTATAGCAAATAGACTATGTTTGGGGGTTATAGCATTTTAATTAAATATTAGACCTCAAGTGGAGTAGCTAGACTTTGAGTTTGATGGATTTAGAGTTTTCTAGGCTAAGATATGAATTTAAGAAGTTACAGGTCAATTCAGGAATTATCAAAAATCATAATTAGGGGTGATTTTATGGTTTAGATTCAAATTAGCTCCAAACTAATTGGAATCACCCCCAAAGGTCATAAATGATCTAAGAAGATGTTCCCAAGTGTTTGAGGAAAATTTGAAATTTTAAATAATTTTTAATTAATTAATTAATTAATGCCAAAAAATGTAATTTTTAATTAAAATTAAATTAAGGCTCAGATTAAAGTCCAACTAAGGGGCCCTAATTATCTAAAGTTATGGGCTGAAGTTGAGGATTTTGAGTTATCATGGGTAATTTTTTGAAGTTATTGGGACTTAATTAACGGGAAAATTAGGGTTTGTTAATTAAGGTGTCCTTAGTTAATAAGAAAAGTAGTTTTTATAAATTTAAAAAATAATTAAAATAATCAATTAATAATTAAATAGTTTAGGAAATTAATTTAAAAAATAATAATTTAACATTAAATAAATAAAGTAATTTTTTGATATTTTAAAATAATTTAAAATAATAGTTATAAAGTAATTTAAAAATACTTTAAATTTAAGTATATAAGTATTTAATTAATTAAATAATTATAAACTAATTAAAATAATCATATTAAATATAATTCTCATAATTAAATAATAATAAAATAAAGCTTTTTGATTTTTTTAAAATAATAAACATATTTTGTATATAAAATAATAATTTATGGTAATAATAATAATAAGATAATAATAATAATAATTAAAATCACTATTTTATAATAACTTAAAAATATATATTATTTTAAAATAATTTTAATTTTAAATTAAAGGAAGTCAATTTCTAAAAAAATTGATATATTACACATAATTTTTGGATTTATAATTAATTTATAATGATTTTTTGAATAAAATCAGGTTTAAAATTAATTTTTATTAAACCAACAGTAGAAACGACGTTTGTCGGCCTTGAATTGGTCTTGCAGTTTCAAGCAATCATTGGCAATGATTGCGCTGCCGAATCATTGTTAACGCGGGATTCTTTGTTAATCACTTAAACACATCAGACGCGGGCATGAAGCCGTCTGATTGTCCGCAATTTAGGATTGACGGACAAGCGGAACCACAGGATCAAACCACATGGTCAAACGAGACCACGGAGCGACGCGGTTTTGACCGTTGATCTCACAATCAACGGTGCAAATCTCGTGTATCTATAATAGGGCGTAAACTGACGCCCTAAAATGTTTATTGGCTCTTTTTCTGGATCAGGTGCACCAAATCTAATGAAAATTTAACCATAAGGTCTATAAATGAAGAGCAATCGTGGGGGATACTTTGTACGGTCTAAAATGCACTTAATAGAAAGCTATTTAACCCTATGTGTCATAGACTAGGGTTTGCAATTTCACCTTGGTTAATGGACGGTTTGACCAGTTTAATGGCTTGTTGCACTTGTAGACTGTCCATGCTCTTAGTTGTAGAAGAAATTGCATTTCGAAATGTGATAGATCGACTAGAAAATGCTTTGGAAACTCTAAGCCCTCAGTTCACCAGAGAACTCGCCGCCGACGACTTTGATCAATCAGGTACTTGGAAAGGGTGGAGAAAGGTTGTCGAAGCTCTCAAACCAAATCTCAGGGTCTGAGGGTGCTTGGAAAGAGAGAAATAGCAAAATTCCCCTCCTTGGAACCCTAAATAGGGTATTTATAGACCCAAGCCCTCAATGGACAACCTAGATCATCCCTAGGGTTAATTAGGAGTGCAATACAGCTGATAGGGTCGGGATTTACACTAGAGAGCAATAAGAAAGATTCAAGGAATTAATTAGGTCTAAATTGACTTAAATAGGTCAATTTGACCTAAGGAAGAGTTGGGTTGACCAATTCAAGGTTTGACTTGGTCAACCTAGTTAAACAAAGCCCAAGGGGTGAGGGGTTGGGCCAAGGAAGTTTGGATAGGTTAGAATTTAATTTGGGCTTATATAGGTCAAATGGGTAAACCTAGGTTGACCTGGTCAACCAGGTTAACCCAGGGGATGGGTATGGGCCCAGTAGGTTGGTTCTGACCCACTAAGTCCAAGGTAGGAGAGAAATGAGATTGAGAAACTATGAAATTGATTTGAAACCAAATAGAAGGAGTTTGGGTCAATTTGGGTCAACCCAGGTTAACCTAGTCAACCAAGTTGACCCAGGGCCTGAGTCTGGGCACAACAGACTTAGGTTGACCTACTAAATTAATTGGGAGGGGTCTTGGGACCTGGCTTGATCAATTTAACCAAGTCAACTCCTTGGATCCAGGGTTTGACAAATTCAGGATCAACAAATGGATCATATAGGTAATTGATAGCACAAACATCTTAAAATATAGCAGTGAACAAAATTGTCAATTAAGTTCTGGCTTCTTCACATGTCTAAGACTTTAGGTGTGGCAAGCGATTTGTAGGTGTGTACTCCACACTTGGGCAACTAATGTGCAATACGTGGATCTTAAGCATGTTGTGGTAGTAGTGCTAATAAACACAGTAATCACTATGCGGTGTGATGCGGCGGATTTGATAGGATCTTAAGTGCTAATAAACGTGAGTAATCACTATGCGGCGTGGTGCGGTAGATTTGATAGGATCATAAATAAATGCTTAATGGAACTTGAATTATAGATTTGAAGATTCAAGATTTGAAAAGGTTATTTCATAAAATAAAGGTTGTCAAGACTGGTGATAGGATTTCTCAAGAGGCATCCTGAAAAAAATTCTCAAGAAACATTTCCAATATGATTTTTGGAGAGGGGTTCTTGGGAGGACTATTTGAGACTTTTTTTTTGGAAAATATTCTTGTTGACCTAGCATGGTCTAGCCATTGACATTTGAGACGAAGTTGATTTAAATTGCATTAAATCTTCGAGCAATCTTTTTTATTTACATATTTACCTTTTATATAATTTTATATTAGAGTATTTAAATTTATTTTAATATTTTCTTTTGCTTAGAATTTAATTTAAAAAAATAAGTGGAAATTTTATTTATAATTTTCAAAAATGTATTATTATTTATGAACAAATTTGGAAGTTTTTTTTGCATAAATTGGTCAACAATTTGAAGTTTTATTATCTTACAACATATAAGCTCACATTAGGAGAGTGAAAGTGAGACTCTTAGGATACTAAGAGATAGAACGTCTGAGATTTTCTAGAGACAGAAAGAGTCTATTTTTTAAATTTCTATTGAGAAATTTAAGGCGGGTTTTTGGATGGCGGCAGAAGATCGTAGGACCACTTCGACAGGTGGTCTAGGCGATGTCCGGAGACATACATCCGGTAATGTTTCCATCTCTAACTGATCGCTTCCAGCGTTTGGTGATCCGGCTGCTGGTGGATTCAATATCAGAGCTCCTGAAGCTAGGTTGAAGATGAAGAACAACGAAGGTCTAGTGATCAATGAAGGTGGTCTGGCTTCGTCGAAGAAGATCATACCTGATATTGGAAAGAGAAAAGAGATTATGGATAGCAGCTTCAAATTTGATAAACATTCAATGAGAGCAGTGAATGTCAACTGGAATAATGGAGTGTCTGTTGAACCGAAGGAGATTATCATTCTAAAAGTCTGGAATGAAGGGAGAGTTGCGACTCAATCGAAGGAAGATGATTCTCTAGATGAGATAGATGTTGTGGATAAAGTCTCAGTAAATAGTAGTGATAAAGGTGTTGAACCCATTACTGGTGGGCAGCTAAGTATTCCGGCAGTTAATGGGGCTGAAGACTTATGCTCTGCCAGGCAGTGTGAATCTGGGCATCAGAATGAAGATAATATGTTTGATGAATTAATTGTGAAGGTGAAAGAACCGTCTGGGAATAATGATTGGTTGAAAAAGGAGAATATCAGGGTATCCAATCTGGATTTTGGTCAGTGCTTGTCGGAGGATGGATCTACAGTTAAATTGCATATACAAAAGGAGGAAGAAAATGCTAAAAAACTGAAGAATGCTTTAGTCATCAAGGTATTTGGTGATAATGTTCCTATTTATGCAAACAGTGGTGAACTTAGAAGACAGTGGACTTAATTTGGAAATTTCCATCTAATGATGCTGGGAAATGGATGGACATTATGTGCTTTTGAGGAAGAACAAGCTTTAGAGTCAGTCCTTAACAGTGGACCATGTTATGTTAGAGGGCATATTGTTGGGATGGACAAATGGTCTCCGAAGTTTTCACCTTCAACCTTGAAAGGAATAACTACCCCAATATGGATAAGAATGCCAAACCTCCCTCTACAATGTTGGGATGAAATCAATGTTTGTAGGATTGCTTCCAAAATTGGCATTCCTTATTTAATTGATGGTAACATGTTCCAGTGGAGTAGATCTGAGTTTGCCCAAATCTGTGTTCGTGTTGCTCTTGAAGATAAGCTATCGCCTGGTGTTTGGGTAAAAGGTATTACAGGAAAGTTTTTTCAGAAAATAGAATATGAAAGAATGTCCTCATTATGTTATAACTACGGGAGAGTGGGTCATGAGAAGAACAAATGCCCTGAAACTATTCCAGATGATGGTAAAGATGGTTGTAGCAAAAAAGGAATACCAATGGCAGAAGATAAATCTAGCAAAAATCCAAAAATTTCTGGGGATTGCAAGGAGAAGCTGGATGATGATAAATATGGTCCTTGGATCCAAGTTAACTACGGAAGAACAAGGAGGTATAAAAATAACAGCAAATGGAGGTCGGTGGTTCAAAACTCAAATTATATGAAGAAGGCTGGTTCTTCAATTAGCTCTGATGTCATCAATTCAAAAGTAATTGTTGGAATGAAGATGGATCAAAGGAATTCTGATGCTCACATCATGGAAGATGAACAAAATTCAGGAGCTGCAGACAAAAATGTGGATTGCTCTCCTTCAAAGGTGATTGATGAGGTAGCCATCCTTGAGACAGAGACGCAGAATTCCAAATTGAAGTCAGGTATGACTTCAATAAATTTAGACAGTTTGGTTAACAGTAACAAATTTGATGTATTAAGTGAAGTGATAGAAGAGGGGGAGATCCTTGAGAAAGATTATGATGTAATTCCTCTAGTGGGAAATAAAGGAGAAGGTATGTTTGGTTCGCCTACAACAATACATAATGAAGTTTTAGATCTTGAAAAGAAGAATAACAGCTCTTCTTATGTTAAAAAGAAACTGTCAAAAAAGGTTAGGAGCTTGGGCCCGATTAGATCTTCTATGAGAAACAAAAAATTTGATGGGGAGGTGAAAGAAAAGCTTGGGACTTCTTCCCCTCTCATTATTTAATGGGTTTGATTGTATTCTAGAATTGTAGAGGAGCAAAGAAGAAACAAGCTTCTCAATATTTGAAGGAGGTGGTGAAGGAGTATGGAATTTTGTTTGCAGGGCTTTTGGAAACAAAATTATCTTCTTTTAGTAGAAGTGAGGTGGATGAATTAATAGGTGTGGAATGGAATTTTTTTCATGTTTCAGCTATTGGCCTTTCTGGAGGAATATTGGACTTTTGAAATCTACAGTGATTTCATTTTCTCTTTTATTTGATTCCCAACAATTGGTAATAGGTGATCTCTTGTTACCAAATGGGGAATCATGGAGGATATTTGTTGTTTATGGAAGTACTGACACATTCAAGAGAAAAGAGCTTTGGAGGGATTTGGAAGCCTTCTATAACAAAGACATCCCCATGGCTATTGGGGGTGATTTTAACTGCTTGTTATCAAAGGAGGACAAAAGAAGTGGCAAAAGATTTGTATTTTCTCAAGGATAAAAGGACATGAAGACCTGTGTTATCAACAATGATCTTCATGAAGTGGGTTTTTGTGGCCCAAAATACACTTGGTGCAACAATAAAACTGGAGGAGCAAGGATTCTGGAAAGGTTAGACCGGTTCTTTGTAAATTCAGCTGCTTTAAATGCTTATCAAAAACTTGTCGTTAGACATCTGGCTAGGATAGCATCGGACCATTGTCCGGTCCTACTTAAGCTTATTGAAGACTTACCGGTGAAGAGTAAATTTATCAAATTTGAGGATGTTTGGTCCACTTTCCCAGCTTCATTTGGCATCGTCAACAATGTTTGGAGGAAGAATGTTAAGGGGAATTGTTCAGAGATTTTGAATACCAAATGCAAAGGGCTTTAAAATCTTTGTATTTCTGGAGTAAAGCTAAGCTGAAAAGCTTTTCTCTTCTTAAAGAAAGCCTTTTAAAAGAAATTTTGGAGCTTCAATCCAAAGAGGCAGAGATTGGGTTTCTTTCGGAGGATGTTGGATGGCGACTCCAAGTAAAGATTGTTGAACTTAATTCAACCTTAGCTAGACTTAATACTTTGTAGAGACAACGTGCAAAGGTGAAATGGTTAGTAGATGGAGATTCAAATTCTAAATTTTTCCATTCATTTGTTAGTGCTAGGAAAAACTCAAATTTGATAATCAAAGTGTTGAATGAAGATGGAGATATGATAGAAGATCAAAATCTTATTGAAGATATCTTTATGCAATTTTTTAATGGGAAGTGGAAGCAGAGAGTTTGCTCTCTTAATGGTTGACCGGATTCTTTGGTTTCACTGGATAATTCAGATACAGTTTGGATGAACAGAGAATTAACCTAGGAAGAAATGGAGAAGGTTGTGTTCCAATCTGCAGGTTCTATTGCTCCAGGACTTGATGGAGTAACATATTCTTTTTTCAAGCATTATTGGAAAATTGTGAAGGTTGATATGTGGAATGCTATCTTAGAATTCTTTGCAACAGGGAAGATGGATAAGAGATGGAACGAGACACAAATTGTGCTTATACCAAAGATTGCAAATCCTATTAATCGCTCCAGCTATAGACCTATAAGTCTTTGCAAGTCTATGTATAAGGTGGCGGCAAAGATTATTCTTAATAGAATGGTAAATATTTTGCCTAAGCTTATATCAGATGAACAAGCGGCTTTTCTCCAAGGAAGGTCGATGTCAAAGCATGTGTTGATTGTTCAAGAAATGTTCCAAAATTTTAGATTTTCTAAAGCATCCAAAGGATTAGTTGCTTTCAAAATTGATATGGAACAAGCCTATGACTCTATGTGTTAGGCTACTTTGAGAAAAGTTCTTGAGAACTATGGTTTTCCTTGTAGATTTTCAAATCTTATAATGGAGTGTGTAGAAGATCCAATGTTCTCCTTACTTATCAATGGCAAGTCATCTTCATGGATTTATGGCAAAAGTGGATTTCGGCAAGGTTGTCCACTATCACATTTCCTCTTTATTTTGTGCTCTCAACTAATTTCAAATGTCTTTCATCAAAGAAATAATACAATTGGAATTCGTAATTGTATTGGAGGTCCACAGATTTCTCACTTGTTATATGTGGATGACATGTTGATCTTCTCGGAAGCTAATGTTGAAGCGGTGAGGGAAATCAAAGGTATTTTATCCAATTTTTGTCATTGGACTGGACAAAGGATAAATACAAGGAAATCTGTAACTTTTTTTGGAAAGTTTGTTAAGAAGAGCAGAAGAAGGGCCAAAAATCAGATTATGGGCTTCAATGAAGTTAAGGAACTTATGTACCTTGGAGTAAAATTAGTGCTAAGAAGAGTACGGGCTGCAGATTATCAAGGTATGATAGAAAAAGCTTTGAAGATGCTGAATATGTGGGGCTCCAAATTCCTTTCTCTAGCTGGAAAACTTACTTTGGTAAGATCGGTTCTTCTAGCTTATCCAGTTTTTCATTCTACTCATTATCATATTCCTAAAAGTGTCTTAAAGCTGATAGATAAGTTATGTAGAGATTTTATATGGAATAAAAAAGATGGAGGATTGGGAATGCATTATGTAAGTTGGGATGTTTTGTGTAAGCCTATTGAATAGGGAGGTAGGGGTTTACAATCTTCAATCAATAAACTGGGCCCTCTAAGGGCTAAGATCGCATGGAGACTAATCCAAAACAGGAATTCTCTGATTAGTAAAATCCTGGAACCAAAATGTGGTAACTGTATGGTGGATATAGGTTACCGTAAAGGAGCGTCTGCAGCTTGGAAGATCATCGTAGATGTCTCTAAATGGCTGAAAAAAATTGTGAGATGGAAAATTTCTGTTGGTAAATCTATTAATATCTTTAATGACACTTGGATTTGGGATAAAAGCATCAAGAGATGACCTACTTTTGTGGCAGTTTCAGAAAATGAAGAGATAACAGTGGATAACCTGCTACAGAATGGTAACTGGAAAATAGATCATCTCCAAAAGCTATTTGGAAACAAACTCGTGGAAGCTATCTTACAAATCAAAATAGAGGATAATCTGGATCATGATGAAATGGAATTGATCTGTTTGCATTCCGGGAAATCGTTGTCTTTCTTAGTTGCTGAGAAGGAGCTAAATAACAATGGTAACATTGTTTACTGTAAGTGGATTAAGAAACTAAAACTTATTCCGAAAGTTGAAGTATTATGGTGGTGTGTATTCAACAATGCTCTTCCAACGCTTCAACTATTACATTCCAGAAAAATTTAATGTGAATTGGGATGTCCTAGAGGATGTGATAAGATTGAGGATATAGAGCATGTTTTTACGGGATGTGAGAAGCTGTTGAATATCATTGCCTTACTCAACACTTGGGGATTTCAAATACCAACATTTACTAGCATGGAAGAATGTTGTGATTGGCTTGATAGATCTACTATGAAGAGCAAATTCTTACCAAAATTGTATTGCAACACAATGTATTTAATGTCGAAGGATAGAAATAAATTTATTCATGAAGGAACAAATGATAGCTCCATATTTATTGCGGTTCAAGCTATCTTGTGGTCTTCATTTTCTAATTCTTATGGCAACATAAGCTCGGGTCACTGGGGTGTTAATCAGTCTAGAAGACTTTGTAATTGTTGGCACCCTCCACCACCCGATTAGATCAAAGTGAACGTAGATGCTTCTTTATTTTCTTCTTACAAAGTGGGCATTAGAAATGTCTTCCGAGATAGTAAGGGTAAATTCTTGATGGCATTTGGGGAAAAGCTTGTTCATTGGGACATCTCACAACTTGAATTATCGGCTATACTTCTTATAAAAAAAGTTTTCAAAGATTGGATGCTTCAATACAAGGGTATTATCATTGAAGGTGATAACAATAATGTGATCCAATATATTCGACAAAGCATCAAAGTGGGAGGTAAAGTGATTAAATCTATTGACTTTCTTAAAGATTTTTAAAATGTTATTTTTAATTTTGTTGATAGAAATAGCAATAAGTTAGTTGATCTTTGTGCTAACTATGCTATATTTAGTGATTTCATGTGGGATGATATTACCTCTAATCAGGTTCCTCATTTATTCTTTAATTTGATAAAGGAGGAACTAATGGGGTGTAGTACCTAGGTCTTTTCTTTCTGTTTGTTTTTTTTTCAGCAATAATATCCTCTATTGCTTTTCAAAAAAAAAAATATAAGCTCACATTGCATATACATTTTTGGTTGATTAGAATAAATTTTTTTTATTATTCACCGGCTACACTAGCTCATAATTTTTACAGATGCCTATATGTGTATCCAACAAGCACTCTTCTAAGGTAGAGATTTTTCTCTAATCTCTCCAAACAAAAGTTAGTGTTGTTAAAACATCAGGCGAAAGATTTCAGTAAAATCTGGTACAATTGATCATTTCAAAAAAAAATTACAATAATGCAATTCAACATTGTTTAATTCTTTGGTTAGAAAGTTGAAGTTGTTTATATAGTTTAAATTTAATGTTAATTTTTAATTCATCCAAGCAAATGATAAAATCTAATAAATTCATAATTTTTCAAAACTGACATTGTTCTAATTTCAAACTACGAAATCCAAGAAAAATCGCATGCATTGCAAACCCCCAAAGTCATGTTGGATAATGGTTAAGAAGAAGAAAAGAATGTTTGGACTATAAAAGTAGATGTTTTTATTTTAGAAAAATTTTAAACTAAGAGGTAGAAGAAATACTAGCAACCCAATACCCGTAGGTCCACAATGACTGATAACATTTATCATATCAGACAAACAAAAAATTCCAAGGGTATCTTAATATATGAAAGAAATATAGTTGCTGCAAAGAAAATAAATGCATATATTGAACAAAATCTACTAGAATGACATGCAATTTTAATTATCACTGAATTTTATCTCCTTTTGTACAGAAGTATTCTTGCTCAGCCTTTTTCGTTTCCTAGGCACACCAACCAATCTATAAATTCATAGTAAGCATTAGACCATAGCTTTTTCATAAAAGCTACTGCAACAATTCCCAGTAGTCCTGCAGCATATCCAAGGCCAAAACTTAGGTAAAACCACTCATCTACAAATTCCTTTTCATTGTTATCATCACCATTGCTATTTGATGTATTGTTGACATTAACATTGTTTTCCGTACACAACACATCAAGTGGTAAACCACAAAGAAATTTATTGCCATAAAATGCAGATGAACTGAATGTTGTTAGCTGACCACCATTTGGTATCACACAAGAAAATTTGTTGTATGATAAGTTGAGATTCCTTAGAAACATAAGGGATGACAAAGTGATAGGAATCTCACCAAAAAAGTGATTGTTTGAAAGATCAAAAGACTCAAGTTCTTTCATGCCGTCAATATTTTGTGGGATCTTTCCTGTTAGATTATTATTAGAAAGGTCAAAAATAATCAAGTCGGAAAGATCTGTCAAAGTTTTTGGGAATTCAACTCACAGTTTGTTTCCTGATAGATCAATACTGGCCATAAGTGAGAGAGTCCTGATGTATATTTGTTGTATGTTGTTTACATAAATTGATATGTTTTCTTCATAGTAAGTTCCTTTGTAATGGCCATATCGAAGATAAGGGTTTACTTTCGATGGACTATTCAGGGCTTTAAAGGCTCCAAAGCTATGAGGAATTGTCCCAAAAAGGTGATTATTGGCAAGATAAAGCACTTGCAAGTATTTGAGATTAGAAAACTGAAAGGGTATTTGACTTGTGAACTTGTTTGATCTCAATAGAAGAATGCAAAGTGTTGGGAGTCTCTCACCTAACCAAGCTGGAATTGAATCATTGAGATTGTTATTTCCTAGGTCGAGTGTCTCTATGTTGGTGCAATTCTGCAGGGATTAAGGGATCAGACCTGATAGGTCATTGTTGTTGAGGTGAAGAGTTTGCAGCTGTACAAGTTTCCCAAGAGAATGAGGAATTTATCATGAGAGATTGTTGTGTTCAAGAACAAGAGCATTGAGTAAAGAACAATTCTGCAAACTTGAAGGGATTGATCCTATTAGAAAATTGTTTGAAAGATTTATAATTTGGAGTTCCTGAAGATATCCAATGGAAGAAAGCATTGTTCCAAATAAATTGTTATATGCAAGGAAGAGGTGCCTGATGTAAGGTTGCAATTGGCCTAAGTTGGAAGGAATAGTACTAGAAAATTAATTGCAGGAAATGTTGAGTCTAGTAATTAGGTTGTTAAGCCTAAGTGAATGTCCCACGGCTACCAAGAGGGGGGTGAATTGGTAGTTTTAAAAAACAAAGTTAAAATTTAAGACCCCCTTTTTAAATATTATTGAACCGAAATAAAATCTCTTTTAAATTTTGTAGAAAAAGGTTTTTCAACCACAGATTTTTTAAAACTGAAATAGAAAGTGCGGAAACGTAAAAACAGTAAAGTAAATGACACCAGATTTATAGTGGTTCGGTCTATAACCAGACCTACATCCACTCCCCAGAGGAACCCTCTGAGTATTGCACTAATACCAATAGTGACTCTCCTTTTGCACCCACAGCAAGGCGGAGAAGCCTTTACAACACACTCTTTTCACCACTCCTCGGTGCGGCAGAGAACCGTCCGTCCTTTTACACAATACCCAGTGTTGGCAGAGAACCGTCCGTCCTTTCACACTATCCCCAGTGTGGGCAGAGAACCCTTCGTCCTTTCACACTCTCCTAGTGTGGGCAGAGAACCCTTCGTCCTTTCACACTCTCCTAGTGTGGGCAGAGAACCCTTCGTCCTTTCACACTCTCCTAGTGTGGGCAGAGAATCCTTCGGCTGTTCACACTCTCCAAGTGTCGGCAGAGAACCGGATCTCCTTGACAGATCTTCTCACAAGAATCTAGAAGGAAGAAAGAAAAGAGTGAAGTAATCCCAATTCACAAGTAGAGACTCTTACCTTTGAAATCCAAGTGAAGCCTTCTCGCTTCAGTGGTAGGAATCCTCCCTTGAATGCTCTCTTCAACTCTCTCCTTGGCTATTCTCTCAATAGGCACAAAGATCAAATGACAAAAAGATAGGGTGGCAGTCTAATTTGAACTATTTATACAAAAGACAAGAAAAACCGCCCAAAAACTGCAAGTATTCAATTCTGTACGCAGTGGATCGTCCTGTACGATCGTGGATCGTCCTGGACGACTTTACTTAAACGATCTGAAACGACCCTATTTGAATATGTGTACGAAATGTCTTCGTACAGCTGATCGTCCTGAACGAACTAGGTTCGTCCAGTATGAACGGTTATTACAATGTCGATTCTAGAAACTACTGAAAACTGTCCTAAGTCGGTTAATCGTTTGGACAAAAATAGATTCGTCTGGACGAAATTTTTACAGAGGACTGATCGTCCTGTACGATAAATTATTTTGTCTGGACGAAAAATTTCCTGAGGACTGATCGTCCTGGACGATAATTTATTTCCGTCTGGACGAAATTTTTCTCGAGGACTGATCGTCCTGGATGATAATTTATTTCCGTCTGGACGAAAATTTTCCAGAGACCCAATCGTCCTGGACGATAATTAATTTCGTCTGGACGAAAATTTTCCAGAGAGCCAATCGTACTGGACGATTATTTATTTCGTCCTGGACGAATAGGACTTAGAAAAAATTTCAAGCAAGTTCCTATTCGTTCCATATGCTCTATAGCAAATAACTGTCTGATCGTCCAGTACGAACTGAAGATCGTCCTGTACGATCAGTATAAATTCTACATGATCTCCTTATGTGTGAATGTTTTTATTTTCTCAACATACAATCACTCCCTTTCAATTTGATTTCTAAGAAAAGTGTAAGCTTCAAATTTTACAAAGTATCTCATGCTGAATTTAATTTGAAGTCTTCGTAGTCTGGAGTTCGTTTTTTCTGAAATGTCAGTACACACAAGAGCAAATACAATTCTTCCAAAATTGTTAGGAGATAACTACACATTTGAACAATAATGTTTGAAATCATCAAAACTTTATAAGTTGCAAAAATGAAAAGCATGCAAATAGCAACTATCTTAACAGGAAAAGTCAAGCAGATGAACTTGTGTTGAGGGTATTGGAATTGACCCACTGAATAGGTTATTTCTCATATCCACATTAGCAAAGTAAGCAGATTTAATGGGATCTGGTATCCAACCTTTACACTTATTAAATGAAATGTTTAAATGAACGAGATTTGAAGAAAGATCCCAAAACCAATTTAGTATCTTTCTAGAGATTGAACTATTAGAGATGTCAAAGAATTCAAGTTCCCTCTGGGTTTTAATCCAGGAAGGAAACTGAGAACCCAAATGACAGGAACTCATTGCTAGATTTTGAATCTGAAATGAAGGAAACCAACTTGAGCTAAACTTAATGGCTAAAAAGTTTGAAGATATCGATAAGGTTTTCAAACTGCTCAACTTGAAGAAGTTCTTCTCATTTACTATTACAGTTAATTGGTTGGAAGAAACACCAAAGAATTCAAGTTTGGAAAGATATCCTAGAGTTAATGGAAGAGTTCCAATAAGTTGATTTCCTTCGAGGCTAAGTAGAGTGAGATGTGTCAAATTTCCAAGAGAAGGTTGGATGAGACCTGTAATCATGTTATAAGAAACATCCAGGACACTTAGATTTTTTAGCTCTCCCAGCCATTCTGGTAAAGTACCTCCAATTCCATTGAAATTCATGTTGAAATAGTATAAATTTTGCAGAGGTTTATCTGATAAACATCCTTCGACTTCCAGAGACTTAGGAAGTGCAAGAGTCTGCTTATTACTACCTAAAGTCAAACTTTCCAAGTTGCAAATCTTGCCCATGGAGCTTGGGGTCCCACCTTTAATGATATTACCAAAGAGATTAAGCTCTACAAGTGAAGTGAGGTTCCCAACAGAATCAGGAAGAAATCCTTGCACTCCATTGTATGCCAATTGAATGTTCTCCATTTGCCTCCAATTTCCACCAAGAAGCTCAGAATTGTCAGCTGTGAGATTATTGTTCATTGATAGATCAATAAACTTTAAGCTAGAAATTTTGAATATCTCAGTGATTGGACCAGAAAAAGCTGCATTGCTCAAATCTAAATGAACTAAGCTACTTAAGTTAGCAAACCATTTGGGGATCAGAGAATTGAAGATGTTAAGAGAGAGATCCATGACTTGTAGAGAAGTGAGATTAATGAAAGTAAGGTTTTGAACAAGTACTGCCACTCCATAGCTTGACATATCCAATTCTTTCAAGGAAGATAGCTTGTTTAGTTGTTGAAATAATCCCGTTTCAGCCATTGAAAGATCAATAGAGTTCATTGAGAGGAACTTCAAAGAAGAAAGACCGGATACCCAATGAAAATCATGAACAATTAAGGGTGGGAAACTTGAAGAAAGATCAAGATATTGCAACCTTGACAAATTTCCTAACTGAGCGGGTACAGTGCCAGAGAATTTGGCTCTTGATAGGTTTAAGTATCTTAACTTCTTCAGAGAACCAAAGAAATGGGGGATTGGAATGCCTCCAAATGTATTGTAGCTCAAATCTAATTGCTCAAGCGACTTCAGCTGAAGCAAAGAAGAATCTATTTTTCCACTCAAGTTCCAAAAACCATGAGATCTAAACTCCACAGAACTAAAAATATTTGGATATGGATTGCGAAGCTTTATGAAAGTAATTGAACCAGTATGGTTATCACATCTTATTCCTCTCCATGAACAACATTCACTTCCTCACCATGAAGAAAGTCTGTCTTCTAGATCATTGAGAATCTTTCTGAACTGAAGAAGGGCCCTTCGTTCAGCAACTAAACAACCAAAAACAAGCTCAAAACATAAGAAATAAGCTTTAATCAAACAACAAAAGAAAGTAAAAAGCTTTGAGGACTTCATGGCAGCAGTTGCAAGTATGGAAGATGTGAAGATGTAAGTGCTTATATAAATGTTAAAAACTCAAAAACATTCATTTTATATTGTTTTTGGTTTAAAACAACGTAGATTTTGTCAAAAATGGTGGCTTAAGATCTTAATATTCAATCATATATGTCCATTAGCTCTGGCCTTCTGCCATAAAAAAGATAGGATGTGAAGTAAATGTAGATTAAATGCAAGAGTAGTTACTTTTTAGTATTTCAGTTGACTTTTAAGGAGATAGTGGAAGAGCGGTTTATGATGAGGGTGGAAAGACTTGGAAACATTTAAAAACTGGCTATTTTGATATTATTGTGCATGTTAATTTGTTAATTAATAGAAGAGCATATTCTTACTCTCTAATTCTTCTTTCTCACTCTTTTTCTCTCTCTGTATTCTTAATATAAATAATTATGATTCACGCATAATTCTAAATTCAACATTTGGTATAATTATATAAAAGGTTAGAATTGTTTTCACATTTTTTATGATGATTTTAAATACAAATATTATTCTTTAAGAAATTAAGAAATAGTTAATTTTGGAAGGAATATTTTAATAAGTTCTCTAATTATTATGAACAAAATAAAAGTTTAAAAATACTTATAAAAATAGTTTATTGAACAATATAGAACTAATTGCATTTTCTTGGATGATTTTAAATTAGGCAAAATTTAATAATTTTTCAAGAAATTTCTTTTCTTATATGTTATTATTTTGAAAGAATTTAAAATCTTAAAAAAAAACACAAGAAAAATGTTCTCTAATACTTAATAATTAATCATATTCAAAATAATAGAAAATTAAAAAATTTTATTAATTTCAATATTTCCTTCCTAAATAAACTCTTGAAACTTCAAATTATTCAAAATTTAAAATTATTTTTTAAAAAATAAACTACAAATATAAATATTAAAATTTTTTACTATATAACTTTTATTTTAATTCTATATAAAAAAATTATTAATATTAGAGAGCATAGAACCATAAGCCTTTGAACAAATCTTTTTTGCTCTTATTTAAATATTTTTTAAGAATCAAATGCTATAAATGGAAATAAACTCATGATTTATTATTTTCTTTTAATTTGCCCTAACTAGTGAGCACGGAGCCAAAGCTATCGGTGGTTTGCATACAAGGGAACAAATTTGAAGGAATAATGTGTAAATGAGTTAAGCCGATTTATGAGTCGAGTTTGATGGGCTAACGAGTCAAGCTTGAACTAGTCCTGACTCGACTCAGCTCGTGAGCTGACTTGTTTAAAAAGTATTAATATAAATATAAATATATACTTAAAATATATTAAGATTTAAGATTTAAATAAAAAGTCATTAAAAATATTAAAAAAAATTATATCTCACTTTATTATATTAATTAATTCTTTATAATTTTTAATAATTTATTATAATTATTGCTTAAATTATAATCATTTTCTCACTTTCATGATTAATGGAAGAGCATATTCTTACTCTCTGATTCTTCTTTCTCTATCTTTTTTTCTTTCTCTGTATTCTTAATATAATTAATTATGATTCACGCATAATTCTAAATTCAACATTTGATATGATTATATAAAAGGATAGAATTTTTTTCACATTTTTTATGATTATTTTAAATACAGATATTACTCTTTAAGAAATTAAGAAATAGTTAATTTTGGAAGGATTTTTTTAATAAGTACTCTAATTATTATGAATAAAATTAAAGTTTAAAAATACTTATATAAATATTTATAATTAATTAAAAATCTCAATGGCTTGAATAACCCATTGTAACCGATATAGAACAAATTGCATTTTCTTGAATGATTTTAAATTAAACAAAATTTAATAATTTTTCAAGAAAATTTATTTTCTTATATCTTATTATTTTGAAAGAATTTAAAATCTTAAAAAAAACACAAGAAAAATGTTCTCTAATACTTAATAATTTTTAACCAATTCAAAATAATAGAAAAATAATTTTTTTATTAATTTTAATATTTTCTTCCTAAATAAACTCTTGAAACTACATATTATTCAAAATTTAAAATATTTTTTTTTTCAAATAAACTGCAAGTATAAATATTAAAATTTATGACTATATAACTTTAATCTTAATTCTATAAAAAAATTTTATTAATATTTGAAAGCATAGAACCAAAAGCCCTTGGACAAGTCTTTCTTTCTCTTATTTAAATATTTTCTAAGCATCAAATACTATAAATGGAAATAAACTCATGATTTATTCTTTTCTTTTAATTTTTCCTAAGTAGTGAGCTGGAGCCAAAGCTATCAGTGGCTTGCATGCAAGAAAAAAAATATCAAGAAATAAGGTATAAATGAGTTAAGTTGATTTGTGAGTCGCCTTGAGTTCGGTTTGATAAATAGCTCGGGAGTCGAGTTTTATGGGCTAACGAGTTAAGCTTGGGCTAGTCCTAACTCGACTCAGTTCGTGAACTAGCTTGTTTAAAAAGTTATTAATATAAATATATATACTTAAAATATGTTATGATTCAGGATTTAAGTAGAAAGTCATTAGAAATATTTAAAAATTATCTCACTTTATTATATTAAGTAATTCTTTATTTTTTTAAAAATAATTTTATTATAATACAATAACAACAACATCAAGCCTTTGTCCCACTATGTGCGGTCGGTTACATGAATCCTTTTTCGTCATTTTGTCGTGTAAAAGTCAAATTCACATTTAAATCTAATAAAGAAATATTATTTCTAATATTTTCTAACCAAGTCTTTTTAGGTCTACCTCTACTTTTCTTAACATAAATCAAATCTAATACCTCAACTTTCGTAACAAGGTCATCGGAATGCCTCCGTTTAATGTGGCCAAATCATCTAAGGTGACTCTCTCTAATCTTATCTTCCACTGGAGCTACTCCAACCTTTTCACGTATGTGCTCATTTCGTATCCTTCTCTAAGGGTAAAGCCACTCATCCACCTAAGCATTCTCATCTCTGCAACACTTAACTTAGTATTATGCTTCTCTTTTAATGGAAAACATTCGGCACCAAAAATCCTTGCAGTTCTCTCCACCATCTTATAGAACTTTCCCTTAAGTTTGAGGGAGACTTTTCTATCACACAATAAGCCCGAAGCATTCCTCCACTTCAACCATCAAACTTGAATTCTGCTGATAATATCCCCATCTATTTCACCATCACTCTAAATAATAGATCCAATATATATAAAACATGTACTCTTATTAATGCCTTGATCACCCAAA
Organism: Dendrobium nobile; assembly: GCA_022539455.1. NCBI lineage: Eukaryota > Viridiplantae > Streptophyta > Magnoliopsida > Asparagales > Orchidaceae > Dendrobium > Dendrobium nobile. Next base: position 1,386,268 of record CM039728.1, read on the forward strand.
GTCTTAATCCCCTCACTAGGTCTATTACTATTAAAATTACACTTTATAAATTCAATTTTTTATCTACTCAAGCAAAAACCTTTAGACTCTAAGGTTGACCTCCATAATTCAAGTTTACCTTCAACTCCCTCTCTAGTCTTATCGACAAGAAGAGTATCATCATCAAAAAGTATACACCAATGTACATCCTCTTGTAAATGTCTAGTGAGAACATCTATGACTAAAGCAAAAAGATATGAACTTAAGGTTGATCCTTGATGTAATACAACCGAAATAGGAAAATACTTAGTCAAACCACCTTGTGTTTGAACACAATCAATAGCTCTTGCATACATATCTTTAATGATTTGAATATAAGCGTTATTAACTCCCTTCTTTTCAAGAACTCTCCATAGAACTTCTCTTGAAACTTTATCATATGCTTTCTCTAAATCAATAAATATCATATATAGATACTCCTTATTCCCTCTATATTTCTTTATCAAACCTCTCAATAAATATTTGGCTTCCATAGTAGACCTACCCGGCATGAATCCAAATTGATTTTTAGAAACATTAGTATCATGCCGCAATCTACACTCCAAAACTTACTCCCATAGTTTTAAAATATGACACAATAACTTAATTCCTCTATAATTCGCACAATCATGTGCATCACCTTTATTCTTAAAAATATGAATTAATACACTTAATCTCTACTGATCTTGCATCTTTTTAGTTGGCAAAACAATATTAAAAAGTTTACTAAACCAATAAAGTCCTTCATGTCCTAAGCATTTCCACATCTCTATTGGAATATCATCAGGTCTAACAACTTTTCCACACTTCATTTTCATTAAAGCCTCTCTAACTTCTGTTTTACTAATACGTCGATAAAAATAAATTTTTTTATTTTTATTTAGGGGGGTAAAGTCACTAAAGTCAATCAGATTTTCATAATCTTCATTAAAAGTTTAACAAAATATCTCATCCACCTTTGTTGAATATCATCTTCTAAGAAAAGTACTTTTTGATCTTCATCCTTAATACATCTCACTTGAACTAAATCCCTACTACTCCTATCTCTTTGTTTGGCAAACTTATACATATATCTTTCTCCCTCCTTTGTATCTAATCTATTATATAAATCTTTAAAAGCTAAGCTCTTAATTTGCATCGCAAATAGCTTTCTTAGATTCCTTATGAGCCTCTTTATAGTTTTCCCATTTATCCAAATTTTTACATTTAAATCAATTTTTATAATAAATTTTTTTATTTTTTATATTTTCTTGCACATTTGGATTCCACCTCCAACTATTTTTACTATTAGGAGTTTTTCCCTTCGAAACTCCTAACACATCTTTTGTAATGATCTTACTATCACTAGCCACTTTTCCCACATAACATTAACATCTTCATGCACATACAAAATCTTAAGATCTAAAATCTTACTCTCAAAAATATTTTTGTTAATATTCTTTAAATGCCCCCATATAATCCTAGAAAATTATTTTACTTTATTTTTTATTTTCTGCCCCTTTATCTTAAAGTCTAAAACTAAAAATTTATGTTGGGTACAAAAACTTTCAATCGGAATAACTTTACAATCTTTGTAATCTAAATGATCTAATTATTTTATAAAAAAATAATCAATCTGTGTTTTACTATATTCATTTTATAAGTGATAAGATGCACATCTCTTTTCTGAAATAAGTTATTAGCTATTAAAAATTCATAAGTTAAAGAAAAATCTAATATGGTCTTACAACCTTCATTTGTCGTTCTAAACACATGGCCACCATGAATGCTTTTAAAATCATCAATCTCTCTACTAATATGTCCATTTAAATATTCTGCAATAAAAATTCTTTCTTCAAGAGGTATCTTTTGTTTCTTGAATGCACAGAATATTTATCTTCCTATGAATCATAATATATATTAATTTTATTAATTTATTTGTAAAGGAGCATATATTCTAAGTTCATATCCTAATTTTAATTTCATGGACTAGTTTTTTTGCCCACATTTATCCGTGATGTGGGAACCCTTGCCTATTTAACACTGCACCCGAGCACCGGTGCAGCGACCCTTGCACACTTGTAGCTATAATTAGGTCATACAGCGTGTCGCTTCAAGGGGACGTCATAGCATTAACATAATTTTTTAAAAGATTCATTTCATGATTATTTGACAGTTTTTACGCTAATTGTCGGCTACCTAACACAACCCTTCACTTTTCTCATCTAGGACTTGAGACCTGGCAACGACAATATTAAATAATTTAATTATAATAATTACTTAAATTATAATCATTTTCTCACTTTAATCATAAACGAGTTGGTTAGTGAGCTCAAACTTGCAGGATACAATTCAAGCTTGAACTCAAATAATTAATCAAGCTCAAATCAGAAGTGACTCAAGCTCAGTGCATGGTCATATTAGATAATTTATTTTCTTATAAATAAAATAATTATAGTTTTTTTTAAGGGGATTTACATATATACTGGTTTATATCACATTATTTACATATCTAACAAAAAAATTTTAATATTTCATCTCTATCACTCATAAACAATTTTAATATATTTATCAAATATATCACTTCTATATTTCATTCCTATCACCCATAACATCCTATAAATTTTAATTTTTTATTTCTTGCACCAATATTTAATCTATGAATGATAGTCATAAAATAATGATTTCGATCAAGTTCATGTTCAATCTAAATAGAGAAAATCTTTCATCACTAAATGAGATTTATTCTCTCATACGAGCTGAAGTAAGAAGGAAAATAATGCTTGATATTTCAAAAAAATTTAAGCATCTTTCATGAAAATCACCGAACCCCAAGGTAAAGGACTTATTGTTACCGGTTGCTTCGTTAAATAAGGATTAAAATTTTCTTCTAAAGGCAATCTATGGTGCAAATAGTTCAAGAAGAAATAACACATCCAAAAAAAATAATGCTTCGTGAAAAGCCTATAGGCTATGATGAAAATAACAAAGGTCACTAAAAATGCTAGGCTTTTTTGTGGTATTAGAAGGGCTCAATGTAGAATAAATTGATAAACTTAGAAACTTTCTTAATTATGTAAAAAAAATGCCACATGCACTCACTTTTTGTTTAAAGCTGAGTGCTTTTTGTTTAAAGTGCATGTGACATTTTTTTATTGGGTACCTAATGTATCTCTACATCAGGTTACCTGACCCAATAAAAATTCCTCGTTAGCAGGATTCAACGGGTAGGGGCCATTTTGGTGTTTGGAGCGGAGAAGAATGTCGGGAGACATTTAGAAGGCTGGAACAAAGCCTTTGTTTAGGTCATTCTCACACGCTCCCTCTCTCTCTCTCTCTCCTTCTCTCTCCAGTTCAAAAATCCCTGACCCAATGATATTTTCACCCTTGTAGTCTTATGCATAGTCATATTATAGCTCCAATCATGGCTACTAATAAAATCAGACTAGGAACCAAAAACTAGGCAAAATAGTAGGTATACAGTAAATTGCCCAATGTTTCCAAATTAGTTCAACTTCGTACCTTTCCGGCATAAACCATATATCTCATAGAGATCGTCTTTCTATGGGTTGGTAGTAATGGAATGGTTTCATTATCGCAAATGAAGAACATTTCCCACCAAAAGATTAGTCCAATAATACCACTCACTGGTAAATAGCGCAAGACTTCTTCGTGAATCTCCGCTATTTGAATATTGAACATCATAACCACGAATACAAATGAAACGGCAATAGCTCCTATATGAACTATTGGGGAGATCATAGCGGAGAAGTCGAGACATAAGAAAAGAAGTAAACCAACAGTGTCGCGAAAGTCTAGTTTTGGGATTTTATGAGTCGAGTTTGTATGAAGTTGGTAATACTCGATTCTTGGCTTCACCTCATTATGAACTGTGTTACTGCTCTCCTTGATATGGAATTAAGTCGAGCTAGCGCCTCTCTCTTCTTTTTTCTTTACTAAGATTGACTTCTTTGCTAATGTTCCCAAAAAGAGAAACTATTCTAATTCTAATATTAGGTCCATGAGCAATATCTTTTTATTCATTTTCTATTCAAATTATGAAAAACCTGGGAAAGTATATGGCTAGTGCTACATAAGAGGGAGAAAAAGGAAACCTAACAGTACATCCTAGACAAAGCACCGATTGTCCAGTTTTAAAGCTTCCAACCGCAGGAAGAGCCACTCTAATTCAATTGCTTCGCACCTGTCGCAGTCAGGGAATTAGGTCCTAAAAAAGGAAATGAAAGAAATGGCGTTCTGGTCATTTTTCATCTCAAAGCGCCTACAACATGATGGTGGAAGAGAATAAGAGAATTGTAGGATAACGAACTTGTAAGGCAGAGTCTAGCTTTAAAGCGAGTGGCATTAGAGTTTGGGTGGGCATTCATAAGATGTATTCATATATTGGGTACACACATCACATCCGTGGTCCTTAGACCTCCACTCTTCCACTCTAGAATAGTGAACTCCAAGGTTCGTCAACATTTTCTTTTTCTCTATGTAATCGTACAATGTACAATGAAAGAATCAGAACTGGAATTGAAAGCGCATCAAGGGAAAATAAGTGACATATTTCCAAGTCCAAACTCCTTCCTGCAAACATATTGTCTTTTCCCTCCAGGCAACCTTGGAACATAGAGTAGAAGAGAAGCTTGTATGGCTTAAAACAAAGCCTATCGAAAAAGACAGAATTCCCTCTCAATTCATTTTTACTAGAATTCGATTATCAAACAACTAGAAAAAAACAAGTGCTGAAAGGCGCTTTATCCTTCCATTTTTTGCACATATATACAGAAAGAAAGAATGCATTCAAGGGCATACTACTCATCCAGAAGAAATTGGGATTATGCAGAGGAGCAGGCTTTGGATACATAAGGTGCGTAATAGTAAATAAATGATAAGAAACTCTCCTACAGGTAGGAGAAAATGAAATCTAAACACACTGATGGCAATGATAAAGGCAATCCTGGGGATCAATACGAGTTGGAAGTTTCTCTAGAGATGAACAAGAAAGATGGGTTTTTGGCGCAAAGGTTGACTCTCAAATTCCAAATTGACTGGTTCGCTATTACAGGAGAGGGGGAACCCTTTCCGTCCCCATCCCGCTATCATTACAGACTGCGCTACGTCTTCAAATATCTTTCCTTGTAGCATTTCCCACTACAAAAACAAAACCTGAAGTGAAGCTTTAAGTGAACACAGCTCGCTCGCCTTCTGCTCCGTGCTCGCAGTTCCTATCTGCGCCTTCTAGCGTTCAATCTCCACTTTCATTTGACTAGTCCCGGCGAAATATGAGAAAAGTGATGAAAGCCCCTCTTTTTGTTCATGTTGTGATCGCAGCTTCTTTGTCTTGCGATCGCATTAACATGGCGCTGTCTTCTGTTTGATCCTCTCGAGTCGAGCCCAAAAGATCTCATTCAGGATTGGACTGCTTCATCTTGATTTTGAACAGGGAATTTCCTCTTCTGAGGGAGCAGAAAGGCGAGAAAGACTAATCTTCGAATTCAGCTTGAAAACTAGTCCCGTCCTTGCTTTTCTAAGAAGTTACTATCCCCTCGGGCAAGCATAAGATAAGATTTGTATGAAAGAGATTTCGTTTCACCGTTTGACTCTGTTGACTCTGAAGCTTGATTTCACACTGACAGGTTTGAAGGAAATTTCATTCACTAACCCTTTCTTACTCCCACTACTTCATCACCTGCGACAGCAGGGACGGATACAGGTACTCGCTTACTTGATTGGCTCAAAAAGAACATAAACGTGCCCCTTCCTTAGAAGGTAAGGGAGGTATGGTTGGGAGGGCCAGAGAGATCAGAAACCAAAGGAAAGGGAATAGACTCACAAATTGGATTGGATAAAGCATAAGATCTGGAAGTGAATATGTCGATGGTTGGAAGGGAAGGCTAGCACACATCATTTCTCTAAGAAGAAGTGAGTTTCACGACGATTCCAGCTCGTTGTGGCCCTAACACTGCGTTAGGGTGAACTGGGAAAGCCTTCCAAGTCTATAGTCTTAGAAACTAGTAAAGTCACATCCCCTCTTCTATTATCGTGAAATTTCTCTAGGCTCTTCTCTATGAAGAAGACCTCCTCGCTCTTCGTCCATTTCCGTTCGATGGAGAAAGAACTTCTTTTTCGGGTGTTCGGTCTGGCTTGCTTAGGTCGAGTAAGCAACTGAAGAAATTTTGTATGCATGATTTCAGTATTAGATTCAATATTATAAGGGTATGGGTGATCGCAGTATATTCGGGCCTGTAGTTAGCTCCGCTTGGGCATTAGAATGCCAAGTGTGGAAGAAAGCTAAGAAAAAGCATTCCTTTGACCGAGATTACAGTACCTTCACCAAAAGATTTCATTCCTTGACTTGAGTACCGAGAGTTCCTTTAATTTGAGCATTAAGACCCATAAAGGGCTTTACAGCGCCTGATCTTAATGAATGATCTTTATGTGAGGTGCCGAGTGAAAGGGAGACTGCTTAATGGGGATGCCCAGAGCAACCATCAACGAGTGAGTTACTAGGATGAAAAGGAATTTCTCTGAACTCCCTTCTGCCCTTCACCCATAAATGTTTGATATATAGATAACTAGGCCACCTATAGAGGAAGAAAAATAAACTTACATGATGAGGCACCATTTGGTAATCTGATGTCATCATAATAATTAGGAATGCATCTCATATAGTTGAAGGGAGAAGATCTCACTACTCGATGACAACTTTGAGAGAGATTTATGTTAGACCGGTCCAGTTGGTTCATACAGGACTGGCTCAGGCGGAATAGAGGCGAAGAGCTCCACCTCTTCTTTACATGCGACCGAGCAGCCCAGTCCAAAAATGTTGTTTAGGAAGGATTTTTGAGGAAGTTATGAGGAAAATACAAATGTAAGGACTATTTATATATTTCCTTTTGGATTGTATGCATTAAATAATTTATTTTCCTAGGGTTAGGGCATCTTGAATTTGGCTGAAATTTGAGATCTCTTAGGTTTAGATTTTTGGGCTCTAGAGGTGTCTAGAGATTTGGGAGAGATAGATCCTCCTCTCGAATAGAGGATCAATTATATCTTGTTATATTTTTTCAGTTAGTTTGATTATCGTAATAAAATTACTTTTTTTCTGGTTTTTCTTTTAGATTTGTGAATTGTTCTCACTAATTTCATCAAGATAGTTAGGTTTTACTAGGGAATTCCAAGTATTTCCAAACAAATTGGTATCAAAGCAATTTCCTGGGCTAAAATAGAATTCTTCCTCGCTGATTTATGCTGCATTTTATTCATTAATATATCATCCTCTCGAATAGAGGATCAATTTTATCTTGTTATTTTTCTTCCTTTAGTTTGATTAACGCAATAAAACTATTGTTTTTCTAGTTTTTCTTTTGGATTTGTAGATCGTTCTTGCTTATTTCATCAAGATAGTTAGGTTTTACTTGGGAATTCCAAGTATTTCCTAACAATTTACAAGATAGAAATCCTAATCTAGGGTTTGGAAGGATAGCCTCGTTTAAGACCCCATGGGTTGCATGTCTGCATCATTAGGATTCTTAGTCTACTTAGTTGAATGAGATAGTTGACACAACCTAGCTGTGAATATCTTTGTTAGTATACATGTGTTGCGTTGTCTAAGGAGACTTCGTAAACTTGAGAGGTGAATGCAAAGTAGGAATGTTAATAAGTGATAGAGAACTAGTCTCAAGGATGAGGATAGTTATGGAGGATAGAGAGGTTAACTTAAAAGAGATGAAAACTATCATATGGACGAAGCGGAGACTAATCCCAGAGGATAGAAAGACTTACCTAAAAGATATATGAACTAACCTGAGGATAGATGGATGGGCCCATATCAAGGTCCCACAATTTTCCATTATTTTGAGTCATCAAATGTCTTCATCTACTTAGCCAAAAAGGCTGAATAAGCCAATTTAATTTATAGGATTCTGATCAACAGCCATGTGTTGCACATCCAAGAGGACTTCATAGACCTAGTGTGGTTAAGAGATATTAAACCAATTCCTAAGTTGACTTACAGTGCTCATACTTCATAGCCATAAGTGAGAGATGCACATACTAGATTCATGGTTTTTCCTTGATAGTTCTTATTTTGACTGGCCAAAAGAAATGTAAGCTCAAAACAACCATAGTAGAGGAAATGCACCCAGAAAGAGGAAAAGAGACATGGAGTACCTCTAAGATATAACCCTCAAAACTAATCTAACATGGACAATGGGACTTACAACTTGAAACCTCACAAGAGGATAAGAAGACCCAAGATATTTATCTTATGATTTTGTCTAGAGAAGAAAGCTAACTGGCCTACCTAATCACTGTAGAAGTGAGGCTAATGTGCCTCAATTTTAATGAGCAATGGAGAACGCATCCTGGAACTAACTAGTACAAAGGGTTGTGTGGAGTGATTTATGTTCTAATCATGTGCTTAAGTGTGATCAAAAGTCATATGCAAACACACAAGAATATGGCATGAGATGGGTTAGCTAAGCTCAATGTTCATTAGCTACCTACTTAAGTCCAACATGATAGACATATGTCTAGCCACCTCAACTAGAGCTAGTATGCTTATTTTAGGAAATATTAACAAAGAGAGGTAATGTAATTTTATTATCTTATTTTAAAAATTAGCATATAATTGATTTTATCTTTTATAGATTTTAAGGTAGATAAGATAAACATCCTAACAGTCTAATAAGAACAACATAAAAGCTAAGGACAATACAATTAAAGAAACCTAGAAAGAAGCATATATTTTTAATGTGCTCAAATATAAATAATCAACATACAAGACTATGAAAGATTGATACAATTGGGTTCTACATAACATTTCAAAAAATAAAAAAGAGATGAAATTTGGCTCTACAAGATAGACATCATAAATCATAGTTCTTCTCTACACAAAAAGAAGTCATAGGATTTTTTTGTCTTGAACTCCATATAGATCATCATTATGGCCTCTTGTGTTTTGAATTGGCCCATATGCCTATATGAACTTCCTAATTGAAATGCACATAAAGAAAGTAATGAACATAAAAGGATTGAATCATACCATCGATGAGAGTAGCCACGAACACATGCATTTACGCTCCTGCATGAGAAACAATAGAGGCAAACTAAATCACGCATAACCTTATCTTTAGCTGGCTGGGTACCTATTGATAAGGTTATTTAAAAAGCATAAAAACCCACTTACAGGGCTTTTGGGGAGTACCTATAAGGACTCCTATTATCTTTCAAAAAAAGTCGCAACCCCTTATTTGAGTGAATGCAACTTGGGAAGGGCTTACTAGGTGGAGGAACCAACGATGGCCAAGGAGAGTCAAGAAGCAGACCCGAGATGATATTGGGGTGAGTGATGAGGAAAATAACTCCTACAGAACCTAGATTATAGTGTTGCGCTACTCCAAGTTTCCATATGAGACTTGCAATGTTGATGACGTGAGAAGGAAGGAGGCAGCTAATAGATTTGAGAGGTAGAGACTTGCTGAAATGCAGGGGTCGTTGCACATCAAAGAGGGTATTGATGGGTTGAGGGCCAATTATATCAATGATTAGAAGCAATGTGATGATAGTTGTAAAGGAGGATTTTGTATGATCCATGTGTCCTACTCTCTAGGTGGCGCACAATGTTAGTGGTGGCATCACTCAACTTGTATGAAAGAATTAATGAGTCAGGAATGGTTGTAAGATATTAGTTGTATAAATGTCAACCTAGGACATGTCAGTATAAAGACACTAGGAAGATACCAAAAAAGGACCCGAGGACTTCAAAATTAACCTTTTCAGGGTGATTACCTAAAGTCTTCTTCTTGTAATGACTTGTTGTAGAGATGTCAACCTAGGACATGCTAGCAAAAAAATGCAGAGTCATTGAGATGATGGAGACTCAAAGCCAGCCTTAAGGGAGTGCTAAATGGAAGGGAATGCCTTGGCAAGACATCACTAAATCATAATAGTCAAGAAGACTTGAGAGATGTCAGCAAAAGATGTTGAGAGATTAGCAGGGTGATGAAAGGGTCCTCGACCATTGCTCTATAGGTCGTTGATCATGGTGATGGGAAAAGTGTCATCAAGCTAATGAAGAAGTCATCAGCCATGATGTGGAGATGTTGTAGTGGGGTGATAAGAAGAGGCTTAGCTGGGGCATTAAGACTATTGCCTTGTGATAAGAAAATTCTAGGTGACCACATTCAGTGTAAGGTTGTTGATGGTTGACGAAAGTTGGAGAGCCGTTAGCTAAGGGATAGGTTTGTAGTTGCCAGGCCAAAATTTCAAAGCCTATGTTCTACGACATCTGGAAAGATTTTGATCATCGAAATGGCTTGGAAATATGTGGACTAACGATGAGTGAGTCCAAAAAAGAGGCCAACATGTTGTTATGTAGAAGATTATTTTTTTCATGGCTCCTTTTCAATAAAAATAATAGGCTTCCCATATACAGCACCATGAAATGTGGAGTGTGAAAATTGATTTCTCCAAGAAATAAGAGAATACATGTATTCAAATATTAAGATGAGAAGGGAGAGTATTATGTTGATGTTAGTCTATAAGGAGACATATTGGAAATAGAATATAAGTAGACGAGATAGTGATTTATAATGCTTTAGTCCAAAGATAGATATCTACTTTCAAGATAATTAAAAGGAAATATGCACAATTAGATTGACTGAGGATAATGATATTGTTGAACCTTTGAGGAGATTTCTTGAAAGCACCTAGAAGAAATGAAAGTAGAGAGTAGGATAGGTTACATTCAATTGGAAAGTATTGCTTAAAGTAATTATAACAGATTTGAAGAAGAAAAAATGAAATAAAATAGTGATGACACTCAAATGTTTTGACATATGTTGAAGATTCAGAGAACTTTAATAGAAATATCCAAAATCACCGACCAACGATAGCGCATTGAAGGCTCTATGTGAGTTGGAAAGGGTGGATCCATAGACAAGGCTATGTAAATTGCAGGAAGACAATTTGCCTCCTCGATGAGGACTAGTAGCAAGTAAAATAAGTGACTTTGAGTGATTAGGTGCATAACCCTAGCATGTATCCCCCAATCGATCCCACTGTTTGAAATGAACAGGTAGGGAGTTGGTTTACTTGGTAGAGAGAGCCTAGCAGAGCACCTGCCAGGAACTCCTCGCCACCTTTTGCCCTGAGTGTCTTGTTCCGGTTAGGCCGACACCAGGCTTTTGTGATTCTTTTATTTGCTGACTTGATTTCGTCAAGCAGATACTGAGTCACCCCAGTCCACTGCTACGAGACGTGCAGGAGGATATGGGATCCTTTTACCTTCTATTCTGCTGGCTCGATACAGTCGGACAGATAGTTGGTATACTTCTACTACCTTACTTTTGAGTCTTCTCTTGGCTCTGCCCCTGCTACGGGGTGAGGCTAGAGAAGAATTCTTCTACCTTTTTCACCTTTGTGGTGATCTGTACCTTTGACTCTCCTGTTCGCTCTGCCCTCACTATAGGGCAAGGCCATAGGAGAACCCACTTGCTTTGTTTTCACCTTTTTGGGTGATCTTTACCGTTGGTTTTATCCTTGGCTCTACCCTTGTCGAAGGGTTAGGCCGGGAGAAGACCACACTACTGGTTCACCATTTTGGTGACATTTTGGCTTGTGCACTGCTGCCCCTTTTTCTTCTTTCCTAAGCTCTGCCCCCACTACGGGGCAAGGCCAGGAGAGGAATCTCCCTCTTTTTCCACCATCTCCTTGATATTCCGTCACTCATGTTTTTCATTTTACTTTCTGTGGCTTAGTCGGTCAACGCCAACACGAGCGGTTCACTAGTTGTTCGCCACTCCTGTTGGGGGTCCGTTTGTTGACCTCGATTTTGCCCAGAATTGGGCTTGGAGAGTTGATTTGGTCGAACTGACCAAGCCAGACCCTATGGCCCTCCCCGTTGGGTTCAGTGGGTCGAGTCGAGTCTGTCGAGCCCGAGCTTGGACCCTGGGTCAACCCGGTTGACCAAGTCAACCAGGGTTGACCAATTTGGACCTTTTAGGCCTAAAATCAATTTTAAATTTATTTTCATGGTTTCTTGAGCTCGAGCCCCACCCCCTTGACTCCCTTGACTGGTTTGACCAAGTCAATCGTTGACTTGGTCAAACCAAGTCTTAAATAGGTGAAAATCGCCTATTTAGAGCCCATTAAAGTCTCATTTAATGCCTTAATCAATTCCAAACGTTTTGGAATTCAAATCCACGACCTAATCACTGATATTTCCCTCCAAATCATATCATGATCGAATCTAGGCCGTTCAAGATAGAGGAGGAGCCTTAAATAGCAAAAAATTAGGTTTTGGAAAGGATCTTTGGCTAATTGCTCCCTCTCCAAGTCTCCTCAGCCTGAGATTTTTGAGGAGAGAGCTCCTCTTACCTTCCACTTGCTTTCCCGACCAAATCCCGACGTCCAGACCCCCGCCGGCGGCGATCCTCCGGCGAACCCGAGACGAAATTCCTTCCAAGGCTTCGTCCCGTAGATCGAGCGACTTTTGGATCTCGACGTCAACTAAAGAAACGTTGTTGCACCTCTCACGAGCCCAAGATTGTCCAAATCCACCAAGCGGATCAAGGTATATCGCAAACCCTAGTCTAGAACACTTAGATTTAATTAAGTTCTTCTACAGTGCGTTTTAGATCCAAATAAAATATCCCCATGAATGCTCTTCGCTATTAGAGTTTAGATCTAAAATTTCGTTCAATTTCGTCCATCCAATTGAGAGAACGAGACGATTTTCTTTTTAGGGTTTCGGTTCCCTGTGCAGGCGCAGAGGAAGATGAAGTTTCTGTTCATCGTACTGTACGAAATATTTCGTACCGTACGATATAGTCGTACTGTACGAAATTGTTTCGTACAGTACGATCTATTATAACAAGAAAGAATAAAAACACTTTTTTTCTGTGTTTTATCTTTCTGTTCATCGTACTGTACGAATTTATTTCGTACAGTACGATCTAGTGTGACAGAAAACTTTGAAATTACATAACTTTGTCGTTTTAAGCCCGCTGTCGACGCACAGCACCTTGTTTTAGATGTATTTTGAATTCTGCATTGTTTAAAACTATTTTAAGATAAAAATTCTATTTATATTTTCTGTTATTTCAAAAACAGTAAAACTGCTTTATTTTAAATATTATTTTATTATTTTTAAACTTGTAAAATCCGTATCTAATTCGTTTTAGATCGGATTTTGACGTATAACCCCTTGAATTTTTCAGAAAATTGCCTACTTTATTTGAAAATTATTTTTAGGACCTAACTCTTGCTGTTTGGATAAGAGTTCTATTTTAAATTACTATTTTAAGTATTTTTTTTTCTATTAATTAAATATTTATTACTATTATTATTTTAAAATTTAAAAAAAAAATATTTTTAAACCTTTTTGAAACCTCGGTTGGGTGTTCAGTGGGTCTCCCCTATATTTATGTACTATGAATTGATTTATATTTAATTACTTTATTTTCCAAAAATATCTATCTATATTTATAAATATTTTCAAATTATTTTTAAAATTACTTATAAATTAAATCCTCTAATCTTGAGAGACCCACCATTGCATGAAATTTTGGACATAGATTCTATATGTGAAGAGCAACCATGGGGGAGTGGATTAGTGGGTGATTGAGTCCCAATCATTCACTAATCCCTTCATTATTCGTATTTATTTTCTATTTTGTCGTAGTATGCATGTGTAGGATCGCACCACGAGCACTTAGTTTAGGCTCTCCTAGATTTAAGGACATGGTGTGTTTATTTTATTTTTTTGTACTCCCATGCATTTATTACCCTGAGGGTTAGTTAAAACATCACTTCAAACCCATATAACGTAGTGACACCTTAAGGACAACAATTAAGGACCCGTCTAGCGAACTTAGAAGTTTTCTAGGAGCTAGGATAGATCCCGGATCGACATGAAAACTTCAACACTTAAACTTAGTGACATCATAAGCCTTTCATAATTTTCTGGAAATTTTTAGGAGCTTTTAGAGCCCTTAACTAACCAACCATAATTAACCTGCTAATTAAGGCCTCGAGACCTTCCGAAAATTACAATAAATATATTTTAGGTCAGAAAATTACCTATAATAGCTTGAATTGTTCAGAATCAGACCCTTGACTTTAGTTAAATAGGGCTCCTCAGTTTGACTCTAGGTTGACCCATAATTTGACCATAGGCGGAAATTACCATTTTGCCCCTAATAAATTATTAAAAATTATTTAAAATCCCAAATTTTCTCCAAACCCTTGGGATCATTTTCTTGAGTCATTCCTGACTTTTGGGAATGATTCCACTCAGTTTGGAGCCCATTTGGATCAAAACAGTAAAATCGGCCCTTCCCTAGTTAATTTAGAAATTCCCTTAAATGCCATGGATTTAGAAAACTCATAACTAATTGTAGAAAATTCTAAATTAGGCAAACTCACTTGCATTGGACTCCAATTAAGGCCTAGTATTTATTAAAAATATCAGGATTTCAGAAATTGGCCTAGATTAGAAAGTCAACGTTTTGGTCAACCCTAGTTCATTTAGGGTCCGAAACTTAGAAAATTCATAACTTTGCCTAGAAAACTCCGATTTCAGCCTACTACCTGGCTAACTATTCGTATTAAGGTTTAGTATTTTCCTAAGGTGGTAGGAATCCCAGACTTAGCCTTTTTCCCATAGTGACTTTTTGGACCCTTAGCTTAGTTCATAGGAGGATCTAGAACTTTCTAAAATTGGCTAATATCACTTGAACTTTAAATGTCAGTTTTCTAAACTCTTAAAACTGATCAACAAACTGAAATAATTAAAATGCACCCTAATTCACAAATATTTGAATTTCAACAAAAATTTCCTTTTCTGGCCTACAACAGACCCGAACTTTAGACAATTTTAACTAACTACCCATATTATGATCTATCTAAACCACACAAGCCTTACACACACATAGAATGGTTTGCTAGGGCACTACTTCTAGATTTAGGCTAGGCCGCTGGATGTTTATTTTCTGCTGTGTGTCGGAGCTTTTCGTAGTTTTTACTGCATGTTGTTTGTAAATTGATTATTGTGTTTGCTTACTTTTTCTGCACTCTGGATGTGATCGTTAAACTTACCCATAGGTTAGGAGCGTCATATATATACTGTTCTTCCGTGCAGGTGGCCATGCTCAATGCTAATAAAAGGGGGGGCACCATTATACTTTCTAATGTTGTCTTATGCAACTGCTTGCTCAGCCCCTCTGAATAAATGAGGGCTAAATTAATAATTATAACTGCACAGATGGAGCGCTTAGCCCTCAAAATTAAGAGCATGGCTTGGCACAGGGTCAATGGTGTTAGCATTTTTATTTTCATATAAACTGCTTGGGATGATTTTTACTAGGATAACCTTGCAGGGATTCGTAGATTTACTGCTTTCAATTAATGTAATATTTGTAATATTGTTAAGAGTTGTGAAAACAACTATGAGTCGGGATATTCTTATCCAACTCAGATTCCAAAAGAAGAAGGCATCCCTAAAGGGGATAGTCTTCTTCCATTTGGAAGACTGAGTTGGATGGCTTTAGATATCCAAAGAGAAAAGGCAATACACCCCTGCTGGGGAGAATTGTCTCTTCGTTTGGATATTCAAGCCACGACGGAGCCAAGGAGTCCAAGGAGGAGATTTCCAAGGAGTCTGAGGAGGAGAGTTCCAAGGAGTCCAAGGAGGAGTTATCCAAAGAAGGCTAAAGATTGAAGACCCAATATCCCACTCAAAGTTGTTGGCGTCTGTCATAGGCTTAGAAATCCGGGTTGTTGGCAGTGGTGCCCGGCCACTTTACTTTTCTGCATACCCTGGGTTGTAATTAAAGGGCAGTTGGCCTATGGACATTTACTTGGTTTGTTGGATTTATATTGATGTGTTTACCTGATTGCGCATTAGAAATTACCTGCTTTTTCTAGGTTTCTTTCTTGCATGTCGTTTTTGCTTTCGCCTGGATCGTATTAGGCTCATTAAGGACTATAAAATTCTTTTACTCGCAATTAATATCTAAAATTTTAGGATTCTAAATAACATAGAAACTTAACGAACTTAGGAAACTGCCGGAGCCGTCCGGGGTCGCATGCATATTATTGCATTTCTCTTTCCTTGATATAAGACATCTCCCTGCCTGCGGGTAGAGTCCGGATAATCTGGCCTATGAGGATGAAGTGCCGGACCTAGGGAGACCCAGTCTTTTCAAAAAAAATTATTTTCTATAAGCCTGTTTTTAAAGTTCTATAGCATTCATGAGCTGACAATTCAACTAGCATGCATTGCATTAGTAACTAACTAATTAAAATTTAATTGCATTAGCTAGGAGCATCTGACCTACATAAGTCCAGGACCAATTAGGAAATTCTCTAGATGTCGGTCCTATTTCCAACAACTGTACCACCCACCCATCTTTTATAATTGACTTGACAGCATGGTTTTAAATCGATTATGTGGTTAGCTGGCTCCCCCATCCAGGCCGGGGTAAGTCCAGGTTCTTTGCATCGCATTAGCTAGGACACTGGTCTTAGTGTGTGTCGAACACTAAGTCCAATCTAGATTTAGGGTTCGAGGCTACTACACTCGGTCTCGTAGTATGTCTAAAATAGTAGGTAGGTCCCTTCTTTTCATGGACCCTAAATCCTGCTTATCTGCGTCACAGGATGACGCCACCTCTATCTCTTCTCTCACGCATGTGATCGAGTGCTTGATTTATTTTATCTAGTTTCTATTTAGTACCCTAGCGCCTCCGACTGTTGGAATGAACCACGCATGTCTGATTCAGCCCTTTGGGACCTTTCTCCCTTTTTGAGTAGGATTTCCTAGTCTACCCCTTCGTGCCAATCCCACTTTATGAGAGGATAATGTATGATCCTTAATCGAGAGTTTTCTCGGGCTCTGGCCTGAGATGTAATTAACCACGGGGGCTTGCGCCCGTGGGAAACTTGGTTCCCACAATCTACTAAACCCCGTCCGAACTTTTTCGGGTGGGGGAAACCCGTGACTAGGTCGTGTATATTGCTACCCATCGGGGATGTGTTGGTGAAAGCCTCTATCCCCAATGGTTAGTCGTATGCACGATCCAATCTGCCCTTCCATCGACCCATTCGTGTCGAGTGTAGAGGCCTACGATCGTTTTGTCCTACGGGATAGTGCGGCCGTACCCTCTGCGTTCGTACCCCACGAGCGATGCTCTTTCGGAGGTCCACACAAACGTCTTGGAATAGAGCAGAGAACAAAATTTTCAATTAAGTTTTGGCTTCTTCACATGTCTATCGCAAGCGATTTATAGGTGTGTACTCCTCACTTGGGCAACTAATGTGTAATATGTGGATCTTTAGCATGCTGTGGTAGCAGTGCAAATAAACGCAAATAATCACTATGCAGTGTGGTGCGAAAGATTTGATAGGATCTTAAATAAATGCTTAGTGGAACTTGAATTATAGTTTTGAAGATTCATGTTTTGAAAAAGGATATTGCATGAAATAGAGGTTGTCAAGACTGCTGATAGGATTTCTCAAGAGGCGTCCTGAGAAAATTTCTCAAGAAACATTTGCAATATGATTTTTGGAGAGGGGTTCTTGGGAGGACTATTTGAGACTTTTTTTTGGAAAAGATTCTTGTTGACCTGGCATGGTCTAGCCATTGACATTTGAGACGAAGTTGATGCAAATTGCATTAAATCTTCAAGCAATCTTTTGTATCTACACATGTACCTTTTATATAATTTTATATTAGAGTATTTAAATTTATTTTTATATCTTCTTTTGCTTAGAAATTAATTTAAAAAAGATAAGTGGAAATTTTGTTTATAATTATCCAAAATGCATTATTATTTATGAACAAAATTGGAAGTTCTTGTTGCATAAATTGGTCTACAATTTGCAATTTTATTATCTTACAACATATAAGCTCACATTGCATATACATTTTTGGTTGATTAGAATATAAAATATTTTATTATTGACAGGCTACACTTGCTCATAATTTTTACAAATGCCTACATGTATATCCAACAAACACTCTTCTCATGTAGAGAATTTTCTTTAATCTCTCCAAACAAAAGTTAGTGTTGCTAGGATAAAATCACAAAATGAAATGTAGGGGGGAAAAGACAAAAGGTTTCAGTAAACTCTAATACAATTGATCATTTAAAAAAAATGCAATAATGCAATTCATCTGTGTTTAATTCTTTGGTTAGAAATTTAAAGGTGTTTATATAGTTTCAATTTAATATTAATTTTTAATTCATCCAATCAAATGATAAAATTTAATAAATTCATAATTTTTCAAAACTAACAATTTTCTAATTCCAAACAATCAATTGTCTCCCCAAAACAAAATCACAATGGTCAAAATCCATAAGAATACCAACAAACTATGAAATCCAAGAAAAACTGCATGCATTGCAAACCCCCAAAATAATATTGGATAATGGATAAGGAGAAGAAAAGGTTGTTTGGATTTTAAAAGTAGATGTTTTTAATTTTAAAAAAACTTTAAACAAGAGGTAGAAGAAATACTAGCTACCCAATACCCGTAGGTTCACAATGACTGATAACATTTATTATATCAGACATAAACAAATAGTGGCAAGGGTATCTTAATATATGAAAGAAATATAGTTGTTGCAAAGAAAATAGATACATATATTGAACAAAATCTACCAAAATGGCATGCAATTTTAATTATCACTGAATTTTATCTCCTTTTGTACAGAAGTATTATTGCTCAGCCTTTTTGGTTTCCTAGGCACAACTAACCAATCTATAAATTCATAGTAAGCATTAGACCATGGATTTTTTATAAAAGCTACTGCAACAATTCCTAGTAGTCCTGCAGCATATCCAAGGCCAACACTTAGGTAAAACCACTCATCTACAAATTCCTTTTCGTTGTTGTCATCTCCATTGTTATTTGATGTATCGTTGACAATAACATTATTTTCCTTACACAACACGTCAAGTGGTAGACCACAAAGAAACTTATTGCCATAAAATGCAGATGAACCGAATGTTGTAAGCTGACCACCATTTGGTATCACTCCAGAAAAATTGTTGTTTGATAAGTTGAGATTGCTTAGAAACATAAGGGATGACATAGTGATAGGAATCTCACCAAAAAAGTGATTGTTTGAAAGATCAAAAGACTCAAGTTCTTTCATGTCGTCAATATTTTGTGGGATCTTTCCTGTTAGATTATTATTAGAAAGGTTCAAAACAATCAAGCCGGAGAGATCTGTCAAAATTTCTGGGAATTCACCTGACAGTTTGTTTCCTGATAGATCAATACTGACCATAAGTGAGAGAGTCTTTGTGTATATTTGTTGTCTATTATTTACATAAATTGATATGTTTTCTTCATAGTAAGTTTCTCCGTAATAGCCATATCGAAGATAAGTGTTTACTTTCGATGGACTATTCATGGCTTTAAAGGCTCCAAAGCTACGAGGAATTGTCCCGAAAAGGTGATTGTTGGCAAGATCAAGCACTTGCAAGGATTTGAGATTAGAAAGCTGAAAGGGTATTTGACCTGTGAACTTGTTTGATCTCAATCTAAGAATGCGAAGTGCTGAGAGTCTCTCACCTAACCAAGCTGGAATTGAATCATTAAGATTGTTGTTTCCTAGGTCGAGTGTCTCTAGGTTGGTGCAATTCTGCAGGGATTGATGGATCGGACCTGATAGGTCATTGTTGCTGAGGTGCAAAGTTTGCAGCTGTACAAGTTTCCCAAAAGAATGAGGAATTTGTCCTGAGAGATTGTTGTGTTCAAGAACAAGAGCTTTGAGGTTAGAACAATTCTGAAAACTTGAAGGGATTGATCCTATTAGAAAATTGTTTGAAAGATTTATGATTTGGGGGTTCTGAAGATATCCAATGGAAGAAGGAATTGTTCCAGATAAATTGTTATAGGCTAGGGAGAGGTGGATGATGTAAGGTTGCAATTGGCCAAAGTTGGAAGGAATAGTACCAGAAAATTGATTGCATGAGAAGTCAAGCCACTTAACTTGAGTTGAGGGCATTGGAATTGACCCACTGAAAAGGTTATTTCTCATATCCACAACAGCAGAGAAAGAAATTTTCATGGGATCTGGTATCCGGCCTTTCAACTTATTAAATGAAATGTTTAAAAGAAAGATATTTGAAGAAAGATCCCAAAACCAATTTGGTATCTTGCCAGAGATTGAACTATTGGAGATGTCAAATAATTGAAGTTTCCTCTGGGTTTTAATCCAGGAAGGAAACTGAGAACCCAACTGACATGAACTCATTGCTAGATTTTGAATCTGAAATGGAAGAACCCAGCTTGAGTTAAACTCAACGGTTAAAAAGTTTGAAGAAATCAATAAGATTTTCAAACTGCTCAACTTCAAGAAGTGCTCCTCATTTACTGTTCCAGTTAATTGGTTTGAAGAAACACCAAAGAATTCAAGTTTGGAAAGATATCCTAGAGTTAATGGAAGAGTACCATTAAGTTGATTTCCATCGAGGAGAAGTTGAGTGAGATGTGACAAATTTCCAAGAGATGGTGGGATGAGACCTGTAATCATGTTATAAGAAAGATCCAGGTAACTGAGATTTTGGAGCTCTCCTAGCCATTCTGGTAAAGTACCTCCAATTCCATTTATATACAAGCTGAAAAGATATAATTTTTGCAGAGGTTTATCTGATAAACATCCTTTGACTTCCAGAGACTTAGGAATTTCAAGAGTCAGCTTATTTAACTCTAATAACAACTTTTCCAAGTTGCAAATCTTGCCCATGGAGCTTGGGATCCCACCTTCAATGTTATTATCAGAGAGATCAAGCTCTACAAGTGAAGTAAGGTTCCCAATAGAATCAGGAAGAAATCCTTGCACTCTATTTTCTACTAATCGAATGGTCTCTATTTGCCTCAAATTTCCACCAAGAAGCTCAGAAATGTCATGTGTGAGATCATTGTTCCTTGATAGATCAATAAACTTTAAGCTAGAAATTCTGAATATCTCAGGGATTGGACCATAAAAAGCTGCATTGTTCAAATCTAAATGAATTAAGCTACTCAAGTTAGCAAACCATTTGGGGATCACAGATTTGAAGCTGTTAGCAGAGAGATCCATGACTTGTAAGGAAGTGAGATTAATGAAAGGAAGGTTTTGAACAAGTCCTGCCACTCCACAGCCTTGCATATGCAATTCTCTCAAGGAAGATAGCATGTTTAGTTGTTGAAATAATCCTGTTTCAGCCATTGAAAGATCAATAGAGTTCATTGAGAGGAACTTTAAAGAAGAAAGACCGGATATCCAATGAAAATCATGCACAACTAAGGGTGGGAAACTTGAAGAAAGATCAAGGTACTGAAACCTTGAAGAAAGATCAAGATACTGCAACCTTGACAAGTTTCCTAACTGAGCGGGCACAGTGCCAGAGAATCCAGCTCTTGACAGGTTTAAGTATCTTAACTTCTTCAGAGAACCAAAGAAATGAGGGATTGGAATGCCTCCAAATGTATTATAGCTCAAATCTAATTGTTCAAGCGACTTCAGCAGGAGCAAAGAAGAATCTATTTTTCCACCCAAGCTCTGAAAGCCATGAGAACTAAACTCCACAGAACTAACAATATCTGGATATGGATTGCGAAGGTTTATGAAAGTAACTGAACCAGTATGGTTATCACATCTTATTCCTCTCCATGAACAGCATTCACTTCCTCGCCATGAAGAAAGCCGGCCTTCTGGATCATTGAGACTCTTTCTGAACTGAAGAAGGGCCCTTCGTTCAACAACTAAACAACCAAAAACAAGCTCAGAACATAAGAAATAAGCTTGAATCAAACAATAAAAGAAAGCAAAAAGCTTTGAGGACTTCATGGTAGCAGTTGCAAGTATGGAAGATGTGAAGATGTAAGTGCTTATATAAGTTAAAAGCACGAAAGCATTCTTTTTATATTGTTTGTTAGTGAAGTGAGCCTTTGTTTTTGGTTTAAAACAGCGTAAAATTTGTAAAAAATGGTGGCTTAAGATCTTAATATACAATCATATCTTCCCATTAGCTCAGTGGCCTTCTTCCATCAAAAAGATATGATGTGAAGTAAAGGTAAATTAAATTCAAGAGTGGTTACTTTTTAATCTTTCAGTTGACTTTAAGGAGATAGTGGAAGAACAATTTATAATGAGGGTGGAATGACTTGGAAACATTTAAAAACTAGCAGTTTTGGTATTATTGTGCATGTTAATTTGTTAATTTAGGATTCATTTGGGATAGCTTTCTTACTATTTCTTAAAGCAAGATTTTAGTACAAAAATTAAAAAATTACTTCAAAAAATAGTCAGAAAGCCGTCCAAAACAAAGCCCTTTGAAACATATAATATATCTATAAATTATCAAGAACTATATTAAACATTATTAATCTAAAAAATATTGCATCATTTTGTGTATTTAACAAGGTTATTTTCATGATTTTTGGATTTGCAAATAATTTAATTGTTAACTATAAAAAAGACATTAGAATTAAAATAATCCCGAAAAGCATTTTCAAAGTCAACTGCTGCATGGCATAATATGTGCCATCCCACCAGAAATCACACAGTTTAAGGTGTTATTGGATGCTCCCTATATTGTAATAGTTTTTTTTTCTTTTCTTTTATTTTCTTTTCGAGTACTTCTTGTTCTTTAGAAGCTGGCATTGCAAGGCTGCTCTTAATGATCGAATGCCTCATACACTTTGACAATATTTTCTATATATAATTTTTTTTCTTATCTCCTTTGATGAAGCAGATCCCTTCATTTGCATTAAGATGAAAACTTGTTTCTTTTGCAATCAAATTTTATAGCTTTCTGAGAAAAAAATGGTAAAAGGAAGCGCTAACAGCAATATACTATTGTTGTGAACAATGGGAGATGTGTTGAAGATATGTTATTAGGGGTGTTAATTTTGATTCGACTTGAAAATCTGACTGGAAAATTTCGGGTTAGGGTCAGCCCATTTGATGGGTTCCGGTTCGATTTTTCGACCCGTTTGTAAACCCGGGTTGGGTTCGGGTTGACCCGAAAACCTGAAACCAACCCGGGTCAACCCGAACCCAACCTGGGTTTGACCCGAAACCTAGCTGCTCGTCTCACTCCACGTGAGTTGCGTATCATTTGGACTCAACCCGCACTTGGCACTGCAATGCTTGTTGTGCTCCGCAAGAGGATTTACGGGATTTGGCTGAATAAGCATGCGAACGGACGGTAGATTTATGGGATTTGGCTGAATTAGGGCGCGAACGGAAGACGAATTTACGGGATTTGAATGAATAAGAGCAAAACAAAAGAAGTATTTACGGGATTTGGCTGAATAAGTGCACGAACGGAAGAAAGTTCGTGTCGAGTCGATCGATTACAGGTTTGGTCGGGATTTGGCTGAAAATCGTAGCTTGTAGTGTAAGTTTGGTGGATAGTATTGGTGGTGCCCACTATGACTATGGCCACTGCTTTGCTTATTGATTGCTTGTTGCTGCCCATCATAAGTGCTGATATAGCAGTAGTAGTCTATTCGGCCTTAGCAGCATTGTATATGCTATGATACCAATCTCGGTGACCACTGAGAAAGTTTCTTAATGGTTAATGATGGCTTGTAGTGGCTGCTTTCTTGACAGTTTTTTTTTATATAATATTTTTATGAGCTTTCTTATTCAGCAGATAAGGGAAATTATTTTAGAGATGAAGACTACAGATAAGTGGTTAATACGCGGAATTGCACGAGTTATGGAGATCAAATAGGTAGGCTGTGAAAAGCGGGTTTAGGGTCAGGTTTAGATCGAATCTGAATCTAATCCGTCACTTTTTAACTCGACCCGAACCCGACCTGTTTGTGCACTTTTTAACCCGACCCGAACCCGCAAAAATGGGTCGATTTCTCGAAGCCAAACCCGACCTAATTCTTTTATATTTTACTAAAGTATTTTATTTAAATTTTTTCTTAAAATTTTCCTGCCCCACTTCTCCAAGCAGATGCGTTTTATATATATATATATAAATCCTTGTGCCCCTATTCCTTAACTTGGTCAAATGTTATATATATATATATATATATATATATATATATATATATATATATATATATAGTGTGTATAGTTAGTAAATCTCTTCGTCTAAATTGAATTAAGATAAGACTTACTTATTTAAAATAAATCATGCTTAATTCAGCTTGGGCAACATGGTTTATTATTCATAACAATCTTCTAAAACCTTCATAAATCAATTAAGAATGAGTCAAACCGAGTTGATTTCAGGTTTCCAGGTCAACCCGAACCCAACATTTTAGGGTCGGGTTTTCGGGTCGTATCAAATATTGACAACCCTACAAATAGGCTTGTTGAGAAACTAAAGTAGATCAAGCTAACTCGCCCTAGACAAACTTGCTTGTTCGCATTAGATCATACCCCAATTTTATAGGCTCAAGCTTGGCTTGATTGCTCAAGCTTGTTTGGAATATATAATTAATTTAAAAATATTGAAGTATATTATATAATACTAATTTAAATTATATTTAAAATATATTGTAAGTTAATTGAGCGGCCCAACGAGATTAAGAGCAGAGAAAATGATTATAAGTTAATCGAGTGGCTCGTGATTTGATAAACTCGACGCGCGAGCTCGTTAATGAGTCGATCTTGAGCCGACTTAGCTCACTTACACCCCTAATATAATCCACATCTAATAATTTCTTTTTTTTTTCATGCCTAGAAAAGTTCTCTCTTTTCCTTATGCTTTTTAAGTTCTTTTTGAATAGATCACAAGCACTTATATATTGATTCATTGATTCAAGCTTTGTTTGTGACATTTTCTTTACTATTTTCTAAAGCAGCTTTTTAATAAAATATTTTGAGTTCAAGAAAAATTTGAACTAGAAAGGTGCTCTGGAAAACAGGAATTTAAATACAAAAATTTTGTTTTCACATTTTTTATGATGATTTTAAATACAAATATTATTCTTTAAGAAATTAAGAAATAGTTAATTTTGGAAGGAATTTTTTAATAAATTGTCTAATTATTATGAACAAAATAATAGTTTAAAAATACTTATATAAATATTTATAATTAATTAAAAATCTCAAGGGCTTGAATAACCCATTGTAACCAATATAGAACAAATTGCATTTTCTTGAATGATTTTAAATTAGGTAAAATCTAATAATTTTTCAAAAAAATTTCTTTTCTTATATGTTATTATTTTGAAAAAATTTAAAATCTTAAAAAAAAACACAAGAAAAATGTTCTCTAGCACTTAATAGTTTTTAATCAGATTCAAAATAATAAAAAAATAAATTTTTTTTTATTAATTTCGATTCTTCCTTCCTAAATAAACTCTTGAAAATACATATTATTCAAAATTTAAAATAATTTTTTAAAAAATAAACTGCAATTATAAATATTAAAATTTATGACTATATATATAACTTTAATTTTAATTCTATAAAATTTTTTTTATTAATATTAGAGAGCATAGAACCAAAAGCCCTTGAACAAGTCTGTTTTGCTCTTATTTAAAAATTTTTTATGCATCAGATCCTATAAACAGAAATAAACTCATGATTTATCCTTTTCTTTTAATTTGCCCTAACTAGTGAGCATAGAGCCAAATCTATCCATGGTTTGCATGCGGAACAAATTTAAAGGAATAATGTGTAAATGAGTTAAGCTGATTTGTGAGTCGGGATGAGTTCGGCTTGATAAATAGCTTGTGAGTCGAGCTTAATGGGTTAACAAGTCAGACTTGAACTAGTTATGACTCAACTCAGCTCCTGAGCTGACTTATTTAAAAAGTATTAATATAAATATAAATATATAATTAAAATATATCATGATTTAGGATTTAAGTAGGAAGTCCTTAAAAATATTAAAAAATTATATATCACTTTATTATATTAATTAATTATTTATAATTTTATTAATATTTTTTATTCTAATAATTACTTAAATTATAATCATTTTCTCACTTTCATGATAAATGAGCTAGTTAGCGAGTCAGCTCAAACTCGTAGGATAAAATTCAAGCTCGAACTCACATAATAAATCAAGCTTAAATTAGGAGTGACTCGATCTTAGTGCACGATCATATTAGATAATTTATTTTTTTACAAATAAAATAATTATAATTTTTAAGGGGATTTACATATATATCATTCTACATCATATTATGTACATATCTAATAAATAAGTTTAATATCATTATCAAATATCCTATTAATTTTATTTTTTTTATTTTTGGCAGCTGTATTTGATTTATAAGTGTTGCGGGCTAGAAAATACGCGGCGATAGAGATTTAATTTTGCGTCTTAGCGTTGCACGTATAACTAACACACACAGAGAACAAAGGATTTTTTACGTGGAAAACCCTTAAAAGGGAAAAACCACGAGGCCTAGCCCAGTCGAAAATGATTCCACTAGACTTTAAATTGGTTACAAAGAGCTGAATCACCTCCAAGAGTGATTCGATTACAATCATGTATTTAAGTGAGATGTCAGAACTGAGGGTCAGGCCTTGACCGGAACGTCGGGTCTTCGGCAGAACGCAGGGACCAAGTGTCAGGCCTTGAACGGAACGTCAGGTCTTCGGCAGAACGTAGGGACCGAGTGTCAGGCCTTGAACAGAACGTCGGGTCTTCGGCAGAACGTAGGGACCGAACGTCGGGCCTTAAGGTGGAGGTCCGGCGAGGTTCTGCGGTGGTCCGGCGGTGGTCCAGCGAGGTTCCTGCGGTGGTCCGGCGGTGGTCCGGCGAGGTTCCTGCGGTGGTCCGGCGGCTGTCGAGGAGGAGCTCCTTCCTTCTCTTTTCCCTTCTCTTCTCTTCTCTCTTGCTTGGATTCCCTCTTGTGAAGAATGAGGGCTCTATTTATAGATTTTCTAGAGTGGCATGGCCCGTAAATAGGCGTGAGATCAGGGGCGAATAGGGAGTGGTCAAATGGACGGCCGATATTGAATCCTACGACCGTGCACCGTTCGTTGGCCATTTGGAGGCCTTAATGATGTCGGAATTTAATGATCTTAAGCTCGTTGGATTCGTCTCGTCGAGCCGTTCGATTCAAGTATAAGCTCGTCAAAATCGAAGCCCGTTTGGTAACTCAAACTGCGGTTTGAACCTTCCAACAGCGCTTCGGGTTCATGATTTGGGCCCATTTGGGCTCGGATTGGGTCGAACTTGGTGTCGTTGGGTTCGCATTTCCGAGACGCTCAGTTTGACTGTAAGCTCGCTGAAATCGGAGTTCGGATGGACTCTAAATTAATTTTTAAAGTTTCCAACTAGCTTTTTGCCTCGAGATTCGTGTCCGATCAAGATAATTTTTGCATGAAGTATCAATAAGTGATAGTCATAAAATATTAAAATTTTAGGAGTTAAAAATATATATAGTTTAATATAAAGTGATATATCATATATATGTAAATCCCCTTTTTATTTTATTTTCATTTTATTAAAATCATTTTCTTCTTCTAAATAGTGTTGCTGAACCCCGCGGATTGCTGTAAAAGCGACCTAAAGCTCCAATCCCCAAGCTTCGATCGGCAAACTCAGTAAATTTGTTCTGAAATGGCTTCAGTTCTTCAAGCCCTCCTCTTCTTCTTCTTCTTCGTACTCTCCTCATCCATCTTTCTCCCATTTTCCACCATTTGGGCAACTCAGAAAGTCTCCCTCGCTCTCTATTACGAAGCCCTTTGCCCATTCTGTTCCCGCTTCATCGTCTTCTCCCTATCAAAGATCTTCTCCGACGGCCTCATCTCCATTGTCGATCTCCGTCTCGTTCCCTACGGAAACGCTATGATTGGGCCCAACTCCACTATCTCATGCCAGGTACTTACTACATTTAAAGAATTTTTTTTTAATTTTTTTTAATTTGAAAGCTGGTGAAGGGGGAATTGAGGTAATGAGCTTGAAAACGTCTTCTTGTACATTTTACTAAAAAGTATGCTCAAAGTCATATCCTAACCCCAATCTGTAAAGAAATTCTTCTCTTGCATCGTAAGAAACCTACACATTGCCATTTCTCTTTATTTATAGGAGGCGTACTAACTTAACTTTGTTCTTTATTCACTTATTTTGCAGCATGGGCCGTCTGAATGCTTTCTGAACACTGTGGAAGCTTGTGCTATTAATTCCTGGCCGGACGTGGTAATGCAACATCTTACTGTGATGTAATTCCCTGTTACTAGCATGCACACATTTATAGTATGAAGATTATATAAGGTGAATCCTACATGTTGCAGCGATGGTTTACAAATATTTTTAGTTAACGTTAAGTTTTGTTATTGTTTCTGTTTATCTCTGTTTACTTTTGATATTTTATATGGATAAAAAATTAGTTCCTCTGTATTTGATGCAGCAACGACATTTCAGTTTCATATATTGTGTTGAAAATTTAGTCTTCGAGAATAAGTACAATGATTGGGAATCTTGTTTCCAGAAGACTGGGTTAGATCCACATCCTTTGGTGAACTGCTACAACAGTGGACATGGGCAAGAGGTTCGTTTTGATTCAAGCAGCATTTTTTTTTCTACTTCAAGGAAATAGAAGATATTATTGTCACGTTGCATTATGCATTTCTTCTTTATTTTTAAACTCGTCAAAATTTGAAACAACTTTTGTTGGAAAGATAGGTATGGAAAATGACAATTTGATCTACTAGTGTAAAAATATAGTGAAGGATCTACCTTTGACAATGCAACAAACATTGGGTCCATAATGATGTGGATGACACCAGGAATCTATTTTGGCTCTTCACTAGATCAAGAAATGCTCTTCACTAGATCAAGAAATACAAGAGACTCTATGGTGATGGAAGGGAGGAAACTAGAATTTGCTCATCTTCTTTACATCGCTCTCACCACCCCTTTATAGGACTATCCAACTTATAATTTTTGTATGGAGCTTTTTTAATTATGGTGAGGTTTGATTGATTTTGCATTTCTTTGAGGCTCAAAATTCAAACAAATAAATGATTTAATATCTTCTCTTCACATATAATGCTTTGTAAACACCTAATCAAATGAAATCACATCTATTGAATGATCGTGGGGTCTTCAAGTCATCTAATCTTGATAGGGATGCTTTAGCAAATGGATTAAGGATTCTAATCATTGGATTGATTTTCTTAAGGCTCTTAGATTGCAATTTGCGTGCCTCCTCTTCCTCTTCTAGCCCTCGGGCCCTCTTGAGAGTTTTTTTTTTTTAAAGATAGGTTTAATTTATTTTCATTGTAAGACTTTTGGAGAAGTCTATGCATACTTTAACATTTTATATAGAATCAATCAATAAATTTAGTTTTTTTTTTCCTTTGTTTGCGCATGTTATCAAAGTGAGGTTAGGGCTTCCTTCTTCTAACCTTTATTATCTTTGCTTATTGTCAGAATTCTTCATTCTCTTCATTATGTTTGGTTTCTTTAACTTTCCTTCCAAGGAGTTAACCATTTTAATAGTGAAGGTTAGATTAAAACATTAAAGAAGAACTTTTAATTAAGGGCTATAAGCCTCATATCACTTGAACAAGAGAAACTATCTGAAGATTTTTCTAAAGGAAAAGGGAAAGATCCATCACGTTTTTTTTCCTCTTCAAGAGTTCAAGGGCCCAAAGTTTGTACTTTGGGATGAAGAAGCGAATTTCATGATCATGACATGTTTGTGGAATACCATGATGCTTGAAATCAGTAGGTTATATATGTTTCATTATATTACAATAGAAGTTTGGGATGTCATCAACAAAGCATATTAAAAAGTGAGGGTATGAGATAAAAACTAAAATTTCAAAAATTAGCATAGTAACATTCATGTTATTAAGTATTTTAATACAATGAAATGTTTATTGTCTTGTATTGAATTATTCCAAGATCGCAAGATGATATGCTATGATGATACAGTAATTTTCAAATAATTTGTAGAAAGAGAAAAAGAATTCAAGTTCCTTACTAATTTAATAATGATTTCGATCAAGTTCATGTTCAAATCTAAATAGAGAAAATCTATCATCACTAAGTGAGATCTATTCTCTCATACAAGATGAAGTAAGAAGGAAAATAATGCTGGACATTTCAAACATTTTTAAACATCTTTCATGACAATCACTGAATCCCAAGGTAAGGGACTTACTGTATTCTCTTTGCTCTCTGGTATAAGGCTATTCAATCAAGCTATCGTCATCCTTTGACATTCTAATGATAAGAGCGTTATCATACCTTTAGGTAGAGGCAACTCAATCAAGTTTATTTTTCAAGAATGCTCCTGTGTAAGTGTTTGACTTGCAAATGTTCTTGTTGGATTCTTTTAACTACATATTCAAAAAAATCATGTGCATATTGAACTGTTTAGCCATGTTCTAGCCATTTGTGTTGGTTTCTCCACTGTTTACTACTAAAGAATGTTTGCAATCCCACCCATCAAAATTGCTAAAAGCCTATGATTCAATGGTTACTCTTTGTATTTGTTTTTCTTTTTAAATTCTAATTGTAGTTTGCATATCATATTCATTATGCTTAAAAGGATTCATTAATTTTAAGCATAAACTTTTGTTTTACTTGATCCTTAATTGGAAATCATTTTGCAGGTTGAACTCCAATATGCAGCACAAACCAATGCTTTGCAACCCTCTCATAGATATGTACCTTGGGTGGTTGTGAATGGGTTGCCGCTTTATGATGTTAGTCTTAGCCCTTTACATCTCTTTTAAGTTTCAACGATGTCAGTTTTGTCATTTTCTTTATCTGGAAACTATTTTTTTTACCATATTTTTTATCTTTAAACATCCACTGTGTTAGCTTTTCTACATAATAAATTATGAACCTGAAAGAAAATCACAATAATAAACAAAAGACAAGTAATACATGATTTAAAGATTAATCCTCTCAAATCCATGGCTATACAAATTTCGCTATATTTTATTTGTTCCACTTACAAGAGATGACATTTTTTTTAATTCAAGAAGGCCAAGGAAGACGCATATAAGTTGAAATTTCATATTTACCATGAAGATATTCTTCTTTAATACACCCCTAGAATCCATTCATGTAAGAAGGGAAATTAATCTTCGGTAGGGATCGGATCAGTTCCATAAGCCTTCAAAATGTTCTTGTTTGTTTCTATAAATTTGAGAACTGAATAGTACTGTTAATCTTATTTAATTTAGTTTTAGGGGAAGTTATGGTAACACATTTGAGGTTTGACAGTTAGGTTTTCTAATCAGAAATAATGAAGTGCAAGAATAACTTCATGGTAAAAGGTCATAGTTATTGGATCATAAGCATTTGCATTAGCTATGGTAGACCATTTTATATTACAGGAATATTTTAAAATTATCCCAGGTAATGAGATTTAGAGGCTGGACGGTTTGAAGTAAAGTAGGTGTAAAGTATTTTAAATGTATGGGTTTTAAAAATATTGGTGTTTGATTGAATGAAAAAGGAATGCAATGTAAAATTCCAGTTTTTTTTTTTTTTTCACTCTTTAGTTCATTTTTGATGAATTGTAAACTTGGTTTGTTTTAACCGAATTCTATTTTTATCGCAAGCAAGCCGCCTTGCTACAGCTGACCACCGCCCGTCCCCGCCGGCGATCGATCACGTGAGCACCGCCAATCGCTGCAGCCCGCCACCGACCATTGCATTCAACGACTCACTGACCACTACCACCAACCATTGTCGGCCGCCTCCACCACCCTCCGCAGCTGGGCACCACTATCTACCACCACTATTTTTGAACTTTATATTGCATTCATTTTACTTCAAACCAAATAAAAAAAAAAAAGTAATCACCTACATTTCTTTTACACTACTTTAAATAACTCTGAAGCATTCCTTCTACACTGTGTTCCTTCTTCATTGCATTTATTTTTCAAACCACCAAACAAACCTTAGAAATGTTCAGTTGACATCTTTGATTTGTAGTCTTTAAGTTGCACACTCTAATTTTTGCAGTCCCACATCTCCATGTTAATTGTTGATGATGAAACAATATTTAGCTTCTGATCTATCCTGATTAAGATCTATGTTCTTGCTGCTTATTTTGTCAATGGTAGGAAGCCAAGCTTTCTGAATTTGTGTGCCTAGCATGATCCAACACATCATCTCTCTAAAAATTGAAATTGTTTTAATGGATTTTTTACTTTAGGGTAAATCATTACCATTCCAAAAGAAACATTTTTTGGAAGTTTGTAGTTCATTAAAGATACCGTATGCATGCACATCTTTTTTTAGATTTGTGAGGCCTCTTAAGCTATGCATTATTATTTTTGTTTTATTTTTTGGTGTGGGGATTTGAAAGTCTGGCCTATTCTTTAGAGTATTTAGAGTATTAGGGTAAACATCATTCGTCTACGTGACAGGTGATTAGCCATGCATTATTTGAATGTTCTTTCCCATCAGATATGCTGTTTTAGAGAAGAATCTTGTTTCATCTGAAGTCTTACACTAATGGGCTGCTATTTGATCTTTTATAGGATTACGACAACTTTGAAACTTACATATGTAAATCTTTTCATGGAGAGCTTCCTAGTGCTTGCCGAAGATTGTCTCTCAAGATCCCCCAACAGATGAAAGCAAAGAGACCTGGCAGGTGGTGTGTTATGAATGATGCAGCCAATTCTTCCAGTACAAACAAACATTAAGTAAAGATAAAGCTTTAATTTAAACTTCCCTGATGCTTTCTTTATAGTCAACTGCTCTATCTCCTTAAAATAGGCAGGTTCTGCTCACTGATAAATAATCCAGTCCTTGGTAGTTAATAGATACTTCACTAAGATTTTGTGTTTTGCTTTTCAAATGAAGGTTTTGGTCTTTCTGTCATCTAATTTGTATGGCATTGAAGTTACAACTCTCAAGTATAATATTGACAAGTTTTCCATCGTAATTTTCTTATGGAATTGTGACTACAAATGTTCTTCAATCATCCAAGAAATTTTACAGTATAGTTCTATATCTTAAATTGATCTAAATGTGTATTTTCTGATCTAACTATATCAGGGAAGGCTGAAGAACCAATTTTTGGAACTATGACATTTACTTTCGAAAGATAAGGTATGAGACAGGGTACTGATGGTATAGGATTTTTAGTAAGTTTAAGAAATGGAGATATTGCCTTTGGGTTCCTTAAGGGGCCACACACTTTCTTGGAATTATTTCATCATTTTAACTTATACAATTTTGATCCATTACCAACCATGCATTCATGAGATCATTTTTTATTGTGTGATATATTTAGATTGTAATTGGAGATATTATCACTAGTAGGGACAATTATCGATCGACTTGGTCAACCTAAATTTGTATTAACCACCTAAGTTATCTTAGGGACCATATTATATGATGATTCGATCATAGAATGATGTAATCTTTATTTTCAATTCTGATAATGTGGAATGTGAAAATTGGTTTCTCCGAGAACTAAGAGAATACATGCATTCAAAGATTAAGATGAGAAGAGAAAAAGTATTATGTTGATGGTAGTCTATAAGGAGACAGATTGGAAATAGAATATATGAATATGAGATTGTGATTTAAAATGCTTCAGTCCATAAACAGATATCTACTTTCAAGGTAATTAAAAGGAAATATACACAATAAGATTGATTGAGGATAATGATATTGTTGAACCTTTGAGGAGATTTCTTGAGAGCACCTAAAAGAAATGGAAGTAGAGAGTAGGATAGGTTACATTCAATTGGAAAGTGTTGCTTAAAGTAATTATAACAGGTTTGAAGAAGAAAAAATAAAATAAAATATTGACGGCATTCAAGTGTTTTGACAAATTTTCTCCTCGATGAGGGCTAGTAGCAAGTAAAATAAGTGACTTTGAGTGACTAGGTGCGTAACTCGAGCATGTATCCCCCAATCGATCCCATTTGTGCGATATTTCAAAGCCTCGGGCAAGTTGCGTTTGGTGATGATACAATTAGGGGTGTCAATTCGGGTTGACGGGTCGGGTTCGGGTCGACGGGTCGGGTTCGGGTCGAACCCGAGTTGACTCAGATCTAAACCGATCAACCCGAATCCGACCCATTTTTGCAAACGGGTCGAACATTTCAACTTGTTCCCGACCCGGCCGGGTTGACGGGTTGACCCGACCCGACCCGCATGGCAGAGAACGGAGCTCAGGTTTCGCGAGAGCGGCAGCGGGCGACGGCGCGAGCGCGGCAGCGCGACGGCAGCGCGAGCGCGGTAACGGGCGACGGCGCGAGCGCGGAACGGCGAACCCGAATTTTTCAGGTCAGTATCGGGTTGATTTCGGGTTTTCAGGTCAACCCGAACCCGACCCGTTTTTGAAACGGGTCAAAAATCTGAACCCGAACCCGGATTTTTCTGGGTCGAGTTTCGGGTCGGGTCAAAAATTGACACCCCTAGATATAATGGATCATATAGGTAATTGATAGCACAAACGTCTTGAAATAGAGCGGAGAACAAAATTTTTAATTAAGCTCTAGCTTCTTCACATGTATGGATACTTTAGAAGCAACAAGCGATTTGTAGATGGTGTGTGATCCACACTTGGGCAATTAATGTTGTGGTAGCAGTGCTAATAAACGCGAGTAATCATTATGCGGCGTGGTGCGGCAGATTTGATAGGATCTTAAATAAATGCTTAGTGGAACTTGAATTATAGATTTAAATATTCATGATTTAAAAAGGCTATTGCATGAAATAGAGTTTGTCAAGACTGCTGATAGGATTTCTCAAGAGGCATCCTGAGAAAAATTCTCAAGAAAGGAGGACTATTTGAGACTTTTTTTTTTTTTGGAAAAGATTTTTGTTGACCTGGCATGGTCTAGCCATTGACATTTGAGACTTTGTTGATTTAAATCACATTAAATCTTCAAGCAATCTTTTGTATTTACACATTTACCTTTTATATAATTTTATATTAGAGTATTTAAATTTATTTTAATATTTTCTTTTTCTTAGAAATTAATTTTAAAAAATAAGTGGAAATTTTATTTATAATATTCCAGAATGTATTATTATTTATGAACAAATTTGGAAGTTTTTGTAGCATAAATTGGTCTACAATTTGCAATTTTATTATCTTCCAACATATAAGCTCACATTTCATGTACATTTTTGGTTGATTAGATTATAAAATCTTTGATTATTCACAGGCTACACTAGCTCATAATTTTTACAAATGCCTAAATGCGTATCCTACAAGCACTCTTCTCAGGTAGAGATTTTTCTTTAATCTCTCCAAACAAAAGTTATTGTTGCTAGGATAAAATCACAAAATGAAATGTAGGGGGAAAACGGCGAAAGGTTTTAGTGCAATTTGGTACAATTGATCATTTAAAAAAAAAATGCAATAATGCAAATCATCATTGCTTAATTCTTTGGTTAGAAATTTGAAGGTGTTTATATAGTTTCAATTTAATATTAATTTTTAATTCATTCAATCAAATGATAAAATCTAATAAATTCAGAACATTTCAAAAAACTTGACATTTTTCTAATTCCAAACAATCAAATGTTTCCCTAAAACAAAATTACAATGGTCAAAATCCATAAGAATACCAACAAACTATGAAATCCAAGAAAAATTGCATGTATTCCAAACCCACAAAATCATATTGAATAATGGATAAGGAGAAGAAAAGGTTGTTTGGACTGTAAAAGTAGTCGTTTTTATTTTTAAAAACTTTAATCAAGAAGAAGAAGAAATACTAGCAACCCAATACCCGTAGGTCCACAATGACTGATAACATTTACCATCTCAGACATTAACAAAAAGTGGCAAGGGTATATTAATATATGAAAGAAATATAGCTGTTGCAAAGAAAATAGATGCATATATTGAACAAAATCTACTAGAATTGCAGGCGATTTTAATTATCACTGAATTTTATCTCCTTTTGTATGGAAGGATTCTTGCTCAACCTTTTTGGTTTCCTAGGCACAACCAACCAATCTATAAATTCATAGTAAGCATTAGACCATGACATTTTTATAAAAGCTACTGCAACAATTCCCAATAGTCCTACAGCATATCCAAGGCCAAGACTTAGGTAAAACCACTCATCTACAAATTCATTTTTGTTGTTATCATCACCATTGTTATTTGATGTATCATTGACATCAACATTATTTTCCTTGCACAACACGTCAAGTGGTAGACCACAAAGAAATTTATTGCCAGAAAATGCAGATGAACTGAAAGTTGTTAGCTGACCACCATTTGGTATCACTCCAGAAAAATTGTTGTTTGATAAGTTGAGATTGCTTAGAAACATAAGGGATGACATAGTGATAGGAATCTCACCAAAAAAGAGATTGTTTGAAATATCAAACGACTCAAGTTCTTTCATGTCGTCAATATTTTGTGGGATCTTTCCTGTTAGATTATTATTAGAAATGTCCAAAAAAATCAAGCCGGAGAGATCTGTCAAAGTTTTTGGGAATTCACCTGACAGTTTGTTTCCTGATAGATCAATACTGGCTATAAGTGAGAGAGTCTTGGTGTATATTTGTTGTCTGTTATTTACAGCAATTTTTATGTTTTCTTCATAGTAAGTTCCTATGTAATGGCCATATCGAAGATAAGTGTTTACTTTTGATGGACTATTCAGGGCTTTAAAGAATCCAAAGCTATGAGGAATTGTCCCGAAAAGGTGATTGTTGGCAAGATCAAGCACTTGCAAGGATTTGAGATTAGAAAGCTGAAAGGGTATTTGACCTATGAACTTGTTTGATCTCAATCGAAGAATGCGAAGTGCTGGGAATCTCTCACCTAACCAAGTTGGAATTGAATCATTGAGATTGTTGTTTCCTAGGTCGAGTGTCTCCAGGTCGGTGCAATTCTGTAGGGATTGAGGGATCGGACCCGATAGGTCATTGTCGCTGAGGTGGAGAGTTTGCAGCTGTACAAGTTTCCCAAGAGAATGAGGAATTTGTCTTGAGAGATTGTTGTGTTCAAGAACAAGAGCTTTGAGGTAAGAACAATTCTGCAAACTTGAAGGGATTGGTCCTATTAGAAAATTGTTTGAAAGATTTATGATTTGGAGCTCCTGAAGATATCCAATGGAAGAAGGAATTGTTCCAGATAAATTGTTATAGGCGAGGGAGAGGTGGATGATGTAAGGTTGCAATTGGCCAAAGTTGGAAGGAATGGTACCAGAAAATTGATTGCAGGAGAAGTCAAGTAGCTCAACTTGAGTTGAGGGCATTGGAATTGACCCACTGAAAAGGTTATTTCTCATATCCACATCAGCAAAGGGAGCAATTTTCATGGGATCTGGTATCCGACCTTCAAACTTATTAAATGAAATGTTTAAAAGAGAGAGATTTGAAGAAAGATCCTCCCAAAACCAATTTGGTATCTTGCCAGAGATTGAACTATTGGAGATGTCAAAGAATTGAAGTTCCCTCTGGGTTTTAATCCAGGAAGGAAACTGAGAACCTAACTGACATGAACTCATTGCTAGATTTCGAATCTGAAATGGAGGAACCCAACTTGAGCTAAACTTAACGGTTAAAGAGTTTGAAGAAATCAATAAGATTTTCAAACTGCTCAACTTCAAGAAGTGCTCGTCATTTACTGTTCCAGTTAATAGGTTTGAAGAAACACCAAAGAATTTAAGTTTTGAAAGATATCCTAGAGTTAATGGAAGAGTACCATTAAGTTGATTTCCATCGAGGCCAAGTTGAGTGAGATGTGACAAATTTCCAAGAGATGGTGGGATGAGACCTGTAATCATGTTATAAGAAAGATCCAGGACACTGAGATTTTGGAGCTCTCCCAGCCATTCTGGTAAAGTCCCTCCAATTCCATTGACACTCATGCTGAAATAATATAAATTTTGTAGAGGTTTATTTGATAAACATCCTTGGACTTCCAGAGTCTTAGGAAGTGCAAGAGTCAGCTTATTACCCTCTAAAATCAAACTTTCCAAGTTGCAAATCTTGCCCATGTAGCTTGGGATCCCACCTTCAATGCTATTATCAAAGAGATTAAGCTCTACAAGTGAAGTGAGGTTCCCAATAGAATCAGGAATAAATCCTTGCACTCCATTTGATGCCATTCGAATGTTCTCTATTTGCCTCCAGCTTCCACCAAGAAGCTCAGAAATGTTAGCTGTGAGATTATTGTTCATTGATAGATCAATGAACTTTAAGCTAGAAATTCTGAATATCTCAGGGATTGGACCATAAAAAGCTGCATTGCTCAAATCTAAATGAACTAAGCTACTTAAGTTAGCAAACCATTTGGGGATCAGAGAATTGAAGCTATTAAGAGAGAGATCCATGATTTGTAGAGAAGTGAAATTAATGAAAGTAAGGTTCTGAACAAGTCCTGCCACTCCACAACTTGACATATCCAATTCTTTCAAGGAAGATAGCTTGTTTAGTTGTTGAAATAATCCCGTGTCAGCCATTGAAAGATCAATAGAATTCATTGAGAGGAACTTCAAAGAAGAAAGACCGGATACCCAATGAAAATCATGAACAACTAAGGGTGGGAAACTTGAAGAAAGATCAAGATACTGCAACCTTGACAAATTTCCTAACTGAGCGGGCACAGTGCCAGAGAATCCAGCTCTTGATAGGTTTAAGTATCTTAACTTCTTTAGAGAACCAAAGAAATGAGGGATTGGAATGCCTCCAAATGTATTGTAGCTCAAATCTAATTGTTCAAGCGACTTCAACTGAAGCAAAGAAGAATCTATTTTTCCACTCAAGTTCCAAAAACCATGAGATCTAAACTCCACATAACTAAAAATATTTGGATATGGATTGTGAAGCTTTATGAAAGTAACTAAACCAGTATGGTTATCACATCTTATTCCTCTCCATGAACAACATTCACTTCCTCGCCATGAAGAAAGCCGGCCTTCTGGATCATTGAGACTCTTTCTGAACTGAAGAAGGGCCCTTCGTTCAGCAACTAAACAGCCAAAAACAAGCTCAAAGCCTAAGAAATAAGCTGGAATCAAACAACAAAAGAAAGCAAAAAGTTTTGAGGACTTCATGGCAGCAGTTGCAAGTATGGAAGATGTGAAGATGTAAGTGCTTATATAAAAGTTAAAATCACGAAAACGTTCATTTTATATCATTTGTTTGTGAAGTGAGACTTTGCTTTTGGTTTAAAATAGCGTTGAATTTGTCAAAAATGGTGGCTTAAGATCTTAATATACAATCATATCTGCCCATTAGCTCAATGGCCTTTTGCCATCAAAAAGATATGATGTGAAGTAAAGGCAGAATAAATGCAAGAGTAGTTATTTTTTAGTCTTTCAGTTGACTTTAAGGAGATAGTGGAAGAGCAGTTTATGATGAGGGTGGAATGACTTGGAAACATTTAAAAAATTAACAGTTTTGGTATTATTGCGCATGTTAATTTAGGATTCGTTTGGGACGACTTTCTTACTGCTTCTTAAAGCAGTTTTTAAGTATAAAAATTTTAATATTTGTACTAAAAGGTTACTTTAAAAACTGTTAGAAAGTCGTCCCAAACGAAGCTTTAGTAATTTATTTGAAACATATAATAGATTTATAAATTATAAAGCACTATATTAAACATTATATTGCATCATTTGTTGTATTTAACAAGGTTATTTTCATAATTTTTGGATTTGCAGATAATTTAATTGTTAACTATGAAAAACACATAAGAATTGAATAATCCCTAAAGCATTTTCAAAGTCAACTGATGCATGGCATACTATGTGTCATCCCACCAGAAATCACTCAGTTTAAGACCGCATCTTCAACAATTCTTGCCAATTAATAACTCAGTTTAAAACCGCATCTTCAACAATTCTTGCCAATTAATAATTGCCGTTGATTAGCAATTATTAGGGTGTTATTGGATGCTCCCTATATTGTAATAGTTTTTTATTTATTTATTTTTCTTTTCAATTACTTCTTGTTCTTTAGCAGGTGGCAGTGCAAGGTTGCTCTTAATGATCTAATGCCTCATACACTTTGACAAGATTTTGTATATATAAATTTTTTTTTTCTTATCTCCTTTGATGGAGCAGATCCCTTCATTTGCATCAAGATGCAAACTTGTTTATTTTGCAATCATATTTTATAGCTTTCTGAGGAAAAAAATGGTGGAAGGAAACTGATATATCATCAAAAATTTATCTTGATTCGGCATGAATCGACAAATTGAGTTGGAAACTTTCGAAATTAAATTTGGAACCATATGAACTCTGATTTCAGCAAATTTACAGTTGAGTTGAACGTCTCGAAAAGATGTACCCGATGACATCGAATTCTGCTCAATCCGAGCCCAAATAAGACCAATTTGAAGACTTGAAGTGCATTTAAAAGGTTTGAACTATAAATTGGATGAGCGAACAATTTCCAAACATGACATGCTTATAGTCGAATTGAGTGGTTCGACGAGGCGAATCCAACGAGCCCAAGATCTTTGAATTATGATATCATTAAGATATTCAAATGCCTAATAAACGGTCCACGATCGAAGGGATCGATATCGGTCATCCATTCAAACAACTCCCAACATACTCTTGATCTTCTTCCTATTTACTGGTTATGCCACTCTCAGAAAATTATAAATAAATCTCACATTCCTCGTGGAAGAGGACCCTAACAAGGAGGAGGAGGAGAAGGAAGAGAAACAAATTAGAGTTATCTTACCACCAGACTCCTCGATCACCGTTAGACCATTGACCGTCATAAGACTATCGTCGGGCTTCTGCCTTGCTGCCGATTGGCGCCGGGCTTTTGCCCGACTACCGACTTAGGACAGACTTCTACTCGACCACTGAATGACGCAGGACTTCTACCCCGCCATTGACTAACCCAGACTTCTTCTCAGCCACTGACTATGGTCTTTTCGACCTTCACCGCCCGCTGTTTACGGCCCTTCTAACATTTGTCGCTAGACAACGGTCTTTCTAATCACTGTCACCCTCGACTACAGTCCTTTTGACCTCCATCGCCTGCCAACTATAGTCATTCCAACCTCTGTCGCTAGATAACGGTCTTTCTGACCTTCATCGAATTCCGAGATTGGTCATTTCAACCTCCATCGCATGACAACGATCCTTTCGACCTCCGTTGCCCACCGATTACGGTCCTTCCGACCACCATCACCCAACTACAGTCTTTCCAACCTTCGTCGCGTGCCGACTATGGTTCTACCGACTAAACAAACTTGTCAATACTGATTCTTCCAATTCCCACCATCTAACGCACTCTCTATGATGTATATTTGCTACATCAAACCAAGACCTTTACCTCAAGGAAATGCCTCATTTGTAATTGATTGCAAACACTAGTTGATTCATTTAAACTCGGTCAAGGCTCATGATTTCCATGTAAAAACTCCAGTGTCTCTTATGAATGCTAAACTCTTATATTTTTATCTGATTGTGTGCTGGATCTTCGTATAAAACTAAGACATTAAACTTTACATTTCTCTATCACCGCGAATATTTGAGGACATAATAGGAAACATTAACAACAACCTAATATTGTTGTGAACAACGGGAGATGTGTTGAAGATCTTCTACCAATCCATGGGGTGCTCAGCAACATGAAATATCTTTCAATTATTGGAAGAATAGATAAGAATGACCAAGTTGTAGAAACTAGATATTGCATTAGGTGTCTCAAAGAACCTGCAACTAAATACTATACAAATTTAGGTTTCATTTAGAACAATTTTTTTTTATTGTTTCTTAAAACAGCTTTGTAGTACATAATTTTAATTTTTTGCTTTCAGAAACAGTAAAAAACCGTTCCAAATGAAGCGCTGTAATTCCATCGAAAATACATTGGCATGATGCTCATGTCATTGCTTGTCACATCATGAGGAAGAGTAGATGGAATAATAATGAGCTTGGAGCTCACACAAAGGCAGGAGTTTACTGGAACTTTGTAGTGTAAGTTTGGTAGATAGTAGTTGTGGTACCCACTATGGCCACTACTTTGCTTATTGATTGCTTGTTGCTGCCCATCATAAGTGCTGCTATAGCAGTAGCAGTCTATTCTGGTTTTGGCCTTAGCAGAGCATTGTATATGCTTTGATACCATTCTCAGTGGCCAGTGAGAAAGTTTCTTAATGGTTAATGATGGCTTGTAGTGGCTGCTTTCTTGACTGCTTTTAATATATATATATATTAGCTTTCTTGACTACTTACCTACTACTTATTCAGCAGATAAGGGAAATTATTTTAGAGATAAGTGGTTATTATATACCCCAATACGTGGAATTGCACGAGTTATGGAGATCAAATAGGTGGGGCTGTCAAAAGCAAGTTTCAGGTCGGGCTCAAGTCGAATCCGAATCTAATCGAGCACTTTTTAATCCGACCTGTTTGCACACTTTTTAACCTGACCCGTTTTTGCAAACGGGTCAGTTTTTCGAATGCAGATCCGAGCCGCTTCTTTTATGTTTTATTAAATTATTTTTATTCAAATGTTTTTTTTTTGTTTTAAGCTTTCCTGCCCCACACCAAGCACGTGTTATATATATATATATATATATATATATATATATATATATATATATATATATATATATATATATATATATATATATATATATATATATATATATAACATTTGACCAATTTAAGAGATAGGAGTAGGGGTGTATCCAGCATTTTTTTTTGTGGGGGGGGGGGGGGGACAAAAAGTATAGAATTTTTTATTTCCCCTTGAAGTTGGCTTGACCCCTATTTGTTCATATTCTTGATCATTGTATGTTTCGTAGATATGTCGCAAGGTCAAGGGGCAGCGCCCCTACGGGGGTTTCCGGGCCGGAACAAATTTTGGTTGTAAGGATATTTTTAAATTTTCTTTATTATTCTCTTTGTATTTGGTTCATCATTTGTTTATGTTGGGCAATTACCTAAAAGTCATAATATTTTAAAACTTTTAAGGGGGGCAATTGCTTACAAATCCATGTAATAAAGACTAAAAAATAGATATAGTGGGACAAATTACCTAAATAATCATATAATAAAAAATTTAATTTTTTTTCATTATATATATATAGTCAAGAAATGTCTTCAGCTAAATTGAATTAAGGTAAGATTTACTTTAATCAATTTAACATAAATCAAGCTTAATTCAGGTTGGGAATTATTGTTTATTATTTTTTGGAAATATCATTTACTTATTATATAACAATCTTCTAAAATCCCTCTAAATCAATTAAAAACGAGTTGATTTTGAGTTTTTTGGTCAACCCGAATCCAACCCGGTATTAAAAACGGGTTGAAATCCTTAAAGTCAAATCTAAAATTTTTATGTCGTGTGTGATTCGAGTCAGATTTTTGAATCGTGTCAAAATATTGTTGAGGAACTAAAGTAGATCAAGCTAACTCACCCTAGACAAACTTGCTTGATTGAATTAGATCATATCCAATTTTATAGGCACGTGCTCGGCTTGATTTCTCAAGCTTGTTTGGAATACAGAATTGATTTAAAAATATTGAAGTATATTATATAATGCTAATTTAATTTATAATTTAAATTATATTGTAAGTTAATCGATAGGCTTAATGAGTTTAAGAGCCAAGAAAATGATTTTAAGTTAATTGAGTGGCTCGCGGATTGATAAGCTCCACTTGTGAGCTCGCTAACGAGACGATCTTAAGCCGATTTAGCTCACTTTCATCCCTAATATAATCCACATCTAATAATTTTTTTTTCTTTCATGCCTAGAAAAGTTACTTCCACAAACAAACTTTCCACATGCCTTCACATGTTAGCTTCCTTTCATTTTTGTATTTTCTTGAGACTTTTCACTGCAATGTGTGATTTGGCTACAAAACAACATCAGTTTTTTTGCTGCAAGTTCTCTCTTTACCTCATGTTATTGATGTTCTTTTTTAATAGATCACAATCACTTATATATTGATTCAGTTTTCGTTTGGGATAGTTTCTTTATTATTTTTTAAAACAGCTTTCTAGTACAAAAATTTCGAGTTCAAGAAATTTTTGAACTACAAATTGTAGTTCTCAATTTTCAATATGCTTATCCAGTAGAGATTTAAGTAAGGTTTCGTTTGGGACAGCTTTTTTACTGCTTTCTAAAATAACTTTTTTCTACAAAAAAATTTATACTAAAAAGTTACTTTAGAAAGCAATTAAAAAGCTATCCCAAATAAAATTTGACATTTATCTCTTACCAATTATCTCTTCAATTGTGATCTCATTCCAAAAAAACGTTTGGCATGACTTATTAATTTTTACATAGCAAAGCTAAATCTTTCAAAGCCATTTATCTTATACAAATCAAACTAATTCAATAAATTTTTTTTATAACCAGCTAAGAATATCTTTGGCTCACTTACCACATCAAATGTTGGGACTTCTTATTTTATTTTTTCAATGGGTGGTTCATTCTCATTTACTTTCCTCAAAAAAAAAAAAAAAAAAAAAATTAAAAAAAAAATCTTTTGGATATGAAATTTGATTGATCTTTTATGTTATTTCAATGGCTTTGAATTGTTTAGTCGGCTCTAGTATGTGTCATGATTTGATTGAGATAATTAGGTTTAGGGTTAAATTCTCCCTTTAAATTATGGGGCATGGCAAATTGTCTGACCATTATCTCGTTGTTCAAATACGATCTCTTAATCACCATTAACTGATCACATCTCGACACCTAAATCCTAAGATATAATCTATCGATCACCACTTTCTGATAACCATCACGCAAATATGAAATCCTAGTCACTATTGCTCAACTACGATCTCCTAACCACTATCGTCTAACTATAGTCTCCCGACCACCATAGCCCATCTATTTTAATGTCAGTAACTTTATCACCCTTCGTCA
The DNA here is from genome assembly GCA_022539455.1 of Dendrobium nobile. Lineage (NCBI taxonomy): Eukaryota > Viridiplantae > Streptophyta > Magnoliopsida > Asparagales > Orchidaceae > Dendrobium > Dendrobium nobile. Next base: position 1,431,026 of record CM039728.1, read on the forward strand.
TCACCAATATCAATTCTTGATATCACCTAAAAGGTTTATTTGTGATATTGACTCAAATTCTAACTCCCGATGTCAGCAACGAGATTTATATTGTATTTCATGGCTTTTGGTTCCTGTCCTCAAAGGAGAACAATTGAATATATATAACAATGATCTCTTAATGGTACCTTCTATGCCGCAATTATAGGGAATGACATTAATTGTTACCAAAAACATACTTAGTAGAATCATTTCAACTAGATTAGGCCTAATGATTTTTTTCATTTATGAAATTTTTTCATTTAGAAAGTACTTTGATTGAGTGAAAATCAAATCTTTCTCTCTCTAGCTCCTCCTATGGATAGTATTGAAAGAGGCAGAGTTGCGGTAGATAATGAAGTTGAGGTCAGTAGAGGCTCAAGCTATCGAACTAAGGGTAGTCGGGGCAAGGTTAACGGTGTTGTGACGGATGAATGCAAGGTCGAAAGAATTGAGCAATGGAGCTACCCAAGCGTAGGGGTCGAATGGGTTTGGGATTTGTGAGGTCTCATATTCCAAATTCATTATATTTGGACAAATTCAAAATACCCCACAAAAATCTAATATTATGGGCATTCTTAACTCCTTAAAAAATAATTTTATATTTGTTTTATTCCCAATCAAATACTTAAAAATATAATATCCTTATTTTTGTTTTACTCTATACTTCTCAATTATAGAATCCAAAAAGACCATATTGCCCTCAAACCTTAATTTAATGCCGATCAAGTAACTGTGCTCAGATTTAATTATTTTAGTTAAGTAAAACAAACTTAACTATCTTTATCTAATACACACTAATCTTAATTATCAATAAAGAGAAGTCAAACATCAGTAAGATGGGCCGGGTCGGGTCTCCTTAGAAGTTTCTTATGTGGTTTGTGCTTTTGAATAAGTAGAAACAAATACTATAATTGATACGTCATCTCAAAATTATCTTAATCGGGCACGAACCTCGATGCAAAATCAAATTGCAAACTTCCGAAATTAATTTCGGGAGCATATGAACTCCGATTTCAGCAAGCTTACAGTCAAACTGAGCGTCTCGGAAATACGAACCCAACGACACCAAGATCATCCCAATCCGAGCCCAAATGAGTCCGAATCATGGGTTTAAAGCGCTGTTGGAAGATTCAAACCGCAATTTGAGTTACCAAACGGACTCCGATTTTGACGAGCTTATACTCGAATCGAACGGCTCGACGAGACGAATCCAACGAGCCCAAGATCATTGAATTCCGACATCATTAAGGCCTTCAAATGTCCAACGAACGGTGCATGATCAAAGAATTCGATATCGGCCGTCCATTCAAACCACTCCCTGTTCGCCCTTGATCTCACGCCTATTTACGGACTATGTCACTCCAGAAAAATTATAAATAGAGCTCTCATTCTACACCAAAGGGACTCAAGTGAAGGGGAGAGAGAAGAAGAAGAGAAGGAGAAGGAGAAAGGGGAATAGGAGATTCCTCACCTCCTCGACCACCGCCGCCGGATCTCTTTCTGCCGCCTGAAGACACCGGAACTCTGCCGGATTTTCAGAAAACGCCAGGAATTCGCAGAATCTTGTAAATTTCGTGGAATGAACAAATTGTACTTGGATTATCCCCAATTTGTGGGACGAAATCCGCCATTTGTAATTTACAGAAACACTAGTGGAACTTTACAACTGGGCGAGGCCCCGTGGTTTTTTCCCTTTTTGGATTTTCCACGTAAAAACCTTGGTGTTCACTTTCTCTTTTCTGTTTGTGTGCGAAATACTCGTGCAACGCTAGGACACGAATTTACAAACTCTACCGCCGCGTATATTCTCGCACGCAACAATTATATTAAATAAATATTAAATGGTTATTTAATTTAATATTATTTGGAATGTTTAAAAAGCAATATTTTTATATAAATTGCTTATATTTTAATTTTATTGTTAAAGAAAATACTAATTTTCAAACTCTTGCAAATAGATTATTATTGTTGCTTAATAGAATATTGTTGGTGGTCGAGAGACTGAATTCTATGCATTGCGTTTATGTGAAAATTAATTTAACGTATTTGCTTTATATAAAAATCTAGCACACGTACGGAGTAAAAGAAAGTTGCAAGAGATATCAATATTTATTAGAAGTTAAATTCAACAACTTGCATTACCCTTATTGCTACTGTCAATATTTATATTTTATAACAATAGTCCAAAATAATATGTATACTAGCCATCATGAAGCTACCAAAGAAAATACATAAAATCAAATTGCTGAAAATAAAACCAAAACATCATTAATGCTAAGCCTGAATTCATAGGTTCTTCACATTTATCTGAAATCATGTAAAAAATCACATAAATGAGCTTACAAAGCCTAGTAAGTAGCCAAAACTCACCATCAGTCTTTAATACAAAGCAAGAGAATCGATATGAATTCTTCAATGCTAATCAATATCAATCAATAGTAAAAACTAATTTGAACAGTAAAATAAGAGCATCTTACTGAGCAAAAGGTGTCAATCAATTTATAAGAAAATCAATAAAGTATATAAATCTATAACACGTGTTGCGATGAAATAAAATTAACCATTAGGTCATGTATATTGTGATATCATTATGCATATCAATTAATATATCAATCAATTCAATGCATTATCGTGTAATTGTAACCATGAATACAATTAATAAAAAGTAAATAAAGATATTCAGTTTTAATGTGGTGTTTTTATCCTTCCATTCTAATTGTCGCCTAGTTGATCCTCGGTCTTTAATTTAACATCAATTATCGACCAATTGGTCATCGATATTTATCTTACAATCATTATTCATTATTTTAAGTCAATTTATAGGTGGCTTTCAATAATCATTTAATGGTCATCACCCTCTTTCGTCAACATAATTCGGTCAATCAGTTATAGGCTACAATCAAAATTATACCACCATTATTTTATTTAATCGAAATTTTGTTGCCAATCCTACTGCGCAGGGTATTGTATTTTAACAAACAACCCACATTATTTATTGTGTTAACAGCTAGCATTCCTTACTTACATATACGTACTACATTTAGTTCATATCAGATACATCTCGCATGCAATAGGAAACACTTAGACCTATAAAATATAGAAAAGATGTATATTAATCTATAATTTTACAAAATCATAACTTTCATTTTACCCCATGAAATTCAATAATATCAAATTCAAAATTGTTCATAAATATGTATATATCATATACAAGAAGTTGCACGGCAAAATACAGTAAATAAAGAGAAAATGCTTTTTTAATGATTTAGGGGAGAATAAATTCATCAAACTCAAAATTATTGAAAATCATAATGAGTTTTAGGTTACGTACAATAATCAAAAGATTTTTCCAAACTAAAGCAATAGACAAAATTTATCAAAACCAGCTTTCTCTCCCTTTCCTCTCTCCTCTTCCTCTCCCTTCTCCTTTTTTCTTCCCTTATTGGAAGATTATTGATTGGCTTAGCACAAGAAGGATGTGTTGAACTGGTTGTGTCCAAAAGATCTTGATGATGCTCCAATAGACGGAAATTAATGCAAATATCTTCAAGATGTCCAGCCTCATTTTGTTATTGATTTTGTACATGATTAGCTCCATTATGATATGTTGATACTATTTGTTGGTCAGTCCCTTCCAAAAATTGAAGTATTTAGGCATGTTTCTTATCTATTTTATATATTTGATTATCTAAGGTTGGATCTCAGGGGCCTACTCTTACCTAATTAAGATGTTCATGATTGTTAGATAGATATTTAGTTTGTTGAGTAATGGAATGAGAGTATTCATTACTACTAGTATGACTCCTATCAGCCATTGAATTAATGTTGCTAAGATATTGATACATATATTTCTCACAGATGATGTCAAACTAATGTGTGCTAGAAATGTCAAAGTGATTAAGAGAGTTTTACATCATAATTTTATTAGAGAGTTAACATATACACATATAAAAGAGAAGAATAATTTCAAAGTGTCTCTCTCTGTTCGCGAACTCCAGGAAGCACCGACGCCGACCCCTCTCCCTCCATGCTCTCTCCAATTATAAGTTTGTACACTAGAGACCAAAATCCATCCGCATCTTCCCTCGCTCCACTGAGGGCCTTGACGAGCTCGACGCCAGCCCGAACGCCAGACTCCTGCCCTAGCCATTCAAGGGCGTGATTTCTAGGGTTTCTTAGCTCTATGTGTGGCGTCTGGTGTTCGATATCTCTTCTTCCCTAAACCTTTGATTTCCTGTGATTTTCTTCCATATGGCTGCAAATCAGCTTGGGGATCTTGGGTTTTTGAATGGCATGGCGAAGTCAAAATCATTTCGTGATGCTTTATCTGGTGATTCGCCTAGTTTTCCACCTCTCAAAGTTTCTTCTCATCGTGGTTTGCCTTCTTTAATCATTTTGGATGAGAAATTATTATCTCTTGTCGCACCTTTTGAGTTTGCGTTAGTAGGTAAATTTCTCGGTCGTCGTCCGCCTCTGGATTTTTAATTTAGAAATTCTTCTTTAATCTCAAACTGGGTGGTGCATTTTCGATTACTATCTTGAATCCTAAAAATGTGTTGATCAAGCTAGCTAATGAGCTAGATTACTGTAGGATTTTCTTTCATCGATCGTATTTCATCGCTAAATGTTTCATGAAGTTGTTTAAGTGGTCTCCCCTCTTTGAATTTAATATTGAGTCGCCTATTGTGCATGTTTGGGTCTCTTTTCCTAGTTTGCGTCCTCATCTTTTTTTGCCTCGCATTTTCATGGTTTGGGCTCTAAATTTAGTAGGTCTTTGCGTATTTGACAATGTCACTTCGAACAGCACTCGGTCATCTGTTGCTCAAAGTCTTGTGGAACTAGATTCACGAAATGTTATGCTTCCTAGGCGTGGCTTGACTCTGAATCTATGGAATACATCCAAAATATTGAAATTGAGGTTTTCTCATTGTATTGCTCTCATTGTAAAACGCTGGGTAATTCTAAGGAGGTTTGCCCTATTTTATTCCCTAAGATGGATGTGCGTCTCTCTATTCATGAGGTGTAAATCATGGAGGTGGCTGATAATCATGTTAATGGTGTGGTTGAAGTGGCGCTTAATGAGGGGTAGCTGTTAATGATATTACTCTTTATAATGATATTTTGGTTGTTGTGTCTCTTTTGCTTAACAAGGTGGGTCCTGTTATTATGAATATTATACAGTTAGGTGATGGTGTTTCACACCGTGATGATGTTTTAGTTTTGCCTACTGCTGTCCTTCAACTGAGTGAGTGCATTGTGTTGAATGCTCATGATGAGTATGGTAAGGGTTTGCATAACTTGGCTTCTCCTATTATTGAGGAGGTAGAGGCGGATGATGGTGTGATTCAGATGGATGGGTGCTTTGGTTCGCTTGAGGTTGTGGATGTCCCTAGTGTTTTGGTTGTTGTTCCTCCCATCCTGAGATCTATGATGGTTGCTGGCAATGTTTATGTTGATCATTTGGATGCTTTGGTCAGGATTCCCTCTATTGTGGGGAGTAATTACGATGCTTTGGTTGATGTTCATGTGGGATTTATTTCACCTAATGTTTTTAAGTTAAGGATTTTGTCGCGAGCAGGGGAGTCATGTTTGAGACAAATTGATTGGTTGGATGACTCAAAGGATTCTTCGTGCGATTTGGATAATGAATTGGAGGATGAAGTTGGGGACTTACAAGGCTCGTATGGTTTGGATATCTCTAGGGCTTTGGGTCCCCCTTTCTCTCGTGGTGGAAAATGGCGTCATTACGAATCTAGGAGATAGGTTTTCTCCTTATTCTTTTTATTACGGTTATTGGGCTGTATCTTTATTATCCCTTATTTCTCTCGGGATTTGTGTTTTGGGCTGGTTTGGAGTTCGTTTGCTTGAATCCCTTGTCTGTCACTTTATATTTTTGGTATTGGACGATGACGAAGTAGTTCTTCTGCATGCCCCGTGGATGGCTAGGCTTGGTTGCATCCTTGGTGGTCTTTCAGTCTTTGATTTTGGTAATCCTGTTGGCTTTGGATTCTTTGTGTTTGACTCTTTTTCCTCCTTTGATGGCCCTAGCCTGGCAACCAGGTGGGTTTGATCTGGTTGTCCGGCCTGTCATGAATTGGTTTTTTTCTATTTGTAACATTCTTATATGTAGCATTTCTTCTTCGGGCTATTGTTGTAATGTTTCCCTCGTTTAAAAAAAATTAAAAAGGATGCTTTTGCTTAGACTTCTAAAAAAAATAAAAAAATATATATAAAAGAGAAGAATATAGGAGACACCGCGGTTTTCACATGAAAAATTCAAAAGAAACAAAAAACATTGGACTAGCCTAGTTAAAATAATCCATTAAGTACTTGAAGTATTGAAAGTTTACTCTTCTCATAATTGGAGAAGACTTAATTATAAAATTAGGAGTACTTGCTTAGTCTCCTATAATTATAGTTGAAATTGTGAGAAAAATAGTGGAGGGATGGTGTAAAGACCATTTTGCTCCCAGGTTCGTCCGGACGAAGTTCGATCATCCGGGACGATTGGTACAGGTTGTGCAGGAAAACAGTTCTGGCTGCATGGTTCGTCTGGACGAAATTCGGATCGTCTGGATGAAAATCGTCCAGAGGGCAAGTCGTACGGGACGAAAATTAATTTCGTCTGGACGAAAATCGTCCAGAGCCCAAGTCGTCCGTGACGGTAATTAATTTCATCTGGACGAAATTCGTCTAGAGCCTAGATCGTCCGGTACGATCAGTCTGGATATATAAGAATGGGATATTTTTTGAAAGGAAAAAGGACGTCCAGGAGAGAGAAAAATGAAGGAAAAGAGGATTTTTGAGCGACTCCGGTCTGTTTTCGTCCGTTGTGACCATTAGAGAAGTTGACCGACTCGAGGTAAGGCACATTCCGCCTTTCTCAATTTTCAGAAACGAGATTTTTGACGTATTTTCTGTTCTGGATTTTGTTTCCGTTAGCGAATTTCTGGTATTATTTTCTTCTGACAAAGGTTTTACCGCGTAACTTTTGGTATGTCTCTGAGATGATAATTATGCGTGTTTTGAGTATTTTCTGGAAGATTTTTACCGGATATTTTGGATTCTGCGGTGTTTTAATTAAACTGCAAATTATCATGAGGTTGAAAAATATTTTATCAGTACAATGAAAGTCTTATAATATTGTTGTGAATGTTTTGTGGTAATTTGGTAAATTTCTGAATCTGTAAATTTTGTGTAGATTCCGTATACTGCCGTTATGCCGCTGGATTTTCGTACGAATTCTGCTTTTGTTCTGAATTGTATGTGGAATGAATTGATTATTGGTCTGCTGTCAGAAGGGAGTTATAAGGGGCCGGAATCCTTTGTGATTCCGTTGTCTGGGTTCGGGAAGGGAGACATAAGGGGAAGTTCTGAAATCTGAAATTCTGTATATCCGTTCTGTTCTGGTGCTATAAGCACAAAAAGGGAGCTATAAGAGGAAGTTCTGGTGCTATATGCACAAAAAGGGAGCCATAAGGGGAAGAAGGGAAGTTCTGACATCTGGAATGAAGTTCTGTTCTGAAATTATCTGTTCTGTAAAGTTGTAATGTGATTTTATCTGATTTCTGATTTCTGTACGACTCTGATTATTCCGTATGATTCTATCTGCTCCGTGACATGAAAGCTTTATGATAATATGACTTCAGTTTTCGTATTCGATGTTTGATTTCCGATTGAGCTATTATCTGTTCTGTCTGTCATACGATTTCGGTATGATAATTCGAATTCTGTACGGATACTTTTCTGATGTGAGTTTCTGATTATTTTGATTGATGATTGATGTCTTGCTGAGCTGTTAGCTCATCCTTATTTTCTGCGTGGTTTTCAGGTTCTGGGAAAGGGAAGGAGGTCTTGGACTAGACGTTCTGAGTCTGATTTGTGATTAGGTACTTGATACTTTTGATTTTTGTACAATCATGTCTTTTCTGTTCTGTTATGTTCTGTTCTTTCTGTCCGAAGCCATGCACTGTATCTGTATATGATTATTTTGATGAAAGAAAAGATAGATGAATTGCGCTGTGTTTGAATGTTTATAGTAGCTCTGTGTTTTTCTATCGGTGTTATACTTGGAAGAAAGTTCTGAAGCAAATTCCAAAGCCAGATCCTGGATTTGTTGGCTCAGTCGCTGCCCGATGCGAGCGGGATCCGTCCCGGTCGGGTTGGGTCGTGACAGATGGTGCCTACAATTATATTATGTTAGTCAAGCAATGATTATCGAACGATGGCGATCAGGTGATGTTGTTCGGATGACGATAATCAGAAAATGATAATCTAACAATAACAATCAGACGACAAATGTTGAACGATGTGAGATAAACTTTAACATCCGAGCAACAATGATTGGACAATGATGATTGTGACAAATTTTTGAGAGTGCATTTTTGCCAATATAGCAAAATTTCGCAAGGCTTCATCAAATGACCTAATATTGAATCATTTGACTATATAAAATTTATTTAGCACTCTGTTCCATAATGACATTGGAATTGAAGATTTTGAATCACATTATCTTTGGTGTTGTTGAGTTTGTCTTATCGACATATTCAGTTCACCTATAAATTTATTCAAATCAAAGCGAAAGATTTCACAATTAGTTTTGAAAATATTCAATACAAAATAATAAATCAAGATTTAAGCCAATAAAGTGATTTTTTTTTTTTGAAATATATCAAACATCATATTAGCATTCCATTAAAAAAAACAAATAATAGCATTATACTTTCATTAAAATGTACTAAGAATAATTATTTTTTAAGCAAATATAATTAAAAAAATTCTTTTCTTTGGATTGGGCGGGTCATGGGAATGTGCGATCCAAGCCCATAATTTAGTAAAAAATTACTATAACCATTGACCGTGGTTTCCCAATGGCAATATCGTAAATTATGCAACCTGGGACATATTCAGACAAGACACTTTTTGGAATTTTCAGCGGCGCTTCTCTTTCTCAGCCCACGAATATTTTCTGTCCGACTAGGGCTGCAAACGAACCGAGCCGAGCCGAGTATGTGAGTGTTCATGTTTGTGTTTGTTTAACATTAGCTTGTTCATGTTTGGTTCGTGTTTGATTCGAGCTTTATTATTTGTGTTCATGTTTGGTTCGTTTAATTTAAGGGTGTTCATGTTTGGTTCATGTTTGGTTCATGTTCGTTTGTTTAGTGCTTATCGAGCTTTAAACGAGCTATGTTCGTGAACATATCTCGCAAACAATCTATTGAACAAGCAAACATTAAATTTGTTCATGAACATTCTAAACAAACAATCTAACAAACATGGACAAATATGAAATATTTCTTGTTCATGAAATGAAATTTCTAAAATAAAAGCAGTTGTGTATTTAAAATGAAAATATGATTAATTTATATGAACATATGTTATAATATTTTATTACTTTAAAATTTATTAATAAAAAATAATTATATTATATTATGGTATAATTAAAGTTTTTATATTTAATCGAACTCGAATCGAGCTTTTTATCGAGCTTGTTCATGAACATCAACTGATGTTGTTCGCGAACATAAACGAGCTGAACGCATTAGTGTTCAAGCTTGTTTATTTAAGAATCGAGTATTTAAAATATTGTTCAAGTTTGTTTGTTAGTTAATTAAACGATCACGAACGAGCTTTAATCGAACCGAACGAGTAGTTCGTCGAACGTTTGGTTCGCTTGCAGCCCTATGTCCGACCACTCTCTCTCTCTCTCTCTCTCTCTCCTCCGTTCACGAAGGCGCTTCTCTCTCTAACCCTAAAAATATCTGACACAAAGGAGAAGGATGCCTAAAGAAGAAAGCTTGGGGGCCAAAGGTCACTCCTTTACATTTGATGTGGTAGACGCGGGGCAGGAAAGAAGGGATTTGCATTCGTGAAGGCTCCGGCCGGCGGGAAATTCTAGACGAATTTGGCGGGAAATTTCCAATGGAGCGGATCGAACCGGTGAGTGATTCATTTTCTATCTTTTGATCGAATTCTTGGTTTAGCTGGTTGGGATATTTTGGAGAGGTGGGTGATGAAGTGATTTCGAGTGGGTTTTGGCTCTATCTACCTTGTTATTTGGGTGGATGATTAATCGGGTAAGTGTTTGTGGCATGTGAGTTTTGATTTTGTTTATTTTAGTTTAAGGCTCTGGTTCTAAAGCTTGCGCATTGCTTCGTGGCCTCTTGACTGTCCCAAGCCTCAAGCTTTGATCGCGAAGCTCTCCGTTTCGGAAGTTGAGTACTCGTACTTCTGTTCCTGAAATGACTTCGGCTCATCAAGTCTTTTTCTTCTTCCTCCTCTCCAATTCCATCTCTCTCGTATTGTTGCAACTCAGAAAGTCTCTCTAGCTCTCTATTATGAGGCCCTTTATCCCTTTCGCTCCAGGAATAATTGATAAATTTATCTTTTGTAAGAAAGCGCTATGGCTGTTGGCTACAGTTAAGTGGCCAGGATTTTGTGGTACTGGTTGTTCAACTGGAATTTTCTATCTCAGGGCTTTATAAATTTTTAAGTTCCTTAAGAGCACATGAACCAAGTAATTAGTTTTCTTTGATCCTCATTTGGTTTACTGGATTCAATTTTGGGGTGGTCTCGATAGCAGCGTTATCTAGATAAGAATATCATTCAAATAGCACTGATGTTTATCAAATACAATAAATTTGGTCAGTGCTATCTTACTCAAATAATACAATGCTATTGAAAATGATTAGTGATGACTATAATCTTTCTTTTTTTTGTCATTTGTTTTGCCATCAAATAACTTAGGCCTCGTTTGTTTCGGCATTTTTTTCCTTTTCCGTTTGGAAACAGCGAAATTATTTTTTTGGTCGCTGTTTGGATGGGACACTTCTATAGAAATGCTTTTTAGGGAACTTTATTTTTCTACTGTTTTGAGTAGCTTTTTGATATTTGCTTCTCCGTTAGAAAACCCCATTCCCTTGACCATTGTTTCTAAAACTATTTTTTACAAAATGAGAGGAAGAACCAAACGAAGTCTTAATGTTTAGATGTCAATATATTTGGCTAGCATCTAAATGTCATTAAAAATGGAGTTAATTGTCATTTGCAATCTTATTTTAAGATATTAACCCAAACAAATTCATGTGTTACTAACTAATATTATATCATAGATATAAATGAATCAGACAACCTTGCATATTGCTGTTTTCTTTGCTGATTGATTTTTAGCTGAAAAACTTTTTACTAATACTGCAGGAGCTGGTGTGGAATAAGCACTCCCTCTTGGATGAGGAGGTTGGTTCTGCAGCTGAAGAGAACATGATGGCTGGCATCTATTTGAATGAAGCAGATACTATTGGAAATGAATCAGCACATTATGAGAAGTTTCTCCTTGATGATTTTGACAATTATGTGGATGAGATTAACGATCGTCTTACAGTTTCAAGATTGCTGACTGACTCGGTCATTAAGGGGATTGTGAATGCTGTAGTTGAGGAAACTGTAGAGAAAGTTGCTTCAAAGGAAGCAGAGATAGCTATCTTGAAGAAGAAGTTGCAGACATCTACTCACATTGCTGCTGCTGTTGATCGTTTAGAGCCGTCAAAGGTGGTATCAGACCCTTTGAAGTTGATTCTTGATAGTTTACAGATCAAATCATTGCCAGGCATGGACTACCCAGAACATTTGGGTAGAATAAAGATTTCTGTTGACAATCAGATTCAGAGGCTTAAGGAGGACTTCGAGTGTGCAAGAAATTCGAATTCTCTTGGTTCAATTGATGGTTGCTCTACAAATAACATGGTGTGCAAACTTCTTCCTCAAGTAAGGACAGATGAGAAATTGCATTTGCTTGGTGAAAGAATTGATGATTTGAGAGTAATGTTAGTTGGCATTTTTGATGAAATCAGTAATGTGTTCAGCTCTATGAAAGTTTCAACTATGGAACAGAATTGGGAGCATGAGTTGCGTGAAGAAATTAGTACTATTCTTGTTCAGAATTTTGTCAGAGATATTCAGAAAGAGTGTGAAACTAAGATTTTGGAACAAAGAAAATTGATTAATGCTCTAAGTACAAATTATCAGCTGAAGGTCAGTGAACTTTCTTCGGTACGAGAAGATCTTGATTCTATTTCTAAGTCTTTATTGAACTCAGATCAAAGTCTTCTGCTCTCTCATAGCAGTAGTGAAAGCTTAGAAGAACTGAATAATATAAGGTGGAAAGATCAATTTCATCTTAAGGCTTTGGGAAATAATCATTCATCTTTTGTATCAAATACCGGGGAAAATGGCGCTCGTATCATGCCGGAACCTCCGGAATTTGGAGAACCCTTGTTGGAAATTGCTGACTTTCCTCACCTAAAACACTTGTCAAAGGAGGACCTGTCAGCTTTTTATAAAATTGAAATGACTAAAATGCGGAGGCAACATGACAAAGCTATGGAAGAGAAAACAGATGAGTTGTTCAGGCTGAAGAGGGAATTCCTCAAGGAAAAGGACTCGTTTCTTTCTAAGAAAGATAAGGAGTTTGAGCATTTAAAGAAAAATGTCCGCAGAATTATCTTAAATTTGGATGATATACTAGTGGAGAAGGAGATGCCTTCTGTTGTTAAAGATGATTGTGATGAGGTCTGTAGTTTGAAGAATAAAATTAATTCCATGTTCTTTGAAAATCAAAGCCTACATGGTTTACTTATGGGAAGAAGGAAGGAGGTCGAGCATCTATCAGAACAGGTCACAGATGCTGCAAGCCAAATGTTGCTTAATACATCAGTAAACCAAAACTTATTGGAACAGATAGCGAATCTGAAAGGGGACATTGAAGATTTGAATGCAGAAGTTACTGTAAAAGAAGAATTAGATGCTATCATTTTGAAGGAGGTAATCAGTAAGCATTGTCTTCAAATGGAGGATGCTGAGATGAAGAGCAACCTTATCCATGATCTCTACTCAGTTTTTGTTAAAGAATCTACCAGAAATGAAATGTTTATGAGAAATACTATTGCACTCAAACAATCAGCAGAAAAGGCTTCCCTTGAATCAATCCTTTCAGAAAAGGAATTGGCATTACGCTCTGCAATTGAAGCAAACAACAATCTTAAGCAGGAAATAACCTCCTTATCCGCATTGATTAGTGAAAAGGAGAAAGTTGTGTTTGAAGCGGGGTCCACTATAAAGCAGCAAAAGGAGGAAGTTGACCTGGTTAACCGGGAACTCGATCTACTGAGAGATCAACTAAGCAAGCAAAACCTCATCATTTCTGGAAACAAAATTCATTCAGATTTCATGAGGAGTCAGTTTGATGATGCTCTAGAACAACTTCATGTCTATGAGATGGAGATAGATAATCTGAATCAAAAGTTAGCTATTGCTTCCAGTTCTTTGGAGGAATTAGAAAGGGAGAAGACCATCCTCAATGATATAATTAAAGAAAAGGAAAATAAATTACCATATTCAATTATAGATGGAAATAATCAAGAAGTAAAACAGGTGGAATTGATGGCGAGCTCATGGAGAACATTATCAGAAGTATCTTTAGACTTTGAAAGCAAGTTGGCTGAGACTGTTAAAAGAAATGAATCTAGGTTTGTTTATGACCTTCTTGGAGCACTTATATAACATAGGATTTTTATGCGTTATTTAATTGAATATATGAGTTGCTGTTATTGGGAGTTGGGACAGGTTTTCATCTCCATTTGCAGCTGTGAACATGTTTAATCATGCACTAATCTGATTAAAACTCAATGCAGTGACAGATGGCTTGTCATTTTAAGTTTGCAAGTAGTTATCTATGATAATCTATCAAATAATAGGTTTTTTAGAGATATTTGAATACATGCTGAACTTGGAAGACTCAATGCAAACTGCCTTCAGAGTTGTTGTTTAGGATTTCCATTTGCTTCAACCCAGTCGTCACATTGTTGTTGTCGTCCACGCATGTTAAAGCCATCTCGATTTGCGTGCACAATATTTTTAAGTTTTGTCGATCGACAACCCTAGCCAATATGGGTATCGATCTTAGTTGTTACCATTTCTTCGGATGTGCTGACATAGTACGTTTTGCAAACTGAGGACATTTCGGCGATTTAAGTTTTCAGTCGACACGCGTCGGGCGAGTTATGTGCGACGTCGTGCTCTTTCGCTTTTAAAATTCACCATGCACAGTCGACCCGACCCCGACACTAGTATTGAAGTCAACAACCAACTTAACATCCACTTTTGTCATCTCAAATGCTTACTCCGTTACATTTATGCCACAATAGTCTACGGTTTCCAAATTCATTGTGGAAATCTTCAACTAAGAGCTTATTCAAACTGAAAGTTGGCTAGAGTTACTAGTTTTCGGAAGTCGACCTTTGGTTATTGTACATTTCGTGGTGACGCACTTGTAACCTAAGTTGTCAAGAAATAAACAATAACTGCTTGCTCCTCCACTAAAGCAGAATATTTCGCATTGGCTATCTCCAACATAGATATCATCTTGTTGCAATGATGACTACAAGAATTTGGGATCTCTACCTCAACGGGCTACTAGGCTATTATAGAACAATATCTCAGATCTTGCAACATCCTCGAAGCTGACTAGCACTTCATTAGAAATCGCATTAAATTAACTGATGTCTAGTTCAGTACATTGCCGCCCCAGATCAAATTACAGACACTGAGGGTAGTTTAAGGTTCATTTTGTGTATATAGCTTGTGGAATGTGTCATCTTAGTTGAATGGTTTCATTGTGTTCTTTTCTTTTCTTTTTTTAAGAAATTCCTATTGTTATATGTCCAGGTTAAGGGTCTTGAGCAACCACTGCAGTTCACTAAAGCAACAAGTAAATCTACTGCTGAAGAAGGGTTTTTGGTACAAAAGGATGTTTGAAATAAGAAATTCGAACCTGCAGACAGCTGAGGCTGAGGTAAATCTCAATTGCGTTTCTTTACTCCATTCACTCTACTATTGTAGGTTTCAGTACTTTCATTTTAATTTATAACTTTTATCATTGCCTATTTTCTTTGAATTTGCCACATAGTCAGGACCTGTAATATCTTGGAGCTAAATTATGGTTTTTCATTATAAATATAAATTTGTTGTGAGCGAAATGCCTTATTGTTGCATCATAGCTGGTTTTAGTGGGTTCTGGTCGAGGTTTGTTCATGCACGTACATCGCTGCCCACCCCATCCAATAAAAGATCTTTGAATTATGGTTTTCCAGCCTTCACATTGTCCTTTATGACATGGGTTTAGGCTTCTATTTAATATTTTGATAGGAAGCACTTGTAGATCTCAAGTATTTCCTATCAATCTTAGGAAAACAGCGAGATTTCTCCACAAAAATCCACATAAAACCACAAAAACAGTAGATAATTTGTATTATTTGATGAAAAGAAAGCGGAAATTACCAAGATACAATTGATCCTCTATTCGAGAGGAGGATCAATCTCTCCCAATCTCTAGATGCCGCTAGAGCCCAAAGGAAAACCAAAATCTAAGATATCTTAAATTTCAGCCAAATTCAATATGCCCTAATCATAGGAAAACAAAGTACTTAATGCATACAAATCAAAAGGGAATCCCTAAACAATCCCTACATTCAAATTTCCCTCCCAAAACCCTCAAAAATCCTTCATAAAATACTCGTTTAGCTCATGCGGACCGAACGCCCACGGAAAGAGGCGGAGATCGTCCACCTCGGTTGCGCTGGGCCGGTCCCGCGTGGATCAGCTAGACCGGTCCAATGGACCTGTCTAACATATTTCAATTCTAAATCCATTCAAATTTGTGAAATCATGCATATTTTCTTTAAATGTTTATTACTTTTCTTTGTGTTCGTTTGACCTTTGAAGTCTTGTATGCTTCTTCATTGTGACTACTAATAGAGGAAGTATTTTTTCACAATTATTTTAAGCTAATAATGCAAGGAACTGACTTTCCTTTTAATTCTCCCAGAATATTTATGCTTCGCTTTTATTGATTTCAGGTCGATCTACTTGGTGATGAGGTAGATGCACTTTTGTCTGTTCTTGGAAAGGTATATGTAGCACTTGATCATTACTCACCAGTGTTGCAACACTATCCCGGGGTAAAGTTCGTTTCAGCTTTTCTTGTTGTTTTTGCTGTTTTCTTCTGTAGTATATTATTTTTCGGGAATTTCCATGTAGTTGCTAATCTTTTACTTTCTTTGCTACTATGTCATCACTTTTTTTCGCAAGGGTAGCAATTAGTTTGATATTTTCCAGTCTTATCTCTTAAATTGATAATTTAAGGATGAAAAGGCTCGTGCTTCACTGTCAAATATATGCTGCCTTCTTTTGCTATGTAAGATTCCAGATTCTGGCTGCTACACGACAGATTTTGGCCTAGTTTGGGACGGCTTTCTTATTGCTTCTAAAAAGTTGTTTTAAGAAGCAGCAAGAAAGCCGCCCCAAACGAAACCTTAGTCTCTATTTACAGGTTGTGAGATCACTTGTGTTGATTGAGGCCATTTCAAATAGGATTCACTCGAGGGGTTCCAAATGTGTTGCAGTGGATGGCTTTTTATTGACATCAAATTGATTATCAAGTAGATGAATTGAGTTTGTCATGATGAACTATGGCATCTAAATAAATATTGTCATACTTGTGAATCTCTGGACTTTTAAAGATCACATTTGCAATATATGAAAGTCATTAAAATTTAGGTCCTGTTTTTTTCTCCATATAAAAAACTTAGGTTTTTATATGGTCTTGCTTCTTGAATTTGTTAGAAAATGGATAGTCAGCTTCTGGCCATGAATTTATTAGATGAGTTCCTCGAGTATATTTGAATTAAACATTAGATAAGTTTTATTAAATATTTCTTCGTTAAAAGTAGATTTTTTTTTAAGCATTGACATCAAATAAAATTTTTCAGATAAAAATTGCAACACTATTAGATTCTTCTGCATTTATATCATTCTAGGTGAGTTCTACGAATTTGGCCAATGTTTTTGGTTGCTGCAATCTGAGATCATATCTGTAAGATCCTTCTTGAAGACCTTGAGTAAGTATAGCTTGGGTGACTACAAACTTTCTATCATTGGCATTTATCATTTCACGTTGAAAATGAGTTACAAATCGCTTAAGGGATTCATTAGGTTCCTACCTAATATTCAATAGGACTTGAGAGCTTTTCAAAGGTCCTTGAGCACTTACAAATTGTGTAATACAAGTCACTTGAGTTCTACAAAATTTGCTATGCCTTTGTATGGAGCTTTCGAAAACCATCGTAATATGGTGCCTTCTTAAATGTTGTAAAGAGTAATCTGCACTTCACTTCATCCCTTGCAATGAGCAATGATATTGTTGACTCAAACTGAGCAATAATATTTGTGGGGTATGAATTCCCTTTGTAAGCTTCCAAAGTGGTATTTTGAATTGCAGGGAAGATTGGGCCATTACTATCTAGATTAAGGCTTTGTTTGGGATTACTTTTTTGTTGCTTTTTAAAGCAATTTTTAGTACAAAAATTAAAAATTTTATACTAGAAAGTTGTTTTAAGAAGCAACAAGAAAGTCGTCCCAAATGAAGCCTAAGATTGTGTTTGTTGGCTTGATGGAGATTTTCTTGGGTTGGCAGGTTGAAAAAGTTTAGCTTCATTTTCTCATTTGAGTAATTAAGATCTTTTAGTTGGGCTTGATGAGGGAAGATTTTTTGCTTCTTCTGCACTATTCTTCCTTGCACCCTTCCATTTGAGTGATCTATTGCTGATATGATCCTTCATACTGATGTGAAACCAGGAATTTGAATCTCAGAAAATTAATAAAAGTTTGTTAAAGTAGTGAAAACACAATATTAATGATTTTCTCAATTGATAGTTCAAGAAAGATCTTAGAATTTAACCAAATCTAGGCAAGTATTACCGCTAAGTTAGCAAGATCTATAAAATAACAACGATAATAAATAGTAAAACCAATGAAAAGCCAACTCGAATCCAGCGGTTAACAAAGCGATTGTCTCACCTTGAGGCTACACTCAATTGCCTACTTCTAGGGTTGTCGGGAGAAGAAGAACCACACAAGCGATGAAACCACTCCGAGGTAGACGGCGCCGGAGATCCGTAGTGAAAGAGAGGAAGGCGTAGGATGTGGAGGTGGCACGGGAGGTCGGCCGTTGATGGTCCACTCGTAGTCCGGACGTTGTCTATCAATGACTTTGATGAGGGATGGGAGGATCCGATCCAAGTAATCTCCCACGGTCTCTTCGTCGGATTCAAATCCCGCGTCGAAGAACGGCGAGCGGAGGACGTCGAGATTTCCTTGGGCATCAAACACAAGCCCCCATTCTAGCTCGGGGTCCGCCATGCGGCATGGAGATGGAGTAGGTGGTCTCCACAAGGTGTTCTCCAATGGGGAAGGTGGAGAGGTCGGCGGGTTGTAGAGAGAGGGGGAGGAGTTGATTTGCTCTCAAAGAAGAAAAAAAAAAACAAAACTGAAACTAATTTCAGTTTCAGGGGAATTGAGAGGGAAAAGTTGGAGATTTGATTTCTCCAATTAATGACAATTAAGGCATTGAAGACATTTTAATTGATGGGAGCAATGCAGGGAGCCGACGGTAGAGAGAATAAGGGGTAGAAATTGGAAAACTGAAATTACTTTCCAGTTTAGGTGTAATTGGAGGGAAACGAAATTTGGGATTTGAATAATATTTCAAATTAGGGGAGAATTAATTACCAAATTAATGGAATTCCACCCATGAGGGGTAAACCGGCGGTACAGCTAGGCATAGAGAGGGAAATCGGTGGAGGGGGAAGAGGTTTCCAAAGATAGAAGGTGATGAGGAAAAAATCTGAAATTAAGTCCAAACAAATTTAATTTCAATTTGGATCTTATTCAAAAAGTTTCCATAAATAGATTTTCTAATTTAGGAAAGAACTTGAAATTTGAGATTCAAATTTCAGTGCAGGGTCGGAGAGGGAGAGGTAGCGGAATTGGTGGGAGAAGAAAGGGGAGGCCGGCCGTGGAGGCTGTGGGGGCCGGCGGGTGGATCTATGGAGGGCGGCAACAAGAGCTTGGCTTCTTGCTTTCTCTTCTCTTCTTGGGGTATTTGGTGGCAGAGAAACAAAGGATTAGTAATCTCAAACCTTGATTGATTTCCACCAGTGAACTCACAAAGAGATCACGAAGAACTCACTAAGAGATCTCTACGACATTGAGCTCACAAAGAGAACAAAGCATAAGAAAATTTTCATTCAATAATTCATCATCCCAAAATACAATGACAACGCCTTTATATAGGCTAAGCAGAAATAAAAAGAAACATAAAGACAACCTTGCCCTTGGGCTACAACCAACACTAATTCCCTCATAGGGGTACAAACGGAAAAACATGAAATAGAAATGACATAGATAAAATAAAACATAAAAATAAAGACTCTAAATCATGGCCGTCGATCGGCGTCTCCGGTGATGGTACACGTGTCGAAATCTGATGTCCCCATCATTCTCCCCGGGTGGGAGGGAACTCGACCCTGTCGAGTAAGGGTCCTGAAAACTCTCATACAACTCCAGAATGTCGGGGTCCAGTCTCTGTATCTCATCCCGCTCTAGCCAAGTATC
The DNA here is from genome assembly GCA_022539455.1 of Dendrobium nobile. Taxonomy (NCBI): domain Eukaryota; kingdom Viridiplantae; phylum Streptophyta; class Magnoliopsida; order Asparagales; family Orchidaceae; genus Dendrobium; species Dendrobium nobile. Next base: position 1,450,553 of record CM039728.1, read on the forward strand.
CTCCGTCCCCGGCTTTCCTCTCCAACGAACTAAGTATCTGTGGCGTCCGCCGTCCCTGGTGGAAATGATCTCATCACTCAGTATAGTTTCCATCTTCTCCCTATTAGGTAATGTGGGAATTTTGGGGAGTGGAGGTAAGGCTGGGATCTCACTAGGTATGGACTCACAAGGCTCAAGATTCAATGGATTGTCTGGGTTAAAGTCAGGTCCATCAAAGGCTACTAGATCCTCGATGTTAAACGTGAGATTCATGTTGAAACCTTCAGGAAGGTCCAAAACATAAGAATTACTATTTATTTTAGAAGTTATTTTAAAGGGACCTGCACTTTTAGCATGTAGTTTCTTAACGGCCCCTGGTGGGAACCGCTCCGGACGAGTCCGAACCACGACATAGTCTCCAACTTCGAACTCCTTGAAGTGTCGCTTAAGATCAGCATTAAGTTTGTAATTTTCATTACTTTGCCTAATTCTTTTATTAATTTCTTGATGCAATTCCTGGATATGCGATGCAAATGCTGATGCGACAAACCCGATGTGCAAGATGATTGACAAGACTTTGGGCTTACACCAAAGCTCTAAATAGAGACAAACTTGACAGGAAACGAACATGCAAACACACAGACTCACAAGCACACATAGATAAGCATAACGATGGGATAAACTTAAAATGAGGGGACTTAAAGTTTCCAAATTTAAGGGAATTGGTTTAGGGGGGGGGCAATAAAGACATCCTTAGCTACTAAGGCACTTCCATATAAAGTTTCAGCTATGGTCGAGGTTAGTCTCCTAGGGGTAGCAGTGTAATCTATCAAAGTCATCCAACTAGGATAGAAGTGGTCCTGATAAGGGTAGGATGAGGTTGTAACGGGCAAAATGTAGGAATCAGGAATAAAATAAGATGATTGGTCCTGACTCACATCCATAAGGGGGTAGCCCAAAGATTCGTCAGCCGGTATGGGACTTATAAGATGGGAAAAAGTTCCTAGGACATCTGTGGGTATAACAGTAAGAAAGAAATCCGGAGTGACACACTTGATCAAATATAAATCCAAAGGAGCAGCTCCAAAGTTAGATTCTAATGAAACAAAAGGAAAGGTACTGTCTTCCAAAGTAAAATCAGGTTTGGTTTCAATCCTAAGATCCGTAGGTTCCGCTTCACTTGAATCATGTGACAAATTCGATTGACTTACATTCGACTTGAGATTAGCTAAGTCGCCATCAGAACTATCCAAAATTAAATCAGAGTTATCCGAATTCATCTCAATAATTAAATTAGAATCTTCCGATTTTAATTTCATTGTGTTCAAGGTCAGATCAATCTCTTTCGGGATCAAATCAATATTGTCCAGGCAGACCTTATCCAAAGGGATATCGTTAATGATATTAGTCTCAAGAGGGGCTAAGGTCTCGAGGTTAAAAGGTTCTAGACCTCCTAAATCAGGGTTTAAGTCCGGCAGGGGGTCTAATTCAATCACTTCAGTTTCATCCTCAAAGAAGTCTTCGTTATCATTAATATCATTAGCATCCACGAAATGGATGCACTCATTCTCAGGTTCAGGAGATCCCTTCTTTTTAATGCATTCATTTATTACAATCACACCTGCAGGGTCAAGGAATGGGGAGTCTAAAGGTTGAATGGAATGGCTAGAAGTGGGTCCAAGTGGGGAGCTATAAGAGATTGATCTCTCAGAAGACCCAATAGAGGGTCGGCCTTTAAGTTTTGGGGAGGACCTATAGGGTGGGGCAACAACCCTGATGTTACTAAAGGATGGGTGACCACTAGTAGGGGAAGTGTACTTTAATCCAAGTTCTCGTTTCATGTTTTTCCAATCGGAGGTGGGTTATTCGCCACGAGACTCTTTATGATCTTCCAACCTCATCCAAAATTGGAGAGCATTACCGCTTAGGTGTGACCTAGCAATGCTAAACTGGCGAGAGGTAGGGATTTCACGCGATTCAAAATAGTCCTCTAATTGTCTAACCCATTCCCTAAAATAGTAAGGGTCCAAAGAACCATCAAAGGTAGGCAAACGATAAGGTGGTTCAAAGTGAAGTCGTTGTGGCTTAAACTCGGGTCTATGTTGAAAAGCAGAGGGGGACACATAATTCGAGCGGGGATAGTCAATAGGTTTCTCCGTCATAATTCTAGTCATAGTGCCCACTAGGTTAACGATGTCATCTAAGCTCTTTTGAAGTCTTATCGGGTCCATAGGTTCGGGTTGGGGCTGGTTGGGGAAGGTTTAGGGGCGGTGGACAGCACCTATACCTGCTGGAATTTGGCTCCTAGAGCTCCTAAATACTGCTGGAAGACTCGGGACAGCAACCTAACACAAGGTGGCACGTGTCTAGCGAGTTTAAGGTTGGAAGCTAAGTGTGGACAGCAACTAGAACAACTTTTCGGTCAAATCTAAGTCTCTAGCAGGTGCAGATTTTGAGTTGACAGCAACAGTACACAACTAGGAAACTTATTCTAAGTGACTCCTAGTGTGTGGACAGCACTTAGGGCTTAAGTTAGTAACTCCCACGAACTGTAGACACTGCAGGAATACAAAGGCAGCAGTTGCAACAAGTGTTTCCACTCCCAAACAGTGACTAACGAATGCAGAAAAGTGAGGACAGCAGGGAATACTCAAGCCGTAGTTGTTCCCGACACTTAGTAACCTACCAAACCAACGACCAACGCTAAGATGCTGGCTAGAATGTCCTAGTTCAGCTATATGCTTGCTGGAAATACCAAAAACAGTAGCAAAACAATGAAAATAACTTATCTAAGCAATGATATGCATGGCATTCTTGAACTACCGCAAGGTGCTAAACCCTAGGATGCTTTCTATGCATGTCAAGCATGGTAACCATGCTCTGATACCAATATGATGTGAAACCAGGAATTTGAATCTCAGAAAATTAATAAAAGTTTGTTAAAGTAGTGAAAACACAATATTAATGATTTTCTCAATTGATAGTTCAAGAAAGATCTTAGAATTTAACCAAATCTAGGCAAGTATTACCGCTAAGTTAGCAAGATCTATAAAATAACAACGATAATAAATAGTAAAACCAATGAAAAGCCAACTCGAATCCAGCGGTTAACAAAGCGATTGTCTCACCTTGAGGCTACACTCAATTGCCTACTTCTAGGGTTGTCGGGAGAAGAAGAACCACACAAGTGATGAAACCACTCCGAGGTAGATGGCGCCGGAGATCCGTAGTGAAAGAGAGGAAGGCGTAGGATGTGGAGGTGGCACGGGAGGTCGGCCATTGATGGTCCACTCGTAGTCCGGACGTTGTCTATCAATGACTTTGATGAGGGATGGGAGGATCCGATCCAAGTAATCTCCCATGGTCTCTTCGTCGGATTCAAATCCCGCGTCGAAGAATGGCGAGCGGAGGACGTCGAGATTTCCTTGGGCATCAAACACAAGCCCCCATTATAGATCGGGGTCCGCCATGCGGCATGGAGATGGAGATAGGTGGTCTCCACAAGGTGTTCTCCAATGGGGAAGGTGGAGAGGTCGGCGGGTTGTAGAGAGAGGGGGAGGAGTTGATTTGCTCTCAAAGAAGAAAAAAAAAACAAAACTGAAACTAATTTCAGTTTCAGGAGAATTGAGAGGGAAAAGTTGGAGATTTGATTTCTCCAATTAATGACAATTAAGGCATTGAAGAAATTTTAATTGATGGGAGCAATGCAGGGAGCCGGCGGTAGAGAGAAATAAGGGGTAGAAATTGGAAAACTGAAATTACTTTCCAGTTTAGGTGTAATTGGAGGGAAACGAAATTTGGGATTTGAATAATATTTCAAATTAGGGGAGAATTAATTACCAAATTAATGGAATTCCACCCATGAGGGTAAACCGGCGGTACAGCTAGGCATAGAGAGGGAAATCGGTGGAGGGGGAAGAGGTTTCCAAAGATAGAAGGTGATGAGGAAAAAATCTGGTATTAAGTCCAAACAAATTTAATTTCAATTTGGATCTTATTCAAAAAGTTTCCATAAATAGAATTTCTAATTTAGGAAAGAACTTGAAATTTGAGATTCAAATTTCAGTGCAGGGTCGGAGAGGGAGAGGTAGCGGAATTGGTGGGAGAAGAAAGGGGAGGCCGGCGGCCAGGAGGCCGGCCGTGGAGGCTGTGGGGGCCGGCGGGTGGATCTATGGAGGGCGGCAACAAGAGCTTGGCTTCTTGCTTTCTCTTCTCTTCTTGGGGTATTTGGTGGCGAAGAAACAAAGGATTAGTAATCTCAAACCTTGATTGATTTCCACCAGTGAACTCACAAAGAGATCACGAAGAACTCACTAAGAGATCTCTACGACATTGAGCTCACAAAGAGAACAAAGCATAAGAAAATTTTCATTCAATAATTCATCATCCCAAAATACAATGACAACGCCTTTATATAGGCTAAGCAGAAATAAAAAGAAACATAAAGACAACCTTGCCCTTGGGCTACAACCAACACTAATTCCCTCATAGGGGTACAAACGGAAAAACATGAAATAGAAATGACATAGATAAAATAAAACATAAAAATAAAGACTCTAAATCATGGCCGTCGTTCGGCGTCTCCGGTGATGGTACACGTGTCGAAATCTGATGTCCCCATCACATACATAAATTTTTCCATAGCTATCCATGTACAACTTATGCTGTATTATCTGTTCTCAGCCATCAATTTCTTTCAATATCAGGTTATGGAAATTCTAAAACTGGTTCAAAGAGAACTCCAAGGTGAAACAGCTACATCAAGGTGATTCAGAATCTGGTTGAATGTCTAAGATAATTGCTTGCTGGTAGATTTATAAGCCTCTCTGATCCACCATTTACGCTCTCATTCTGGTAATTTGTTCAGTTGCTGCAACTAAGAACATTCAAGGTTTTGTTTAGGACGGTTTTCTTATTGCTTCTTAAAGCAACTTTTTAGTATAAAAATTAAAAAATTTGTACTAAAAAGCTAATCCTCAGTCTCATGCCCATTCTTTCATTCAACTTCTACAATAAAGCTCAGATGTTATCAGTTCTTCAGAGCAATGCAAAGCAGCAATTTCTTGTTTATTTTTTGCAGATCAGTGTACAGTATTAGTTCAATTTCTTTGGCTCAGATTATGTTATTCTGAAGTAGTTGAAGGATAGGGAGATATTTATTGAGATTTCTGTGAGTTATTGAACTGTGGTGGTTCAAAGCTGAGAGAATCTGTAGAGCTCTTCTTTGGTTGTAAAAATGAAAATGTGGCTATGTATTTCAGATATATGTAAATGGAGATGGTTGCCTGCTTTATTTATATATCTTTTTGTGGTTATTATCCTGGACTTAAGGAGATATGTATGCTAATAAGGGTTGGCAAAATTGCTTGTTGAGCTAACCCATCAAATGAATTCGCTTTGCTCGAGTCAAAGATATTCGCCAACCAAAAATGAATTTGTTGAAGATTCCATCAGAATTCAACCAATCTAAGATTTCGTTTGGGATAGTTTTCTTATTATTTTTTTGAAGTAGTTTTTTAGTACAAAATTTTTTACAACAGTTACAACATCAAGTAATTATTCTTCTACGTGGGATTCGCTGATGAATCCTTTTTCTCCATTGGTTCATATTAAGAAGAAATTATTTTGTGCGGACCCCGGATTGTCTGAAGGCGAATCAAGGTGTGCCTTGTCATCCGATACATAGTGGGTACGCAGTTGTAATACACAACAAAAGAGTGTTATGGTGTGGTCTGATTCGCCTCCAGACAGTGTCCGTATGCACACAGAATAATTTCACTACGAGTCAAATTCTTATATTAATCTAATAAATATATGTCTTTTTTAACATATTTTAATCAAGTCTTTTTAGGCCTATATCTATCTTTCTTAAATATAAGTTAAATCTAATACATTTATTCTCCTAACTAGGTCATCAAAAAGTTTGTCATTTTATATGATCAAATCATCTAAGGTGACTCTCTCTAATCTTTATCTGTCATTGGAGCTACTCCAATCTTTTCAGGTATATGCTCGTTTCGCATTACATCTCTATGAGTAAAGCCATTATATTTCGAGAAATTTTTGTACTAAGAAGTTGTTTTAGAAAACAGTAAGAAAAATTATCTTTGAGGTGTTAGGAGGCATTATTATTTCATGATTATCTTCATTGTCAAACTAATTTGAAGAACTGCCCTATCAACTGTAGTTTTTTTTTTATTTTTTTTATTTTTTTTATTTTTTTTATTTTTTTTTTTTGCATGAGGTGTGAGATAATTTAGCCTTCTTGAGTATATGCCTCTAATTTAGCCTTCATGAGGTGTGATATATTGATGCAATCCCAAAATTTTTAAGTGTATTTAAAGTATTTTTTAAATATTTAATATTTAAATATTAAATTTTCAATTATGAAAAATGAGAAATCACCCCAATAATTTTAAGAAAAATTAAATATTTTTAGAACATTGAACCTCACCAATGAGATTTATGCCATGACCTTTGGTTTGCTCGGGGGTAGGTTGGTAATTTTAAATAGGGTGGATTTTCATTTGAAAAAAAATATTGTGCGTGCAAATATGATTAAGGAAAATTCCAAGAAAATTTAGGGATGTGAATTTCAAATTAAAAATCTCTCTCAAATTTATTAAAATTTTTTAAATTATTTTAGTAGGTTAAATTTTTAAAAACAGTAAAATAAATATTTTTTATTTAAGGGTTTGTTTGGAAATTTTTTTTCTTAATTTTTAGATAGCAATTACAATTTCATTCGGTTATTATTATTGTTTTTGTTTTCTCACATTTTTTTTTAAATTGTGTAAAGTTGCTTGTTTCAACTATAGTAATTAAGTTATTTTTCACATTATAATTTCATAATCAACTTCATAAAACACTATAGTCATCTCTAACAAATATTAAGGGGCTTTTTGGTTTAAAGTAAAAGGGCTGTAAAGTATTCTAAATATAGTTAGCGGTTTGGAGAATATTGGTGTTTGGTTTGAAGTCAAACAAACGCAATTCAAAATATTAATGTATTTAAATTTCACTGTTTAATTCATTTTTTGTGTATTTGGAATTCATACGATTTGAACGATTTTTAAATACACTATAACTTCATTTCCTGTCGTTAGCCACTACCATTGTTGGTGGCCACAACCGTCGGTTGCTGCTATCAATTACCACCACAACCAGTTGCCATCACCGTCAGCTTCCACCACCTCTGTCGCCACCGTCGTCCGCCATCACAATCTACTTCCACCATGTGGTCATTTTCACGAATCATATCTAATACATTGTACCAACCTACTATTCAATGAAAATAATGAAATATACTATTTATATTATTTGTAATATAATTCGAAATCATTTTATGGTATCATTAGAATAACTCTTACTATTATAATTGTTATAGCATGTAATAATTAGCAAATTATATATCTTTATTGAATAAAATATTATAATGATTTAATTTAAATTGATTTTAATTAAATTAAATACTTTATTGTTTACATTTTGGAAAATTTACATACATACCACTATATACCTGTTGCGGGCTAGAATATACGCGGCAATGGAGTTGTAATTTTACGTCTTAGTGTTGCACGTGTCACGACCCGACCCGAGACGAGACGGATCCCGCCCGCGCCGGATCGCGACGGAGAATAGCTAACCAGGATCTGGCTTGGATTAGGTTACTGAACTGATCTTCCAAATTCTTAACTCAACAGAAACACACAGAACAACAGAGCTACTAAAAACATCAAATGCAGCGGAACAAAACATCTATCTTTTCATTTCCTCAAAATAATCATCTACAGAACAGTACATGGCTTTCAACAGAAAGAAAGACAGAACAGGAAAGCCATGACTGTACAAAAATCAAACGTACAAAAGTACCTAATCTGATCAGACTCTGAAACCTAGTCCTGAACTTCCTTGCCCTTCCCAGAACCTGAAAACCACCAGAAAGCAAGGGTGAGCTCAACAGCTCAGCAAAGCAACAAACCTCCAATCTAAATTCTCAGAAAACAAAACCAAACTTATCAGACAGAAATCAGATCAGAAGTCGGAACAGAATCGGAAATCAAAACTTACGGACAGACATCAGATCGCATCAGAGTCGTACAGATCGTATCAGAACAGAACAAATCAACAGAGTCAGAAACAGAAATCAGAATCGTACGGATCATATCATGTCATAATCACAATTTCGTACAGAACAGAACAGATACAGAAAATAGTACAGATACATATAGCTAAATGCCCTGACACTGACGGAATCTCTACGGATTCCGGCCCCTTATGCCTCCCTTCCCAGACACTGACTGAATCTCATAGGATTCAGGCCCTTATGTCTCCCTTTGTGCTCACGGCACCAAAACAGATGTGCTTATAGCACCAAAACAGAATTCATCGGATCCGGAACAGAACAGATATCAGATTTCAGATTGAGCTCATTTCAGATTTCCCGTTTCACTAACTGAATCTCATAGGATCCAGGCCCCTTATAACTCCCTTTTTATAGCTTATACACATAGCATTTCAATTCAGAAGAAATCCGGACAATTCAGAAATTACCCAAAAATCGGGCAGCACAACGGCAGTATACGGAATTTACACAAAAATTCCTGCAAAGAAAATTTACCGAATTCGCACAGAATACAGATATCAACATTTCAGAACCTTTATTCTACTGCACAGATAAATTCCAATTTCACAGAAAAATCCGGTCGACTAAAAACACAGTCGAATCAAAAATACCCGGACGAAAATCTTCAGAAAATAACCAAAATGTGCACACTCGGCACGTCAACAATATACAGAAAGTTACGCGGTAAAAACTGAACCAATCAACAGATACGGACAAAAATCATTAACGAAAACGAAATCCGGACAGAATATACCGCCAAACACGACGGAACTGAAAATTGAGAAAGGCGGAATGTGCCTTACCTCGAGCACAGCAATTTCCTCAACAGTCACTTCGATCGAAAACGGCTCCGCGTCGTCCGAAAATCCACTTTTCTCCAAAATCCCACGACTTTCTCTCTCCTCAGATATTTATTTTTGATTTTCTCTCTCTTCAAAACGACTGAAATCAGCTTTATAATACACAGATCGGCCCGGCCGATCGCAGCATCGTCCCGGGACGATCCGACCAAAAGGATCGGCCTGGTCTCCCTTCAGGGCTATTGCATGGACGATATTTTCTACAGTGCCGATCGGCCTGGCCGATGTCTCCAATCGGCCTGGACGATGCCTGCAGAAAATCACCTGGAGCAAAACTGGGCAAAATCTGGAGCTGATTTCCACTGATCGTCCCAGGACGATCCCAGATCGTCCTGGACGATACTGGAGCAGATCTTGATATTACAATCTCCCCAACTCAGAAAAATGTCGTCCTCGACATTATCCAGTCCAAACTCAGTCAAAACAAGTACGGGTACGACCGTCTCATATCAGACTCCTTCTCCCAAGTTGCTTCCCGTGCAGTCCGGTGCTTCCACTGGACTTTAACCATCGGAATCTCTTTATTTCTTAACTTTCGGACGTCGTACGCCAAAATAAGCTCTGGCTCTTCCTTGTACGCCAGATTCTCCTGAATCTCCACCTCATCAGCTGACAACTTCTTCCCAGAGTCTGAAACCCACTTCCTCAGAGTGGATACGTGAAACACATTATGCACATCCGGCATAGATTCAGAAAGCAATAGGCGATAAGCAGATTTTCCAATTCTTTCCAAAATCTCAAATGGTCCAACATACCTTGGACTAAGCTTGCTTACCTGACCAAATCTGTTCACACCCTTCATCGGGCTGACTTTGACATACACAAAGTCACCGACCTGAAATTCAACAAATCTGTGCTTCTGATTGTAATACTTCTGCTGACGATCTTGAGCGGCTTTCAATCTTTCTCTTATCAAATTGATCTTCTGAGCAGTTTCATCAGCAAAAGTGGCCCCCAAAGCCTGTCTATCTCCGACCTCCGTCAGAGTCAAAGGAGTACGACACTTCCTGCCATACAAAGCCTCGTACGGTGCCATACCGATACTGGACTGAAAACTGTTGTTATAAGCAAACTCAATCAGCGGAATATGATCCTCCCAACTTCCGCTAAAGTCCAGAACACAAAGCCTCAACAGATCTTCCAGTACCTGAATAGTCCTCTCAGACTGTCCGTCGGTCTGAGGATGAAAGGCTGTACTGAAATGCAGTTTCGTACCCAAGCCTTGCTGAATGCCTTTCCAAAGTCTGGAAGTAAAGCGTTCATCTCGATCAGATACGATCACACGAGGCACACCGTGCAATCTGACTATTTCCTTCACATAAATCTGTGCCAATCGATCAACTGAATCCGTCTGTCTGATCGGAAGAAAATGGGCTGACTTGGTCAATCGATCTACAACCACCCAAATGGCATCATGTCCTTGTCTAGATCGAGGAAAACCCATCGCAAAATCCATCGTTACCTCCTCCCATTTCCACTCAGGGATAGGCAACGACTGCAACAGTCCACCCGGTCGCTGATGCTCTGCCTTCACCAACTGACAGGCTTCGCATCTCGACACAAACTCTACCACATCTTTCTTCATCCCAGGCCACCAAAACAAAAGCTTCATGTCAGCGTACATCTTACCACTGCCTGGATGTACAGTGTAGCCAGAATGATGAGATTCGTACAGAATCTCCTGCCTCAAGTCTCCAAACACAGGTACCCACAACCTGTTCTTACAGAAAATAACACCAGAATCAGAAATTCGAAGTTCAGGAGTCTTACCAGATCCAATCTGAGCTATCAACTTCGAATAGTCAGAATCTGACTTCTGGGCTTCTAGAATCCGTGCTTCCAAAGAAGACTGAATACTCATCTGAGCCAACTCCAAATCACTGGAGGAAACCACCTCCAACTGCAATCTCTCCAAATCACGAACCAGAAAGTCATCACAGGTAAGCTGAATACCTGATAATCCAGAAGACTTCCTGCTCAGAGCGTCCGCTACCACATTCGCCTTCCCAGGCTGATACTGAATAGTCAAATCGTAGTCCTTGATCAACTCGAGCCACCTCCTCTGTCTCAGATTCAGATCCTTCTGAGTAAAAATGTACTTCAGGCTCTTATGATCAGTAAAGATCTCACATCTGACGCCATACAGGTAATGACGCCAAATCTTCAAAGCAAAAACTACTGCAGCTAACTCCAAATCATGCGTCGGGTAATTCTTCTCATGTGGTTTCAACTGTCTCGAAGCATAAGCAATTACCTGACCATGCTGCATCAGAACGCAACCCAATCCTTTCAGTGAAGCATCACTGAACACCTGAAAACCCTCCGTACCTGACGGAAGTGCCAACACTGGAGCTGAAGTCAGACAATCCTTCAATCTCTGAAAACTCGTCTCACACTCCGGTGTCCAAACAAAAGGTACTGACTTCTGAGTCAGTCTCGTCAGAGGAGTCGAAATCTGTGAAAATCCTTTCACAAACTTCCTATAATACCCGGCCATGCCCAAGAAACTACGTACCTCAAATACCGTAGTCGGCCTTGGCCAATCAGCAACAGCCTGAATCTTCTGGGGATCTACAGAAATGCCTTCTCCGCTAATCACATGCCCCAGAAAAGAAATGCTCTTCAGCCAGAATTCACACTTAGAGAACTTGGCATACAGCTGATGCCTCCTCAAAGTCTCCAACACAATCCTCAAATGTCTGGCATGCTCATCCTCAGATGCAGAATATACCAGAATATCGTCAATGAAGACGATCACAAACTGATCCAAATACTCCCTGAATACTCGGTTCATCAGATCCATGAAAATCGCAGGCGCATTGGTTACCCCAAAAGGCATAACCAAAAACTCGTAGTGCCCGTACCGAGTACTGAAAGCAGTCTTCACCACATCAGTTTCCTTCACCTTCACCTGATAGTATCCGGATCGCAAATCAATCTTCGAAAATACCGAAGATCCGGAAAGTTGATCAAACAAGTCGTCAATCCGAGGCAAAGGGTACTTGTTCTTGATCGTGACCTTGTTCAAATCTCTGTAATCAATACACATACGGAGTGTACCGTCCTTCTTCTTCACAAACAGAACAGGTGCTCCCCAGGGCGAAACACTAGGATGTACAAAACCTCTGTCAACCAACTCCTGAAGCTGAACTTTCAACTCAGAAAGTTCTTTCGGTGCCATCCTGTACGGAGCTTTCGATATCGGAGCTGTACCCGGAAAAACATCGATAGAGAACTCCACATCTCTATCCGGAGGTAAACCAACCAACTCCTCAGGAAAAACATCAGCAAACTCCCGTACTACAGGGATCTCAGAAACAGAACCAACCTCCAGGTTCAGATCCCGCACCGAAGCCAAAAATACCGGACATCCTTTCTTCCACATCCTGCTCACCTCCATCACAGAAACCAGACTGGAGAGAACACCTCGTAATCCCTGAAATACAACTCTCTCTCCAGCCATAAGCAAACTCACTTGCTTCTTCAGACAGTCTATCTGGGCCTCATACTGACTCAGCCAATCCATGCCCAGAATCACATCATACGAAGAAATCGGCAATCGAATCAAACTCGATTTCCACTTCTTGCCAGAAATCTCGATCTCACACAAACAAAACTGTCGAGCAATCAATGGATTCCCAGCCGGTAAAATCACAGACAAAGAAACCGGTAAAACCATCGAATCCAAATGTAAAATCTCAAAACAATGCTCGGACAGAAAAGAATGACTCGCTCCAGAGTCAAACAAAACACGACAGGGCTGATCAGAAATGTAAACCGTACCTGTCACAACATCCGGAGCATCACGAGCCTCCTGCTGACTCAGACTGTAAACTCGTGGCTGAACTGGAACAGGAGCTGAAGCAACAGAACTACTCTGCTCCCTCTGAATCGTAGGTGGTCTCCGTGGTGCAGAACTAGAACCACCACCTCTACCAGCAAATCCCTCAGGGCGTGGAGGAACAGTCCTCGGTCTTCCTGCTGCTGAACCAACAGGTCTGACAAAGCCCTCAGATCGCTGCTCATATCCCATCTGTGGACATTCTGCAATCCTATGTCCCGGCTGACCACATCTGAAACAAAGACCAGCTATCCTGTAGCACTGGCCATGGTGTCGCCGTCCACAACTCTGGCACACAGGTGCCGTACTGACAGATCCAGAACTAGTCGTACTGGTAGCAGTACCAGACGATCCTCCGCTCTTCCTGGAATCTCCAGATCCAGATCCAGGAACAAATCTCCTCTTCCCAGAGGAACCACTGCCAGATGTCTCTCCTCCAAACCTCTTCCTACTCGCAGTCCACCGCTGCTGAGTAGCCGTCATATCATTCTCAATCAGACGAGCTCGCTCCACAAGCTCAGAGAAATCAGTAATCCGGAACGGTATCAGAGGCTGCCTCAAAGTGTCTCGTAAGCCTCTCAGAAATCTATAGCACCTCTCAGCAGACGTGCTAACCAGCTGCGGAGCGTACCTGGCTAATGCAGTAAACTCAGCCTCGTACTGCATCACCGTCTTGCTCCCCTGAACAAGTCTCAGAAAACTCTCCTGCATCTGCTGTCGTGCAGAAGGGGGAACAAACCAGTCCCGAAATACTTCGGTGAACTCTTCCCAAGTGATCAAAGAGTTCAATCTGCCCTGAAATCTGGCTGCTTGCTGGCCATCCCACCAGTGCTCAGCCTCTCCGTCCAACAGAAAAACAGCTAACGGAACTTTCCTGTCTGCAGGACACTGCATCCCGTCAAAAGTCTTCTCCAATCTCCTCAGCCACTCCTCGGCTGCTCTGGGCTCAACAGCGCCCTCAAACCTCGGAGGCTTCAACCTCAAAAATAACTGCAGGTGTCGATCAATGTCCTCAGATCTAACAGTCGAAGCTCTGCTCTGAGTCTCGCTCATCATCTGAGCAACAAGTGAAGCAAACTGTGAAAGCGTATCAGCACCGACCACTGGGGCTGTACTCCCCACTGGTGCTGCCTGATCGTCACTCTGACCGTCTGTCATGTCTGGGTCTGGCTGATCCATACAGAAAATCCAGAAAAATCCGGAAAACTATCACAAAACAACACAAAATAACACAATAAAAAGCCAAACGACCCAAAACTACCTCCCAGACAGACTCACTGATCACTTCCTAAAGCTCTGTTTTACAATCCAACCTGTTTCCAAAACCAGTGCTCTGATACCAAAAAAGCTTGTCACGACCCGACCCGAGACGAGACGGATCCCGCCCGCGCCGGATCGCGACGGAGAATAGCTAACCAGGATCTGGCTTGGATTAGGTTACTGAACTGATCTTCCAAATTCTTAACTCAACAGAAACACACAGAACAACAGAGCTACTAAAAACATCAAATGCAGCGGAACAAAACATCTATCTTTTCATTTCCTCAAAATAATCATCTACAGAACAGTACATGGCTTTCAACAGAAAGAAAGACAGAACAGGAAAGCCATGACTGTACAAAAATCAAACGTACAAAAGTACCTAATCTGATCAGACTCTGAAACCTAGTCCTGAACTTCCTTGCCCTTCCCAGAACCTGAAAACCACCAGAAAGCAAGGGTGAGCTCAACAGCTCAGCAAAGCAACAAACCTCCAATCTAAATTCTCAGAAAACAAAACCAAACTTATCAGACAGAAATCAGATCAGAAGTCGGAACAGAATCGGAAATCAAAACTTACGGACAGACATCAGATCGCATCAGAGTCGTACAGATCGTATCAGAACAGAACAAATCAACAGAGTCAGAAACAGAAATCAGAATCGTACGGATCATATCATGTCATAATCACAATTTCGTACAGAACAGAACAGATACAGAAAATAGTACAGATACATATAGCTAAATGCCCTGACACTGACGGAATCTCTACGGATTCCGGCCCCTTATGCCTCCCTTCCCAGACACTGACTGAATCTCATAGGATTCAGGCCCCTTATGTCTCCCTTTGTGCTCACGGCACCAAAACAGATGTGCTTATAGCACCAAAACAGAATTCATCGGATCCGGAACAGAACAGATATCAGATTTCAGATTGAGCTCATTTCAGATTTCCCGTTTCACTAACTGAATCTCATAGGATCCAGGCCCCTTATAACTCCCTTTTTATAGCTTATACACATAGCATTTCAATTCAGAAGAAATCCGGACAATTCAGAAATTACCCAAAAATCGGGCAGCACAACGGCAGTATACGGAATTTACACAAAAATTCCTGCAAAGAAAATTTACCGAATTCGCACAGAATACAGATATCAACATTTCAGAACCTTTATTCTACTGCACAGATAAATTCCAATTTCACAGAAAAATCCGGTCGACTAAAAACACAGTCGAATCAAAAATACCCGGACGAAAATCTTCAGAAAATAACCAAAATGTGCACACTCGGCACGTCAACAATATACAGAAAGTTACGCGGTAAAAACTGAACCAATCAACAGATACGGACAAAAATCATTAACGAAAACGAAATCCGGACAGAATATACCGCCAAACACGACGGAACTGAAAATTGAGAAAGGCGGAATGTGCCTTACCTCGAGCACAGCAATTTCCTCAACAGTCACTTCGATCGAAAACGGCTCCGCGTCGTCCGAAAATCCATTTTTCTCCAAAATCCCACGACTTTCTCTCTCCTCAGATATTTATTTTTGATTTTCTCTCTCTTCAAAACGACTGAAATCAGCTTTATAATACACAGATCGGCCCGGCCGATCGCAGCATCGTCCCGGGACGATCCGACCAAAAGGATCGGCCTGGTCTCCCTTCAGGGCTATTGCATGGACGATATTTTCTACAGTGCCGATCGGCCTGGCCGATGTCTCCAATCGGCCTGGACGATGCCTGCAGAAAATCACCTGGAGCAAAACTGGGCAAAATCTGGAGCTGATTTCCACTGATCGTCCCAGGACGATCCCAGATCGTCCTGGACGATACTGGAGCAGATCTTGATATTACAGCACGGATATCCAACTCACACACAGAGAATACGAGATTTTTTACATGTAAAACCCTGGAAAGGGGAAAATCCACTGGGACTAGTCCAGTTGAAAAGATTTCACTAGAATTTGAGTTGAGTACAATAGGCTGACTCGTCCCAGAGGGCGATCATATTACAAATTTCAACCATATGGTTGAAGTCTAGTGTTAAATCTGGCATCACTTTGAAGTTTGGGGCGTCAGTTAGTAGTCTAACAGTGACTTGGCAGAATTTAGGATTTAGTTGATGGTCTGACGGAGTTTAAGGCCTCAAGGCGATGGTCCAGCAAAGGTGAGGGCCTTAGGTTGTGGTCTGGTAAAGGCGAGGGCCTCATGTGGTGGTCCGGCAAAGGCGATGGCCTCAGGTGGTGGTCTGGCGAAACTCCAGCGGTGGTTCGCCAAAGGTGAGGGCCTCAGGTAGTGGTCCGGCGAAGGTGAGGGCCTCAGGTAGCGGTTCGGCGAAGGCGAGGTCCTCAAGTGGTGGTCCGGAGAAACTTCGGCAATGGTTCGACGAATGTGAGGGCCTCAAGTGGTGGTCCGCACAAACGCGAGGGCCTCAAGTGGTGGTCCGACGAAACTTCGACGATGGTCTAACAAAACTCCGGCAGTGGTCTGGCAAAAACTCTGGCGGTGGTCTGTAATATCTCGTTCCCTTACTGTTCCTCTCTGAATTGGATTTCCCTCCCAGAATCGGCCAGGACGAAGTTGAGATCGTCCAGGCCGATCAGTGCATGGAAAACAGCTGATTTCTGGAGTGTTTTCTGGATGATTTCTGGACAGGATCGTCCGGGCCGATCGTGAGATCGTCCAGGCCGATCTGTACTGTAGAAATTATCGGCCAGACAATAGCCCTGGGTGAGGTCCAGGACGATCAGGATTTGGTCTGATCGTCCCGGGACGATGTGAATATCGGCCTGGCCGATCAGTTCACAGATATAAGAAAATCAGCTCGTTTTGAGGAGAGAGAAAATCATTTTATAAAAACGAAAATATCTGAGGAGAGAGAAAGAGAAAGGGAAAAAGAGAAAAGCTGGTTTTCGGAGACCGCGGAGCGCTTTTCGTCCGACGCTGCTGTTGGGAAAAGTGAAGATCTCGTGGTAAGGACTCCGAATCCTATTTCTGTTTTCAAAGATGTTGTGTTTTGACCGAGTTGAGATCTGTTTTGTGTTTTCGTAGTCGAACTTTTCGACATGATTTTGATTTGACACAACTTCCACCGCACAACTTCTAGTATGTTATAGATATGATTATTGTACACGATTTGACTGTATTCTACGAAGATTTTATCGGTCGGAATTGGTTCTACGTGATTTTAATCGAATAGAAAATTATCAGGAAGTTTTCTGACTTGGTTTCTATAGAATAAAAGTCTTGCATTGATGTTATAGATATTCTATTGTAATTTGGTAGAATTTGGAAATCGTGTCTTTTTGCAGGATTTTTGTGTAAATTTGACCGACTGCCGTTACGCTGCCCGATTTTCGTATGATTTCCGAATTGTCTGAGATTGATAGATTGAATCGATATGAATATGATTATTGATATGATTGCTTTAATATTGACTATTGAATTGCTTATTGATTGAATTGACTATTGATACTGGAACCCAAGTGGAACCTGGTTGAACGTTGGTGAAGATTGATATTGACCTGTACAGGATGGTGGGCCGACGGGCTTTCCTTTAAACCATTGATCATTGATATAATGATTGGGAGTTATAAGGAGTTTATATGCCGACGGGCGGCCGACGGGCAAAAAGAGTGACGACTCTTATTGATAGACCAACGTACGGACTACAACAGCAACGGATTCTACAACAGCAACATGACCAGTTGATTTTACTTGTCCAGTATATAGTATTGAATTGCATGTTTACTGTATTGATTTACGGATTTATTGCTTTATCGATTTCTGCCTTATTGATTGATCGGATTTACGGTATCGTACGATTTCATTGATTTCATTGATTGATTACCGAGCATTGATTACTGAGCATTGATATGGATATTGATAGATATAGATACTGCATTGATAGCATGGACATGGACATCGTATAGATTCATTGTATTGCCGCCTAGATTTTGTAGACTCGCTGTTGCTATTGTTCTATACCGTATTGACTGTTTTATAGATTCCTTGTCTCGTATCGCTTTTCTCAATTGACTTCATTGATTAGATCGTACTGATTTGACCGTATTGATTTGATTGACGGATATTGATTGATTGCGTTGATTTATCGAATTGCCTGCCGCTGCATTGACTGGTTTTATTGACTATGGATTTCCACTGCATAGAATTGATGATCATTGATTCATTGATTTCCGCTGCATAGACTCATTGACCATTGACTGATTCAGATTGATAGATTGACATGCATATTGATAGCATTGCCGTGCTTTGATTTCAGTTGTAGGCTTTGGTGACCTGCTGGGCTATTGTAGCTCATTATATGTGGTTTAAAATTTCAGGTCCGAGCAAGGCAACTGAAATGGAGTTCGATCAGAATGTCAGACGAATCCTTTCGCTACACGGATCTTGGGTCGTCACAGGTGGTATCAGAGCCAGTGTAGTGAAAGGATTTGATTGATAGTTTGATAGAATGAATCCATTCTATTCATTTTGCATACATAGTGATTGACATTTGATTGATTGCATTGTGTGATTGTATGGATTTCGACGAGTTTTGTTTTGGATTTGGATTTCGATCGATTTGGTTTGCTTCGTGTTTTGTTTCGTACCTTTAGGGAAATGTCGGGACGACATTTTTCTAAGGTGGGGAGATTGTAATATCTCGTTCCCTTACTGTTCCTCTCTGAATTGGATTTCCCTCCCAGAATCGGCCAGGACGAAGTTGAGATCGTCCAGGCCGATCAGTGCATGGAAAACAGCTGATTTCTGGAGTGTTTTCTGGATGATTTCTGGACAGGATCGTCCGGGCCGATCTGTACTGTAGAAATTATCGGCCAGACAATAGCCCTGGGTGAGGTCCAGGACGATCAGGATTTGGTCTGATCGTCCCGGGACGATGTGAATATCGGCCTGGCCGATCAGTTCACAGATATAAGAAAATCAGCTCGTTTTGAGGAGAGAGAAAATCATTTTATAAAAACGAAAATATCTGAGGAGAGAGAAAGAGAAAGGGAAAAAGAGAAAAGCTGGTTTTCGGAGACCGCGGAGCGCTTTTTCGTCCGACGCTGCTGTTGGGAAAAGTGAAGATCTCGTGGTAAGGACTCCGAATCCTATTTCTGTTTTCAAAGATGTTGTGTTTTGACCGAGTTGAGATCTGTTTTGTGTTTTCGTAGTCGAACTTTTCGACATGATTTTGATTTGACACAACTTCCACCGCACAACTTCTAGTATGTTATAGATATGATTATTGTACACGATTTGACTGTATTCTACGAAGATTTTATCGGTCGGAATTGGTTCTACGTGATTTTAATCGAATAGAAAATTATCAGGAAGTTTTCTGACTTGGTTTCTATAGAATAAAAGTCTTGCATTGATGTTATAGATATTCTATTGTAATTTGGTAGAATTTGGAAATCGTGTCTTTTTGCAGGATTTTTGTGTAAATTTGACCGACTGCCGTTACGCTGCCCGATTTTCGTATGATTTCCGAATTGTCTGAGATTGATAGATTGAATCGATATGAATATGATTATTGATATGATTGCTTTAATATTGACTATTGAATTGCTTATTGATTGAATTGACTATTGATACTGGAACCCAAGTGGAACCTGGTTGAACGTTGGTGAAGATTGATATTGACCTGTACAGGATGGTGGGCCGACGGGCTTTCCTTTAAACCATTGATCATTGATATAATGATTGGGAGTTATAAGGGTTTATATGCCGACGGGCGGCCGACGGGCAAAAAGAGTGACGACTCTTATTGATAGACCAACGTACGGACTACAACAGCAACGGATTCTACAACAGCAACATGACCAGTTGATTTTACTTGTCCAGTATATAGTATTGAATTGCATGTTTACTGTATTGATTTACGGATTTATTGCTTTATCGATTTCTGCCTTATTGATTGATCGGATTTACGGTATCGTACGATTTCATTGATTTCATTGATTGATTACCGAGCATTGATTACTGAGCATTGATATGGATATTGATAGATATAGATACTGCATTGATAGCATGGACATGGACATCGTATAGATTCATTGTATTGCCGCCTAGATTTTGTAGACTCGCTGTTGCTATTGTTCTATACCGTATTGACTGTTTTATAGATTCCTTGTCTCGTATCGCTTTTCTCAATTGACTTCATTGATTAGATCGTACTGATTTGACCGTATTGATTGATTGACGGATATTGATTGATTGCGTTGATTTATCGAATTGCCTGCCGCTGCATTGACTGGTTTTATTGACTATGGATTTCCACTGCATAGAATTGATGATCATTGATTCATTGATTTCCGCTGCATAGACTCATTGACCATTGACTGATTCAGATTGATAGATTGACATGCATATTGATAGCATTGCCGTGCTTTGATTTCAGTTGTAGGCTTTGGTGACCTGCTGGGCTATTGTAGCTCATTATATGTGGTTTAAAATTTCAGGTCCGAGCAAGGCAACTGGAATGGAGTTCGATCAGAATGTCAGACGAATCCTTTCGCTACACGGATCTTGGGTCGTCACATGGTCGAGGAGGAGCTTCTTCATTCTCTTCTTCTCTTCTTGCTTGGATCCCTTTTCAAGAGAAATAAGGGGTCTATTTATAGATTTTTGAAGTGGCATGGCCCGTAAATAGGTGAGAGATCAAGGATAAATGGGGAGTGGTTGGATAGACAGTCGATATTGAATCCCTTGATCATAGACCGTTTGATGGACATTTGACTGTCTTAGTGATGTCGGAATTTGGTGATCTTGGGCTTGTTGGATTCTTCTCGTCGAGTCGCTTGATTTGACTATAAGCACGTTATGTTTGGAAACCGTTTGATAATCCAAATTGTGGTTCGAACCTTCCAAAAGCGCTGCTAACCCTTGATTTGGACCTGTTTGGACTTGAATCAGGTTGGATTTAGTGTCGTTGGGTTTGTATTCTCGAAACGCACAGTTAGACTATAAGTTTGCTTATATCAAAGTTCGGATGGTCCCAATTTTAATTTCAGAAGCTTTCAACTTGATTTTGCATCGAGATTCGTGCCCGATCAAGATAATTTTTTGATAACGTATCAATACCTATAATTTTACATATATAACACCTCATTTATTAATATTACACTTATACCACCCAAATCCTTATTTCACATCATTTCTAGCACTCCATCTCTACACACGCTCACGACATCGTATTCCCGCTGAAACTCACTCTTCTTCGCATATAGAGTCTCACGTGTTGTGTCTCGGACTTATTCCTTCCCACAAAAATCATCCATTGCTGGTACTTCTCGCGATTTCCCTTCCTCGAATTATGCTCTTAGGTATTGTCTTTAGCTACAGCTTGTTGTGCTCGCATTTTCCTTCCTATGGCGCTACAGCTCATTGTGTTTGATTTATGTGTTTGCTAGCATACTTCCTATCAAACTTCCTGTAGAATCTTTTTTTTATGGAAGAGAAAGTCGAAACATGCAAGTTTCTGCATAAAGTGACAGACAGGTGGAAGAGAAAGTTGAAGCAAGCTTTTATCATCTACATCTGAAATAGAAACAAAAATTTCATTCTTTTACCTAGGATTGTGAAGAGGTTCGATCTCAATGACGTTATCCCTTTCTTCTTAACTTCATCAGTTCATATCCTAAAGAACGAAAAATCGGAAAAAAAACGTCATCAGCATGCATGAAGATGGAGTGGTATAAATGATGTGAAATAGAGATTTGTGTGTTATAAGTGTAATATAAAAAAAGAGATGTTAGATATATAAAATGATAAATATATATAGTGGTATGTAGGTCAATTTTCTTTATATTTTTAGATGCTCTAATTAGTAATTATATTTATAATTTTATATTTATTTGATGAACTAACATCATCGCTGTAATAGCCCGGTATCTACCTGATTGTCCCCCTCTTTTGGTCCTCTGCGGTCCCGTTTGTACCTTGCGAACCAAAAAATCTGGAAGGCAGACCCGTTTTCCACTACCGGAATTCCTTGGCGTAGCTTCGGCTCAGCGGTCCCCGGCAAGCTCACTTCCCAAAACCATTCCTTTCCAAGTTTTAGGGTTTCGGAATCGTACACGAAGCAGAACTTGGTGACTTGGTAGGAAATTAGGGTTCTCCACTGCTATGTTGTCAATCTTTTTTGAAATTAATATAATACTATTTGAATTTCTGTTTTTTTTTTTGGCAGATTCTGAAGAAAGTTTCCATCTTGCCGTCGTTGCCTTTTTTTTTAATCTTTCTTTCTTTCTTTTTTATTTGTTACTTCGATCTATTTGGAAAGGCTATCTGAGGAGTGTTTTGACGAATTTTCGTGATTTTCTTGTGGTTCTTTTAAGGAGGATTTGCTAGTCCGGTTAGGGCTGGCTTCAGTAATTTAACCACGGCTCTAAACAGAGAATCTCGTATTATTATCAAAAGGGGAAGAGAATGCCTGCAGGCTTTCCCTAAGTTCTTGATTGCTTCCCCTGCTTTCCACGGTGGTCGCGGCGCCCTGCCTTCTGCCGGCGGACATCCGTCGGACCTCACCTGTCTTGCTGGTGGTGGTGCAGAAGCTTGAAGGCGCTTGGAATTATTCAATAGTTTGTTTTAGCGGGTATCTGGTGTGTTGTAAGTATTATTAGATATGGTGTCGTTCACTTTGTTCGAAGGTGATTATCCTGTTGTGAAGCAAGCTACCAGCCAGGAGCAGTCGAAGTCCCATGAAGCTCCTCTCAGAGGTGCTTCTCGTTCTTAATTTTTCAATACTATATTTTGATTTACATTACTTCAGGTGCATATTTTTTTCTGATTTAGATATGATTTGCCATGGGTAAAACTGAGCCTTTTCTCTATGCGTTTACCTCAACATTTGCTTAACTTCCAATACAATTTAATTTGAAGTCTTTCTAATATGGGACCAGTGGAACTTTTGAAGACTATCTAAATTTTGCTCTTGGTTTTTAGTTTATTTTATTTATTAATGCTGGTTTAATTTTCTATTTGAACTTTGATATATGAATATCTTCCACTATGTGCTTGCTTGTGGTGTAAACTAAGAAGAAAGATGATTTTGATGCTGGTTGAATTTTCAATCTTTGAGACATCATTGACTGCCAACAATGTGTGTGTTTTTGTGGTGAAACCTTGATGAAGAATGTTTTTGGTGTTTGGAAAGGTATCAGGTGAAATCAAGGATTGTGGGATTGGGAGGGAGAAATATCTGGTGAACTCTGGATAAATAAAGTTATCAAAATTGGAGCAAGACATATCTGGGGAACTTAAGGAGAAAATCTTTGATTTTTGGCATATAATGTATTAAGCCTCATTTGTTATTGCAATACTCTTGTTGTGTTATTTAGTTATCTCTTCTCTCAGCGATGAACAGGCTACTTCGCAAAGTGTTATTTATGATTGCACACATTGGAGGTATGTGTATAGTACAAGATTTCTGTTGCATGTTCTTGCACCAATTAGATTTTTCTGTCAGAATTGTGAGAAGCGAACTAACCAAAAAGCATTAAAAGAAAAACTTTTTGTCAATGCAACTTCAAATCTTCATCGTCTTATGCATTGCATCGCTATACTCTCTGAAATAGTAAGCTTAGTGTTCATCATTAGATGGTTAAGTTGGGCTTAAGGTTAGTGTATATGAACATTTAAATTTGTATATCTTGAATTTTAAATTTGGAATACAAATTGGGTTGTGGCATCCTGTTCCTGCATTGGTCGAAGAAGGCCTCTTTTTTAAATAAAAATATTTGATATTCATTTTTTAATATTGATAGCTCGCTAGCAAATGATTAAATATTGTTGTGCCAATATTCCCTACTTTTTCTGCATTAGCCTAACAGAAGTGATAATATTTTTCCAATGCCTTGAAATATCTAAGGTTTTGAGACGCTAGTTTATCTCGCATGTGCTACGAAACAAAATGGGGCCTGTGATGGGTTTTCATGCACTTCTGATGATGGGCAAAGCTTATTAGACACCCTCATCTTGTCTCAGGTACTGTATAATTAGAATGGTATTTGTATTTTGTTTTGATTTTGTTTTTATTTAATCCCGACAAAATTACAGTGGGAAGAGCGTGCATGGATGGGTCGGCTTAGTTATGACGTAACTTCATGCGAGACGAAGGTACATTTTTGGTTGTAAGATGGAGCTTTAGAGGAGGGCTTTTCAGCTTAGTTTCTATTTAACTCGTTTAGTTGATGCTTCAGCAGATTTTTGGTGGGATGAAGTTAACTGCACAATTGAATGAAGAATGGAACTCAAATTTCCTTAAAGAGTTTGAGAAAAAGGCATTCCAGTCATCAGGGGGCATAATTAAACCTGGCTATATTAAAAATAATCAGGAAGAGATTCTTTTCTGTGTTGCAAGTGGAGAAAGGGAGAGATCTGTGCTTGTTCCTTTTGTTGCAACACCTCAAGAGGGAACCTTGATTATTGTTAATGTAAGCTCTAGTTGACTGAGCTTTATTTTCTAAAACTTGATCTGCTTTATATTTCTGATTCTATATTTCCTTTGCTTTTCAAGGCAAATCCTATTGAATATGGGCACATTTTCTTGGTTTCGTATTGCCATCATAAGAGGACACAATCTATTGGGGGAGCACTTCAGTTGATCACCCAGATTGCTGATGAAGTTGATAATTTATCCTTCAGAATGTTTTATGACTACTCGGCTACAAATACCGATCGAACATTCTTCCAGGTAGCTTTATTATTCATGATCTTTAGTATTTCATTTGACTTGCACATGCATTGCATCCTTTGGAAATATTTCTGTATCTTTTCATGAGTGGCATTTGCATTTTGATGACAAGTTCTTTTGTGGAGCACAGGTGAATCTTTTTTT